>JAMPIT010000230.1:17930000-19180000 GCA_026261815.1 Monarcha castaneiventris obscurior
AACTGTGTTTAGAATTTCTGCACAAATATGAATATCCCAGAAGATTGATTTTATTTGCAAAACCAATTTTAATATTTTCATGGTTTAACTCGTAGAGACTACTTTTATGTTTGAAAGCATCATTTTCTAACTGCAAAGAAAAGTGTGATTTTATAACTTTGGTATTTCCCTTAATGCATTCCTCATGTACAAAGCCACAGCAAAAAAGCATAAGGCTAAATTCTTTATGTGAAATGAATGGCCTGATACAGATAAGACAGAGGGACTGGCACTGAGAAGTGACAATGTGCAGTTACTCATGGAAAAGACCTTCATAATTCACGCAAGTCAGTTGCTGCTATCTGACTTGTGACTTCTGACATTTCAGAAGGATGACTGCAGCTTTATTAGCTTGTTGTTGTATACAAAGCAGATTCTGCCAATTAACATTCCTCTTCCCCCTAGTTGCATTGTTTGCTGAAAAAAAATGAAAAAGGCTCCCCCCCTCCTAGTGTAGAATAATGCTGATTCTTTATCCTCCCAGCTCCTATCCTTTATCTGCCAGTGCTCCAGCCTGCCAGCCTGAGGAGTCAGGGACTCTGCATCCAGCAGCACCCTGTATGGGACTGTCTTTGTCAAGGTGGTGGCCTGGGCAATGGCATCTTCTTTAAAACACGAAAAACTGTGTGTGGCTCTGAGCTTATCAACAGGATGCAGGGAGGCTTCGGGAAACTTCTTTTTTTTTTTTTTTGGCTAAGTTTAAGATTATAAAATAAAGGCTGAAGCTAACAATGGATATTAGAGTTTTTGTTCCCTGAAGCACTGAAGCTGGGAACAAACATTAGCCACATCCTGGCCTCATTTGCATCCATGGTGTGAAACCCTGAGAAGCCAAGCAGTGCCTTGAGTTTACAGCTGCAGAGTTTAACTTGCTTTTCAGCCAGAAAGCAAATATTCAGTCCTTCAGTTCAGCCACCCCACAGTGCTGGTGAGTCCCAGCACAGGGTGAGGTGGGGAACAGGATTAGTGATACCTGGAGACTCCTCTATGCATTTCTGTGCAGAACAAGGACCACAGCAATGCCCCAGCCCTGACAGGGTGTTGACAGATAATGAGTCTCTGCATACATTTATTCCAGAAACATCAGAGACAGGGCTATGAGTGAAATTGTGGCTAATTAGAGGCTTCCATGGAGCCAGGATCTGGATGAAGGAATGTCTTTGCCCACATATCAGCCAGGTTTCTCTTGGCAAGCTACAACGGGTGCAGAGCTACTCCAGGCACTTCTCACTCCTGCTGCTGCATGAGGCACCCACCCCATCCTGCTGCTCCCTGGACCTACTGCAAGACACTTGAAATCAGGCTCAGTCTTTTCCTGCACAGTGCCAGTGCCATTTGGGATGGATTAGTAACAACCTGTTACTTCAGTGCTGATTAGTCTTCCACTAATCAGCATCTCACATTTAACAGTTCTAGGCATCATAATGAAGACTGCTCCTCATTTATCAAGGGTTTTTCTTTCCTTGTGGGTGAACTCCTGAAAGAAATACGAGAATTAGGACCAAACCAGCATTCAGACACTAATCACTCTTTTTTCTGTTTCCCCTACAGCTTGTGGTGGCATTTTCCATGGCTCTAATGGTGTTATCAGCAGTCCAGCCCATTCAGTTCTTGATTATCACAACAACATGAACTGCTCATACTACATCACAGTTGGAAATGGCAAAGTAGTGGCCCTGAAGTATGTCATCCAAGTTTGTCATTAAGGGAACAGGGAGGTCTCTGATTTCAGTTAAAGACAGCAATTATTGACAATATTTTCTGTGTCTTTCCTTTTCCAAGGTCAGAGCTAAACTAAAATAAGAAATGGTTACTGAAGTCATTTTGATCAGCCTCAGGCTCTCTTCCATCTTTCTTTTTAACTTGTTATGTAAAAAGCATCACCACAGTTTTAAGTTCCCACTTTGGTTACTGAGAGGACTAAGAAATTACAAAAATGCAGTTCCTGCTTTTTAGTTAAATTCTGTCAGCCTTTGAGAAGTTTAAACAAGAGAAATAATAATTCTTTTAGAAGGGTAGTACTCACTTTCTAGACAAAGTAATAATGTCCACCCAAAAAGAGTGTATTTCTGAGTGCATGCTGTCTTGCCTAAGAGAGGTATAGTGTTGCCACAAAATCTTGTCACTGAGAAATTAAAAACTGATCTGTTCTTCAATCTTACAATTGTGAATTAGGAGAACATTTCCCAACTAAGAGGAAGACGCATTGGCCAGCACTCTGTGCCTGCATTTTATAGGCCACTCACATGCCCAAGGAAGCTGCAGCCTGAGCAATTGCAGAAGTGAGAGAGGGTGTGTTTGCACAGGAGAGACCTACTGCTTCACAGAAAGCTGAGGTGTGCTGACAGCTTGCCTTGCAGGAGGCCCAGTGGGCGAGGGTCCCAATTTCTTTGGGGCTTGTTGGCTGAAGAGTTTTGCCATACATTTAATAGTTGCCTGGTTTGCTCCTGAAGAGGCATGTTTTGTCTGTGTATGGCTTTGGCTAATGCTAATACTTGGGCCTTTCCTCAGGCATTAAAACACACATAACACAGGAAAAGAACTGAAAATGTGATACTTAAGGCTCCAACTGTGTTTTACAGATTCAACAGCTTCCAGCTTGAAATATCTCCCTCCTGCTACAAAGATTATGTTGCAGTGTATGATGGCTCAGATACCCATGCTCCTCTCCTTGGGAAATTCTGTGGCTCAGAATTGCCTCCAAATATTAAGAGTTCCAGTAATAACTTGTTCCTGGTGTTTAGCACTGACTTCTATGGAGCAGACAGGGGATGGAAAGCATCCTTCAGGGAGACCTTAGGTAAGTGTATTACCAGACTCATAATCTGCTGGTAAGTAATTTCTATTGGTGAGGAGCAGTTGTGATCTCACTCTCTAGGGGTACGTGAAGCAGAAGAATGTTGCTGATTTCATGAAAATTGAGTGAACTAAGCTAAGTACTAGGCTTATGGGATCCCTGCATTCTAGTCTGGTTCTGAGCTGATGTCCTTTATTCTTTGCTACCCTTTCCCTGCCTCTCTGAAGGTACAGATATTTCTTGGGTGACTGAAGGCTTAGCAGCACCCAAGGGCCTCTCTTTTGGAGGAGGTATGGCAACACCTGAGAATTCTTATTCTTCTGTAGTCAAAGGTTGGTGGTGTGCTAAAGATGCCTCCTTTCAATCTATCCTCAATTTCCATTTCCTTTCAGTTTCCCTCACACCTTCTAAAGAGTTAAAGTATCAAGGTTAGTTGAGATTGTGGTTCCCACCAGGCACCACTGTGCTGATTTCTACTAATTTGTGGGATCATTCTGATTAGTTGGCCATAACACATGTGGGGTCAGAGTAAGAAGGCACTGGATGCCTTTTGTTTTGATAGACACAAGAATAAACGGCAAAGCTTGATTATTACCTTCAAATACAGTTTAAATTCAGTAGTGTAATTTAAAGATCAAGGTATTATAAGAAGATAAAAATCTCCTTTTACATCTGAATTGTTTAGGGATGGTAAGCAACAAATTATTATTACATGCAAATAATTGATTTCATGTTATCTCTACTACTTTCCTGTATAATTAAGTCCATGTCTTTTGTGATCTAGAAAGAAGTAATTGTCTGGTTTGCAAAGCTGGCCCTCGGACAGATCAGAATGAAAGGCCTTTGTGGAAGAACAAACATAGTCTTCTGCTGAGTCATTGAATCCCCTCCCTACCCCTAGCCAGTGACTTTCTCATTTGATAGTCTGAGAAATTGTTTACAGATAAGGAAAATAACTGGTTCTACATGCTTTGCCAAGAAAAATATTCCCACAGAACCTCATGGTTATTACTGTTATTAACTCTTCCTTTGCTTCACTCAAAGTAATTGTTACAAGAACCTTTAAGATCTTGTGAATGGTATTCCAGGTAACTTAATGTTGCTTCACATGTTGCTGTCTTTAAACCCTAAAGTATCAGTTGTTATGGATCCCCTGCAGCCTGGGTTCATGTTTCCAGGGTGAGATCATCAGGAAATCCCCAAGGTCTTCCTCTTCCTGTTGGCACTTAGTCAATTTTTTTAGCCACTGACTTCAGATTTATTTCTGCAACTTGCCAGATATTCTCCTTAAGCACACAACAGAACTCAAGCCAAGCTCTTCAAGTCAGTACCATGCCTGATAATTTCCTAGAGTGAGGAGAAGCCTTTTATGAATAAACTTTGACATCTTTTAGATGTTTTGAAGGGACATTTCTGGAGGCTCACAAGGAAAAACAGTTAGAGACATTGCATGGGTTACTCAGGAGCAATGAGTTGAAGTTATAAAAGATGCCCAGGCGGAGGTATGGGTTGTGTGACGAAGAGCCCATGGTGGTGAGATGCTTAATGTTAGGTCTTCTCTCTTCAGTGTGGGAAGCAAGCCACAAGGACTAAACCACAAAGCCATTAGCAAGGATCTTGGCAGTCCCATGTTACTACAGAATAGCCAAAAAGTAGAAAAGCATATTATAAAAGGAAAATATGAGTCACATCCTATAAATGTTTCCAGTTTGGCTTGCCTAAAAGATAGAGCCAGGAAAATATGTGACACATCTTTGTACTATGAGGTCTGAGATTATGCTTCAAATAAAAGAGAATAAAACCATGAAGATCTAAAAGCCTGTTATTCTACATGGTGCTTTAGAGAAGATCGCTCATGTCTGTTAAAAGATAAAACCCTTGTGGTTTTGTGAAAGTACAAATGCAATCAGATGACAATTAATAATGATAAATCTCTTGAATAAGGAAGATGGTATCTGTAGAAAAACAAGAAGCCTCATTCTCTGTTGCATGACAAGGAGCACATTATTCTCTAGTTGCCCCAGGGAAACACAACTGGATAACATAATTATTGCTCTCTGTTTCATGTTGTGAGTGACCCTGATTATGTATTGGAAAGAAGCAAACAGAAGCAGTACATTGTTTCTGTTTGTAGCAAACTAAACTATAGCCTTTCCCCACAAGCTCTTCCAATTTCTTTCCTGATTAGATTTCTTTTAGGAATACTTCCAAAATCTAGGGTTATCCAGGCATGCAAAGACTTAAACCCTGACATTTCTGTAGGAAACCTTCCTGGTTTTTATTAAAACCATTTGTTTCCATCACTGATCCTGCCCCCAACAGAATATTCAAAGTCCCCCTACTAGACAGAAAAAGGAGACTAAAAGAAAGTATGAAATAGTGTTAATTTGACCATTCAGCAACATCTCACCTTTCTTGTCAAATATCTTTCCTTTCCCCATGCTACTCCATACACTGTGCAATAAAAAGCGCACGTTTCACAGGCAGCATTCTTTGTCATAACCCACTGTATGAGATGGTGTGTTCGAGGCAGTGGAACATACAGCCCTTGTGATGTGGTTCAGAGGGTTTATCTTTTCACTATTTCTGCTGCTAAGTTTGGGCACTTATCAGCCTCATTTTTTGAATCACTTGGGTGTACTCTCAGGCAGAGCTGGTGAGCTGGGATGACTGGAAGATCCCAGCCCACTCCAAGCGTTAGATCTGTGGAAAGAGAGACTCCTCTTACCTTAGTTATCACTGACCTTTTTTCTGCCTTTGTTTTCAGTCCGTAAAATGAGAATTATACCCCTTTTCCACAGCGAGCATGTGCTCCTCTAGACAATCAATAAAAGGATAGGAAGAGAGAAATCAATATCAGCTTAAGGCATTTGGTTGCATGAGATGTCTCTGTAAAGGAAGGAAAGCTAAGATCTCTCCTCAAAGAATGAGATCTGCGTGTACTCAGCTTGTGACTTGGCCAAAGATCTCCTGATTATCTCTCAAGCTCTAAGGGAAGATCTGAGTTTTTCAGCTGACCCTGGCTGGCAGGAACAGAGCCTGCACATACCTCTGCCATCCCTGCTGTAATAGCACAAATAGGACTTTGGTGATAAATGGAGCTTCTGCCTATTTCCATTCAGTAAGGGCGTGACCTTCTCACCTCAGTTTCTGATCCCTCTGAGGCTTATGATACAAAAGCTAAGAAGACATAAAGATGCGGGCTTTTTTCTTGTTTTAAAGAGTCAGCAACGCTTGTTGGGAGATGTGGCTGTGACTTTATTAACAGGAAATCATTTCTCCTTGAAAGCTCCCTGCTTGTGTACATAGCTCCATTGTTTCAGTAAAGAAGAAAACCTCACGTTCTAAACCATCAGAGAGGGATTGAAGGGTCTTCAGAAATTCAAGTCTGCTCACTGAGGCTTTCTAAGGAATTCACATGAATTTACAAGCACCAAAATGTTGCACATGGTTAGATAAGTGGATTGAGTCAGAAGGCTCTTCCTGAGCTTTATTCACACAATACAGGTAAAACTGCAACAGTTGGGACAGTGGAGAAGGTGGGGTGGAGGAGGGAGGGAAGATTGCCTGCTTTTTCTCTACTGCCCTAAATTCTGCTTGACTTCAAGCTGTGACCAGCTTTTCCCTTTCCCTTTTTTATACTATCTTTTGTTAGCATGCAGGAGAAATTCAAGTTTATACGTTGTGAAAGATGAGCATTGTGTACTGGATTAAGCCCATTGTGGTCCCTTGTTTGCATTATTTTGGGGCTTATGAGCTCATGGGCCACGATTCCACTGCACAAGGCACTGCACAGGCAGAATAAAGCAACAATCTAATGTCACAAAAAAAATTATGATTTAAACATTAGAGAAAGAAAACCCAATGGATATATACAGGCAAGAAGAATAGGGCAGCCACAATGAGAAGACTAGTGTTGTTGGCTCTAGGGCAGGAGAAATGTCTCCTAAACCTTTGGCAACCATTAGGCTGTTGGAATGTTAATTCCTGAAACACCCCATCCTCTACATTGTCCTCAGTTTGCTCAGCTTTTCCCTCAAGGATCTCTCCATTCTTTTTACACAAATCATCATTTCTATTGAATGGATATTAATCATTTTACATAAGAAAAATAATCATAAGCAAGTGTAGTTTAGAAGAAAAATAGCTGGAAAAATTAATCTTTCTGTATATATCAGAAAAATGCATTAATAGCTAATTTCCATAAATAATCTAGTTTGCATCTAATAGAAATAGATTATAATCTACATGCTTTTCTTCTTGATAAGATGATCTGTAATTTACTTGATAAATCACCCAGACGTATCTGCCTTCTCTTATTCTATTTGCTGTGTATTGAATTACTTATTTCCTGTGTGGAATTGAATACACTAAATGTCTGTCACTAACAGGTTTACTGTTATGCTCCCCCCTAATGAAATTACAGTTTACATTTTAAAAATTTGCTCCAGTAGAATTTTCACAGCATTTTTATGCTATTTTACTGTATCAACACAAAATGCCTCAGTTCTAGTTCGTATTCTGTCCTGCAAACTGAAACTATGGCTTACTCTGTGTTCAGTTTCTAGGTGCACATTTTCAGCAGTGGTCAGCATGCACAGTTGCTGCAGATTCTTTTAGGGTTGTTCAGAGTTGCTGAAAAAGCCCCCCAATTCCGAACGAGCAGTATAAGATGTAAAATACTGGTTTGGATATTCTGTTGCATAGGCCAGGGGTAGGTGTCCTTTTGTGAGTCATATATAAATTCTCATACTACCAGAAGTAGTTCACTGCACTGGTTTATGTAAGTGGTGTTGGTACCTGCTGTAGGTGACACCAGGCACCTGCGCTGATAACAGCAGTTATGGCCTGTTACCGGGAAAGGACAGCTGAATCTTGCAAATTTTTCTTCCTCCAACAAAAAAAAATCATAGAAGAATGTGTCCTTGACTGTGGCATGTGAATGCTGTTGTATTTTCTCATGTCTTTGGAAAAGCAGCAGTGACTTGCAGAGATTTCACACTCCATTAGGACCGGTTTCCAGGGGTGTATCTCAGGGTGTCCAACCTGAACTTGGAACCTGGTGCTGCAGAGGGTCTAGCTGAGAAGTACATTGTCTAAATGTAACAAGTCTTCTGGCAGAAATTTCTTTGGGCTTTCAGTTCACACAATTTTTGCCAAATATATTACCCATTAATATTACACATTTCATTACACTGTCATGGATAACTTATGATTAGTTTTAGGTATTAAAATAAGTGAATAAATTGTGGCTAATAATATCTTTTCTTGATCTTATTATAGTCTATGAAAATAAGAACAACTGTGACAAGATCAGATTATGTGATCATAAGTCACAATTCCCAGACTGTTTCTAAATGTATTTTGGGGCTCAAATATAAAAATATCCTTTAGCTTGAAATCTCGCTAAATTTAGAAAGCATTTGCGGTGTTGAAATACATCTCTTTGGTGTCTTTGAAAAGAATACAACTGTTGAGCTAAGGGATTGTCTATGAATGCCTCTCAGAAATGTCAGTTAATTAACCACAGGGTGACAGAATGGGCGAGGTTGGAAAGGACCACAGTGGGTCATCTGCTCCAGCTTCCCTGCTCAGGCAGGGTCATCCTAGAGGACATTGCATAGGACTGTATCCAAATGGTGCTTGAATATCTCCAGCAAAGGATTTCTTCTTCCAAAGCAAAATAAATAGAAAGGGCTTGCATGCTCAAATTGGACAGATAGGAAGAAAGGCAGATATTCAAATAGGAAATTTCTGTCTGATCTGAGAAATTGAGGTGAAAACTTGTTTTCAGGCACAGTAATTATGTATCTTTGTAGTGACTAAATGGATAAAAGCTGATGGGATATTCAGATTAATGGCACTTCACAAAACTATGGGTGAGCTCTGCTGGCATGAATTGTCTTAGCTTGACTGAATCAATGACTTCTTCAGCTGAAAATCTGTCTTCTGGTGCATACAAAATAGAGGTGAGGAGACCTTTCTCATTCACATCACAAGAGGGATCTGCAAAGGCATAAGCAGCTGTGGTACCAAATATGAACACTAATTCAGTATTACTAAGTATTGGAATTAGGCAAGACTGCATATCAGCCTTTGGTCTCCCAGACAAGGATCAAGGAGATGGATAGGCCAGTACACAGATCACAGTTTTGCAGGCTTGGCACAGAGCATGTCTGAACTGTTATATTTGGTATCAGTACCAAAAACTTTAAGGATACATATTTCATCTGACTGCATTTATGACATCTGGCTAAGGCAGGATACTGGGGCTTTACAGTCCTAAATGTCACTGCCTGTCATTGCCAGGCCATCAAACCAGTCAAAAAACTTTTCTTCATAACAGCTAGTCTAAGGACTCTAAAGGGCCTTGTGCTTTCAGAGGTCTCCTGAAACATTGCAGGCTCTGTGGACAGGGCCTGCAGCCACACAAAATCAAAATGTTGGTGCAGTCATTGCCAAACACAGGAACAGATCAGCTTCAGGTTTACCAGCCTTCAGTATCAGCCACAAGACAAAGCAGAATACGATTCCCCACTCCAGCCCTGTCCTTCTGAACTTACTGCTTGAAGCCATGATCCAGACAAGGTATGAGCTAATTATTGGCCACGGTAAGTCCATCCACTCCCATGCACTGGAAATAAGACCCATCAAGAAAGAAGAATTAGTCTTAACTGAACTTATACCCATCTTTAGTTCAGATCAGATAGAAGTCTAGAGTTCTCAGGGATGCTTCCAGGTGAAACCAAAAGAGAGTCAGAGGTCTTGGAGGGAATTTTCAATACTGTTGAGCAGAACTAGACCATTTCTTTAACTTTGCAGCCTTCTAGTAGCTGTATAGGGTGCTCATTTGTAAAAGAAGGGAAAGACAGCAAAATTGCTTTGTTGTCTTTTGAAATGTCAGTGGTTCAGTTTATTCTGATAGATTCAGTAGGTTACCCTTTCATTGCACCCATACCTGTATAAATGAACCTTACCCCTGGCTGTACTTCAAAGGCAGGAAGCTTCAAAGATTTATCTTCATCTTCATTCCATATCTAGAGGGTATAACTCTTAACAGAGAAACATGTTCTTGGTCTCTGCTGTAATGATTTTTATTTGCCATAGGGAACCTTCAATTCCTTCTTTTCTGAATGGTCCTTGAGCCTTTTAGTTTCATTAATGCTTCCCACCAAAAGCAATTAGGGATGACAGTGTGTGCCCTAGTTCTGATAATTTGCGTTCTCTGGCAAGCTGTTTATGAGAACAAGATTGCCATCTGATTTATGATGACCTTATGATTTTTATTTCAAATAAGAAAGCAAAGACTAAAACAAGACAGTCAGCCATGTAGTTGGTCCATCTGCTAACATACAAATTGTTCTATAAGGTACATTTCTCACTATCCTAATCAAGTTTAGCTTTTAATATCTAAGAGTCTATTCTACAAATTAACAGACTTCTCAGCCCCAGATTCTGCCTAGATTTTAGCTACATTTGTTTCTGGCTGTGTTAGCCAGTGATGAATGTCTTTCCATTAAAATCACATGGAAGCTGGGTGGCTACTCTTTGGCCTTCTGTTCAGAAGTGGTGCTGATTTTTAAAGCAGTATGTTGTGTCCTGGCTGAAATGCAGGGAGATATTGTTTCTCTTAGCTCCCTCCTGTTAAGCAGTTGGCTCTTCATTTACTTGTGGGTGTTCCCTTCATCTACACAGTTTCACTATTGTGTAACTTCTAGTGCCTGCAATCAGATGTAACATTGATCAGTACTGAAAAGCACCAAGATAGATGGATTTTTCAACAAGGACTGCTCTTTATGTGGCTTGATGCAGGACTACTTGGTATCTGGTCAGCTTCCAATCTAGCTGTTACTTATAATGTACTGTCCTGTAAGTATCTGACTCTACCCCAGCTGAGCAGGCCAGGCATTGTGAAACCTCATCTTTATTAACTATAAATCACACTTTCAGTTATTTATGTCCCCTTAGATGATATTGCTGGCTATGCTATACTAGTTGGAATCAATTTTCTGATAAGGAGGATTTGGCCTGCTTCTCTCTCTGTCAGGTCCTTTTCATATGCTGTACACACAGAGCCTACCCACATATGTATTTTTTATCATTAGAGCTTTCTTCATAGCTGCACAGTTAGCAGTGAATTTCACCATTGCAGAGGTCCAGACATTTAATATTAAAAAAAAGGATGATCCTGCAGCACTGAGAGCCTTCTTGTCGCATGGCTCTGTGGCAATTCCCTGACTCGTGTTGCCATGGTCTGACTGGCATGTCTGCAATTCTGCCTTTGAAAAAGGGGAAGGGGAGCTTTGTTAGTGTCTGACCCATGTATCAGTCCAGACTCAATATTGCAGGGCTGGATGGTCAAACTATGATCTATGGTGTTTATATGTTTAATGTTATGTTTAGTAGACATTGTCCAAAAATGCTGGCAGGAAACAGCCCCAATAAGATTGTTTCAGGGGAATGGAATAAATCATGCAGAAGGGTGAACATAGAGAAAAATATAGGGAAACTGCACTCTTAGGGCCCAGGCACCCTCCTGTCTGACATTTTCCTCCTTCTTAGACTATTTGTGAGAATGTGATTTATTGCTCACATTTCCCCTGCTGTTCTTGCCTTCTGCAGTGGCACTGGAATGAATGCTAACACTTTTCCAAGTTTCTGACTTCATTAAATGCCCACAAAACTGGACTATATTAATTCCTGGCTTTTTCACTTTGTAATAGGTTTCTTCTGTTTATTTTTAACTATGGCAAAAGCTGAAATCTAGTGTTATTAGGATTTTGGGTTTAAGGAAACTGCTTTGCAGGGTGGGGTTTTCTGGCTTTGGTTGGTAGAGCAGGATGACTTTCAGCCTTAGTCACTCTGCTTTAACCACAACAGTCTTGCAAGCCCCGGGTTACTGATGCAATCCTGATGCTTGGATGCTGATTTCTCACCAGAACGATCTTTTGTAATACTGTAGCTCAAGTAAGGTACAATTTTATATGTCTGGAAATGTATCAGCGTGTCAAGGTTAAGTCACTGAATGTGCCAGACAGGCATATTTTACACATGCAGATGAAATTCTCAAACTCTGCTTGTGTTGCTTAGCCACAGCTGTAGCTTCGTTTGCTATTGACTGCTCATAAATGGATTTGCTGCAGAAGACAAAAGGCTGCTTGCAGTTACTCCTCTGCTCAGTGCAGTTTATAAAATCTCTTTTCTCAGACCCCAAAGCGAGAGTATAAACAATATTTCATTTAAATTCCTGAGTTAAGTAAGTGTCCGGGAGACCTTGTAGAGACTGGGGAAGGAAATAAATGAATTGATGAGCACATTTACTAGCCCAGTCCAACCTCTGGAAATCAAACTATTAAAAAAAAAAAAAAAAAAAAGGCCTGTCAGATAATCTGTGGGTTTTGCTTGTTTGCAATTCAATGTGATAAATAACTGCTTTTCCCCAAAGGTAATTTCTTTCAATGTGACTGACTTTATAGGGTTCAAATTTTCACAGTAAATAAGTCAAGGACTTAGCCCTGTCTGTGGGAACCAAATGAAAAGCAGCCTGCATTTCAGAGGGGCTGTAAGTTCCCACCAAGCAAAACGCTTCCAGAAGTAAGTCCCTTTTAGCTAGATTCGTGAATACGGTGTCAGGCTGCCAAATTCAATCCCCCTAGGATGCGGTTTTATTGCCAAAATAAGCAACTTGATTTTATATCGCATTTTCAAAGCCAACAGCTCAGTGCCCCCTACTGACTAAATATTCTCAGCAACCAGCAAGAATCCCGTTCAAAGGCCTTCAGACCAATGCTTTTCTGTTTCATTGCTGCCCTCTGTCTTCTTACAGTTCCTCTTAAAAACTTCGATCGCTACATTTTCAAAGTAAATGCTGTTTTCATATTCAACAGAAGACAAGAGACATTCTTAAATCACTCTATGAAATCTAATTGTGATTCATGTCTCTCTTTGTGTTGAAAGTCTTTTAATAGCTCAGGTAGTCCTTGCAAGACAGGACAGTAAAATACTGTAGCACAGATAAAAAGCTGCTGGCTTAACATTAAAGAGTTGAAGATTAAATAAATGCCAGGAATTGCTGTTAAAAAGCTTCTGCTTCTTCAACAGGACCTCAGAATGGCTGTGGTGGTTACTTGTCAGCTTCAACTTCTACCTTTGGCCCTCCAGTCTCCAATGTGACCAGAAAATATGAGAAAAATCTGGACTGTGTATGGATCATAACTGCACCTGTAAACAAACTGATCAACTTCACCTTCACTTCATTTGAGCTTGAAGCACAGTCTGCTCGGATGTGCCGATATGATTATGTCAAAGTAAGAGAGCTGAGTATTTTAACAAGAAAATATCAGTGAGATACAATCCATTATCTTCTCCATGAGGCGAACTTAACTAGTAGAAAATGATCTTAAGAAGAAATTAAATTGCTTAATATAATTAAAAATTTTCATTGGGCTAGATTACAACTCCAGATGTCATCCTGTCCTTTTGGAAGCCAGTAAGAGTTTTAACATTACACACACTTCTGGTCTTAGACTGCTCATTTAATGAGTATTTATTTCAGAGAATAGAAACAAAACCCAAACACATGTAAAGCAAAACTTCAGAGTAAACTTGCAGATTCATTATCATACACAATTGCTTGAAAGGACTTGAATTAATAAAATTTTTCATATTTTTTTCATCAAAATTCTTGGTGCACAGTGCTCACCTGTAGAAGCTATTTTCTTGGAGATGAGCATACAAAACATCAAATAGCAGAATCCTGCTAAACAAACTCCATCAAGGAATGTTATAGATCCTGTTGGACATTTGAGACACTCAACGAAACAATGAATTCATTCTACATTTTGATGAATAAAATCAATCTTCTCACTGAAAAGCACTTTGAGTTTACATATAATAAAGAAATGAGAATGCCGAATTAAAATGTAATCATTTTTTGATAGATTTGCTGAGACAGGACCAGAATGTTTCATAATGAGATTTATGCTGTCCAACAGAATTAGTTAATATGGCAGTGAATAATTATGGTAATCAAGAACATCCTGTTAAAGCACAAGAGCACATACTGGGTTTTCAAGTAAAAAAAAATTGTAAGGAGGGGTCAGAGAATTTTTTTCTCTTTATTTGTTTGTTGTGCCTAAACTATTAGTGGCTTATATATTTTGCTTCTTTTAGCTTTATGATGGAGATAATGAAAATGCCAATTTAGTTGGCACATTCTGTGGATCTAGAGTGCCAGCTCCTTTTCTTTCTACCCGTAATTCCTTGACGGTGAAATTTCGCACAGACAATTCTGTGGAAAGGGCAGGTTTCAATGCCACCTACACCACAGTGGATCGTAAGTATACATATATAGATGTATGCATATAAATCGTTGACACCATTAGCATGTATTTTGCTTTTTGTTTTCCTTTCAGAGACTCAAAGGTAAATACAAAAGTATATTATCCAAAACTCAACTCCATTTGAGTTTTTCTCAAAAAATAGTTTTCCCCAGTTTTCACTCTACGATACATTTGCTACTGTTTTAAACAGGCCTGTGTGGAGGAATCTATAATGCAACTTCTACATCCCTGACTGCAACATCTCCTAATTTTCCAAATGAATATCCACCATTTACTCTCTGCACTTGGGTCATTGATGCCCCTCCACAACAGCAAGTCAGGGTGGTGGTAGAAGCCTTCCACCTCCATTCCAGCCAGGACTGCTCTCAGAACTACCTAGAACTCCAGGATTCACCAACGGTAAGAAATTTACAGGGGATACTATACCCCATTCCCATTCAGCTCCTTTTACTCTTTGGAAAGAGAGAAGAAATCTACTCTGGTAATATATTCATTGATGATTCTTTGTGAGGGGCACATCCAAAGCATTACTCACCATGCCTCAATTAAGGTGGGATAACTGTACATCGACCTTACAGAAGCACTCTCTGCTCACGTGGAGTTAGAACTGGGCAAGTGCTACACAGTTTTTCACAGCTGCACCAAGTAACAGTGCTGCCAAACTTAACACCCAGAAAATATTGTCCCACAGCAAGTTTTGTGCTTCCTCAAAGAACCCTAATAAAAATGAATATTCATGCCAGGAAGAGCGTTTTTAAAAACACCACAAAAAACCCCCCAACTGTTTATGTCCCTCATATTACACTATTCTAAACCTTCTTTAATCATTTCTCATTTTGGCATGAGAATACCTGTTATATTACATTTGTTTCTAATACTAATTCAACATGAAACATTGAGATATTATTAAGTGATTTCCATGAGAACTTTAAAATGGAATTTTACAACTGTTTTATAGTGTTGAGAGATTTATTTACCTTAAGTAAATATAAAACTGAATTACATCATTAAGTAACTTGTGATGTATTAAATTCCAGCAGAGCCAAGGGTCAGTCCATAGATTCTGTGGCACTGAAACTTTTCCAGTCCCTGAATTTTATTCTTATGATCGCACTGCCATTGTGACTTTCAAGTCAGAAGAATATATGATTAACAATGGAGTCCGATTTTCCTATCAAGCCACAGGTAAGCCTGAAGAAGTGTCCCAAGAATACTATCTGCTATTCTCTTTGTTTATTTCATACATTGAAAAGCAATACAGAGATCTGAAATCCTTACATGTTTCTGGTTTTCTGTCTCAAGGTTGCAGCAGAGAGTACAATCAGACATTTGGTTACCTGAAGAGCCCTGGCTGGCCTGGTCCTCATCCCAATAATATGGATTGTTCTATCATTCTTCGAGCTCCCCCAAATCACACAATATCTCTCTTTTTCCATGATTTCAGTTTGGAAGACAGCATCCAATGTTCACGTGATTTCCTAGAGGTATCTTGCAAGTATACATATTTTGTGAGCCTGTGTAAAAATCTGCTGAATTCAATGGATACTAATAAGTTTGGATCAAGTTTGGATCCAGTCTGAGTTGAACTGACTGAATTAGGGACTAATTTATTGCTACAATTTTATGGTGAAATGTACTTAGATGTTATAGTAAGAGGTTAAACAATACACCCTAATAAGTACAAACCCAGTGAATAAATAGTTTCATTATCAGCTAACTCATCTTTACGTAGCTCTTGTTGAGGTTACCCAGTTAACAGAGTCATCTGGAATAGTTTGTGTTTGGTACTAACATCCATGCATGAACAGAAAGCCATAAATCTGAGTGGGTTTATTACGGCAGTAATTCCACCTGCTTGATATTTTTCTTAAGAAAGATTTTTTCCTAAAAAAGCAATTAAAAAAAACCCCAAAACCAAACCTGAAACCAACAAACTCTATTGACAACTGTAAGATACTTGCAAAAATACTTTGTGTCAATGAAAAGGGTATCTTCCTCCTACACAATCCTCACTCTTGCAGGTTTCCCTGTTCACTGGTCAGATAACAAAAGTCAGATGTCTGTGGCAAAATCATTATTTAGCTCTCCTTTCATATCCTCTTTACTGTCTCAAGAAATGGATCTAAGCACCAGCATTACTGGAGAACAGAAAAAAAAAATCAGATTAAATCTGAGCTATGTAATATGATCTGTGTCTTAATGTGTCTGGGGAAAAGAGTGGTCTGCAGGGTAAAGAACTAATCTTTTCCTCTGGAATATTAACATTTCTTATGAAAAGCAAAACATGGGCTTAAATTGCATGAGGACATCTTAGCTACTAGTCAAGTAATTTTTTTCAGTCAGGAGATAACACCACATTATAACACTTAGTTGCCTGTTTCTGATGATACTTGCTCTGTGTAATTACTTATAAAACTCAGACAGACCAGTTAATGGTCTCTTTTTCCTTCTACACAAGAATATGTGATAGGAAAAAAAACCAGTATTAAAATGACACCTATAGTATGCATGCAAGTCACTACTTAGTTTGTGCTGTGTTTGTAACTGTGAATAATTGTGCTGTTGTATAACTGGCATAAGAAGTTGATGTTGACAGTATTTTTTGTGTCTCCTGAAGGTCAGAAATGGGAGTGATGTGCAATCACCACTACTAGGCAGGTTCTGTGGAAACACTGTGCCCAGTCCCATCTTCCCCCAAAACCATGTTGTCTACCTTCGTTTCAAGAGCGATTTTTCAGGGGCTCATGATGGATATGAAATTACTTGGACTTCATCATCAAGTGGTAAGGCTGTAGCTACAAAATAATGCTACATAGAAGGAAAAGGCAGCAATGTGGAATTCAACTCTTTTTGGACCCTGCCTCATCACTACTTTAGACCTTCCCTAGTGCCCACAGTCCACCCTACTCAGTCACTGGAGAGAGGTAGTTGCTCCTCAAGACCAGTTGGGCAAGATTCATTTTATGAGATGGAAGCAATTCCCTCTCCCCAATATAGACTTTAGAAACCTCAGATGATACCATCCACCTAAGATGACAACCTCCTTCTTTCACTGAGAGGCTGGAAAATATTGGGAACATCTACCTTGGGATCCACAGAGTTGTGGTTGTGGTGGTGTCACCTTGCTCCAATAGTCCAGTTGTGATATGCCCTAGAAGCTAGGCACAGCTAAGCCTGAAGAGAACAGGAAGTTGCCCCACAAAAATAAACTGCCCTTAATGCAGTGTAGTGACTATATCATGGACACATTCATGAATGGCTTATGAAATGGCAGTGAACAGCTGGGTAATATTTTCTTCATGACACAGAGTTACTGGAGGTAGAAAAGCTCATGGACAGATAAGAAGCACGGCAGAATAACCATACCGTACTTTGTGACCCAGTGATGGAAAGGCAGATAAAGCTCAGTGTAGGAAAGTGTCAATAAAGAATGTGGTCGAAAAAAGACAATCCTAATTTAACTTACAAAAATATGGGCACTGAGTTGACTTTTAGTACTCAACAACAAGATCATTGGGGTAAAATAGTTTCATGAAAACAAAAGTTCACTAAGAGTCAAATAGACTTGCATAATGATAGAAATTGTTGGGAAAGGAAGAGAGAAGAAATAGACAGCCACTTCATAAATCTATAGTACACACACAAATTGAATGATGTGCACAGTTCTGGTCTCTTCCCCTTATAAAAAAATCAGGATTAACAAAGGGCTCAAGATTGAAAAGGCTTCTGTATGAGGTATGCTGAGACTTTTTAATCTGGTTAAGAAACTACTGAAGTCTATAAAATTAAGTGATATTGGATCATAAATAGTGATCACCTGTTCATTGACTTTTCCCATAGAAGAACTAGCAGCCATCACATAAAGCCAGGAGCTCATAGGTTCAAAACAAACTAAACAAACCAATTCTTGACACAGTATGCAGTTAAACTGTGGAGCTCCTTCCCACAGCATGCTACAAATTTACATGGATTCAAGGGCTACCCACACAAGTTCATGGAAGACATCTCATAAACATTATTAAATAGAAAGATGCCATCTCCAGGAGCAGTAAACTGAAAATTCTTGGAGACTATGAGTGTAATCTGGGGCATGACCTGCACATTCTTACTCTATATAAACTTGCATTTTCCCCAGGTCATCTCCTTCTGCCCACTGTTGAAGATTGAATTTTGGTATAAATGGACTTTGATTTACTCAATATGACTAATTTCTCTGAGCTGTTCTCTATATTTTTCTATCCAATGAGGATTAACTGCTTCTCATGCCAAAAAACAGTCACAGTGAATTCATCTCCAGTTGAGTAGCTGGGAACTGAACTGATTAAGGCACAGACTTAAAATTTCAGTTCCTGTTTCAAAGAATTTGCAGGGGGGAGGGGGGGGTGGTTTTTAATATTCAGTGATGTTCTAATGCCCATTGCATATTCCAGAGCCTCAGTTTTATCTCTTACTTATTAGCATTCTTAGCCACATTAGTTGTCGCAGCTCAGTCTCTCTGCTTTTCAGTGCTACTACTAATACTGCACTAATGTACTACATCATGTATTACCCTGTGAAACTAAAGCCTTCTAGGCCAACTAACAGTGTCTGCTTCCAGGATGTGGCGGAACATTATACGGCACCGCCGGCTCATTTGCCAGTCCCCGCTACCCAGCGACTTACCACAACAACACTGACTGCGAGTGGGCCATTACTGCACCCCAGGGACGAGTTGTCACAGTGAACTTTGATTTCATCAGCATCGATGACCCAGGCGATTGCAGCAGCAACTATCTGATCCTCTACAACGGGCCAGATGCCAGCCATCCCCCCGCCGGGCCCTACTGTGGTACGGTACGTATTGCCTTCCCTCTGTGACCCCAGAAGTGGTTAAAAGGAATTTTTACTGTTTCGTGTACAAGACCATTTCCCTAATTCCGTCATGAATTCCACATAGATGAGTGGAAGTGAGGCATAAGGCGTGTGTGGCACCTTAGAAGCCTTCCAACTCAGACCGTACAGTGACATCTAGTGGGAGGTATCAAACAAGTTTGCTCCGTACTTGGTTGTATTTGTGATTTAAATATTTGCAATACCCTGAGGGAGAAATGCAGCACCAGCAACTAGAACAGACCTGAGATCACTGTCAATTTATGGTCCAATTTGTGCCTCAGTTTTAACTCTCTGACTGTCTCTTCCAAAGGATCTTGATGTTCTATAAAGCTTTTCATTTTTCTTGTCTTTCATTTTAGGATACAAACATTGCTCCATTTACTGCTACATCCCATCAAGTCTATATAAAATTTCACGCCGAATATGTGACTTTACCATCAGGATTCCAGTTAAGCTGGACGAGCTAAAATACTGCTTATGAGAAATATATTACCATTCCTTGCCATACTGAAGAGACTCTAGATCATAAAGGAGGTTTGAAGTCCAGTGATGATAATTACAGGTGAAATAAGGCCTTTTAAAAGATACTGTAAATGTAGCTGTTACGAATTTGGAATTCTGTCAAAAAACCCCTTGATCTCCCATTGTACTGAAAATAAACTATTACCTACCCGACTGGGAAAAGGAGCTTTTGCAACATATTATTTATATTCTTCTACATAATTTCAAAGTTTCACAATTGATGCTATAAAAAGTGAATTACCCAGGATAAAACTTGCAAATGAAGTTAATAAGAGGACATAAGACATGAAGCTATCTTTAATTAGTTCTCTAGAGTTATGTGGTTTTGTCCCAAGCATCTCTGAAAACATCAGCTTAAGTTTTATTCAAATTAGATCAAATCAGAATTTGCTAAAAAATGGTCCCTGTCCTACAACCACTCACACAGATAACTGCTGAAGAACTTTCAGTAATACTGTGCATTGGGTGTAAGAACGCAGCTTAATCGGGATTTGAGCATTCACTGAAGTTTAACACAGCAAAAAAGACATGGTATGGTTCTAAATCTGAATCACATTATGAAGTAATGTCAGGATCAGAGCCCTATGTTCAATATATAGAGATACCTGTGGTTATTCTTACTGAATTATATTTTCAAGCTTCAGTCTATTTTACTACTGAATATAAAATACTTCTGAGACTTTTAGTAACTATGTCACTCTTGTAGTCAATTTGTAGGTAACTTCCTAGACATCTATGAAACAGAGAAAACTTCGGAATAGGGCAGACATAAAAATATCAATTGACCTTTGACTACACTTAGTTTTTCCCTTCCCCAGGCTAACATATATCATACATAAAAGGTGTTGTTGACAGGGCATACAGAAGACACTGATTCCCACCATGGAACACTTTTTGTCACAATCCAGAACAAATGACCAATTCATTTCCTAAATGTCAGCTGTAATGGACAGGCAAGAGATTTGGACCACAGCAAAGGAACATGGCCTTATCAGAATTCTCCCTTCACAACTATTACAACGAGTCACTCACAGTGAAAACAATTCCTTAATTTGATCATTCCAGTAATAATTACAAAATTATATTAAAGTGTAAGTGGCAGTTTTAACAAAATCTAGGAACTCTTTGAAGATTTCCCAGTGAATGCCGAAAAAACCATCATTTCACAAACATACAAAACTTTGTTACAGATGAGCGAGCAGATATTCTGGTTAAGATAAAATGTAGAAAAAACAAAGTAGACAAAAAGGACAAACTATAAAATACAATGCAAAATCCTCTGGTGGTTAAGTTAGAAAAAGAGAACCCTGTGAAGTCCCACTGGCCAACAGAATGAGATGTAAGCCAGCATTTTATAATTGTTCAAGGACTAAAAAAAAACTGAGCCTGTGTACAGGTCCACTCAAACCGATGTTGTATTTGCAGTCAAAAGATGAGGCAATCTTTGTCCATATGGTTTATTAAAACTCCCTATAGGGGACAGAAAGCAGTAAAGAAACATCTGAATTGTCTGGAGATAAAGCCAAAAAATAAATCCTAAAGACAGCAATGTGTAAGAAACTCCAAGTACAATCACTCATGGATTGAGTGGTTTGCCTGCAGAGATAAGGAGGACTGTATTTGTCCCCTGTGGAACACAGCATCACAGGCTTTATGAATGTCCATTGTGGCTCTGACCTTCCTATGAATCACCATGGATTTGGTGCAGTTGGTGCACCGAATCTGCAGTTGGCAGAGAATCCCCTCAAGATCTGAATGCTGTCACTTGCTGCTGTGTGGCTGGACGTGGAAGCATCAGATTTTAGGCATGAATCGGCTTGGCAAAAATGTTGTCATTTTCTGCATTTCACCGGCCCGGAGCACAGCTCAGCTGAAAGCCACGTGTGAAAGGGAAGGATATGTGCCTCCAAACAGCTCCCTGCCACTGCAGGCAGTGTCTGTGGTACATTCATTGCTCCTGCTAAAAGTGGATCAGCCCCGTCAGAAATGCTTTCTCAGGTTAAACCTTGGCCTTTCTGCAGATGTGACGGAGCATAAACTGACGAACAGAGATCTGCACGTGGTTTTAATGAATGAAGTTCATTAGCGGCTCTTCGGGGCTGGTGTCAGCGCCACCTCACACAGTTTAAGGACACCAAAGTTGCCCGAGGACACGGCAGTCCCTGAGGCTGCTCTCCTGCTCGCTTAGGGACTGGTATGGAGACGTGCTCTGAGCACCTTCACGTGCCTGAGGCCATTCTGCTAACACAGCCTCTGGCCTTAGGATCTCGAGGGGAGCTCTAGTTAAACTGGTGAGTTTGCTGAAATCTATACTTCAAAAAGACTGGTTTCACAAAGAGAAAAAGCATGTTTCACCTGAAAGCAATTAAATGCTTTTGGACTTTTTTTTATACTATAAATACTTGCTGTTGGCAAGATCTTCTGTCATATCATCAAATTTTATAAAATCATTGAAATTCTGCAGAAGAAAAAACTAAAGAGCACTATGAATGGGAGGAAGAGAAATTTTTAAGGGTTTTTTTTTTAAATCTGACAATAACTAACTAATGCTTGGTGCATTTTTAAATGTTGGAAATATTCAATACCTATGCATAATTTTATTGAGAAATGAGTAAAATGCATGAGGTTCTTTAGAGAAAAGAAAAAGATCCAGCAGAGAATTTGTGCTCATGAAGACTGTTGAATGAAGCTGCTGGTACAAGGTTCAATTGATCTAGCCCAACTGACTCTCGCCAAAAATAGTCAAAGTCTAAAATTAGAGTAAATTATCAAACCCATTCTTTTTAAAAAAAGAGGAACAAAGGAACAAAGAAACAAAGTAACCCACTGCTGTCCTCTAACATTTTATATGAGGAGCCACAACAAAAATACCAACTGCAGAAGTATTAAACTGGAAGTCCTTAAAGAAGAGAGCTGCCATTAAGCCATGTTTCTGTCTTGGAAGGTAAGAAGTAATTTAAAACACTTGCTTTAAAATGAACGCACAGCACACACAAACAAGCGAAACAGATGATCAGGAAACAATTATTCCATGAAACTTCTGTGCGCTTTTTGCAGTGTACAATTCAAAAGAAAAAAAATCTGTATTTAATAAGAAATCTAGCTTCATCTCACAACACTGCCATGAAAACTTTTGCTTTTATGTCTGTGCACACTGCTGTTTTATAATGTCATTGTTGTGAATGCTGCATGTCTGTATTGTAATAACTGCATGGCTACAACCTCCCTCTGTCAATGACGAAGCACAGATAATGAACATGCAGGTTTTCACTTTCTAGAGCCTGCATGGTTTTATGTTACATGTAAATCTTCTGCATGTTACTATAGATGTTTATTCTTATATAAAAGTAAATTTATGAGGCAGTTACATATGAATGGTAAGCCCTTCAAAGATCAGGATTTGAAGAATAAGCACTAAAATGTCTATAATAACGTTTTTAATTGCCCTTCCCATGTGGCACTGTTCTTTATAAATGAGAAAGAATACCACAATGAGATATTCTTAGGGTTATAGTTACTTGAAGTAAAGGAGACAGAAGATACACAGCTAAAATGCCAGAAATCATGGTGCTGGTCAATTTAAAACATAGCTAATTTTAGTTCTATTTACAAAGCAATTTTGACTGAAAAACAGTTTTCAATTGGTTCATTAAGCAAAGGAGGAGGTGTCTCAGCTTCCCATAATAACACAGGATATGTGTCCTAGGCACCAGAATTAACAAATTTGGTGTAATTATTTTTGTCAACTGCCGAACAAAAACTGGAGAATTATTCTGCAGTCCTAATTAAAATGAAATGCAACAAAAATTCATGGGATTGACTATATTGTTCCTAATACAAAACAACTGCAACAATACAGGTTTATTAACAAATAAATGTTTAAAACGTTTATTCAATGATAATAAAAACAGAGGCCATATTCTAAGAGTTTGCTTTTATAAGGAAATGATTGGAAAAATAAATATTGCCAGTTATCACATGTAGTGAGTGTAATATTGATGGATACATTTGTAGTAGCAGTGCCCAGCACTGCACAACTGGTTTTGCAGGGGCGTGTTGCTGTTGCATGGTTTTGATGACACGCTATCCCTGCATTAATGTTGCCTATTATCATAGCTTTTCTTGGAGGGGGAAAGCAGGGATAAAAGTAGAATAATAATGTAAAACATAACTTCCTTGGCTAGTAGAAGTACCTAGGACAGTGAAAGCAAGGGAGGCATCAGCACTACTCCTCCCCTTGCTGATCCCCAGCACCGTGAGAGGAGCCAGCAGGAGGCAGGTCCAGCCATCACTGCCCAGGAGCAGGCTCGGCACCACTGCAGGGACAACTTCTCCCTCCTCTCTGAGCAGCACAGGGAAAACTGCAGCTCTGCCACACAGTCATGGCCATTCATTGGCCTCACAGTCACCTACTTTAGCCTGCAGTCCTAAGGACAGAAGGCATATGCCAGTCTCTGCAAAGAACTCAGGCATCTGCTCTGCAAACATTTAAGCCAAGTGATGGATTTAGAACAGATCTGACAGATAGCAAAGATATTTTATAGTTGTTTCATAAGCAAAAAATCAGTAGCTGGAAGGTACAGCAAGACCTAAATTGGAAAAGCCTCTACTGTGAGCTCAAGCACTGTGCATGTGGGGAGGGCTCTAGTGGCTGGTCCCTAGGCACAGGCCGACCAGTCTCCAGCTGGGGGTATAGAGGGAGCTAGGGATATCTGGGCCCAAATGGGTTTTGGAATGACTGCATGTACTGGGAAGAGGTGGGGGGAATAAGAGGGGGGAGCCTGGGTGACTGCAGTGACACAGACCCTCTGCAAGAAATGACTCTTCATGACTGCTGAAGGGACAATCTGAAAAATCAGTTTTCACGATCAAAAACCTTTGGACAGTGTAGGTCGTGTACCTTCCTTCCCACTTCTCAGACAATTGGTACTCAGTGCTCCATGAGGCACTGTGAAACTCTAAAAGGAAGGCTTGACAGCAGCTCCCCTTTGCCAAATTCAATGCAGACCTGACTGGGGTATGAATTCCTGCTCAGATGAAATGCTTGCTCAAGAAGGACCCAGAGAAGGTCACATAAAAGGTGTGAATAATGAACTCTTTACACAACAGGATAATGAAATTAGGTCAATGGCAAAAAAAACCCCACAATCCTGATGAAAGGGAGTAATGACAATATGTTTATTAGGTGGGGAGTAACTAAGTACTTCTATGGTAGGGGTAGAATGTGGATATCTAGGCCACATGCAATGTATTGATCACTGCATAAATGGGGCAGAGAGAAGCCAGGTGAGCTTCGCATTAGCCATGAAGACTGTTTTTTGGGTGTCTTGTTAGAGTCACATGTGCTGTTAGTTGGAATAAGGAAGCAGGACCATACTTACAGACAATTAATCTGCCGGGGCCTTTGCTACTAAATGACACCTGCAATCATTCACCATGAAATAAGAACAGCAGACATGTTAGCACTTAGGTCCTTGGGACAACTGACTGGTGTCAGTCAGGGCATCTTCTTAGACAGGAAAGGGATATAGATCCATGTTTCTGCAGACAAAAAAACAACTGTACATCACTGTCCTGTTCATCTGAGTGACAGTAGGTTCTGCTGAGAAATCCAGCTACAAGGAAGTTCTTCCAGTTGTATCTCATAAGAAAGACCTGAAAGCAGACTAACTTTAGGAAGTGCTCAATGCAGGAAACTCCAATTAGGAACAAACATGCTACAATTCTGCAGTCTGGTATTAAATTCTTGCATTCCTAAAAAAGGGAAAGTTGAAATTGCACCTCCAGAAAGTTTTTTATTTGCTGGCTTAGGCAAATATTCATCATCTTGGTTTCTGTGGATACCATTTTTAGGCTGCTAAGTAACACCATGGAATGCATATGCAAAATTAAAGCTGTGGTTCTCAATGGGTAGCCGGCTTTAGGTAATTTTATAGACTTAGTCATTAATTGCTCTGAGCTTCCGTATCTGTTGAATGACAGTAAGCAGGAGCTTCTTAACTTCTATGGAAGAGGTTACATGCATCACTGCATGCTGGGCAGTAAGGCGGTAACTCCAACGCCAAGGTCTGTCGAGGCCAGTTACAAGTGCTCAGAACACGGACCCAGCCTCGTGGCCGGTATTGCAACTAGAGCAGACTAAAAGTCGGCACCTGAAGCAATGGAAACCGCTGGTTAACCGCATCGGGGTTTTTTGGTGTTGATTATTTTAACGATCAAGTGTTTTGTCTCCCGCAGCCTTTCCCGACCCCGGAGCGTCGCGGCCCGTCCCGTCCTGGCCGCGCGGGGTCCGTGAGGGGCCGCTCGTGCCCCCGCGGGTCAGTGCGGGCGGGGCTGCGCTGCGCCTGCGCGCGGGGGCGAGCGGGGCGGGCCGGGGCGGAGGGAGCGGAGCGGGGCGGGCAGCGCAGGGCAGAGCAGAGCAGGATCCGCCGGGATCTGCCCGCCGTCCCGCCGTGGGATCCGCCCGCCGTCCCGCCGCTCCCCACTGCGTCCCGCCGCAGCGCCGTGCGGTGAGTGCCCTCGGGGCAGGGCCGGGCCGGGCCTGTCCTCCGCCCGGGCCGGGAGAGCGGCCGGCATCCCGGGCAGTGCTCCGCTGGCCTGGGGCGGGCGCGGCAGACGGGGAGGGACGGGACGGGACGGGACGGGACGGGACGGGGCCCCTCGGCGGCACCGGACAGGGGGTTCGCTGCCCTCGGACCCCTCGGGGACGGGGCCGTCCCGGCGCTGTCCCGGTTGGAGCCGTCGGCGGGTTTCCCCCGCCGCCCGGCTCACGGTGTCCATTTCTGCCCCGCCTAGACCATGTCCAAGTCCCTGAAGAAGATCGTGGAGGAGAGCAGGGAGAAGAACCAGCCCGAGGTGGACATGTGCGACCGCGGCATCTCCAGCATGCTGGACGTGCCCGGCCTCTGTAGGTACCGGCGGCGGCGGGCGGGCACAGCGCGGAAACTTCCTTATTTGTCCCGGGCCAGCCGGGCCGGCCCTGGGCGCGGGGTGTGCGCCCCGCCCCGCCCCTCTCCGGCCGCTGCTGCGGTGCTGCGGCCGCCCGGGACTCTTGGGTGGCCTTTGGGCATGGGGGGCTTGGGCAGAGATCCACGGGCTGAGCGGAACGCCCCGCATCAGGCTGCCCGCAGCGCCGCAAGGAGCCGTGCGTGTGTCCAGGGCAGCCGCGCACTGGGGCTCAGCGTTCCCTGCCGTGCTGCTGGTGTTCTAGCACTTGACTGATGGGGGGACTTCACCTCTTCTCCGTCCTGCTACTGAGACCAAAACGCCAGCCAAGTAGTATCTCCACTGGTTTTTGAAAGGGATAGCGTGACATCAGCCTGCAATTACGTGTGGCTGGTCTCTGCAGGAGAGGATAGTAATACTGTATCACAGATACAGCAGCATCATGCTTTGGGTATTATACGATTGCACATGCTTCCTGAACCGTGACAGGGTGCTGCTGCTGGTACAGTACACTTGCTGTAGTTAATTAGTAGTAAATGCAGCATACCAATAACAACATGCTGTTACAGTTCTGGAGAACACATAAATGAAGAGCAGGTCAGGTATCTTTGCCTTGCTAAAATGCACATGATGTTATGGCACAGCCAGTACTCTCGGAGTTAAAGTTGTGACTGTCTGTAGTGTGCCACAGGCTGAAATTTTTCTGAATGCACGATGCAATGAGGGGAAAAAAGCAAAATCTCAACCAACCAATGTACTTAAAACTTGACTGTATCTTGGTTTAGCTCTTTACTATGTTAAACTTGATAGCAGCCAGGAGCAAATGTGCGTAACTCTTCTTACAAGATAGTTATGAGCTCAGGGAAGGGTATGGCTCACTACCCATGGGCCATTATCTGCAGAGTCGGGGGGCATATCAAGGTGTTTTCAATCACATCAATAAAGGATGAAGTCTTAAGTACAGTTTTGCAGAACTAGGTTCTGTTCTTAAGTCTTCATGCTGTACTTACTCTTCTGCTTCTGGGTGGTGCATGGAACTTTGGGAAGGTGGTGGTGTAGGGACCGTGTATGTGAACTCACATTAAATAGTCACTGCATTTCTATTCCATGAGCCTTCATTTGAGACAAATAGTGTTTAGCTCACATTAATTGAAGATCAATTTTCAGAACTATACTTAGATCTGTCAGGTGTATGGGGCAGCAGCGGAGTACTGTTGCTTTTGTTAAGTAGACTTGGTGCCTTCTATCAGTGCTAGATACATAATTAATTAACCAGCTTTGATCTTTCAAGCATGGAAAAAGGATAATGTTGAAACACACTAATAATCCTAAAAAAAAGCTTTTCTTGTACAAAGACTCTTTGGGGTTTGCTGTTCAGGCAGGGCTGGGGACTGTGGTCCCCAGATGTTCCCAGATACCAGGTTGCTCATTAAGCATCTGAAATGTCTTTGGCAGGGAACTCCCTACATGGAGTATAGACTTGTGGTACCCCAGTTAGACTGCATCAGAGGGGTCTGCAGATACTCCTGGTGCATGCTGTGTGACTTGATCTAGCATGGGGATTTGGGGCCTTCTTCAATTTGAGGTGAAAGTTAGGGAAGGGGGAAATGATGGCTGGTTTCTGTTAAATTATTTGCTTTTTCATTTATTGTGTTCACTGACAGAGAACAGATAAGTCATGTTTTTTAGGTTTGGGGTTTTTTTAACCATGAAAGTATTTGCCTTCTGGAGAAGGAATACCTTCTGCCAAATAAAAAGTATTGAATTAGGTATTAGTTCTGAATTTTTGGTAGTGGTTTGAGGAAGTGTTAAGCTTGTTTTCAAACCCCTGTAATCTGACTCCAAATGGATGGTCGTTTCTAATATAGATTGGGTGTTTGGGTTTTCTCTGGCTCTCAGAACTGGCATGTAAGCTAAAGGAGACTGACCTGGTATCTCTCCTTCTCTCTGTGTTGCATACCTTTCCAGGGCTTGCCTTTTCAGCTATTTTTTTTTTTCTTTCATGAAGTAAAGATCTCTGTTAAAAACAATCATCACTACTTACGTCCAGCGACTCTTCTTGCACAGGGTTTCATCTCTAAAGAGGGCCACCAGCAGATGTTGAGAGTTAAGGTTAAGTTTAGATGATGATCGTAGGGAACATTTTTGGCTATTTGAGTTTTAAGGACTTGGTAGGTTGGAAGATACGCCTGAGCTACAGTGTTCAGTAGTCCTTGATCAGGTTTTTGTCTCATGTAATTATTTAGTGATTGTGAATGCCCCTACTAGAGGTGCCAGATATCCCTTAAAGGTGAGCTGCTCCCTGTAGTTGTTGCTCTTCAAAGACAGGACCAAGCCTTGTTTCACTGCACATGTGAGTACTTGCTGCAGAGTGGCTAGTGAGCTTGTGGTTAAGCTTTCTTAACTTAATTCACACAGGGTTAATACAGGCACGAGGATTTGGAAGAAGTATACCATGTAACATCTGTTCAGTGTGCCAATCAATCCTTTTCCTCAGGTGTTCTTGTCATGTGTGTTTAGAAAAACACCCCAGCAAAATGTAAGTGATAAGGAAAACTGGTGTTATGTGGGGGTAAAGAGGAGCAAAGGGGAATATGTGCCCTGTCTTGGATACGATTCTCTTCTGGCTTTTTTTTTCAGTGTAGTGAATGACTTGCTGCAGTACAGGGCAATCACTCTGATTTTCTTTTGCATTGACTTCCACCCTCTGTAGCAACTGTGGGAGAGATGAAACAGACGAAACTTGCCTCTGTCAAATACCAGTGTGTCTTTCCAATTGAGGATGAAATACTTCTATCTGGAAGGAGATTGACAAGTTAGCTTAGACCTGGAAGCTTGTCAACTTTTACATCTCTTCCCACTTTCACGTTTAGCAAAGAAAGTGTGTGGTTACTAGCTTACTTACAACATGGCATTCAGATTCACAAAGAAAAGTTAAGTAGTCCCTGAACCACTTCTAGATCAGGAGTTCATTAATGCCATTAGAAGTAGAGTTCTGTTTTTGGAATATTCCTTGAATCCAGGCATTTCCAGGTTTTCTCCTAATGACTTAAGGTACAAACTAGAATTGTGTTATGGACCTTGAGAGCATCTGAATTTTGGATGCTTTCAGAACTGTAATATATGAACCCTTTCTCAGACATGTTCTGTAGAAAAGAGGTTTCATTTGAGACAAAAAATATCCCTCAATCTTAAGTGTTCTGTTCTTTAGCTTGTCATGCAAAGACCATGCGAAACAATTTTAAGTGTTAGACTCTTATTATTCCAGCATATGATAAAACAACAGTTACACCATGTGTGTGTACATCTGTGCTATAGTTGTGCATCCTCTGTACATAAATAGTGTTAAAAAATGTCTTACCCTGTGGAAGTGTTCTGTTGTGTTGGTTTGGGTTTTTTGCCTTCATATTGTGGAATAAATAGATGGCATTTGTTTATAAAGCGCCCACTATGGACAGGTAGTGGTAGAGAGCATTAGCAGACATCCTGTAGGCTGAACGAGCGGGTTCAACAAGTAGGGAATGATGGGCCATTTCCCTAGTGTAGGAAAGGATGGGGGGCATTTATTGGTAGGACTTTGAACAGCCATCAGCAACTGTGGGATTGTTCTTGGAGTATTGACCAGTCTCAATTTTGTGTCTTTTAAGCGATTGACATGGAGAAGCTAAGAATGAAGGAATTATTTTGCGCAAATAACTTGCGACATCTGCTCTGTTGTCAGGGAAGGAATATTGGATGCAATCCTATTTATGTGTTAATTGGTTCTCATTATCATTCCATCTGTAAGCTATTCATATTTTGAATAGAGTACATACTTGTGTGGTAGGAATTAACATGACTAGAATTATTTAGCAGAAAGTTAGTGTTGATAAAATTGTTCATTCCTAAAATAAGCAAAGGACAGAAGATGGAGAGACAGGCTACTTGTAACAGTACTGTAGTGCTCATCCTGCATTAACTTCCTCCAGTGGGACAGGCAGTGTCTTATCTTGGCTTAGCAAAGTCACTGGGGTCTTCCTGTTTTGTGGGTGGGTTTTTTTTTTTTCCCCTAATTTATTTTGCTTTGGTTTGGTTGATTTGTCAGGGTTTTTTTTTTTTTTTTTTTTTTTGGACAGGGTATTTATTTGTTTTATTTTTTCCTTAATAATTAGGTTGAGTATTCTCATCCAGATATTTCTTGTAAAGCTAACTTGCAGTGCATGGCAGCAGTATATGAAGATACTTGATATTACGGCCAAAATGGAAGAACCTAAATATTCTTCCCTTGACTCGCTCTGTTTTGAAGTAATAGTGGGACTGGCACCATGTCGTGGTTTGACCATAATGAGAATGTGTGATTACTGTGCAAGTAAATTGCTCTGGCAATAGGTATTATCCTCACCCTTAGACTTCTGTGTGAGTATCTGGTGCATTCATGAAATCACAGTAACTTATTGCCTGTATGCTAATGACTATAATGTCATCAAGGCAGTGTCCAGAAGCTCCTCCAGTGTCATCATAGGTTACAGCAATTCCCCAGGGGTATCTCAGTGCCCTTCCATTCTCGGGAGTCTGGTACTCAGGATGAGTCATCTGACCTGTTGTATGTTATGCTTACCTGGACTGTGTATATCCAAATCAAAATTGCCCCACCAGGCCCCCTTTAGCCTTCTGGATGTTACTTGGGGATGTTAATCAGTTGCTTAAGACAGATATCTTCTTTGTCAGACTTGATGGTTTAGCTGTCCTACAGAATGACTTTATGTATAGGATGAGGTAAATCTCAGTCAGCTGTTCCCACAGCACAGTCCTTTTCACAGGAGTAGGCATGTGGCAGCATACTGGAAAACGTGTCATTACCAGGGGCAGGTTGTTTGACACAGGTCAGTTTAATGTAGGTGAGCGAATTCCCCTCAGTGTGAGGAGTGAGCAAGTACCACTCTCTTATCGTGGCTCCCTTTCTTAAAGTGCTTCTAAATTTGTCTCTGAACTGGTAGTAGCTTTGGACCTTTCAAGACTGAAGAATCTCTTTGTCTTGCTATGTCTAACGTGCTGCTGGAAGTAGTCCAGAGCACAGACACGTAAACCTTTGCTCTTTTCAAAGTAGTAGTGGAGTGTAGCCTTTCTTGCTCCTTTGGGGGGTGTCAGCCTGCTGTTGCTGGTCAAAGATACCATCGGATTTTTTTGTCAGGCATCAGGATTGACTGAGATAGTGGAGTCTCAGACAAGATGTCTAGACTTCAGTCAAATTTGGACAGTAAAATACAGATTCAAATGTCTTTGGTCTAGGGATTTCAGCCTTGAAATTTTTGATATGGACTTTGTTCTGTTCAGTATAGGTGTGACAGAAGAAGAAACCTTTCAGAAAATAGTCTCGGTTGAAGAATAGAGTAATGGGACAAAAAAGGAAAGGAAGTAGTGAGAATAATGTTTCTAACCTTGTGTTGCTAAAGGCCAGTGGTGCACGTGGCTTGATGGTGTAGTCAGAAGACTTACTTTTAAATATGCACAGAACATTATGGTATTTAAATTCATCAGGAGTTTGATGTTCAGAAGACCAAAATCTGCAGCCCCAAAGCTTCACTGCCCTTGAATAAGCGTCCGCACTTCCTTTGTACAGACATGATGACACAGCGGCAGGAGAGGTTCACCATGTGCAAATACTTGGATTAAATTGGGGTTTGCCTCTGTTCTCTGTTAATAAAATACTTAATTTTCTGAGCTCAGTTTGTAACTGATCCAGAGCCATTATTTGCATTTGTGCTGCTGTGTAGCATTTAGTGCAGTTCAGTGACTTGATGCTTCTGCGGTGCAAGCAAGAGGCTGACTTTTTGCAGGAGTTAAATATTATTTGGCATGCTTTTAAATATTGAATTGCATCCTGAGCACAGAAACAAAATCCTAAACACTTCTCTTAGTCTATGTGAGCTGATTTTTATGGTTTTGATTTTGATTTTTATGGTTTTTATGGGGTTTTTTTATTTTTATGGTTTTGATTTTGATTTTTATGGTTTCCCATAGTCAGACAGGGGAAGATCTTATAATTTCTTAGGAAAAGAGTTTGTTTTATTTTGATACCTTTTGATATGTCTAGCCTTACTTTTAACAAATAATCACAGAAGTTGTATCTTCTTCATAGAATAAATGATTTGTGGGCAGAAAAGGGTGAAGAAAGTCCAATCATGGTGGATATATGAACTAAATTTGAGCTTTCCTTATGTAGTTTCTCAAGTGATTCTAGCTGCCTTTATTAAAAGGCATAGGGTGGGGGTGGTTTTACTGTAATGAAATTCATTGTGCACGCCAATAAAATAAAAAACAAATCATCTGAATTTTGCATTCTCTGAAACTGGCAAAGCTCTATCCAAAGCTAGAATGAACTAGTCAAGGCCACAGAAGTGGGGTGACATCTTCAGTCTTTGTTCTGCTCTAATAAACCAAACAAGCTTCAGCTTTGAAGGAGAAAAGGAAACAGTGCAAAAGTTCTCTTAGAACATACACTGTACCTGAATGCCCAGTTTGACTTCCCAGGGGCTGCACCCACAGTTCAGCATGGGTGTTGCAGACCTTTGCCAGGCAGAAGCGATGCAGGGGTCCAGTTGTCATTGTGCCCATGGCACGATGCTGACGCTGTAGTGTGGAGTTAGTGTGGTGGAGTAGAGGGGTGGTGTTAGTTGGTCTTGTTCTGCCACTTTAGTTCAAATTCTCTGTTTTAAAAGCAAAGTGAAATGGAAGCAACTTTGTACAGTTCCAAAAAGAAAAGTTGGTTTTTTTTTAAACAAAGTAATTTTTTTGGTTGATGCTATTAAGTCTAGGTAAAGCCTTAGAGCTCTAGAATGACTTGTTTCTGAAGTTAAATGCAGGGTTTTTTTCCCTGGCATTGCTGATGTCAGTTTGCCTTGGAACTGAAGACGTCAGACTAGAGCACTTCTCATCTCTGGATGGCACGTGGTAGGGCTGCCCTTCTGATGGTTGTGTTCTTGTTAGTCAGGCTTGGATATCAAGGGCCCATGAAATGTTGACTATTACTGATTGTCACAGCTAGTAAAATGGCTAAACCAAGAGAAACAAATGTACTTTGGCGAGTTGTTACTCATGAGCTTGTTACTATCTCCAGTATCTTCTCTCATTTTTCTGGGTAAATTGGAATCCTGTACTTACCTAAATGGGTAAGCACTCAGTAGTGTTATGTGGTCACTTATGGTTCAGATGCTGGTGTGCCTTTTACGTTTTAGAGCTTAGAGCTCTGCTCTAAGATGCTCTTGTCTGCCCTTAAGTGATTATTTTCCTACAGTACTCTTACAGACTTTCTATGGGCTTCTTTCCCTGTCCTCTTGTTCTGCATTGTGAGTTGATGCAGGCAGTACTTAGAGTGCACAGATTTTAGGAAAAATTTGGGGTGGGTGCACTGTTTTCTTCCTTTCTCCTCCCTGCCCTTCCTTCCTTCACAGCCTGCAACTGCACAGGGAACCATGGTGATGCCTTTTTTTTTTTTGAAACACTGAAGTTTCTGATCTGATGGTACTTTTGAGTGATTGCTTTCATTCTGCTAACAGGTTATATTTGCCTCTGTTAAGTCATGAGCTTTTTCAAGGGTTAGCTGAAACAGGTTGCTATATCTGTGAGTAAAAGCTCTTCAGGTTGTGTCTGATGCAGTAACAGAAATGTAAAGTTAAAGGGCAAAGGAGTAGGTGGATGTGTCCTTCAGTCTTGATCTTCTCTTGTTTATTGTGACAATGCACATGAATCAAGTTACTGGAGTGGAGAGAATAACTTCACTATTTTTTTAGCTGAAATAGATACAAGCTCTCAGTTGCCATGTCCATAAACTAACTTCTTTCTCTCTTCATTTGCAGTTACGCTGTCTCACATCACACAGCTGGTTCTGAGTCACAACAAGCTTACAAGTAAGTATATTCCTGGTTTTGGACTTCATTGCAGGCAGTTAAGTAATACTGAAAAGCTGACACTGCTGGTTTGATATAGAGTACAATGCCACTATTGAGAGTGGTGCCTCTTGGTTAGTACCTCATTAAAAGTGAAGAGATTGAGGGTGTGACTTAGCCATTTTCAACATGCCTTTCAGTACAGCTTCAATACAGACCTGCAATGTACTGGGAAATCTGTAATTCTCAGTCTTGTAACCAGTTCAGTCAGAAATACACTTCCTACCATGACTCTAAGGTCCTTATGTTAAGGTGAGGACTTCTGAAGTCTTTAACTGTATCAGAAACAATACAGTTTGCATTTTAGTGAATGGATAATGAATTTCACTGAAGCAAAGCAAATTACAACTCCAGTGCATTGTATCTATAACCAAACATATTTGAGCAAGGCCAGCTGAATGTAAACATCAGGCATGGAAGTCAAGTAGCCTATTTCTGTCCAAAAAAAAGCTGTCTGTTAGTCATACTGTGCACACTGCCTTCAACTTGTGGACCCTACTTCCCACAGTGAAGAAGTCCCTCAGTGAGGTTTGGTGAATAGCGCGTTGAGAACATAAATATGAGACTTAACTTGGCAGAGGCAGATAGCAGACTGACTTTTGCAAGGCAAAGGTTTTTGTGGGTTTGGGGTTTTTTTTATTTGTTTGTTTGTGTGGTTTATCTACCAGTATCTTGTGCAAACATTCCTGCTTCTTGGTTGTTGAAATTCAGGCAGTAAATTTGGTCTAATTCCTGTTACTGTGCATCTTCTAAAGAGAAGTGTTGGTTTTGTTGATGTTCTTGTTCTTGTCTGCTCTCTACATGTGCCAGCGGATTTCTTTCTAAACCAATCCTTCCCTTTTTGAAACTCAACTGGAGAGATGAAATGGGGAGGGGAATAGAATCAATAAAGTGGGTATGTGTTGACAAGAGGACTGGGTAGGTGCTTTAGGGTGTACCCAAGGAAATCTTCACAAATTGAGAGGGGTCTAAAAAAACACAAAGAAACCAATAAAACCCAGCCTGTTGAACTCTAAACTTCTTGCTGCATGAAATGTAAGGTAGTATGTGTTATTTAAAACATGAATTGATGCAAAAGTGTCACTAGAGTCTCTGAGCATTTGTAAAGGATTAAACGTGAGGAAAAACATAAATATCCTTAGATTTTAGCACATAAGCACTCTTCTGGATGCGGTTTATTGGGTACTAATGTGTAGCTCAAAGGGTTTGTAGTAGTAAATAGATAAAATTATGGGCACTTTATGACTGGCTGTGAGAAATATGAATTAGTTATTCAGGACCCTTCTTTTGATGGTGTAGTGCCCTCCAGACTGCCATCTTGCTATTTGTTTTTATCCCATTGTAGTTTTCAAAGAAATCTCAATTAAATTACAAATGTGACCAACAGTTTCCAGCCATCTGGCTTGTAAATGATGACTGATGGGTAAATTAATGGGCCAGTTTAAGGGAAGGTAAATCCAAAGTGCATCACTGTTAAACATACGGATCTGTCCATGGTTTAGAAGGCCATGAAGTTAAAAATAGTCTGAAGCTGGGAGAATGTTTTGAGAAAGATTATGGTAAATTTTATTTGGGCATATTGCCATGTGGCATCTGTCATCAGCCACTGGTGGAGCTGGGCTGTGGGGCCACCCAGCTGGTGACTTTTGTGTGTTCCCACAGGTATTGCAAGGAGGTGGCTGTCTCTGAGCTCGAGCTTCTGAAAGCTAGGCAGTCAGTTGTTCTCAGCCACTTCAGCTTTCTCTGCAGCCTTTGGAGGGTTGCAGGCACCTTGAGGTAGCAGTTCATTCTGCACACCTCTGTCTAATGCTGTGGTCAGACAGCTCACCCAGGGTTGAGTACCTTGGTGCTGACAGGAAAGCTTCTCTCTGGTGCTGATTATTTGCTCTGGTAACTCTGTCTGAATGGCTGCTCACCTGGCACAAGGATGAAATTAGTAGGAAATGTTACTGTTTGTAAACTTCACTATTCTTTCTCTGAGATTCATAAAATTCCTAGAACTTCTGAAGTCTAACAGGCTTTCAGACTGAATCAGCTCTTCCACCTAGTGCCTTACAAGCTTTAACATAGGTAAAGGGTGATCTCAGCTGAACACACAACTGGTTGGGCAGGTAGCAGCTGTCTGCCTTGCTGTGACAAAGAGGAGACAAGCTGAAGCTCCTGCATGGAGACTTGAATCACAGTAAACCTGTCTGTCTCAGATAAGAGCCTGGGGAGGGCATGCGTTTGATCATGAGCTCCACACTGAAAAGCTGAGTAGCTAACCTACATCCTAGCTGAGTCTTAGCTGCAGACCTGACTGGGGAGGAAAGATCCAGTAATGAAACATCCAAGAAGGATGTGTTCAGGTTGACTTTAACTACTGAAGGAAAATCCAGAGTGTACCATATGCTTAAAGTTGTTTTAGTTTTCAAAATACCAGTTTAAAGATTGCCATGACTATAAGTTTGTGTTACATTACATTAAACTCAGCCTTCAATTAGCTGCTTTCTCCTAAAGTAGCCATTTTATCAGCAGACTGCAAGTACATGCCTTCTCTCAGCCAAGGGATTCTGTCAGCTTTTCTAATTGCTGTGTTTGGGTTCCTTTCATGGGAAGGGAAGACTTCTCCTGAGAAGTAACTCATCAAGTCTGAAACTTACTTTTCTTTCACAAATGGATGTAGACGCTTAAATAGACAGCACACATTTTTAAAAGGCTAAATTTCAAGTTCATATTCTCATATTTGACACTGTTGACCTAATCTTTTAAGCTATGTAATTAATTGTCTTAGCAGATTGTTCTTAAAATGACTAGGAAGCTGATGGCAGTGACACTTGACATGCTACACTAAGGTCATATTAGCATCTTCTACTAGTTTTCTGCCATTTAAATGAGTGTTCTGCTGGCTATTTTTTGCTGTTTAGAATAAATATGTCTCTCTGAAAGAATAAATAAATGTAAAAACTGATATGCATGTTTTTATATAAACATACTTTGCATTTTTGCCGGAAAACTATTAAAAGTAAGTAAAGTTTCATTAGCAAGTATGAGGACTGCTCTATTAAATCCATCGTACTACTCAGAATATTTTTGTGGCATGGATTTTGTTAATATTTCTAGTGTGCCATTCATACTGCATTTATGTATCTAAATCATTCATTATCAGAAGTACTCAAGTTCACATTGATTTTTCTGGATCTGTACTAGGCTGAATTTTTTTCAGCTATCTGGTGCTAATGGAGGAGTCTTGAACTGGCTTTTTCTGCTCTAGGTGACTTTTGAAACAGCTGAGTCTGTCCTTTGCTGCTTGGTGAGAACTTCTTGTGCTTCAAAATGAGAAGCAAAACTCTCAGTGAAGCTAAATAGCTGTGATTCTGCAGTCTTGTTGAATCAGGTGCTGCGTAAGTGACAAAGCTGGGATGATTCCTCTGTAGGGTCTCTTTGACAATCCAGTAGAAAGCAGGAAATAGACATAGAGGCCAGTGTCTCTATGTGTTGTACTGGGAGTTTATTGTTCCATCATTTAGTCATTTTAAAGCCTTCTGTCCAGTATACAGCTGAGAGGCAAAATTCAAGACAGTCTTAGCCTGTATAAGTTGTTCAAAAGACACCCAGGTGTCTTTTGGACCCATTGGCTACCATCAAAATAAATGCAATAGAAGTCCTAACAAATGTTCTTTTAATTGGTGAAAATGAGTGGCTGAACCATAGATATCTGCCCTTCAGTGTGGTGGATTAATTTGGGTAGATGTGACCAAGTTGTTTTTCCATGTCATTTGGTGTCATCTGGGGGACATACAGGTAACATTCACCTCCTGCTCAATAGGATCATTTATGGAACATGAATAGTGGTAGGGAATTTGGGTAGCTGTGCTAGAGGGGCAAAGAGGGAGTTTGAGCCGCAGGACATTCTGTTGTAGAAACCACATTTGATGAATTTGGTCAGCCACAAATACTGTTTCTGCATCATCTGTGCAACAGCAGTAATTTTTATGGGTATTCATGCTTCTGTTTTATGTATTTCTTCTGGGACTGCTTCACTCAAGTTCAGATGGAATGTAACTGAAGTCTGCAGCAATCTGGGCCACTTGCTCATCTGATGCCTCTGTGCAGGATGAAGGTGACCTTCAGGTGTTGGTGTAGATCTGCCTGTTCTGCAGGGCCAGCTGCTGTAATTCCTCCCACATTGCTGCTCTGTGGTTCATGCCAGGGTGGCAGTGCCAGTCTTGTGTTAAGGAAAGTTCTTGAAATCAAACTTAGACCAGCCTACTTTGTTCAGAGCACTTCAGGTAGAGTTTGTGCTTTAATAATGGTTCTGGGGAGCAGGTTGGGAACTGCACAAGATTGAGATTCTCGGGAGCCCACGTCAGGGAGAGGAAGGGATATTACCATGCTTGTCTGTTTTTTATCTGGGTCTTGCCCCATATCATTTCAAGCACAATGAAGTGGAGCTCTGGGAGACAGTGTAAAATACATCATCTGAGTCAGGATGAGGATTTTTTTCCCAGTGGATGGTAGGGTTTGTCTATCACATGTCTTGAGGGTTCATGGGTTTTGGGGTTTTACTTTTTTATTTATTTACTTTATTTATAAATTGATTGTGCTAGAACAACAAATGGCTACCTTTGACTGGAAAAAAGTACCTTTGCAGGCTGAAGTCAGTGGGTAAATTACGTTTCACCTTTTGGTCTCCTTGTGCTACTAGATATGTGATTGAGCAATAACTGGAGTAGAACTAGCAACAGAGAAAACTCTTTTACGAAGGAAATTGATAGAGCATAAAAATGTGGCTTATCCCTTGCTTGACTTTTTTTTTCCTAGCAGAGCAGCTTTTGTGTACTATTTTGCCATAAAGTATGAAGGCATACTGAACCTTCTGGACTTTAGATAGGTAGGCTGACTCGAGGTATTCTCCTGCCACTTAAAACATATACAAAATTTCACATCCTAGTAAGGGATGGAAAATCCTCACTTGGTATGCTCCTGAAGTTTTGACAGTTAAAATCCGTGTACCACATTGTGAATAGGAAGCGTGTTTTAAGAGGGTTTCAGAAGCTCAGTTTGTCTATAATCCCACCCAGAAGACCACAGAGGGGAAGATGTGACTGAAAAGCAGGCTGGGATATTAAAGGTTACTTCAGCATTGACAAGCAGGTCAGTGCTGGTTGTCATCAACACGTGTGCAACTATTACACTGCCAGCCTGTTTTATTTTCACTTATTTTGGCATGTGCAGTAAATCTTTGACTTGTAACTACCATAAAAATTATTTGCATTACCTGCCAGTGAGGGTTAATTAACGTTGCAATCATTTGGAGCAATTCCAAATGGAGATTCCAGCTTTTGTGTCGTTATGTGCTCATAGCTGGAGTGTTCCTGCTGCCAGTGCAAGTACCAGTACTCTGTGGTTTGTCCAGTAGAGGTCACTGTTTGAGTAGATTTAGCAGTTGTTTTCCGGGGAAGACGCTTGTGTTCCTGGTGGCTGCTAGCTGTTCGTCCCGCCTGGTAGGTGATGGTGGACAGCAACTTCGTTTTTATTGTTCTCCTCAGTCTCCTTAACCTCAGGTGATCCTGTGCTCAGTGGCTTCACGTATTCCTGTGCTGCCTGTAAATGATCTCAGAAGTTTCCTGCTATTCATAGCTTACTACTGATGATTTCTATATGCTTTTGCTCTTGTGCTCTGATTCCCAGTATTATAAAATGATTAAATGACGAGAGATCAGGAACAGCTATTTTTTCCTCAAACCTCTTCTATGTCACCTGATGTCATGTTCTCTGTCCTCCTCTACCATTCTTCTGATCTGCTATCCTGTACTGTTCTGTGATCTTTCCACTGCTTCTCCCTTGATTCTCATGTAATCCTTTACTCATCTTTAGTCTCTTCCTTTTAGTGTGGTGATCCATTAGTTTTTTGGTTCTGGTTCCCTTTTCCAGACCTGAATTTTGTTCGAGTTCACATTGTGCTGCTGTCAGAATAGCTGTGTCTCATTGATCATGTTCTTTTGACATCCATGTGGTCACCCTTTCTCATCATTGTACATTTTGCCTTCTTTCAGCAGAGCAGTTCAAAACTTTCCTTTTTTTTTCTACTCACATGACTTACTGCTTCTTTGCTCTGCCATCTCCTAAATTGTTTTTCTCTCTGTGTGTGACCAGCACAGAAGCTTGTCCCTTTGTTGCTGTTAACCCTCTTGACTGTGTCCTTGATCTTTTTTAGCATGCTGCTAAAATCTCTTGGTTTCATTTTTGTATTAGGACGTCTCCTTTCTGAGTCACCTTTCTGGCTGTAGTCTATACCTGGATGTATTGGAGGTAGCCCAGAGACAGCAACACTGCATCTGCCTGTCCTGAATTCCTTCCCAGTCTAGCTGCTTTGTCTTCTCCAGTCTGTTGAAATGTGTTATGGTGTCTCCCACTGGCATTGTCTGACACTTTGCATCTTGCCTGGTATCAGGTTATTTATATAGCAAAATTGCTGGCTTCTGGAAGGAACTAGATGATTGTGTTAGATGATGATGTTCTTTACTCTGTGTTGCTTCTTGTATTCTCCTCTACTTTGCTTCTGCCTCTGCTTCCTTCTGGTGAGTCATTCCATGCTGTTGTCCTACCACAATATACCCCAAAAAGGGGCAAGTAATGTCTGCATAGTGAGACTAGAGCTGTGTCCAAAGCACAGGACTTGTGCTCAGCAGTGGTCTATCAGTTCTGTGTGGGAGAAATGCTTTTCTATGTTAACCTTAAATTTTTTTGTGTGTGTTTTGGTTTAGTTTCACTTCCTATTTCTGAGGCAGGGATCTCTAATAGGAAATACCTTTATGAATGCAGTACACAGGAGGATGTGAAAAGGAGCAAAAAGGAGATCCCTATACATATGCCTTACTAAATTTGTGACATCTGGGTTCTGCTTAAATGTTTAGATTAAATACCTTGTTAGCTTTTTTCTTTTCTTCCTGAAAAAAACCCCAAACCTTTGCTTCTGAGAAAATACAGATGGTAGAGCATTTTAGTTTTAAATATATATAATATCAGCTTTACTTCTAAGAGGCTTTGGGAGTATGAAACAGAATAATGTGTGAAAGAGTTTTGTGCTGTAATGGTAGAAGGATACATGCAGAAACTACCCAATTTATGCATAAATTAAATTGTCAAAGTTTGTGCTGTAGTTCACCAAAGTCAGTTTTTCATCATAAGTAAAGCAACCGTACTAAAAACAACACTAGACACAAATCACTTGTCTTGAACATAGTTCTTTAGAAACTGTTCTTCACTTACTAAGACGCCTGCAAACATATTAACTGATTTTTTTAAGTCTCAGTATATTAACTGATTTTTTAAGTCTCAGTGTTTTCTCACATATTACTACAAATTTTTTGTGGCTTCACTTATTTCCTAGTGGCTTAAAATAGCTATAATTTTTTTGTGGAAACCCCATATAAATGATCATTCTCTGTGTTTATATACAGGTTGTAATGGAAATCCTCTTGCCAGATACAGACTATTTTGCACTTGGCATTTTCAAAGTTAGTGAACACTGCAAAAGTGAACTCACCTTATTGAAGAGCTTAATTTTATATTACAGAATTTGCTGTCTAACAAGCCAAGTGGAATTTTTTGGCTTCTAGTATGGAAGGACTGCAACAAGAAGGTAGATTTGGTCTAGATTGAGGAGAAACTGGATTTAATTTTGTGTACTTGCTTTTGTACTCTATTTTCTATGTATTGTTTTTGTTCTTTTAGTAGTCAGGCGTGTTGAAGTGGATAACGACATAGCATTTCCCTTCAGACCATTCACCATCTGGCCTCTTACTTTTTCCATTCATATCCTATGGCATAACCTTTGGGGTGAAATAATTTCCTGATCTTGATGTGATGATGGGCAATGCGGTAACTGATTGCTCATCTTGAAGTAGTATCTCCCATAGCTGCAAGTGAAATCTAGAGTCAGCTGAAGCCTGGGGTAAGCTAACATAGAGGCACAGGTAGATTAAGTCTGTACCATACAGACTTAAGGAAGTGGCTTTAAGTACTGGGTATGGGGAGCCCAAACTAGGAGGGAGCTTAATTCATTCCCAGTTCTGAGAACTGGAACAAGAAACACATGTGCTGACTCTGCTTTTGAGCAGTGAGCTTTTTTACTGCAGCCTCTTCTGTGAGTGTATTTAGAGGACAGGCTGGTGTCCCCACTAAGCAGTGTCAGCACAGCAGTCTGCTGTGTTGAATAGGGGAAAGACTCAGTTGTTCCAAGTTGCAGTGAGAAATAGTCCTATGTGAGTTTCTGAAAACATTTCAGTGGTGTAAAAAGTGTAAATTCCAAATACTGGCTAATAAGGCAAACTGAAATTATGAAAAATTTTTTAGACACACTGAAAACAGAATTTTGTGAATAAGCACTGCTAAGCACACAGGTAGATGGACACTTCTGAGTAAGAGGCTGAACTGATCTTCACTTTTGAGGGTAGCATATAGTAATTGTTCAAGGCCTGGTGTGCAGGGCATCTTTGGTTAGTCCCTTTTGTCAGCTGCAGAAAACATGTTAAACAGACAGAAGTAAAGAGATTATTGAGAACGAGGAAGGTGAATGTACTGAACGAACTTCAAACGAGTTGATTTATCTAAAGCCCAGCAACTGTGTAGTGTGAAACTGAAAAGATCGTGCTTAAACAATTAAAACACCTGAAAGAGACTCACTGGCATTTAGTGATACTGTTTGCATTTGGTGGAAGCCTGATAATAAATGTGAGCACTATCAGCTAAAGTTCTTTTGTCCTGCAGAAGTTATTTCTCTTAACCATGTGCTGTTGAAGTATCAACACACACAGATGATCTGACTTGTAATAAGGATATGTAGCCTGTGTCCTTCAATGTTTTTTTCATGGTGTACCTCAAGGGGTTTTTTTTCTCATGACTTAAATGTAAGACAGAGAGTGTCTTGGCTGAACTGTGCACTTCTCACAAAGCAGTTATTGAAGATGGAGATGCTGTGGTTCACTACAGTAATTAAAAAAGCTTGGCTTGTACTTTGTTTTCTTCAAAATGATTTGCAGAAATGAAGGGCATGTTTATATCCACATTTTTATGCATATATCCTTATTCACACCATTCCTTAATGCTGTAAAAAAAGCTAACAAGCATCAGATTTTTGTGAGCTATTTTTGTGTGGTTTCAGCTGTTTGCAGTTAGGTGATCTATTTTCAACATAGTAATCCCTTCCCAACCTCAGCCCCTGGTTTCTAGTATTTCTCTCGAAACTCTGACATCTTAAGCTCTCTTCTCAGAGAAGAACAGATTTGTCCTTTCTCTTCAGTAGATGTCACTTGATTCCCAGTGTCTCCTCAGTCCTTCTTATGCTCACTGCTCTTCTCCTTAGACTCTGGCTTCTAAATGAAAACTGTTTATTGACAAATTGCTTTGTTAGCACAGTAGCACATCAGTGAACTGTAGTATAATTTAAACATGTTCTTAAGAACAGTTTTGTATCTGAGGTTCTTCTGTGGATAATTGCAGTAAAAAAAAGCCCTGCTGGTTTCTGGAAAGAGCTGAGGATTTAGGGGACAAGTTTGTTTTTAATGTTTTCAAAGTGAGGAAGATTAATATCCATTTTTGGAAGAATGAAGGGAGGGCAAAAGGGGAAACTTGAACTACATAGTGTGTAAATTAAGTACTGTATGCTTCAGTTGGGATCAGAATTCTCTCCAGTTAGCTGCCAAGTATGATATCAGCATGCCTATGAATATTTAAAATGAAAACTGTTGTGTTCTCCCTCTGCTAATTCCTCTTTCATTTTGGTGAAGCTGATTGCTTCTCTTTCAGTATAACAGAACCTTTGTCAAATTAATCTAAACATGACTCCAGCTCTATGAGTACAGTTATATTGGATGCACAGAATGCATTATATATTTAGTGTTCTAAATTCTTCTTCCCCCATGAAATGTGAGTAACATTTCATGTCTTTATGACCTTTACACTAAGGGATCCTTACTCATGAAAACTTCCTGTTGACACTAACTGGATTAGCAAGTCTGCAGAACTGGGTTTATTATATTGTATAGCCCTCAGGTTTTACTTTAGTCTTAAAGAGTGGGTTTTTGCTCTTGGCAAGAAAACTCTGCTTGGGAACCACAGTGCACTGGTTGGGCGCTGAAAGGTCTGTATTGAGTTCTCTTTACTCTGTATGACTCTTGATCAGCTTTTCAGTGGAACAGTTTAATAAGAAACTGGCATAGTCTTATAAATCTCTTCTCTGTCAGGTAGTGCTATTTTAATAGCTCTTTTGGATAAATATTCCTTTAGAACCTGTGAAGGTTTGGAGTACTACTGAACATCATGTTCCTAGGTACTGCAAAATTACTTCATTAAGTAAAGAAACATTCTGAAAAAAACAGGGATTCTGCTGGTAGTCTAAGTTTCTAAGGATGTGATTGCCAAAGGAATTAATCTTACTTTAAAAAATTAAAATTCTTATCTCTCTTGATGTCTGATTCAAAAAACACTGAATTCAGTTGAAGGTTTTCTGTAGCCTTTGGATCATATTTATTGAGGAGATCGCAAGCTTACTCATGCAGAGTTTTATGCATAATCAGTTGTTACAGACAGCATTTTCCAAGCAGCAGTGGGACAATGTTTATTTTGAACATTCAGTGTTCAGGTTTAAATGAACTGAAGTGTTTAATGCAGTTGTTACACCAAGTGTTCTTCTCATGGAAACTCATATTTTTACTAAATCATTTCACTTATTCAGTTGGGTACTTTATTGACTCTTGTGGTTTTTTTCATCTGAGGTTCCTTAGCTAAAATGTTTTTTATTTACTTTCAAATTGTAAAGGAAATTTTGATACAGATCTTTTTTACCAAGAGTGTCTTCAGAAATGTTTAATATTTAGTATCTTTACTAAACAAACAAACAAAAAAAGTGGACTAGATTTCATCTTCTAGATAAAAGGAAATGGAGACTTAATTTTGCAAACACCTGAGTTTGTTTACTTTTGAAGCTGTGAGGATTATTGTTGTTTCCCAGGGCTTCACAGATGCTTTCAGAGAAATAATCTTGGTGATTTTTTTCAGAAATAATGGCTTTTTGAAGCCTGTGCATTTTCAGCTGTATGAAGGCCCTACCACCACCAAAGGAATTGTATTGAGAACTGTCTGAATGGCCAAAGAGTTACAGAGTGGAACTAGAGGGAAAAGAATGGCCTTCATTTTCTTCTTTTCTATTTCCTGTGCTTTCATCATTTGCCAGAGGTTGGGTATAGAAAAGGAGCTGGTTTTGCGTGTCAGTTGTCAGTAGTGGTATGAGAACCTCTTGACTTCCTACTTTTTGAGAAAGGGTTACATCTGAGATGTGTGATTCCAAGCTGCTGTCACTGATCTGGATGTTTTTAGCGAGTTGCCCTGCAGGGTAAGTAGCTCTCTTGGATGAAAGGTCCTTCTAACCCAGTGTTTGCTCTCCAACTGAGGGCAACATCAGACCTCTAGTGAAGACCATGTCTGGTGTTGGCTTCTGGCTCTCAATGCTGAAAAAGAGCTGAGGCACAGATCCAGGATACTCTATGTATGGATTTATATAGGCATTGAACAGTAGCATTGAATTGTTCTTATCTATATTTTGGAAATAATTTTGTTAATTTTTGAACAGCTGCTGGTTGTATAGGAATAAAATGCAATAACTTGCCTCAAGTGAACTTGATGAGAACTTGATGTTTTAGTGCCTAAAGAATTGCCACTAACTTCAGGGCAAAAAGAGCATAAATGCTTTGAAGTATAACAAGATGCCAGTCCTTATTTCCAGAAACATGAACAAAGTCCTCTTATTCCTTGTGGACAGCCTGTAGACCCTGTCTTTCACTGCCAACCAACTTTTGAAATCAAGGTGAAGCGTACAGCTGTCGTAGTGAATCACTGTATGCAATTTCCAGTATTGAACAAGGGGAAGGAAGCTGTTCCTGGTCTTGTGAAGTGAAACTTAATATGAATGGGGCTTCATGATGTTACTGAAGCTTCACAGGAGAACGCAAAGGCATTGGGCTGCCAAATTTTACTGGTTTGCTGAGGGGGAGTTGTTAATGACACTGGGCAGCAGATGGTCTTAGAAGAGTTGTTAAGACACTGCAGATCGTACTGTAAATACGTGGGTGAATAGAACCAGGATGCTGACAGTTCACTCTCACAACTCATCATGAGAAGGTGACTCGAGTGGAATTCAGTATTGCCAGAACATGAATGTCTTGGGTTTTGGCAGTCTGCTATGTGTCTGGGAAGAGTTTTGCAACACAGTAGTGCCATGGCAGTTGGGTCGTGTAAAGTTCAAAACAGAGAGCATGATATGCCTAGTCAGCCTTGCTTGACCACCACTGATCTTTACACCTGAAGGTACTGAACCTGTGCAGTTGAGCAACAAGACCAGTACAGGAGTTAAGGAAAATCAGTCTTCGGATTTTCTTTGACTACAAGAGAGCATTCATTTATATTACAGACGAATCTGTATTGTTGAACCAGAAAATAAACTATTGCAGGAAAAAGTCCTCTCTTCCCTATCACAAGCCTGGTCTTGAACTACTCTTCTGTTTTTCCTTCTCACGAAATACCTCCAGGCATTCCCTCCAAACTAAAAAGTACAATTGTGGGTTGGGGCTTTTCATTTTGATTTAACAGGGTAAGACACAAATGTATTACATTCCAATCCTGTGCTAAATATTTAGCCTTTTTCTCATCTCAGCCTGCTTACCAATGCAGCTTTTAGTATTTCTTGAAGAAAATAATGGTATAAAATATCCTAAGTGTCATTCACAACATGAAATACAGTATGTGGGAATCAAACAGATGTATCAGGAGACAGTGATATATCTGTATTGGTCTTTCTATTCTTTAGGCTTTGACTGAACTAAAACCTGTATTTGCTAGAACTTCTGATTCCTAGTCTTCATAAATGCAGTATCTGAGAAGATCAGAAACATGGTTTACCCATCTCATCAAAGTGAGATTATGAAGTCTAATTTCTGAAAGGAAAATATTTTAATACTGGTAATTACTGTTCTGGTGAAATATTAAGTTTGGAAACAGCTGAATTACGCCAATTAAAATCCTCAGTTAACTTCTGTTAGGGAATAATTTAAAACAACAGTAACAGTGAAATACCCTTTAGTTTGTGAACGCACATAATTCTTGCTGTCGTTGAATGACAGATAAGCATGGACCGGTTGGAGAATACCACAATGGGAGGTCTTTTAAATGTTCAGATTTGCCTTAATGACTATATAAAAGTCTGCTAAAAACCTCCTGCAATGAATATGGCCCTCAACAGTAATATTTATGTAGTGTAATTAGAGTCTTTGTTAGGGATCCCATTATTGTTCACAGTGTAATTAGACTTAAAATCTAGTAAATATGACATACTGCAATGTTCTGCTTTGTAAACATTATTGACTCCATTTTAGGACTGAGACTGCCTCACACCAACAAATAAAAAAAAATCATGGCCTCATAAAACCTTCTAATTATTTAGATGTGCATTCAGTGGGTTCCTGATGCAGTCAAAGTTGAGACTGAACCAAGGTGAATATTGAGCACAGGTGCAAGCTTCAGTGCAGGTGACTTGCCAACCTCCTTTACACCTCAGCTGGCTGCTTAAATCTCAGTAAATTTAAGGGGGAAAAGATGTGAATCAGAATAGCTTTTTAACCCCATCACCATAGTCATTCAAATTGTGCTTCTTCCTGGTATTTCATGTTTCTAGATAATAACAACCAGCTATTGATCTGTTGGTAATCCTCTGTAGCCATGTGTGTATTGATCAGTTAGTTTATCACACAGGGGAGGTAACTCAAAATGGGCTTGGCTAAACAGTTCTTTTAGGGGTTAAATTTCATTTTTTGTAATACTTGTTGTATCTTAAATGACCAAGAATTTGGATACTCGATTCTTTAAGCAGTAAGCAGAATGGGCTGTTGCTAAAAATGAGGGATTATTTTGTGTTTGTTGTTAAAGACCTTTACTACAACTGCTGTCTTGGTGTAACTGCTTGTATTAATAATGTTTTTTCCACTCAAATAATGAAATGATCCAAGTCTCTCAGGCTCTGCTCTTTTAAGACCTGTGTGTGCTACATGAATTGAGAGGACAGCCTGCTTCTGTTAGTCTGTAAGAGCACTTGTTCTTGTCTCTTTCTCTCTGCAGTGGTCTTTGTTAGTCAAAATGTCTTAGAATTCTGGTAGTAATTTCTGAAGAGTATAAAATGAGTACTCTCAGCAATGAGAACAGGTTCCAGATAGGAGGCTTTTTGGATATAAACTTCGCTTTTATTGGAATAATGAGATGCTTTCTGTGCTGCAGCCACTGTAGAAACAGTGCAAGTGCCAGGTGCTGGTAAAGCATCTGTAGTCTGGGTAGCTTGCTCTAATTGCAGTCTCTCACTGTGAAAACTTTCCCACAGCTGTGCCAGCAAACATCGCAGACCTGAGGAACATAGAAGTGCTCAACTTTTTCAACAACCAGATTGAGGAGCTGCCTACACAGATAAGCAGCCTTCAGAAGCTCAAACACCTGAATCTTGGGTGCGTATCTTAATGCAAAACTTTGCTGTAATAGAGGTGTTATCAAATGTCATTGCAACTGAACCTGCAACTTCTTATTTTTTGATAGTAAAGTTTCTTACTGAAAGTGGTTTTGAGGATAACCTGACAATCATGGCTTCAGAGTGTTCAGGTGATGTCCTGGATAAACAGAAATTTAAGTGATCAAGCACTTATTCTGGTATACTGATAACCATTAAAGGACAGCAGCAACTCGTATTCATCGAATACTGTAGTGAAACTGAACTATTATTGACTTTTACTTCTCTAGCAGCTGCCTCTCTGTTCTGTGGTTACTGCATAAGAATCAAGCTCTATTTCAATACTCTGATTTGAAAAAAATACCCATGTTAATTTAGGACTTTAATTCCAGATTTTCAAATTTGGGTTTATAGACATTTCAGTTTATATTAAACCTGTAAAAGAAGCAGTGCATATTAGATGTGGCGTGCATTTAGTTCAAAGAGCTAGTATTGAATGAATTTGTGCCAGGGGTATTTCTGTTAAGTGTTCAGATTCTATATGCTGGTAGAGTTGGTGATACTTTATAATAACTATAGCTGCAGAGGGCTTTCTTGAATTATTAGGAAAACAAATGTGAAGCATAAGATCTTAAAATTAAATGGGCGTATTAAAATGTAACTATTTAGGAAAGCACTGGTAGGCGTGAACTCTAGCATTATAGGCTTCTCGTAGAATGTTTCTATTTTACAAATTCCAACTTCTGAACACTTGAAACTGAACCTTTCTTGCTCTTCAAAATGCCAAATTATTTTGGCTAGCCTCTATATATTCCGCTTTAGATACATCTGTAAATTGCTGAAAATTGAATTGCATCTTGAACTGTTGGAAAGCCAATAAATGTTTCAATGATGATCTGTCTTCTGTGGTCTTTTTTTCATCACAGTAGATCTCTAGCTTTCCTTAATACCTCTTTGAACCTGGAATTGCTTTTCAGAGCAAATATTAATCAGGATTCTATGTATTTTGGGGGTCAGAGCCATATTTTTGGAATGGCATGTAGAGGTGTTGCAGTATATGAAGGAAGAACTTGAGCACTTCCCATGGATTAAAGCAGTGACCATTGTTAGTATAGTTCAGATACTAGTCTGCATTAATGAAAAAAAATGTGCAAAAGACCACTTGGTGTTAGGAACAACATTCAGATCTGGAACCGTAGTTTCCACTTTCATGTATCATGTGGCATAAAATCTTAGAGATTAAATGCTCTTCCTTCTTAATCCCATCCTTACACATGATCTTCCAGGCACTGGATTTACCACCCAGTCTTAGCTCTTCAGAATCAGTTCTGCTTTGGACATCCTTGGAGTCAGTGAACAGGAAACTTTTCTGCCCTAGTAGGTTTATCAGGAGGCAGCCCAGAAACCCTCTTGTCATCTGCAGTGCATGTGTTAGGGCTTCAGAAGAGCCCCCTCAGGGAGAGAGGAACCTTAAATAAGGGCAGAGGTTATTTTTGGGTGGGTTTTGGCATAGAAAGGTCAAGTGATGTGGAAAGAGGGAAAGTGTACTGCTGCACTGAAAGCTTAAAAATGTAACATTGGAAGGCAGGTGAGGCACAAACTCAGTGCTTGAACTTCTGCAGGGATGAATAGTGCTGGGCAGCGACTTTGAGGTGGTTCTCTATCCATGCCAAAGAATAGATTTCTGCTTCTTGTCAGTAGGGAGGACATTCTTTTCCTCCCTGTTCCTTGCTTGCAAAAGGGAAGGCCATTAGGGCAACTTGGTAAAAAATCCTTTTCACTAGTGGAAGATGTGCTGCTTTCTTTAGTCCTGCTTGATATAAAGACCAGTTTTTAAAACAATGACAGCTCTGCGGTAGCAATACTGGAGAATGCCTGTCTGTATTTTAAAGGCTAGTACTACAGCAGTAATGAGTTGTATACCCATGATGGGACTTCTTATTGGGGATGAGGAGGAAGAAGGATTTCATCTAGATTTATTTCCAGAGAGCTGATCTCTATAGGTTCTTGTTTAGTTTGGGCTGGCTTATGCAAAAGGGGTAAGGAAAGGACAGGTTATTTTCTGAGCCTGTGAAAGAAATGGTTGATGTGCTTTTTTCTCTTTCCTCACATGGTTATGTGGTCTTTCTTTTTTTTGGTTGCACAACTTTGTCAGTACTTTGACTTGAGTTTTTGTAGTTGTAGGTGCTAGATCAAGCTTCATATATTCACATAACATCTCCTCTTGACTTCAGTTGTGACTGTTCTTTATCACTTTAGCATCAAAAAGAGAATCAAATTCAGAGTATGTTTAGAGACAACATTTGAAAGGTCATATTTGTTTCTGGTCATCACATAAGAATAAAATCCTGTTCTTGACAGTAGCTACCTGTACAGGCTCTTTCTGAAGATGCCTTTCTTCTCTGTTTTGCTTTCAAACCTGGGTGCCAACTGAAACAAGATCCATGTGAACAAGGTATATATTTGCTGTACATGCAATAGGAACAGTATGAACAAGAAGCTGGTAGGTAGTTTTTTTCTGTTCATAGGATAAACAGCCATACATGAACAGTTCATGCACAAACAGGAAGGATCTGTGAAGGTATCTCCAGCTGTGTGCCTGCCTTCATTGTTGCAGCAGCTCTAGTGATTATCTGGATCACCTTGTTCGAGCTCTTTGAGGTCAGAGAAAAGTAACCATTTTCTCTATGTTGTCTGCTCCAGGTTATCAGAGAAATCTTTCTTCTGTTACATTTCCTCATGTTGTTTTGACTGTTGCCAGTGGGAACTGCTGTCCTAAACCCTCTTAAGACTGGCTGATTGAGCTATATTTAGATTAAGCCTCATCAGTCACAGGACTGACATTTTATTTACTTCATGCTCCATGTGCATCAATAGTTCTGTAGTGACACAGATTTGCTGTTCTTAAGAAGAGGTTTGAGCAGCAGTTACCAATGAACATAAATACCATGCAGTTGAGGAATTCCCCTTTGTGTTTGGTAACATGGTGAAGAACTACATGGCAGAATGACAAATGGTCAAGATAATGTGCAAAAGGGCAATTTATAGTTTAGCTAGAAGTCATCTACCAAGGACCAGCTTTCTCCATGGAGCACTGTTTAAGCTGAGCATGGCATTGTGACACCTCTCTCCCTCGGGCTGTATGTTTCAGGTGTGGCTGCTGATTGACATAACAGAGTCAATCCCTTCAGAGTGCCTAAGTTTTGAGTATATTTATGGGAATTAGAGATTATTAAAAAGTCTGCATGGCAAAAGACTTGCTTAGTATCTCGGGGCATCAAACCCTTTTCAAAACAAGGAAATCTTGGCATAGATTGCATTTTTTAAGGAAAAAGAAAAAAACCAAAACCTTTGTGACCTGTGTTATTCCTGTTAGGTGAAGTGAATTCTGATGTCATTTTTTTTTCTCTTTACTTACAGCATGAACAGGTTAAACACCTTGCCAAGGGGATTTGGCTCTTTACCAGCCCTAGAAGTTCTTGACTTGACTTACAACAATTTAAATGAAAATTCCCTACCAGGAAACTTCTTCTATCTGAGTAAGAAACTTTTCTAAAAACTCTACAAATTTTCAGGATATGGTGCTTTGCTTTCTGCAGTTGAAATTTATTTGATGGAGACCAAAATACAACAGATTTTTTCCCAATATTTATGTTTTTCTTTTAATATATCTTGAATATTTCTACATAGCACAGCAATATGTATCCTACAGTGACCCGACACCTTTGGACACAAGAGGACTTGCTTAGTAATGGTGTATTAGTTTTTTTTCTAAGTAATATTTCCTTGGGTCCCATACTCAGTTAAAATGTCATAGAGGGTTGCAAGCCTCGCGGGAAGATAAACTGTTTTGCAACACAACTGTTGGGTGTTGAGTCTGAAAACAAATGTATTCTTGATGTTTCATTACTAAAATTGTTTTAACAGCATTTGGATATTGAGGTATTCAGTACATTAAAACATATGCTGAGGTTACAAAACTTGGCAGAGGAATGGTAGAACTAAGCTGACCTTTGCATTTGGTAACAATATATACCCAGAGAGTTGACAGAAAGGTATTGTAATGCATATATGCAAAAGGGCTGCATTATGGTTGCCTAAGCAACTTGAATTCTGGCACTTTCTAGATTTCAGTGATTCTGCTTTTCCGTGTACTGTGCTGAAGTGGCTTCAGGATCAGTGCAATCAGCATCAAAGTGACAGGCAAAGGGAGAGAAGGAGTGCTGCTCTCTGAGGATGTTGTGATTGTAACCTGGCACAGGGAAATCTTTTAAGTCAGAATTATTAAAAATTGGTCACATTTAGTGAAATGAGAAGAGGAGGAGTGAACTACGTAAGACAAATGGGATCTCCTCTGGTGGGAAGGAGAGGTTTTGCTGATCTGACCACCTTCTCTCCTGCTGCACCTGACAGTTCTTTGTGAGTCTCCATTTTAATTCCTTTTTTCCAACTGTCATGTATGCTTGTTCCATAACAGCAAGCTACATAGTTGTGCTGGGTCATCTTTTTTTGGTGAATTTCATTGAGACTTCACAGGGAAATTACAAATTATACAGTTTGAGTCTTCTGTATTTCATTTCATATCTCTTTCCCAGTGTGGTTTCTGCAGAGCTTAAGATAGATGTATATTTGCCAAAAAAACTCAGACTTTTTTTAAATGTTTGTTTAGGATGCAAATTGATGCAATAAATAAGAATCAGGGGTAATAAAGAGTAATGACTTCATTCTCACGTCTGAGCATTCAGACTGTTTGCCATAATCTGCCAGAGTCTACTGTTGCAGAAATTGTTAATTGTGCTAGTCCTTTTGAATATAGATGTTTTCCTGAACTCACCAACAATATAATAAGCCAGTAAATCTAAGTTTGACCTGCTTGTTATTATTGTGAGCCCTGGGTATGTCAGAGGCTTTCCACCAAGTCAGGGTTATTAATCAAACCTGACTCCTTTTTATTGATTAGACCTCAAATGGTTGGGTTATATGCCACCCTGTTTATATATTGCTATTTAATTTGCAGCCACCCTTCGTGCACTCTATCTAAGTGACAACGATTTTGAAATCCTGCCGCCAGATATTGGGAAGCTCACAAAGTTGCAGATAGTAAGTAATTTATCTAAATTCTTGGAAAATCAATTCACTTTTGCAACACTTGTAGGAATAGAATCCAGTCAATTTGAGGAGTAGTAGGGTAGGTTTGCAGGAATAGACCACTGCACCTGGAGCTGTTTCTTGTTTACCAGAAGACACTTGTAAATAAATTGGAAGAACTGAGCATTCAGGAGAAAGGTGGGGGCAGAGGGAGTAGAGTTCTCTTTTGATAACTGAAAATTGTTCTGACTGAATTTATGTTTGCTCTTAGCTGAGTCTTAGAGACAATGACCTGATATCACTGCCTAAAGAAATTGGTGAGCTCACCCAGCTTAAGGAACTGCATATCCAGGGAAATCGTCTCACTGTGCTGCCCCCAGAACTGGGTAAGATTACGGATGATAATTTATTTATTTGACTAATAGTGATGATGATGAACTGTATTTCCTCTGAAATGATTATGCTTAAGTCATCATATATGCTAATATTTACTTTCCCCTGGGAAAAACTCACTTTTTCACTCCTCCCAGATACGCAGGAGGAGCCAGAAGATGATGCGTGTTTGGTTTTATTACTTTTTTACATGTTGCATTTTTCTTGTGTACTGTTACATCTGATTGCCAATTTGTATATAGCACCTTGCTTTATATAACGTATCATAAATACTGGGTCAGCAAACCCATTCATATCTCTCACTGGGCTTTGAGAACACTATTTAGATTAACCAAAATTATATTAAGCAAAAATGACAATGGCATAAAAAAGACAATGGTATCCTTCTTAGTGATTGTGCCTATACAATGTGGAAGTTTGATCAACGAGAGTGAAATACAGCTAAATGAGAGGATTTTTTCTTTTTCAGTTTGATAGCCTACCTTTCTTAGGGAGGTGACAGCTCTTTAACTTAAAGCAATGGAGCTGGTTGATGTAATTTGAATTTGTGATACTGTACATTTAAATGCAGTTATAGGTGGCTTCTTTCAACCTATGAAGTAAGAGTTTTTCTTTGAAACTTAAGTATTGATTTTGCTGAATTTGTGTTGCAATTCTTCATTTTATGTGAGGACCATGTTTCCTGTTTGCCCCAAGCCAAAAATTGGTTTCTGATCTTAAAATCTTTAAAAATATTTTCATCGAGAATAATGTAGTTGTGTCAGTTACCTGTTTTCTGAAACACCTGTTACACAGGGTCTGCTCCTTGTTTCTGTAACTGTGGATTTTTACATGGGGAAGCTTCTTCCTACTGGTACCTTCCACGTAATAGTTCCCAAAACTCAGGATAGTGAATAAAGTTAGCATGGTAAAATAAAATGACTTGTTTTCATAAGAACTTACTTTAAGCCATTGACTCTATATGCTTTAATGTGACAGTCTGCAATGAATGCTTTTTGTTTTATAGAGCAAAATGCATTTCTTCTGTGAATTGGGAAAGGTATTTGCTTTGACTCTTATTTGTTTGCCCACTATGAGGTTTTTTGCCTTTTCCCCTCACCACTAGTGGCTGAAAGTTGTTCTCTTTTCATTAATTTCAGATATTTATGTCTTGACACAGGAATACTTTCTTTAGGTTTTTGTCAAAGTCATATTTATTTATCAATTCTCTTTCAACAGCAATAACATTTCAGAAGCATGTAGTGTCTGTAAATTTACTTTTCTGTAGCTCCCTAAATTACAGCTTTCGGGGTTTTTTCAGAAAGTGGAAGTGCACTGAGTCTCACCGCCTTCTTTGGCTAATTAAATGTTGTAAACATGCTGCTGCCTTACAAGCATAACAACAGATCCCCATTAAATGGTTTTACTATCAAAATCTGTCCCAAATGGAAATGTTTGAAACTAAATTCTCCATATTTATTTTGTATTGACCTGGAAAATTCTGGATGGCCAAGGGAAATGTTTTCCTCTTAGTTAACATTTGTTTGCATTATAGAACAACATCACAATCTGGTAGAAAAAGTACTTTTAATTTTGCCCCAGTTGATAAAGGTGAGATGTACTGACACAGCTAAGTCCTTGTTACATCTGTTCTTTATTACTCAGAAGGTATTTTATAAATTCTACTTTTTTTTCCCAGTATAAATTTATCGATGTTTCATTTTGTGGTCTCACTCAAAATCCTCATTTGTGATCAGTTGCCATAATTTCTATTGTGATCTATGCCATGAATAATGCTAGAACTATCTCAGATTTTTAAAATAGATTTTGGGGTATATTTCTAGAAAACATTACTCTGAAGTCTAGATTTGTAATTTGTGCAACTTGCAGGCACAAATATTTACTGTTAAAAGCAATGTTCTTGCTTGTTTATTAAGCATTTAGGCACCCATGTAGAGAATGGAACACCAGACTGAGGTTTGGAAGGCTTGTTTGAGATCAGGGAGCAGGCCATAGGCAACAGTGAATTCTGCAGCCCTGTTTTCCCTTCTGTAAACTAGGGTGGTTTAGAGGAACACCCCTTTGCAGACAGTTTTAAAGTCTGCAGATGAAAGGTGGTATGAGAGGGTAACAACCTACTGCATAGACTGCTAATGCCATAGTCACCATCTGAGGGAGTACGAACTTTGTCTGCTGTCCGAGTTCTCCCTCCTAAATTTTTAAAATTGAATTATAATGTACTCAGAACTATCCAAATACCTTTTGGTGTGCATGTTGGATAAATAGCTTTTCAATGAGCAGGTCCTGTTTGCATTAATTGGAGCTACTGCTGTTCCATTAAAAGTAAACAATCTTTTCTCTCTCATTATCACTTTCATAATTAAAGGTGCTGAAGGCTTTTGACTGGCTTAGTTCAGGCACTGGTGGACAGCAGTGACTCACTGCATGTTCATTTACCACGGAGATGGGCACAACTGAATGATGAGAAGGATGTGTGTGTTACATTAAACTGTTTTTTAAAGGTAATGGAAATAAGTGCAGAAGAAGGAATGGAGAATAGGGTATGAAAAAGGCCACAGACAGGCCTCAGGGTCACAGCTTTGGAATGGAGATACCAATAAATAAGCCCCTACCATCAGCCTGTAATGACACTCGGTGTGATTGAGCGTGGCACCAGTGCAGGGCTGGGGGAGATCACTATTATCCTCTGTTGTGTTTATCAGAGAATGTCTACTGGTAATCAAAGAAACATATTCCTGTCCAGGAGGAAATGAGAGGACTGAAAGAGTGCACTGGTCCCTGGGTACGGTGCTTTTCTGTAAATACAGTATGTGTGAGTGATGAACACAGGAAATGGCCGGGAGTAGGTGGGTGGAATTTGCAGCTTGTTTTTATCATTTGTCTCTCAAAACCCCATTCATGAGAAATGGTGGTGGGCAGTCATATATAAACCTTAAAGAGGCGCTGGCATTTTTTTCTCTAGCATTTAAAAGGTTATGTGCTGCATTGCGAGACAAATAAATCATGATTCACTGCAACAACAGAGTTGCAGTCAGTTATAAAAATTGCCAAGGAGGCACTAAATCTGTCACTTTGTGTGTTCTGACCATTTAACAATGAGAACGGTTTGGAAAGAAAGTAAGAGTAGAAACAAGAACCACATAAAATGGTAGAGCAATTAGTAACATCAGTGATGGTGTTTCAAGTTCATTGTTTGTTCATCTGGGTGGGCCCATATGTGCCACATAAAAGATTTTCTCAGCAGAATGAGGAGTGTGAGAGTAGCCCATGGTGCAGAGTACTCACAAAGATGTAGCTGAAAAACCACCCAGGGAATGTGACTAGCTTATCTGTAGGTTTGCATTTTTGATGTGAAAACAAATGCTGTGATTTTTAAAGCCCGGATTCTTATGTTGCCCATGTGCACTACCCTGCTGCCAACGTGTGTGTGCACATGTAGCTTGCTCAGGTTTATGCATATGGAAGAACAGTGATTTCTAAGAATACATTCCCAATTACCATCCTCCGTTTTCAAAATTGAATTTGGCATCAATGGCTTATAAGTTACTGTTCAATACTGTTCTAGTTTATCAAATAGTTTCCTCCGGTGAAGAGAGACACTATCAAAATTGTAAAGTTAATACATACTAGAAAAGTGGAAAATTCAAGCCCTGTAAAAATAAAAAAATCTTGATGGGGTAAGTAGCCATGTTCCTGTTTAAGGAACATTAAACATTTTGTAAATTTATTTTGTATATCAGAATAACTTAAGTAATTCTTCATAAATTTTGTTTTGAACTGCTAAATTACCTTCTGTGTATAAAGGATTGGCTTTAAATACAAAGTTCAAGGAATTGTGCCAAAAGTCTCAATAGTTCCATCACAGGAAGACCTTTTAGAATTTAGGCTTTTGAAATGACTCTAGAATTTGTGAATTAATATTATATTACGCAAAGTAGTAGCTGCAGCTGTTTGTTCAAGTAAATATTAATCAAAATAGCCGTTTACTCAGGTAATTATCACAGGCATGTGCAAATATAAGAATCACTTACTTTACAAAAGATATTTTTTTCCAAGTGTTGGAAACTTTCCAGTAGTTGACGTAAATGCCAAACTTTTCTTATTTTAGTATAAACTGTCACTGCACCCTGCCTATGTCACAACACAGCGCTGCTCATACCTGCAGTACAGGTCATTGGTGCTTGTTGGAAGCCTGAACATTGGGGCTCTTTGGACAACAGTTCTGAGCACTGGAACAGCTAATTGATACCTTACAGTTTCAAAAAAAGACATGTTTCTACTTTTGGAACTAAGGTAAGGGTGGATAAACAAAATAACTTGTTTTCTAGGATTGCTGATGTAGCACTTATCAGTCAAGAAGCAATAAAAAACATGTATGTAACAAGATAGGTTATGGAGGGATTATTTATATAGAAAAGCATCTCTGAAAATCTGCATATTTTAATTGGGATTCTCATTTAAGGTTTAAGTTAAAAAAAGAGAAAAAAGGCAAAACCACTACACCCTACACCCCACCGCTTGTTATGTAGTTAGAAACCAGGCTGAATGCAAAGTACTTGATGTACACTGCTGTAATTCTGGCCAAACTTTCCAAGATTGAGATTTGATCTTGCATTAGTTTTTAAAATTTGCAAGTTTTAGAGTCATTTCTCAGATGACTACAGTGTGTGTGGGGGTGCTCCTCATGTTGACTGTACTCTGATTATAAGTATCATCAACATAATAATGGTGTTTCTGTCAGCAGATACTTCATCTGTTGTGTCAGAGCTGTAGTAAGAGTACTGTAATTAGAACCAATCTGAGCAAATGTTGCATTTTTTGTTATATTTGGTTCGTTTTATGCATTTCATAGTGCTTAGAAGTGGTTTCGCTCTTCGGAGTACTTGGCAACCTGTGTTTGAATGGAAACTTCAAAGGTGCAGGGCAAAAGCAACACAGTGAGTCTTTTTTGAAGTCATTTTTTTAAGTTAACTAGATTTTGGTCTGATAGGGACCCTTCAAAGAGAGAATGCTCTGTTGAATTCCTGTGTAATTGAGAATCTCAGGGGAGTTTCTGATGCTGGAAAAAATGTGCAATATATTTCAAAATAAATTGGGATGCTTATCCTCTAAGCCTGTAATACTTCCTGTGCCATTAGAGTGTCTTTGATGTTAAACTACTTTGACATCATGTTAATTTCCTTTGTTCCAAAACCCATCTGCTGCATAGTGTGTTTCTAGGGTTTCTTCACTGGGAACACTTAGCAGTGACTGTTGGTTTGCCCCTTGGGATCCCAGTCAGCACTGGACATTTGTTACACAGAGCAGTGAAGGAAATGGTATTTCCAGCACAACATGTCACCTTTCAAAGAAAGAAATCGGTGAAACTTAGCAGTACTTGTAGGTCTTCTAGTAATTGGTCTCGCTCTTATGTGAGGAATGTGGGAGAAATTAATTTATAGTCAAGTTGTAAGTAATAAATAAATAATTTTAGAAGATATTTTTAGAAATACATTTTGAAAGTACATTTTGAAGTAATTTCTTGGATTTTTGTTAAAGTGCTTTTTCTTCTGCCTTTCCTCTTAGCTACCAAGACCATGGCACCAGCTGTGCTGGTTGCCCTGGTACCTGAAAGCTGTGTGTGGTGGAGTTCAGCTGTTGAAACAGCCTGATTTGTTATGTGGCTGTACAAGCCAGTAGCAGAGTGTTGCTAGGTGAGGAGTACCGTGTGTGCTGCATTGAATAAGTTCCTGTTTTATGGCTTTCCTCTGTGAATGTTATTATTATTTACTCTTTCTACTAGTTGTACTGGTAAGGTCTGGTTTGTTGTGTACTGTGATGGTAGAAGTTTCAAGGGCTCTCCCCTTGTTCCCAGAGAGTTAACTGCTCCTCCTGTCACCTGAATATGGAAATGTCAGTTTGCCCTGCCAGGTTAGGTCTCTAATCTGCCTGTATTTAGTACTTGAAGTGTGGTTTAAGGTGGTAATTCAGCATTTCATCCATCCTCTTCTCCTTCCCAGGCTTCATCTTCAGTCCTGACACATCTGAAGTGTCAGACTTCCCATTACACTTTGGTATAAAGATTCTGGCTGACCTTTGCTTTGATGCTGGAATTTTGTATAAATATCTCAGGACTACATTCACTTTGTTTTAAACTCTCTCCTATGAAACATGCTGGAGGGTAAAATTCTCTTCCAATACAATTGTAATAGCTGTAGCTGAGGCGATACCAGTTTGGCCTGTATCGCTTCACATTTACGTCAAGGGTAAAGAATTCAAGATTTAGATGGTCTGCGTTTACTTGATTTGTTTCAGCTATGTTCCTTTTACTAAGAGTTGAAGCAAATGGAGTAGCTATTATGGTATCACAGTACAATCAGACTATTTTACCTATCAAAGTGAAGAGTGAGAGGACACTTGGCTGCTGATCCTCACTCACTCCGTGAGAAGAAAGCTTGTAAGAGAGGGAGCAGCAGTGTTTCAGAATTAAGTCAGCTTAGTTCAGCACTGAAATAAAGAATGTGTTTTGACAGTGATGAACATTAGAACAAGATACAACTGGCAGAGTCTCCATCTCCTGATGTTTTTCAGACCAGATGTTTTTCTGTTTGAAATGTGTTTGTAAGCTCTTCAATTATTGAACTGACACAGAGATCTACTGTTAAATGTGTTCAGGTGAATGCTGAAGTTGGAATCTCATCTCTGAACTCATTATTGGAGATCATCATGTATGTCTAAGAAGTTGTAAGAATAACATGTGATGTTGCAAAACCTGTTTTAACTGCCTGAAAGTAATTGTAAAACTGAGGATGGACTTAGACTTCAGTGTTTGCCTTTCAGATTGCTCCCTCAGCCTCCTCTTACCCTGGGGCTTCCTGTCTAACACTCACAGGGGAGGTTGCAGGCATTCCCGTCTGTGTGGTTAGGAAAGGAGCCAGGGGAAGACGTCCAGCCTCCTTCTGTGTGATGGATGCTCTGGAGTATCTCATTTATTTATGTGTACTGAATCTGATTTCTTGTTATCTGAGACTTGAACCTTTTCCCACATTATGTAGAACCACCACAAATGCTATTTCAGGGTTCTCTGAAGTGCTGGTGGCTAGCGGTGATACTGTTAGATCTTCTTCAGTGTAAGGATGTAGGGGTGAGAGGGCAGAAGCGTTGCTGGGATTGATCTTTCAGAGGCATTTCAGTCTAGGTTTAGGTTTACTAAACTTAGTTGTTCTCTTAGTTCATAGAAGTTCATCAGTAAGCAAATTTGTGTTTTTGACATATGCTATGGAGATGTACCTTTGTTTATCATACTGAATATTTCCGTGAATATTTCTGCCGGTTCCAAAGAGATGGAGCCACACTGCACTTAGGTACAAGAAGACTTTGTTCTTTGTTGTCTTACTGCTCCTTTATAAATACTGTTTAAATCTACCGTATTCTGTTACTAATCCTTCAAAAGTGCTGTGTCTTCAAAGCATAGATGATCTTAACTTGTTTATAGGAATGGTATGAGTTACTGGTGCACAGCCTTACATGTGCTTAAGATTGGGGTAAAAATCATTGGCTTTTGATAATACTTTATGGCATAGAAATTAGTATATATTTTCATTTTTTTACGTAGGTATTAAGACATCATTCACAATTAATTGCTTTGGTATCCTTTTTATGACATAATAGTCATGATATTTCTTCTACTCCTACACTTAAAAAAATCTCTCTCTCTATTGAGACAAAGCAAATGCCACAAAAGTAATAAAAATTATAAGCCCTGTAGCGTAAAGCAAATCTAAAACAAGCCAGGACAGACATATTTTTACGTACAACCTAAGTTTAAATTTAGTGCAGTAGATTGATCCCTTACTTAGCATTTAATAAAGCAGGATTCAAAGGTATTTTTATCTAAATAAATTGCTAAAACTAATTTTGTTCCTCGTGTCGTATGTGTGACAGGGAGTAAGACCTTTGTGTTGTAAAGGGAAAGAACATTTAAATTGCAGTCTTAAGAAGAATCGCTAAAGGGGATGTGTTAACAGCTTGAGGACTCTCCTTGAGGTCAGTGAAGTAGAGTGTAGGCTGGGAGGGGAGTCAGAGTATCAACAGGACACAGATGTGAAGCTCAACAGTATACAGGCTAAAAATTATATCCATACTGGAGATGAATTCAAACCATTACAAAGAAGTGTCGATCTGGCATTTTACAGCTAGGATCATGTTTCTTATGCTGAATGCCAATGTTCAGTTCTCAAATGTCAGAGTTGTTTAATTACTTAATTTCACCTTTTAATTTTTGAGAGTATTTAAAGTGTTGCCAGGGGGCATTCAAGTGGAAAGGATAAGCCAGGTTTGTGTTCATTCTGTTTCCTTTTGAATGTGTTGAAGTAATGCCTATGTGCACTAGTCATACCTTACTGTACCTCCAGTGTACATCCATGGGGTAAATATTACACACTTTGTAGATCATACATCACAAGAGGATGAGGGGCTTGTGGTTGTATGTAAGGGGTGCTTGCAGACTAGATCTAATGGTCAGGACTGGCCTGGGAGGTCTAAAGGCACCCTTGACCAAAGTGATGGGTAGTATTATTACTGGCTCTGACACCCTCTGCAAACACAACTGTGGGAGGCAGCATTTTATTTTCTATTATGAGCTCTTTTCTGACCTTTGGAGGCATTTGAGCAAAACAGGAGTTTTCACACAAACCACTTTTTATTTCAACAGCACTGCAGGAAAATAACAAGAAACATTAATGATCATGATTTAGCTCAAGTGCAGGATAGATCCACTGAGACAGGAAAGTGTAGCTGTCTTCTTATCCTGTAAATGTCCCTCAGGATGAGGTGTGCCCACTGTCATACGAGGTGGCCCTTCTGCCCCGCCATGATTGTAGAAGCTCTGAATTTAAGAAGTGATAAATGATACTTTTTGTTAATGGATAGCCTAAGTTAGAACACATTAAAATAAAAATATGCATACTTTGATTCTGCACTTGAATTTTCAAGAGTTTTGGTGTAGTTCTATTTATTGTAGCTCCCAGGTGGCAACTAATGAGACATTTGGGCAGTAGACAGTTTTCAGCTCTGCACAGCTTAGTAGTCAGGCATTAGGAGCACTTTGGTTTTGAGGTGGGGTAAACATAGAAGTTAAATCACAGGGATCCAATCAAACTTAAGGGTTCAGGATCATCTTTAGATACAATGAGTGCTGAGACAGAAATAAAAATGCCAAGAATCAGGCATTTTTAAGACCACACAGATGGCTCCTTTTAGAAGGTTTTTGGTCATTCTGTGCAGGTTGTCCACAGCAGTCAGCTCTTAGATCTCTGCTCTTCCCTTTTCCAGGTTCTGTTCTCTTTTCAATGTCCATTTGCTGGTAGCAGCAGTGTCCACTTTGCAGTCTTTCTACTTGGAAATCTATGTTTACTGAAGATAGAGTAAAAGAAGTACCCATCGGACTTAGATCGTTCTTTAAGCATGTTAAACCTGAGTTCTGAGATGTATAGTTTTGACGATTTATTAGAGTAATTTTAGAAGCAGTCAAAAATAATTTGAAAAACAATTCTGTACCCTAGGAAAGGGGCTGTGCTGACTACCCTTGAAGATGGCCTGTTCCTCCTCACTTACCAGAGGCACATGACTGTGATACCTTTTGGTGGAGCTGATCTCTTTCAGTATGACAAAGAACTTAAAGTCCATAATGAAGAAATACAATTTTAGTGAAACAATTATGCCAAATTAGAGAAATGATAAATATTTTTTAATAGGCAGATATGCATGGAAAGAACAAAACAGCAGTGACCAGTCGAGTCTCCAATCCACAATATCCAAATCACAATATTTTGTGATTGAATCTTCAGTGCTGGAGTTTTACTGGAGGTAATTCTGTATTTTGCTTACTAAAAGTGTCTGAGGGATTTGATGTGATCTGTGTAGCAGAACACTATATAAAGTTCTGAAAGCCCTGGGGATAGTGTTCTGCTGATGCTGCTGTTAGACAATACGCATGAAGGCACATCTGCCATGGCTTTTTCCCTGGCTCTAGTGCTGCAGGGGTGGAATAACAACATTTTCTAATGTGGTGCTGCCATAAAAAATCACCTAGGCAAGGAGACTTTTGGGGTGGGGGGATAGGGACACGTGTGAGGTGTCTGGTTGCTTGGTACTCCTGAGGTGAGCCATTGCTTCAGGTGAGTGTGCTCATCTCTTGCACGCTGCAGGATTTGTCCTGTGCGCTGCAGCAGAAGGGTCCATGCAGTGTGCTCCTGTGTGTTTGGCTGCCCCAGCATGTACTATTCATGAGATGTTACTGAGACATTGGCCTTGGGCTTGGGACTCCTGGATGTCCTGCAGCCATAGTAGAATTAGGTATGCCCTTGTTTCATGGATTTTTTAGCTGTAAGCACAGAAAGGACAGCAGGATATGGCCCCAAGCAATGTACGGTGATGCAGTATGGACATTTCCCTTCTGTCTCATTTTTAATTATGTGGCTTCTTTGTGCTCAAATGGCTTGCCTTGTGTCAGGGGGATTAGACTCCATTTCTTCCTTAGTTCTGATGAGGTGGGGCACTCTGTAACTTCTTGTCCTACTTACTTTTCTGCCTTCATTTCCAGATGGAAATTTTAGTATCAAACAGGGAGGATTTTAAAACATTAGTTGCCCTGTCCTTCCTGTCTTCTGTAGGGCAGCCCTCCTTCACTCACCTGTGGTGAACCTGGAGCTTGCCATGAGGACAGACAAGTTGTTCCTTTTCTCACTACCACACTTGATTAAATTCTTCACTTAAAATCCCTAGGCTCTCACTCCAGCTCTAGGTGGCCAGTGGGATGGGCTGCCAGGCCAGCTGCTGCTGGCAAGGCTCCCAGAAGGACGTCCTGGACAGGGAGGGGTGGATTTTGGTGCAGATCCTGAATTTTTGTGTGCCCCAGTTTCCTCTGTAATCAGATTAATTAGGGCCTCCGCCTGCCTCTTCCCTGTGAAGGTGAAAAATATTTATACTTGCCTCCAATGTATTTTGGGAAAAAAGGGAAGACAGAGGAAAATAAAAGTTATTACACTGGCATGGGGACCTACGGGTTATTCTGCTTGAGCAGTCTTGGTTTTGCTGTAAGATTCCTTTGGCTGTAGTAGATTAGTAATTATTACAATTAATTATGTTTATATGGGCCATGTGGTATTTGAAATGGAAGTGGACATGCTGTTCAAGTGCTCTGGGAATGGAAACATGCAGCAGCCTTCCCTGGATGGTATATTTCTGACAGCTTGGGACGAGAGGATTCAGCTGAGACCCTGGATATTGAGATTTTGGGCACATGTAACTTATTCCTATAAGCAGCATTGAACTTGATCTGTGATGGAGCCAAGCTTGCCTCCCCAAATTTAACTGGTTTTATTAGCTGTACACAGATTGATCATTTTACTGTGATGCAGCACCTACAGAGTGCTTGCAGCGTTGGTGGTTTCAGAGGGCAGCATACAGGACTTTTTGCAGGTAATAAAATGGGAAATCCAATTTGCAGTTGCAAAGCAAGCCCCTGAGTGATAGGGGATCTTCCCAGCAGCCGCGGTCAGAGGGTTAGGGCTAATGGCCATGCTGGCCGGCTTCCCCGGCGGCCTCCGCGTGAGAGCTGCATGCCGAGAGCGCCAGCCCGCGCCTTCAGCCAGCACAGGTTTAGACACACTGCTTTCTAGCTTATTAGGTCCTCTTTGTCACAGTACTTAATCCTTTTTCCTGATCCCTGTTAGAACAGGGCTGCCGAGACCCTTAATAAAGCAGACAAGGTGCACTGAAGCGTGTGACAGCGGGTGGCTGCTGCCTGACTGACGGCTGTGGGGGATGCTCCTGCCACGGCTGGCTCAGACCAGCCTGCCACCGACAGCTGGCAGATGAGCTTGTTAGGGTAATGGTGATGCCACCACAGGCTGGTATGAGATGCTTGGCATCTTTTCACACCATATAATGGCCTGTCTTTAATTATGTTAACTCCTTTTACAGAGAGGAATACGCCAAGGGTTAGCTGTCATTCAGAACGTGTAGCCAAAGTCGGCTGTGAGCACAGGGCTTGCAGCAGCTCCTCTTGCCTGCACTTGCACAGCTCCTTTTATTTTGGAAAGTTGTGGTGTCAGGTTGATTTCAGATTTCACCAGCAGCTTGGCTCAGTCACTCTTCAAAACCCTTTTTGTTTTGTTCTCCATACTTAAAGGTTATTTTATCTTATTATGGTTTAGTTATTGTTGATTTCTGGGGGAAGAGTAGGCCTCTCTTCATTGTGAAATTCACAAAAATAAATTGAAAATGTGCCACAGATTTCTTAATTTAAAGAACACAAGAAAATATTTCAATGGCTAGACTGTCCTGAAATTCAGTCCTTCATATCCATAGTCATGAGGAGTTTCAGTGGAGCATGTACTGTTTTGGGGTCAGATGGTAAGCTTTTCTAAAATGAACAGATAAAAAAACCCCAAGCAAGCCCATAGTAGGACTCTTCTGTCAGCAGAATAGGTAAAACTGCCATGTTACAAGAACAGCGCTGTTTGTTTGCTTTTGTGAGTATGTGTCACTCTAACCACAGATCATTGTGGGATCTTTGTGCAGACAACATGCACTGGGAAGGCAAAAAGCCCCTGGAGCAGGGGTTGAGGAATGCTTTGCAATGCCAAGCTTCAGCAGAGCAGACTTCTCCCAGAGAATCACTCTTTCATTCCGGCAGATCATGGTGGAGATTGTGAACAGCTGCATTATCAAGTAACACTTAAAACTAATTCAGTAAATAAGTGGACAGAGTTCAACCCTGCTTTGCGACTCTTTGTAGCAGCACTGAAAACAAATAGAGTGGAACTGCATCCATCATGGTGGGAACTACTATGTCCTTCTGTTCCTCTTTGCTAAGACTGAAATATTTGCTTTTATTATGGGTGTACTCTCTGAAATGAATAAAAAGTTTTTATATTCACAGCAAGGCATTTCTTTCAAATTTTTCATGTTTCAAACATTTTTCGTATTCTGTTTCGTTTAATCTCTTTCAGGTAATTTGGATTTGACTGGTCAAAAACAAGTCTTCAAAGCGGAGAACAATCCTTGGGTTACCCCTATTGCTGATCAGTTCCAGCTGGGAGTATCTCATGTTTTTGAATACATTCGTTCAGAAACATATAAATAGTAAGTATTACATTATATACTGTAGCCGTATTGTTTGGTTTTTTCCTTGTAGTGTTTTGGGCAAAGTGTTACCAGCTACACACATCTTTCATAATACATGCAGTAACTTGGTATCCAGGATAAATATACAGGCCTGTACATTTATATTAAGGTATTTTGCTAAGAAGAAGGTGACTGTCATGTAGACAAGTTAGAAAAGCACAAAGACTGTTTGATTCTGTCCTGCATTTTTTGTTTATTTCTAAGAACTTTTATGTAACATGAGAGATGTAAAAGAACAAGCATTACAAGCCTTTTGAGAAGTACTGATTTTAACTATGTTCAGTATGGCTTTATAGATTGAAATAGATACTTGTTAATGTTTTTGGATGCAGGTTGTTATGTTTTGAGAGATATCCAGGCTTCAAACCTGTTTTGACCTGGAGTAATTTGCAAAAGTCTACAGCCTTAGTAATTTAAATACAGGTACTAGTGCTTTCTTCAACAATGTGTAAATGTGTGTGCTGGGCTTCTCCATTTTAATGCAAGATTGCATGTACAAATGCTGACTACTGGTTTAGGAAATAATGTCTTTAATCATTCACTGAGTTGTAGTATTTATTTTAAGTAAAAGTCTCCATGTTATTCTTTAGATGGGAAGTTATTTTTCAGTGTCTAGCAGCAATCTTGATGCTGTCTGCCTAGGAGCAGTAGGTAGTACAACAACAGTACAGCGTGAGGATTGGAAAGGTAGTTTTTGCATTTTGCCTTTATTTAAAAAATATATTTTAATAATTCACAAGCATTTCTGACAATCTTTTATATGTTTGCTGTCTGAAAAAAATTACCAGAGAAGAGTATTCACAAGTGACAGTTGTGGGATTCCAATTAAGTAACTGAGATGTAAATTTCTATATGAAACAAAATGACCCAACAATGGCTTTTGTCAGCTATTGCTCTTCATTTACAGAATTTTAAATGAAAAGAATCACAGATGGGAGAGTGGTTGCAAGAATTGTGTGTCTCAGAAGGGTGCTGATATTTATGCTGTTATGCGTGTTCTCAAGACAGATTTATTCATAGATTTAAGTAGGCTGCAACACCCTGCTTGCAGTAGTACTCTGTACTACAGACATAGTGTAGGGAATCAGCTGCCTGTCTCCTTGGACCATCCCTTCCCTGTGCAGCTGCATCTCGGTTCCTTGATAATGTTTTGTAATTTTGCTTTATATTGTCAGTTATATATTTCTGTTTGCTGAGCAGTGTAGATTGGGGATCTTTGTGCACTTTTCACAGGGACCACTCTGGGCATCATGAAGACAGCAAAATTTTAAGGTCCAAAGTGCAGTTTTGAGAATCTGACCCATATTCAGTTTGTGGGGAAGGGAATGGGGGGGAAGCTGTTATTATGTATCAATTTTTATTTTTTTAAATGTAACTTTGGGTATATTAAAATGCTCTGGCCACTTTCCTTGTGTAATCAAAACTGGCAAGAAGGTTCTGTAATTCATCCGTTACCTCAGCTGTTGTTCTTTGTTCTAAGTTAGCCATATTGTGTTTGTTGTCTTGCTCTTTGCTGAGGTGTAGCAGTGTCTTGTTGGGTAATGGGCCAGTTTTGATTTTGTCTTCAGTAAATATTTGAAACCTGTATAGTTAACAGTGTAAGCAGAATCAGACTCTAGTTATTAATAGGGAAAAAAATCAAAACCAAGAAATCTTTCTGTAGTTCATTCATGGTTTCTACTTTGATCTTAGAAGCTATTATGACACATTAATGTGTCATAATTTTCAAAGTTTAGTGATGAAACCTAAATGCATGGAGATGTTAATAATTAGGTGTCAATTTTCAGCATATGACCATTTTATATTTAAATCATACATTAAAAGTATCAGTATAATTTTGTTAGAAACCCAGTAGTAACTTTTTTTGAGTCTTGAGTTTGTTTCCCCTGCTATAAAGAGAGTTCATGGATTTTCCTGCTGAAAAAATACTGTCCTTTTTATTTCCGGTTTCCTCTAAGTATGTGATCTGAGAATTATTGGGATGCCATGTCCTAAGACATTTGTCTGTTTGCATTTGGGTCTAGGAGTTAAAAGTCAAAAGCAATGGCACGGTCTAGGTAACAGATCTAGTAGCATTATTGTGCGCAAAAGCAGATCAGGTGTACACTCAGAGGAAATTAAAACTGGTTTTTTGTGGTGGAATTTTGGTCTTTCCCTGCTAATGACTATACAGCTTCTTCAACTGCCTTTTTCTTTCAGAGTCTTTGAACAAGTAGTGTGTCTTTTTTCTATTAAGCAAATCACAAGGTTGATATGTGAATTTAGAATTTTTACCTGTGGATATCTAAATAAGGAAAGTCAAGTTCTTGAGTTTTTGTGTGTTTTATTGGTCATTCTGTCAAAATAAAAAAGAAATCTTCCAACATTTGATAGATCCAGACAGGTTAACTTTTACTGTGAGGCAAAGCAGTACAGATAAGTGAATGATTGGATAGGATGCTGCTTAGCTAACCTCACTTGCAACACTGAGAAGATAGAACATACATCAGCAGCTGACCATCAGACCAGTAAGTTTGCTTTATGTACTGGAAGATGTAAACTCTCATAAACCAGAACTATGCATCTGTATGGCAGATGAATTTTGAGCTCCAGAGACAGAGATTTGTTTCCCTTTGCCCATTGCTTTTGCTAGCTGTTTGGAAATACTGACTTTTCTTTGTTTACAAGTTTAACATTGTCTAGACTAGCTAAGACAGTGAGAGTAGGCTCATACAGGTACAAGTGCCAAGTTTCAGGAGCTCACCAAGTGACATTTTCACTAAGGGGGTTATGCTAATACTAATAATGCTAATTTTATTTTGTTTGCAATGGCTAGAACTTCATGTTTGCTCAGTTGCTGTTAACTTAGCCAGAAAGCAGTAACTCAGTAAGTCCTGGCAATGCACTCACTTTCAGTCATGTAAATAAACCTTGAGGTTTCTGCTGGTGACTGGCACAAGTCATCACTGCAGTCAGTGTCAGGGATCTCCATTCAGATTCTGTGAGGTTGCACTTGGGAAGCAGCTACCAAATAGATCACAAACCTCTTCTTTCTTTTGTGAAATGTACTGGCTGTTTCAAGCATATTTGGTGAAAAATTACGTCCCATTTTTAGCCTTGTCTTGGGATATTCATGCTCTAGTGATTAATTGATAAGTAGGGGTGACACCCATGAGGGATGATTATGTCTAAAGATAAAATGTCATTTGTCTTGCATACTTTTACATTTCCACACTCGTTTTACATGGTACTCACGCACCAAGTATAAAACTGGAATTGCACTTTACTTCAGAGATGTGTTAACCAGTAAGACCCTCAGATCAGCTCTTCCTACTTTCTAGCTTCTTTCATTTCCTTTAATTTCCTTACCTTTCATGAGAAATGGTACCCGGTGATTTTTTTCAACCCTAATTTTTCAAGGAGGACTTGAGCTGACAAAAAGATGGGCCATATATTGTGGTTGAAAATGTGTGTGGAGGGGCTCTTAATTCTTAACAGGAAATTCCGCAGCTCTTGGCACTTTGCTAGCTTTTGTTGGCTAAAATACGCCCACTGCACATATCATCCTGTGACAGCATCGTTTGGAAATAGGTCAGTTTGCCAAGTATGTAATGATTCTTAATCTCTCACTGCTTTGTAACTTCCTGAAACTTTAGTAAGGTGAATTTTGGCTTTGATTCTGTATGTACTTAGGAGTTGCCGTTAAACTCTCCGTGTGATGTCATGATAGTTTTGAAAAGCAGTTGAAGAGCTTGCCTAAACAGTGAAGGATAATAGCAACCTTGTCTCCTCAAAGGGCTTAACTAAATGTTTTATTTTTTATTCATGCCTTTAGTCAACTTTCAGAGTGACCTTTATGTTGTAAGCATATTCTCAGAGGATCTTCTCTGTCTAGGATACTGACAAAGAGATGATGTATGGTGTGATTTAGTGGTCACAATGTACTTGGATAAGTGCAGACAGACATAAATGTTTGAAAGAAAACAATGAATTAACCTCCTATGAAGAACAAAATTCTATGATGTTCCTTAGGATTTCTGTACGATAATTAGTTATTTGAATAAGATGAGATAAAACTGAGATGTGCAACTGGTACCAGTGGGTGGGTTTGGTTACTGGCATTTACAGCAAAGTTAGTCCAGAAAGCTGCTCTTTGGGTACATTTCTGGAATTATTCATGTGCTCTTGATCCATCTTCATGTGGGACTTGTTCTTCGCATATTTGTTTCTGTAACCAAAAGAATAGTGATTCTGATTTTATCACAGCGGAGTCTGTTGCAAACATCAACACCTGGTAGTGTAATCCCATCTAAAACAAAAGAAATTGCTGGGTCCCGAGTGCATTTTTAAGGTGCCCTTAAACCCAGCAATCACCTTTTAACACATTATCTAATGATTGTTGTTTCCCTGTTTGACCTCCATATCCCAGTGAGGCAGAATTACAGTAGAACAGTCACACCATTTTTAAGTCTCTAGAAAGCAGATTTTTCCCACGAGGCAGTCAATTTGGAGTCAAGAGGCTCAACAAGATGTTTCTTGAAAGGAGGGAAGTTGCACTTTTCACATTTCCATCAGGAAAGGTAGTACAAGAGCAAGCCATTTTCAAGACTGACACATGAACTCTTAGCAGAGGAAATGGTTTGACAAATGCAGTGTTGAGCATGTATTGCTTGGCAGCATTGGAGCATAGGTTTCCCTGGGCAGGCTGCTCTGTGCTAAGCATTGTAATTGAAAACCCCATTTCATCAGCAGTGACAGTGTGGAAAAATCCACAGTGTAGAGACAATCTCCCCAGCTTCTTGGGAATGAGTTGTTGTACTGAGCCCCACTATTATGCAGTAGCTGCTTCCAGGGCAACAGACACAGGTAGTGAAGGAACAGATTCCTCTCCTGCGTTATATTAATGAAGAGTATTTCAGCATTTATTTTTAACAACTCAAGGAGACTGGCAGGATACTCAGAGTACTGCAGTAGAATACATATAGTATCTTGAAATAACTCATGATATTATTCCACAGTTGTTAACCCTGTTTTAAGTTCAGCTGCATGGTGGTTGGTGCTGTCCAAGATGTAAAGATGATAATCAGTAAAACCACCTATCAAGGAGTGGAAAAGAGGTCAAACAAGTGACAAATCCTGTTGGTTCTTGGGAAGTATGTTGGGAAAGTGAGAATTGCCAGCAGTTGATAGGGAGGCATCAGCAGGTTGAACTGATGTGAAGAGAGATAGTCCTGACGTGGTGTTAATTGTGCAGCAGAGTCTAGGACCTGCAAGAATCCCGTTTTATGTTAGCACAAAAAGCAGGAATATTTAAATTATGTTTGCTGATGGTACAAAGCTAGCAGCACAGAAAAGAATCAGCATACCACACAGTAAGAATTTGCAAACAAAGAGGAAGGCTTGGGTGTATTAGTTACAGGCAAGCCACCGGTGTGATATGCTGGAGTGAGGGGAAGATAGGCACAATCCCCAGAGCTCGGCTGAAAGAGTGGGAATTTTCCAGTACAGAAAAGGAAATATTTCACAGTTGTGGTCATGATGTTCATGAAAGATGAATTCAGGCAGGAACAGGCAAAATGTGGAAATATAATAGGATAGTGAAATGAATGAAGAAAGAAGAGGAAATTTAAAAGGTATTTGATTTATTTAGCAAAGTGAAGTCTGATAACAGAGGTCATAGCTGTCATTGGAAGGGAGAGGGGGAAGAAAAAACTTAATTTAAGACATAAAAAACCGATGTACATAGGAACAAAAATAAATAAGCTGGCCAGGTGTATATTTGAAGGAAGGTCTCTATTAGAGGAGCAAGATAATAATTAACTTTCTGATAGAAACAGTCTTGTAACAGAAGAAATGAAGGCCAAAGTCTGGTGTCAGTGAGCACTGATCAGTTGGGCAGGAGTACATGATGTGATTACTTGTGGCAGAGGATGGCGTGTCTGTGATGTAGGCAGACCTTGCATTCACTTCTCCTGATTTTTGAGTGAAAAATTCAGATTACACCCCCCTATATATTAAGATAACTGCACAGTGCCCCTGACATTAAACTAAAGGAGGCAAAGCTCTGTTTTCTGTTAATATGAAGAAGAATAATTATACATATTCCTGCATTTAATAACCTGTTTAAATAAACATGGCAGTTTTGTGCAGTAGTTTATAATTACTGAATATTTTTCATAAGCTAAGAAGTGTTATTATATAAATCATATATTCATTAGGAAAAAATCATGTGGGGTTATAAAAATCTTCCTAACATTTCTTTTTGCACTTAGACTGTAGCAATACATAGAGAATGCTTTTCTTGGGCTATCTCTAAAGTAAAATTAAATTATCCAGTCGTTATCTAATATTGTGATGATACCAAAAAGAACTGGACACAGTTGATTTCAGGAGTAATTTCAAGTGGTTGGTATTCTGTACTCCCTGGGGGAAATAAAGATGGTATAGAGGATCACAGGCCAGTTGCTAGAAACATCTATAGATCCGATTCAGCGGAGCTCAGTCAGGCACCTCATCTGTTTGTGTGATCCACAGAGGTCAGTGAAGACCTAAAGAACTTGGATAGTGTGAGTCTACCCCGCCTTGCTAAGAAACACAGGCCATAATAAATGCCATTTACCTTCTTTATTTTTCTTTGCTTTTGTCTGTAGTATTCTTTGGTAGTTTGTGGATGTAGTGATTTAACTCCAGACAGCAGTTTAGAAGCACACAGCTGTTCACTTCTTCCCCTATCCCCCATGGGATGGAGAGGAGAATCAGGGAAGGAAAAAGCTTGAATTAAGAGCAATTTAATAATTGAAACAAAGTACATATAATAATACTACTGATATTAAAATATTATAATAATAATAGTAATAAAAAAAGAGAATAATAAACCCCAACAGGGGTTGCACAATACAAGTGCTCACCACCCACTGACCAAGGCCGAGCCCATCCCTGAGCAGCAATCTGTCCCTCTTTATCTGTCCCAGTTTATACACTGGGCATGATGTTCTGTGCTGTGCAATATCCCTGTGTGCACTTTGGTCAGCTGTCCCAGCTATGTTCTCCCCCTTCCCCAGCTTCTGCTGCAGTTCCTCACTTTCAGGGCAGGAGACACTGAAAGGTCCTTGGCTCTGTGCAAGCCCTACTCAGCAACAACCAAACCCTCAGTGTGTTACCAACATTATTCTCATCCTGAATCCAAAACACTGCACTGTACCAGGTACTAGGGAGAAAATGAACTCTACCTAGACAAAAGCAGGACAATGGAATAGAAGGCTTAATGCATTAGTTTTCTCTTAGATGCAGCTCTACAAATACTTCTAGAACCAGTATTGTCCCTGTTCCTTGAGGGATTGCTCATGTTCCTACGCTCATAGCATGCCCCATTAGTGAGTACTTCTTTTCCTTTCTTATTTGCATTGTGTGGTTGTCCTGGGCCTGTACAAGAAATAAGATGGTGTTGTGTGTCCAACAGTCCATTGGTGGAGCTCACTTAAATATTTCAGTGTCTTTTTAGCCTGGCATCTTTACCATTTGACCCCTCACATGGATGTACCATCTGTGCCATTGGTAGCTGTGACCTCATTTATTTTGGCATGGTTTCAAAGGCTGGGTAAAGGTAGTGGAAAAAAGATAACCTCAGTGATCTACCTTATGTGGGAGTCTCTGAGATGCCACATCTCCTGTGAAGATGAGCTCATGACAAATTAAGCTTCTCTCAAAGGATAGCAGGAAGCAAGATCCATCATAGCTGAGAAGTAAACAAGTGCTAATAGTCCTGATTCATACATTTTGATCACGTACCAGTAAAAAAATTTAAATTTACCAATAAAAATCTTTTATCAAGCTGATGTGGGGGAAATATAAAAATGTCATTTACATTTAGTTCTGTTGTATTGAAGACATGGTACTGTATATTTTATATGAAAATGCTGATTTGTATTCCAAGCAAATGTTGTATTTATTGGCTGTATTTTAAAAATTGATAAATATATTAGTACATTATTTCCAACAGAGAAAATAGATGACTCAGAGTCCTGACATCTTTAGACAACATTTACATGCAAATCTGTAACTCTTCGCTAAAGAAGAGCTAACTGGAACCCATGTTGAAAGATAAACAATAAAAACACTATGTCTGTGTACTTTTGTTTATATATTGCTAAGATGGATATGTAATAAAACCAAAGCTATCACTGATGTATCTGACAGATATAGATACTGCACATATAAATATCGGTGTACTACTGATACTGCCATTCCCTTTGATATGAACTTTATATAAAAGTTTAGAATATTAATGCAGTAATCCATTCACCATGTCAAGGATAATAACCCAGGGTTTGTGTTGCTGGGGCAGATGTCTGGAGCTATGTTAGAAGTGAAATTGGAGTGAAGTGAATTAAATGCAGAAGCTGAGGACTTGATGAAACCAAAGCTAGGGTAACAGTGGTAGGGTACAGGACTTGAGTAGGGAAGCAACACAAAGTTCCATCAAACTTTGGGCAAGGCAAGATCGGTTGCTGAGTTAAAAAATCAGTGGTAATTATGGTAAAATCCAAAATGAGTAACAGGTAGGGTGTGCCAGAGAAAATGGTAAGCAACAGGATCAAAGACCTGGCCTAGAGAACAGGTTGAGGTCTAAGCAGGCAAGCAAAAGAGTGAGATGTGCAGCTGCAGGCAAGTGGCACCTTGGGCAGGAAAAATGATAGAGGAGATTGAAAAAAGTTTCCGTGGTGGGAAAGAAGGCCAATCCAAAGTGCGATCTATCTTGTTATGCTCTTAGCCACTGGAGAGACTGCTTGTAGCTATCTGATTATGATAAACCTTAGAAACTAAATGGGCCCTTTTCTAAACTGTGATAGATTATTAATAGTGACGAGGGAAGGAATGTCATGTTGTGTTATGCTTCTCTTCAGTGCAAGCTGTTACAAGACTGTTTCTATCAGAAAGTTAATTATTACCTTGCTCCTCTAATAGAGACCTTCCTTCAAATATACACCTGGATGATAATTTAGGGAAGATAAGTTCTTTCTCAGTCCCTCAAGAAGAAGCCTGACCAACATTTTGTTCTGAGAAATGGTTTTAAGCATCCAGGCCTCTGGGCATGCACCCAGAAGGTTTAGAAGACTCGACTGACAGAGTCTGGACTCACCAAAGCTCAGTAATTAAATTGTTATGTCAGTGAAAGACCCAAAAGTTAGTATCTTTCCAACATCAAGAAAGGTAAATAGACCAAACTGGATTATTGTGAGCTAGTTTGCTCTGAAATTAATTCTGGGTTAAATGGTGAAAAAAAGACAGGAAGTTCTCCTAGTGATGATACAAAGAATGTCATTGTAGTATGAATGTAATTCATACACTTTAAAGCGTGACTATGATTTTGAGAACTTTTTCCTAAAGAAATATTAAATATTCTAAATATTATAAATTTGGTTGGTCAAGGCAACTCTTTAGCCATAGAACTTTGTGAGGCATTTAGCTTGTACACAACATTGTCATTAGAAAATGGGCACTGCATAATTTCAATAAAACACTAAGAAGAATTAACAACTCCCTGATAGGTCTTGGGAGACAATTACCAAAGAGAATGTTTCTTGTGTGCTCCACAGAGATCTGACCTGGAGTCATTAAATGTTCTCCTCAGGTATTTGGAAGCAAATACACAGTTGTTTTTGATGACCTGGAAGTTGGTGAAAGATAACAGTGAAGGTATGGGCTTTCCTGGGTTATTTCATGAGCTGTGCCTGTACACAATGTATTTTAAAGCAGCTCAAAGAATTACATATCGGTGAATAAGATACACAAGATATACCACATGATGTAGTTAGGATTACAGAAGGAGATAAAAACAAGTGAATACATCTTTCCAGAAGGCAGTCAGCACTGAAAAACATTTTAGGAGGCATAATATATCCGAAGTACACTGTCAGCTCACAGTTCAGTGTTACATCTGAAAGGTGCAACTGAATTCAGCATCAGCCCCAGCTGTAAGTAGTAAGTTCTTATTCCCATACTCACTAATCTGGGGCTGATGCTGATTTCATTCTGGTGGCAGTAGTTTTAAAAGGATGTTAAAAATGTGTTTAAATGCAGACACTTCTATTATTTGAGAGCAGAAGTCAAGCAGCAGTCAAGGAAAGGAAAGCAGGGTACAACTTACTATGGCAAGATGCTAGGGAAGGTAACGTTCATTTTCCTCTTATTGTCCTCTGATTGCCTCAGGGTACTTTCTGGGAAAATACGTTTTAGAGCAACATCTCGGTATTAAGGTTATTGTATGATCCATGATTGATTTTAGGGCACTGTGTGTAGTATCCAAAGGTGATGATCTTTTGCCTGATTTTAGACTTCACCAGAACTGCCGCAGTTGTAGGGCCTTATATCCAATAGTGTGTTCTGCTGCTCTCACTGCTGTGGATATGGTGGGTCTGTCATCTCCAATGGATTCAAGGGGTTTTCTCAGCATTTCTAGGGGAGTGTTGTTGCTAACCAAAGGCAGTGTGTCCAAAATACATGCAATTCAGAAATTCAGCTGATATTCTCTGAAGGTAACTCACCTAATTTTGTTTGGCTGGGGTTTTTTTGTCTGTGGGAGAGGAAGGTATTGCAGGGAACAGAATTTGGATTTTACAGTAGGTAACAAAAAGAATAGAGCATTTTAAAGAAAATCCTCAAGACAGCAAGAGGAAGAAGAATAGATTGGAAATGGCAGACAGAACAATACTAGTTGAGGACTAATGTGGGAAACATTCCACATAATAAGGGGTTTCTGGTAAACTGGTGCAGCTAACAGTAAGTAGTGGTAAGTCTCTTAACCCTTTGTAATCTTCAAAATTCAGTCGATTTGCTTTCTTGTTTTCTTCTTCAGATTGGTTCTTTATAACCAAACAAGAAGAGTTACTGCACACATTTGCTGGTTTTATTTGAGAGATAAATTAAAAAGTGGCGCTTTTATAATCAAGCAGATCTGTCTGCAGTTTCTATTCTCTATGCAGCCATATCTGTTTTATTGCATGCTGGTTTTTATTGAACTCCAGTTTCTTCTTTCAGTTTCACATTATTTCAGGGTTTTGTGTGATCTTTAGCAATTTCTTTATCCTTCTGGTGAGGGCTATCAGCTAGATGGAGACATGTCCCTAATTTTATGATTGCCTTTATCAACTATTTATCCAGTGGAAGGCTGAGGTTGGAATTATTCTGGTGTAATTTACTGGAGCCACTTGTAATGCAAGCTCTGCTAAACTTCTTAAAAGCCATGATTTTATTTTAGCAGGTATTACTGTCATCCCGTTTATATGCACTTTTACAGCCCCTAACACCTAAAACACAGTGTTGAAAATGGTTATGATCAGATTTCATTTTAAATTCTTGTCATTAAAATTAACTTTTTCTTGAAAAGTGTAAGTAGAAAAGCAAGAACTTCCACTATATATGACACAGGATTTCTCAGTCCTGTATTTCAATGCTTTCCTCTGACCAAACAAGAAATGCCCTACTGTTAAAGCTGGAGATAGTCAAATTCAGGTCCTGTGTAGACAACACCTTTTTGACTACAGCTTTGTAATGGCTTTTTTTTTTCTATTCTATACCAAATCACTTTAATTTTTGAACCCTGAAAATTTGATATTCTGAAAATCAGTATCAAATATGCCAGGAAAAACTACCCTGTAATTTTTCTTCTTTGTTACGCTTGATTGGAAAAAGATATTGTAGTCTAAAGTGAAGTGTGCAGGAGCATAAAGAGTAAATAGAATTATATAGTGTACTGACCATTTCACTTGCTCCAGCTTCACAAAAGCAATAATAATAAATGCAGGAATATTAGTCCTCTTTATAGTTTTGCCACATGTTTTAAGAGGCTGTCTCCAGTTTTGAATGTAAACAGCAGCATTTGTTTCACTGAATTTGAAACAGTGATTCCCAAATCCTTTTGGTTATCTGTAGAAATTTTTGATCAGGTAGATTTTCAATCCTGCAAAGATACATCTTGCCCCAAAATGCTGTCACAGGCTGGTAGGTACATGCAGAAGTAAATGCAGAAAAAGCAACCCAGTGCTGTAAGTATGGTTCCTCTTGGTAGGAAAAGGATATGCTTGATCTGTATTCACATGTGTACCCAGATTGCGACCTCTGACTTGCTTCAGCATCTAATTTTGTGGTACATTCTGCATCTTATATGTTTTGAGAGTTATCCAAGGTAAGAGAGCGGGATCCAGAGCTCTTCAAAGATGCGTTGCAAGAACCTGCTACATACAAAGATCCCAATGAAGAAAGATCACAGTTTTAGAAGAACAGGATTTAGGCATGGATATACGTGTGTCAGTTTTGATTCTTAATGTAAAAGGGATTTTGCTTAAAAAAGCTGCAGGTCTTAGAACATCAGTTTTAGTCACCTTTAAACTGGCTATAATTTCCAAGCTAAATTCCAAATGTTTTGGGTATTAGGTTGTTACGTCTCCCGTTCATTTCTCCAAAATTCAGATTTACACTATTGTTGACTTTAAAATTAGAAAAGGTATGCAAGGAATGACAGTGATGATCCTGAATATAAATTATATCAAGCAAATTGATGCAAGATACAATTACCAAATCAACCTTTTTTAGTCTATATTTTGTGAAATATCTGGTGTATGTTTGGCAGTAATTTACTCTTGCCCATGAATTTCTGACAGTTTCGATTCTTTGGTCTTATTAATCAAAGTAGTCAGCACCAGAGCAATTTTTATGAGACTCACTAGTCATAAAAAATTTATTATCGGATAAATCAAAGAAACAGCTCGCATCTTAATAGGGTGAACAAAGTGGCATGTAAAAGATCATTCACGACTACATGCTTTTGACACTTGTATATCGCATTTACTGCTAGGGTTAGAGATTCTGCTTGTATTTTCATTAAAATACTCATGACCATGACACAGTTGCTGCCTTTAGTGCAGGATTTTTCTTCTTTTTTTTTTTTTTTATATATACATACTTGCATATATGTATATGTATGTATGTATGTATGTATGTATATTTCAGTGTTAGCACCATTCTGGTTAGGCATGAAACATCTATGTAAAATGTAACATAGGACTTTAATTAAAATTTGAAACTTTCATAGTTAGTTTCAGTAGGTCATTTACACTTCAGGAATAGGGTGGGATGGAAATACATCGTAAGTACAAACATACTTCAGTCTCTGGTCCAGTTGCATAAGGACCTCTGATACTCATTCCAGTTAAACCTCTAGTGTCTGACTGGATATAGTATTACATGGCTCTGGTTTGGTATTTTAAGATTAATTTCTTGGTCCCGCCTTTTGTGGCTCTTCTTGTAGCCAAGTCAGAGCTGAGTACTTCTTAGACCTAGCTTTTTGTTAAAGCAAAATGCTCATCTTGCTGAAACTCTCTTAACTTTTCTCTGGTTGAGTTTGCTCCCCAGTCAGTGCACATGCAGTGGGCCTCCCTGGCCAGTTTGGCTGCGAGGGGACAGCAGTGTGGTAAGAACATAACTTGTGACAGCACAGGGAGCGTGGCTGGTGGCTTCACCTTCCTTTGATAACTGCTGTCGGTTCCCTGGCGTGAACAGGTGGAGAATCCACATGCAAGCTGGTAGCCTTGTCCTCAGAGGAGGACAGTGTCTTCAGAGTGTTTGGGGAATGATAAAAACAGAAAATTGTATTGGTTTATGGAGCCCGGGTTCATCTCATTACTCAAATGTAGGCAAGTCAAGCAGTCACGAGAACAAAGAGTCACTTTAGGGTATCCCTATAGTCAGCTGAGCACCTCAGGGACCAAGACAATTCACCAAATAACCACACCATGCTCTTCTGGAGGCGCAGAGGGGAAGGCTGGGCCCTTGGGCACCGCGTTTGCTGGTGCCAGCCTCCTGTGTGCCCCAGCTGGTGCTGGCTCTCATGTGACTGTGCAGCAAGGGTGTTCAGGGGCTGATACAGCTGGAAACTTTCTTTGGCAGTTTTAGTCTGAATTACCTCCTTGAACACAGTGCCTGACAGCCAGCACTATCCCAGAGGGCAGCAGTGCAGCCACAGCAGAAGTGGCCCAGCTAAAGCAGGTTTAAGTTCCAGGGGCTGGTTGCATCTGCCCCTCAGCCATGTGTCCAATGGCATGAAGAAGAGAACCTGGGTCTGCTTCATGCACCAAATAAAGCAAACCTCCTATGAAGAGAAAACAAGTGCTTTCAAGAACTGAAAACTTGAACCCCTGCCCCCCAGCATCAGTAAACTAATCGGAAGTCAGGATTTGTCTTGTGTTCAGAAAATAGGGGGAGGGAGAAAGTCCTGACAGCCTGTTTCACCTGAATCTGGTGATGCTGAAAATACACAAGTCTCATTAATGGAATTCTTGTAGGTAACTTTCATATGTTTTGTCTAATAGAAAAATAACAGAAGGGAGATTGAATTTATTCTGTGTTAATAACCAGAAAGGGTGTTTCTGGATGGCTATCAAGTGATGCAGAACTGCGAACAATACAAAAGAAACCGTACTGTTCCCTATTCTACTCGATGCATGCTTTTCCAGGAGAAATATATTTAACTTCAGCATTGTGTTTTTCTGTGTTTGTGGTCCCAAGTACGACTGAAATTAGGGCTGCCTGTGGGATGAGCAGCTTACAGAAATGCTATTGTCTTGTAGCCTTTAATGTTAATCTCCCTGATCTGATTCCAGTTCAAGTGATTTATGGCTGAAAATGGTTGCTGTGGGTTGTTCACTTTGGTGTGTACGTAAGGTGTAAGGGAACTAGATACAGTTCTCTTATTTCTCTTCTAGATACACACCTAGATAAAGGTGTGGTGGTTTTGAAACATAACATCCAGTAGTCAATGCTAACATTGACTGCAGCTGCACATTTTCTTTAACTTTCTTTACTAGCCTACCTACAGTTTCATCTGTGCGAATCTTTCTTGAAGAGTAGATTTTTATCTTCTTTTTATTCTTGGGACAAATCTATAGTGAGACATGGAATTTCTAAGCTGTTGTATTTGTCATTAACATGTCAAAGTAACTATCTCTCTGTGTACTTTTTACATGGCTGTTGCTCAGTAGTATTTGCATTCAGAATAGAATAGACTAATCTTCACTGGTCTTGATTTTAAGGCAGACTGGGGTTTGGACTGGTCCATGTTTAGGACAGCTTTGTGGTAGAATATATAAAACTACAGTTAAAAGAACTGTTAAATTCTGTGGATTAAAGGCTGTGATTTGGACAGTGACTAAGGAGGATTTCTTGAAATATGTATGTATTTCAGAGTACTCCCAGAGTAAATTCGGAAGCATCTGCTGGATGAATAGTAAAGTGGGCATTTGAGTTTCAAGTCCTTCTATAAATTGGAGAGGTATCTGGAAGCTGACAAGGTGTAAGGTAGAATCCCAGTTCCATGTCTGTCACAGATCTCATGTGTAGCTTTAGTAACTTTTCAAAGATCTCAAAACAAGCTGTCTTCAGCTTAGGGCCGTAAGCTCCCAAAAACCATACTAGTACACAAAGGTGTACCTGGATTTTGCAGTGGAAAATTGGCAGTTCCAGTTGCTGGTAATAAATCAGCCAGTCAATGGCAGACCGGCCTTGGAGCCCACAATTCTGTTTGTTCCCTTCACTGGGAACTCACTTCACTCAATTCCCAGTGTGAAATCTACAAGCTGGGCCTTTGTTTTCCATAACTTCACCAGGATTTTCTTGAGTGTCATAGACAGGACAAAGGCATAAAGCTCTATCTACTCTTCAGCACACAAGGGTCAAGCAGAGTTTGGGTCCAAGATCCCACAGCCCCTTCCATAGGTCTTACCACTGGTGGAAAGAGTCAAGCGCTGCTCTAATCACTAATATGGAGAACTTGAGGGACAGGTGATGTTTTTGTTTTCACGAGGTTGTCTCTTGTACCTTGCATTCTTATTGAAAGTTACTGAGGGTGAATTCTGTTCAGTATATTTGGATACTTGCTGTACCTGACCTGAGGTGGCCTCTGGTGTGATACTTCTGCTCTAACTGGGAGAGGTGGTTCAAAACAGTTTTACATGCTGGTATCTCAAATCATGCTACAGTGCCTACTGATCTCTTCACTGAGCCATTTTGCTTTCTTTTCTTAGTAATATTGGCTTCTTTTTCTTTGTTTGTTGGTTGACTTTAATTTGCAGTTTCACTTTGGGAATTAAAACAGTTTCTGTGTGCCGGTGAAATTCTTTGAAATTCAGTCTGGCATTCACAATTTAGGTTTTGATTAATTTGTTTACTTTTTGCTTGGGTTTTGAGACTGTTCTGTAGATGCATGCCATAATGAGATTTTAATCTCTTCCAGATAAGTTGATTTTTCCTGCTTTCCTCTTAAGTACAGTCCTGTTCACATGATTAGATGCTACCAACTAGATTGCCCTAGAGATTCAGGTGTGCCTGTGATCAAAATCTGGCTGGTAATAGTGTATCAGTTCCAAGTGATTCACTGCATAGATTCATAGCTTTGGATGTGGCAAATACGTGTTGAAGTGTTGCAATAATCTGTACATCCCACATTGTTTTATGGAGGAGAGTTTGCAGGTAAAAGTTCTTGTCAGCCAACCTGAAACCCACAGATTCATTTTATTAGAATAGTGACAGTGACTTGAGCAATGATAAATACTCTGACACTTCAGTTTGCAAAGATAAACAATGGCCTTTTACACATTGGTGTTGTGTTTGGATTCCCACTGGGTTATGGCTGTACTGATGATTGCTTCTTTTTAAGTATTGTACTACTTGATTTTTTTTTTTCAGTAGTATTTGCTTATGAGCATATAAATGCCAGGTGGCTTATGGTGTTAAGAATAGTAATTGAAACTTCATATTCCCTTTGCTTGGCGACTCCTGTATCCACTAATCTATACAATTATTCATAAACTTAGTTTCATTGCTTCATTAAGCATAATGTTTAGTTTTAATACTTTGAAACTTGATTTGCTAAAGTCAGGTTTACCTGTGTTCACAAAGTAAGTAGCATGAGTCGCTTTCATTATTTTCTCACTGAAGAGAATATTAGCATTTATGTGTAAGAAAATGAGACCCTCATATCAAGGGTGAACATTAGTAATTCTTGTTTCCCTGTAACGGATTGATTTGTGATAATAGATAATACTAGGACATATTTCACACCATATCTTCCTCTCCATATGTTTCACAGACAATGGAGCTGGGAATTAGAAAGGCTGCTTTCACTTAGACATTTGTACCTTGGCGTGGGAATATATATGTGAGCACTAAAGAGTATATGTATTGCGAAAGGAAGGAGTCTGGATTAAGATAAGCTGAAACACCTCCTGTGTTTCTGATAGAAGGATAGAGGTAGACTTCTGAAAGGTTTATATGTTCATGGTATATGTGTCTCTACACGCTCATCTGTCCATAAATACTCTCCCACATTCCTGTATATATTTGGTTTAGTGCTGAAATTACCTATTGTTCAGTAAATGCATTCATTAACTAAGTTCCAGTGCATTCTTTTCCTGGAGAAGGATAGATATAGAAAGCAATGGGCATTGAAGTGCAGAATTCTGTTGACATGAAATAAAAAAAAATTGTGTTAAAAATAAATTTGTAAAAATAATATTCATAGGTAAAATACCGAGATTATCAAAATGAATCATGGGATGAACTGATGCAAAATGTAGGTATTGCAGAATCCAAATTACTATATTCATGAAGATCATCATTAATTATGTAATTCTAGGTACACACATACTATAGCCTAAAAATGTATTGTAGGTTTACAGCTGACTAGCTGTTTTATGTGGCAGAATGTAGTCTTTGCATATTTATTAAAATTATTCATAACTGGTTGCAGTGTGGATGAACTGCTCTATTCTTATGTCTTGATTCAATACATTTTCTGACCCATTTTATCATGACATCATATTGGAAATTTTTCTGAATTTTAGAACAATCCATGGGGCATTTTCCAAAACTCTGATCAGCATCTCTTAAAAACATGTATTTGCAGTTTACATTTAAGAATACTTTCAAAAGGTTTAGTAGCAGTTCATATCTTCTAGATATAATTGTTTGTTGCTCTTAAAAAGAAATGTTTTATTTAGATGAAAAAGGGATATACATTGAAAAATTAGGGCTACACATCTAATTAAATTTTATGTTCTTATGCATTCTCCAGCTTACAACTATGAATTGGTTCTTTTAAAAATATCATAGGGTGGTGAAACATGTTTATAATGCATTTTTATGGCTTACCCACAGATGTCCCAGCGAAGTTATAAAAATCAGTTATATACCTATGGGGTGTGTGGTGCCTTACACCTCCCCCAGGTTTGTCAGGGCAACAAGACTTTTGCTGAAATAAAAGAAGCAGGATGGGGAGGCTTTCTACCAACGTGATGTGCAGTTAGAGTGACTATAATAGTCACAGTTACCTTACCTGTCTATAAACATTGGCTAATTTGTGTACACAGGCCAGACGTCTTTATTTCCAATGGAATTCAAATGAAAAAGTCTGCCTGTATCAATATCCAAAAGGGAACCTAAGGTGATACATCATACTGTGTATCTTACTTTGTCAACCACGTTGGTTTTTTGGGGTTTTTTTTAAATGTAGTTTGCAAGAAGAAAAGGTTTGGCTTTCGGAAAGAAAAATATAACTTAAAACATTTCCACGTTGGCAGTGTAGAATACTTGTAAGTTGGTTGGGTCTTGTTGTGTGAAGCTGGAGGAGTCTGATACTGTAGCTGAAATCTTTTGCTTTGTGGTGAATACTTCAGAATTGGGTTACTGTGCTGCCATTTGCATGATGATGATGCAGAATTTTTTTCACTTGTTGTCAAAGGCAGTTAGAATCTAATGAAATTGGGTGCAAACCATCTGATGAACGCTTTGCATTTGATAAATGTCTTCATGTGGAATAAAGAAACAGTCTCTTTTTATGCATTATTATTTCATGTCTTGCTGGAATACACTCAAGATTCCTGTTCATAATTAAATAGAAAGCAATTTAAGAAAAAAACAAACAGATGAGTGTAAAAATTAACCATGACAAATCTGCCTGACAAACAGCTTTGTGACCACTGCTGCCATGACCATGGTTTGCCTATAGAAAGGCTGAGGTACAGCAATTGCTTTACATTGAAACAAGACACTCCCAGCCGTGCATTCCCTGCTCCCAAAGAAGTGCAGCATCTTTGTGTTTATCAAAAGATTTTGCAAAGCATCAAAATTGTTTAGACTACAAGTGATGCAGGAAATACTGTTGCAAGAGTAAAGTCTTCCACATAGGCATAATTCTGCAAATAAAATGGGGAAAAATGAGAAATAAGGAAAGCCAAAAGAAAGATGATGCGATACATCTGGTTTACCTTATCTCTCTGTGGAGGTTTCTGGCTGGATTTGCTGGCCAACTGTAGGTATCCATAAGTAGAAATCCAAGAAATTTCTTTTTTAGCCAGCTTATTTATCCACCTCCTGTCTGAGCTCACCATTACATAAACTAAGTAAAATATTTTTCCACACTGATGTTTATTCATTAATTCCTGTGCTGAAATGTTTGGGACTGATGGGGGGCTGCCTTCTCTTTTAACTTTTCAGCAGAACACCGTGTAAGGTCTTTTTCCTCTACATAATGTGTGATACAGTGGTTCAGAACAGTAGGATCACAGTGCAAGTTCACTGTTCAACTTCATTTTCTCTGGGGCAGAACAAAAGCTCCTCTCATAACTTAACCCAGTGCCTCCTCCTGACTTGTCTTAATGGTTTATATACCTGGGTATGCTTCTCTGAAGTGATGTCATAACAGAAATCAGTGTTCAGATGGTGGTTACTGGAAGCTTTTGTATAGTAAAAGGTAGACAAGAAAAATACCTGAAGCGACTGGATTCTGAAACCTTAGAGCTCAGTAGCAGCAAGTGTCAAACCTTATGCACTGATTTGAGAGGGTTGACATGTCTCAAACCCTCTGTGTTGTAGCAGTGTTTGTCTATGGTTAGCTAAGGGATTTTCTCCGTGTGCAGTCCAGCATTTTGCACCTTTAGTTGGGTGGCAGTTTGAGAGAAGCACATGGTTCTCTGAATGGCCTCTCCCATCTGTCCTGCCAGCACAAGTGGTGTAGATTAAAGATACTTGATGGACTTTCTGGGAATTTTGTAATTAGAAGGTGTTTCTCAGTGGCTATCCGGCACAAAAAGAGGCAGACTGGCTGGAAGCTACTGAGACCAGGATGGGTTTGCACTTACAGGCTAAAAGCAAGCCAGTGGTATTAATTTCTTTGTTAAGTCTCTGCAAGCAGTGGCACTTCTTGCTACGTGTGGGTCTCCGAGTGGTGGCAGGCTCATGGTTTACTGTCAGCACAATTGTTTTGGGGATAAAAGATGGGCCACTTGGAAAGCTTAACCTTTCCTTTCTCCTTCAGAGGGCAGACAGCCCTTTTCCCTCTCAGAACAACATGACATCAATTTTACCAGGGAAGGCTGAAAGTTTTTCAGTCTTGTTTTTTAACCAACATAATGGACAATTTGGGCCAATAACTACCCTTGGTCAGTCCTTCTGTAATAGCAGCCAAGGAGATACTGTCATCAATTTTATTGTATCCTTTGGTTTCCTGTGAACCTACCTTGTTGAGGGGAAATGCTTAATGCTCTTGCTATTACAATCTCAGAAACTTTTAGAGTCAGTAAAGAGTAACAGTAGCTCAAACTTTGGACCTTGTTCCTGAACTTTAATTTAATGTAATTGTTATTTACAGCATTAGAGAGTGGTAAACAGCTGCCTGTGCCTGCTGGGGTTTTTTTTTTGCTGTTGGTTTGTTGGGTGTCATGGAGGTTTTTTCCACCTAATGATGCCAACAAAAGTGACCTGGCGTTTTTCCTTTAATTAAAATGGGCCTTTGTGAATTAGTGTGTGAAAATCACGGGATACAGCACTAATTGGAGTTTAGGCAACTGTTCCCCTAACCTTTCACAGTGAAACTTCTAAATGAAATGTTTCAGTTTAATTTAGTAGCTTGAGAGTTTTTCATACCTAGATATAAAATAATGATTCTTGATCTTTTTGGACAAACAGTATTGGGGGTTTTTCTGATAAAACCTTTACAGCATCATTCATTTGTGGCTAGTCTTACCTGTGGTTTGGCTGCTTCAGCTCCCGTTCGACAGTAGGCATCTTAAGGACACAGGAAAAGACCTTCTGTGTTAGACCTCTGACTCATTTGGCCCAGCAGCCTCCCCCAAGAGGTGGTAGGAGATACTGTTCAGGACCCTGTCCAACCTGATTTTAATGTTTCCAGGGATGGGGCATCTACCACCTCTCAGGCTAACCTGTTCCAGTGTTTTACCATCCTCATTGTAAAAAACTCCTTCCTTATATCTAGTCTGAGTCTACCCTCTTTTAGTTTAAAACCATCACTTCTTATCCTGTTGCAAGAGATCCTCCAAAAAGGTCTGGCCTCATTTTTCTTACAGGCCACCTTCAAGTACTGAAAGGCTGCAGTAAGGTCTCTCTGGAGCCTTCTCTTCTTCAGGCTGAACAACTCCAACTCTCTTTTCTCATAGAGTTGGTGCTCCTGCCTGCTAATCACTTTGTTGGCTCTCCTCTGGACTTGCTCCAACAGGTCCATGTCCTTCTTGTGCTGAGGACCCCAGAGCTGGATGCAGCAGTCCAGGTCAGGCCTCACAAGAGCAGAGCAGAGGGGCAGAATCACCCCCATCCACCTGCCCACCACAGAGTCACTTCACTGAAAAAATCCGGATCAAGAGTAAAGTTACTGATAACATTTGCAGTTTTCTTACATCTTTAGGCTATGATTATTTGTATACTTGAAGTTCACAAATCAGATGTTTGTCAAGGATATATAGAGATAGCAGAGGCTTTTGCCAGTGGTAATGGGTTTTAAGTATAAAATTCTAGGTGTCCTAATTGAACTAAGAAAAGTGCTGAAAGTTGCCGTTTTTGAGGAAAGCACTCTGCATAGATTTTGAACTCCAATTAGCAATCTACACTGCAGTAGACTAGATCAAAATCAATATTTCTGCCTGGAATTCACACAGCCTCTTTGAGAGACGAGATTAATATGGTTACTGTTCGACTCTGTGTTCTCAATCAGCTAAGTATGTGCACTTGTCATTCATATTTTGTTTTTAGCTTGTTATTCTGACAGAAGAGTCTCTGAGGAATGAAAGGAGAGCCAGTTTGAAGAGTAGAGCGATGTAACATTTACATATTTTCACACTGTTACGGAAGCCGGCTGTTAGGCTTTGAACATTATTTATTCATTTGATGCTGCTATTTGTTACAGACCTCTGAAATATGTTACTGACAGTAACTAAACCATCCGTCTCACTTTAGGAGTTCTACTGATTGCTAATTTTGTTGACTAAGTGGTGGAAGAAGATCGAAATGTGTTAAAACTAAAAAGACATGGTTCTATTAGGGGTTTTTTTCCTAATACCCTGCTCCCATACTGAGTTGCAAGAGAAGACTTTTTTAATGTTGGCACATGCACTGACAAAAACATCATGTTATAGGTCTTGCAAATCATGCAGATCACTTCAGTTTGTGCTGGTGTGTTCTAAAAAGCATGCAAATGAGCTTTCCATCATGATTGTTTACCCAGTGGGTGGAAATATAACCATCATATTCAAAGGAGTTGAACCAACTGACTCCAAAAGCAATTACTGGCAACATTGATTTTTCCATTAATTGGCTGAACCCTGTGAAACATGAAGTCTCTAAGGACAGCATCTGAAATGTGTCACTGCTTTTATTGCTGTTATGATTATTAGATTTTGGATGCTACCAAAATGTCCTGGACGATATTCAAAATACAAAACAGTTCCTGATCTTGAGAACTGAGGAGTCTGAAAGACAAAATGTCAAAGGGAATAAACATTTCCAAAGTACTTTATAATGTCATGATTCTTTTTGATAACTGTTTAGATGCTTCACAGTATAAATGGGGCCTTATTGAAAATGTTGAGTTATAATGGGGTAATTCTTGCCATAGTATGTCAGAAGAGATTTGTCCATACATGGGTTGGTGAAAGCACATCAGGGGTTTTCTATTTGTGTTGTGGTTTATCCTCAGCTGGCAACTTTGCAGCCACTCACTCATTCCCCATTCCCCACCCTCAGGTAGGATTGTTAGGAGATTCAGGAAGAATGTAAACACTCATGGGTTGAAATAAGTACAGTTTAATAATTGAACCAAAGTAAATTATTATGTAATAATTATAATGAGAAAAAGAGAGGGATAAAACCCCAAGAGAATCAACTGATGCACAATACAATTGCTCACCACCCACTGACCAATGCTCAGCCTGTCCCTGAGCAGTCATCAGTCTCTCATAGATGACTCCCCCAGTTTATACACTGGGCATGATGTTCTGTGGTGTGGAATATCCTTTGGCCAGTTTGGCCAGCTGTCTTGGCTGTGCTCCCTCCCAGCTTTTTGTTCAGCTCCTCACTGTCAGAGCATGAGGCACTGAAAAGTCCTTGACTGGGGGTAAGCACTACTTAAAAACAGCTAAAACATAAGTATGTTATCAACATAAATCTTGTGTTAAATGCAGTACCACCTACTAAGAAGAAAACTAACTGTCTCCCAGCAGAAACCAGCACAATGTGGGAAGTAGGTAAATGGAGCTATAAAGGTAACACCCTTGATAAGGCAGAGGAAATGGGATTGATGGTGGAGGAGATGGTCCTTTCTGTCAGGTTGAAGTTGGGCAGAACCAACTAAAGAGGAATAAATAATTGAGCACAACGCAGTGAGGAAGGATAAATTATTTTTGATAACTTCAGGGCAGGAGTGACACAGGCAGAGGGAAGTTACAACGCTCTTTGCTGTATGGACAGGGGAGAATGGCCAGATCTTCAGAGTGTTGTGAAGTGTACTGGTATGAAGGCAAACCAACGGGGGAAATTAACTCCACACAAATTCACCCAAGACCTTACATTATCCAACCCATGTACCCCTCTTTGACTCCCTCTTTGTCATTGCTGTGATTGTTGTACGGGGCACGTGAATAGAGGTGTTGTATAATTCATTTAATAGCTATGGATTCCTACACCTGCCAGGCTGACTTCTGCTGGGCATTAATTTTTGCACTTTACTGGATCACAGTGCAGGTATCTGCATTGGAAAATGACTCTTCAGAATGATTGTGAACATTTAAGAGCATTTTCAAGTTTTCAGCCTTTTTCTTGAGCCAAAGGCAGTGGCTGATTTCCTAGAATAGCCAGTAGTGCTGCAGGAAAAACCAGATGTTTCAGTAGATCTCTGAAGCAGAGATTTCCTGGATGCCTTTTTTAACCCCGTCTTCCAGTCCAGGTCAGATTGTCTTTCCTCCACTCCTGCTTGTTTGGGAGAAGTTTTTGTTCTACTGCACAAAAGGCTAAAGCACATTCCCTTCTACTGCTTGGTCCTGAGATTGCAGTATAAGCAGTTGTTAGCGAAGAATAAAGGGAAAAAATTAGAAGACATATGAGACTGTAAATAACAGAGACAAGGTATATCAATATTTCTATCAGACATTCTTTCTTTTTCTTCTACTTGCTCTATTGCTTGCCTTCTGACCATTTAGTCATTCAGTTAATTTTTATAGAAAGTTTTCCTCTGAAAAATTGGGAACTTGTGTATTTGATAAGTATTTTTTCTGTAGACATGATAGCATGATAAAGTGATTAGCAGAGTCGAAGAGAAGATAACAGTACAGGAGACAGTTACAATTAAAAAAAAATCACCCTTGATGATTTAAGAAAATAAAAAAGCATTTCAAATACAAATAGTACTGTGTCCTGAAATGAATAGCCTGCAGTTCAGCAGAGCTGAGTGTAAAATACTGTTTGAAGGAATACGTGGTAGGGAATTACTGCTGAGCACTGGATCTACAGAATGAGCTCTGGAATCACAGAGGGTCAGCAAATGCCACCACACCGCTGCAGAATTTCCTTATGTGACATGGAAAATGTAATGTCCCTGCTGTACTCAGTTCAGTAATGTACCCTATTTTAAGGTATGTATCCACCTGCAAAAAGATGGGAACCAATCAGAGAAAGTCCAGAGCAGAAGAGCAAGCAAAGTCAAAGGTTAAAAAAGTTCATTTATGAGGAAAGATGGATGAAGTTGAGGGGTCTTCCCTGAAGAAGTATGCTGAAATATTTTCATGCAAGTCTTTGAAGAAGAAGGAAAAAATGTCTGATCTTGAGTGAGAATAAGACAAAAAATGTTTGAAGTTTCAAATAGACTCAAATTGACTTCTTTCATCCCTGGAGATCTTTAATAGCATCTATTCCTAAAGGAAACATGAAATCTGGAATGCAGGTTCAGTTTGCTTTCAGCTTTCTCGGCAGAGTTCATTGGAAGGTATTGTCTTAACCTTTGCCATGGAGTTGTAGCCCTCTTATTTCACCCATCATGTCACTTTATAGCATATCTTTTGCTAGAGGGACGTGTGAACCACACGTAAGACACTACAAGTAGGTTTTCTAATTTTTTTAAAATAATTTTCTGTCCCAACCGTGAAGACTCTTTAACATAGTGGAGGGAAAGAAGTTTGTTTACTTTAAAAGTAAATAAAAAGTTAAATAAAGTTAAAAATAATAAAGTTAAATAAAAATTAACATTAAGAGCTTTTAAAATATCCTCATATAGCTGAAAGCACAACTTTATAAGGAAAGAATGTAAGCATAAAACTTCCAATTTTCTTAGTTGGCAAAAATAGCAATCTTGCAGTAGAGAAATGTGCCACAGCATACTTTGCCTACCTTATGAGGTTGTCTTCTGCTCTTGTCAAGTTTGGCTTTCAAAACATTTTTCCTTTGGAGATTTTTTTGGAAGCAGTAGTTAAGCCTGAAAAATTGCCTTCTGCAATCATCCTTGGAAATTTTGGTGTGAAAAGATGAAATAAATAGAAGTTCAGTGTTTTGTTACTCGGCATTACTTTTTTTCCCAGAGATGACCACTAGGAAAAGGAGAGAAGAAAAACCAAAATTGATGCATCAAGCATATAATTTTAGGGTTGTTGCTCTTACTGAGGCAATTACTGTGCCTATTATAACAAAAGTAAAAATTATTTTCCTGCAAGATTGTTGTACTGACAATTAGTTTTACTGGAAATTCTGAACTTATTGGAGACCAAAGTAATGTGTGCTGTGCTTTGCCTGTGATGGGAGTTTTCACAGTGCAGTGACAGGAAAAAATATGCAAAAATGCTTAGTGTCAACTGTGCAAAATGCAGACTTACTAATGCAGGTTTTCAAGAACAGAGAGGCCTTTTGTTGGTTAGAGAGGAATATGTGGGGAAAAAATTCTCAGTGAAACAGGAGTAAAAAATACGGGGAAATCTCTTAATGAGTTAAATGTACTGTCAGATTTGTTTGACTGTGCACAGTAGCCAGGTCAGGAGTGTAGGACACTGCAGTCACAGAATAGTTCCTCAACATGTTCGTTTATGATCTCAGGGAAAGATGATTTTATATTTAATTTCTGACACTCAGTAAATCACCATTTCTTGTACCAGTACTCCTTGCCAGTGGGGGAGTTGAAACACCTTCAGCTCCATCACGCAGGGGGAGCTGCCCATCACAGGCCTGTTTAGGTCCTTCGTGAGGTGAGGTCTGAATGTGTTGCAGCTCCCTCAGCCTTCCTAGAGGTGCACAGGGTAGGCAGAGTGTGGGAACTGGGAAGTGCAGTGATGCCAGATGTCATAAATACCAAGTATTTCAGCTGTCTGCAGCACAGTCTTTACCATGAAGTGGCAGCTATAATTTCCTTCCTTATCCTTCATACTCTCCCTTTTGATATTATTAATTTACAGAACTTGCAGCCAGCAATTCCATGTTTAATACCAGGAATGCATGGATCCGCAGCATCTCAGACAGCTACCTCAGTGTTGTACAAAAGGTCTTAAAATTAATCAGATTCAGAGACCTGTGTGCTGAAATGAAGTATTTGATATGGTTATTGAAAGATAGATACAAACTTTTTGGGTGTTGAAAAGCTTCAGCAGTAATTGTTACCCATGTTTTATGGTGGCAGAGGAGGGGGAGTGAGGCAGGGGAAATAAACATTTTAGGGACTGAAGCTGAAGAGGTGACAGACACCACTTCATCAAACATAAGCACAACTTTAGTAAAGAAGAGCAGCAATATCACAGCAAAGCCCAGCAGTTCACAAAGGTGTGCTTCAATATACTACTCATTTTATCTTTTTGGTCTTCCTGTTCACTTACGCATATGGTATCTGATATTTTAATATATAAGCCAAGGGCTTAAAAGGGCTATTTCGAGATCCATAAACCTGATGATGTTGTATGTGCACAAGGAAGGCAGATACGTTATTCTTTATCATTATTGCTTGTAGAATTATTTAAAAATCTGTCTTAAGTGTTTTGTTGCCACCTTTTCCTCTATTTACACCTCTTAGATTTTTGGTTTATGAGCAGCAAAAGCAAACTGTCACTATTTGCTATAAATTGAAGCTTTTAATAACTATGTCTGTTCTACAACATTTGTCAGCTTTGAGTATTCTGTCAGTAGAAAATAAAAATAGCAGGAAATCTCAGCGATAGTGACACTGAAAATTTATCTGCTTGTGCTCAAAAGGTGTAAAATGCAGGTTTCAAGAATAAGCAATTGTACTTTTCCTTAAAAAAAAAATGTTTGCTGTGGCTAACATGAAACTCTATATACATCACCACCAAAATAAATTACAAAGAATTTGTGTGCAATGTAGTATCTACACAAAATACCATTAAACCCTTTAAACAATAAGAGATAGTCATATAGTTATTGTCAGACTCCACATTGGGTGCATTGTTGGACACAAAGATGAAGTTGCAGAAGTGCTCTGAAGAGTAGTTCTGCTCAATAATAGAGGTGTTTTATCATCTTGTAAAACTTGACTGTCATGTCACAGTGTTTTAAAGTGAAAAGAAGATATTTCAAATGTAAATTTTTTCCAATAGCACTGTTTTATTTAACCTGGAAGTGTGCTTGGTAAAACAGGTATGTATAAAAAAAGAAAAGTTTACCTACCCTGTCATATTTTGTTACTCCTATTTTTCAGTGTTGCTGAGGGAAATGCTCTTTCAATAATTTTCCTTTTATTTAAAGTTTCCTTGATTGTTCAGTAGGATTTTTCCCTCCTTAAGGAAAAAAACCCCAGCTAATATATCAACTTCAGTGTTTTTACTCATTAGTGAAGCATGCTTAGAACAACAGTGTGAACTGTGAGGTTCAAATGTATTATATTGTGATAGATCACTTGTTACAAACAGGAATATTTTGGGACAGCCCTGGCCTGGTTTTTTACTTGTCCTTGACTGAAGTGTTTTGCTTGCAATGGGACTGGTTCAGTTCTACCATCACAAGTGTGTTATATCTAGCCTGAAACACTGTTTTCCACCTAAAACCATTTCCCCTTCTGGTTCACTTTTCTCTCATTTCACTTGCGAAACATCAAACAAGGTAGTTATGGTTTTAGTCTTAGGAGATATTCTGGCAAATACCTGTCTCCTGTAGTATTTCTGTTCAGCAGTGGATGGCTAATGTTTTAATTGTGTTCTTTTCTGACAGTCCAAAAGCCAGTAGCTATCATTCTCCTTCTCCAATAAACCATCTTGTTCGCAATCCTCCTTTGAAATTGTGAGACTCATTTTGCCAGAAGATGAATCTGATTAAAAAAATACTTTCCATTTTAGGAGAGGGTCTACAAAAATTTTATCTGATCAAAAAGAAGTGTTACAAGATTGAATTCCTGTCTGCTGCAGAAGTAATTTTTGTCTGACAGTGCCTTCAGTCTGCTGTCAGTGTCTTTCAAGAGTAATACAGGAATGTAAAGATGGAGGGGGGAGACTTACCTAGAGAGGGATAAAATTATTCCTCTGGGAAATACTTTTTGTTTGTTTATTTCACAGCAAAGGCTTGAGCCTGTTCTTAAATGAAAGGGCAACATGACCTAGATGGGCCCAGCAGGGAGAACGTGACACATAGGACTTGTGTAATTTAGAGGAAAAAAAAATTCTTAATTCTGTCTTTTTTCTGTTGGATTTTGTTGGGCAGAAATTGTATATAGGTTCACGATCATTATAAAAATAATGGTTTTGTCTGAGAGTTGATTGTGCTATTGAAGCCTGTAAAACAATTTTTCTTGTTCTGTAGCTTTCAAAATATATATTAGGTTAAGATTATGTATACCTATATCTAAAAGTGACTTGTGTACTCCACATCTAAAGGACCGTAACAAAATCTCTTCAGCCTGGAATCATATTGAAAAAAAAAAAGTGAAAAATTAGTCTACTGGGTGACAAAACAAAATGTATTATTTTAGATTAGATGTATAGCAAAAATAGTTGAGTTGCAAACTCAGAGGTTATATGTTTTCAGTAGGAAGGGAAGTTAGGAAGGGAAGACACTTAAATTACTTAAAATAATTAATGTTGGAAAACTATGTACAATAAGAAATACAAATCTGCAGAAATAGACCTGAACTCTCCACCTGGGAAGGAAATGATCAACCATGCTGTGCTACAGTGCTGAAAATTAGTAAGTGACATGATACAGTGGAAGAAGGAACTTTACTAAATATTTCTCATAATCCAGGAATTCAGAGAAATAATCTGGGACAGAGGTTAAACAGAAGGAAGAAGGGAGGTGGGTTGGGTTTTAGCACATCATTCATTCCCAGCTTCATTCTGCTGCTGCCTGAAGGCATGATTATTCATATTCCCTTGGCCATTATTCCCACAGAAAAGAAATTGGGGTGCATGGACCAGACAGAAATCTGCTCTATAGTAGCAGTAGTGTTCCATAGCACATGCCATCACCTAACCTGGGCACTACATCTGCCTACACTATTAGCCTCCAGATGGCAACTTTTGCCTTTGGAAGAGGCTGTATTTCCATCTCTTGGACATTCTCTGGAAGCAGCCAGAGTACTCATGTTCAGGGGTAAATGCATAATAGTCAGGTTATTGGAGATGGATCCACCTAAAGCTCTGTGAGCAGAAAAGCTTCCTGTTCAGTGATATAGGCAGAGGAGTTCAAAGAAGGTTGTGCAGAAGTCACCTGTGGCTGACAGCAGGGCAGAGTGACACATACCAAAGAGAGATGCACTGAGACGTGGCTGCATTTTCCTTGCCCTGGCCCATGCACCTCCTGTTTTGTCTGCCGTCTGTTGGCATGGGCAGTGCTGCAGTGAATTGCAGAGGGTCATGTACTTCAGGTGCATTTAGCAGAAGAGCAGCTGAGGTGTTGTACTGTGCCCAGAGGTGTCCCAGAAAAGTAACATCTCTGACACCTGCTCCCCACCAAGTTGCCATCGTTGAAGAGCTGTTTTCTCCGCAGAGGACAGGCGAAAGGAGCCCTGTTTTCCTCTTGAGGAAGAGCATCTTCTGGTACCTGTTGGGTTTCTGTGATCTGAGTACACACAGTCTGACATACTGCTTGGGCAAGGTTGCTGACCCATAGAGTCACTCTGTAACTGCTGCACTGGTTGAGAGGCTACAATTAATTCAGGGTCAGTTCAGCTTTTGTGGCTGGAAGCTGGTTTTGAGACCTCAGATGCTATAAGGTTCCCTGCCCTTTCTTTAGTGCTGAGGCTCAGAGCAAGGGTGAGGTGCACGGTCACAGGGTCACATCACCTTCCAGTGTACCAGCTGAGACCTTGAGACCTGCCAGAGCTCATCTTCGTGTCCTGGGGCAAAGGTGCTATACCCCTACAGTGGAGTCACCTGCCATTTACTGGGTGGCTGCAGACAGCTCCTGCAGGAGCAGCTCCTCAGCTGTAAATCCGCAGCCCAGCGTGCTGATGGTGACTTGTTTGTCAAGCCATGCCATTTATGGAACTGTAGTCTGCACCATAGATAACGTAGGGGATCTTTGTCCATCTCATTTTCACATATGGTCAGCATGCGTATGGTTTAGGCAAGTTTTGAAATCCATAGAACTTAAAAAATATTTTTCTTGTACCCATAAAATATCTCACCTGCCTTTTGACAGAGTTATAGAAGCTTCAAAGGAACCATATAATGATATGAAATAGTTTTCTTTTAATAACATCTAGTGGCCCCAGTTCTTATTTATGTTTCCTAGATTTGTAACTCCAACAACAGTATTTTTAAAAGTCAGATAAAGTGGTCTTATCTATTGGTTATATTTTTTGATGCTCCAGGAGATCTGTTTAGTTTTTATGTTGGAAGCCACCAGACTGTTTTAGAACCTGATGAAAAACACTGAGAAGTAATCATAAAGCAAGGCTTTGGGAAATCTCAGGAAGCGGGGTTCCTGGTAAATTATATTAGATCTCTAGTATGATTTAAGGACATTACTTTTAAGGAGAATGTTTTGCAGAAATAACATTTGTCATCAAGTCATTCTTCCCAGGTAAGCACCCTTCCTTTGGTGCATTGCAACAATTCCTGGGCACGTAAATAACGTCAGGAATGTCCCTGGGAGCAGGACCTAATGTGGAACAAATGCTTCACTGGTGCTTCTGCTCCCAGAGAACTCTCCCTTTGTGTTTCATATAGCAGTCCAAGCTGCTCCAATATTTTTGAGCTTTTCTTGCCATCTCCTGTCGCCACATTTTTACACACTTTAGATTTCTTCCTTTCAGTCCAGCTGTTTCATAGGAACTGCCAGTTGAAATGGTTTTCCTGTGCTCATTGGTTCAGTAGCTTTGGTGAATTGGTTCAGTGACAAATGTCTTTCAAAGTTGTCCCTCAGACCCGCAGAACAGTGCTCTAGTGTGACAGGTAATTCCAGTGCCTTTGAAACAGGAACTCTCAATATAACTACATTTTATTATTCACACTTGGGCGATGGTGATTTTTTTACTTTCTTGACAGTCTGTGTGCAAAAGAATATGTATGTGTGTGTAATTTAATGAATGAGTCTGTTGTCCTTTTCACCTCACTACTTTTTCCCAACCCTAAAAACAAAAAGGGGGAAGAAACAACCTACTTCTTAGAAGCAATTTTGATTAATGCATTGCTTCAAAATTCTGGCATCAGGAAATAGAAGAAACGTATTTTGGATAACTGAATTTTTCTGGAAGACCTGCTTTTAAAAGTGGGTTTATATCTTTGCCTGGGTTAAGTGATACAGCAAATGCTTTTGATATAATATTTGTGTTTCATCTGAAGGCTGTAAATATTTTTTTTCAGATCTGCCTCTGATGTCCCTGTGTCTAGCAGAAATTCTTCTTCTGACTGAAGCGTATCCATCATTCTTTAGAGTATCCATCATTGCACATTCTGATTCAATAAGAGATTATATCTTATTATCCTTCCAGTGAGTCACCGTATTTATGGATTTAACTGGTATTGTCCAGATGTATCATCTTTGATTCAGTGTTTTGGGTACTGTGGGACTTACTCCCCGTACACCACATACTGTAGGTTGCTGTTACGTGGTGCTGAGCCATCCCAGGGACCACTTTTATCTATGAGTGGTATCAACAGATAACAATTGAGTTTTTGTTAGTGCAGAGTTTATATATTCAGTTTTGTTAAAATGAAATGTTAAAGAAAGCTTCAGTTTATCTTGTAATGCAGAAAAGTCTAATCTGATTTGGTAGTTAGGGGTTTTCACATAGTTTCTTTTTCACAGAGGATTGCACACATATTTACCATTGTTTGGTTATTCAGTGTTATGCTAACTCTCAATAAATATTCACTGATTTTACGTGGCTATATCAACTCTTTTGAGAATTAAATGGTATGAGGCATATTCAGATTGAAACTTCAATAAGTCTTAATTGTCACGGAGTATGTGACTCCTGATGAGTTGTAGGCTTTTTAAAAGGTGATGCTTCACATAGCTTTGCATGTTGTCCAGACATCTGTTTTAATTCTCTGTGCATAATTAGTTGAAAATTGTTTTGGTTTTCTGCTTTTTGTAATTACAGTAAATTACCTTCTAACCTTGTTAAAATCCTAAAAAAACCCACAGCAAATGAAAACACGGGAAGAATCACAGGAAGAATGGAGAACCAGGTGTGCTTTTTTAATGATGATAAATACAGTACAGATTTCACCAGGTTAGAGGTCAGTCAAGACATCTTTTCTTATTTGAGCATTTTCAGAAAGTAATTTTAGAAAATAATTGAGAAGATATGTTTGCAAATAAAGCAGAAGACATGAGGAGCTGTGCTTCTGTGGCAGCAGTAGTTGCCAGTAGGGCAGTTGAGGAAGGAAGCTAATTACAGAATTGTAACAGTCTACAGATGTTTAAAAGATGCAACCACTAGTCAGAATAATATTTTTCTATTGCTTATTACAAGTGGGATATGGACAGTTTGAATGCCAAGGAAGACCTTTTCATAGCAGTATACAAGTGAGCTCTTAGATCATGCTTTTTCCTGAAGTACTTAAAACACATTGTTAGTAATATTTAATAAGGGGGAACTCTTTCATTGCTCAGAGCACAGGCTGGGTTCTGTTTCTAGTTATTCTGGTGCTTAAAGCACTTTTCTTGGGGCCATCCAATTACAGCAATCTGTTAAACTCTTTGGAGGAGTAAACTGAAACGCATGTCCAGAGAGATGAATGAGATGGACCTGAGGGCAGACAGCTCACCGAATAGGCTTTTGGTTAAATAATTACCTAGTTCTTAAGTACTGATTGGGACATTTCTGAGAAACAGATGAAAATCTGATAGAGAAAAATTCTTGCATTTCCTGCCAGAGAAGACTGTTCATGCAGGCTGCACATGGCCTAAATAACCACCTTCTAGAAAATCCTCTTTGCAGGAGTAAATATTTTCACTGCATTTTTGAGACACGGTTGCTAGTTTTCCCAGCTTGTGTTCCTGATGGTTACTGCATGCAGGTAGCAGCCAAGCAAAGAAGTAAAGTAATTCTCATGGAAGAAAAAATTCTTATTTTCAAGCAGCAAAGGCATGATCCAGATTATTTATTTATTTATTAGTTTTTCAACCTTTGGAGTCCCTTCACATAATGCCATAGACTTGCCAAATTAAAGGGGGTGAGAACTTAAGTGATGAAAAGCATCAGACACAAACTCCCCAAGTAAATTCCAAGAGAATGTTATGGGCACTCAGAGGAGGGAGGCATGCTTTAGTGAAGTTACTGGGGTGTTTTGGGGAGGGAGCTGGCTGAGGCGGCAGAGGGAGGTGTTGTTTTAAAATTCAGCAGTTTAGTAGGCAGATGCAATGCAGAGGAGGACATCTCTCCAAACTCTTCAGCACTCACAGGCCACTTAAATGGTAGATGTATTGGCACTCCAACATACTTTTGCATACTTCATAAATCCAGTCTCAGAGGAATCTTTCCAGTGCCAAATCCTCTGGCCCAGTGTGGCCTTCTCTATCCTGATTTTTTCTGACTTCCGTTTGGTGAGTTCCTATATTCTGGGTATGTATGGCTAATTAAAAAAAGTTGCCTAGTGGCATCACTGCGTGTTAGAGGTGAATCTCATATTCAAGATCACACATGTCCAGTGAGGTCAGAGCTCATTTGATCACTGTCTTGCAAAGTTGCTGATTCTTCCTGAGTAGAGACTGGCAAATCTGAGTTCTCCATTTTTTATTGTACTATCCAAGCTGCCCCATTATGTCCTTTCTTTAAAGCTGGAATTGGTTTTAAACTTTGTAAAACTAGTTTCTTCCCTCTGATGGGATTTCTTCGGATCCCATCAAGTTACAAATCAGTCATTCCCAGGAATGGGAAGGAGTGAGAGCAGGTGTGGGGAAGAGTTGTTTACCAATGTGCTGTTTCACGTGCAGTGGTGGTCCTGGCCATTCAGCTGCTGATGTTTGCTGTGCCGCTTGGTGTGACTTGTCTGCTGTGTCACTCTTCTGATTCTGAAGCATACTGGCTGGCTGGCTTGGCAAGTTTCTTTGCATTGGCTTCGTATTCCTGGATGAAATTTCTTGCACATGTAGTGTCTCTTTCTCCTCTGTCTGTTTGATTTCCCATAGGTATGAGGCTGTGGTGCTTGTTGTCAAGATTTTGACAGGACTTTTCCTAGTTTGGAGTACCCCAAACTGTGTGGTGCTCACTGGTGTTTGAGCCTTCCTGAGAGGCAGATGAAGTTGGTAGCTTATGGAGTTAGAGTATTCTTCTCTGTCAAAGAAGTTGTGATTGTCAGAACAGAAAGTGTTCCCTCACAGGTAAGTAAAGGGAATATAGAAGTCCTTATTAATACTTAACACCTGTAAAATATCCAAGACTTTTTTTTCAGTTCTTTTCTGCTGTGTAAAGGAAGGAGACCTTCAGGGTTGTGTTTCATTTTGTCTGTTTTTCCTCTGTCTGTCCATTTGAAGCTTGTATCCTGTTAATTAAATGTAAACCTCCTTGCAGTCATTTCAGTGGATTTTAATCTGCTTTGTTGGTGTCTTTGTGCACTGTTTATGTTTCCAGTGTGACTGCAAGGAGGTAACATTTCTGAGTCATTTGTGGGCTTGTTTGTTTATCTCTCTAGCTGGAATTTTTGAGTATAATATTGACAGTGGTGTCAAAGGCTAGATCTTCTACCCTGGAATGTTAGAAAAGGGTAAAAGGTATATCATGTAATCTCTTAACTTCTAAAAGTAAAATAGCGAGATTGTCCACTGACATAAGAGGTCCATCATGCTGTTGCAGCTTACACCTACCAAGCATCAGCCCCATGGTATGTAAAACAGAGCACACTTACTGCCTTGCTTTTGTCTGTTCTTGAGAGGAAAGTCTGATACCCAGCATGCCAGCAAGCATTCGAGCTGGCTTAATGAGTACGAATAACAGTAAAGATACAACAACATACGGCTCAGCAGTCTTGTGCAGCTGAAACTCATAGCTCTGCTTCTTCCCTGCTTCTGTTGTCTGTGCTGCCTTGGCTGGGAAATCACTTCTTCCCTTTCAGTACAGACCTGCAGTTAAGGAATGACTCATCCCTTTCTTGCACTGACATTGACCTCCACAGTTACTCCTTTTCTGTGTGAGAGCAAATGAGAGGAGAATCAAGCCTGCAATCCCAAAAAGAAGAATTGCTTAAATTTGATCTCATGAATAAGTACTGAGTCCTAATTTCATACTATTTCTGGTCTTCGGATGGAGACAGCAATATATTAGGAATTAAATAATAGTTTTGCAGCAGGATTGAAAATGCAGCCTCTGCAGTTGCTCCGTTATGACCTTTACTGTGTAACTGCTCCCAGTGGTGGGACCCCAGCAAGGAGACCACACTGTTCCATTCTTCGTGGTGTTGACTGCTTTTGCCATCCAGCATTCTGCTTCTTGCTTTCTTCTAAAACAGATCAGTAGGATGAGAGATTATGTGCACTGAATGGTGACATACATTTCTGTTGAGTTACTGTAATGCTGCCCTGTTTTACGACTCAACAGTTACATTTTAGGTGAAACTACCACTTGTGCCCTAAAGCTTGTTGTTAGGTACTAAGTCCTTAGTAAAAGCCTTCTGACATCCCTTTAATACGCTGGGGTCCAGCTTCCTGAGCTGGAGCAATGTTAGCATGGCTTGGTCAGCTATTAATGTCTCTCCTCTCAGAGAAGGCAAGTTTGAAATAGGCAGTGTCATTTCAGTGAAGTCGCGTTCAAGACTCAGACACATGCAGTGTTAGTGCCTGGTGTTTGACACTTCAGAGAAGGTGTTTTCATGTTAGTAATTCTGAGTAGGGAAAAATAACGTCCTTGAGAAACATCTTCCAATTGTGGGGTAGACTTTCTACTGTCCAAAAGATAATACGTTCAAAATGAGAAATTATTTTTTAGTTATACATCCTGTGTCTGTGGTTAAGGTACTAGCAATAATTACTGTCTGAACTCCCTTTGGACTAGTAACAGTGCTGTTCACAGGAAGAGGATTAAAACTTAATGGCTTAACTAGAAAAAAAAATTGAAATTTAGTTTTACCAGGTTGGATTGTAACAGTGAAGCATTAAAAAAAAAAATTAAAAAGAAAGATCAAACTTTTCTGCCCCCTCTACTCAAACACCTTTCTGTCTCTGAGAGGAAGTTGCTGTAGAGGCTCTATAAGAAGTACTCGTTGCCCAGTGCTAATAGCTGAGCTGTCGTTTCTTGGGTGTTTTGTTTTGTGCCTGTTTTTTAACAGGTCTTCTTGATCAAACTACATGTATCTACACTTACATTTAGGAGAGAGTAAAAACCAGCGTTTTTTTATGGTGATGAGGTGTCCCATGTTTTCTTTACATTTGCAGTTTGTCAAAGTATGTTCAGGATGATACCTTAACTGCCTCCCACTGTGTCCTGTTTGCCAGGGACAAAGACCAGATGGAGTGAGACATTTGCCAAAAAATTCAGCCCAGTGGTGGGAAAGGACTTGAACCAAAACTAGATCATGAGGTTAAAATATTTAACAATGGTAGGTAACACAGGTAAAGCTGTGCTGCAGTCTGGTCAGTGAAGGGTCAGGAATGCGTCATTCCAGCATCCCAAATCAAAGGACTTTGCAGGCATCCCCATGTCTCTCACTGCAGCAGCTCCTGGTAGAGCCGTCTGATTTGAGTGTGGTTTTGCAAAGTTACATTCCCTCCTGGGCAGTGTTCCAGTAAGTGGGTCCTGAGGAAAGCTGTGCATTGATCTGACAGGGATGTTGAAAGATCATTACTGCTGAGCAAGCCAGGGCCTTGTTAACCTGTCACATTAACGCAGCAGTGCCTGTAACAAGCTGTGTTCATACGCCCTGGTAGAAAGGGAAAAGCACTTCCTCTTCCAGATGTGAGGCGAGATGTTCAGTCAGCCTGGCCTTGTGCTCTCTGCTTTATGGAGTATAAGAACTTCAACATTGTTGTCTGGTTTATATTTATTTGTGTGCTGCGTGAACTGCAAGCTGTAGCAGTCAGAGATCAACAAGCCAAAGATAACAGTGTATAGTAGGGGGAAAAAAAATGTGTGAAAGTGGTCTGCTAGGAAAGGATCATCAGCATCAGATTGAGGATGCCCCACTCAGAGGAGTCATTTCTGCCTCTCACACCTAGGATGAGTGAACAGGGCTCCAAGCACTCCCCTGACAGCCACTGCAGAAGCAGCTCTGTGCTGGGGGCTTGTCCCTTGTAAGAGGAGAACACCTGTCACTGAGACAGATGTGTAGATGGTCTGAGAGAGCATTAGGCACCTTCCTCTACTCACAGAGCAATTTAGCCACTAAGAGACCCACACACTTGTTTTTACTATGCTGCCCATGGTGTAGGAAAGAAGGTGCTGGGGTCGGGGTTTTTTTAGTTTTGTTTGTTTGTTTCAACACTTTTTAATGGAAAAGAAACCCAAGTGAAGCAACAGGTATGAAGAGTTGCAATTTTAAAGTCTCACAAATCATTCAGCTTTCATCCCTGCCAGAATTTATCTATAAACAAAGGGGATGATTTGTCTGAGGTGGGATTTAATATGGCATTTTAGATGGAATAGATAACATAGAGAAATATTTGTTTCATTAGAAATAATGGATAAAGTATGTTCATAGCTTTAAATAAGGTAATGAAGTTGGTGGTAACCTGCTTAGACCATATTTCATCCTATTAGTTTTGCTTAGTATACGTGTGGCATGGTGTGAGTTTAAAGCGTTAATTCTGTGTTTGCAAAGGTCAGCATAAGGAGGATGGGCAGCAGCAGAGGTTTAAGTGAATCTGGTGGTGATAGGAATGCTGGAAATTAGGTGCTCAGTGCTGAATATAAACCTATTTTATATGCCAGCTGACCGGCATCTAGAACTAAACACTTGATCCCACATCCTTTAAATTAGATGGTGGAACACCACCATTGGCAGATTGCTCCGGTAAAATGGCATTGATGTACCTAAGGAAACTTCTCTGAGAAAAATGGTAATTACTCAGCTTAACTCCTCATTTTTAGATACAGAATTATCAATTAGGCTTAGAGGATTTAAGCCTAGAATCCAAAGGAGAAATTAACCCTGTTCAGTGCAAGGGACTGGAGTTCTACCAATAGCTTGAGTTGAAGTTGGGAGTTCGTGCTGCTGATCTGCTGGGATGAAAGTATGCCTTGACTGCAGAGAAAGAGTGGCACTCCTCGCTTCCCCTGCTCCATCACATGCCAGGTAGTCTCAGCCATCTTGTTTAGCCATTTATTTGGGGTTTTATACTTATATATGAACAAAGGAATTGTGCGTACAGTTTTATACATAAATAGTGCCTGAGACTACTTGTTTCTGGGTTTGTCAGGTTCAGCCCATTGTGGACAGCACAGCTGAGCCATTGAGAGCACCAAATGACTGTTCTCAACTGAGAAGATTTCACAGTTGGTCACTTCCTGCCATCTCAGGAAAAAATTGTGAAACCTGGGAATTTTGTTCAACACAAAAAATAATTAGAAGCTTCAAGCCAATCAACAGGACTGAGATTCCTTTTTCAGGAGCAGCAGGAGTGTGAATATATTAACCCATGGTGTTCTACTGGAATCCTAGCATCTTACCTAACTTAATGATGTAAAGGTAGCATTTTGTTAGATTCAGTCCCCATTCAGTTAAAAAAAGGAGGTGGGGAGTGGGGGTAAAAGAGGTACTTGAGCACTAGAAAACAAGTATCGATTTGTAGCCCTGCAGATGCTTGATATAAGGTCAGTTATTATTGAAAGTGCATGGATTTGGTATGAAAGTCCTCCAAAAAATATATTGGATCATTTATATATGGATAAAGAGATAAATATTCTTTTAAAACTAGAGCTTGTGCGCATCTGTGTTTTACATATGGTTGCAATGAAATGTGAGACACTTGTTCCCAGATTTTAAGCTGGTCATCTGCATGAATTGCAGTGCTGCTGTAAATATTTCTCAACATGGACAGGTAGATGCTATTGGAAAAAACAGAACAAATTCTTAAGTTGCCAATATTGTCACAAAGTCTCCCTGTAGAATGAAGTTGTTTGACAAAGTGTTTCCCTGGTGATTTGGCTGCAGATGAAAATGTCTTCTGCAATAAAATTCTGTGCTCAGGTCTCAGTTCTCTGTGCTCATCAATCAGCAAATGACATATCAAGGATTTTTTTGCTGGATTCATTAATATGGCGGGGAAAATATCTGAGGCATTGATACTCCTATTTTTATACATAGGGGTTTTTTTTTGCTATTAAACACACATTATTTTAAAATATATATTTTTGTTGTTGTTGTTGTCTGGAGCTTCCTTTAGTAATCAGTAGTGCTGCAGTAGAACTAATATAAAGCTATTTTTTATGTACTCAGATTTTCTTGCCCAGAGAAAATGCCTACTCTCTGAAAATCACTGTCAATCATAGGAAGGAGAGAGCTAGGGGAAGGGTGGAGAGATGTACATTTAGTGACAGCATTTCTACCCTCAGTGCATTGTCCTTTGTGGGTTAATATATTAATGTTTTGCCAATAAATGGCATTTGGTAGAATTTTCGTGGTTCTGTGTGTTGTAAACACAGTTTTGCTGGGGATAATCATGTTCCGCATCTGCTGCTACTTTCATAAGGTATCATTAATGGCTTTAGAAAGTTCAATTACATGGCTGCAAAGAAATAAATCACCTTATAGTTTAATTACCTCTAATATAACAGCAGCAAATATCTCCTGGGAAGCTGCCTCCTGTGTTACTAAATGACTGTCAATGATGAAGTTGCTTTCCTTAAAGGCTGCTCTATTAGAGAGATTGTTTCACAGTGGTTTATGCTACATCTGTTGCTGCCACTACTAAGTTTTATAAAGGAATTTAAAATATGACAGATGTCAGTAATAACTTTTATTTCATGCCTGCTTTTTAAGGGGAAAAAATGGAACTTTTTGCAATTCCCATAAAGATTTATAAGAAATGGTTCATAGGAAATACTTTTTAAATACTTTAATAATATTTTTGAACGATTGTATGGGATCCAGGAAAAAATCTTAAAATACATTTTAGCAGATACCCTCTGTGCAGTGTGTGCCCATCTGCTGTGAAAAATATTAAGAAGAGACCTTCCTTTTCCTACTTAAGTGTCTCAAAACAGAGTTATTCCTCTTCGAATCCAACCGCCAGAGAGGCAAAAAGGGAGCACAGATGGAAAGATGAGTATCCTATATAAAAAAAGAAGTGATAAAGGATGAGAAACAAGGAAAGGAAAGAAGAAAGCATAAAAGTGGTACAGGAAGAAGACCAGTATGAAGATGAAGGCTGAGGACCTGGAAAGAGAAAAGAAATGGGAAGAGCCAAAATCCTGAACAGGAAGATTCGGCTTGAATGAGAAGGATCGGCTGATTAGGCAAAGGGAAGAGATAGGAGGAAGTGCAATAGTAGAAAAATGGAGCATTTAGTAAAAGCAGAAATCAAGGACACAAATAATCAAAGGTAGGATATAAGACAGTATTTTCTGCCTTTTCCTCCCATTACCAATCAGTAGGTGGGAGAGGTGTATGATGGACAAATGTCAAAAGCATAACCAACTTGCATTTTCTTGCTTGTCCTCTTCTTAGGACTCTGGTTTTCCTTTTTGTGATTTTGGTTCATCATGTTTATTTTGGGTCAATTTCACTTCCTTTAATACTACTAAGTTGCTAAACTCAGTGACTGCTTTGAATTACTTAAATCATATTATTTTAGGATCATAGCTTGAACTAACAGGCTTTAAAATTATTCTGAGCCATTTTGAATCATCTCTTCCTCTTGCTTCTAGAAAAGTGAAGGTTTCAGTACTTCCCCTCCCCTCTTTTAATCCAGTAACTAGCAAACCCTCTGACTTGATAGTTCAGGTGTATAAGGGTGTGCAGCCTTCAGTGTAAATACAGTGGTGGTGCATACTCTCAAGCATCTCCCTGTCCCTGGGGTGGTGAGGTGGCTCCAGAAGAGGTACAGAGCTCCCAGGATTTAGATGCTGACCAAGATTCATAAGCGCGTGCAGGGATGCAAACGCCATGGCTCCTGCTGTGGCCCACCCTTTTATTTGCTGGCTAACAAAGGTTAGGTAGCACGGGAGGATAAAAGAGCAAGGCTTTCTGAATGATTAAGCCCTGGTACGTTTTATCTCTCCAGATCAGAGTGGACCAGGGTGTGTGCCCTGCCCTTTTCTTTGGGCAATTTCTTCACAGCAGGGGTTCACACTTGTTAACACTTTACAGGGTAATAGGTAGGTTGTTAACTAATGGCTGTTTTCAGTCTCTAAGTTGTAGGCCATAACAACAAGAATACATTCTATTTCAAAGGGTGTTTTTTTAAAGGAAAAAATGATTTTTTTTTCTGAATTCAGGAGGTGGGAGTTAGGCAGCACTTAATGTATTGAATGTGGTGAGAGAAAATTTGAGCATAAGGTACGGAGACATGTAGGTTGGATTTGGATGAACACATTTGTGTGTGGTAAATTATATACTGTCTCAACGAAAATTACTTTTTCCTTCTGAAAGAAAATGTTTTCTTCCATGCACTGGGAGAAGTTACAGATCTCCCATTGTAGCATGTGTAGTTTTTTTCCCCTATACACATAAACAGAACTACTGTTAAACTAATTTTTGCAAAGCTAATATAATTCCTTCAAGGAATTCTTTCTTTCTTTCTTCAAACTGTTTTTATTTTTGTGTTGATTATTTTATCTTAAAGCTGTGAACTCCTGGCCTGTTCTTCATTGTTCTGGCAGGAATAAAAAATACACTGCAGATATATCCCTCTCTTACTAAAAATAATTTCCAAATTAGAAAAAAAAGTTCAGAAAGGTTCTGAGAATATCTGATTGAAAGTTGCCAGTACTGAAATAATGTCTTAAGAATATAGTAAAAGAACAAGAACAGAATCAAGCTAAATGAGATCTTCTTGATTCTCCCAGGCCAGAATTAACGTAAGTACAGAATGAGTGAAAAGTCAGGAATAATAACGTATAATCACAGCCCATTTGAACAAAATAGCAGATAAGGAAGATGTATCCTGGAAAAAATGTAGGTCAGAGGAAAGTCCCGCTCTTTTCTCCTTGCCTCCCTGTTTTTATTTTGGCCATTTACAGCTGATTTTCAATGCCTTTACTTAGCAGGGATAGCTTTTAAAAAGGAAAGCTCTCACAAGAACCAGGATTTTCAAGAGAAGGTCCACAGTCTGCCTCCAGTGATAGACAGCATGTTTGGGTTTGGTTTTGGCTCTTTTACCTATTTGGGAGTGGGACTTCATTTGGGGCAGACGTGATGGGTTTGTGACACAGAGCAGTGGAACTGTGTCAGAGATGTGGGGACATCAGCAGGGAGTAAAAACTCTGGTTTTAGAAACATTGTACAGGGAAAAGAGGCGATTCTTCAAACATCTGAGATGAATGAGTGCAGAGTGAGCCCTGAGCTGGCTCGTGCTGTTTGCAGGATGCTGGGCGTTGCCATAGAGACCAAGAAAGGGGGAGCAGAGGAGTTTTGAAGAGAATATCAGCTGGGGCTTTAGTAATGCTAACTTAGCATGTAATGTCTGCCAAAGAACCCTGCTGGGGAGCTGGGCACTAATGTGGTATCAGAGCAGGAGAGCACCAAGGTCATCTGGCGTCTGCTAAGAACAACTGAAGTCACGTCTTGGACATGTGAGGAGGTGGTGGAAATAAACTCAACTTGTGTTCACATATGCAGGTTATTTCCAAGTTATCTATAGGCACTTTTTTTGACAGGGTAGGTAATTGCTTCTGGTTCCTCTCCCGTTTCTGAAAATACTGGGTTTACTTGTAACAGTGACTGCTATGGAGATAACTGCCAGATCCTTAGTGTCTTGACATCACCACCCACACATCCGAGAGGCTACATAGGCTCTCCTGTTCTGTCTGCTAGTTCTCTTGGCAAATAAATGCAGACTGACCTTTTCCTTGTGCTCTGACAGTCGTTTTGTGCTCTCTGTAGTTTTTTCTGTTGATTCGGAGAAAATGCGGACTCGACATTGTGGTTGGTTTGTGTTAGTGGAACAGATTTAGGAAGGCAGGCTACGTGCACTGCTGTCTGTCTTCACTAGAGTCCTGTGTCTGAGCCCTTGGATCTACAAAGACAGATGCTGAGTGATACTCATAGGCAACTGGCTGGACCTAGCACTTACCCCTCTAGACTGGAGACCCACCCACTCTTTGTGGAGCTGCAAATTTCTCACAAAGCTGTTTGGGCCAACTGTTGTGTATGGACTTCTCTCTTCAAGCAGATAGTTTCAGCTGTATTGTGTCTAAACTTTACAGTAAGTCACTATCCAGGATTTGCCCTAAAAAACTCATTTTTGCTTTAATAAGAATTACTGCCTTCTACTAAATACACGAAGCCCATCAAGTGGGTACAGTACTAAAGACGTCAAGTAAATTAATCATGTGCAGGCAGGAGAGTCAGGACAGAGTTTGTCTCTACAGCATGGAATCAGAATCTGGACAAGACTAAGAACTGTTCAAGATCAAGATATATGACTGCTCTGATACAAAGTAAATAGCATTTTTAAAATTAATGTCCTTGGCATTGGCTGTGTTAATACTTCCCTTTTGCAACATTTATTTTTTCATTAATGGAGCTAATGTGACTGAGAGATGGATGTGAAGAAGTGACAAGCGCCACGTGTGTTTAAATGGGGAATGGTCTGCTGCTGTGTGTGCTCATGCTGACTGTGCTTGCACTTGAAGTAATGGTACTGAAAATCATAGAATAAGGAGAACAGCATTTGGGGGGTATGCTTCTTGCATCAGTCAAGAGCCCCCCATGTTCTTCTGTTCTGTGCCATAAGGGCTTCATGAATTCACATGGTCTGCATGCTCATCTATTCCTTCATTCCTTCCACGCTCCCTTTCTTCACTGAAACGAGAGTTGTCTGCATGTTTCTTGCAATATACCAGCTTTGTCTTCTTTTGCCAGGGTCAGTTGCTTTTCCATACATGAAACATTGTGTGTCTCTTATCCCTCTTTTGACCTCATAGCTCTTCCTTTCTCTCTTCCATCTTTCCCCTAGCTTGGTCTTTCTTCCTCTCCCTGAGGCAATTTTATTCTTGGTGTCAGCATTCCTAAACTGTACTGCAAGTCCTTTAAGGATATGGAGGAAATGGGGATTTTTCTTTGCCAGACTCGTTAACTCTGGCGAAGCAGGTGGCAGCCATTCCATGGCTCTTCAGTCTATACACCATCACCCGCAGACCTTAATGGCTGGAACAGCTGCATCTGCTAACCACTGTAAAAGGTCACAGACTCTGTGCTTAAATGTACCTTTTCCCTCTCATTTTCTTTTTTTTTTCATCAAAATGAATATAACATTTGCCATTGCCTAGAACATTCCCTGAAATGTTGGAATTCATTGAATAATCTGGCATCCTGAAATTATCTTGTAATAGACAAAAGCATGGAGAAATGCCAGTTGTCCATTATAACATCCAGGGATGAAAACTACCCTACTGTACTCACAGGTCAACAGTCCTTAAGCACAGTTGTTTTTCTGGGCTAAATCAGTTTCCTTACAAAGCTGTTCTACAGACGTGTCTGATAAGTCCTTGTCAAAAAATCAGGCTGCCCATTATTCTGTGAGTCTCTATCCCACTGTTCTCATTCCTCACCACTCTTTATGTCAGCATTGCATGGGCTCGTGGGCTTTGAGTGACAATGAAGTTTTCTCCACAGCAAATATGCATATCCCACTGTGCAGTTACACCTTCCAATTCCCATCATCTGATTTGTGGGGGGAGTTTTGAGTTAAAAAATTGATTGATCTATTTTCTTTCCTTTTCCTTTTTTCCCCTGGTTAGGGTTTCCCACGCCTCCATCATGTTAAAACTGGTAATCAGAGAGCTGCATAAACACGTCAACTTGCTGACCTGACAGAAAGCATGCACCCCAAACCACAAGCATTTCCTACAGCAGGGTAACTACAGTGCTGGAAAGTGATCTGAGCAAACTGTCCCATGAGCACTAGACTAGGCAAAGAAGTAAAGTTTGTATACCTTTGTCTTTGATTACTGAGGTTTACTTAGGTTTAATCTGAATTTGCAGTGTGGTTTTGTATTTGTGACTTCTGTTCTACTTTGGTTGGGTTTTCTTGTTTGGTTTTTTTTATGAAAGGATATATTTGCATTTCGTTAGACAGAAAACTAATAAAACAGAAAAGGGAAATTTTCTTGAACAGAAAGAAATATGAATGGTTCTGGAATTTGTTTCTTTCTAGTTTCAGTGTAAAATATGTCAAAAAGACTTGTAGTTCAGAAGTTGACATGGAACATAAAAAACTGAGTGTACTAGTATTTAACTTTGGAATTAAATAATTTTCATTATTCCAAAAATACAGTATATATATTTCAGTTTGGAGTTCAGTCTTGATCCAGTTTACTTGCTGTGATAAAGCCTGTAGTCCTTTGAAGCCCAGAGAGATTCATAGAGAGCAGTTGTTCACCATAGTATCATTTCTCAAAGATAAGTTATGCAGCAGTAAAGACAAGTTCATAAACTATATTGTATTGCTTTAGAAGCAGTGCTTTAGGTTCTACCGGGAAGGCAAATTCAACACTAAGGCCTTCCCCAAGGTTTATTAAACTGTCCTAGAAACTGCCAGTGTCTTCTTTTGTTTTTCATGTTTTGGGCATTTTTCTAAGCTCAGTAGAGGGAGAGGGAAGAAGAGGATGGTCTTTTTTTCTTGGTCTTCAGTTAATCTTTCTGACTTTCTGCTTCTACAAGCATGCAGAAGAATCATACTATAAGAAGAAAATGATACTCTCTCTACTTGATTGACTCAAACACAGCTTTTTATAGGCTCGCCATTTTTCTTCAATAGCATGCATCTTTGTCGTAGTTTAAAAACTATCTAGAAATAGTACAGTTACAGTTCTTAAAATTATGTGCAGCTATGAGCAATATGTACCATCCACATTTTCCATATGTTGAGACAGTGTTCTAGTTTTATGTGTATAGTAAAAAATTATAAGAGGTAAACAGTCAATTGAGTGGAACTTAATTGAATACTGAAAAAATCAGGATCAAAGTACTTTACATTTGTATTCAAAAGAATTTTAGGAGAAAATATTTTTCAAGCACTTACGTGATAGTCCTGAAATATTAGGTCTTTCTGGCCTTTGCAAGCTGTACAAATGCAATGTTGGTACCAGATGATTTGTGTATGTTTATCTTTAATTGATTATTTTTTTTCTTAATAATTTCAGGAGATCTTTAAGCAGCTCTCATTTTTGATACTTATCTCTGGGTTTCATTTTAAGTAGAATGTAGGAATATTGAACTATTGTTGATCTAGCTTCTAGCTGATGTTGCAGTCTCTTCAGAGACATAGTTCAAACTGCAAGTTACAAGACAGAAAGATTTAAAGAAGGACAAGAGGGAGAGTTTATGTCTTCACTGCCTTTGCAGGTATATCTTCTACAGCACAAGTGCAGTTTTCATGTGAAATCCAAGGCATAGATTTTTTTTTTTTTTTTGGCCACAGTGTCTCTGGGTGATTTGAGATCCAGGGAGCTGTCTAGCTACATCATGGTGAGTGCAGCTTTGTCCCTGTGAAGGTGTTAGAGAGAGGGAGTAAGCAAAAGCTACTTCTCCTGTAGTAAAAGCCTCATTTTGTTAGTAAGACATAGCCAAGCAGAGAGCTGCTGCCTAGTCTTTGAGTCATTTTTTAACTTTCACTGCCTTAAGATAAATCCTAGGAGGTGAACATCAGGAAATCAAGAGCAATCTCAAGAATGCAAGCACAGTCATGGTGAAAGGATCCAGATGTTTCCCCTGTATGGGAGCAACAGTGTGGATCTTGGACCTCATGAATTCCTTTTCTGAGTCCTGTTTTCTAGAGCATGTGCTAATCAAGGAGGAAGCTGTCTGGAAACACCATTAGACAGCAGCCTGTCCGCTGTGCTGTTGTTCAACTGAGGATGCGTCTTTTCTGTATCTGAAAACATCTGTTGGTCAGCTTAGAGCAGTGAGCTGAAAGCATCTGGTTGCTTCAGTGGAAATACAGCTCTGATGAGTGCTGGAAAAGACATTACCTGAGATGAGACTAAGGGAAGCAAGCCATCTTCTGTGTTTGCTCTCACTTTGGCACCAAGCAGCTTTCTGACTTACAGGGACTCAAATGTTTCATCTACATGAACACCTCTCTATTGATACTGCTCATTTTGATTGTCATAATAGGACAGAAAAAAGCAGGTGAAAACACAGTGCCAAATTCTCCAGGGCCTGAGTATCTGCATACAACTGTTGTGTCTAAGCAAAGTTGGTATTTATAAGGGCTCTGGAGTGGTGAAGAAATGAGGCATGCTATGGGGGAGAAGACGTTTTAGGCCTTAAAGAGGGATTGATTTGTGGTTATTATTGCTGCCTTTGATCTGCCAACAGGGATCTGAAACTAATCCACCAGAGCAGCACAAGTCTGATGTATAAAGCCAGATGGAGATGCCAGAATAGGTTATGCCTGCTGTCTTTGACGCTGCCTTATCGTGAAGTGATAAAACAGGTAGTACAAAGCAAAGCAGGCAAAGGATGGGAGCATGTGCACTGCAGGAATGCTGCCAGTGGTGTGAAGTGACTGCCAGTTGTTAAAGCCACTGCAGGATCAATTAGCTGTTTGCAGCATTACCCTGTCCTGGCGGGAGGCTGAGGCATGCGACCGCACAGAGCACTTGGTGCTATACAGCCCTGAGCATCTCTGGTGCTTCCATGCTAAATTGAGGGAGTAGAAAATGCAGAGTCCCTGTATTTCAAAAGTAATCCCACAAGTACATATGGCCATAGAAGTAAAAAACAGTATTTGCATAAGGACTTTTACTTCATACCCATGCCATACTTTTACCCCAGCTATGGAATGTATCAAAGTGAATCTCATTCTAAAATGTGCTGTAAGCAGTGAATATGGTCTAGCTGCTGAGATGTTGGTGGGATTTTATCACTTCTGGTTTCATTTTTGTTTAGAAATTAGAGCAGTTTGGGACTTAGTATAGCTATTAATTCTCTATAGATCTCGTCATCATCTGAGTCAGCAAGCTCGTTGCATAAGAAGAGTTTTATATAGATGTTGGATCAATTGACAGTAAGTTGTCAATAAATGTGTCTCCTAGACACTGCAATTGACTGGTTAATGAAGTGCATTCTCAGTGACAGAGAGCTGTTGACAAATCTTTTGTCACTTTGCTTTTCCCACTCCTTCATTTCTCATAAATCTGCTCTATATCGCAAGCTTGGGGAATGCTGGGACTCGAATCATAGAATCACAAAGGTTGAAAAAGACCTTTGAGATGATTGAGTCCAACCATGAGTGCAGCACTACTAGTCTGCCACTAAACCATGCCTCTAAGCACCACATCCACACATATTTTGAATACTTCCAGAGATAGTGATTCCGCCATTTCCCTGGACAGTCTCTTCCGATGCTTGACCACTGTTTCAGTGAAAAAATTTCTCCTAATATCCGATCTAATATCTTACCTTTCACAAGTAAGGGGGTGCCTGTTTGCTACCTTGTCTGCATAGGCTGGGACTTGGAAAGCATGTTAGTAGCCTGTTAGTTGAGAAACCAGAAAGGAAGAACCAAGGACCATGTTTGCCCTCCCTGCAATGTGTTTTCCAGCATGTTTCAAAGAAGATGCAAAGTAGATAATCTGCAGTTTGTCCATCAAGACTGCAGTATTGTGTTTGGCTCCCTGTTGTTGCACTCCTTCTGCCTCTGTTGTTGCTGTGGCACTTAAAATGATTCAGTGCAAGTGTTCAACTCCACATTCCCTTTCTTCCTGGCCAGAAGAAGGTGGAATCACTGGTTTATTTTACATCATGCTTGAAGGTTCCCGTGGGTGCCTTTTGCAAATATCTGATGAGTAAACTAGTTCTTGTCCTTTTCAGTAAAAGTTCCATATTTGTTCCTTTAACTCATGAGCATTCGTAAGCACCAACCATTTAGGATAAGTGCTGCCTACCTACGGCAAAAGGATGTTGAGCAAAACCAGATCAGCATGCATAATCCCACCTTCCTTGCAAGAGAAACTATTTTGGTCAGTGCATGCATTAAGAAGTCACAGAGTGACTCATTGGCCTTAGCTATTACTAGCACTTGATGAGAAAGCATAATTTTCACTCTGCTGTTCATAGCCAGCTTAGATGTTGTTCGTATGTTGTTGTACATAGTTTGGGGTTTGTAAGGTACACTGCAACGGCAGTTTGCCTTTTTGTTTGCATGGATAATTGACCTTAAAGGCCAAACCTTGAACCCAATGAAATCAGAAAAAACACTTGTACTGATTTTGTTGAAATCAAAATCAGGCTGACACTGTATTGCCATTTCGTCTTGACAGACATTGGGGGAGAAGAAAGCCTTTCAAAAGGCTTTATCTTGTTCACACTATGGGCCCTGAAAGACAGTGAAAGCAACTTGGGAAGTCATGCAGATTGGAAGACATCAGAACTTAACTGATATCAGCATTACTGCTCTTTTCAAGCAGGTTGGTCATCTTTTTGCTTTGCAAGAGGGAAGAAAGCCAGTGTAAAAATCTGCCATAGATTAGGGATGAGGATTCACATAGTAAGTGAGACGTCTTATCTCACCCACCTCATCTAGCTCTATGGAACACAAGTCTAGGAATAACACTGCTGTCAAGAAAACATGACTCTATCACAGTTTGTTTCTGGTAGATGAAGGGAAGCCCAGCCCTTTGCTCAAGGTGTTAATGGCATGAAAAAATACTCTCGGATGTTCTGTTGTTTTAGAACCGCCTCCAACTGTGAGCAAGTTTGTTTTACAGAACAGACCTTTAAGAAAGAGGACAAACTAAAAAAGAAAATGTAAACATTCAAACAAATGTTAGTGGCTTGTGTTACTCAGGAGCTGGTTCAGTTTGCTGATTGCTCAGTTTCAGTGTGGTCTGAGTAATGATGAGCTGACTAGTGAGCCTAATTTGGTGTAATTCCCTGAGTACTTTGAAGCATAGCAAAGCCAGAAAAACTCTAATGAAAAATAATAGAAAGGTAGCTGGGGGCTTAACTTATGATCTCTGCTCATTACAGTAAGCGACATTTTCATTGCAGTGTTGCCATAAAGATTATTGGCTGCCACATAGCATAGGTCCCTCATGAAAAGATTCTGGAACAGCTTTGTTGGCACAGTAAAAGCCATGGAAAATCACCAAAGATTTGCTTAAAACCCAGTAATTGTTTGCCAAATACTGAGGTTGTGATGCTTTGTTCAAAACTGGCTGGAAAATTAGGTGAATAGTCTGTATCATTTTACTATGTGGTTTCTGAGTGACCATCTTTGGTCTTCCACAGTAAAGTTACGTAACTGGAAAAACATTGTATTGATACTTTTTGCTTCCATGTAGAACTGCTTGGTCTTTGGCTTTCAATATTTCAGCAGTTTAACATGTATGATGACAATGATTTTGAAATTGGCTTTGAATCACCTTTTTCCTTGGCATGTATGTTGATCTGTCAGAGCACAACTTACCAGGTGTCTGTAAGGTTGACATAATTGGCATGTTTGTGCCCATGTTGGCCAGGGAGTAGTCAAAAGGCCTGTGTTTGGGATCTGGAAAGACCTGCATTGATCTGTTAAGCATGTTCAAAAACTCTGTCCAAGAACAGCTTTTCTGGAAAGTGTATCAATCATGAGTTAAACTAAGCCAGCTCACGTGGCCGAATGAAATTGGAATGTCTGAGATGTGTAACACTTCAGATGTGGTCCTTTGTGTCAAAAAGCAACATTTTCATTGCAGTGTTGCCATTAAGTGAAATGAGTTTCCTTCATTCTTCATCTTCCTGGTAGTGCTTTTAAGCAGCTAAATCCAGTGTCCTGGAGGAACGAAGTTAATTTCTTCACTGATGGCAGTGGGCAACTGCTCCATATCCCTGTTCCGTTGTCCTGTCAGTAGCATGGCTAACCAGACTCAGAACATGTATGTACACATGGCCAGGAGGACAGATGGACACATAAACACAGAGAGGACAAACAACAGCCAGGCTGCATTCCTCAATACATTTCCATGCAATGCTCAGGGAAAATCCTGTGTCAGGGATCCCTCTGATACCTGACTCCCCAATCTTGATGTGTCAAGTATAAGGCCCCCAGACCCAGTCTTACCAGCCAACACCCTTCAGTCCTTTGGAGGGCTGATCCTAGAGCCCCTTGGTCGCTCCAGTATCTGGGACTCAGTCCATCCTATTGACCAGCTGATCTGTCTTGAACTTTGCTGATGGGACATGCATGCATGCTGCTGGAACACAGGGCACACTCACACAGAAAGCAGCTAGAAACAGGGTTTAGGCAGGACAAAGTGAAGGTGATTTGGCACAGAGTTCTGCCAAACAAGTGTTCTAACCTCCTCCTGCTTGCATACTATTGACCTCATCTATTCCCTGCCTCATCCTCTCTCCTTTTCCCTGCACTTGTACTCTGCTGTCATCCTTGGTCACTCACTTCCACTCTCTCAGTCTGTCCCCATAAGAACTCGTAAGTCCTGTATAATCCTTAAATACTCTTGTTCAATCCCAATCTTGTTCAATCTCTGTCTAAGCATCCCACAGTACATCCTGTGCCCCCTTTACACAGTGGTTCCTAGAGCTCACAGAACCTTCTGGAATTTTTTGTGTTGGGTCACGCAAATGGGTTGTGTGACAGGACTGGGACTGCTTCCTTTTCCTTTGAGGGTCTCAGAGGTGGTGATTCAGAGGAGTTGGTTTGGTTGAGTTCCCCACCTTGTCACCATGTCCCTCGTTGCTGCTCAGTCCTTATGTTTATTTTAGGGAGCTGTTGGAGAGCTGGCCCTGCAGCCAGTTGGGATGGCAGAGGCGGACGCCCTGGGAGAGGTGTGTGAGCCAGCCCAGCAGAGCAGGGCAGCTATAAACGCTGTGTGTGGGGAGTTGCAGTCTCCTGAATGTTCTCCGTGCTACTGCCAGTGAAACTGGTCATCCTCAGTGTGCAGCAGAGCAGGCTCAGATTAACTCAGACACTTCAATTTTGCTTAAAAAAAAAAAAAAAAAGTAAGAAGAGACTCTCTGTATCAGTATTTCCCCAGAGTCCCTTTTATACATTTTATTGGTACACTTCGTCTAGTTACTGGAAAAGAAATACATACCTGCCAGACACAGAATAACTTTTAAGAAAGTTCCTTGGCTTTCACTTAGCTATTTTTGTCCTCTGTTTTCCTTTTTTTAAATGTTAATTAGGTACACAGCAAAATGCATGTAATAAATCAATAATAAAGATTATGTAAGGGCATTTATCTGAGCAGCAGTGTAACATTCAGAAAGGAAAGTGAGCACTGTTTCACTGAAGCCCAAAGGACTCCACGTGGACAGCAACATTAAAATAACATAAGAATGAAAAATACTGTGCTCAGCTGTCTCCAGGAGGATGTCTGTGCTGCGTGCCAGTGTTTTTTCTGTACCATGCTTGCTCCCTGTCCAGGGTTAGTTTGAGATCAGGCAGGTGGCCCTGAGTGTTGTCCCAACATGGGTTGGGGAAATGGAGGAACTGTTGATTTTGCTGTTGCATGCACACAAATTACAAATACATAAAGATAAGGGTTGTGATGATACAGATGACTTAAGTAAACAGAACACACTTCTTTCTCACTTGAGTAGTCTTTTTCCTTCTTGGTGGTGCATTTTTCTCTGCAGCTACCTGTGCTGGCATCTGCCAAAGAAGCTGAGCATGCTCATGCAGTTTCTGTGGCTCCTGATGGCTTTCAATGAATTAGATGTAGGATGCCATTTGTTCTAGTGGGTACCTCAGCCCTCAGAGTTTAAGCTGATGCCTGTATCTGGCACTAAATTGTTTCTTCTGGTCCTATGTAGGAAAACACTAATTGATCTGTGAAAACAAGTAGAAAAATATTCCACTGCAATCTGTGGGAATTCTTACCCTTAAGAACTTAAGTTCCTGGCCTATGCAGTTTTTTGTGCCTGGGGTGGATTCAGGGACTGGCCTGCATGTGTAGACTGAACAACTCATTGCTCCATTTGAAATGGAGCATGAGAAGGGAGATCAGGCCTCCTGAATGTGATTGAAGATCTGAGGCCCAGGTGAGAAATTCTTCAGAATGAAGTAGTCTGATAGGACTGTGCACATGCAGAAACTAATTGTTCTCTCCCTGGTCCCTCTCAGGCTGCTGTTTCATTATACTGGCCTAGCTGGGAGTTGTTTTATCAGCATAATAGATTCTCTAGATGAAATCTTCATTTCTGTTTGTCTCTGTTTTGAAAGAAATAAGGATAAGCATGCCCTGTCCTTTCCATCTTTGTGACAGTTCCACGAAGGCCCCCCCCTTGTGTGTCTCTCTGGATTTGTAGCACAGCTGAAAATTTTCAGTGCTGGGCTCCCTGGGCATTGAGATAGGTCTGACTTTCAGAAACTAGATGCTAGTGTTCCTTGTACTTTCAAAATTGTGTCTGCCAAAAGCCATGCTTCTTGTAAGGTCTTTCAGGTTGAGTATGCAAAGTCATTAGCCAGCTTTGCAAATCTTGGCCTGTACATTTTCCTTTTAAAAAAATCTCTTTTTTTGCTAGGCTTCTGTGAGCTTCCAGCTGTGTTTCCCTAACAAGCCTCACATTTAAAGTACTTGCTTCAAAAGGCTGCTAGCCTCAGAGAATATGAGAAGGCTTTCTTTTATTACTGTGTATTAATTAGAGAAATACCTAACACCTGCTTGGAATTCCTTTATGGAAAAAAAAAGCATTAGGTCCCCATAACATGCAAGATGGTGAGTAAAGAAGCAAGGATTAAATTAACCATTTTAAGAGTGGCAGAATTACAATTATCCATCAATTGCCAGCCCTATAGGAGATCAAGTGTTTGTAAATCATAGTTACCTCAGCTCAAATCTCCCCTCACTGACATGTCAGGTCAGGGTCTGTCTCTGACAGTAGCCTGTAGAGATAGAGGGTAGGAAATGTGGCACTTAGAGGTTGAGTATTTCTTTTCTTAAGGTATGTAGAACAGCAAATGTAGAAGGGATAGACTGGGGTAGAGGGGTCCAGCAGAAGGGAGCCCTGTGGAAAACCAAACAGTGACGTAGCCAGTACGAGACACATGGGATTTATTTTGTAGGGTTCATGTTCTACTTGGACGCTGCAAGAGCTCCAGACAGTTTTGGCAGAATACTTTTTTTTGCTTGTTGAGATTTGGAGTGTTTTTAGGCAGGAATTCTGAGTAAGTCAACTTTGGACTGCGTGACTCAGCAGAGTCTCTAATGTAAGGTAGCTAACAGCTTGTGAGAGTGCAGAGTGGGAACATAGAGGGAGTGGTTGGGTGGACTCCATGTAGCATTTTAAAATAGCTAAACATGAGCGTCTGTGTGTCAGCTAACTACCCACTGTCCGCTGTAGCTGGTGAAAATCTTTAACAGAGCAGTGCAGCTAAGCATCTCACAATAGACACTTGCACTTGATCACCCAAAAAGCTCTTTGCTCCACTGGCTTCATTAACTAGATCTCCACTGACTGGGAGACATGGACTTGGATACTTAGCTCTCCACCTGTGCTGAATTCTCTTTTTATCTAATTTGGGCTCCAAAAAATGAAACTAGCTAAAAAAAATGAGCTAATCCAAGATGGAAGAGATGATCAGTTCCACTTCCCAGTGCCTGTGGGGTGAAGACCCAGAAAAGCATTTGTGAGGGTATTAGGGATTTCTAGTGATGCAGAAAGTCTCTTTGAAAGGTGAAATGTGGGACTTAGGAGGAATTAGGGAAGGTGGTGACAGGCAAAGTCTGCAGGAACTTTGGGTTATGAAGATAATTGAGGCAGGTGAGAGGAACAGAAAAATAACACAGGTTGTTAACACTTGGGAGTGTCTCAGGGCTGGGCTCTGGCGTGTGGAGATTTGGGGCAGTCTGAAGTATTGGGCATCCCAGAGCATCCATGGGCTGTAGAGGAAGGCACACTGTTAGCAGACCTAAAAATAGTGGAGCAGTTTCACAGCACATTGAGAGCTGCAGGGTCAGTGGCCCAGAGGCCCGTGCAGCACTGCCAGCACCTGCCCCCTTCATGCAGCCAGCGCTGCCTCCATCGCAGAGCGGGAGGAGAGAGCTGCACAGACACGGACAGGCCAGAGCTGAGGCGTTTTGAAGAAACTTGCAAGAGCTTCAGATGATGAACATCACTGACATTGCTGCCATCTGCTCTCAGAGCACTTGAAAACAAAGGGCGAAAAATTAGCTGAATAAAATGAATCACTCATGTCTGGTTTTTCTTTGTTAAGAATCCTAAAGCCACAGTTTGCCATTCAGGTGTAAGGAAAACAGAGACTGGTTTCACTTACCCATGCAGTATTCCTCTTCAATGAGATGATCTGACTGACATCACAAAGACTAAAACATTGTTGGTGAGCTACCAACGTAATATGATACTTGCATAGTATTTTTAATCTCTGCTGTTTTCTTTCACTGGTACATGACTGACAAATGCCAGTATCTGTCCCTTTCCTGGGAGATGGAATATGTGGTTTGAGGGGATGACATGTTAGCAGCTCCCACATAGAAAAGGTCAGTCTCAGTCACTCAGAGGGGATACCAGAGCAGCAATTAGCTACTCAAAAACTGCTGTGGCAAAAGCACCTTGCAGTAAGTGCATGTGAACTGTAACTAAGGCGGGGTAGCCAGCATGTATCAGTCATGCAAGCACTTCTTTCAGCTTTGGGTTTCTAGTGATACCACCACTGATTCAGCCTTTTCCCTCTCTGGCTTCATCACCTGGGGCTTAGGACTGTCCTGTTGAGGTCACTGTGAATACCAACTTTTGAAGCTTCATCTGAGTACTAAATATCTGCCTGACCCTGAGCTTCAGCTTTTGAAAAATCAAGCAGAGCTGGAATGTTTCACCTTTGTTTCCCTGATTACAGTACATAGCTGGAGGTAGCATCTCTCCAGGACCATATTTAACTGTGTGGTCCTTTTTATACTGCATACTCACCCTGTAAGTCTGTTACAGACATCAAGTGAGACCAGTGTGTTTCTCATAGCTCAGTCTTGAAATCTTTCAAAATGCTTAAACAAAAAAAATCAATGTGTGCATCAAACACTTTGCGCTAGTTCCCTAGCTTACACAAGTGCTCTCTTATCTCTGGGTGCATGTTAGCCCTTGGCTAGTGAGCATTTTGTTGTTCAAGAGAGAAAAAATGGAGGCAGTTGTGCTGAATTTGTTTTTGAAAGTGACTCTTTTGACCCTTATGAATTTAAGAATTTTAATTATGGTCCTGTTTTTAAATTCAGAGATTTCGGTAGCAAGACTCTATGCTTTCAAGTTACAAGGTTCCATGCCTGATCTTACACTGTAAATTGCAACATTTAGCAATTTGTGGTTTAATTTAGAAGGATCACCTACTTACCTAAATGCTTAAGTAATGTGGCAAGCTGTGGTTATTGATTCTCTCTGAATTTATTACAAGAAAGCTGTATTCACTCTCTCCTCTTGGGAATGCCTCTCCTGAACTGCATGCTTGCTAGTGACAGCTTAGACCCCTGATACATAACCAGAGACCTTGCCTAATACCCTTGCAACTGCTTAGGGAATTTTTATTAAGTAAAAGCATCATTAAAGTAGACAGAATGATGAAGTTTAATGAGGATCTTTCTCACTTGATGTTGTTAGTTTTGCTGCTGCAGCAGCCATGCTGCTGTCGTTTGTTACTTCCAGTGGGGCAGGTGGAAAATGCAGGAAGATTTTGTTTGTGTTTACATATGCATACAAAGAAACATTTTTGTTAATGAAAGATACTTTAAAAAATATATACAAGTAAAGAAAGCTACTCAGAGTCTCTCTCTGAGGGCTTTCTGCACTTTCAGTCTTGCATGTAATCTCCCCTTTAATTTTAATGTAATGAGAAGTCTGCCTGTAATACTGTAGTTGCTAAGTCTACAAAGGTTCTGCAGTTTGTGAGCTGTAATTATAGTAACCAGCTTCTGACTGTTACTGCAAACTGCAAACATCTCAAATATTTGTTTGCACTCCAGATTTTGTCCTTCAGCAGAGGTTTCAGCCTTCAAGCTGTGTGTAGTGTCCTGCTCAGAGCTGTACCAGCCCCGTGAACAGGTGACGTTTCAAAATATCAAGTGGAAAGGCACTGCCATGAATATGTTATCAACACTTACCTCACAAATCTTCCTTGAAACCGTAGCCACAATCTGCGTCAAAATTATTTTGTGTGTTTATGGAGACAATCTGCCTTGGCTAAGGGTCTGGTCATGCAAACAGCTGTGTCAAGGTGCCATCCTCTAGCACATCACCATCCATCAGCTGAGCAGCAGAACTGTCTGTGTGCATGTCTTCAGCTGACCTCTGCTGCTGAGGATGACGTGCGTCTCTGCCCAACACCTCTGACTCTGTGTTCGTGCAGAGCAGGAGCATGTGCATCATTTGTACAGCTTGGCTACAGCTGGTTCTGTGGCCGTGTCTTTCCTGTAAGTACTGAAATTATTAAAGACTTGATACAAACTCCACATCTATTAAAACTGAAGGGTTATAGGCTCTTGTGGAAGTCAGATAGTTGCTTCTCTCAATAATTGCCGATAATCTCCATTGGTGTTTTTATTTTGCTTTTTTCTTTCCCTTTGGCTTTTTTTTCCCTTGGAGCTATAAAAGTGGTGTCTGTTATTGTACTGGAAGTTCATTGAAAATTTTGAATTCTCTTTTCCCTGCTGTAACAGAAGGCAAATTCTGTCCCGGGGGCATTATCACAGTCATTATTGTGTTTAAGTGTTGTTGTGACACCATATGTCTCTTGACATTTGATGCACGCAAACAGAAGAGAGAGACCCTGTGTGTGAAGGCTTGTGTAATCTAAATAAGTCTGATCCTTGCTCTTTGACTAGTAGCCTATGTGATAGATCGTAAAGCACTCATCTTCAGTTGGGATAGCAATAGGCATTGAAACTTCCTCTCATTTTGCCAAGGAAACCTAAGTAGATATATTTGATTTTCTTACTTCAAACCCAGTAATTACTTTGCCGTATGAAAATTTGGTGCTCATGCTGATAGAAGTGGTTGGACATGAAAATAGGTATAAAGAATGTGAAAGTGCTGTAGATGCCTTCAACTCATGTATATCTATTACTACTAATGTAGTATTTGCATGGGGCAAAGGGAGTTGCTGGGGCACCAATAGCACTGAATATTGTAAGGAGCAAATACCAAAAAAAAACCCAAAAGTACCTACAGGTGAACTGGTATTTTTGCTGCTTAATGCACTCAGTAATGGCTGCTGGACCTCTTTTCCCAGTTAAAAGGCATTGCCCAAGTAGACTTTACCAGAACTCAGAAGTTCAATCAAAATTGTCATTATCAGGTTTTCTGCATTTCAAAAGCATCTGTGTAGTCAGTAGAATTCCCACCACACCATTTTGCTTTGTGAAGTTCACTAATCAGAGCTCTACCAGTCCACGAACTTGAACATTTGCTCTGAGAAAGGAGGAAGTGAGAGGCAGAATGAATGCCAGAAGGATCACCTGAGAGGGAAACTTATGTAACGTTTCCAGAGTGAAAAAAAGGGGAGCCTAAACCAACTTGATCAAAAGGGGGTATGTAACACTTGAGAACCACTAAAGCTGTTTCAGTCCTCTTTGGGTTGCCACTAACAGGGCAAAGGAGATGTGGGGCAGCAGGATGTGGAACACAGGACAGTGACAGGGGACTTCTGTTCCTATCCACTAAGGGCTTTTGTGCTCAGATACAGTGGATCACTGGATTCTCTGTTAATTCAGTACCTGAAGTCCCATATGGGGACTCTAAATGAGCCAGAAACCAGCTTCAATGTTAATTTTGTATTTACCTAACTAGTGCTAACTTCTAAGAGTTACAAAATGACTGCTGGCAGTGGTTCAAATGCTGCACTGCCTATCGTTGAGAACAAGATGCTGCTTGTTCCCTGACTTTTTCTATTCCTGGGTCAGTTTCTGATAGGACAACCTCCTTGAATGTCATTTCTGTGTTCTACAGTGATAGCTTTTCATAATACTGAACCATCTCCTTCCATAGACTCCCTCCCTTGACTCAGTTAACACCTTCCAGAGCAGGACAGTTATTTAGGATGTATATTTGATTAATACACATACTGTGTACTTGGATAAAGTACAGCCTTGTGCTGTTGGAGGTCTATCTCTTACGAAATAGAAGAGAAATATGCGTGTTGTAGCTAATACGAGGCATGTAGTTATCACAGAGGGTCAGGGCTCTCTGCCTTCATCGGGAAATGGCACCTGATCCCTTGTTGACAGTAGGTGATGGCACACATAAAATTTCAGTGAGGTGAAGTAATGTCATAGTTTACAGTTGTATTTTCCTTGAGCAAGGCTGTTTTGGCTACAGTACCCCTAGACAGCAGCCTGCTTCGCAGCATGATGTAAAACTTCAGCTGCTGAGAAGATGAAAGCAAGCGCTGCCTCTTCACCCCACCCTACAAGAAGCTCTAATCCCATTCCACAGTCCAGGGAACTGTGGAACCCCAGGGCTGAGGTATCTTCCAGATACAGCAGCGTAAAGCTCAGAGCGGGTGGTAGCTTTTAACCTTCTGACAGAGGATTAGAGTAGTAAATAGAATAGAGTCACAGAATCACAAAGGTTGGAAAAGACCTCCAAGATCATGTGTAATGGTGACTTGGGAAGGCAAACATCATCACTCCAAACATCCCCCCTTCCTTCTTCCCCCAGCTTTATATGATGACCAGGATGTGCTATGGTCTGGGGTATGCCTTGGGCCAGTTGGGGTCAGCTGTCCTGGCTTGCATCTCTTCCCAACAACTTGAGCACTCCCAACCCTCTCACTGGTGGGGTGAGGAGCAGAAAAGGCCTTGGCTCTGTGCAAGCCCCACTCAGCAATAACTAAAATATCCCTGCATTGTCAACACTGTTTTCAATGCAAATCCAAACCACAGCCCCATACCAGCCACTATGGAGAAAATTACGCCAACCAAAACCCACAAAGTTCATCTTCAAAAAGCACTTTCACTTTATGTCAATAAGGGAAGTTAAGTTTGAGCTGTGTTTATTTTGGGTAGGTTTTTAATTTAGTTTAATCGGGATTACTCATAAATTATCTATTAATTACTATGTGATATTTAGCAAGATCCTCTCAGCCATGTAGTCCATTTAGCTTCACGGTGAATGCTAGCCATCTTAATTGTAGGATACTTTGTCAACATTTAATCAGTGGTACTTACTAATGTGGCATTGATGTGTTGGTAGCTGTCCCAGTGCTATCAATCATGTGTGCGCAGCAAAGGCGGCTGTGACACCATTGCTCTCTGTCACATTATCAAGCCCTTGGGTTTTCTGGCAGGGATGATGCTCACTTTGCTCTAAGCAGGCACTCTATCTCTCCAGTTCAACCCAATTTTTGTCATTGTCTACTTGAATACACATCCTTATAGCCTTCCGAGCCTTAATCCCATAACTGCAGAATAAAGGTTGCTGGTTTCTGAAGGCAAAACTGATTGCTCCTTTGCTGCTCCAAAGGCCTGCTCTCCCCTGATGTTACTCCCCTGAAAAGTCACGAAAAACCAGGGTCACAGAAAACCAAATGTTAATGACTGCAGCTTGAGATCTAATAGAAAATTCGGTGTGTTGAGACAAAATAAAGACCCTTTTTTATTATTTCTAGTAACTAGATGCTTTGTTTAATGTGCTGCAGAGCAAAAGTCTGTGTTTAATGGTTGTATCACTTTTTTTTTTCTCCTTTCCTTACAGTCTTTATGGCAGACACATGCAGGCGAACCCTGAACCTCCAAAGAAGAACAATGACAAGTCAAAGAAGATCAGCCGTAAACCTCTGGCAGCCAAGAACAAATAAGTGCCTGGCTTCTGCCTCTGTTTTCACATCTTTTACATTGCTTTTGCTTGTGCCTGTAAGATTTTTACACATCTCCTGTTACTTATAAGAAAGCAGGGATTAGAATTAAATGCAATTTACTATGTATAATGCTTTAGAAGATACTGCTACAGGGGAACAAAATTACATATGCTCCTAATTATGGTCATATTTATATAGCCATTTAATACATCGCTGTCAAACATATTTCAGCTTTTCTATTTATATGTATATTAATGTCCGCTTTTCACATGTGTCACATCCTGGTAATATTGGGGAATTTGCACTTACACTATACGATATAAATTTCATAGGATATTCCAAGTGATTTTAATAAAGCTCTTCATTTGTATTGTTGTTTAGTTTCTTCAGTAGGACTTCTGAAAAGGAAATTCCTTGAGGAATGTATGTGTCCAGTTTTCTGTAATGCATTGATTTCTTCTGTAGAAATGTGGTAGCATTTTATCTGATACAAGTTAGTTAAAATGCAAAGCATTCTGTTCAAGGAGTGAAAATTTTTAATCATTTTCTTTTTATTTTTTTATGTTGCTGTGTACTGCTCTTTTTGCCTTTAAGGTTATTTTGAAATCAAGGAGTAGGGAAGGGGAGAGAGGAAAGAAAAAAAATTATCTTTGTAGAGAGCTGCCAATTGCCAGACTCAGTTTGGGGAAGAGAACTTTGTTATTTGAAGAAACTGGTACTTCTGCCAATTTTTCAAGTGATTTTTTTTCTTTAGGCAGAAAACCCAAATAATGTGTTTAATCTCTGCTGAAAGTGCTTGTATTGAAGAGCTATTCCAAATGGCTTTTGAAAATGCCACAGGTTCTATATTTATCTATACAAAGCTGGCACCACAACCAAGCTCAGAAGCCGCAAATGGTTTAACAGCTCAAATAGTTGCAGGTTTTACCGATGGGGAAGAAAAACCTAAAATCTGCAGACAGTGTTTCCCAAACAATTTTAATTCTTAGGAGACCAAAAGCTAACAAGAGAACTCAATCCCGATATTCATACCTGGATTGCTTATGTCAAGACCTTCCTGCCCTTGATTTCCAATTTAATGAATTTCGTACCCGAGCAACCCATTGCTGAGTGTCGGCTGCCATCCCATCCGGACAGCAAGCTGGGAAGCATGCCCAGGCTGCCGAGACAGGCCTGTTGTGTTCAGTGGGAAAAGAAAAGGTTTTAAATATCTCATGGCAGAAGTGATGCCTTCTACAAAAGCCGTTTTCTATCTGAAGATTCTGTTATCAGCACCAGCCTCTCAAGCGTATTTAGGATTACCCCAGCATTTGAGTAACATGGTTGCCTTAGTCTGGGAATAAATGTATTGACATATATTTTGCAACAGATTTTTTTTTGAATTGGCAAGCAGGGCTGGGAAGTTGGCATCAAGCTTTAGACACACTTTAAGTGGTCTTCAGTACTTCAGAAGAATGAGGCAGTCTTGGTAGGCAGATGGAGAACAGTAAAAATGATAGACTTGTCAGGAACACTCAATTCTATCTGTTGCAAGCTCTGCAGAGGATTTTCCAGACCTCTTAAGTGATCTGCCTAAGGAACAGGTCCAACTGAAACAGGCCCATGAAGGTGCTAGGTTGGATGCATGTTAAGAATTCACAGCAAAAACTATGCCCCATCTGGAATGCACACAATTAAACGTGGTGTGGGCATTGACATGTGAAGGGACCTAATGGCAGTAATAATCATGCTAAAGAAAGTCCTGAAGAAATGTCAGTGAAATGTCAGAAGATCCCCAAACTACTATTGCAAATTCTTTTTGGAACAAAATAAATAGCAAGGGCACATCTATCAGGAAGAAGTGAAGAGGGTCTGGAAACTTCCCCAGCACTGAATGCTACCCCAGCCCTTGAGGGTGGCACTTCCTCAGGACTTCACCACTGCTCTCCTGGCAGGTGCCTGCAGCCATGACCAGATACCTGCTTTGAGGCTTGGAGTCATCCTACGTACACTCACCTCCAGCTGAACTGGATTCACCAGTCTTCCAAAATCTCCTTGGGTACACACAGACATGGCTTTCTGTGAGTGGGGTGGCAATGCTGCTCTCCTTTGGTTTGAACAGAAATCCAGCCAGAGCTGAAGGCTCAGGTGGTGTCTTAGACTGTGTCCATCACCTGCTCTGTGTCCTGGAGTTTAGACAAAAAGAAGTTGCTACAGGGCTACAAGTGTTTCAAAGCATGGAGTAGTGTCTCTAATGTAAAATTAAAAGCTTGTTGGGGAAGGCCTGATGGTGGGAAGCTACAGCACTGCTTTAAAATAAGCTTATGGTTTTCAAGCATTAGTCAGACTTTCATTAACCGCAGTAGCAAATTTTGAAAGTGTTGAAAGAGTCATGCAAGCTCTCCTCTGCAGGATTGCAAAGTATTGATTGGAGCATTCCTATGTGCTCATAGCAAAAAAATCCACCCAACCTTCCCACTTCTTCCCTCATGAAGGAGGAAAAAACACAGTTTTGACAGGAGAAAGCAGGAATGAAGGGCCTGGGGAAGAGTAAGTGAAAGGCATAAAGATGAGAAGGATAAAAGAAATCCTAAAGGGAGAAGTATTACTGAAGATGGTGGCAGATGGGGGGGAAAAAGAAGTTTCTTGAAAAGAAAGATGAAAAAATAAGATAATGATCTCAGAAGATGTTGAAAAACTGAAATGCACAAAGCTTTACAAACAGAAAACAAAATGGCTTGTAAAGAAATGCTCTTCAGAGGTGCAGGGCAGAAAAAAAGACGGGAAAGAAAAGCAAGCTATCTAGGATGTAATGTGCTAAGGTTTTAATATTTCTAAAAATGTACCAGCTTCTTAGAGCAAACTACACAACAGTTTTAATGTGACTGTGATGATTTTATGTATCTGTTCTCTAAGGTCATCGCTTTTTTAATATTTAAAAACAATGTTATGTTTTACTGGGTCACATTTATTTCCCCACTGTACTTCAAGGAAAAGAGTTGCTGTTTCTTATTGTAGTGAGCCACTTAATGAGCAGTGCAGCTCATGATGGTCCCAATGGTCATTCCTCCAGAGGATCCATCAAACTGAGGCCCCTTCCAAAGAGCCCTTGGTTGCTGCACCTAGGTAAGCACTTGTGTTGTGCCAGCTGGAGCACCAAGGTCTGGAAAGGCTGCTCTTTGCTCCACTATTGTTTCACTGGCCTAGTTGAAAATGAGATCCCTGGTCTCAAGTTGCCTTGAAGAGGGCCTTTTTGCCATCCATCCATTCATTCATTCAGGTCACTTGTTCGTTTATTCATTCATTCATTCAGGGTCACTTATGCAGGTTGCCTTTTAGGGCCACCTTCTCATACAGCCAACAGTATTCACCTTCAAGGGGAGAAAAGTATTCCTGTGAGGAGAAAATTCGCTTTTTTAAAGCTTTCTTATACCTGGGAGCTCTTTGGAAACAGTTGCGCTGGTAATTCTGTTTTGGTTTTGCATACAGTGAACTGGAAAAAGTATGGTGATTTTTTTGTATACTATACACCTTGACAGAGGAAATCTTTTAAAATTACCATAAGCCTGATATGCTGTGCCTGTGCAAAGAGTGGCCTGGGGAACTAATGTTCCTTGCTAAGGATAGGGTAGAATGAAGTCGGAAAACTCGCTTGTGCAGGCACCATCCACAATTTTCTTGTACTTAACAGTGTCAACCCTGTATTGCCTCCTGCAGTCCTGTTGATAGACAGGTAACAGTTAAAAAAAAAAATCAGTTCTGAGAAAAAAGGCACTGCTGTTACTCTATTTTTAAAAACATAGTGGGGAATGGCACTGTGATTTTAAAGTTTCACCTTCTTCTATGATTGTTAGTCTAGGAATAAGTTTCCTATGGAGTCACTGGTGTTAAAACACCTTTATTTTGGTTTTAGTCAGGTCTTTCATGTTTAGAGAATGACACTCCGGCATCTGCTCATCAATTAGCTTCCAGCTTTACAGCTGGCAAATCACACCAGCGGTACAGGAGTTTCTCCTGAAAAGGCGGCTTGTTCCAAGGTGTGATCTGAGCCGGTGTGACCCTTGCCTCTTCTCCCTCCAGCACTGTCCGTACTCCTCTACTCCTCATCCTCCTCTGGGCTCTCCCCACCATGATGCACTGCATGGGGCTGGATCCTGGGCTCCTGAAGGAGCTGGGGTGAGATAAAAATCTCCCTGCTGTTCTGCCTGACCCTCTGCTCCCAGAAGCAGTGAGGTCAGGAGGCATTTCCAGCTCCAGTGCCTGGGTGTTCCACCCTGGCTCATGGCTCGGGGCTGGTGGGAAAGCTGGAAGGCCAAGTCTGTGCCATCCCCACGCTTGCTGAGCAGCAGGAGCTCCAGAGACGGGGAATATTTCCAGTTTGTAGCGGGTGGTAACTGTTAATATCCTCATGACAACCAGGAGGAGTGAGATTGTCATCGGTTATATTAGTTGTTAATTTTGTAAATATTAACAATTTCTAGGATTATGGCACAGGATGTGAGCTGTCAACTTGCTTTACTTTCCTCCTACTCCTTCTTGTAATGACACATCTTCTATACTCTCGGATTCATGCCATGTGTTTGTTACCTTGCACTGACACAGGGCTGGCAGATGTTGTGGGATGAAACCATGATAACCTCCCAAAAGTTCGACTTCCTTTCCCTCCTGGGTACTTTGTTTCCTCTTATCTAAGGAGAAGTAATTTGCCTGTAAAGAGCAGTGGTTTATAAATCTCTTGGTTGGTTTCCATCCAGAGCTGCAGCCAAAGCTGCTGCCATTGGCACAGCTGAGCTCCTGCTTCCCCTTCCAACTCACCTGTGAGTGCCTCAGGCAGGCACTGCCGCTCCAGTCCCCCCCGGAGCAGGAGCCGAGTTACAGCTCACCAGGAACCGTGTCCCTGCTGTGAGAAAGCCCTGAAAAGTGACATTTTTACAATGTATCTCAAGAGCAAAATTTTAACCGTATTTTTAGATCAAGAAGCACAGCAATTGCGCGAGTACCAGTCACAGGAGTCACCCCTGCAGCTTGATGGACGTGTTCAGAGGCAGCTTTAGCGGCAAGGTGCAGCTGGGGGCAAAGCACTGGGGAAGGTGGCTTTTCCAGGGCACTCGCTCCTCACCTTGGCTCCCTTGCTGCTGGCGAGAGCCTCTCTGCTGCTCTGCCCTGCTCCTGTGCCGCTGGCAGCCCTGAATGTACAGCCAGTGCTCAGCCAAGCAGTGATGAGCCCCAGGCTGAATGTACAGTCACAATTTTCCTGATATCCCAGTTATTCAAGATAATGTTTCAAATGGCCTGGTGCCAGGGCAGCCCCAGCACAAGCAGGAATGGGGAGCATGGCTGTGCCCAGCTGGGTGCTAGCAGGGGGACAAGCTGCACCTCCAGCCTGGGGTGATCCATGCCTGCAGACAATGCCTTGCAAGCACTGGGCTGAACACCCCCCTGTTTCAGTGATCATCTAAATGGGGTGGCCGTCCTGCAGGCCCCCAAGAGTCCTGTCCTGTACCCGAGCCTGGGCAATGCTGTGCTCCTCGTGGTTTTGCTAATCTTTGCTTTGCCAGCATGGAAGTTGCAGGCTGCTGGCAGTGTGGTTCCCAGTGACAGGAAGCTACTGCCAAAGAGAGCCTGAGGAACAGGGACATCCTGCCCTGGTGATTGCCCCTGCCATCCTCGTGTGAAGCCCAGCACCCACGGGAGCCACACCGAGCTCGGTCAGCACCACTCCCCAGGACCAAAGTGCCGCAGAGAAAGTGGCACTTCACAACCAGATAGTTGCTAGGAAGGAACTGCTTGGGGGGCGCAGCATGGCAGTGCCTCAGCAAGGAGCAGCCAGAAGGGAGCAGAGACAAAGAGCTGCTCTGGCGCTCGACCTGCAACACAGAGCACTGCTGGAGAAGGGGCGACGCTGTAGAGGCTGTGGGTTGTGCTGGGATGTGGGTGGCTCAGACTCTAAGTAGGAGAGAGGATTTTAGCTTAATACAGGATGTTGTTTTCCCTCCAGCTGTGTAGTTTAGGATATAACATCACAGCAGTGGCATGGAGAACTGGTGATCTGGTCGACTGTCCCCTCACAGTGCTGGGGTTGAGAAACCATTTTGTTGGTGGCGTGGTTTGAGCATCCTCAGCCACTTCTTCACTCTCATATCGATCCAGATACTTTATTTTAGGGAGCCACTCAAACATGCCTGGCACATGTGATTCCCACCATCACACAGAAATGAGCATCTGTGTTTGGAATGGAAGAGAGCACTGATTTGGAGGAATGCAGTGCATGGATAGTTACTGGGATATGATTTTAGCAGTTACCATCTAGACTGTACAAAGGGACTTTCCTGTTTTCATTTCAGGTCAGCTTAGGCTACCCGAAAGATTTTTACTCTGCCAATTTATACCCAGAGACTCATTAAACACCTTGTGGATCGCACATTCAATACTAACCCGTTCTGAGGGCGAACACAAAAATCAAAGCTCTGATTTCAATCCCGGTACCTTGCAGACACCGCGCGGGCCTGGGGTCCAGCTTCCAGCGGCTCCGAGCTGCCCGTGCTGCCCGTGCTGCCCGGGAGGATGCCCGCAGCACCTCGGGATGCACTTTCCGCCTGTGCCAGCAGTGGGGGCAAGAACACAGCCGGAGAGGCGAGGGAGGGAGCACCAGAGCGGATCCGAAACTGAGGCCTGAAATCCCTTTCATTCTCCGTGTTGCTGGTACAAAAACATGCCGAGACAGTTCACAGTGAGCACGACTGTCACCCCCAGGCTTGGCAGGGCGTCCCCAGGGAGGCTGCTGGTATTTCCTTTCCCCTCACTTTGCTTTTACATCAACTCCGCCAATTAAGAAACCAAATAATTCAGAGGCAGCCATGTGGCACCGAGTGCTGTAGCTACGGCTAAAAATAACCCCAAAGCCTCGGGAAAAGCAGCTCCAAGGACTGCGCAGCAAGCCGAGCCCCGCTGTGGTGTGTGTTAAGGGGATCCCAGCCCTGGCTTGCCCCGTTTGGGCCCGGCTGTGCCCACCATGGCTGGGTTTGAGGGCAGGGATGCTGCTCTGTGCCGGTCCCTGGGGAGCCCCAGCTGCCGTGGGCTGCGGCTGCTGGGGCAGGGCAGGGGAGCTGCGGGGCCGGACACCGAGGGCTCTGCACCAGGAGCCCGGAGGCACCTGCCCTATCCCGAGGCAAGCACTGACTGAGAAGTGGGGTCATGAGCTGGGCCTGGCTTCTGGACCTGTGGTTGATGGCTTTGCAAACCAGGAAACATGGATTAAACTTACCATTCCTTATATTAGAAAGAAAACAGAAACTCACAAGAAATAGATATTGAAAAATACTCTCTCTGAGCTTCTTGAAATTACAAACACCATGGTTTTGGGAGAAATATGGAATTTCTTTGGAGTAAATAAGAAGCCAGGGAAGGTCAGGCCACCTGATGTAGCTGCACAGCTAGACTCATGCTCCTGCCAGAGGAGCGGCGGCTATAAAATAATAGAATAGTGCACCCAGTTCTGCACAGAAGGTTTCTGTTCTTGTAAACCAAATGAAATTAATCATTACATTTATCTACAGGGTGTTCTATAAAATCAATAACTTCTAGCCCTGCATAGCAATCAAAATATGACAAGGCACTTAAACTTTGCCAACTCAATCCAATTAATTATATCTTCGTTAGAAAACAGTCATTTTTATAGAGTCAGTTGGCTCTTCAAGGACCATAATACAAGCTTGATATAAGCTCATTGATTTTTACTTTATGATTTCCAGTTGAAAGCAAGTAGAGATCACTCGCTTTATAAAACTGTGAAAAAATGTATTTAACATACCAATATTATTTATAAGCAGCAGCTAATATTTAAGTGCCTCTTGTATGCCTTGATAAAAGTGGTTCATGATTCAGCCCTCTCAGATGTTCAGAGGATGTTCTTCCACATTATTGCTATCGTCATTTGTCTTTCCCCTCTGACATGTGCAGTTTTTTATGCAGGAAAACTCTGTAGATGAGGCTCATCAGCAAGGAGGAGAGCAGCCTGAATACCTATGAGGTGTTGCTGCAAACAAACACTGCTGGACAAGCCAGCCTGGCTCTACCACCTTTTTTTGCAACAGCCTGGGAGCTTACAAGGCAGAAGTGAGACCAGAGGACCCTGGGGAAAGCAAGAGTGGGGGTGCAGGTTGACAGGCACACTCCACATGTAGGGCATTAGAGGAAGGGAAAAGCTGAGCGGGTGGTAAGGACTATTCAGGGTGACAAGTAGAGGGAGAAGGGTTTGGTTTGGAGTGGGGATTGCAGGGATGGCAAGAAGCCCTGGGATTCATTGGGTGCTCATGAAGCTCACAAGCCCTCTGGGAAATAAAAGGTAAGAAGCAAATACTGCAGAAACAAATGTACACCAGGCAGCGGGCAGCATTGAACCCAGCTCCTCTCAGTGCAGGAAGGTGCTGCTCCAAGGTCCTCAGAACCTGCACATGGGTCTCTCTGGTGAGTCAGTGCCACATTTTTCTTAGGAGCAGTCCTTACCAGAGAAGCCCCATTGGCAAGTGCAAAACAATCCCCCAAGAATGGCAAACACTCAGGTTTTGCTGTTTTATTCTCATTAATAAGAGACTCACGATAAAAGTCTAAATCTGTGAGGGAAGGATGAGTCAAACTGCTTCTGTCCCATCGATGCCCAGATCTTCCCAAAACTAAGGAGAGAGTCCAGGGAATGAGGATCTGGGCTTTTGAAGAAAAAGATAAAAAGTGAAGAGAAGACTGAGTTTTGTTTCCTTTCCAAAGCATGACTCTTGTTTTCAGTTGGAATGCGTCAGACACAGATGAAAATGGAAAATAAAGTTGTGTTTCCCCAGTAGTTATTTGCAGTTCCATGGTGCACTGCTCCTGCTTCCTGAGATGCCCTGCCTAGCCAAGGTAATGCCAGCACTGGGATGTCACTGGCACATGTGAGAGGTTGCCACCCATCACCAGCAGACAAGGAGGGCGTGCAGGGGCCCTGGAGCCAGGCACAGGGCTGTGTCTGCAAGCAGGCAAGCCTCTGAAACAGCAAGTGATCTTCAAAGGGAGCAAGCAGGGCTGCTGCCATCCCCAGGATGCAGGCACCTGGGCTTGGCTCAGTGGGAGAGAGGACTCGGGGGCAGGAGCCGCTTGTGGTGTATCGCAAGGCACGGAAGTCTTCACACCCCTGTGAGCTCAAGCCTTCAGGGAGGTGAGTTGTAACAATCACAGAGAAAAGCTGGTCTCTGTCTTAAACGTCTCCTTTCCCCCTTTCCATGGGTTTTGGACACTGGAAGAGATATAACCGGGTGAATAATTAGATAAGTCTCAAGGCAATTTTTTGATGGTATTGAAATCAGCCCAGTTAATGGGAGCTCCTCAAGCCAACAACAGGGGATGGGAGGAAAAAGCTGTGACGAGAGGAGGTGATTAGCAGATGGTACCAGGGGAGCCCAGCCCAAGCCAGAAGAGCAGCTACAGAGCTCCCTCTCACAAATGCAGAGACTTTCCTGGGATGGAAGATTCGCTCCTGGCCAGGGTGAAGTGCAAGCACACATAATGGAGGCTTCAGTGCCACCCATCACTCTCCTGAGGCTCCTTCCCTACATTCGAGTGGCCCCCTGGTGTGGGGAATGAAAGGACAGAGCTGTAATTAGGCTCAGGACAAGCAAAGGAGGGGCTGGATGCAGTGGGTGATAGCAGTGAGAGGACATGGAGCCCACCCCTCTTCAAACACCCCCACCTGTGCAAAGCCTGTCCAGTGGCCCAGCCCTGCTCCAAGAGCCAGCATTCCCAGGACAGCAGCAGTGAGTCAGGGCACAGCAGCAAGAGGAGGCTGCCCTTGCAAACACAGCGGTGAGAAATCCCTTAGAAGAGTGAGTGACAGTAATTGGGAGTAATTGCAGCCACACAGACATGGAGACAGCTTTTTAGTAATTCACCACTTCCTATGAAACAATGTGAATAATCCCCCTCTAAAGTGAGGGTTAGGGCCAGCCTTGTCATTTTTTTTGCGTTTTGCCTTCAACTGGTTGTAAACTGAGATAATCAGTTCCTGTGGGATTTTTTAGAAGACCACACATCTATTACACATTTCAAATCAGCTGTTTTCCTACCTTATCTTTGCTTAATGTAATTTTTCTTTATTGACCCTATAAAAGAAGAAAATTAATGTCCTTTTTCACTCAGACCTGCTCTCCTGGTTACAGGTGCCATGACAGACATTTTCTACCCGGAAGGAAAATAAAATTAGGCCCAAATTCTGAAGCACTTTCTCAAAGATCACAACTCCTATCTTCAAGGTTTTGCAGTGCCTGTTTGCTGGAACATGACATGACACTAGGAGAGAGAACCAGATGTCATCAGCCACTGCAGGAGCGCCCTCTGCTAGTAAGGGTTACCCAGAATTGAGACTGAAGAGTGACTGATGGCATCATGCAAGACCATTGTCCAGGTATCAGCCACCAGGCCTTATTTGGGTGCAAAACTGCTGATGACACCCAAAGCACATTTGCTCTGCCTCATGCCTTAGCTTTTTTAGCTGGCAGGGCTTCCCACCTTTCTCCTCCTCACCTCACAAGTTGTCTGGTGGCTGTTCCAGGAGGATGGAAGATATGTTTGTCACCTGTAGCACCAATGATCAAAAAATTCAAGTGTGCTTGAGAAGAAAACGCTCATGTTCTGTTCAGAATACATCTCATTCAGTCAACATTTTCCATTTCAGTGTTGCAGCCAGCAAAGAAGGATCATCTGCCTTGAAGGCTGAAATCACAGAACTGCTGAGAGACCTGAAGAAGTGACTGCTCCTCACCCTGGCTTAGGAATCAGGTGGCACCACCCCAAAAAGAATGGGCATAGTAAGGGCAAAGGCTTAAACTTCTCAAGGGAGTGGATGAACACAGATGCATCTGGTAGGAGTTACAAGGCATTATGAAGAGAAATAAACTCTCAGGGCCAGGGCAGGGAGTGTGGTGCCCTGTGCAGGGGCAAAGGAGCAGCCTGCCCCAGTGGGTGCCCTGCCTGACACTGCCTCTGCAAGGAGTGGGTGCTGAGGGCTCCTTGAAATGAAACTCCTCCATTCACAAGGTCTGTGGCAAAATGCAGTATTTCCACATTTCTGGAAGCCAGGGCTCTTGCGTGGGTGTCTGGAAAGGTCTAATAGCATGACAGGGTCAATCCTCTGCCCTTATTTCACAGAGCATATCCCTCATGATTCCAAAAGCCTGGCAGACTTCTTGTGAACTTTCCTTCTGGACAAAGTGTGTTAAACTGCTTCTGTAGTACAAAATGCTTTAATCTGAGATTTGGCATTCTGGTATGGGTCTTGTATTCTTCTTCCCATCAGTCACAATGCCCCTTTCAGGCAGCCTGGGAAGTGACTTCCCCTTCTGGGCATGCAGATGTGTTATAGGAAATGCAAACCAGTTGTAAGCAAACTCAGCTGAGATCTGCCACTGCATTGCTGAGGTTACCAGTGGGGTGTGCACAGTAAACGAGCTGGGCTGTGGTGGGTGGGTGCAGTTCAGAAAGAATGTGCCTAATTCTTCAGAGCAGAGGTTGGCACATAAACCAGGGAACACAGGTTAGAGCAGCACGATTAGAATATTTGAGACAAGGAGGGTTTGAATCTGGGTTTGTTCAATTCTCTGCAGCTTGTCCTTTCTAAAAAATTTTGGGAGAAGAATGGACAAACACATTATGCATTATGACTTATAGCATATGGAGAATCTTTGTTCTCTCATGGCTGTTGGGCACTGGAGTGTCAGCACTCAGGTCCAGAAGAAATTCCTGATAACTTTTTTATACTGGTAACGAACAGGCTTTCCTTCTGCAGCCAAGCCCTGTCAGCAGAGAGCCTTCTGCCAGGCAGGTCTTGGTCTCTCTTCTTCCCCCTCTTCCCTTTTTGAATTGGCCACGAGACCTGGATGACTGTGAAGGACCTTTGAATGAGATTAAGCACAAATTTCTGGATCTTTCCTGCTAAACAGAAAGTCTACATCCACCCTGAGTTTACAGGGAAAATCTGCCCCTCTGTAGAGTACAGAAACTTAGCTCTAAACAAAAATTTAGGCACCACCTCTAAAAACAATCTAGCCTATTCATATAATGGATTAAAAAGAGAATTTTCTGTCTAGCATGCTCAGATAACTTTGTATCCATCATGCTGGAAATAGCTCCCAGATAGCAAAGCTCACTCATCATGCAAACTCCTTCTCCGCCAGTATGTAGAGAAGGAGTTTGCATGATGAGTGAGCTTTTAATTATCCAGTGCAGAGTGACTTGTCTGCCATCACACAAACCTGTTCAACTCAACCAGTATGGGTGTAACGGCACTTTCTTGGGCAGTCTTCAAAAATCCCACCAGTGCCTTGCTGGATTTCTGTATTTATGGGACCTGTGAGCACAGGCTGCTGGCTCTGATCGAACCATGACAAAGCTGGGGGCTTGGTCTCCCCTAATCAGTCCTAAAATACAGTTTTACAGTTGTCCCACTCCCTGCATGGTTTTGGCATCCTGACAGTAGTTCAAATAAAGCTGCTAATTTCTGGGAGAAAAATGACAAAGCCTTTTTCACAAGCAAGCTATCAAAAGCAACTTCTTTGATTACTAAGTAAGGCAAGAAACTGAATCAGCTCTGTTTCCTTGCAGCACTTTTGTTATTCTGTTGGTGTTTCTAAGATTTCTCATCTCCTGACACACTGAAACATTCATCTTCAGTTACAGTCAAAACCCACAGGTTTGCAGAAAAGTCAAAAATTTGTCCTCATCTGCTGCCTGTGATGCAGTCAAATGTTTCAACCCAGCAGCTCCAGAATATCTCATCCCTCTTGCAGTGTTTGCTCAAGTACGTCCACTTCTCCCCAGTTCTTTGCCCCTCTCGCGGTGTTCCTCAGCTGAGGGCTGTGTTTGAAGAGGGCTTCACTGAGCACTTGCGGCGTAGCAAACATCAGCCTTCAAGGGGCTCTCTGAAGAGGCTGTTGAACAGCAGTGCAGCTGCACGAAAAAAGTGGGAGCAAAATATCAGCATGACAGACCAACCTCACAGAAACACATCAATAGAAACAGGAGTGGTGACAGAATATCAGGTTAAAGGCAGAGCTACAGGATAGTGTCAGTGGAGGAAACACAGAGACAAATACATTTTTCAGAGGGGAAAAAAAAAAAGAAGAGGCATTATCATTCTCTGCAAAATTCTGAAGTTCAATATACCTTCTAGCTGTTGATTGTTTTCTCCCAAGCTGCTGAACAGAATAATTCTTATGGAAAAACACAGCAAAGATGTGAAGAAAACATATTAGGAAATCAGAATACATTTGTCAATCTAAATCACTGAGCTTTAGAAAATTACTGGATACAAATAGCATCAGTAGCAATTTCTGCACACGTGTGCTCGAGGACCAGATCCCTGGGGTGCGGAGGGAGGCCATGGGAAGGCAGGGAGGCATTTTGGGGTGCAGCAGCTCTTGCTTCTGGTGCCACCCCTGCTCTGAGCACTGCAGCACAAACCTGCCAGCCAGCAGCTGCCTCCCACCTGGGCGACAGCATCCCTCGGGCCCTGCTGAGCTCCTGCCTCTGTGCTTCGCTTCTGGCTTGGGAAGGAAAAGTCAAACCATGCTGCACGTGAGGGAGCAGGTCCCCTGCACAGGGATGAGTTTGCTCACTTCTCTAATCCCTGTGGCTGGAGAAGACCTGAACTAGAAGGATTTTTCAGTCTATCTGCCCAAGGACTTTTAACGATCAGTACTTAGTGCATCCAAGTCACACTCTCAAGCAACGAATGTTTAGCACTAGAGTCCTTTTGGGGCATTAGTTGCATGCAGACACATTTATATTTCTATATTTATGCACTTCTATCACATACTCAGAGTAGTCCAGGCTGCTCTTATGTGGCACAAATCCTGTCTCTTTGCTTGAGCTTGGCCCTGGCATGAAAAAGAAAATCAACCCCATTCAGCTGCAGTCCTAGAGTGTTCTTCTGGGGACAAAACTCAGTTCCAGTGAGCTTCCTTAATCTAATAGCAACAAATACCACTCCTAGACATTGCACTCTTGCATACCTGACCCTGACAGGTTTGTGTCTGTATCTTGGGCTGACTCTGATTTGGACTGACAGGCGCACTTTTTTAGCTGTAAAAGAGAATACGTTTCATTCATACAAAAATGTATAGCACCTGAGTAAGAAACGTATTGTGTATTCCCGAGAACTGGACAGAAATGCAGGCAATGTTGGCTCCAAAATCCCCCAGGTAATTAAACGTTGTTTCAGAGCTGTTTGAACAGCAGATGCGCTGCATTAACAACATCAATTAGAATCCAATTCCATGTCACTGGCCTGGACACTGCCAGCAGCTGGAGCTCTGTGTTTTGGTTTAACTGTAGCTAGGCAGAAGACTAAACCAATTTAGGTAGATGGTGAGATGGCTGGAGTAAATGGGGTGCTGGTGCTGTCTGATAATGCATCCAGCACCATTTCTGGAGGAGATTATTTTGATATGAAGATTTCTTTTCAAGCCGAGCACCCCTAAATCTTGACCAGAGATTGGGGTAAGAAGCAGTAGTGCAGGCATGCTCTTCCCATTTTCCCTTTTCATGTGGCAAAAGGACAGGTCTACCTGGCACTATGGTAGCCAAAAATCCTGTTTTCAGGGGGCGAAGGAGCTGCCTGTTCCCTTTCTCCTACAGCAGCTAGAAATCCTGTGTCTCCTGAAAAAAAAAAAAATTAAAATCTCCCTTTCCTTTCGGAAAAAGGTGGTTGCTGATTTTTGTTTTTTTAAAGACTGTGGATCTGCTCACCTTCAGAGTGTGATTCTGCAAGGTCCTGTGGCTGGACAGATGTTGGATGTTGCCAGGCTGCAGACTCAAGGCTGCTTTAATGGCCTCAAGCTGCCTGATGTATCAGCAGCTAAACTGTTTTTTTGGTGGGTCCCACATACTACTGAGCACTCTGCTTTCCTGGCACAAGTGGGCAGCCTCTTCCTTCTCAATTTTGTGAGCCGTGAGAGCCTCAAAACAGCATTCTCTTTAAAGGGGAGCAGTCAAGGAGAACTATGCTAATTATCTTGGGTAGAGGATCCTTTAGGTCTTTGCCAGTTTTTATCAAAGCATAAAAAGCAATTATTAAAATTAATGCAATTTACCATGTGTTCTACTTCTAGCAAAGCTATTTTTGGCAAGGGTTTCCATCTGTCCCATTCAGCAAGATCAGCCACAGACTTTCACTCTCTATTCCACTTATCAGAGTTCTCATGTGGAGCTTGGCAAACACATGCATTTTTGCAGAGAGGAGCACCTCCATTGCAGCATCTAGTTTACCTGAGAATTGCCATCACCTGGCAATTGTGTCCTCATCAGGACAAATATTTCTTTCTCTGTTGCTCTCTTCTGGCACTGTGGATGCCCCTGGGTGAGGAAATGCTGCACCTTCTGCCCTGAGCAGGTGGCCAGTGGGAAAGGTGGGTTTGGTTGTAGGTCCAAGTGACAGATTCGTCTGCAGGTTTTCAAAAAACAGTTTTTATCTGTATTTTTCACAGTTCTACAGCCTGCCTGACTTAAAGCAATTAGAAATTAGTTCATTTACATTTTTATGCAACTGAAGACAAAACAGCACAAGGAAAATGCATGTGTAGGGAATAAAGAGCTGACTCCAGGATGGTGTCTATGGGCCCACCGATACTCGAGGTGTTCTCACTCTGGAAACCTGGCACAGACACCTGTATAAACAGGAACACAGCAGGTGTGACTGTCTGGAGTGGAGGCACACGAATCTTGCAAGTGACTGGAGTTGTGGGCATGGTTTTGCATTTGCCACCCCCTCACAGTCCTCTGGCAGCAGCATCCTCTGCACTGAGATCTCACCTCTGTACAAGTGAAAGAGAGCCCTGCAAAGGGAACAGCAAGGGTAGCTCAGTATATCCTTTGTGCCCCTCATCTGAAGTTGCACAGATGAAGGAAGCTGGGCAGATGAAGAAGATTATTCTAACGTGACATACTGAAATCACAGAGGTGAGGAAGTTTATTTTGACTGGAAAATAGAAAACCAAACCGTATTTTCACCTGTCCAGTGAATACACCAAGAGGAAAGAAAGCCCAGATGTGATGTTGTCACTGAGATACCTACTTGCTGGCTTCAGACTAGCTATTTATTAGCACTTTAAAATGAAAAAGCTGTAATAGATTGAGTGGGGAGGTGTGATAGGGTCGTAATTAAGATCAGAAATCTAATAAACGATATATGTTAAATGCCAAATAAATGTCTACCCAGTGTGAAGAAAAAATATCAGGGATATAAAACCTAAGGGGATGATTAAATACATAAAAAGGAAACTGACTCAAAGTCTTTAGACTCAGTCTGTCTGGTTGGTGGCTGAATCCCACAGTGTCCATGCTTGGCAGCACAACAGTGTATTGCTTTCTGCTTGCCATACTTCCTGAGTAAAGCAGCCCAAGTAGCAAAGTTGGCAGTACAAATTTGGTTTGTACTTAAAGCCAGTAATATCCCTACCTGGTGGGAGACAAATGTTGGAGAAGCACTCACCAGACAAGTTGTCTGAAGAATTTGCTCAAAGCTGCCTCCAAGTTGCCACCATTCACCTTTGCTGCAGCATTGCTCCCTGTGCCGAGATACAAAGATTCCTCCCGCAGGCACACTCCCTGAGCTGCATTTTTACTGGTTCAAAATTAATTCTCAAAATAATACCTAAACATGTTTTTCTCAACACACTATCGTTGCAACATTATGGCAGGAAATGCTGCTCTCCAGCAATGGCATTGAGCGCGTCCAGAGGAGGCGACGAGGCTGGTGAGGGGCTTGGAACACAAGCCCTGTGAGGAACGACTGAGGGAGCTGGGGTTGTTTACCCTGGAGAAAAGGAGACTCAGAGGCGACCTTATCACTCTCTACAACTTCCTGAAGGGTGGCTGCAGTCAGGTGGGGGTTGGTCTCTTTCTCCTGGCAGCAACCGACAGAATGACAGGACACAGTCTTAAGCTGCAGCAGGGGAAGTAAAGGTTGGGTGTTAGGAAAAAGTTTTTTAAGGAAAGAGTGTTTAAATACTGGAACTGTCTGCCTGGGGAAGTGGTGGAGTCCCCATCCCTGGATGTGTTTAAAAAAAGATTGGATGTGGCACTCGGTGCCGTGGTTTAGTTGAGGTTAGGGCATCGGTTGGACTTGATGATCTTGAAGATCTCTTCCAACCTAGTGATTCTGTAATTCCCTTTGTAACTCAGGTTCACAGCAGTCAGATGGTTTTACCCTGCTCAGAGGCATAGCTCTCTCCTCAGATATCCTTTTCTGATCCCTTCCAGCACTGCAGAAAGAAGTGGCATTTATCAGGACACTCAGTGAAAATTCTTTCCATTTCATTCTCTTTCCCAGGCATTAAAATCCATTAAAGATTCTTGCCTCTTTAAGCTATTGAAAGACTGGCATTAGTGATTTAAAGCTTATTAAACAGGAGATTCCAGGGTAAATTCCATTCTCACAAATGGCAGTGAAACTCTAAGGTAAGTTCAGTGAGGTTCAATGTGTAGTTACACAGGACTGAGGGCTCCTTTCAGGCCAACGGGGTTGCTCATGAGTGAAGTGCAAACAGCATTTGGCTTTCTATCAATTAGCTCAGTAGAGTAATGCATTCCAGTGATTGAGAACGTTTTCATGGAATATTTTGTATATTATCCTGCTCTTTTGGATTACATTTAAACAATAAAACACAAAATAGCAGGTTCCTGAATTGTGTTAGTCATAGGTTTTATTGTTCTGCTCTGATTTCACAAAAACATACACATTTCTATTTTACATTTGTGTGCATACATGTGCATTTGTGTGTCTCCATATTGAAAACGTACGTGTAATGTCTCAATACACGAAAGCAACATTCCAGCTGAAATTTTATCTTCCTGGAGATCAGAAAATCTCAGTCCCAGATGGCAGACATGCTCTCTAGCCAGTCATGTTCCATTTCTCACTTGAGGCATTTTGGATTTGGGCAGTAATTGTGCACACTCGAGTTTTAATGCTGCATAGAAAGAACACAAACAGCTAGCTGAAAATGTATGAATTGCATAAGAATACACACATATCTCAGGAGCTGGTAAATACTTCAATTTTCGTCTCCGATCTGCATCCTTTACTTGCTATTATTGCTAAATGCACAAATAACATAACATAAAATAATAAATACCAAATCCAAAGTTACATCCAGTACAGGATAGCTTATTAATAATGACATTGGCAATGTATTATGCTGGAAAAAAATGCACAATGGTTCCTCTGCAAGGCTTATATCTCTACAGTGCCACAAGGAAATGTCCTGGTCCCTTCCTCATTGTGCAGGCATAATCAGTCCCTTTTGGGAAGGAGAGCACTCATTGTATCTCCCTGTGATTTGCAACTCTGTTGCAGAAAGCTGATTTTAGCAAACTGGGTGAACAGAACTGAAACAGGATTCCAGGGATGTGATGCAAATAGCAGACCCAATTCTGATCTCACATGCACTAGTTAACATCTCAGTTTACAATTTACATCTGTGGATTTATTCCTAATTTGTGCTGGATTGCGTCTACAGAAGAATATTGCAACATGCCTTTTTTAACAATGCAAGGCCAACTTTCACAAAATTCCAAACACAATTGGCTAACATAACAATCAAAAGCTCAGCGTCTTGCAGGATCACACCAAGGTCCACCATACACCATTTTGTTGTGGGGAAGATTGTTTGTGATCAAAGAGTCTCCTGCTTTAGCTAATGAACAGATAGGAAGAAAAATGAATGATAAGAAGTAATTGCAACTTGCAAAGTAAATTACACCATTAACTGCTCCAGAAATCAATAATCAGGCACAAATAGAAATTCACTTGAGGGGATGACAGAAGAAAAAATAAATCTCTTGGGCATCTTGCCACTCTGAGGATTTTAATTTTGAGTTTTCCACTCCCATCTATCCATTCTTATTGCCCATCCATCAACCTCCTGATGAATATAAAGGACTCCAGTATGAAATGCAGGAAGATTGCTGGGTTGGTAGAACAATGGAAAGGGAGTCTTTCAGGTTTGGAGGAGGAAGGGTAAATCACAGATGACAGTTTAGAAAAGCTTGTCTCTGCTCTTGCTTTTTTCCCCCTAACAACTCTCTTTAATAGCATTGGCAGTCTAATAACCATTTCAAAGGTAACCAAAATCGTTCTCGTGGGCAAATCATCTGGAAATCTCCTCCTGATTGACTCTAACTACTGACATAATTTTTAATAGAAGTGCAACATGATATATGCCTTTGCTTATTGGTGTAGTTTTAAGCAGGGACAAAGTGGTTGTTTAATCTTACTCCCATGTTAGAGGCATTTATCTTCCACCCCTTTGTATTTACTATTTACATCCTCATAAGGATGCTGACACTGTAGCCTTCATTATTAGCAACACTTCTTGATTTAATAGCATTTATGAATATCTCTATATTTTGGGCTTTATTAATGAACACTGTGTGTTCTTCTGTGTGCCTCCTTCTGACAGGTTATCTGCTGTGGATTTTATCCGGAAGGGAGTTAAAAAGAGGGGGGTGGATCAAGCAGAAAGCCTACACGAAAAACATTGCCACCATTGTTGTTGTTACATAGGTGGTGGCAGAAGCCAACACTTCATTAAAAGAGGGTGATGAGTTAAAATACCCATCCCACAGGAAGGGCAAAGTGGGGTGTGTAGAGAAAAAAAGGTGTTTTCAAGAAGTACAGCTCACCTAGGCTGTGAGCTGGACCCTGCTGCAAGCAGATGCTATCATGGTCTGTAGGGACCCTGGAAGCCCAGGCTGCTGTGAGAAAAGCTGGTGTAAGTGCTGTGTAAAAAGCCCTCCTGGTTGGGAGCCCAGTTCCTGGAATGCAGTGCACTTACAGCAGACTGAGGCTATTTATGCAGGAAGCATTTACTGGTTGGTGCAAACATTGCTCAATTGCACCTCCATAGCACCATGGCTCTCCAGAACCTGCCCAAATCCCAGCTCCTCATGCAAAGGAAAGCATGGACCTGCCCTTGGAAAGGGGGATGGGTAAGAAAGAGGATGTCAGTGGGTGCAGCCTTTCCCAGACACCATGGATCTGACACAGCTCTGGCAGCTCTGTACCATCACCAGGACAAGAGCAGTGAACTGGTCAGGCCTCACTGTGGCTGGAGAGGTGCTTGCATCACAATCAAAAATAGCCCCAAGGTTGACTGCACGCTTTCCCCAGCAGCGCTACAGCCTTGTATTCACCACCTTAGATCATGACTCCAGAGGGATGGAAGAGAGAGAAGACACAGACCAGCAGGCTTGAAGGTGAATGGGAGAGAAGAAACCTGAAAGAACAATTTTTTATGTTCTCAACTAGTGTTTTATTTTGAATAAACAGGGGCACTCGCAGTTGTGAGCATTCTTGTGGTTAATTACTGCTGTTTATGTTGGCAATTATCAAGTGTCATATATGATTATTTTATATGCTTAAACTTTGTCAGCTGAATGTGTAATCTTTAGCTCCCTATGTGTTTAAGACTTATTTTTACATACACAGTTATGTTTTTATATCTGCGGTAATTCACCAGTCAAAACATGACATGCATGATTTTGGTTCCAATCTTTCCACTTTAATTCTGCTCTCACCCCTTCCCTCCCCCCAGCAATCAGTCGTATTTGACTGATCTTTTCAGATTAAAAACTAAAAAGGAAGAAATGTGTCAAATTTATTTGCAAATTCTCCTTTTTGAGCCCTGTCACTTTAGCGACAGCCCTCTCCCTGAATTCCCTCCTCATTTGGATTTGAAAAGTGGATGTAACCCTTTCAAGGCTGGACACATTTTCTTTGGATCATTTTCCTGTTTGCCTTTACATTCAGAGACTGATCTTCAAAGGGCTTTATTAATCGCAATAAAAGTTAATCTACAGTATTTCCAATCACACATAAAGATGTCTTAAATCCCTTAGTAGCAGAGATTAGCCTGGAAAAGGACTTCATATGTTCCAAAGGACAGATAAAAGCTTCCAAAAATTAGCAAAACAATTTTTTTCTTCTACACACCAAAGCTGACTTTCCTTCCATGAGCATGAGAAGCCTAATTTTTATTAAGGAATACAGTGGGCAACTTGCAGCACTATAAACATATTTGGTCTTCAGTCATCCTGACTAAAGCAGGTATTGTGACAGTTTCATTAAAGCTGCCTCTACTAGCTCCCACCAAAACTGGTGCAGGATGTGGCCCCCTCCAGGGCCTGCTACCTGACACAAATGCCAGTGCTGATTTTACCAAACTAAGGGAACAGATGTGAAATAGGATACCAAGGATGGCCTGGGATAGCAACATATCACAGCCATGTCTGTCACCTTGGTGCCTTGAGCCACCTATAACTGATATGAATATTTTTCCCTCTTTATGATCTATTTTGCAGCATTGAACCTAATTACATGTTGGAGTGAGTGCATGTTTTTTCCCTGACCATACCACTGGTATCCAGGCTGAAATGCTAACCTTTATATACATAATTAAACCAGTATTTATAACAATACAGCAGAGCAAAGCCTTAGTTTTTTCAGCAGAGTGAAATTCGAAACACTTCTCTAAAATAATAATAAAAGAGATTGAAAATATAAGTGAGAGCAAACCAGATGCAGATAGGAGTGAGCAGAAGCAGTATGGAGCTTGGCACAGCATTCGCACACTCATTTGCTAGGCATATGCCTTTTTCCATGGTACTCCTGCTTACTGTAGTTGGTAAAGGGTTCCCCTTTTTCACAGAGTATTTTTCCTGGGCTAACTTTGAATTTAGCAGTGCAGGCATAAGGAGCCATTTTGTGCTTGGTGCCTGCAGAACACGTTGCTCTGTGTACCACTGGATGAGTTTGTAAATCGTTTTCTTCAGTTTTCCCCTGAGTTAATGCTGAGGCAGCAGCATACGTGAAATCGACATGCGTGTTGTGCTGTGTGTCTTTAAGTCTCTGTATGAATATTAACTAATTAGTCAGTAAGAGCTGTGACAAGGCTGTTGCAAATGGCAGAAGCTGCAGGGAATGCAGCTCGAACACCAACTGCGTGTCTGAATGCACAAGGGCCCAAGGAATGGCAAGGGAAGCAAACAAGCTGAGAGGCCAGAGCGAGCCAGCAAGGGGGCTTCAAAAATACAAATAAATTTAGCACATTAAGACTGGCAGCACTTCACGTAGGTTTAATGGTTACTCTAAGAATGGACTGTCAATCTGGACTGTCAGCCTTTAGCATGGAGAGATTATAATGTAAGTGCTACCCAAGCCTCAATTACAGCAAATCAATGTTTTGACACACCACTTCAGGACAGAAAAGGTCCCATGGTAAAAAGAGGTTTCTACACTTCCTTTTAATTTGTACCAAGCTGCTGAGACCTCTGATGCATAAGTTCTGAGTGCTTTGGTTTCCCATTCGTAGCTTTCCAAGAAAATATGATTTTTCCTTGGGGACTAAGGTTCATCTGGTGACTAAATCCAAGGTCCCATGTTACGTTCCAAACTAACATACAAACTCCCAGTACTTGCCCTGATCTTTCTATTCTGGTTACTCTGGATGTGATTTTTATGGCTGTCTTCTTTGGGAGAAAGTCTGCAACATTTCAGAGTGAATGAGGCAGTATGCATGGGGATAAAACTGTCTATTAAGAAGGAAAATGTGGTTGGTATGGTAGGACCTCACTTTAAGAATCAGGCTTATCATAGCTGGAGTAAGGAACTGAGGGTGTGCTTGATGCCAGTAGGTAACCCAGCATCACAATGGCTTCACAGATCATGACAGGTTTGTGCTTATTTGAGGATGAGTTCTGCTCTTTGCCTAATGTGTAACACAGCCACTGCAACGAAGGTTTATGCACACCCTGATGTCACAAAAACCAGCTGGGTTAGGATGACTAAATACAACATCTCAAGGGCCCAGCTACAGGCTGAGACAGAGCAGTCACTCCTGGCACAACTTTTCAGTTTTTCTTGCCCTGAAGAAAAAACAGTGCTGAAAGCCCTTTCCTGTGGGGTGAAGAGAGCAATGAGATATGAACCTAACCCTCCAAGTGTGTTCAACTGCCTTCCTGGGTCTTGAGGGGAAGCCCTTAGCTAAGGGAACTGGCTAGCTTGTGACAGTGCCAGATAAAAAATTTTTTTCAGACAGAGCATTAGAGAAAAGAGAAAAGAAAAAACTTTAAAAAGGGGAGGGAAGAATATTTACAAGTACATGAATGGAAGCTTTGTCGACAGTTTTCTGGGGAGATAAGGAGCTGAACTGGCCCATCTCTGCACGGCATGGACACACGCGTTGCCTTTGAGTCTCTCAGGAAAGAGCAAAAGGAGCTGCTGACATTTCTGCTTAAAAGGAAGAATCAATGAATCTTTGTTTCCCACTGCCTGCTTGTTTGACCTTATTGTGTTGTGGAATAGAAAAGAAATAAAAGAGAACGGGTGAGGAGAGAGCAGATTCGTGCTAATAAAATCCAAGACAAGATCACAGCCCTCTGATCATCACTGGAGATGCCATTATTTCGTTGTTGTCCTGTTTGCCGCTCTTGCTCATTTCTGATTCTTGCCTTGCTGTAATAAGTCACACTCTTTCCAGCCATCATCCCTGTATTGACAGGCAAATGTCACCCAGGTTTGATTGACGTCCGTTGCTCCTGAATACAGAAGTATGATTTAGGAATCAATTCTGTTTGTTTATTTAAACAGCTCTTTGTGTACCTTGTGTATCTGTAAGCAGGACAAGTTCCTTAATATTTTCTCTGCAACAATGCCACTAATATTGTACATTCACCTTCCCACTCCGTCACAGAGGTGCCCACCAGACCTTGGGGGAGGAGAAGTCTTTCATGCACAAGAAAGAAAAAAAAAAAACAACAAACCACAAACAAAAAAACCCAAAACCCCCCACAAGATTTAACAAAATGCTTTGCTGTCCCCGAGTTCAGCCAAAAAGATCTTTTTCTCAGGTCCAGGCATCTGTCGATTTGCATATACGCCGGACTCTCCCTTGGCTTTTAAACAAAAGGGAACACTTTCCCTCAGTGTCAGTTTGCAAGCAGAGCAGCGGCGGGCTTTAACACCGGCAAACACTGTAGCCGGTGATGAGTATGTCAATTTTAATTCACAGGAAAAACTATTTCCTTCTCTGCCTTTGTGGTTGCAATTGGGACGAAGAAGAAGAGGGAGATCCGAAATTGCCAGAGATGTTAATCTCTTTATTATTGTGGGAGGTACATTTTCAAATAACTTCTACTTGGACAATTGGTAAAGCATCCCTGCATTTAAAGCGGTATTTCCCAGAAAACACTTGCATGGCAGAGTGGCCTCAGGGAAGCATTAAGCAGGAGGTGGATTGACCTTTTAATTCTCGATCGGTGACCTGAAGGGTACCCAGAGGCTGCTAAGCACATCTCTTCCCTTCGGTCTGCTTCAGACAGAGCTGTCATCGCAAGATGCAGCTATTGAGTGAGGCTCACGATTTCGCTGTTCATCCGTTTGCGGGAGGGGTGGGGGAGGGAGAAAAGAAAAAAAAATATATTTCCCACACTGCCAGAGTAATGCCAAACTCTCTGTGAGTGGGAAGAGCAGAGCAGATGCTGGAATGAGATGCCAAAGCAGCTCCCCTTTCCCCTGCGCTTTTGGGTGCCTATAAATTGCTCCAGCGCGCTCGTCAGCCTCCTCCTCTCTTGGCAGGTGGCACCCGGGCAGGATCCCGCTCTCCCTCCGGCTCCGGCTCCGGCTCCGGCTTCGGCGCGGCGGCGCGGGCACCGGGCGGCAGGCACCGGGGCGGCCGGGAGGCGCGGCCCCGCTGAGGACTGTCGTCTCTGCGAGAAGAGAGAGAGAGGGAGGGAGAGAGAGCGAGGAGGCGAGCGGGGCGATCGCGAGAGGAAAGGCAAGTTCCAGGGAAAGTTGACTCGGACTGGCACAGCCTGCAAAAAAAAAAAAGTCGATCGCCAGCGGGAGCATAAAAGTGCGGGCGGCCGGGGCGCGGCGGCAGCTCTCCCTCTCCCTCTCCCGCTCCGCTCCGCTCCCTCGCCCGCCCCGCGGCTGCAGCGGCCGCAGCGGAGCGCCGCGACCCGCGGGAGCCCCCGCGACACCGGCGGCCCTCGGGAGGGCGGCCGAGCCCCAGGGGAGCCGAGCTCGCGCGGGCTCGGCGTTTTTTCGGCTCTGAGGAGGAACCCCGCCAACCATCAAGATTTTGTCCAAAAGCAGACAAGAGGATCGCCCTGCGCTGAGCCGGCTGGTGGGCAGCAGGCGGCGGCTGATCGCGGCCGGCGCGCTGGGGGTGGTGATGGTGCTGCTGCTGGTCATCCTCATCCCCGTGCTGGTCAGCTCGGCCGGCACCTCGGCGCACTACGAGATGCTGGGCACCTGCCGCATGGTCTGCGACCCCTACGGCGGCACCAAGGCGCCCAGCACGGCGGCCACGCCCGACCGCGGGCTCATGCAGTCCCTGCCCACCTTCATCCAAGGGCCCAAGGGGGAGGCCGGCCGGCCGGGCAAAGCGGGGCCGCGGGGCCCGCCGGGGGAGCCGGGGCCGCCCGGCCCGGTGGGGCCGCCGGGTGAGAAGGGCGAGCCGGGGCGGCAGGGCCTGCCGGGGCCCCCCGGGGCGCCGGGGCTGAACGCGGCGGGGGCCATCAGCGCCGCCACCTACAGCACCGTCCCCAAGATCGCCTTCTACGCCGGCCTCAAGAGGCAGCACGAGGGCTACGAGGTGCTCAAGTTCGACGACGTGGTCACCAACCTGGGCAACCACTACGATCCCACCACCGGCAAGTTCACCTGCTCCATCCCCGGCATCTACTTCTTCACCTACCATGTGCTCATGCGGGGCGGCGACGGCACCAGCATGTGGGCCGACCTCTGCAAGAACAACCAGGTGGGCGCCGCGCCGGGAGCAGCCGGGGACAGGAGGGCAGCGGGCTCCCGGGAGCAGGGGGGTTCCCCGTGGGAGCGGGCGCTGTGCGGGGAGCGGGCGGAGCGGCGCGGGAAGGGCGGGAAGCGGACCGGGAGGGGGAGCCGGGCGGCCGCTGGAGGCGGCGCGGGTGCGTGGCAGGGGCGCGGAGCCCGGGCAGGGCGAAGCGGGCGAGGGGCACCGGCGGCCGCCTCTCGGCAGCTGGCGGGGAACCTCCGGGGAGCGCCGCCCCGCTCCGCCTCGGGTGCCCCAAGGCCACCGAGGGCCCGGGTGCTCCGCGCAGAGCCGAGGTGGCCCGGGCCGCTGGGTGAATGAGGGCTCGACGCGCTCTGCTCCCCGAGAGCCGCGCCGCAGGTGCCGCTCCCAGCCCGCTGTCCGGGCGCTCCGCGGGCAGAGCAGCGCCCGGCCCCGCCCGCCTCCGGCCCGCCCTGGCCGCGGAGCGCTGCCCGCAGCTCTGCCGGGACGGGAGCGGCGGGTGGGTACGGGCAGCGCTGTCCCCGCAGTGTGAAGAGCCCAGCGCTCCCTCGGGGAGGGGAAAGTCCCCGGCAAGAAAGGGGAGCCGGGGCTGTGGGTGAGCCCAGGAGAGGGTGGTGCTGCGTGGGGAGAGGGTGCGGTGGGTGGGAGGAACGCAGCCGCGGCACGGGACGGGGCTCCCACGCAGCGGAGCGCCGCTTGGACACGCTCGGGCCCCGGCGGGAGAGAGGCTTCCCCCTGTCAGGCGAGCTGGTACTGGAGTGAGCTCGGCGGCCGCAGACCCGAGCCCTCGGCGGGCCAGCGCCGGCTGACGGCCCGTGCCGGGAGGTGCACCAGGCGTCCGGAGAGCCCGGGCAGAGCCCGAGCCTGTCGGCATCCCCTGGGCAGGATGGAGACATCGGAAATAATTAAAGGTCTTGCGATGCTACCGTCTGAAATACAGAGGAATCATCCCCTTTAATTAGGGAAAACGTCGCCACTGCGCTAGCAGAGGCTGCGTCTGTAACATTGCCCCCGGGGAGCCGTCCTTGGCAATTTGCGGCTGTTCCGTGGGTAGTTAACAGACACGGGTAGGCTGGCCCTAATTCCTACAGCTTAGCGGCACCGCCATCCCTCAGGTTTCGGTGCCCAGGGACAGTGCGAGGTGTCCGTGCTCAACAGGTCCCTGTGCCCCGGAGCCGTCCCGGCGCGCAGGGGCTGCGGGGCGGCGCGGGGAGCCCGGGGCCAGCGCGGCCGCTCTGCCGGGGCTGTTCGCCCTCCGCCGGGGCAGGCTGCGGGGTGGATCGGCTCCACGCCGCGCCCGTAGGACGGAACACCGGGCCCCTGCCCCGCCGTGCCCGGCGGTCGCGGACAAAACTCCTCGTTTGCGCGTCTCCTCCCCCGCCGGCTCACGGCCCTTTGTGCTCAGCGCACACCGGAGCGGCGGCGGCCGGCAAATTAATCTGATATGCCACTTAACCTTTTGTTTATGGCTCCTCAGAAGGACTGTGAAAACAGAATGATGAGGACATCAGCGGCAATTAATTAAATTAGAAAATGTCTACCATAAATACTGTCTCAGTAGACAAACCAGGACTAGTAAAACAAAGTACATCCTAATATATTCGCCTTGATATCTTCCTACAAAAGCAATATTGTTTACTGCAAGAATACAATTTTACTTGCAATTAAAGCACTGATCTATTTTTACCCCTATTTATAATGTTGTAGGTTGTTATTTTCACAAACCCTGAAAAATAAATACATAGCTGTAGTTCTAAAGAAGTATCTAATTACAAATATGCAATTGAACCTGAAGTCTAACCATTTCCAAATATAGCTACTTTCAGTACCAGACATGAGACAAATTAAACTCGTAGTTTTTCAAAGAAGAAAAAACCCCAGAACAACCAAACAGGGGTTCCATGTGTATATTTCCATATACTATACAAGATATTTAGGTAAATACTTGCATATAAATGGTTCAAAATTGACCCACAGTTTTAATTCCTCAATGACTGATTATGATTTATACTTGAAAGACTAAATGATGACGTGACAGGCTTTATGTATATTTGTAAGGAAGCTCAGAAATTTTGGAAGTAAGTAGTTAAATGGAGTGACAAAGGTAACATTATAAATCCAGTGTTCTTCAACAATGAAAAAACCCGAAACACTGAAAAGTGTATGACTTACAGAAAAAAAACCCCATTCCTAAGCAATACATACATGGAACCTCAAGGTCCCCCCTGTTACCACACTGTCTGCTGTAATGGTTATCAAGCTTGAACAGGGAAGTGCTGAGATCACTCAGCTTAGGTGTGTGTGTGCGGGCTGAGACCGCAGCTTCATGAAAGAACTTACATGGAACTTGTGAAATGTATTGTCTCACAATGCTTTAATTTTGAGATACATTTACCCTCTTGCAGCAGTACACTCACTGAGAATTCATTTGAGACTGTTCTCCTAGCCTTTGAAAAGAAATTGCGCTGGCTAACCAAGCAAGAAGGTAAACCCACTAAGAATAGCACACAGGACCTTTGCTGCTACACACAGGGCAGTAAGATCTGCACTTTGGTTTCTAGACTGTCAATTCCCAGAATATTTTTTTTTCCAGCCAGTATGCACTGTGTAAAATCTTAAACATGAAATATCCATTGCTGTTGTAGTCAGTGTCCACATGGTAACTCCTTTAGGATAGTCACTGATGTAATTTGAATTCTTCCTTACCATCCACAGAAACACAACGCTTTATACAAATCCACAAAGTCGCATTTCATTAGGAAGCAAATTGGAATTTGAAAAGTCCTTTAAGCCATTTTGCTCACCATTCTGCAAGATATTAGTTCTCTGTGGAAGTTTTTCTACCTCGTCTGTAGCCTTTTCACTCCTCCCCATTTGCCCTTTCCATTTGCACTGCCAGCAACCATCTCAGTATGTTAACTTCTCTGGAAGGTCTTCCCAGGGTTAATGGCCCAGAGCTTCAACTCCGCCCTGCCACTCATTTTTCCAAAGGAAACATCCGAAGTACTTAGAATAATTATTGTTTAAAAAACTAGCAAAACAGATCACCTCTGTAAACAATACCAGGCAAGTCAGGACCAAGAAGTCCTGAAATAGTCGGGGTTTATCATCATGCCATGTATCAGTTTAAATTTGCAGCCTGTCACAGCTCTGCAAGCCTTTGCAGCCTTTCCCACTGTTCTTACAGGATGCATAAAGAATTTCCACCTACTGTGATTTTTAAGCTGCATAATGCCATAAGATCCTGCATGGTTAAAGAACCCCCTCCTTTTTAACATTTCAATATTAATGTGAAATCATATCACATGAAAATTTAATTTGGAAATTTATCATGTAAACTTTGAAAGGAATCCATGGAAAATTGTGACTTATAGCCTATTTTTTCAGTTCAGAACAGAAAAAATCCCACATATAGTACACCAAGTCATGCATTATTACTTAGTTCAGATTTGCAATACCACTAAATCATTTACTGCTCCGTAACTACGCTAGAACAAAGACAAGCAACAAGCAGATGACGTGTTACGCTGAAATAAATCACATACAACCATGTTTAAATATTTTACCAAAGAGTCAAATTATATATAAATGATTTGGAGACTTACAATGGCACAGGCTGTTCATTGCTGGAAACCAACATATATCTTGAAATTGCAGATTACTTCCAGTTTGCAAGAAATGTCAAATTTAATCAGACGTGGAATACCAAGGGAGAAATGGGAAAAAAGTATGTTTAAGGGAAACTTGCAAATGAAAAGCCCTCAATGATTTGTAAATTCCAAAAACCTCTTAAAACAAATAGCGACTTGCCTGTGATTTTTCAAAGGTGCATCTCTTAAAACACATCGAAATTAAATGTTTGCTTACTGAAATGTGGTAATAGCCCTTTTTCCAAACCCAGACTAGGATCCTTACCTGCTTGTGTGCATGTGTGTGTGTGTGCGTGGGTGTACTTTTGGTATTCTTTTTTGCAGCATGATCTTATTACCTGGTATGACAATAAACTTCCTCTGGAAAAAGTCCATCTTGGGAGCTCCCTGTGGGCCTCCCTGTGGATCCTCACCGTTGTCAATCACTTGTCCCACTGACAGAAGTTACAATGTAAAATTGGCGCATGACCGGACCCAGTTCTCCCAACTCCGGCTTTTCTTACACATCTATTTAAAAACGTTCCAGACATCTACAGAAGATCAGGCAGTTGTGCATTCATCAGCTGACTGAGAAGGGAGCATATTACTGCTTTAGTTTCAGAAGTACTGTAGGAGAAAATAAGCAATAACCATAGGAATAAGCTACAATATACGTTGCCAGATGTTTAAAGTGGCAACTCATGCATGTTGAATAAAACGCTGAGGATATGATTTAATTTCACCAGGCAGGAAAAATTCTGAGTTTTCTTAACCAGCCATTCTGTATTTTATGTAGGTTCGAGCTAGTGCGATTGCTCAGGATGCTGATCAGAACTACGACTATGCCAGTAACAGCGTGGTTCTTCACCTGGAACCAGGAGACGAAGTTTACATTAAATTAGATGGAGGAAAAGCACATGGAGGAAACAACAACAAATACAGCACATTTTCTGGATTTATTATTTATGCTGACTGATAATAAGTAAAAAGACCCACCAAACCAGTCAAGAAATGAAGCCTGCTCTTCTAAGCGATGGATTTGCGTGGCAAAAGTCAATGAAACGAGCACCCCAGCAGAGAGTGACCACCGAACACCTCAGCAGCGGGGGAAAAGTCGAATGCTACCTGATTCACATCTGTGCAACACAGAGAAACCTTATGTTAAAAAACCACAAACCAAGTTAAACAGATGTGCGATCCACTTCCGCCAAAGCAAATACTTCCTCATTGTTAGTGTCCATGTGAATGAAGTTCTACATAGATCAAATTTTTATAGGGAAAAAAAGCCCACCTAAGGACGCTGAGTTATTTCTTCAGTGTATATGATACTTTGATGTGTTATGATCTTGCTGCTTTATCCATACTTCAGCTTTGGTTCTTGTGACTTACCTGCTAACAATGATGCTTGGAGTCCACTCATAGTGTGGTGAGGAATGATTTTACAATAAAAGGAAGAGGTAATCAAAATATACTTTCTCTCTGCAAAGAAATTGTTTGCCTTGTACTTTTCTTACCCTTCCACTTAAAACTAGACACTAATCAGCTTCGAGCCTTAACTCAATGTTCCTGCTTTGTAGGTTTACATTAGACTTTTAACATAAAATCAATCCAGTGGAGTTATTTAAATTTGGTCTTTCCCTTAGCTGTTCTCTAAAAGAGAAAGGATAGAAGAAACACTATTTTTCCCTGAAAAATCCAACAGTTGACAAACTATTCTATTGGACCATATCCCTGACTCCACCAAAGCAAATGGCAAAACTCCCACTGCTATTAGTGAAAAAGGGATTTGGCTTTTAATTCGTATACATGTAAATATATATTTAGACAATTATTACAGGCCCATTCTTCATGGTTAGTTGTGTAAATATTTAGAAAGCCTGGCATCCACACCATCAGACTAAGGCAGAGTGTTTTCTTTGCAGCAATTAGTCTTCATTAGTCTTTTAGCACTTAGTCTGTACCTGGGTACTATTTTTCATAAAGTAGTTATGGATTAATATACTGCAGATGTTCCACTAGAATTTCATAGGAATATAATGGGTCAAAACCTTAACTGTCTTAGGTGTCTTGTCTCACTGAATTTAGTGGGATTTTCCCAACCAAGGAAGAGTGGGAGATCTGACACATGAGAAAATGCTGTCACACAGACCTTTTCCATGGAAGCTAGTTACCAGTTTGTGGTAAGGCATGCCTACGAGATGGACACAGAGAAGCATATTACCAAAAAATGATAACACATATGCAAAGAAAGAAGCAGATATTTACATGCAAAATAAAAAAAAAAAAGTGTGTATTAAAACCTATTTTTCTCATTCATATAGATACAGATACAGATATATAAAGTCTCAAAGAAGCTTAATCCATATAGAGGATTAATGGCTTGGAGAATTAAATTAAACACAGATACATAGTTATAAAAATGCTTTAAAATCAGTCATAGCAGTAATGTCCACAGAATATTTTTATTCAGAAAATGGATTTATTATTTGTTTTGGTTTTGGGAGGCTATTTCTCTCAGGTTAAAACTTGCAGATTTCACTCTAAACCTAAATTTTAGCAAGATTATTAAATTTCTTTAGCACAGATTGTTATGTTATTTATTTTTAACATTCTGGCAAAATCAAAGTAACATTTCTATAAATCATAATAGAGGCTAGCCCTAGCACTGCTATTTCATATACTCTGTCACAAGCAACCTTGTCTAATGAAATAAGGGTACAAACTTAGATTTATCTGTACTCAAATTTCCAAAGTGTCTGCCACTCTGACAAAAACGCTCTCCCGTGCTGGCTCCTCCGCAAAAGTCTGATAAAGATTTTACATATCTCCCTAAAAATTTCGCTTAACTGAGTGAACCTTTTCTTAAACAGAAGGTGTTACTCCTTTTGTTTTGAGCCATCCAATTCAAAACAAATGCCCAGTGAGTCCAGGCTGACTGAGAGGATCGCCAGGCAAACTCAGCCAGAGTTTACAAGGGGACATCGTGCTGCCAGCTGCTTGTGTATTATCTCACCAGAACAGTTAATGCTTCTACCTTATGACAAAGTGCCAGCCTGTATCTGTACACTGTAGTGGTTACTCCTGTTTAATTTCTACAAGGCAATTATTTTAGTAACAGATGTGTAACTGACTTGTCTGTTCGCTCCACTGTTGCTGTTGCTGGCCAGTGAACTCCCACTGCAGTGTAGCTAGAGATTCCCTACATAGTGTCCTACAGCCCTGCACCGAGCTAGAGGTCATTTACAACCAGCAGCTGCATTTACTAAGGTGTTTATTGGTAAAGCTCAATACTCCAAGACATACAGGGTCACATTTGAAGAAGCTTTTGAAATCAGGGTACTACTGCTATTGGATAAGACCATTTTTTGGATAAATCACCTGCCCTGGTTAAAGTTAGACAAGAGTGAAGAACATACTTCATGTGAAAACCACATATAAGGCAAACATTTCTTCCTTTTTCATCATATCTTGATATACTGATTTGTAAAGACTTATATCACAACCTTTGTTATAATTATTACAACTCATTAAAACTGTATTATGTAATATATTTTGAGTGCTGGTGTTGCATCTTTACAAAAAGAAGCTGGTATGTATCAGGTTTTACATGATTGCTGTGAGACTCCAAATTCATGTTAAAAAATTAATGCAATTAGAAAAAAAGACATCTGTAATAATATTGCACATCACTTAGGAGGTGATCAAAATGCTTTATTCAAAAATATTTTTCCATGTATTTTTTACATTTTCAGTTACAATTAAGTAAATTGTTAAACTAGGAAGAAACATTATCTTTTTAGATTTATTTGAGATTCCTCTTGCCTTCTCTTGTCTATGGAAGCTATTTAAAAGTTCCAGACATTTCATCAAATATTACTTGAAGAATATAAGGACAATGAGAAGATTGTCAGTATTACAAGGATTAAAATCAGCCCCTGGAGACAGAAAATTTAACTGAAACCTGTGATTTCCTTCCAAGTCCAGGTGATGCATCTTCAAAAGTAGTCTGGGGGTAACATTCAGTAACAACATTAGATTACGCTTTTGAAACAATTATTTTAAAATTTCAGTTGAGAAGATCTTGTAGGTAGGCTCATAATCAGTAAATCATTCACAAGCAAACTTTCAGAAGGGACAAAATGTAGAGATAGTACGTAATTTTGATGTTCTAATTGAAAAGAAAAGTTATAATCAGTTTGTTTGCATCTACTTTATAGTTTTCAGTTCCTTTGAAAAAAAAAATTCAAAATACCTGCTCTCTTGAAATCTGAATTTTATCAAGCTTCCCTATAAAACAGGCAAATTTATTCATCATTCCTACTTAAAAGTCAACCACTGCTTTGGATTTGCTAGGAGTATTTTATCAATTTTATCTTGGGATATGCCTCTAATTAGCATTTTAGGAACTATATTTTTTAAGATATGTGAATATCCATGACCTCCATATTTCATCAACCTGTTCTTGGTGTGCATATCATGAGCCATCAGAATTCTGTCTTCATAGCCTTCATCAATCAGCATACGAATCCTGCAAAAGTTAAAAGCATCCCTGTCAGTGAAAGTTCTCACTGCAACAGCACAGAACCCACCAGGATTTACATTTCTTATGTTACTGTACTGCTGGACTGTATTATAACAGAAAATACTTAGGTGCTCAGAGGACATACTCCTTACATGTACCTGAAATTAAAATGTATTTTTTATTGCATGAAAAATCCTCCACCTCTGAAAACACACCTCCACACATATCAAAATGGAGAAGAAAAATTCCTTCCTTTTGGCACGTGACTTTGCATTTCCAGACCCATTAAGTCCACAGAGGAATTCAAGAACTTAGCATCACCACGCACAGGACACAGGTTTTATATACATGAGTAAATAATAATTTCCTACATAAATTCCTTCTCAGCAGGTTACTTCTTGCTACTGTCACAAAGATGGTCCCATTACATTTGCTAATGACCAGACTCTGTGTATGACAGGTCTTTAAGGAGCCTGGCTCAATAAATACCTCCATATCTTCAGTTAAATCCCATTTGCAAAGCAGGTTAATAAAAACTTGAAGTTGTCAGTATCATACTCTACATAGATGGTTATCACCCAAACACATTTCAAAGATGTTCATTAAAGAACATAAGTAAGACTGGCATGGCACAGCACTAGCACATGCCAGGAAATAATAAGAAATAATATGGCAGCACAGCTAAAAAGCCTTGGCAAAATGACAAATCAGCTTGGAAAAAGAAGTAATCCTTCTGGTCACACCCTTGTAGCAGGACTGCTACAAGTCCTTCAGTTCCATGTTTCACTCAGGTAGCCTTAATCTCTTGATCAGCTAATTTTTTAGCATTTATATTATGTGGGTGTCTACACTCCTATCTTGCATGACTGTTAAGTTTCCCACTAAGCTTCAGTTTAGTTTGGCAGTGGATTGCAGCATTGAAGTGGCAGGGTCTGACAGACCAGCCCTGGAAAGTGCTCGTTCCTCATGAAGGGCTCCAACTCCATCACTTACCAGCACTGTGAAATTCTAATTCTTACCTTCCTGACAATGCTTTGATCAGCAAGAAAACAAAAACTAGCCTTATAAGTAACCACACTGTATCTGAAAGCCCTTACTGGTAGTTTTTATTACAACTAGTTACTAGGGGATACATGTAGCAGGATCTAATCAACAAGGGCAGCAGAAAGAAGGCAAATAGGATAGAATTTGGTAAAATGTTATTGTCTCTCAAAGCCCACCATCCACTGTGCCATACAGTGCACAACACTACATAAACCATAGTGTTACAACACCACAAGTATCTCCTCCAAATATCCTCACAAGTATCTCTGAAATGCAGAGAGACCACAAGTCAACCAGAGAGCAAGATGGCAATGGCACTGGAGGCTCTAAGCTCCTTGCCAACCAAACATATTCCTAGAATCACCTCCTTTAATACTGGACTAATGTCACGGGCTGGGGAGGCATATAATCCCTTCCATTCTGTATCCATTGCTCCTTTTTGCTCATTCCTGTAAATTTAGTTAGTACCTGCTTCTGACTCCACACTGCCCCAGAACAAAAGTGAGTGTTTTGCTTGCATTGGCAGTAGACTGCAGCCAAACTGCTGAAGTACACACAGACAGCTAAACCATGTCAAGCAGGGATGTTATAACTACAGAAGTTTATGTTTCGAACAGAAAAGATGTGAACAAGTATTTTCCATTCAGTATTTTCATTTAGAGGTCAATTTGATTTCTACCTCTGTGGTACTGTTTGATGGAACAAAACCCTAAGGAGATTGCCCAAGCCATCCTACGTCCACTGTGGGTGCATCGATATCCATTTAATGGCACTTATAACTCAAATGCACATACTCACATCGTGCAACGAGAAGACAAACTTTCCATCTTTTCTTCTTATGAACAGCCTGCTGCAAGAAATACTCAGACACCAGAGTATTTCAGGAGAGACAACGGTGGCTGAGCAAGTATCATGGATGGAATGGAAACTCTGCCACGGTTGAACATGCATTCGTTAACTAAGGCCTAGTCCAGTACTCTCTATATATTCCCCAGGGCTTCTCTAGATGCTGACCTTCCATGGCACAGGAGAGGGCAGGAGGCACAGCAGACAAAGCAACTTTACTCATTCTAAATGCGAAAACTGTGGATTTCTTGCATCAGTTTAAAATACTGAGTGCAAGACTGAGAGAACTGCTAAGAGAGAAACAATTTCTAGTGTGAAAAGCAGCAGCAAATGCTTGGCAGTGAGTGGAATAAACACAGCACCTTCTTAGGAGAGAACAGTTTGAAAATAGATTAGTTTCAAGATTAATCTGACAATGAGGGGGAGGGAAGCCATGTCTGAAATGTAAGGGAAAGCTAGAAGTTACTTTATTAGTGATCAGCAATCATCAAATCTTTCTCATCAAGGAGAATGAAAGAACTGTTTGTGACTCTGGAAGGTAAAAAGACACAGGCAGGATGGCACCCCTCCCTCAGACACCTGTCACTTCACTGCTCACAAACACTGGACAAACAGCATGGCAGCATCACACCTCCAGATGGAGTGGAAGGAGTGAGGTGTCCATGCCCAGCTGATCCTACCTTCTCTCAGACAGTTTTTATACAGAATGTATCTCCTTGGCAAAACTTCGTGTTAGCACAGCACAACAGATTTGCTGTGCAGCTGAGCTGAGACTGCAGGTGCTGATGAGAAGCAGGGAAGAGGTATCCTGCCAGTGGGGCCAATATTTTCACATTGTGAGTGAGTGTGAGGAGCATGGGAGCCCTGAGGAGACAGGAGTCTCATCCTTCAAAAGAGAAAAAGGACAAAAGGACAGGGGGAGGAAAGGTGATAAAGTGCTTGGAAGAAAATAGGCAGTTTTTCAGGATGAAAGCACAGGATCAAATCCATCCAAAACAACCAATGAGTTTTGCTGGGATAGCATACTAGTGAGGAGATGTAACAGGCTCAGATGATGTTTAGTAGCTGCACTAGGTTTCCAATACTGTGTTTCAAAGAGAAGTACTTAATCCTAACACATACACAGTATTTCCAGCCTTTTCCTTTTTACAGACTGTATAAATTCAGTAAATGATAAAATTCAACCAGATTAACATGGAATTAGGACAGAGAATAAAGTTAAAAAAGCTCTTGATCTTCTTCTCAAGTAACTTCCTAAAACACTGTGATTCTGCATCTTTCTCTCAGACATAAGAAATGATACATGCTGCTCTAAAGGCATGACAGCAGCAGGGGAAAATGGCATTATTTTAGTAAGATAGAAGACAATTTTGAACAGCAAGCAGAACCACTCTGTGACTGTCTTAAAACAAGTAGCAATAGTATTTTTTTGTCAATGGCCATGCTACGGCTAAAACTGCATGGGAGCAGATACCTTGCAATTCTCTCATTGTCGCTCGGCATGTCAATATCCGGATGGAACTGGTAATGAAGGAATTCTGTACCAAATAGGTCATACTCTAAGTAACATCCAAGTTTAGCAAATTCGAGAAGTTTCTTTGTATCAAATATGGTCCTGCAGAACATATATAACACAGAGTTAGCACTGTAACAGGAATAAAACTTCTTATGGTATGAGGACAGGTATTTTGTGACCTCCTATTTGCAAGGAAAAAACCCAATAATCTAAGATTTAATTCACCCATTTGAAAAACAAGACTCCTGTTTGACACATGCAACTTAAGATGATACACAACATTGTCTTTCTTACATTCATTTGGGATTTCATGCATTAAAAAAACAGAACAAAACCAACTCTTTCCCCATGAAATAATGAAAACCTCTATGATAACCTTTAAACAGAAACTGGAAAGTTACTTACTTTTGATATCATTAACCCTCTCAACAGACAACCTAATAAAGAAGGACATTTAAGGAGGAAGTTAATTCATAGTGACATAAAAAAAAAAAAAGGCAATGGATTACTTACACAAGACAGATTTACTTTCCCAAAAGAGTTACAGGAGACAGCTTCATCCAGGGCTTGTTTCATCCATCACACACCAGTAATACACAACTTTGTCTTTAGTTTCTATTTTGTACAGTGATGTTTCTAGATTGCTATTAGAACAGCAATATATCATTGTTTGCACTGGGATCTGGCCAGAACACCTTAGGAAAATGCTCTCACCAAAATATACAATGGCACTGTGAATATCTGGGACATGGGCTTTGCAGCAGATTTGAAAAGTGAAGGAACAAAGCTTCTAACACCTCTTGCTCATTTGGAAAAGAATGGCAACAGAAATAAGAGCTCTCTGGAATATTTTGGGTTTTCTTTGAACCATTTTTACCAAGTGTATAAGCTGTCCAAAGGAAAACAAAAACACTCAAATGATCTGATTTTGTCTTTACCGTTGCTACAATTTTTTTTTTTAAGAAGAAACCAAGTTTCCACAAGAGCAGCACAGTTAACCAAGGCTTTTTTATTATTGCAGATATTGATGTCACAAAGCAGTTTTACCATATACAATTACATCACAGTCTGTTGCTATGGAAATGGCTGATGTCACAATTTCAATATTATGACTTAACAACAGATCAAGTAGGAGGAACAGATGGGTAGAGAGAGAGAAAATCCATGTTCAAACAAGCCTGCCATCAGCAGGAGTCTAAGACTTGCCAACTGTAATTAATAAAAAATGTTATTTTAAAATAAATGTTACAGTTTACAGAGACTGAACATTTATCACCAAGTGAGTTTTCAAAGTGCAGAGCAAAAGGACAGATTATTTTAGATCCAGCCTGGCTCAGTTCACAGGGAAACAATCACCAAGAGTATTTCAATGCTGTGCAGGTGGCAAAACCACACAACAATCTAGTTCAAAATCACAGCCAGAACAATTTCTTTTTAAAACTACTGTTAGTGTCATGCTTTTGGGTGTTCTATCCCAATGAAGAGCCAGAGAACTTAGTTGTGTCAGCCACAGGGTCCCACTGTGAGCCACAAGGATGTAGCAACAGCAGCAGCTGCCAGTTCAAATTGCTGATCTCTGAGCTGGAATTGAGTGTTTGAGCAACACTGTCCCTGAACAGCCCTGAGCTCATGGAAAAGGTTGGTGAATGGTGAAGCATCCTGTAATGTGGACTTCATCCATAAATACCACAGGGACAGACATCCCAAATTCATAACAGCTGCTGTAAGTCTTCTAACAAAAGTTACTCAAGTGAAGCAAGATGTTGATCTCCTTTACAACCTTAACCCTTAACAAATGGCTAAGGCTCGATTGCTTTTGCTTCCTGCCTTTTACTACACCATAGTTCCACTATGGATACTTGCTACCTTTTGTTCTAAGGGGCTAAATTGCAAGACATGGTAGTCAGCATTTTAGTTTTATCATTTCATTGTAAATCTGCTGTAAAACTACCATTTTGTCTGTGTCAAATACAGACATGAAATATGGAGCTATATACAAATATATCTCACATTTAAGGGACTGGGATGCTCCCACGTGGATTTTTCTTACTGGAGGAGACTTAAAATGTTAAATGCACATTGCAAAGCCAAACTTAACAGTAGTTTATGTTATAGCAAGTGCCAGCCTGAATGTGTGAAAGTAATGATAGAAAGAGATATAAGTAAATGTCATATTGTGCATCAGCGGCTGTTACTGAAACTGCACCTCTGTTTTCCTACTTATATTGCTTAATTTCCATCAATTAATTACTTAATTCAACAATTTACAACAATGTACAAGAGACAAAAAACCATAATTGTATGTTTATGTTGTACCAAAATGGCTACATAAGTACTGATACCTGCAGCTTGCTCAGTCCTCTTTTCATAAAAAGATTTAAGTAACCAGTTTTCCTTCAAAAAGGGGTGACAAATACAGCTATAGATACAGTGGAATGCTGGTAAATATGAGAAGGAATTCATTTATAAATACTCAAATACAATTTCATGGCATGAATTTTATGCTCCTAAAACCCTCAAGTAAAACAAGGAGCTCTGTGAGAATACCAAACACCTGTAGCTCAATTTGCAAGCTCTTAGAGCCTGTAGCCATGAGAAATTTGGAGCACTGTGCTGTTGCCTGTACTACATTCACACTGAGGGCAAACAATCCAATTGCTGAGAATCATATGACCACAAATAGTCTCCATTATTCAGCAACTGGCTAAACTAATCAATGCCTGGACATATTCCAGCTCACCATGAGCAACACAAGGTCAAACAAAACTCATTTGGTAATAGAGGCTGTATTTCTAAGCTGGGGACAGAAAAGCATCCCAATTTCTCTCCATGCCTCATGTGGAGCTCCTGGTTTTTGTTCTTGAGGAAACTAAAAGTTAACCATCTGGTCTGTCATATGAACTATCCAAAACCCAACAATTTTCTTCTTAAGCAATATTTCCTCTGTCTGGTAGTAGAACATTAAAAATCTGCCTTTTACTTTGATCCAGGCTCCAGCCAAATCAAGGAAATCTCCGTTAGCTTCTGTGAGATTTTGGTAAGGCCATTAAGAGTGACTCAGCGTTCAAAAGCTCTGGAAGCCCAGCAACTTCACACCCGATTAAGAGTGAGAACTGCTCAATGCCCAGTGCTTTGTAAATACAGGGATTTGTGCAGGGATCCAAATTCATGGAATTCCCATTTTTTAAATGTGCCTACAGTTATTCCTAACCCCTCACCTAAGCTTTCAAAGACAGCATTTAAAATACCAAAATCTCCTTATCAATGTGAATCTAAAAGCTGATCCTGACTGAATTGCTGGAGGCTGATTAAGCTCTACATAACCACTTATTTTTAAGTCAGTAAACTTGAGGATAATACTCTATGTCAACTTTTTCCAGCATCGTTCCACAAAATCCCAGTGAGTTGTAGCAACTCTGCAGGAAGCACAGCAGAACAGGCTCCTTACCTGTCGAGGTGAGACATGACTGTCTTTGAAGCATCAGCCCCAGCTTCCTGCAGAACGCGGATAATCTGGAAAGGGGAGTCGCTGTTCCTGCCAGGATGGATGATAACAGGGCACCCAAGCTGGGACTGAGCCTGTGCTGTTGCCTGAAGCACTCTGTGTTCACTCGGAGTCAAAGGCCAGGAGCAACCTATTTCTCCCACCACACCACACTTGATATTAGTCCCATCTGCTCCTTTGAGTACCTCATCAACAATAATCCCTGTCAGCTAGAGAACAGGAAAATGAGATTTTTAGTTATTAATACTATTTGTGTTAAATACCTTCAGATTTGGCCTATGGACACTGGGCTAATTATACTCCCAAGGTCTTTCTGAATTTATTTAATTAACAGCTGTGTGTGTGAAAACACTGCAGTTAAAATCTGGTTTCTGTCAACTAATGTTATGCCAGCCATTCACTAAGACCAAAATAAACACAGAAGCAAATCAATTTAACAGTATCCACTCATACATTTGTCCAGGTTTGCCAAGAAAGCTGGTCTACATGTAATTTGAACTCTGATTTAGGCAGAGATTAAATTTTCTTTAAAAATAAAATGTTAGTTTATTCCAAAACCTTTGCCTTGCACTCCTGAATTGGCTCCAGACACAATTCAACGTAATCTTTTGCAAAACAAGGGATCAGACAATAAGGAAACCGTGCCATTCAGATAGGGAAGGGAGAAACTCTGGCAAGCATCCTGAAGAGACAAGTTTAAGGCAAAACCTGCCTATGGGAATGCCAATGTAAAACAACAGGAGCTCTTCTGACTTCAGAACTACAAAAACAAAGCTCATTTGACAAATTTACAGGACCAAAATTAGCCTGCATTAGAACATCCATAAACAAAAAACATCAGAATCTCTTAAAAAAACTAGTTTGCCATAAAAGCTTTAATTTTTCTTCCCTGGAATAGGCCATGTATCTTAAGCATACATTCAGAATTGAGAGCACAAAATGGCACTGATGATGGCCTACCTTTTAAGTGCTGAGTACAGGAAATCTGTGGGTCTCCATCAGTCCACCAAACACAGAAGGGAAACCTTTGCCTTGAGAAATCTATTTGCATCTATTCTATTTGTATCTATTTGTATTTCAAGCAATGGAAGAACACTTAGGAAAAGCAGTACTGTAGTGTACAGTTTGGGTCAGCTTGGGTGCAGTTTTGTTGGCAGCACTGTTCAAGTTTTGACCATTGATTTTTAAAATTAATTTGACTCATTTGTAAATGGTGACAGATTAAAAAAAAATTTTCTCAGCTCTATTCATACACATTCACAGCCTCCTACCTTGGAGAGTTCCATTCCCTCTGCTCCTTATTACCACATTTTCTTAATAAAAGATGAATATTTATTATTATAGGAATATCTGGAGACCTCAGTTATTATTAACACATTGTCTTAGTCACTGTACAAACAGCCTGATGTAGACTATGCCCTGAAAAGCCTGGACAAATGATAGAGAAGAGGGCTATAACACATAGCCTGAGCAGAGCAATAATTTATAACTGTCCTATAAATATTCCAATTATTTATGCTTTTTACAAGAATGCTGGGTAAACTCACTGGGAATCAATTACCCAGAAAAAGTGACAAAAGTGGTAGCAACGATAAACTCCTTCCTTAAAGAATAGTAAAAAACTCAAGATAATTGGTGGTGTACCACCATGTTCACATATGAAATACTGTATTTTCCTCTTACTGCTGTATTGTAACCCCTCAGAGAAAATGGAGCCTATAAACTGGAAATTCTGACAGATAACCCAAGCACATGCAAGAAGTGCTACTCCAGTTACTACACACACAGAGTAATGCTGATCCTGTTTTCTACACTGAGAACCTCTAGATTTCATCTATTTTACTGGAACCTCTCTCCAGCTTTTGCTTACCCAGAGATAATTCACAGGACAGAGACACTGAAGCAATGGTTAAGACTTACCTGCTCCACTGTCATGGCCTGTGTTTGAGAAGAATGAGTGGAATCCACATAAAACCCAGCACCAGCAATAATATGAACTCCAGTTTCTTCAGCAAGTTTCTTCAAAGTATTCACATCCCGGCCAATTCCTGTAGTTGTGTTTTCCACAATCGTCCCACCACCTGCTGCTTTAAAATGCAGCAGCTCCTCCCTCACAGCATCTGTTTCCTGATACAAAAGAAGGTTTTCTTTATGGCTGTAGGGATTTTGCTTAATCCAAAACAAATTCTTCATTTCAATGGGCCCATCAGACAAAGGCTCTTGGCCTGGAGAAGGTGGACAAAAGCAGCTGCTGTAGTTCATAGTCAAGTGTTCATGAGTTAATGTGTAGCCAAGACAGTCTGGCTCCACAAGGCCCAAGACAGTCTGCACTTTTCCACTCAAGGAAGGCATTTTTCTTTAACAAAGGGGGAAAAAAATCAGATCCTAAAGGAGTCTGGGAAGGAAGAAGAAAGGAAACAAAAACATTTCAGAAAGAGCAGTGCTTTCTCAGGCAGTTTCTGAAATCCCTCCTCCCTCCTACACATGTACCTACACTCTGTTCACTGGGATGTTTCCAAAAGCTGTTTGCAGCAGGATGGTCAATATAAAAAAACAAGGTATCTATTTTAACCAACTGTGCTTGTATCAGTACTCCAGCAACACAAACACATCACATTCCAGTACATGGAAATTGTCATCATTTATTGTGCTGCAGTCAGTATCACATTAAGATAAATGTTTCCTATTTAATAACAACCACTGTATGCTCATTTAGGATTCTTTGCTCTTCAACAGCTGCCAAATTTTGTCAGCTTCAGCCACCAGACGAACACACTTGGCACCAAGGCTGAATATTCCTTACTGGTATGTTCAGTATATTTATCTGTGGCCTCCAAGACTCAATGTCCCCCTCGCATGCCGAGGAAGCTGTTTGTGTTTGGGCACCTTGTCTGCCCCTCTCTATGTGGACTGCAGGGTGGGGGTGCTAATCTGCTCCTCTGGCTACAGCAGGGCTCAGGTTCTCCTGACACTGCGCTCTGGAGGGCTGGAACAGCCCAGGACCACTCCTCTAAGGCTGACCACAGTCGCCAAAGATGCAGCAGAGCCCACAAACAGCGGTGAAGCTGGTGCTTCACTGGGCAAGTATTTTACCAGTGAAGAACAGACCTTAATCTAACAATTTACATATGGCTCAGCATCTCAGACACTTTTTAATTCATCTTTAACACAAATGAAACAATGTTACTTCTCAAAACTTCAAATGAGCAGTGACAAAGACAAACAGGGAGGTTACAGTCTGCAACTGGTTCATGTCAAAGGCCCTGTGCCAGTTTGGCCTGACACTGCAGGTTAGAATTAACTGCAGCTCTCCCCATTGGGATTTTGATTTTTTTCCTTTTGGGAGTGGGGGTAGTCCTGACTAACCAGTTCATGTTAGATCTTCCTGATGCTAGTCACAAGGGCTTGAGGATATATAGTTAAAATCCCTACTCAACCAAAATCATCAGTTATGAAACAAAATACATGTTTAATCATGTCCAGAGGAAAGGACTAACTAGAGCATGCATTATTGATTAAAGAGAGAGAGGTCTTTCCCATTTTTGCCTCCCTTTTAGTGAATAATGTCATAAACATGGGTTTGTTACTGGTAAAGCCCTCAGAGGACATTTTCCTTTTAACTGCTAAAGTTAATCTACTAGGATGACAGAAAAACTGAAATCTGAAGGGCACTGAACTCTACATATCAAAGGGCACAGGAACATCAAGATCTCTTTGGGGATACTTTGATCTCATGAGAAGCAGTCACTGTCAGAGTACCAATGCACGAAAGCGATCCAGCCCCTGGAAAAGGCAGCTATTGCCTGCCTGGTAAAGTCCACAGCACTGGTGCTCCCTGCAATAAGAAGAGCTGGCCATCCATAAAAAAGAGAAATGGCTGACTGACTATGTTTACTTGCCTTGTATAAAAGTAGACTTAGGAAGAACTGTTCTTTTAGGAATTTCATTCCTGAACCAGCATGTTAACTTGTTTGAGAAGGTAGAAGAATAATTACTCTCATAGAACATACTGAATCAGCTGGCTATTAATCAACTGGCTGATTAATAGAACAATTTATTTTTCTTCCAAACAAATTAAGAAGTGCATGATTTCAGAAAATATTATTCTCGAGCAAATAATTAAAAGCAAAATACCTGTCTTAGTCAGAAACTGCTCCTAGCTTCAATTCAATTAAGCAGTTGTTTATTTCCATCCTTGAAGAAGGCTGGTGCTCTATATAGAGCAACCCACTATTTTGGAGAAAGTTCAGTGATCTGAGTCATTCTTACATGCACAGCAAAGCAACTGACATAATTCTAAGCATTACCTTTGCTTTATTTTTTACCTTTTTTTTTTTTTAATGTTAAATATCTATGCTCTGGCTTTCAGTAAAACCCTGACAGCAAAGAGTGGTAACTACCCTCTGCATTGGATTCACACTTCTCTTTCCCCATGTTCACCAACAGCTTTTCAATCCATTTATTAAGTTAGCAAACCAAACCTAGGTACAATTAAATATCCAAGTATTTAATTTCTTTTGCTGAAGCTTGACACAAATCAATTACAGTCTGTTTCCTTAACAATCTTACACTTCAGCTGCTTAGTTATTTAATACTGCAGTTACTCAAAAAGGCCACTCTAATCGAATGTGAATTTTTGCTCACTTTCAGATTACCACTTTGAAGAAAAGTTGACTTTCAGCATTTGTTTCCACCATTTTCTTTCTGACACAGTTAATTTAGATTACCCTCAATTAATCTGGCCTGCCCATTGTGAAGACCCGACGGCTGCACGTGAGATCTTCTTATAGCCTGAGGCTGCTGTCTTGTGATGTGCAACAGCAGGAAACATCTAAAATTACCAGTTCCAGTACCAGATTTCTCTTGTAGCAGACACAACCTGTTGATTTTTAAACTCTAGATTTCAGATTATAGCTCACATTCAGAATTTACAGAACCTTCTGACTGAGGCCAAGGATTTTTATAAATATAAGAAGCATCACAAAAAAATGGAAGCTGACACAAAGAGCATTTAAAGTAGGCCTAATTTTATCTTCATGAAAAATATATTAATATTAATGCCTGTTCCAGCTTACTAACACAGTTTTAGAAACCCACCACTCTTAATTAAAGAATTATAAAAAATAAAGACAGTCAGTAACCTGTGACTGGAATTATTTTTGAAACCACTGTCCTGATATCTTCCCTACTGTCATTCACATCAACAGCCTGCTCTGATTATGCTATGATACATTATTCCTAATAAGATTCACTTGATGGAATCAGAGTTTAATTAAGTGTTTTTAAAACAGAATTTTGATGCAAATAGCTTTTAAATGGAATAAGGATTAATATTTAAGTATGCGTACGTTACTACAGAAATCAATGTTTTTGTGCTTTTCTTAAGACTTGCATGCCATGTTTTACACAACTTTCTTCTGAAAAAGTTTCTTCTTTCATACACCAAGGACGACTGCATTCATATCACCCCATTTAGCCATTTAAATGATGTATGTCTACTACTGAACAATCATCTAGACCATTCTCATAGTGGAGATGGAAGAACGTATCTATAGGCAACTCATCCAGCTTATTTTGAATGTTTGTAATAGGACAGGACAAGTCACTTTCTGTAATGTTATCCTCCTTCCATGGACTAAGGAGCAAGCCAAAAAACAAAACAGGACAAGACAAATACATTTCAGACGGTTCTGCGTAAGACGTGTGAATTACATTTCCTTAATCTTAACCCAATCTGAGGTTAGGGGGAGAGGTGCTGATTCCTATAAGGGAAGACAAACAGGTAGGTTAATACCTGGCAATAACAGCTATTTTGGTTTTGGAAATCACTAATTTATGTGGTAGTACTGCCAAGGAGCTCCTGCACAGACCAAGACTTCTCAGCTCTGGGTGCTGTATAAAGAGCGAAATAAATTATATTTCCTGAAAATCACAAATTCAGACAAAAATGAGAAAATTGCTTTAAGATATAATCAAAACTTGTATTATTACACAACAGCCTTGAAACAATACCTTAACATTTTTGTAATAAACTCTGGACAAATCTCTATAACCACCAATTGTATGGTGCATAAAATACAACCCTCACCATTAGCCAACTATCAAACCCCAGTGAAGTAAATATTCTTCCTAGAGGTATTGTTAAGAGAAAAGAGACTTGCTACTAAAAAGGTCATGGTGCTGCATTCCTGACTCTGATAAAAACTCCACTGAGTTCAATAGATGTTTTGCCTGAATACTGATGACAAGATTTATGTTTCCACTTTTCCCATCTGAAACTTGCGCTTCAGTCACGGTGTCATTTTAATGGCCTTGTAATGGGAAGTCCTCCTAGGTTTGGATTAGTTGCTTCCTACAGTAATCTCATATTGTTGAAACATTATAATCACATAAACACAGTTTCCACATGCTAATTCTGCATTTGTTTTGATTCGCTAAGCACATTTTAATGGCATTAGCACAGATTCTCTGTAGACTGGTGTGGGAATCATTTCATTGCTGTTACATTACAATGTGAGATTAGAGCAGCACTAAATTCAGATTGCTGTGACATAAAATTTACCAAAAAAAGCAAAAAGAATGGCTCAATAGGTTATAACTGTATCCAGAAAAAGTTAAACACAGCTGCCATTTAGAAAAAAAGCCTGCCCTGGCTGCATCAAGAGCATTTTAAGTGGATCTTTCCTTTATAACCACACAGTCCTGGGAAATGTGACATAGCACAGGCTCACTATATATTTACAGATGGAGGAAATGTTTTGAGCATTCAATTCTAGTTTGAGCAACCCCTACGGAGCATGGAAAAGCCACTAATTAGAAATATATGACACATCTGTAGGAAATTACTATTAGTTAGTCTATGCTGTGTTATCTCACCGTTCCCCACATGTAAACATTTTGTGAGAAGGGGAAAAAGTTAGCAAGACAAAGGAAGAGGAGAGGCAGAGGTAAGAGAACATATGTAGACTATGTCAGGAAGAATTTTAAAAATGAACTTCTTTTTCTCTTCTCCATGTTTCTGCCAATCCTGTAGAGGCTTACAGAGTGGAAGGAACTCAATACTGCCCGCTCAATACTCCCTGTTCTTCCTCTTCCCCACCAGACAAGCAAGTTCTCTAACCTCTCAAACTGATGGATGCCAGATCTACTTTACCTTCTTCAAAAATATATTCACGAGTGCTAATTACAGTGCAAACACACCTGAAACCCAGCACTCCCTCGGACACAGATTTCAGCAAGCATGGTTTTTTGCTCATGCATGTTGTCAGGGAAGCACAGCCACAGGGACTGTGGAGCAGAGCTTGCCACAGCTGCAGGAGGACAGAACTTGCATTTGCTCCAGGACAGATGCAGACTCACCGGTCATTTAGCCCAGCAATTCCCCGCGTGCCAGTCTCTGCAAAGGTTTCCAAAGCCTCTGACACTGTTCTCCTACACAGGCACTCTCACACCATCACTACTTTGTGTTACATGAGATGACAACGCATCTTATACTGCTTTTGCGTTATTCTGCCCAAGAAACAGAATTGGAAAATGAGTGCAAATATTGAAAAAATTGAGGTTTCTGGGCAAACTTCTGTCTCTTGTGTAGAAATGGCAAATATGCTGCTCTGAAGGTGACAGATTATTTTCATGAAAAGTCATAAATGTTCTTCCCTGTCTTCAGAATTGACAATGGCCAGAAGTGGCATTGGTCTTTTTCCTCTCCCAAAATGGAGCTACAAGATTACCATGATTTGCTGAACGTCAAGCTAACTCAAGGCTTTGCATCCTAAGGAACAATGGGAGATTTTTCACGCCTTGAATAAAGGTCTTATGAGAGAGGAGTAAGAGGAGAGGTGCCCCTCTCCTACACAAACTCCTGCCTAACCCCACAGGAGCATTTGCTGCAGCGCTTCCCTTAGTGGGGCACCTTCACTTTCACACCTTTGGGTGCCTATACCTTCATGCAGCATGCATACAGTCCTCATCATTTCAGGTATGTAAATTCTCAACTGGGTATAAATTGGCCAACAGATTCAAAGCCTAGAGAACTCTTGGGAAAAGGATTTAAAAAGCACTCTACCTGGCCACATTTTTTCATTAAACACACTATTCTGGAAATACTCAGCATAGTGGGTTAATGTTGTGGCCTTCAGTAACCTACTTCTGGTCCCCAAACCATTCAGAAACGTATTTCCTTAAGATGCCAAGCTAAAAGAAATGCTAAATATTGCTTTTCACTAAATTTTCTATATATGGTTTGAACAACCAAAAAACTTTTACACTACAGAAGTGAGAAGGAATACTAGAAGTAAGACTTTATATAAGGTTACAGTATGTGCTATGAAAAAAAATTACAAGAGCTTCAACCAAGCCTTATATAATCTGACTGCGATAAAGAAAAGTCCCACCAAAATATGCAGGTACACACACTCCACAGCAGCTACATTGCTTCAGTGGCACTGTCAATGTTCTACAACCTAAAAGCAAAGTCACTTAAATTTTAAGAGAAATGCAAACACTAGTATACATATGGGAAAGGCCAATATATTGAGCCCCTGCCCTCAGAACCTCTGAAATGCACACTCTGATAAGGAACTGGGTAAGCAAGAAGCAAAGCTTTTAAATGTTCACCTGAAAGGTAAGAGAAAATTCTTACAGCAGCTTCCCTCTGTGGTTCAGCTTGTGGCAGGCAGACCTTCCAGCTTTGCAAGGCTTGAGGGTCACACCCTGGCTCCAGCCAGGCTTTGAGCCAGGCATCTCTAAACCAGATTGTTGCTTCCTTACAGTTGAACTGCCACACCAGAACAAGTGCAGTGCCTCATACTGGTCCTGCAGGGTGGACAAACCTTTGGGATCAAAGCAAGCATGTGATTTGCCCCAGGAAGCAGAGTCTAAGTAACTGTATGTAGAACTTTGCACAATTTTTTTCCAATTTGGTTAAAGTTTAGCTGTTGTGACCAGAATGGTCAGACCTCTATTTTACCTTATTTCTGTGCAGATAACAGTTTCAAAATCTAGGTTTCTCTGAGCAAAGTCACATTGAAGTTTCTCTTCCTCAGAGAGATCTGAGACCAGCATACCCTTAAGTGTTTTTTCATTAACATCTCCTTTAGAAGAACTTCAGGGGATTTTACATTTTGGGCAGCTTCCAAAATTACTCCTGATAAAAGGTCAGATAAAAATTCTCCTCCAGGGTCAAACATTACATTAATTATATTCTACATGCACTCACAGTGTTTTTAGGCCAAAAATCAGAACTGAAGTCACATTATGCTATATGCAAATATGGGCTAAGTCCTGCATGTTGATACATACATTCATGTTCTTAAGACTTAATGGAATCACATTTGCTTCTCATGGGTTCTGGGGTACAAGCACGTACTCTCTTTCTTGCTAGGACAACAAGATGTAGTTTCCTTTTCAGGAATGCAGATCCAGCCTTTATTCCCTCTAAATTTCAAATGTGAAACAAGCATACATCTAGCTCTACCCTTTGCTGTTATTCTCACTGACTTTCATTGGTTTTCTCTCTATATAAGGTCACACACACATTTTCACATGAGCTTAAACATTTCAGTAAGCATTCTGGGTGGAGCATTATCACTCACTTGCACAGTCTTACACAGCCACACCAAATCACTCTATGATCTTTACATGCAGAAATGCACCACACAAATCTAAGCAATGGATGAGTGATGTGCATTACTACCTCTTGATCAAGACTGAACATTACTATCTAGAAAAATTCAGATGAATGAACCCCAACGTCAGCTTTGCCATAGAACACCCCAGTCACTGATCCACTGAGACCTGTAAAGCCATGCATGGTGGAAAAGCACACGGGGACTGTGTTTAGTGTCTCATTCAATATCACAGACTGCAGCAACTGAAATATGCAGGGGCTTCCAGAAAACCACCTTCTTTACTAGGGAGTGATGAGCTTAGGTACACAGAACTAAATTCAATGTGCCACTACTGCAAACAACTGTATCACAAAATTTGCAACCAATCTGAAGACCTAATGGGAAAAAATACCTGGAGAAAAGCCTTTGGACTGTGGCTGTTCTTTGTGGCAGTTTCAGGAAATGGAAGATGTATGCCCTTCTCAAGGTCCACTTCTGCTCTAAAGAAACAAGGCCACACAAGAAAAGTTAATGTGAGTCAAGGGAAAGCTCAAAGCTGATGGGTGTAATTCAAGGAGTATCTTTTACCTTAGAGACTGCCTTTAGAGTCTGCACGCTTTCTCAGTGGTCAGTGACCTCTTGCTTATACAACTCCTGTTGTTTTTAAGTTCTTAGCCCCATCTGGGAACAGTGGAATGCTAGGAACGACCAACACACACAAGCTGACAAAATTGTGAGGTCTCCTACATATTCTTCTGTTTCCCTTCCAGGTGTTGCTGAACCTTCAGTCTTAACCAGAACTGGACACAGAACCCTGCCACTGTTTTGCCTTTTTGTATCACAGAACTTCTGAAAGAAGATACAAACTCAGTATTTTTGTCCTGAAAACTATTAACTGTTTTCAAAAAAAAATCCTTGCTACCCAGTCTAAAGTGAACAACAAAGAACAAAGTCCCCCAATAAAGCCTACAGAACATCAGAGTTCAAGCAATAAAACCAGTTGAAGATTTCCAGACCCACCTGAAAACGACCCATCTGCCAAAAGGTACACAAACCACAGCAAAAAAAGAGGTAAATTCCTTTCACTTGATCACTAATCCTCACTGTAGCGACTCTGGACCAGGCAAAAACAACTGTGGGATAAAACAATTCTTTCACATTTTGAGGAAAGAAGTGAGATCCCAAAAGAGCAGAAAAAGGTAGCAGTTCAGCAGGTAACATGCCATCCTTTGATCCTCCCTCCTCCACAAAAGTTACTTCAAGAAAAACCCTGTGGCTTTGGCTACACAAAAGTAGGGTTTCAGAATATCTTTGAGAAGAGTGATTCTACATGTTTCTGAGATCCAAGTAAAAACCTGTGATTTGCTACAAGCTGTCATCTAAGAGATGATGGTGGTGGCCTTTCTTCATACTTCCTTTTTATCTGAGTAGTTAAGCACTTGTGAAACATATCCCAGCTATTGTTAGGATAAAAACCTTTTCTTGGATTATTACCAACATACATGTTACTATCAGACCAAAGACATGGCCACTGCTTAGAAAATTCTGAGGAAGCTTTTTAATTTGTGACCAGAAAAATGACATTAAAGCAGGACACCTGCTTCATCCTACCAGTTTTGAGAAGATGTAATTTCTTCTTAGAACTAGAGGGATGGGATACTTCCCTTCCAATACAGCTGGCAATTCAATTCTCCAGAAATGCAGAAAATGTTAAAAAGTTCAAAACTGCTGTGAATCAAACACACACTTAGGTTTCCACAGTCTACATGGATCTCTAATCCTCCCCATACCAGACAGGTGGCCAGTCTGATCCAAGCAGAAGTCTGGCTGTTTTCATGAACCTTAAGAAGTCTTGGTTTCATCTAACAAAAAAATTAATTTGTTCAGTATTTCAAGTCCTGAAAGACGGGAAAAACATTTTAGATCTACATCAAGTGAATAAGGAAAAAAATTCACAGAATGTTCAGAGGAATAGTCCTTTAATAAACACAGAACTCACTGGTGCCATATGCTTCACTATATACTGATTTTTATGTGTGAGAAGCAAGCTGATGGCTCCCTAACCACAGCGGGAAGCTGTGACACTTGTTCCTGCTGCACCATGCATTAATTTAATAAGTTAGCACTGGTCACCTACAGGAAATATAATTAAGCATCTGAATGCCATTGTTGCCACCTTTGATTATAACTATGAAAATGAATGCGATGATGGTGACAGGATGGCAAATATTATGTCTGGTAAATTCCAAAACATGAGAGGCATTCATAATAATAAATGACACTTATGTAGTCTTTCATAAAACAATCCCAAAGTACCTGACAAAATGATACAAAACTACCTATTAGAAGCATCACTTCACCCATCACTGAAACACAGCCTGCAGCAGAAAGAAGGCAACAACCTTTAAACACCACAGAAAATATTATGACAGAGGACGTTGAATAATGTATCCAGTGTAAAGCAGAAGGGAATTCCAGACATGTAAAACAAAATTCCCCAAATGTGACCTCAAGCTAAAAATTTGTTTCATTCAAGAACTATCACAAGCCTCTAGCATACAGAAGACACCACCCTTAACAACAGACACCTGAAAAAAAGGATTATGTTTACAGGTATCTTAGAGTTCATACATACATCACCAACAGGACCTGTATGCTTCAACTTGCTACCAAAGCACCACACCTGCTGCAGAGCAGCTGCCAAAACCCAAGGCCAGCACCCAGCAGTGGCTGCTACCGTGCACACCTGGCAGGGGGAGCCGGACCTCCCTCGCTCCAATGCAGCCTCCCCTGCGCAGCTCACGGAGCCGGGGGAGCAGGAGCCTGCTGCATCAGTCTTGGAAAGGGCCAAGACGGAGTACACGCATGGTGTAGGAATCCCAACAGGGCACACAGGCAAGTCTGGAGCTTTGCTGCTGAGCCTTGACAAGCTGGAAGCATCTTGCAGAGGGCTGCTAGTGCTTCCAGATGGAGAGGCAGCTGAAGGCAGGCTCTGAAGGTCCCAGTTTTGGATTGAGGCATTTGTTCCTTCACAGAGACACCCTCGGGAACTGTCGGGAGAGGAGTACTAGAGAGGACGTAGTTCCAATATTTAACTTGTTATGGCTGTACAAATATTAAATACCAGCACTAATAATAGCAGCGTAGCTGCACTCACACAGTGAAGCCGCCTGAGCTCGAGGCTTACTCTGCTGATAACTATCATCTGGTGCTGTAAAACGCTTTTGCAGAGAGCTGCTCGTCCCCTCACACTTCAGACGTGCCGCGGGCCTCCCCGCAGGAGCCCTGCCCGACTCAGCGCCCCCGTCCCGGCCACCTCTGCCCTCGTCCCGCAGCCGGGGCCGCACCGGGTGGGCCGGGCCCCGCCGCAGCCGTGACCCGAGCCCCGGCACAGCCGTGAGCCGCGGCCCGAGCCCCGGCACAGCCGTGAGCCGCGGCCCGAGCCAGGCACAGCCGTGACCCGCGGCCCGAGCCCCGGCACAGCCCTGCGCTCCCCGCCCGCCGCAGCGCCCAGCACCGCCAGCCGCTTCCCGCTCTCCCGCCTCGGGCCTTCCCGGGCCAGCAGCGGAGCGGGCGCAAGCCGTTCTCCCGCCTCAGCTCGGGCCGACTTTCCCGGCCCGGGCACCTCGTCGGGCTGAGGGCATCAAGGGCGAGCCCGGCATGGCTCTGGGCCGCGGCAGGTCTCAGACGTGCCCCGGGCCCCGCTGCTCACCCCGCGGGCCGGACCCTCCGGCGGCAGCACCGCACCCCGCAGCGCCCCGGCTGTCAAAGAGCCACGACCGCCCCGAGCGGGGCGGGACTTCCCGGGGACGGGAGCGAGTGGTGGAGCAGGCTGGGGCGGTGGGGCTGCGGAGTGCGGGGTGCCGGACGGGGGGCGGGAGGAGGGCCGGGGAGCGGAGCGCTGCCCCGCTGCCTCTCCGCAGGGACCCGCCCCGTGCGCTGCCGGCTGCCCGGCCCCGGGAGCTGCCCCGTGCAGCCAGGGGCAGCAGTGCTTTCGTGTCATCCTTGGCTCCTAGTACGAATCAGAGTCGGCTGCTGCGGGCATCCTGCCTGTCCTTGTGCGTACCCCCTGTTTACACAGGGAGGAGGCTGGAATCAACTGAGTCATTTGGGGGGGGGGGGAGGGCGTAGGGGGGTGGGAGTTTGTGCTGAGTGCTTGGGCTTGCAAGAGGCTGTATTTTCTAATCTGGGGATACACATCATAGAGTCACCCCAAGACACCTTGTAATGCAAATAGGAAGGTTGAAGAGGCATTGCCCAGTATCTACAAACAGGACGACGATTCTGATTATGAAAGAAAGTGCAGGTCCAGAGTATGAAATGTGAACACAGCTCACACCAAGTTAGAATCACAGAATCGTTAAGGTTGCAAAAGACTACCAAAATCATCGAGTCCAACTTTTGACTGAACACCACCACGTCAACCAAAATCTTGGCACTAAGTGCTATGCCACTTCCCTGGGCAGCCCGTTCCAATGCTTTTTAACCCTTTCAGTAAAGAAATTTTTCTGATGAAGAATTCACCTTCAGAATCCTTTACCGAGGATCTCAAAAGTGTCTTATTTCTCTAAGGCTCACAGCACCCAGTGTGGTATTATTCCATTTTATGGAAGGGTAAACATGCTGTCAACATGACTTCCAAAGGCACAGGGGACAGAACTTGTCTAGCCTCCACACATAGCCAAAGCTGCAGCAAAGTCACCCAGTGCATTGTGGAGACATATTACCTGAAGTCAGGAAGTGGACCTCAAGCTTTTCTGGGAGTACTTACTCTTTTCATTGCTATCTGTTCTACTTCACTCTTCCTCGTTCCCATTTGTAGCAGTCTGGGGCCAGCACTGCAGCACGATGCCTGCAAATGGATTCTTGTGTGCCTGCCTTTAATATGGCCTGGGGGAGATGGATCCTAGCTTTTATTCGGATCCCAGATAATCCTGTGATGCAGAAAGTGAGTGGGAAAAACTGGGAATGAAAGCCAATTCATGCTGATGCACGGACCGTTTATCATCTATCTTACAGTGAAGGACAAAAGTGGAGGTAGTGGATGAAAAATGAGGAGGGTGCTGAAGTAAACAACTTTAGAGAGGTAGGAGGTAAGACAAAGTTGTTCTTTTATGAAAGTGATGGAGAAATGAAATTTTGGCAAAAAAAAAAAAAAAAAAGGAAAGAGAAAAAAGGCATTTTGAGAATACTAGACCTGAGGGTTAGAGTCCACAATGACTGCTGATATTGGTGTGGGGAGGGCTCAACCTTTAGGATCTCAACTAAAGGAAATTACTGCCCAGTAAGAGAAAGTAAATATGAAGATGGTGACGCAAGTGAAGTGCTTGGGATCTTTTGAATTAGCATCCATCACCAAGAATATGCAGTAGTGATTAATACAAATAGATGGCTGGAGCTAAGCTGCTGGGATGGTTCCAGTTGTCCACGTCACTTGTTTTTATTTGCTTCTCATATGAAGTCAAGTGAGTAGGGGTCCTGCAAAGATTAAGTAGAGCTATGAAGGCCTGTCATTTCCAATGCCTTCTATTTCAACATGTTCATATTGCTGGGCAGTCAGTGCAAGAGAAATTATGTATGAGAGCTATGTTAAAAATAGTCATGCAATGCTTTATGGGACATCATTTGTCACTGGCCATATCCAACCTGTTTTGAAGATTTGTGATGAATTTTACATAAGACCTGCACTTCTACATCTTTTGTGTTTTAAAATATACGAGCAGTATTAGAACTTGGGTAGTTGCAAAGTAAAACCATATTCAATCTGCATTTTTACACATGCAGAATGTGCTTCTCTTTACAGCAATCTTCACTATGTCCAAAGCAAAGTAAGATACTATATGTTTGATTTTTACGTCCTTGACTTCAACCTGCTACAAAACAGAGGCTTGTAAACATAAAGTAATGAGACTGCCTCGTTCAGAACAAATGCATAGTGAACAGTGAAAACAAGGCAGCAGCTGGCAGAGTCTATACATATGACACTGTGTTCACAATTTAGGTGATATACAACCTTATGTAATGTATCTGGCACTTGTATCCACTTTTCCAAGTCTGAAAACCAGGCAGTGGGCTTTCTAGAAATATTGAATTGGTTGCCAGGTTAAGTGGTTCACGAAATTGGGGAATCAACCTGCCACCCTTGCCCCCCAAAGTCTCTCAGCTATACCAATAGCAGTGACAACTGTCAGTAACATCATAAGCTAAAATACCCATATTGCATAGTTCAGAAACAAGGAGAAGTAGTTTACTATTAAAAAGAAAAAAAAAAAGGTGTTCTTTATTTTGCCAGGCCTGCACTAAAACAAAGCTTGATGTCAGTAGGTTTTGTAGAAGTTAGAGTTTGCTCAGGGTTAAATCACACCCGTGTTTTTGTCCATCTCAGTCATGGCATGACCAGAAGGAGCCAATGTTCCTTTTCCATTTGGGACACTGTTGTGATCTCTGTCCACTATTTGACTGTAGACACAAAACAAGGACCAAATACTTGCAGTGCTTGAGCTTCAGTAGCATTTCTTCTCTTTACAAAGGTGTATGGAGAAAAAAGCAGGCCAATAGTTGCGACATCAGGCCAGGGTGACCCAGGGGAAAGTGCTCTCAAGGGTCCATACCTGGAGGGTGCATAGGTCCCAAAACCAGGTGGGTTTTCCCAGAGCAGAGAGGCTGTGAGAACCACTGCCCCCTGGTAGGTATGGAAGCAGCTGAGCCACTACACTGGGACCCTGAGAGTGGGTCCTCTGAGACTGGGTGATCTCTTCCAGTCTGAAACCTTCTGCTCGGGGCTCAATTACTCAGGTGATATAGAAGATAGAAAAAACATGCCATGTTTTAGTTTTACTCAGAGAACAATTGGTAATGTTCACACTAGCTTAAATGCAATATTTTTCTTCTTTTATGCAAGCCTCTTTTGGGGGGACTGTGATAACAAGAAAACATTATAGCATTCATTAGGCCAGCTAGGCTGCCCAGGGAAGTTGTGGAGTCACCATCCCTGCAGGTACGTAAAAGACGTCTAGATGTGGTGCCTGGGGACATGGTTTAGTGGAGGGTTTGGCAGTGTTAGGTTAATGGTTGGACTCAATGACCTTAGAGGTCTTCTCCAATCCAAAAATTCCGTGGTTCTGTGATTCTAATGTAACTGGAAAACCAGACAAAATTTCAGGTACAAACAAGCACTTCTTCAATATCATGCTGTGTATGAGTTTTTCTCCTGGTATGACTCAAAGACAGAAAATTCCAGTTTGCTACAATAAAACTTAGTGACCAAAGGCCCCAGATTACTATTACTCCTTCTTCAGAAAGACAGTAAGCACAGAAAGGAAAAACAGGCAGAAATGCAATTTAGGTAGTGCTTGTGCAAGGGCCATTGCAAACATAAGTATTTGCACACGCTGTTGAGAAATGGGAAGTGAGAGTATCATTTGTTCACATGCACAATATAATCCACAAGTTGGTAGGATGAATAAATGGGAACTCCAGAGCATGAAAACACTGCAGAGATAATTCATTCAGCAAGGGTAAAATAAGAAAAATTTAATCCTCCTGGGAAACCCTTTATTGGTCATGCTCTTTCCAAAGGGATTCCATGCACTTGGAGGGTTAGAGAGAATAATTTGCTTGTCAATCTGGCATGTGCCTATTGCTCTTAAATGACAGAACGGCAGATGGGACTCCATCTATGCATGCAGGACATGAATTGTACGGTTAGTAGGGTTTTAAAATCAACCATGGCTGTTTGGAAGGGGCTTCAGGTATGACTTTTTCTTTAGGAAATGGAGGTTTTTTCATTAAGTGTTACTCAAAGATGACAGTGACTTTTTTTGAAAAATTCTGGGGTACTGAAGATGTAGGTACCAGTCTGAGTGTTAAATTGCAGGTACTCCAAGGAGCAAATAAAAATTGGAAGAAGTAGGCAATACATAATATTTAAATAGAAATAACACAAAGCTATTCATTAACAGCAAAAGTAAATACGTCTCTGGAGGCAAAAGGCAGAACAATATTGACTTTAACTAAAGACTTACTTAATCCTACATTCTTAGTTATTACTTGGGTTAGTGGAGGGTATTTAGAAAAAGCCAAGCTAGGCTGATCATTAAGAAAGTTTGTAGAATTCAGCTTAATGTTATTTCAGAATACCACTGAATTCAATTCTCTCAGCACCTTCATCTGTTTTTCTTTTGACTGGGCTAGAAACTCTAAGCAGCTTGTATTATGGTACCTCGCCTGTTATCTTGTTGATTAATATTTTAGGAGGTAAGTATTTTCAAGCTTTTGTTTGATCCAAAAAAGATTTTTTTTTCCCGGAGAGGCGGATGCAGACAAGTATTCCTGGGAGTCTGTAAGCTTCTGAGGTGTTTTCAGCAAAAAGTGCATGTTCACCTTCTGTGTTAAGAGAAATTTTTTCAAAGACATGTACATAAGTTTACTGGATCTAGATGACAAGTGACTACACACTTTTTTTAGAAAATGACAGGTTTAAAGTCACATATAATCTTAAGCTGCAGGTGTCTTACTGTTGATGATGACACAGTAGAAGAACAGAAGAAGGAGAGAAATGAGAAGGAGCAGAGGAGAGGAAAAGTTCACTGACAGAGTAGAAGATGGGCTGATGGGGCAATTTGCATAATTTATAAGGGGCTGCTGGTCAACAGCAAAAGATTCCCAAATAAACATTTCCAGCTCTTTTCAATAAACCTTTTTTTTTACAACACATAAAAAATAGTGTACATTTTGCTGTTTCACTCACTGTTATTGATTTGAACATCATTTTATAGTACTATGTGGAGGAAATTTTGAAACTACTGCTGCTTTATTTCCAGCTCAGTGCTAGGATGACTTCATTCAGTAGCAAAAAATTCAAGCTTATTTCTGCTGGTGATCAGTGATAAAACACGTGAGCAAACCAAGAGTTGTCACTTCAGCCTGCCACTTTACCTTCATTTTTTTGATAAATCCCAAGAGCTGCAGATAAATGACTTTGATACCATCTGTATTTGCAATTAGTACCAAAGTTACAAATATGTTCATGTGGATGTAATTGAGGGCAAAACTTGGGGCTGCTAGAATTCAATTCACTGTACAAACACAATTTCTTCCAGTTATTTGACACCTTTTAAACTTTATGTCTTTAATGAGAGAAACTGAGAATGAGAAAACTCCTTAATGAGGGGAATTGAAATGGAGATGGCTCTACAGGCTCAAAGTAAGCCATGAAGGGAGGCTAGACTGTGTTGTTTTCCTACTAACTCACTGGATCAAATCCTATCTCCTTAAATCAGTTTCGTACCTCCCATTTTTTTTTTGGAAACACAATTTGTTTTTTATTTGCCTCAAATTTCCATTGCTTAGGAAAAGGGCTCTGAAGGCCACAAGACTGCTTATGTTTAACAAAAGATAAAATTTGGCTCACAAGCCTTTGGTTTGTTTGCTTAAAGCACATTTTTATTTTGTTTAAATGTTTCACTGTTAATTTGGGCACAGGAAGGTGCTGTAAGTATTGTTCTTTAAACCTAGGAGTGAATTTAGGGGCATGAGATCAGGTCTTCTGGGTCCCACTCTCTAAGCAGGCTTCTTGAACTTAGTGAGAACACTGCCCTTGTTCTGTACAGATGGTTATTGAATTATGAACATTATTTAATAGAAGATACAACTGATGGCAATTTAGAAGCGTATGAAGTTAACATGAGACATTCAGGCTGCAATCCAAAGTGGAACAGATGGATCTGAAATTGGTTAATGCTAGATGAAGGAAAGCTCAAGTATTTGCACTTATTAATGCTATCTGGGCTACCCCTGGTGAGCACGGTGCAGCCATGCATGCTTTAGCTTGCCTGGACTTTGCACTAAGGTAGCCTGATCCAAGGAACTCCACTGTCAGCAGAGGAGTTACCACACAATGCCTTTAACCATTTCCCTGTTGAGTAAAACTTTTATAGTTCTGACTCCAGCCATCCACAAACTGAAAGTTTTATTTGTGAGGGCTTCTTTTTGTAAACTTATGTTATTTGTCTATTTTTTTCAGAAGTAGAGATTCTTTATTTTCCCTTCTTGCAGCATGGCCACCTGCTACCACTTCAGCTTTAACTGCAACTTCTTGATCTTTTATTCTCACTTGTTCACTTACTTGTTGTTTTCACCTGTCTCTCTAAGTAATAATAAGCATACATCTTTCCATGCTTCAGTGTCCAGCTTCATGCACTGCTCTATCTTCTCAGTTTTTGCTCTCTGTCATGGCTCATGAGACATATAGTTCAAAACTTTCTTTTAGAGAAATGAAAGATATTGTATTTTCTCCAGTCTTCCTCTAACTCCTCACTTTAACCTTGAGCTTTTCTCTGATTTTTTGAAAAGAGATCAATGCCTACCACTAGACCAAATAATTGCCTCCCCGTACAATGTAATATATTATTATTTCATATTTTATTAAAAAAATTATATTAGTTTGTGCTTACAGCAGAAATGTAATACAGCTTTAGGCCTTACGGAATCATGTTTGGGAGATTATGGAACAATTGTTCTGATCCATGAAATTAACTACTGAACACTAATCACAATCAGATTTAGCACACTAAAAGGGAATTCAATTAAAAATTTAAATGCCTGAGAGTTTTACTTTCTGATTTGCAGAACTGAAGCTTTTTCTTACCAACCCTGACTATATTGCTTTCCCTAACACGTGCATCAAGGACAGTAATTTACACTGGAATCCTCTCTTTACTGCCCCTCTTTGTGGACAACATCAGTTTCTTTGAAGGGACAGTCTCTCCCACTCCTACTCTGTTGTCATATTTTCCGTCAGTAATGGTGCTGTGACGGTAGGTCTGTAAGTGATCTGGAAGGTCCCCTGGGATCAGATTGCTGTTTAAGAATTGAGCCCTGTCTGTTTCCCTGCCCTGCCAGGAACTTGCTTTTATCTATGGTAATTGCTTTTAGAGCTGGATGGCAAAGAGGCTCTTCTCTGAGATTCCCATGCTTCATCCTTGCTTGTGGCAGGCTAGTTTCACAGCTGCTCCAGCCCATTTAGGAGTAATTTTTCTTTCACCTAGTGGATATAAATCTGCTGCATTCTGCCTACAATTGACTGTCCCTCTGCTTTGGTTTAGGACTTGTCCATTCAGCATTGCTTAATGATCTTGATCCTGCAGTCCCTTGGTGTTGACCATAAGTTGGGTGGGAGAGGGGTCAAGTTTGAGGCCGACTGATAGAAGTAGAAATGACTGCCCCTTTCAAGTCAAACTAGGGTGAGCAATTTCTGCTGGCTGGCTCAATCTAGGATGCAGCTGCAGCCCATGCTATTTAAAAGCAAATGTTTACAGGAGAGAAACAGTTTTCACAAGGCAAACAATTTTCTCTGATTCTAACAGATTTTCTAGTTATTGATCAGCACAGCTACTCCTTGAAAGGGAAAGAAAGAGCTCACTGGGGTGAGCAGCAAAGTGGCAGAATTTACACTGTATTAATTTGTAGGATACCAACTGTATACTTGATGGTATTGCTTCCAGTCATATTACATAGCTGTAGAAATTTCAAGGCTGACTACTGTCACTTCCAGGGGCTACAGCAGCTGCTGGGGATTGCCGGAGTGAGGATGACCTGGATTTACTGTTTTCTTGCATAATTCCTCAGTTGCAAATTTTTAATAGGGACAAGAAACCTGCTTGAAAATAGTTCCCTTCTGTGTTGTGCACACCATGCAGGAATTGATGTAGCCATGGGAAAAGGGGTAAACTGACAGCTCTTCAAGAATAACTAACTGGAGATCAGGCAAACAAGTGAAAGGGATTTTCTCATATTGAATGTCTGTGGGAAAACAGGACAAAGAAAAACTTTTTTGTTTTTATTTTGCATTTACAAGGAGCTGCTTGAGTTTTTAGATCTATGTATTTTTTTTACTGTTTAGTTGTGTGCCTACTTTAGACAACATTTTGCACCAGTAATTCCCCTGATCCTGCAGGCTGCTGCATATGGGAAGCCCTGTGGTCCCATGTGGAGCCTCACCATTTTTAATGGTGTGCTGTGTGGGCAAAGGCAGTTCTCCCTGGAGAGAAACTTTCAGTGTGAGATGCATTAGTCAGTCTTCCCTTGTTTGTGTTGATCTTACAGGCAAAAAATAAAAAGGAAGATAAGAGGTAGCAAAGAACTGAAAGCTACACATGCATCCTCATCCACATGCACGTGGAAGTACTCACGCACAAAAACAGAACAGACATCAAAATAAGCTTTTCTAGTTAATTTTTGTGTTGTCTAAATGATGGGCTGACAGTATCCCCTTGTATCCCGAAACAGCATTATCAATTGCAACATCTTACAGGGAGAGATTTCTCATTTTCCCATGTTTTGATTTCTGAGGTTACAGCTACAGTTATTGTATATGTAAATTTTAATTTTTTATTCATACTTGCTGTTGAATCATAGTTTTACATCCACATGAAGAAAGTCAAGGACAGTTCTCTTTCAGCTGAAAACATTCTTTCTTTAAAAATTTGGCTGCTGTGTTCTTTGATTTATTGCCTTGTTGGACAAGATACCAAGTCTCAAGCCACAATATTCCTATTATGAACGGGAGTGGTTTTTTCTCCTCTCTCAGTAATAGATAAATCAGAAGAGCTTGCATTTTGGGAGGCAAAATTACAGTTTCTGAATACTATATTAATTATCTCAGACAGTGCACTTGAGAGTACCTGCCTACTTAATTGTATTGCACAAGCTGTGAGTCTAAGTTCTTATACTGTCAATGCAGATTGTATAATCTCCTATGCAAAGGAATGTGAAAATTGTACTTAGTGAAATTCCACCTCTTACTTGTACCAGTGACAGCTATCATACATGGAAGCCCATGTTTATAGAGAGATTGTTTTCTGGGGAAAACAGATGGGACAAACTAATCAGACACAATAGGCACATTTTATAAATTTGAGGTATATTTTTGTTTCCTGTTCGGAAATCTATCAATTCAGAAATATTAACTCGACATATTTAATAGAATTGTCCGTAACATGGATGCCAGTTAGCTAGAAATATACTGAGCCAGTTCCAGCTACTTGTGTCCTAACAATTTGTGGCTTCTTCTATTAAATTTAGGAGAATACTTAGAACTCAGAAATAGTTACATGCCAGAGTTTTGGACTCAGCTAGACTCAATGTAATTTTCCAGCCAGTGGCCCTCAAAACATGTTCCAGATGATGAAGATCCTGGTCATAGCTTCCTTTCAGGCATATCATTTACCCCAGGGACCATGAGAATTGGATGCCTCCTTTTACAAGAACACCTTTAATTGCTGGAAAATATGATGTTCTGTAAAACAGCAGGGGACTTGTTGCTAATTTGTCTAAATTTCCTTAAATAGTTACTTTGTCTAGAGAAGAAGGAATTCAGGAACTGTCTACTTCTCTATCAGCTTTGCTATTGGGAGTGCAACAGAAGCAGTACATGATAGGTCAGCTCTAAACTGTGTCTGCACAGACAACAGAGTGGAGAGCAAACAGCCATAAAAAGACCTGAAAAAAAGCTTTGTCGTTGCTTGCATCTGAACTTGATGAAAATTTTAAAAAAATCTGCTAATATTAATAGAATGAAGATTGAGATATTCAAACAAGGACTAAACAAATGTTCTGAGACGGGTGAGTATCTCTATGCCCGGTATCATGAAAGCAGCTGATCTTACGAAGCATCGAAGAAAGGTATGAATATATCTTTAGGACTGTTATACCCCTAGCCATCCTCCCACAGAAAGACCCTATTAAGTTAAAGTAAATTGTACCAACTGCCTTAAAGTGGTGCCTGTCTGTTCTAATTTTTTTGATACAGCAAGTTGAAGTGTAGTGTGATAGTGATTGTACTGACCTATTAAGGCTGAAACTGATAGCAAAATGCAGTTGTCACCTACAGCTTTGTTATTGTGGTGCAACAGAAATATTCTTTTCTTGAACCATTCCTGCTTGAAAGAAAGGCAGTGGGCCCCTCCTTTCACTGTCCAATTAGATAACATTGGTACATTTTGCTCTAAGGATGCATTTTAAGTGGGGTTCTTTTTAAAATGCATTTGGCAGCCTGAAGACACTACCAGAACAAATTAGTTATACTTAGTGCTGCATTTGAACAGTACCTTTTCAATTGCTTTGAAAATAGAGTCACTCCACACTTCTAGTGGTTTATCACAACTCAGTACATCTTTGCAGTCATTTTGGTGAAACTGGCTTGGTTACTTTTCCCTTCCTACTTTTTTTGTGTGAATTTTGTGTTCATGAAAGATGCCAAATTAACAGCCCTGGATATTTCCCCTTTTTTTTTCCAGGGGACATTCCAAGTAGCAGCAGTGGCGAATTCAGTGTTTGCTGCCCCAGTAATGTGACATTTAGTCAACTAGCCAACAGAAAGAGAAGGTAGTTCTGACTCGTGCAGGCTGGGTCTTTGCTTGTCCTGCTCACTCTGCCTCAGAAGGAGCGCTGCAGTGCTCTGTGGCATTCAATGCTGAAATCATAGATTTTCTCCTGTCTGCCTTGTCTTCCTTCATAACAAGTCATTGGCTTTTCCTCACACAAGTTTGCCAGCTTTTTGCTATTGGAAAGTGTTTTGCAAAGTTTGATTAAAAGTGCTGTTGATGGCTATGTAGGAATGAGTTAAAAAAAGCAGTCCAACGTGAACTTGAAGAAGACAATGGCTAGCTGTCTGAATTTAAGTGTTTACTTAAGCACTCTATTGATCTCACATTCTCAACGTCCATTATATTTATTTTACTAAAAGCTCTCTGCTAATACTGTCTTTTGCTTAATATTGAAAGGTATTGGATGGTGATCAGGTCCTCCTGTAGCACCTTATAAAGCCAGGTAAATCCAGGACACAGCTCCTGTTTTATGTATCAAAACATACAGATATCTGAGGGCACAGGGTATTTCCATGTGTGCTTGAGTGACTTAGGATCTAGCATCTCAACTGATAGGAACATGTCCTTCTAGTGCAGGCAGGACTTCAGGTTCAAAGAAGTTCATTTTTGCAACCATGATACAGCAGGTGTCAAGCTTTGCTTCCCTCGTGCACTTAGAATTCAATTGTGTAAACTTTACACCTGAGTACTTGGACCATGAACAATTTATTTGAAGATGTCAGTCAACGAGTCAGCAGTACAAACACTCCCAAATGCACCTGCAATTGATTTTGCAGATACAGAAAGAAAAATAGTTTTCAGTGCAGTTGAAAGCACCCAAATTTTGTTCCTTAATTAAAACTTCAGGGGGTTTTGGGGTTTTTTTTACATATGCATAGGGCTGTAAGAGGGGCAACAGAAGATTTTTAAAACTACCGTTTTGGTGAAACATCCAGGAAGGAATTATGAGATAACATTATCAGTATTCACAATAGGTTTTTCGCAAGATTTGAGTTAGATTCCCAGTCTAGTGATACAATTTGATCCTATACTTAGTTGACCCAGTAAGAACCAGGTGAGGCTTACAGTGAAATTTCTTTTTGCACAGAAGTGTTGGTGAAAGCAGTGGTAACTCCTCTACCAGCTGGCTTGTGAGCCAGGGAAACCATGTGTCAAGACCAGGGAGAGGGCAAGGCAAAGCAGAGGTCAGAGCTCAGCTGTGTAATCCTTCAGTATGTGAGTGGTTGCGCCAGGAAAACTTTCATTTTTCTCAGGCCATCAGTATGTTAGCATTGAATCTTGGTGCACTGATGCACCCAGGAATGTGCCTTCCTTCAGTAGGAAACCAGATTGATGCAAACCTACAGAATATACCAGATCTGCATTAAAGCAGCAAAAAGTAATTTGTGCAGTTCAGTATGTTTGGGGGAGTTTGGTTTTGTGTAGCTATCTGAGAGATGAGGTCTTTGGTCTAGGCTGCTGGGAGTCCTACAGCTCTGATTGTGTAAGCATGTGCTATAAAATGTGACAGGTACGTCTTATGCTGTCCAAACATCTGCTAATGGATTTGGATAAAATGTTCTTATCTTTAAGATTTGGAGTACGGTTTAGTATTGCTGTGCACTGTTAAAGAGCTCTCAGGTTTCAGATTAGAGCTGTCTGTATTTTGCCATGAGGCATGTGTTGCAAGAGCATGTAAATCAATCTGGTGTCTCACTGTAAGAAAGGTGCTTCATTTAGATTAAACCTATGCCCCTAGCGTCTTTTAATGGCAGACTAATGAAACAGAGATGGTTTGTGTAACTGGGGGAACAAATGCGGGCAAATGGTCTCATTTGTGATGTAAAAGTATAGACACAATTTACTAATAGTAGCTAAAATATTAAATATATCAAGAAACTTCCTCTCCTGAAAACAAATTGGCATTTTGGGTGCAATCCAGCTCATGTTAATGTCGATTTTCAAGACAAGGCTGTTTCCTCATCCTGTCAGAATATTCTCATTTTCTATTTCTTTGTATAAAATGTCTGCATTTCAGATGTCTTAGAATCAGTGGATGCTGACAAAGAGGATTTCCTGGGTACCTTAGACCAAAAGTATAGTTTTTGCCCCCATAGTAGACTGAACACAATATTTACCTTTTCTAAATCTCTTGTTTTAAAATGAATTTACAAATTTGGGAAGGGAGAGGGAGAGGGAGAGGGAGAGGGAGAGGGAGAGGGAGAGGGAGAGGGAGAGGGAGAGGGAGAGGGAGAGGGAGAGGGAGAGGGGAAAACCTTGATTAAAGCAAGAAATCTCCAGAAAATAATCTTACTTGCAATATGCATTATACAAAATTGGTTTATATTTTTGAAGCCTTATTCGTCATGCTTTGAAGTGCAGCCTTTAATGACAACATATTAAATAAGTAGTAGTAATTGCGTGCTGAAATAATCCTATGTATGCATAAACGTGAATCTGTTTAGGCCAAAGACACACGGACTTTATAATGGCTGTATTACAAAGTTATAGTCAAAGTTATGAATTATACTCGTTTGCTGATATTAAGATATTTTTCAATAGCTGTAGTCCCTGAACAGGCTGATCATTTTGGAAAACAGGTGAATATTCCATAGTTACATTTTAAAACAACAACAACTGAGTGCCCTGTATTTACTAGATTCATCACAGAAGATGGGTTTTAGAGATTAATTTTTCCAGAGTAATACTTTTCTTCATAAAATTTTGGGTTTTTTTAAGAGAAAATTCTTTACTTTTCACAAATGAAAACATCAACATTCACAATTGACCACTTCTCATAGTGGTTTCTTAGAAATTCACTTTTAAACTCGAAAAATAAACTGAGAAGGCAAAATTGATGTTGCCTGTATTACCTAGAACTTGGATACTTAATCTCACAGAATGGGAAAATAATTATCTGGCAGAAAGAATATATCTGTTGCTGTTAAATTGTCTTGCTAACTATTTTTGAGTAATCATGCTAAAATTTACAGATAGGTACAAAATTCCCAGTGGGATAAATTGTGTATGCTATGCTTTCCTCAAGAACATATTTTTTAAGTTCATCCCTATATGAAGACCTGTATCTAGATTCAGGGGAAGTATTGATAAGGTGAGGGTGTAATTCAGTAATTCTGAAAATGACATAGGAATCATAGCAAACAATCAAAAGAAGCCAAGACCCCAGTCTGATGCTCTATGCAACACCTCAATATAATCCCTGCATACTTATGTCTGCCATTATCAAAGAGAAATAGGCAGATGGAATTATCTCAAATCTATAGTGACATTGACTTAAGTATTATTTGACCATTCCTTCCCATCTTGTCTCTCCACAAAGTATTAAAAAACACAAAACAGCTCTGAGAAGAATTACAAGGCAGGTTGAAGGAAAATAGAAGGAGAGCCATGCTTAAGCCATTAGTTTTTAAAATATTGTTTATTACAGGTAAGATTAAAATATATGATCCTTACACATTAAGTAGCGGTAGCTGGTTGTCCATGGCTCTTCATCTGAGAAGGTAAAAATAGTGAACTTGAACTAGAAAAACTCAGATTGGAAATAATACTCTGTTGATTAACAAGTGAGAGTAATTAATCCCTTGAATATTTTATTAAGGGAAGAGCAAAGTATCCACGTCTTGATTTTAAATCAAAGGATGTGTTTATACATGATCCACAGTCATTCAATCCAGACTTTTGATTATGATGTTATAATGTTGAGACAAAATTCTCTGCTCCATAAGGCCTGCACTCTTGGAGTCCATTCGTTGTTTTTGGTTGCTCTGCTTCAATGACAACACTCTACACTTCTCTAGTGCTTTCTAGTGAGAGCTCTTAATATCTCTGCAAGACAGCAACATATCTAGTGCTAGATACTACATCAGGAATCTGGAAAACCAGTGTCCATATGAACAGTGAGCTAGTTGTTTTGTCTTTCTGTACCTGAGATAACCTTGGGATGGGGACACGCATCAAGGAGAGTGATTTTGCCATGGTTGCTGATTCAACAACAGAGCACCTTCCTTAATATCCCTTGCTTTTCAGCTGCTGTGCAGTTTATCAGCTAGAAAGTACCACTGAGTTCCCTCCTGTGCAAGGGTTTTGACAAAGCCTGGCTGCTCTGGGTGTCTCGCTCCTCTCCACCCTCTGTTTAGTCCCCCTTAGGTTGTGTTGTGTGTGGAAGGTTGGGTATGCTGACCAAGTTACACAGACCTGCCATCCAGGGAGCAGCAAACGTATTTTCCCCTATAATTTTCATACTGTTATCTTTTATACCCTCAGTTGTCTTCCCAGGAAAGCCTTCAGATATGTTTGTTGGTTTACAATTGCACTTTTGATGGTGCCCACAGTAATAACTGTTCACATTGTTAATGTCTGTGAATATCATATCACTGCTGGTACTACTACTGTGGAAAATTCCAGTTGTAAAAGAGAATTGAATTTCAGTGGTGGCTTGAAAAAATTGAATTAAATACCTTAAAATGCCTTGTTTTCATTATGTATGTGCATCAATGTGCCAGAATTTGTATGCAGTTCACTAGCAAGCCATTGGCTATTAGAGGTGGCTTCAAACAGTTGGCAGATTAACATTTGCTAGAACTGAATTTGAAACATATTTAGCTACAGCTTTGCTGATGTTTTTAATTGTGAAGAGAGCTATCTTGCTGTCAAGCTTTTTATTTCACTTAGCCATGAAAGGACATTTTCTTTTAGCCCTTTTTTAACACTCTGAAAGTGCTCTTCAGCCACTAGTAATATTAATAAAGTCCAAATACGAAATGTTTTTCAGCTTCCTTGGAAAAGTTTTCTTGATTGTCTTTTCCACATGGGGATTAACCCAAGCATATTCACCTGTTTTCAAACTGGAAAAATGAGAAAATCAGATAGACTGGTTCTCATTCAGGACAGACATAAATGTTATGTGAATGGGGTCATGAAAGGGGAAGCTTTTTCCCTGTCTCAGGTTTAAAAGTGGAAGTCACACCGTACAAAATAAGGCGAGCCCAACCTGTCCTGCCCTTGTTATTCTGTTTCTGGTCATGCTTACCTCAGAACGCCTGAAAATATAGTGTTTTGGCAAGTGATCTGAGAGGAAAAGGTTGGGATGCAAATATTATCTCTGAATATATTTTTTTTGTTTCCCTCCAGCTTACCCCCCAGCAGAGAGGAGTTCATCTTTATGGAAGCAAGCACATCTATATTTTGCACAAACTTTTGGCTTTGAGCAGTTGACATATTTGTGACAGAAATCTATTTTACCAGAAAAATTCCCACCAACTCCAATGTTGATCTTTTAGAGGATAGTAACAGGACTCCAATTCTATCAGAAATTCCATCAACAAATATAAAAGTAAAGAGTTTAAAGCATATATTTTCAAATATTTTCTCTAATTTGAGAAAGAGAATTCATATCTCTCATTGCCTTTTGTCTTGCTTCTACAAATAAGCCAGATTTCTTCTTCTTACTTCTAAATGTCATTGTTTTTCTTCCTTCAGCTGTTCTAAGCCAGCAGAGTGAAACATCTCCATATTATATAAAAGAATATATAAAATTTGTTATTTTAATCTTCCTGCCTGGTTCAAAATAATCTTTATATATGATTAAGTATCATAAGTATTCTTTTGTTACATTAAGATGAAATGGCAACTTTTATATGTAAAAGGCCAGATGAATCTTTCCATTTAAACTTTCCCAACTGTAACTATAGAGCATGAGAGCTAAGATAAAATTACAAACGTGAGAGAGAAGTCCATTACTGTGCTATTGTATCGGGAGTGCAGGAGGACTGACAGAATGGGTAGCACTGGTAAAATGTAGGGATAGGTATCAAAATGTTCACCACTGCATATCTTCAGCTGTGCACTTACCTTCTGAAATGAGAATAGAAATTGTCATGTAAATAGATTTATTGTCTTTCAGAAAAATTTACTTTTAACTCATGATTTCTTAACATCCATTGCTTTAAATTCCTACAGCTGTAGTTATGCAGTTTATAAAATGCTAATCTGCTCAGAAACGTAACTTTAAAAAGAAAACCAATTGTTCCTCCCAATCATCAAGATAGATTTTCCCCAGCAGAAAAACTGGCTTTCTTCCCTTTATCTAGGCTCTGTTTCTCTTTTCTGTTTGGTACCCATTGTCAGCAATAAAACTTCTGTAAATTGCAATGCCAACAACTGGCTCAATGAGAAACGTTGGTGTCTAATATTGAAAAGTTTTACCCTGTTCAGCTAAGGGATTCATGACTGAGACTTGGAAAAGGAAATTGGAAGAAACAGAGTAGTTGCTAGATAAGAGGAAGAAATAATAAAATTTTAAATTTGTTTTCTTGTGAAACTAAATTGTATGGCATCTGTGTGAGTGCACGTGTGAATAGATGTCTGAATATTGCCCTGTGTGGCTGTAACTGCTTGGCTTGCTACATCTGCCAGTTCTTGTGACTGTATTTCTGATGTTGTAAAGAGTTTGAAAGTCTTAACAGAGTTTGGGGGTTTTTTTGAGAAGGAAAAAGTGGATAAATTTACACCGGGTCTCTGCGTTAAGAGGTTAAGAGTTACTTTAATGGAGAAAGGGTGTCAGCTGAAAATTGTGCTCTGGAGTCTCTGTGTCCCTAAGGTGGCAGGATTCCAAACAGTTTTCCCTGGAGCCACAAGAAGGAGCTCCATAGAGGCCTTTTTGGCAAGACTTTGGTATGCCATATTCCCTGACAGGTCATGTGTACTTTGGCTGATGACTTTTGTCTGCCTACCTGGGCTAGAGCTGGGCATTTTCTGGTTTTGGCTTATATTTTAAAGAAAATACAAAACATAGCTTTATCACAAAACTTGCTAAGAAGAAATAATTTCAAACTCTAAACCTAATTATTGTAATATTTTTCCTTTAAAATGTTTTAAATTTCGGATTTTCAGCAAAATTCTTTATTCCACAGAATAGGTGGGATTATTTCTCGAAGGTATCTCATGCAATTAATTAGAATTTCTAACTATCTCCAACATATAAATCTGTGGATTAAATAACATTCCTAGAAGGCTTCACTATGGTTTTTTACACTGATGTGGCATATTTACTTGTTCAGATTATTCTTAAATGGTGCTATACATTCAAATGAACCCATCATGATTTCAATGAATACCAAAGCAATTAATAATGATTAAACACTTACATTAAATGTCATTCTCTCGCATGTATTTCAGTTAGAAAAAAATTCTGGCATCTATTTTTATTTGAAGAGAGTCACATTGCCCACAGAAAATTTCAAGTACATACTCAAAGTTTAGCAATTAGCATAGATCAGAAGGCCAGAAAAAGAACAGACAGTGAGAAGTGGTTTGGAATTTTGGTTATTTCATAGGAGGCATGTGCTTTCTCAAGCTGTTTCTTCCCTGGAATCAAGATGAAAATCAACATGTGAAAAAAAAAAAATCTTTTCCAGCTTTTTGAAGAGGAGAAGAGATGAGAGAGGTTTCTTTGTTGCTTTTGCCACATTTGGATATGAAAACCAAGAATGGGATTTTGAGTGCAATCACTCCCTGGGTCTTTTGGCAGTTATGAGGTGTCAGAAGAGTTTTTTTTTCTGCTTAGCTTGTCATAGTGGGTGTTTCAGCTGTCACTTCTGAACCAGACTGCAGGGCTAGTGGAGGCCCCCCTACTTTCCCTTGCTTGATTTCTTTTGTGACCACATATAGTTTTATATACACAGACACTAATAGTGGAGAGGGAAACAGGAGACAACCACAGCAGTTTAATGTATCTCTGATCATATAAAATATAATAAGCCTTACTATGGGATTGAAAAGAAGATGAGGATATATCTGTCCTCCAGGGACAGTTTGTCATTTATTTGTGACAACATTTTCACCAAAAAATCAAATCGAAGTGGTTTCTATTTTGCATTTTGCAGGCCACACCAAAATAGCAGCCTTGACAACTCTAAAAGAACAGAAGGTAAAAGAGTGGTAAGTTCAATACTTGTATGGAATTTCCATGTATTTAACCACAAGACTATTGAAATTATTTCCCTTTTTTGGCATGGTTGTGGACTAGAAGGACATACAATTGCTGAACTTGTAATAGGATTCAGGAATTCTGATAAAAGTACATTATTTATCACTTATTGCCCATTTACAGGCTTGATGGTTTTTATAACTGATTTACCCAGAGTCTTTTACTGCTGAGGATAGTCACCCTTGCTGAAGAGGAATTAATTACAGCCCTGATGGAGAGGGTGCAGGGCAGATGGACAAGCGGATAGTGCAAATTCATCATGGTCTCTCCTGGCATGGCAGCCTTTATGAAAAAAGAAACACACGGGTTTTTTCCTCCCTTTTTTTCTCAGGGTACAGCAGAGTGACATTAATCTGCCATGATTGAGATATCAGTTTGGTTAGCAGGCACAAAGCAACCTTAAGCAAAAGGGCAGAGCAGCTTGAGAAATGTTGGCTGTTAGTGTTTGGTAACAACCCGATCGAGAAGCCCTGAAGTGGTTCAAATCACAGCCTGCCTGCTAAGTGGTCTTTGGGGAGCCTGTTCTGCATCTAATCCCAACGAGAGAAATATGAACGGGAGTAGACTGGAGATCAATGTAGGTGCCTTGCTGGGGATATTAACTACCCCACCTTCACTTCTGGCTCTTGCAGCATGACAACTCTATTCCCAAAGGGCCAGAGGATTCTGCTGGGGTCTGTAGCAAAGTCTGTTGAAAGCACGAGGATTGACATTTTGCTGATTGTCTCGACTGCTTTGACATTGCACAAGCAGTACAAATGATCACTTATGTAAAGGTTATTTGAATAAAGGTAAGATCCCTCGGGGTGACTTAACTGTGAAACCATTCCAGTTCCCTTTAGAGGTCCCTCTGAGATTTCTAGTCTCCTAAAATGTGCATGAATTTCTAATTTGCCTGTAGGCTAGGAAAAAGCTGGAATCTGAATTCTGCAGAGCAGACTGAGCTTGCAGAATACACTGAAACTAGGCTTATTCAAAAAGGCTCTTCCAGGGCTTTAAACAAGACATGAAAAAACATTTGAACCACTTGTGTTTTAGGGAGCTGAGGTGGGAGCAGACAGGGAGCTGCTGGAATGGGTGCTCCTGCCCACAGAGTTACAGGGTAAGTGAAGGATTTGCCCTGCAGCAGGAGTTTTGCTGGCAGCCCCAGGGAGCTTCTCTGCCCACTCTCCAGTGTCATGGGGAGGATTCCTGCAGCAGCTGGGGAAGGGGTGCTTTTGGGAGACAAAGTTATGCAGCTTGAACTCTTATTTAGCCTCTCAGTCTTTGGAAGCACTTGGATTATGTTCATAGGGTTTTCCCAGCAGGTCCTCTTAGGGCTAGAGGTGTTGGGGAGGGAGAGGTGTGCTGGTTTGTTTTGGTTTTCAAACCAACATCAAACGTTTTTAGATAAAACTACTTAAGTTGAGAAGATGAAGTTTTAAGAATCACCATGAAATATTGCAAAGGGCTAGTGATATTTCAACAACAAAATTGTGTATTAAATGCAGGCTGGACACTTGTTCTTCACGACTCCTGTTGTGGGGAATGGCATGGACACTTGTGCAGAATCCTTCTGAAAGGGGAAAGCCCATGTCCTGATGCCCTAAACCAAACCTGCCGTGTACTGTCAGAGCACATCTGGAGATTTGTGCAATTTGATGTACAAATGCAGATGCATCTGCATGCCCATATAGGCATTTTTTTCATTAACTGTATAGTTAACGATATCCAATTAGCATACACTGACATACCTGAAACATGCAAAAACCTGTCCTGGAAAATTGCAAGCATAGTTTTAGTTATTACTTTCCTTCATGTCTGAAAGATTCTCAGATACTTTGCTGCACTGATAGATACTGTTAGATCATAAGAAAAAATGAAGTTACCCTAGGTTGGTGGGAATAGTTTGCACCTGTGGATGAATAAGAAGTTCAGCTTCTCTGAGTACTTGTCCTGAGCTCTGATTTAACCTGATGCAAAATCATTTTGAAAAGATCATGCCTGAGATTAAACCCCCAACTGCTGCATTGTGCCATGTTGGGGAAACTGTGATCAGAAACATTTGAAACTCCCTCGTATCTCAGGAACTCCCTTAGTTATGCTCCTGAGATAAACTAGAACTAAGGGAAGGAGGCTCCGGCCACTTTATTTGCAGAAATGTGCTGACAGTCTTTGTAATTATGCTCTGCTCCTACTTCTAGGCTCCTGAGGGATCATGTGTTGATTACAAAATAGTCTATGAAATTGTATCATATGAAAATCGTGAGAGTCACATCACAGTTAGGTGAACAGATTTCTTATTGCTCCTTCAAAACAGTTTCTCCTATAATATTGAGGTCTCACCAATACATTGGAAAAAACCCCACATTTGTACGTTCGTGCAATGTAGCTGAAAAGCTTTGTACCCGAGTCGTAGTACTCCTTAGGAGGCTTTTATTACAAGGCCATGGGCCAGAAATCCTGATTTACTTTAAGTACAGTAAAACTTTAGTCTACTGCTGTTGTACAGAAACATTTTCATCACTCTGGATGTGATGGCAAGGTTTCCACCAGGAAGGTGCAACATTTCTGTCAGAAGGTCTACACTCTACTGACACAGAAAAGCCCAGTGTGGGGAAGAGACCTGGTGATTTTTTCTATGTATTTTGGTTGTAAAGTTTTGCTAGAGTTCTTTCTCAAAATGAAAATGCTGTACCATGCATACATGAAGAACATGAGCTGATGCCAAGCTATAGCAGTCATCTGGAATTGCCCGTTGGATTCATACTTGCAATAAATTAGTGGATGATGATTTTTATAACAAATTATGAAATGCCAAGTAATTATTAATTACTGGACACTTGTTATACAGTATTGCCTATCAGTGAGTGACTCCATCTGGTCTGAAACTATTGCAAATACTCTAAAGCAAGACTGTTTAAGAGTAGGAAGGACTTCATAAAATGGAAAGTAAAAGGATGGAAGAATAGAAAATAAGTACTATTTCCAACTTCTTTTTTTTTAATTTGCTTGGCACTGAGGTTCAGTGGAATTCTTGTTAGACTTTTCAGAGCCCTGAAAGAGACCAGCCTTCCATGCAGAGCTGGTTACATGAAGTTCTCGTGTGTTGCAGACTGCCTGCCAACCCATGTTCTCACCAGCATATAGGTTCATCTGCATCTGCAGGAGGAGTGGACTATCAATGAGAGAAGATTATTTTGCTCTCCTCATTGTCATTAACAGACTTTTGTTAGACTTTCTGTACTGAGGAAAAGTAATTGTTGTTAACACTGTGAGCAATACTGAATGGGCAACATTGACTGGCGCTGAAGTCACATTTAATGACTCTGCTTTGGCAGAATCTTTACAGGAGCTTTACATCAGGCAAGATTTGTTTCTAAGTGTCCCCAAAATCAGTGTTCTTGATCAACCCTCACCTTTCTCACTGCAACTTTCCTGCTTATTGCCATATTTCACCATTTGACCTCCAATAAGAGCAGGAGGATTCCTTTGCTGGATATGTTGGCTGACCTCCCACAAGCCATCTTAATTTCCTTCTGACAAGGCTTTTCAAATGTAAAGTTGCAATTTTATTGCTGAGAGACATTTGAGCATGCATAGCAATAACAGAAGCAAGGGACTCTGCGGGTGTGACTATTTGTCACATATAATATGTCATATAATATGTCACCATAATCCCGCCATTCAAGTGGAGATGATCATCTGGTCCAGCTTCATGTAAGTATTGCTTGCACGCAAAGCCACAAGGTTTCTCAAGTTCAGAGTGTAAATGTTTTTTCTGTCCAATCTGAAAAACTCCAGGAGCAAGTTGGATCTCTCAAACATCTCTGAGTGAGTATAGACAAGTCATCCACTTTTTGGGTTTCATTGTGATTTGTGTTTGATGATGCACTTGCAGCTTCACTTAAGGAAGGATTTTACTTCAGTTACACATCTATTGACAGCCAGCTAATCACAAACATTTGAAATCTTTGGGCCAGGAGCTCCGTTAGTGTCATTTCAGTTGACATGTACTGATTTCCTGAAGGCAGTTGAGGATGTGGCAAGTTACACAGACCTGTCTTGCTACTTCTTTTACCTATGGATGGCTTGAGTGAGCAGCTTCTACTAAAAGTCCAGTCATTTTCTTCTCTTGGACCACAGGTAAATTTGTAGATAGGTCCTTTCCCATTTTCTTGGCATTTCCCCTCTTCCTTCTTAATCATTAGTGGTTTTGGTGTTTTTTTTCTTTTAGTTTGTGATATGTTTTCTTAACCTTCCTTTTAATTCCCTGTTTGACTCATTTCTCTGTGCTTTCTGCAAAAAGCATTTTGTTTCTATTACTAGGCAGCATCTGACCACCTGTTCTCTTTCCTGCTTGTCACCATGCTCCCTGCCAGAGTCAGCACAATAAGTCAGGGAGAAACAAATATCTTGCTTGTCAGTGCTTTTTTTACTTCCTGTTGTCCAGACTTCAAGGGTTAGTTCTCACTCAAGTTTAAATCACAGGAATCCTAAAGAGGGATTTGTTTTCTCACTTGCCTAAACATCCTTCCTTCATTAGGACTCTTTTCCAAATAAAATTATGAAATTTAAGTCTGACCTTGCCCAGGTGAGTAATCAAAAGAATTTTCTTTGTTACACCACAGAAGGGCTTTTATTTTCCACTGAACATAAATAATATTTTTCTTGCTGACCTTCAGCTGTCTCAGAAGCAAACCACAGCGATTAACAGGTAAGACTCATCTTCTGCAACTTGGTTGCCACTTGACAGCAGGATTTCGTCAGCACTTAGCTGCTTTTTTTCCTTCCTTGGGGTAGTGTTTCTGGTGGTAATCACCTCATTTATCAATTACAGTAGGTGTCTTCTCAACCAGGGTCGAGACTCTGCAGACTCCACTGTGAATAGTCACACTCATACCATGGGAAGGTGTTTCTGGTGTTTTAGGAGAGTAACAGGTGCAGAAATCTGGTGTGGAGCATTTCTACCACCAAGAATGACAGACAGAAGAAGAACTGAATGGGGAAACATGCGTAGGGTTCAGGGAAATGCCAAGTTTACTCAGTGCTTTTTGAGGCCACTTCCAACAACTCTGGCCCTTGCCCAGGATAAGCCACCCACTTGCAGTTTTCCACAGGCAATTTCTCATGCTGCAAACTGATTGGGAAGTCGGATGTGGCCAAGTGCAGCTCATTTAGATGTGTACAGCTAATTTAAATAAACTGAGTGATTGTCTGTACACCAGAAGGACAAGTCATTCTATTGCTGGCAGTTTTCTGGCAGTAGGACTAATATTTTTCAGTGTTCTAGCTGCACACGGCTGTCTCAGCTGTCCCAAGCACCTGTGGCCACCTTCACCCTCTCAGCAGATACGAGCTCACTGTCCCTGAGAAGCCCCTTGGTTCAGTTTGTGGCTTGAAGATAAGATGACAGATTCCAGGGAACGATCCAGACTTTCAGCAGATGCAACTAGTGAGTAATATCTATTCTAGAGCCTATCAAGCACGAATCCTGGCTTTCTGCTAGAAGTAACTGTCTGTTTTTATGTATGTATTTTTTATTTGAATCCTTGGCACACAGCGACTGACTGGAGTCTTTCATATTCCAGAAAGCGAGCAGCAAAGGCAGAATGTAGCAGTTTTCTCTCAACTAACAAACTATGCTTTTGTTGACTTATTGTTTATTTTGCTTCTGCGTTGAAATGTGGTACTTAAGAACTCTATTTTAATTGCAAATGAAAGAAACATAGCCTTCTTGCTTCCGCGGGACGCATGCCCGTCTTCCAAGGATGACTGCGAGGAGAAGGCTCTTTTGGCTTTCTCCTCGGAGCTCCGGGGAAGATGAGGGTACGAAGGAGCTCGGCGGTGCCGGGCAAGGGGGCGCTGGGCTGTGTTTGTGGGAGCGCTGCGGCTCAGCCGGCGCGGAGGCTCCGTGGCAGCGGAGCCGCGGCTGCGGGGCACCGGGAGCGGGGGCCGGGAGCGCCGCGGCTCAAGGAGCCAGAAAGGCATCCTCAGGGCCCTTGTCCTGGGTGCATCATCTCTCCAAAACCTGTTTTCCCTTCCCCTCTCTAAGACCTGTGTTTGTTGCCATAGTGAGAGGACACAGCTCAGACAGCGAATGCTTGCTTTTATTTGACAAGAAGTCTAAATAAAAATAAGGGCGGAACAGTTCTGCACAGTCCTAGAGAGAATCCTTCTCTGTCTTCAGTGTTTGCCTCTCATCCAATGGAAACTGACACTCTTAGAAAGAAATGCACTCAGGATGGCTCATTGTAACCCGCCCTGGGGAACCGCACTAGGGAATGGAGCTATTGGGACATGACAGAGAGAGAGGGAATACGAAAAGAAGATGCAGAAAGAGAGAAAATTTAGTTAATTTCCTGGCTGAGAAGGGTAAATGGTATGGGAAGGAAGAGAAGAGAAACATACCTGTACTGCCTGCAATAGCATGCTATGACCTCTCCAAGGCAGAGGAGAGGAATGCCATGGCCAGGAAGGAAGGACAGGCTTCTCCTAGGACTTGAACTAGCAATGATCCATTTTTGGACCTCTGGGGTGCTCTAACATGGAAATTGTCTGTGGTGCATTTGTATCCTAGGGGTCTAAGAAAAGGCTTGTGCTTGATTCATGTGCCCTGCAAGTCAGCAGCTAGGCTTTCCTATCTACCAAGATCTTTCTACATAGTTCTTAATCTAAATACAAGTAGAAATGCACACTATGACCTATCTAGCTATCTCCTTTTCTGGTCTTATCACTTAGACTCAGAGGCAAGATTTCGCTCACCTTTGTTAAATCACCATCTTCATTTGTGACAGTGCCATGAAGGGAAGCCCACATGGGCAGAACAAGTGAGCTAGTAAAAAGTAAAAGAGTCAAATATGTCCTAAAAAGGAAGACAAACATCCAGGTACATAAGGCATTGATCATTCTGCCTACATGATCAATGAGAGTTTTGCCAATGACACAAATGGGAGTGAATTGGCAGGAAAGAGAATGGGAAATATTTGCAAAGTGCATCAGCTTTGCAAATGTATAGAAGAAAAAGCAGCTGCATTAGCAACTGTCCCATTAGAAAGTGCTCAAGGAAATCGAGATTCATTGTTTCTATCTTCCAGGCATTAATTGTACATTTTTACTCTAACTTCCAATTAGAACATTTAATCGGTCCTCACCCTTTTTCCCCCCAACCTGTATGCAATGCAGTAAGGATAGAAGTTAAGTTCAGAAGAAATGAGAGAAGTCTTACACAGCAGTGTATGAGGGTGTTCTTTCTTCAGAGACAGACCAAGACTCCAGCAGACCCTCCCCTGCAAGTGCTGATGTGTGCCATGGGCAGACCAAGAAGTGATGCTGTTGTCACTGTCTCCACTACATATGCAGGGAGACCCCATTTAAACACAACCCTCACCACTGCACATGCAGCAGGGTAGGGGTATCAATCCTCAGCCATCGCACTCAACCACATCTCTGCTGCTACCCGCTTTGCAAAAGTTTTACGAAGACTTACCAACACAACAGGTGGGACGTTAAACTCAATTTGTGAATTTGGAGGCCCCTTCCGAAAACATGATTCCTGACAGGAAAAAATTGTGTTGGGAGATACAGCAGTGTAAGTGGTCCATGACTTCTTGCATTGGCAAATGAGCAGTGACTGCTCGGGAGTAGCCTCCATGACCTACAATTGGTGACTTGAAAGAGTGGCTTGGCAATTGCAGCTGAAAGCAAAACTTATCAGAACACCAGCTACTGTCTTAGATTTGATCTTTCAGGATTGCCAGAAAGTTTTCCTGATGAAATAGAAGCATATTCCATGACTCTGCTAATCAGCTAAGTTTCCGTATGTGATATGATCCTCTTCATTAACTAGATTTGTTTCTTCATCTCAGTTCTCTAAAATACCAATTTTTCTGAACTACTAATTCTTACTTTCCAACAGTCAGTTATGAAAAACTGTGGTTTTGAAAATATTGCTTTCCTGTGAGCTGTCTCAGCTTTTTGCAGTAATGATATCCTAAAATACTTCTGGAGACAAATGTCTACCCTTTATTACAGAAGAAGATGCTCCTTTCAATAGGGAAGGGACAGCTACTTCCATGGCACCCTCTTTGTCAGTAACATGGGAAAATAAAGCAATACTAAAATACAGTTGCAGCAAAGACGTTTGGTGTGTAATCTTCCCCTCCGTCATGCAAACAGTGTATTTGTGGGTTTTTATATGAAATACATTTTGCACAGAGAAAATGGAATTCTTGCACCAGAAAAGAGCAGCAAATCAAAATATTATGAAGAGCTGGATAACCAGAGGATTAAAATAGATTAGGTAATAGAAAATTGGGTAAAATGTAATTGCACTTAAGGAAGAGTGATATGATCTTTTAATGTAAACTAGGAATTCATAGGTTTGAAATGAAAAAGGAGAAGAAAACCAAAGTGTGTTACTCAATGACAGAGTCCCTGTAAGCAATAATTATCATGCAATTGTGAAAGAATCAGATTTGGTACTAACATAGCATATGAAGCATAATCAGAAAAAAAAGAGGAAAGTATAAAAGTCATTGTAAAATATAGATTATTTGAAATAATTCTGGCTCTCTGTGTGCTAGAAACATTAAATAAAATTAGAATTGGTGCAGGGAGTGAGGATGACCAGAGGAATAGATGTTAAAACAGTTGGTTGGTACAGCTTAGCAGACTGGCTGGGTGGAAACTGGGAGAGCATATGATAGTGCTCTATAAATGCATAAAGGACATACGTAGTCAGAATAAGAAGAGCTATTTAAGCAGAAGAATCATATAAGCACAGAACAAATAAATACATATTTTAAGATGTAAATCAGGAGAAAAGTGTTTCTAATTGTTGGTGAGGTTCTGGAACAGCCTCATATAAGAGGTAATCTCAGCAGCCTGAACATGATGAGTTTATGGGAAGAAGTGTACAGTAAGACTGCCTGAAGTTGCAGAATAAAGGACCCAAGACCTTCCTGTTCTGGTTCACATAGTGTGTTTTCTCACTTTCACATACAAATCAGAGAAGAGGAGACAACAAAGGTGTACAAATGAACAGCAGCCTCTGACCAACAGTCCAGTTGTACTCCACACTCATCCATGCTCTGGCAAGATGAACAGCCATAGCCAAATAACCATGTTCATGGCCATGGCTTTTCTTCAGACAGCGTGTAAAGAGTCACTGTCTGTCACCAGGGAGTAAATTGTGTGAATCACTGTCTTCCAGTTAAATGTCACCACTGCTGCAATATCTCAGACAGCCACTTATAGGAGGCATCCTTGGTTGGGGCCCAGCAGCAGAAGCCTGTGCAGCAAAAAATAGACACAGTGTCCTCCCTCTGCTTTACACCAAACTGCTACAAATGCAACACTCAGTTGCTAATGTGACAAATGACAAATTCAAACTGTGTTTAACTGATTTGAGCCTATTCCATAACGTTTCTTGTCAAGGCAGCAAGTTCCCTCCCTGCAACAATTTCTGTCACAGAAGAATCTAAGCTGCAAAGGGTCTAGGAGAGTAGTAATAGAAAATTACTGGTTTATAGTAAAACACTCAAAATATTTGCATTGACCCTGCTGCTGGCTCTCTGAATAATCATTCCCTGACTTAAAACAGATAATTATTTTCCTCTGTGTCACATGAAAAGTGCCCTTTCTTGTCTTGCATCACAGATTTTCAATTCCAATTAAGTTGCAACCACAATTCCATGTGAGGAATTGTACTTTCTCAGAACAAAGCAGTTTTCTACTGTACACTGTAAATGTGTTCTCCATGGCTGAGTCGCAAAAGCTGCAATTCACCCTCAGCACTTGGTTATGTATAGAGTGTGGGGAAAAGCACTGAATTAAAATGACAGAATTGTCCTCAGGTTCTGAATATTATACTAAGCATGCTTTGGCATCTTATATTTAGAGTGAGTTATTTTACGCTCGTTTCCTCTTGACGCAATTTAGTTAATAGCCAAACTCAGTCACAAAACCACTTCTAAATAAACACCTTGTTACAGATTACAGTGTTTTCAGTCTCATGGCTCTTTGGCTCAGTCTATCAGCCAATAAAGCCTGCCAATACAGTATATTAACTTCTGTCATGTTTAAGTGTTTTTATACATTAATGGACCAGCTTGTAATTTCACCATATAGTCTCCACACTCCTGGATATACAGCATATATGAGATAAATAAGCTGTCCGAAGAAGACATTTGTATTGGCTGTTCACTGTTGGTTTCTTCCCATACTGCCCTCAGATGCAGAAGCTGCCCTGGGAGATGAATGTGCCAGGATAAGTTATCTGGGGCTCATAAAATCTTTTTTAGAAGATTGAAATAAAGTCAGTGCTTGCAAAAGACAAATCAATTGTGACATTTCTGAATAGAGTGCGATGCATTTAATTAGCACAAGACATACTGGCAAATGCTGAATTACCCAATAAATCACTGAATGCTGGAACCCATACAGAGCTGGGAATCAGCTGTCTTGTGAGATGTACAGCAAGTGATAATAGGAAGATCTGGCCATTTCTCCTCCATTTTCTGCTAAATTTCTTCCATTTTGACATTTGCATGCCAGACCATTTTAATTATTTTGAAGTATCAAAGAATTTCTCCAGCCTAATCTGAGAAATCTCTGCCATTATCTGCATCTGCTGAGGAATGAAACATGTATTTTACGATATGCTATGGGTTTGCTATCTAGTTGGAGGCAAATGGTGGAAATTTAGCCTCTAGGAATAAAGTATTTTTAAGAAAATGTACAAAGGTGGTCTCAAGGGAAAGTGTTGTAGGGCCAAGCCATGTAGTGACAACTGACATTGGCCTTGACGTCTTGGGATCTCCCTGTGTGATGAGCAGAAGGGGCTCCAGGCTTTTTACATCTGTGAGAAAGGGGAGTAGAGGAGAAGCTGAGCTTCAGTGCCTACATGTGCTGTCGTGCTTGAACTGGCCAGCAGCTCTCTGTTCCCTCCAGCAGAGTCACATCCCCGGCTGTGTGCATGTGGGCAGAAGTGCTGTCCTTAATGCACAGTCCCTGTGCACTCACTGTGCCCTTGCAGAGCTGATGATCCACCTGGGGTGAGACACAAGTGCTTTGGTAGCCACTTAAATAAACTTTTATTAACTTATAAGAAATCTTTCCAAGTGTTTACAGTGCTCTCACCACCTCCCTACATGAACTCCTTCCTTTCATCTCACTTCCCTCTGCTTCACTTCTAAACATCACAAAAAATTCAGTAGCTAGGGTAGCTTTCCAGAGACTTGAGCACCTGAGGTACTTAAAAACAAGCCAAAAAACCAAGCAAACCAAAAAAACCCCAAAGCAAGACAACAACAAAACCGAACCCCAAATAAATTCTTAAGATCCTAAGATGTATATATGTGCTTTTTTTTTTTTTTTTGTATTTTGCACTTAGTATATTTGTATTTACATCAGATTCTTGTTTGCTTGTTGCTATAAAGCTTAACCATAGCTTAAAAATAGAGTTGTTTAATGGAAAGTGATTTTACTATTTCACAAAACTTAGCTCCAGGCTAGACTGAGCTATCTTTAGGAACAAAATACAAAAGACTTTCACAACAGTACTGCTAATACTGTGCATACAATGAAAGAAAACCACATATGCAACTACAGCCATGGGATAAGGATTTTGTACTCATTAGATGGCCTGTGATTTTTAAAATTTGGCATTTCATGATATTCCATGCAGCGGGAGTGGCCTACAGTCTCTGCCCAGCACCTTCTATTAGGCAAAAGACCAGAACACAGCCTCTTCTTAAGAAGAAATACAATTGTTTTGTGTGTTGCTTGTACGTGATATTAATTTAAATCTGTATTTATCACCAATATAAAACTAAATATAAATTTAGTCTCGCTGCCTAATTTCTCTATTTCTTCTGGCAGAATATGTTCAGTTAAACATTGACATAGAATACTTTGCAACCCATCCTTCTTCTGTAGAGAGTTTATTCTCTTGTCAGTTTTACATGGTCCCATGTTTATTTTAAACCTAGTAGTAATCACTGCCCTGCAACAGATGATGTAAGCCCCTCTACCAGTCTTGCAAATGAGAGGTCCAACTCAGATGACATTTGAGGCTTCTTCTTATCCTTAAGAGATCAGCAGGGTGTTCATTGGTGCTGGTTGAGGTTGCTCAGGAGCAGAATTGTAAAAAAATTGACTGGGAGACTTTTGTTTCTACTCAGTTCTTGTAACATCAGCAGCCTCCAGCTTTTGAAAATTATTTTAATTGTTAAGAGTAGCCTGGAGAGGAGAAGGCTCAGGGGAGACCTTATCACTCTCTACAACTCCATGAAAGGAGGTTCTAGCCAGGTGGGAGTCAGTCTCTTCTCCCTGGAAACCAGTGGCAGGACAATAGGACACAGCTTTAAGCTGCTCCAGGGGAGGTTTAAGTTGGACATTAGGAAGAAGCTCCTTATAGAGAGGGTGATTGGGCATTGGAATGGGCTCCCCAAGCAGGTGGTGGAGTCACCGACCCTGGAGGTGTTAAAGAGAAGACTGGATGTGGCACTCAATGCCATGGTCTATTTGACATAGTGGTGTTGGGTCATAGGTTGGACTCAATGATCTCAAAGGTCTTTTCCAACCTATTTTTTTCTGTGATACTGTGAGCAATTAGTCTTTGAAATTATTGTTGTAAATAATATTAAGTAGCAAATACATACAATCATTCTTACTTACTGAAAATTGCAGCAGAGTAAATCACAAGCCTTTAAAATCACATCCTAGTACTTTATAAGTAAGAAAACCAAGATCAAAGCAGCAACCAGGCAGATGGGTAAACATAAGAGAGGCAAAATCCTTGTATGCCCTCTCCACCCTCTTGTGCCTAATCCTACAGAAGGCTGAGTTCCCTCAAGCTCCAGGGGCTTCAAAGATTTTTCTTGCTCTAAATTTCACTAGTTCTCCTGAATGTTATGGTCTTTGAAGGCAATGAAGCACACTAGTTTCTCTAATAGCCATTAAGCAATACACTGCCTTCCCTTTCCTGTAATGAGTGGGTGATTGCTTTGTCTGTTTATGAAGTGTTATAAGGCCACAGAGTTGGAAACAGATGTAATTTGCATTCCTCTGCTTCTCTAGGTCTTTCCTTAAGTTCGGATCAGGAGAACAGCAAAGCAAAGATGAGTCCTTTCTATTATTTATAAAGATGATTATATCGTCACTTCCTCAGGTATTGAGGTGTTCATCACAAACAGTCTGCAAAAGGCCAAGGATCTAGAAACCCATTGCTATACTCTTGCTCTTAGTGTGCTTACAAAACAATGTTTTCTGCAAAGGAATAAATGGTTAGAAATTCTTAACATTCTTAAAGTGGAATTAGTGTGTGTAAACTAAGTTGATAGACATCACTCATGAACAGAGGGACTTCCACGTTGGGGTGTTGCTCAGGTTGGAGCTGTCCAAATAAGGGATGCTACTTTTCAAGCACATCCTCACTTACACATCTTCCAAACAGCAACTGTTATATTGTGTCCCATAGACCTTTATGGTGGGGTGACAAAATGTAGCCATGCAGTCTCTGATTCCTTGGTCATCAGCATGAACAAAATTGCAGCTTCTGTCCCAACTCTCCAGACTTTTGCTTCCAATGTAATTCTGCATTATTTCATTGGTAGGCACTACTTCAATTCTTTTTTAGAGCTGGTTGCAAACCAGCACCTAAAACCCTTTGTGAGCCTCTGTGTCCAAAACCACCCGTTCGGAATTACAGGGCACTGTCAAAGCAAGCATGACATCCAGCAAGACCGGGTCCCTCTTCATCCCCTTCATTCCCCATTGCAGTGCATGCTGGGGAGGTGACCCAGCAAATCCCACTGGGGACTGGTGCTGAAAGTGCTCTGAGAGGAAAAGGGCTTTTGATGTGAGCACTGCCCGAATCCTTCCTCCCAGCTCTCGGGCCCTAGGGCTTTCAGATCAAAGCTGAAGCATTACTGCAGAGAGGAGAACGGTTTGCCAAAAAAAAAAAAAAGGAAATTCTGCCAAAAAGAAAGCTCACTGAACATTCAGGCTGTGTTTAAGAAGTATCAACCTTCAGCTCTCACTGGAAGCAGCTTTGTAGCCCCATGCAGACCTGCTCGCCACGGGAGCACCAGCACCTTCTCCCCTCCCAGTGTTTCCTACCACTCCTGCAGCCTGGCCTTAGAATAGGGAAGCTGTCCCAACCCAGAAAGGGAGTCAGCTGTCAGCTTCTGGTCCTGATAAAACTCAGGACAGAACAACAGACAGTGCTCTGCTGAGCATTTTCTATCACTTTGGTTTAAAAGTTAATAGTGCTGAGATAAGCTGAGGGTGACAATTGCTAAAAATTTACTACAGAATTTAGTCTTCTATCTTGGAGTAGCCAAAACAAGTATTTTTTGCCCTTTCCGACTAAATCTTGATAAACCTTTTGTGCCAATAGTATTACTATGCTGTTCCTCTCCTCCATGTCTCTAAGTAATTTGTTTTTTTCCTTTGTGCTGTTTTGAATCCTCATCATGATGTTGGTACTTTCCAGTTGGGTGTTAGAAGCACTCAGATCATTTTGTGCATCCTTGTTTGTGTCTGTGCCATTAGCAAAAATTTTAAGCATGCCACATCCTATGACTTGTGTTTTGGGATTTCCACCAGTAACTTTCCTGTTCCTTTCCTCATTGCTATCGCAGTCAGTTTCTGAGCAAATCTATGATTCTTACACAAAGGACGATCTCTTCCAGCTTAACTGTTCCTCATATGGCACCATATGGAGATTATCTTAAATTTAGGTAAATTAAATTTAGGATATTTCATCAGCAATTAGCATACAACCCCCCAAAATATCAGGACAGTTTGGCTTTATCTATTCTGGAAAAAAAAAGTATTTCTATTTTATTTCCCACATGTTTCTGTATCTTCCACTTTTCTTTCCTTAAGAATTCTTTCTCAAGTCTTGCATACTCCTGATGAGCCTCATAATTATAGATATTCAATTAATTGATGCTTGATGTGTGATACATCACTTGCTTGACTAGCTCACTGGAGACTCTTCATGGGAAAATTCCAGTCCCTTCTTTTACATATTTGGAGCTGTAGGGATTTGGCTTCCACTTTAAATGTGCTATTTTCTGTCTCCCTTCCTTCACTGGCTCCGATGAGAATTGAATCTGGCCTTTTGTTGGAAGCAGCAAACGACAGCATGTACACAAAGCTGGGAATTCAGAGAGGGGCAGATGGGATTTCAGAGGCTGTTTTTGATAATTTGTCCTTACACATTTGTCCTAGTACACATGAGGCATAACAGTAAGCACAAGAAGGGAAAATTAATCATCCTAATCAATTTGTCTCCTGGATGCTCCAATGAGGGGGGTCCCTTACTGGCAGTTGTCTTTGTAGAACTCAAGCCCCATGTGTCACTGTATGTATTTCACTCTGTAATGCATGCATTTCCTTCTAGGGAAGCTAATTGTGAGCTTCATTGAGTATTTTCTGGATCATAGATATCTGACCTACCTGGGTTGGGGCAACTGTCTGGTATCAACACAGACTGGGGGATGAAGTGACTGAGAGCAGCCCTGCCCAGAGGGACCTGGGGTTGCTGGTGGATGAGGCTGGATATGACCCGGCCATGGCACTCACAGCCCAGAGAGCCAAACATGTCCTGGGCTGCACCAAAAGCAGTGTGGGCAGCAGGGCAGGGGAGGGGATTCTGCCCCTCTGCTCTGCTCTGGTGAGAGATCCCACCTGGAACCCTGCATCCAGCTCTGAGGTCCCAGCACAGGAAGGACATGGATGGGTTGGAGCAGGCCCACAGGAGGGCCACAAAAATTAACAGAGGGATGAAGTACATGACTTGTGAGGAAAGGCTTAGAGAATTGGGGCTGTTCAGCCTGGGGAAGAGACACTTTGAGAAGACTTTCTAGCAGTCTCCATGTACCTAAAGACAGCTTATAAGACAGATGATGACAAACCTTTTAGCAGATCCTGTTGTGATAGGACAAGCTATAATGGTTTTAAAGCGAAAGGGGGTAGATTTTAATTAGATCTAAGGTCGACATTTTTACAATGAGGGTGGAGAGACCCTGGAACAGGTTGCCCAGAGAGCTGGTGGATACCCCAGCCCTAGAAACACTCAAGATTACACTAGACAGGATTCTGAGCAACCTGATCTAGTTAAAGATACCCCTGCTCATTGCAAGGGCTGTTAGACCAATGACCTTTAAAGGTCTCTTCCAACCCCAACTATTTGGTGATTCTGTGATCTTCATGGTCAAGAACATTAATTGCTAGTTCTCTTTATGCAGTTCCTTGCACTAACAAAGAAAAGTAAGTATTTAATTGATTATATCAAGACTTAAGTATTTTATATTTTATATTTATTGCATCTATTGTATCTTCAAAATACCTTTCTCCTTAGCATTCCAAATGAGTTGGCATTTGACAGTATATATATTTTGGCAGAGATGAGAGTAAGTTAACAGGCTGATGGCATTTTAATTATTTTATTGAGATGGCATTGGCCCAGCATGCTTGTTGGAATTTACAAATGTGCGTTGATTTATATTTTATTTTGTAAACCAGGCCCAAGAGGCTGACTAATTAGAAACATGACTCAAAGCTATAAGGGGTACTTATTGATTCAGATCATGAAAAGACCAGAATGATCAAAAGCAAACATCTATCTCCCACTTCATCTGGGGTTCAGGAGGTTAAGTGCCATTTGTCTCAAATCTCTGGCATTAGCTCTCTCTCTGTAATGGAGAAGACAATTAGCATCTACATCTACTTGGTTTTCGAATGTACTGTATTATTTAAAACAATGTGCTTTTCGTGACTAAACTATGCATAATAATCTATTATCAACTCCTTTCATTAGCTGATATTTTGTTTTTTTCTCCCCTTAATTCATATTTTTCATTCTATTTATTTAAAGTTTGAAATGTATGGCTTCATTTTAGAAGAAATAGCATGATTGGCTAAATAGATGGGTTTTGTGCTGCACATCTAATTAACATACCATGGCAGCATCTAATCACTTCATTAGTTACTTGGGACCAATTTTAAATGGCATCAACACTTCTGTGTTGCCATAATGCAGAAAAATGCTAAAATGTTAATGCATTCATAGGGTAGTGACAGAAAAGGCAAATCAGAAGTGTTTTATACTGTCTGTGCTGCTCAAGGTCTTCTCTGGAGCCTGGTTTAAGGACTGAAAAGGAAGGCAATGTGCATGTTGAAAACAGACATTGAACTCAAACTCTTCCTGAATGCAGCTGAGAGAGAATTTGTTTTCTGGGGAAGAGAGCAGGAAGCATCTGTAGCTGCCTCCTTCTGCCAGGGTGGGAGCAGCTTTGAGCTGATTGGGTACATTCTTCTGTGCCACCAAACCACTGCAGAGGGACATTCTGCTTTCATGAGTCTCTCAGATTTTTACACACCCTTTTCAGACTTAAGAGCCCAATGCAAGAAACGTGCGTTACTTTTTTGTAGGGACCCGAGAGGAGAGAACTTCAGTAAATAGTGGTGGATTTGATTTACAGCCCTGGAAGAAACTTGGTCTGGCGTAATTAACAGAGATTTATAGTCGTTAAGTAAGAGAAATGTAAGCCTATGTTTCTATAGTTATAAGCAGAATTGTATTGGGTGTTATGGTGGAGGGTTTAGAGTATAATATGATTTTGTAACTTAAGTTAAGGATTTAGATGTTAAGAGTAGAAGTACATGGGGGTACGTGACATGACAGGTCATTGGCTGAGAGACCTCTGCATTGCAGAGGAGAGAAATTATAGCTGATAGGTCATTAGGTCAAAACAAAGTTTCGTTTTAAGTGTCTATTGGATTAGAAAGTTATAAAAAGCTGTGTAACTCTAAATCTTGTGACTATTCGCCATTTTGGAGGTGTATTGCTCAGACCCTTATGTCTTACGACTGATGCTGGTTTGTTTTTAGTAATAAACCTCCTTAAACGCTGATAGTACCATCTCTTTAATTAATAAGTCCGACGCGTGGAGCTGTGCCGGGGAACAGCACTTTAGAGCAAGAATTTACGGCTTCTGAGAGTTGCTCTGATAAGCCAGAGATTTATAGCCAGAGCGACTAAGGAGGGGCTCTGTGCCCCTCTAAAAAGGGGTCCTAAACATCAGCTAAACCAGCAGCCCCCCAAAAAACAGCAGGCAGGGAGCCAGAAAACATCGACACTTTTTAGTATGTAAAAAAAGCACAGAGTCTTTTGAGTACTCTTCTGTTGCTCTGCCTGTGTTGTCTCACCACGGTGCACATGGAAAGCAAAGCTAATTGCATTAGCACTGGGGTGCAGCGAGAAGCATATTGGAGCTGGGCTTGGAAAGCGGAGCTCGCAGGCCTCTGCCTGCTGCAACCGCCTGTGCCAAAGCATTCATTACTATGAGCTGGAAATATTCACACCCTCCCACACACAAGGACTGGATTGAGAAAGTTTCATATTGCAGAGTTACTGAAATTATTAAATAGAAAAACAAAAGATGTCTCATACAGGAGACTGATTGAGGTTTAGCAGTGCTAAAGGGAAGCAGGACTTTCCATTCCAGATCAATGGACTTCAGTAACAGCTGCCACCAAACCATTTCAATCTCTTTGCTGCTCAGTGCCACAGCAAAAGTGGCTTCTTCTACTTGGAGAAGAAAAAAAAATTCCAGTATTTTTTCCAGTGATAACATTTATAGCCTCAAATGTGAGACCAAGCTCTGAGCAACCTCAGCTTTCCTTGCTGCTTCAGAGACCTGAAGGTGCTCAGCATGGGCTGCAGTTGTGCTCTCTGTGCTGCACTCCACTTCCTTCCTCAAAGGTGTGAGTTTCCAGTTGGAGTTCCAGCAGTCACGGGGTATCAGGCAAAACCCCACTGGATGTCTGCCTGCTTTGTCCCTGCCCAGTGGGTGGCCACATTGAAGAGGAGTGGAGCAGTGGAGGCTGAAGACGTGGTACCGTGGAGTAATCCGCAGGTTACAGACACAGCTAAAAGGTTTCTGCCTCCCCTTAGTTACTCCATCCCAGCTTGTGACCAGTCGTGTAAAAGGCTAAGTCAGGTCAACTCCAGTTTGCTCTGACTCAGCCTGTTCCATGGCAGGGGTGTAAATTACACTTACACGGCATCTATTTACAACAAAAAGAAAAAAGTATCTGCAGACAGTGTTTAAAAACAGGCTTCTATAACCAAATTGATTTAGAGTGCAGCCTCTGAGACAGCTGATTTAATTGAGCTAATCTAGCAATTACCTCCAGGAAAAAAAATGCTTGTGCATAGGGGATTTTTAAAAAGCTCCCCACAGTGGAAAAGAATGGGGAACCACTGCTTGAAGTTTTGTCAAGCAGAAATTTCATTTACAAAGGACTTAAAAGAGATATTGTCATGTGGCTGGAATAGTAGGTTGGAATCATCTAACTAAATATAGCTATCCACATCTGAGTTGGTCAGCTTGACTAAGTTACAGTCAATAGAGGAATGCTTGATATGATAAGTAGAGCATAAAGCATGATTCCTTTCTTCCTAAAGGTGTCCAGATTAGATGAATCTCAGCGCTTAAAACACTTGTTTCTCACCAGAAAGGAACCTCCAGTGACTAGCTCAGACACGGATCCTTGCATTATAGATGTGTGAAGTGAACAAACCCTTCTCAACGTGACAAATACTTCTGCTTTTTCAAACATTCATACCATTGCTTTTGTTCCACAAAATATTTGAACTGCAGTCACCTTGCCTCCTTTCTGTTTTGGTCTGTACCTTATTAATTTCTTTGTGCTGCAAAGGCTGTCAAGAGGACATTGTTCTTTGCCTGACATACCTACTTACTGCAAAGCACTGTGTACACTGCTGTATAAATAACATCTCTGGGAAAAAAATGAATAATTGAAAGGGATGGAAAACTTTGTTCAGTTGACTGAAATAATCTAGTAGAAGCTATATGAGAACAGAGTCTGCAGGGACAAAATTTCCCAAGCATATGTCCTAGGAATTAATTTTGACAGTTTTGGACAGAGTTCTGTAAAGAGACAAACAATTCAACATAGAGATTTAGGGAACACAAGTGGTTAACAACAAACCACGGAGACCTGCTCCAGCTGCAGGTAAACTTATTGATGTCTGTTTCTAAATATCTTCCATATCTGGAATTACCAATAAGAGAACTAGTTCATAGCCTGAGAGGAAGAAGCCTATTTCCTTATGGATCAAAGTGTTTTATTTTCCATCTAAACCATGAAGTGTTTGGCAGCACCTTTTCATTTTTCCTGATTGGTGCTGCTGAAACTGCAACTATTTCCACAGTATAGCACTTGACTGTCCTACTGCCTGCATTGCCACAAAGACTGGATCACAAGGATTTTCCAGGAAGCCTCTTTAAAGCTGGGTGAAGATCTAGACAGGTTGAGATTGCACTAGGTGAGGGATCTGTGGTGAAGATTCATGAGGCTTTTGAACATTACTATAGATTTCTTCTCTGGTCATGAAAAAAGTGGTATAATTTTTCTTTTCCTTTGCATCCTGTTAAAGATTTTGGTATGAGACTTGCTTTGGTCACCTGTCTTATTTAGACGAAAAACTCAGTGTGATTTTTCCTGCAGTGGTGGGATGACCGTGATTGGATTCCTTACACTCTGCTCCTGCTTCAGCATGGAGTTCTTTCCATCAGAGACAGTCCTCCATGTACATCTCCAGCATGAGTCCTTCTCACAGTCTTCAAGAGCTGTTCCAGTGAGGGACTCTTCCACAGGGTGCAGTCCTTCAGGAGCAGGCTATTCCAGCATGGGTGTCTCATGGGGTCACAAGTCCTGCCAGCAAACCTGCTCCAGTGTGGGCTCCTCTCTCCATGGGGTCATGGATCCTGCTAGGAACCTGCTCCAACATGGTTCTTCCATGGGGTCACATATGTCTTTACCTTTTGGCATCCACGTGCTCTGGTGTGGGGTCCTCCATGAGCTCCTATGTGGACATCCAGGGGCTGCAGGGGAAACTCTGCTCCAGTGCCTGGAACACGTCCTCCCCTCCTTCAGCACTGATGCTTGTGTCTTCAGAGTTTTTTCTCACATATTCTCACTCCTCTCTCTGCCTGCAGACTCAGTTCAGGGTATTTTTCACTTTCTTATGTGTGTTATCCTAGAGGTGCTATCACCATCACTGATGGGCTCAGCCCTGGACAGCGACAGGTCCATCCTGGAGCCAGCTGGAGTTGGCTCTGCCAGACATGGGGAAAGCTTCTGGCAGCTTCTCACAGAAGCCACCCCTGTAGCCCACCCGCCAGCTGCCTCAGGGACTGTCTGAAGGAGGTGTTATTCCATTGCACACAGGGGAGTGCTCGGGAAGTGGAGAGCTGGTGTGCCTGTGAGCAGCAGCGACTCCCCAGGCCCAGGCACACCTGGGTTGGGTGCAAACAGGCAGGGTCTCGGCAGAGAAGAACAAGCTCTGCAGCAGCAAAGTCTTAGGAAGAGGAGCAGAGGCTACCGTTTGGAGACACCAAGTAGTAGTGTGCTGGGTAACTGGCAAATGCAGGCTTTCAGCCTCCCCCTCTCGTGAATGTGCTTACCCCTGTGGATAACCCCATTTTATCATCTTCATATGTTTGTGTCATTTTTGTCTCACAGATAGACAGGGTGTTAGCAAGGCAAATGCTTCCCTGAAAAGTAGCATCTTCTGTATGCCCACATCAGTACTGTCTTTTTTTAGACTAGAGCTGAGCATTTAATTTTGTTCGAAATAATAACATTATGGTTTTTTAATGTTTTCCTGCTTTGCATTGAATATGGTGTTTGTGGGGGTGAGACTGAAAGAGAATTTTCTTTTGTTCTAGTGACTGGCATTTTCTGTAACTATTTTCTGCCCATGGCTGTCTTGTCGCTAACAATCAGACTTGGCCCTCCTGTACTTGCTATAAACTGGACTGTGAAATCACCCAGTTGATAAAGCAGTTCAATTTTTGCAGACTGTGCTGGTTGCCACTCAATAATAGACCTTAAATTGTAGCTTCTCACTGAATGTACACCCTTAAGAAAAAAAATATATATATAACTTGTATCTTTTATATACTTTTGAGCCACTCATAAGGAATTAAGAGAGCCAGTATAAATTTGTAGAGTATCTATTATGACACATGAACTCCCTCTCCAACAAAACCCCCACATATTTACATAAAAATGCAGCCAGCAAGAGAAACTCTTCGGAAAATAAATTGCCCAGGATCAAACTACTACTGATCAGTTCTGTGCCCCTCCTTTCCTCTGCTTTAGGTTCCCCCAGCACTCCTGGTTAAAAGGGCAGGGTCCAGGAGTCTGGCTGGTCCCTGTATCAGTCAGAGCAATGCTCTGAGCCCTGGAGGCTGCTGCCACCATCCCTGAGGCATCTCTGGAGGATGGCAGGCATGAAGTGGCCTTGGTGGCCATCTGCTCCCTGGCACCCCCCAGCCCTGGGGAAAAGCACCACATGGAGAGACAAGCTTGGGGTCGTGTCTCTGTGCAAGGCAGCATCTCCTGAACCTCAGCTGCTGCAAAAGGCACGGGCACCACAGTCGAGCATGTTGTCCTCAGCTGTGCTATATACTTGAAAATGCATTTGTTTAGGTATCAAGAGTAAACATGCAATAAAGACAGAGCAGTCATACTTCTTACTTTCTGCAATTTTCTTGTAATAAATGATAATGGTAAAATGTTGGCAAAATATGAAATCTAGTGCTTTTTAAAAGCTTATAGCTGTTGACTTCTGTTCATTATAATTCTTGATGCTAGGTGTGCAGGGAGATGGTCACTCCTGACCTAGAGTTACAGTAGAGTTCTTACAAGAAAATAAACTCAAAATCTTGTAGCAATAAAAAGCCAGGTGCTTATCTGGAATATTATTACTTTTACATTTCATATAGCTGCTTCATCATGTTCCTTATATTGGTCAGTGATCCCCTAAAGAAATCTCTCCTGCCAAGGCACCTCAAACGCGTTTGAGGTCAGTCTGACCTTGTTGAACTGCCTGCCAGCAGTTTTGCTTGCCAAGATCAAGGTAATCAGCATCTGGAGGTACTTCTCTCATGATTGCAAGAAGATACTGTACAGACTATTGTTAAGGTGACAAATGGATAAATCACCCTGATGGATCACTGAGCTAAAGTATCAGTATTGCAGCTGATTTGGATATCTTTATGTGGCACTGTGGTGCCCTGTGTATGCCCACTAAGCCATGATTATGTACCACAGGATGACCATGGTAAGAATACACACTAATGATCCCAACCACACACACAGGCCTGCTGCTTTCAGCAGCAGTTTCCACACATGCAAAGGGTGGTGGGCGGCTCCTACTTTAAAGTGACAAGGGGCTCTCAGATCCTAGTACCCAGAGATGGTACCACAGTTCAGATTCATGGAGAGGGCTGTCTAGCAAAATTTGGACCTTCATAGCCTGTAAATGATGCTGAATATGTGGAAGAAGAAGTTAAAAAAATTGTACAAACAAATGACCTGGGAATGCTAAATGATGACAAATTGTAAGTAAGGTGCTAGTGACAATATTGGAGAATGTTACTAATTAGCTCAAATGGCAAAAGTTTTTATGTATGATATAATGCCAAAGTGAGTGGGTGACAACGGAGGTCCAAATACCAACAGGAATTATTAATGTTAATACTGCCTTGAAAAGTACTTACCAAACATTTAAAATCATGTTTTCACATTCTCCACCTAACTGCAATCCCTGACAGTTGATTTCCATTTCAGATAAGTTGGCAGACAAAATGATGGATTTCCCCAGTATTGGATGTTAGTTTGTGTTATTTGTAGATGTTTTCCTTTATTGCCTGTTGGCCTCATTGGCTATGGAACCTGTAGCCTTCAAATACAGTAAATCTGTTTCCTCTGTGTGTGCCTAGTTTTCATCAGGGAAAGATGATGGCATGATCCTTTAGACAAGGCTAAATGCTACTGGCAGTGGGTAATTGCTCAGACAATGTAGGTGCTCCTGTTGTCTCCAGGTTCACCAGGAGACATGATGCCTAAGGGTGGTTGGTCACACGGGATGTGTGGCGCAGACTCAGAAGTAGCATCTAGACCTTATGAATCCACTGGCCTCCAAAGGACTTGCACCACCTTACATCCTCCCAAAACATCTGTCTCTTCCCCTGCAACATCACAGAATGATTTAAGTTGGAGGGAACCCTGGGCATCACATGCTCCAGGGCCTGGCTCAGAGCAGGATTAACTTCAAACCTTGAACAGGTTGCTTCACTGCCCAGTTGCATTTTGAGCATTTTCAAGGATGGGAATTCCAGAGTCTTGCTGAGTTTCTTGTTCCATAGTTTGTTTTGTTTCTCTGCTAAGATACGTTTCCATGTGTCCAATTTCTCCTGCTGCAAGTTGCATCCATTTCACAGTTCATCACTGGATAGAGTCCGGCTCCATGTTCTCCACATTCTCCCATGAGCTGGTTGAAGAAGACAGTAAGATCTTCCCTTAGCCTGATCACCTTCAAACTGAACAAATCCAATTCTTCACTCTCTTTACATATTTATACTCCTGATTTGTGCTACAATCCTGTAATCTCCTTGAGGTCCCTCCTGTGGAATCTCCCTTTTGTAATGTTTTTACTGTACCAGGGAATCCAGAGCTAGACACAGCACACCAGATTTGGCCTCACAAGTTCCAGAAAAAGTGGAATAAACACATCCCTCCATCTGCTGGGTGTGCTGTTCACAGGCAGCCCAGCACAGGGCTGCTCTTCCCAGCCCCAAGAACCCACTGCAGACTTGGGTTCAGCTGCCCCTCCACCAGTACCCACAGCTGGCCCTGGCCTGTGCTGTTGCAGAGGGTGATTTCATCCCAGATGTATGGCAATACAGTTATTTGTGAACTAGCTGAGGTAACAGAGAGGAGATGATCTGCCTTTTGAGTAAAGTTTGCTGTGGTTAAATTTGTTAAAGGGCATATAAGGTATTTGTAGTACTTCTTCCACCAAACATGATGAGGTGTGCAGTGCACATAAGAACTTTGTATTTAGTGATTTAGGATTAAATGGAAGCCTGCTTTACTAAGACAGACAAGAATTAACTACAGCTTGGAGAGGGTTTAGGTTTGCCTGTTAAACCAGGTTCACAGTCTTTTACCAGTGAAATGAGCATACGGGTGGGGAAAAGGTAAACAGAAAGGAGGGATCACACAGACTACAAAGCTCCTCTCCTTTCTGATTTTCATGAGAACATGAAGACACAAAACTACCTCTCTTATTCTCCAGCACAGAGCAGAATATGGCACAAGGCAGCAGTGGAGCAGCATCTCTGTGACAAGATGGGCCCTCTGTGCCACACTGGCAAGGCTCTGTGTCAAGGTCAGTGGGTGGCAGGGGACAAGTCCATGGCTCTCTACTGCTCAAAGGCAATGATATTCTGCCAGGCAGAGACATTTGTTCTTGCAAAATTAAAATAAGAGGAAAGCTTATGGTCTGAAGAGTGCTAGGGCCAGTCCTGGTCCAGAAGTGAATGAGATGGGGCTTATGTGTGCAGATTAATGCTGCATGACAAGGATCATGAATTGCCTGTTAAGGAGTCATTCAAATCTCTCCAGCTTGGTAGGCAACATTTTTGCAGTGAGGGGAAAGCAGATGAAATATTAGACCTGCCAGAATTTCTTTGAAATTTGCTGTGATTTTATGGTCTTTTATTTCTGGGTTGGGTTTTTTTTTTCCATTTTTGTTTGGGAGTCTGTGTTTACGTTTCTATAATTGAAATGAATGGCAGATGACTAGCTAAATTCATTTAAGAGAGTGTTCCCAGAGACACGGTGTCAATAAACAGAAGAATGCAGGATTATAATTATCTGTGATCTGTCTAATAGAATAATAATTTAATATGGGTAGGCACAGAGGGTCAGCTCTTTAGCTCAAATTAGCATGTGTCCATTGAATTAAATGGATCTCTGACAGACTTCAGCCGCTTAAGAACTAGCTCAGTATTTTCAAGCAAATTGTGATTTCAAATAGACAGTTCACCTTAAAAAGTGTGTTCAGCAGTGATAGACTGCATCACAGAAGAAGAAATGTCACTCTCTGTAGAGTGATTTGCTAGTTCTTTCTGTACAGCAGTCTGGAAGCATGTGTGAACTCGTTAATGTTGTTGAAAAAGGAATTCGACAATGCCAGAAAGTAAATGCTGGTCTTTACCAGCATTTACCATCAGCAAGACACTAAGTGAGGTACAATTTAGTAGAAGGAATTAGTAAAATGGGACTAAAAGTCTTCTCTCCCATGAATGCGAAAGTATTTTTTTCTGATTCCCAGAACACAACCTGCGTTGATTGGATGACATGACATTAAAACTGCTGACACACTCAGAGATGGGCTGCTTGTTTACAGAGAATTGAAATTCAGATCCATATTGTCTGAGCAAGGCTGGCTGCAGACAATTTCAAATTGTTTTCCTTTCCCTGAACCATTTACCCAACAATGTTTTCCCCCAAGAAGTACTGGCTTCTGCTAATCACGCAAAATATGTCTGTGCAGCAAATTCAGAAGCATGTGATGGCTCCAGGTCTTTGTCATCTCTATGATCCATTAAAAACTTTATGTTTTTTGCATTTTTTATTTTCAGAAGATAGATCTCTGATAGACTGATCATTTGGGGAGGCCTGTGGGCTATGAGCTCGGCTGGGTGGTGCTGGAGCCTCACGATTCCACCTCCTGGCTACTGGGAGCTGAACGGACAATCCCTCTCCAATGTTGCTGAGGTCAGGGAAAAAGAAAAGCCTGGTGGTTGAAGGCATTGCAGATAGTTTGGAGAGAAACTCCTGAGCTATGGCACTCAGTGCTGTACTGATTTGTTCTCAAGTTATACTTGGTTATTGTTAATCACAGTCCTGTGTTACTCAAAGGAGACAGGCTTGAAAAGACAGCAATCATTTTGAAATAGGCTCAAAATAAATGAGCAGGCTTAGAAACTTCCTAATTGTCCATTTCCTGTAAATTATGGAAATGGAAGATAGTTCTGAGTCAGTATGAATTGAAGATTTGTGTGTTTTAAGACGTTTTTCTTTTGAAAGTTCCCATACTACTTGCTGCTGTGTGAGATGTGGTAGTTATTCCACCATCCCAACAAACACAACTGATTTATGCAAGCACAGACTCAGGGAAACCTCTAAAGCATTGCCTCAACATGAAAAGCATGTTGTGTAATTCCTTATTATTATAATATATATGGATCTGTGGAGACCATTTATGCTCCGGACTTCGTGCATGGGACAGTAAGCAATGGGATGATATCCTCTGAGGACTGGCCTGTTTGCAAACAGCTGCAGAACACAGTTTGGACGAAGAATGGTGTTGCATCACTTAGGATATGATCTTTTGGAATAAAAGTTTTGTCCTGGAGTGAGACAGAAAAGACTGCTGAGGTGTTTTATGGCCAATGTGCATTTTGTTGTGATGTCTGAAGATGATGATGGTTTCTGCCTATCCTGTTAGAAGGCTAAAGCTTACAAGGTTCTCTCTTTGCAGGCTAAATTTATTTCAAAGAAGATCCAAATGCTTTACGATATGACAGTTTCAGGGCATGTGAGACCTATAAAATAAGGATCATCTCAGAAAAGGTTAATGGGGAGTGAATGGGGGCTCTGACACATCCAGTTAAAAGATCTAAGGGACATCTAATTTCAACAGCAGGCAGAAAGTTCAAAACAAACTAAGGTGATGGTTTTTGCATACTACACAGTTATTTTGTATGGGCCCTTGGGTCTGGATACTGGGAATACTAAGAATTTGAATGGCTTTAAAAACATGAGTAGGTAAAATTCATTGAAAAGAACCCATCAGTATCCATTAAATAAAAAGGCAACAGCTCTTATTCAGAAAGTCTCTGAGCTACAATGTTTTTGGAGTTGGGGACTGAACTTGGGGGAAATAGAAGTTCCTGCTTCCCCTGCATTAGTATTCCTCCACTGCTGACCACAGACAGGAGCAGGAGGCAGTGAGCAACAAACCCATGGTCTGCCTCAGTAACACCAGTCTTGTGTTCTTATGTGGCACTGCTTTATTGGACTGCATCTTAAAACTGCTGTAAAGGCCCTTTATAACTGAGGGTTGGAGGACCTCTTCTGGGACCCGTCTCTTGATGGTAATTTGGTTGTTCACTGAAGTGCTATTTTATGCCATAAGAAGTTATGGATCTAGACTACAATGTATTCATTTTATTTATCTTCATTGAAATCCTAAGATACTTTCGAAGAGTTGGTAACAGCTGAATAGGGATCTCATAGTTACCCTAGGGCTGTTTCAAGTAAAGGTCCCATGACATTAATGTGAGTTTTGAAATTGAGTATCCATTTGTAAGATCCATCCTCCCTACACTCCAAACTGACAAGACAGAGGCGTGTTACAAATGTCAGATCAAGCTAAACCACTTTGCATTTTCTGAGGTTTGCATATATGCAATCTTGTCAAATGAAAGCCATAACAAGCTTGATACAACAAAGGACAGAGTGAGCTCCTTATGCTGTTTGTAGTGGGAGCAGCTAAAGCCTCATGCCTCCTATAAAGGCAGTATGTTTAAAGAGACTGGGAAAGATGCCCAAGTTCTAGCAATTTTTTTACTTGCCAGTGTTAAACGGAAAACAAGTTATTGCCACAGCAAGAAGTCAGACTTTAAAAATGGTAGAAACATGCATCCTGGACCTGTTATATATACATATATTCATCAGCCTCTACAGGAGAAGAAAGCATATTATAATGTGATTACCCACAGCGAGGAGCTGCTGGAGTGCTAATAGCAATCTGTCCTCTTGAGCTTGCAGAGCTCTCCACTGCAGCCTGGAGACTCTTCCCACTTTGAAATCAAGTTTATTGTCTCAAGCAGAAGTTATGTTGCAAAGCACTAAAAGATATTTTAATAAAATGGTCCAGACTAAATTGCTGACTACAGGACAATTCTGCAGCTTCACAACAGGAATTGTAGGGTTCCTGCTGCCTTCTTAACTGCATGATAAATTGCAAGCCTCTTGCTTCTGTGCCACAGGCTCAGAGAGCATTGTGTGATCACCATTGCTCTTCTGATTTACTTTTCATGCCTAGTGGTACCCATATAAAAATATCTCTGTTTATGCTGAGGCTCTCTCAACTTTTCTCATTGGTTATATAGTGGAACAATCAGGTTGGCAGTAAATGTAAACATGTATCCTGGATGTAATGTTAATTACATTTTAATTCTCTGTGTCCATTACATCCATCACCTCAGTTTGTGCACTTGCTATGAGGCTATGAACCCATTGTCAGGACTCTGAAGATCAGTTTTCTCAGGTGTGCACAAGGTCTGGTTCTGCAATTTTATGCAGATAGCAATACCAAAATCTTCTGTTTTCACACAGAGTTTGCAGACTGTTTTGCTGTGCAGTGCAAGATGTATGTACCTGTTCTACTGTTGTCTTTTACGACTGGAAGCTACCCCTGGGCAGGAGTAATACATGAAGTTTTGTTTTCACCCAAATCTCAGTGACTAGTGTTTTTCTTTGTAGAGGTCCTCAGGGTAATTGGTGGAATTTTGTTTTTATGAATAACTCACCGAGGACCTTAGCCAAAGTCAACTGAACTTGACAGAAGGCCTGGTATTGGCTACAAGAAGATTTTGTTACAGCTCAGGAGTGAAGACTTTGCCCCAAACACTGTGAAACCTGACTAGGTCAGATGGGAAAAATGCCATAGTAAGAAAAGCAAGAGAGCAGATGTGAATGTGTTACTAAAAATGTAGGGGTCTTCATGTAAAAATGTAGAGATGCTTTCTGTGTTAGTGAGAAACCGAGCTAGCTTGTGTTCTCCTAAGCCTTGGTCTTGATGGGTTGTAGGTGTAATCTGATGGCTTCTGCCCCGCAGTACAGAGACTGAACACATTTGAGCCTAAAAAGAGACCCCACCTATGATTTCTTTCTGAGATCCACCAAACAGACAGTTCTAAATCTTTTTTAGTTTGTGTTTCAGTGGTTCAGTTAAATGTTTTTAATCAGGATGTCATACTGTATCAAGGGAAAGCACCTTCGGAAATCTAAGCGTATTATGTCAGCTGTCACTTTTTATTAACTAAACTTGTCAAAAATGCTAGCAATATTTCAGTGTTAAATGCTAACATTTAAATTTGCATTTAAATAGGATGCTATTGTTTTCATTAAAGTGTGTTGTCAGTGTTCCTTATATTTGCATCTTACACCAGTCTTTAACAATAATATTTATGTCAGGCTCAGTCTTTCACACGATTTTGCTTGTGATGAGTGCTAAGCTGAGAAGCCTGCAGTCAGCCCTGCAGTTTGCCCACCATTAACACTACCTGTTCTTATGTCTGCATCTGTCATCATGCAGCATGAAACACAAACTATTTTTAAAAAGACTGATTTTGGTGTAGGTTATATATATTCTGTATGCAAAAAATGTCAGGTCTACCAAAAGCACCTACAAGTGCTTTTACAGATACAGCAAAGATAATCACAGCATAACCTCCAAATTTTGATGCAGCCTTTGGCTCTAACTGCTGCAGTTAACACAATTATCATCGGGTGAATTTACCATATGTACATTGGTTAATATTTACACAGTGCTTTGGACACACAAACTATTGAAGTCCTAAATGGCATTCAAACCTACAAAAACTTGCTGCTTTATGACAAGGATTAGAAATATAGGCCACCTGAGGTGGTACAAAACCTTGGTGAGGAAGAGTGTGGTTCAAAGCTGATGTTCTAGTGTGACAGACGGGGTTCTGCATTATTGAAAAACCCAGAAACACCCTACAATTAGCTGACCATTATGAAACACTGTAATGTCTAAGTTGTGACATGGTTACAAGGAAAGGACATACAATGACACTGAACAATTGAATCAAAATAACAGTCCTAAAATAGTAAGTATTGCAATGAATTATTAAAGTTGCTTATTTTAACGTTTTATTTACTGAATTTTGCATTATTAAAATTACAAATCATCACCTCACATTGTGCTGTCATTGAATCTGGCCCCCCTGAGATTTGCTTTGTTCCCATTCAGTCTATACCGTTGGTTAATATGAACTTGGTTCCTGAGTCATTACACCCTTATGAGTCATGCCACTGACTCCTTGTTGCCCATTCTGTCTCATTTGAATTTTCTTGGCTGTGCCAGGTAAGCTTTGCAAAGCTCCAGCACACCATGAATCTCTCATCATGTGTTTTCCCATGTGCAACACCTCTTGTCCTCCATGTCCCAGGGTGCTAAGCTACTGCCTTCTTTAATTTAACTTTATCCCTGGCACTCATCTTTCTTGAAGTACTCAAATGAAAAAAAATTAAAATTGCTTGGTAAAATGAAATCCCTCGTGAGATGCCCAGCATATGCCAGCTTTCCTGTGATTGTTTTCATACTGTATAAATTTTCATATATTTTTGCTAAATATATAGGCTGGTTTCATGTACAGGTCAATCAATGGATTCTTTAGCATGATAACAAGGAAAGGCTACTCCTGTGACATGCCCCAAAAGGACCAAGGCTTTGAGATAAAATTCCCTACCGGGAAGGGAGGAATCTGTAATGCTAAAATAAGGAACACATGAAATAGAAAACTTTTTAGACAGAGTGAAAGCACAAAGGTATAGAAACAGCTCTACCTATACTCCTCTGTGTTGCTGAGAAAAGCCTGGATCTCTCTGTCCCGTCCAAGGAAATAATGCTGGCCCAGCTGCAGAACAACATCTCAGTCTGTTCCCGTTTGTGTGTCTCTCCTCCTCCATGTCTCCTCCGATGACCACCTACAGCCCTTCATGGAAAACATGATGTAATAGACACACAAAGAAAAGAAGAATCACCCATCATGATTTAAAGAGACCCTGGGAAGGCTGGTCTCATGGACAATTCTTACATCATCTTCAACATAATTTCTGTTCTTCTTTGAGGTCGGAGAACCTTGATAAGGCTGATTCCCTCTGGGCAAAGCCGCAGCACAGATAATCCCGGCAGCAACAGCATAAATCAGGGTCTGTCTTCTCTTGTAGCTTGCATGCTTTATGTTCAAAACTACCTATTTATAACCTTTCTCATATGAATGCTAAAATGGTAGCTGCCATTTTTAAAACAACACATATCTGTTCTGGTGAAATCGTTTTATTTTTGAAACTACCTACCTTGTGCACGTAGTCATACTGCTGGCAATGACAGATGAGCTTTGACTCAAGTCCCACTAGAAACAGTGTTTTGCCATTACACCTCATTTGCCTTTTTCTCTTTGAAACTTCTCCTGATAGATAAACTTTTGAATATTTTCAAAACATCAGTTCAGTGGCGAGTTAATTTTGAGACTATCAGTGATACCTGCCTAATGTCTGAATGGGGATGCTAAGTCAGCTGTATCTAAGCACAGTGCTCACTGCCCTTATGTGTCCTCAGAGCAGTCTGTGTGGGAGGAGACACTGCCCTGCCCATCAGACAGGGTAAGGCATGTGTTTAGCTTTAATTATGGATGGATGGCTGGCAAGTGACACTGTTAAACCTGCTACCCATCACTACCTGAGTTTGAGCTTCTCACCTTGCTCTAGGGAGATCCAGGCAGTGCTGGCTTCCTACAGCTATTTAAAATCTGGTCTTAATCACCTGGAGGAGAGACATGGAAGTGGGATGTGATTGCTGTCCTCAGCCAGGGGCTAGAGAGAGGGCAGTAAGACTCCTCACAGAGCTGAGCACTGGAAGGAAACCTTCCTGTGTTGCAGCAAGAGAAATTCAGATTAGAATCAGAGAATCATTTAGGATGGAAAAGACTTCTAAGATCATCTTGTCCAGCCATAGACATAACACTGGCAAGTTCACCACTAAGCCATGTCCTTAAGTGCCACAGCTTTTAAATACCTCCAGGGATGGTGTCTCAGTCACTTCCCCATGGCAGCTTGTTTCAATGCTTGAATTTTGATGCTCCAATTTTGACTGTACAAGAGGTTGGGTGAGTCATGCCATAAGTGTGTTTTGGGCATCACGCCTCCCTCTCCACTGACCCTGCAGGGAGCTGGAGTGAGGAGTTCAGCTGGAGGTGGTTGCACTGCCAGCACCAGCTGTACCATAGGAGCTTCTTGTCTACCCTGCTTGGAATCACCCATCTGTTTGCCCTTTGGTCCTTTAAGATATTTTAAGAATAATTGCCTCCTTAGTAGTCACTGAACTCTTTTTAAGGACAGATAAAGTGCAATCCATGCATTCTAGCTTATTGTGATAAATGGGCATGCATTTGATATACAGCAAATGTTTCTGTATGTATTTTTCCTTTTCCTAAAAATGCCATTGCTTTTCTTGGGCTTAAACTGTCTTTGCCATTAAAAGTAAATCTAGGGGATCAGGTAATCATTCCCAGAATATTTCCATTTCAGTCTAATGATAGGGAGGAACACCCCCTGAGGTAGTGTGCAAGTTAATACTGCTGTCAATTTTTTCAGTTTTCCCCATCAAATTATTTATGCTTTCACATGAATGATTCCTTGGAAGGTTAATCAAAATAATTTCAGTGCATATTTCTTTCTTTGGTCCAGCTATCCATTCCAGAGCAGTATGATTATGTGGAAAACCCAAGATACTTTTCCAAATGTAATACCTTGCACCAAGGCTTCCCATATCTGACAGTAATAGGAAGAGGACTTGCAGATGCTGGCCTCTGCATTGTACTCTATCAACTTAGCAGAGTTATTTTGGTAGGATTCCACTCTTGCTGGGATTCCTGCAAAATCTGTCAACATAGACGGCTGCTCAATGCTGAATAAGCGTTGTTTACTATTCGTGCTAGAAGTGAGTCAAAAAGCCCTATGATCACCTTCTGGCCAAAAAGCAATGCTAGAGTTTTCTGTGCAAAGATCATTTGGAATCTTAACATTTTCAGACTCATGTATAAAAAAGATATTGAAATCCCACAGATACTGAAGAACCTCTGAAATACAGTTTATGTGAGTGTGCCAAAGACTTCTGTCCAAGTTGGAACAAAAGGATGCCTTCTGATCCTTTTTTTTCCAAGGCAATTTTTTTTTGCACAGCCTCAACCAGTCCTCTAGACAGAATGTAAATCCAAGAAAGTTCTCTTTATAGTATTTGGAATTAAGTACTGCACAGATATTTTGCTAACATCTGTCTGCCTCAGTTTAGGGAACAGAAACTGATTCATCTGAGGAAGCTGCTGGCAACTGACATACAGAATAGCTGAATCACAGCCAGCACCAGAATCATAAAAATGCATGTTTTGTTCAAAGGGAAGAATTTTGTCATTAGCCATGCCAAAACCTGCCTTCGTTGACAGAAATGGATGAGAGAGCATTACCTTATCTCAACATCCAGTTTACCAGGTCACACACTGGCAGAGTACTAATTGCATCCGTGATCTTGCAGAGGTGACAAAGCCAAGCTTGTTCCCAGCTCAGGAGAAGCTTCCCTACATGTATGTATTTGAAAATGGGTTATGTGGCCAGGCAACAGGCAGCCCTTGCAGGGAAGCCCCTCTATGATTCTGCTTCGTTCTCTTCTTCATCCCCTTTAGGGAAGGCTCTGTTGTGAAGGGGATGATATCTGGAGACAGCAGGAACCACTGATACTGTGGCTGCGCCAGCCTCACACTGGTCCCTTCAGTAAAGTTGTCCCTAAAAAAATGGGTTGCCACCTCAAAAAGCCCATCAGGTGAAAAATACATCAGGAGCAGGAGAGGTCAGGCCTGCCCAAACTCTCTGTCGCTGAGGATGGGAGTTTTGGGGAGCAATGTTCTCGAGGAGTAGGCTGATGGAAAGTGTTGCACTCTTCTCCAGTAGAACAGCCATTAGAGAAATTACTGGAGACGACACAGCTTAGGATTTTGCAAAACATACGTTTCTTCTGAACATTTCTAGATTATTTTAAGATTTTTACTCCCTGACTCATTGCTTCTGAGGCCTTACTAAGGAGCAGTGCAAATACTGAAATAAGAAAAAGAGAAGGAAAAGTCATGTCTCTCCTAACTTTTTTGTGCTTTGTCATCTTGGAAGGTGCCTTGAGTGCTTTTTTTTTTCCTCTCTGCAAGTTGTTTATACCTCCTGGGAGAGACTTGTAACAGAGGAAAAACAATTAGATGGCTCTAGAAATGTCATCAGGAAAATACTGCCTTCTCTTGACTCCATGAGAGCAAATGTGCAGCTGAGCCTGCTAATGTGGACAGATGCTTGTACAGTACCTTTAGCGCATGTGATAAAAAATGAAAGACTGCAGCAATTCAACAGCCCAAACTTCTATTCAAACAAAGGCATTTGGTGTATGCAGTAGCACAGTTAAAAGATATTTAAGCAAATAGCTTAAGCTGAGAAATAAAAAAGCAATGTCCATAATACAAGTAATATCAATCAATCTAAAGAGAACTTGCTCTTTCTCACTTCAGCTGATTACATCTGCTTTTGTTACTTTATTACATCACTGTTATCCAGAAATTGCAAATATTAAAGATCTTTTCAAGTCTTTTAAGGAAAATTTGAAGACAACAGGGGCTTTAGGAGCATATCAGCCTATGTGGTAAGGATGTGTTCACAATGATCCATTGAGTATTTATTTTAGCAACAAAGGTTGAGGAGACAGAGTTATGCACCTCTGCTCATGTATTTAACAGTTCATTAGATTGTACAGCAATCAGGCTGTTTGCATATTCATTTTCAGGTGTTCTCTAAGAAATCATCTAAGGATTTGAGGAAGGACTGCAGTAATTAATTGTGCTTTAAATTTTTGAAAATTAAAAACTGACGTTTATATGAGAAAGCTGGTTTTTACTGCTGTTACACATATCAGTGAAGTTTAGTGTTGTAATGAATTACCATGTACTTCTGGAAATATTTTTAGGAGATGTCTCATATCCCAGGACATCCTGCATCAACAGAAATTCTTAATCTGCATTATGCTTCCATTATTGCATTGCTGATTTAATTTGATATAAAGCTAGAGATTCAATGGCTGACATCAAACATTGATCTCATTTTAAGTGTCCTGGAGTTATTCTGGGTGAATACAAGAAACATTTTTTCTTAAATTATACTTACATACGTTCCATATATGCAGATGTGAAGGACAAGAAAATATTTGTAGTAATACCTTATCCATCCGCACCTTTTAGAAGCTTTAAAAAAAAAAAAAGAAAACCCAAATCTGTATTCCTCTTTTTCCAAGCATTTCAGGGAGGTTATTGTAATAGAAGCTACATTAGGCTGTCTCATAGTGCTAAAATAGCAACATTGTCCAAATATGCTACCAAATATGTGTCGGCATATATTAGGAGTGGGACAAAATCTGTTTTTAAATTGTTGTAGCTGAGTCACTGAGCCAGAGCAGGGGTAAGGCACGGAGGTCTTGCAGTGTACTGGGTGCCTCCTCAAAGGCGGTACGTAGGGGAAGGCCATGGGCACAGTGCAGCTAATGCCCAGCAGCTTGCAGGATAAATCCCCTTTGAAATGGATTGACCATCTCTAGATGGTTTCATTTATTTTATCAAAAACTTTCCAAATAAACTGGTTCCCAAAGAAACCTCCTGTTTTTACAGAGTTGAGAAATGGTAAGTTTCCGCTCTAATGAGGAAAATACAAATAAATAGAAAGGACGCAGTGTAAAGTGAAGGGTCAAATGCATGCTGCTCAAAAATCTCTTACCAGAAAGTAGGGCCAGACTCACAGCTGCTGAAAATTACTGACTTCCCTGTTAATGATCTGAAACTCACTTGTTGCAAAGTGCCCTGTGACATCTTCCTAAAGGATGCCGTGTGTCAGTATTGTGCAGTAACTAAAGGGTTTTGTGCAATAAGGAATACATCTATAGGGTTGTGTTCCTGCAAAAGATTAGCCTTTGAGTGATAATTTCATAAATGAGCCATTAAGACCATGAGTGAGAAGATCTGTAAAATCATATAGTAAGGAACTGTGATCAGGGAATGGATGGAACTGTCCTGAGGACAAGTTAGTGATCTTACAAAAATCAATGTAAGCACACAAAATTTGGCACTTTGATCCAAAACTACACTTTGACCTCTGTCTGCCATGGTTTTTATCAAGATTATTTCAGAAAACATTAACCTATAGGTGGCATTCAAGGATAGCAAATTACTCCGATTTTCACACAGGTATAGTGCTGCCACACATGGTCACACAGGAATGTTATGAAGGTGCTAATTTTTTCATAAGTGAGTGTTGCAGTGTCATTCTCAGTGGTACAGACCAGAATGGGAAACGTGCTTGTCCTGCCATGGCTCTGAGAGCTGTCAGCTGCCTTTCTCCACAAAGATCTGTGCCACACCACAGACCCTCCTTTTTTACTTTAGGTGCTGAATTGCTAAATAGGCTGGATAGAAATGGATGCTGGGCTGCCACATGAGTTGAACTCCAGCCAAGTCTGCCTGTCCCTGGTCAGGGGCAGCCTGAGCCATGTCCATCCACTCCCTGCTGCTGGGAGGAGAAGGTCCCAGTACACTGTGAGCTCCAGCTGCCAAACCTGGATATTGCTGGCAGGGCTATGCTGAGCTGGCATTGAGCAGACAACTCATGGGTGTTTCCACAAAGTTCCCAAAGCCAACCCTGGCTATGCTGTTGCAGATTGATCTGGACTGCAAATAAAATCCCAAGAAACTTTATTTCTTGTCAGAGATCAAATCCTGACAACCCACTGCCTGGAGTGTCTGTGAAGGACCATTGGGTGTCTCCTCTTTAGATCATACCTGGGGAGGATGACCAGCCTGCCAAAGGCAGAGAAAAAACAAAGTGCTTGAAAAGCATAAAGAAAGTAAAAATAATATCACCACTTGTTTTCCTCCAAACATTGGTGCAGCAGAATTTGAGACCAGATGTAAATGAGGAAGCAGCTGGGAAGGCTCCAGGACAGTCTGGGATCTCAAGTGTGTGCTGAAACAGGGTGCTGACTTGCAGGTAAGAAGGATCCTGTATGACTTGCTATCCCCAGACATCCAAACACTGACCATGCGAGCCCACCCTGCCACTCTGGGAATTCCCTCCTGCCTGGTTGTCGGGTGGTGTTTGGCACAACTCACACTGTAGCCATGTCCTGGTGCTCAGGCTGCCCTCAATAATGACAGATTTGTGTCTCTTTGAACCAGCATGGCAAGCCATCCCCTTGGTCCTCAGCCCAGAATAACCAGGAAGCAGGGCATGCAGTCAGGATAAAACAGCACAGCACCATTTCTTTGCTGAGATATAAACCACATAGGAGTGTCATGATCTGTGCAGGAGCAACCTGTTCTCTAAAGTGCACCTATATTCTACCCATCAGCACAGGCCAGTCCTTCAGAGCTTCACGTGCTTGAATCACCCTGGGATTTCATCCCCCAATACTTTACCCACACCATACCTCACCTTGACTGGCACCAGGGCATGCTGCTCTGCACCTATTTCCATTAATCTCTTTGAGGCTGGAGACCCCCATTCAGACTAAAAATCAGACTGCTTTTTTATCTCCTAAACATAACTACTGAACTTCTCAAGTCTCCTGCTCCCTTGTCTCATGTGGTCAGTGCAGGCAGTGGCCCGAGGCAGTCTGCAAGCACAGCTGGGCACTGCCCTTGTGACAAGGCAAAGCAGCCAGTTGCTACCAGCATTGCCTGCCTTCCCTGAATTCAGAGGTCTGCAGGGCATGCAATCCCTAATGCTTCACTTAGAAGGTTTTCTTAATAAAGCTGTGGTGCATCCAAGGTAAAATCCTCTTTTGCTGTTGTTGTGACATTCTCCTTTGCAACCTGTCCATGCAGGACTTTGCCTCTGCAAATTCTGCAAAGCATTGTTTGGGGGTTAATTAAAGCAGTCTGTTTCTGCAGCACGTTCTGTCTGTTTCTTCTTTTCATTATTAGATGTGATGACACATTTGCCTGTGTGGCTTCCCACAGATGGCACGGAAATTTTGTGATCAAATGTTAAGAGTAAACCAACTGTCAGATCCGATCACAGCTTCCTGTATTGCTCTGCTGGTGTAGGAATACCGTTTTAATAAAGGGCTCCTTCTTTTAAAGTGATAGGGCTTGCAGCAAGGACAAAGTCTGAGAGTAAGATGTCTAGTTCAATATGAACAGTTTCAGGAATGCAATGAGAAGTTTAATGTCCTAAATATAGATTTTATTTGCAAACACACTTTAAAAATTAATACTACGACGTGAATATTACTAGAGGTTGTGGTTTAATTCACAGGCAATTTTCATGGTAAACTGATTAAAATACAAAATAATGTGGGTGGTGGATAATTCAAATGCTTTGAAAATCGTCACTTCACAACAATCAGGTGTAATGTAATGCACACATGCACACACACAAGAAAAATCAGACATTGCATAGTTTAGTTTGGTTTAAAAGAGAAAGCTGGTTTATAGGGAAGAGATTTTTCCTGGAGATGGCCATTGCAGTGCTAATAGAAGGTATCTACATGCCTAGCACTGATCAGCTCACCTCAGCCTCCTCTGAGCTGATCAGACTTGTCTTGGGGGCAGTAAATTTGGATCTGACATTGAAGAATCTGAGTAGGTGTTCAGATGTTGACAGAACAGCATAAACTATGCAGATCAAACATTTATTTTGCTGTTTTAGCTTTTTCTGCTATTCTCGAACTATCTATGAACAGAATTTGATTTTGACAGATTTGTTCAATATTCAAAGTACTCAGAACCTATTCCAGGTTATATCTTGTTTGCAAATTGATTGTTTTCAGTATGGGTGTGAATTCAATGGTTTGCTGAGTATCATCCTCTGCTGCTGGTTGGAGAAGTAAAAGATTTTACAACAGAGGAAGGAGAAATCTAATTTCCTCACACTAATAGGCACCTGCATGAGCAGCAGGCTCTGCCTGCATGGTCAGGTTGTGATTTTCTTGCAGAGAACTGATGGAAGCGCCTGGTACTTGTGGGCCTCTTCCCTGCTTCACCCAAAACCCTGAGCCACCTGGACACCTTTGCCAACCTTGGTTCTTTCCCTAAATGTCCCATAGGCCATTTTACACTAAATCACTTCAAAATGTCCCATAAGTTTTGCACAGCTCTTCCCCCTTACAGCCCAAAATACGTCCCATGTCCCTGTGCGCAGTCAGCCCATGGTTTGCTGGAGCTGGCTGGGGAGGGAAGGATCTCTCCTTGACCCACCAGTGGGTTTCATCCCAGGGACACTGGTCTGCCTGGCCTTCTTGGATGGCTTTGGAGTAACTGATTTGGGGGCTTTGGTTTTGCTCTCTTCACTGGCGCCTGGTGTGTCATTTGCTGAGTTTTGGTCAGGAAACCTAACCAAAAGGTTTGGGCATCCTCTGGTTTTTTCCACTGGCATTGTACAGGGAGGGAACCCTTCTTCAGTGGGGCAGGTGATAAATCCAGCCAGCGATCCAGGTTTGTGGGTGGAGAGGGGAAAGCCCTCAATATGAAAGCTGGGTGCCTAAAACTAATCCCAGGCTGACACTTCCACACTAATCAGATACTCTTCCATCTTCCTAGTGTTCTCAAGGGACTGATTAAATAGAGGGATCAATGGATGGCTTCACAGTAATTTCACACTCAGAGAAGAGTCCTTTCACCTCCTGCTATAATTAAAATAACTGACATTTCTCTATGTTAATAAGCTGCTTTATTTCTTGGTGGGGCTTGGTGGGGCATAACGAACTCCAGCATGGACTGGTTCGCTCATGTTTATTGTCCTTTTTAGTTCTATAGATACAGATGGCTTCACAATGCCATGTGAAAGACCAATTTGACTAAGATATGGTATTTAGTATTAAAATTTCTCATGCACATATTAAATAGCATATTTAAAGGTCACAGCAATTTAAATTGTGATCTGATGAACCTTGTGGTTTAGTGCATTATGCATTAGATGTAAGTATTTTCAGATTTTTAAATCAAAGACATTAAAAACCATTATTTTATAATTTTATTCTGAAATTGTTGTTTTCTCTCCTAGTGACCTTTAGTGTTTTTACCTTCGGCAGAAGCCATAGGATTTACTTTTACACCAGGTCCTAAAAACCTCTTGGCAGGGGGGAATGCCCAGCACAAAGAAGAGTGAGATCACAAAAAATATTTGTAAAATAATCCAGACTTGAAAATATGGTACACCAGTCTTTTTTCAGCAACAAAGAAATAAAGTGTCTGGTTTTCAGAAAAATCAGATCAACTTCCTAAGGGTCTGGTTAAACTGCTGAGTGTAAATTGCCATTGTAATTGACTGTTAAAGATCTTGGTTGAGCAGGTTAAACATCTGCTGGATTTACTACAGTTTTATTTGTACTTCATCTGTAACTGGCACAATTAAGCCAATCAAAGTAAGTGAATCAAATCTAATTTACTCTCTAATGGACCAAAAAGGAGCGAATAAACACAGCACTATTAGATCCAAATGATTAAACATGTCTCTGAGGTATTTTTTTTCTATTTCAGTATAGAAGAATCATGCTGTTTATGCTGTAATTAATCACTAAGGAGGGATGTAAACTGAAGTTTAAGCATTCATTCATTTTTCATGTGGTTTCATAAAAATGCTAAACAAAACGTGAATGTAACGAAACAAATCCATTGGAATTGGGTACATTTATTCATATAACCATTTACGTTCTATCTAAAGTCATTATAGGATTGACACAGAGGGGATTATTTATCAAATTAGATGAAAATTTGTTGTAGAAATCTTTTTCACATTACTACGCCTTTTAAAGACAAAATTCAGCCCATGTACAAATAGCTGTCTAAGGTGCACATGTCATGTTCAGGTTCATTAGGTAAGCATAAAAGTTAAAGTTACATAACCAGGATTAATTTGATATTTTAAAATTATGCAAAATGGAACTGCATCTGCTCTGCACTAGCTAGAAGCTGCACACTGTAAGTCTGGAGTCCTTCCTACATCCCAGCACCAGGACGTAAACCTCATCTTACAGCTGTTTACTTACACTGCCCACTGGAAACAGGATTTAATTTGAAACAAGTAACCTAAATAAGAAAACCATTTAGAGCATTAATAAATAGGGTACACATCATGACTTAACCATATCATATGAAAACCACCCCTTCCTTTGGAACAACTCGCTTTTTTGTGCCTGTGTGATGCCTTCAGACTTTCATACTCCAGGAGAGCCCATTTATGAAATAGTTTCCTTTGGTGTCTCTGGAGACCTTTTGTCTCAGCAGGAGGCAGCTGCAGTCCCCATGGGGTTGCTTTTTTGAAACACCCTTGTTTCTCATTGCACTTTTTCTGTCCTCCTTAGCCTACATGATCTTACATGAAGTTATGTTTTAGCTCTTCCACTACAGGAGAGAAATCACAGTGCCATGTATGAATAGGCTGGAAATAACAAGTATTTGGTAAATGTGAATGTGTTTTATTCCATGTGAAACATCTTTGCAAGTATCAATATTCATCAATGACTATGGGTTTCTACAACCTCCTGAAGTTCTTTTCTGTCAGGACTTTGTTAGGGTACCTCTAGGGTAGAGTTAAAAGGCAAGTCAGAAATTACTCAAAAATATTTTGTGAGAAAGCATGTTGCCCTGGAACTTGAAAGTTTACTCGGAGGTTTAGCAAACAACTGAAGATAAAAATAGCAGGATTTGTACTCTGAAACCAGTACTTTTGACAACTGAAGCTATCATCATTCATCAAATCACTTACTTTAAAAAGCAAATTCACAGTGACAGTTTTCAGTCTGGGCTTGTACAGTATCTAGTGTGAAGGAGTCCTGGCCCACAGCTGAGGCTTCAGAATAACATACCCATCAGACATACTATGTTGCTATAGCAAATTTACCACTGCCTTGGCATAGACTATAGTGCATATTTTTATCAGTCAGTGCCATTCCCAAAAATATTTTTGCAAGTGGGGCCACCAAGTTGAGGGAATCATTTCCACAACCTGTGTCAACGTGTGATTCCTGACACCACTGGGATGTGAGCTGCACTGGTGGCGTGGGGAACTCCTGGCTACCCTGGGGAGCAGAGGCATTGCACTCTGGCCAGGGTAGGCTGACTGTGGTGAAAAGCACACCAGCACTAAGCCTCACCCTGGCCTTGGAATGCTAAGAGAGACAACAGGCCTGGTGTTGCAGCTGTGAAGCAATTTCAGCTGACCCTCTGTGCTGCATCCAAAGTGCTGGACAGGTAACCACATCACCCACGTGCCTCCAGGCCCTCCTGAGCCAAACAACTGGGCTCCAACATCACACAGCCTGGGAGCCCAGGTCAGCTCTCTGGAGATGACAGGTTCTAAAATCACCTTGTGGCTGTCCCTAATTGTATGAGTTTTCTTTCCAGAGCAAAATCAGGTTCAAATCATGACTGACCTGTGTAATTTTGCCCTGAAATGGCATGGGAGAGCCTGGATAGTCTGTGAGAGCTAGGATAGCTGGAAAAACAAAATTGGTGTAAATACATGGAAAGATTCAGCCTGTATTAAACGTCCAATATAGACGAAAGTTTGATTTTTAGCAGGCACAAAGTGAATGAACTCAGCACTAATGGTCAGTCACCTATCAGTGTAAACATGTTTTTCACACACATCCTGCCTTTGCTTGGCTTGCTCTGTCACACAATCCCAGTGACAAGGAGCAGACTCCCAGGGCACTTGTACCATGTATATTTTATATTAGGAGTGAGATGCACACCACAAACCTGCTGAATAATCTGAAGATCTTGTGTGATAGTCTTTTCTTCATAATGTTTTATTTAAGGAGTTGAATCAATAAACCTATTCCTGTAATGCTGCCTAACCACCAGTTGCCTTCAATGACTTTTGGGATCAATGATCCATGGAGTCAGTTCAAAGGATGCATGTACTCTGCCTTGCTGCCCTGATGTAATTGCTGATGCCAAGTCAGTGGTTAGGAACTGGATCATCTCGGGGAAAGTGTAATCTGCATGCAAGATTTTCTGAGCTGAGTGTGAGAACGGATGTTGAAATGCAACATCTGCCTACAGATTTCTGTTTCTGTGATTTTTACTCAGGCTTACAGCTGGGTGTGAAGTAATGCAGTTCTAAAACATATGTAATAGCAAAACAAGCTGTTTATTTTCAAAGTGGCAGACAAATTCAAAATTACAATGAATAATTTAACTACCATGATTAATAATTACTTCCTCTTAAAAATACAAAGAGTATGACTTTGATGGGGAAACTTAATGCACTGTACCTAGCAAACATAATTTTTGAAAACCACTTAAAAATACCCTAACTAATAACCTGGAAAATAACTGTGTGCCAAATGAAAGGGTGAGGAATCACCTGGGACTGTGGATCAGAGCCCTCAGCAAGATAGCTTTAATTAGCAGCAAGACAGTGAGAAAACATCTTTCCAGAGTCATGATGTCAAAGCTAAAATTCAAAGTAACTGTGACTGAGAACAAGGTGCAGATACGGAAAGGAGCTTAAGTACCTACAAATGAACAAAAGGTAAGGTGGAAGACAGAGAAAGCCTGTCTTCTAGAGCTGTACCTGGAGAGGGGCTAGAAATGGGCTGCAAAGGAAAAACCGCAAAGATGGCTTTGATGTGAATCATGGTCAGAGGTAAGAGAGGGAATAGCAACTAAAATAGAAGAAGCTTCAGTGACAGTTTCTGCTCAGAAACAGGGATGTAGAGGTACTAGATGTTTATAGTATTTGCTTTCATAAAGATAACTGGGGTTTAGTTCTTGATCACCATATAATTTATTTTATGCTGTGTGATTGTATGGCAACTGTTTAATAATGTTTAATGCATGATTTCACTCATGTGTTTGGGCAAGGCTTGAAGTAAGGCCCTCTGTCTTATCTGAATACTGTCTTCTCAGATTTACAACATCATACTTTCTCCTACTGTGACTCCTTCTGACCCTAAAATTGTTGCCACTGTTTTTGCACAGTAGGGAATGTGTACCAGGCAGGAGGCTCATCCCAGTGTGCCACACAGATCTGTCTGCTGGGAAATGGGCTTGATCTGCCTCATGCTGGAAAAGACTCAGATCTGAACACCAGACTAGCTGATAAAATTATGTTGCCACTGACTATGTTTTTTAAAGAAACAAAGGGAGCTGGTCGTCTGTACCCAAAGAAATGATTTAAGTGACAGAGTGTTGGTCTGTGAATCTCACATATGTTTTTCAAGTCTGGGGCCAGAGAAGGAACAGATGTCTAAGTCTGGAAGAAACACTCTTCCCTTTTTAGCACTTCCCATTGACTATTATAAGGTGTCCCCTCATTCAGCAGTGATTTCCATTCCTCCATATCTGGTTCTCCCTGTGACTAATGTAGGTACCTAACCTGGCACTGGGTTTAATGGAGGCGTGGTGCTCCTGCTGCAGTGCTCCCTGGTGAGCACCCACACAGACGGGGGCTGCAAACCTACAATTGTAGTGAGCACAGGGTGCAGTAGCTGTCAGGTTCAACTCCAGTCTTTTCATCTCAGCTCTTCATAAATGTGCTTAAGAGAGCAAGGTTGGTATGGAAACTGCCACTCACAAAGGACTAGTGCTTTGTACTGCAAGATCATACAGGAAGAAGATGTATCAGGAAGTGAAAGTTTTTTTGTTTGCGGTTATGACATCTCCAAAGTTGGCCCTGCTCTCTCAGTAGATATTGCTACACAAATCAGCCTTTGTATGAAATAAAGAGCTGTTGGAACCACTCAGCTAAGTCAAGAGTGGATAGATACTGAACTTAGTATATGTGCTTCACCTTCATGAAAGCTTTTCATGTTTTCAATCTGTTCTTCTTTACAAGCAGCTGTATCTATTGCTAGCTCCTTTGGCAGAAACAGTGCAATCAGGAGGACATGATGGCCAAATTGGCAACATTAATGCTCACTCTCTTGGTGAGGCATCACAGTATCTGCTATGACTGAAGGAGACTCAAAACTGGGAAGGGCATATTTTCTTTAGGTTACATAGGATTTATTGTCATTTTGAAGTTACTGTGGGTTCTGTTTTGATCTTATCTTAAACAAGGAAATACTAGTCATCCTTTCTCATTCTACAGCACCTAAAATGCTCATCAAAATCCGTTTCAGGTTTAAGTGCATGGCACTGTCTTTGCCATGCAACCTGTGGGCTGGCTTCCCAGCTGGCTGCAGAGAGCTGCTCGCAGGTTTTTGGTTCCCCAGCAGAACCAAAGTGTGAAGCTGGGACTGTGCTCTTCATCCCTGCTCCACCTTGGAAACCTGCACGAAGAGTTGAGGAGGTCACACAGCATGAATCCAGATGGTCACTTGAACACAGAGGCCGCCATGGAAGCCCCTTTTCCTCAGAGGTGGCACTGCCAGCCCCTGTTGGCAGCACAGAGCCCCCTGAGCTGCAGGCTGTGCCAGCCCACTCACCCTATCCCTCAGACCCCCTGGCACCCCTGACTGTCCCGACTCATCCAGAGCTTATATGGGCACCATATCTTACCCAACCCAAACAGCCAGCAGCCTGCATGTCTCTTCCCAGAGCAGCTCCCACTGTGGGACCCTGTCTTCCCACATAATTCCTGCTGCCAGCCCCTGTCCCCCATATCCTCCTTCAGGTCTCTAGCCTGCTCACTGATGTTGGAAAGATGGGCATTCATAATTATTTTCTGTTTTTAATAAAAAAACATTCGTGATGTGGTTTATTTGTGGCTTTATCACAGGAACACAAAATTTTATTTTAAACAGAGATAATTTTATGGTGAATTGCAGAGTGCTGCCAGTTTTCCCCCCTGTGGCTCTTCTACAAAAGTATTTGAGTGGATATAAGAGAAGGTAGATCAGAAACTTCTTCACACTGTGCCAGAGAATATAAAACTGGAAGGCAGCTGACAAAAGGTGGCAATGAGACAGTAAGAGAGCCATGTTGTTGCAGAGATATAAAAACCTAATGCCATAAAGAGAACATTGCTGAAAAATAAATTTACGTTATGAGCACATATTCAAAGAGTGCTTGAGGAAGGCAGAAAAATTATATTTACGTAAAAGAGGTAAATCCTGTGGTTGCAGAGTTTTGAGTAGCTTCCAGACAACAGGACCATTTATTGGCCTCAGCATGTGATCAGGCTGGGTTGGCACATCACTTATCACAGCCAGGTTAGCCCTTTGCTTATCACACAAAGTCCTAGCCACCATTCCATTATTTTTTTTCTATACATCTAAGATTCAAGCTGCCCCTTGGAGTAATGTCTGAAAGTACTGATTGTACATACCTTACTGAGTAATTGCAGACTGACTATTAGTGTTATAGACAGCATGATTTAAAATACCCTTTTTGATGGTACGGTGTGGATAAATTTGGATTACATATGTCTCCTTATGTAAAAGAGATTTTCTTCTTTTGGTAACACATTGTCTGCTGCATTTGCCTAGCACCCCCTACCATATGCTCTTTAAAACAAGCTGTTGCATTTCAAGAATTGTCCCTAGTAATTAACAGAAAAAATATTGTATTTTTTTTCTGAATAAACTAGGAGACCTTGCATCAATTAAGACTTATTTTCCCCTCTGGCTACTTGTTCCTGTAAGCCATAAAATCACTTCCTTCTCTTCAGTTCCTTACCTCCTGCCTGTCAGTTCAGCTCTTGGCACCACTGCTCTAAGTAAACACAAAGCAACATTTTTCCAATGATCATTTCGTATCCCTTTTCCACTTTGTCTCTGAGCTTCTTGAAATCCTTAAAACTAATTTGCTCTGAGATCTCCTTTTCATCTCTGTTTTGCTATCTTCACTCTCATGCGTAGGTTTTTCCTCTCTTGCTTCCAGAAACCTATGCCTGAACCAGTCTCGGAGCTGCTATTTGCATCCCCTTGAACCTCTTTCTTTTTTCTGGACCAAAAATTAGCTTTCTTCTTTAATTCCAGAAATATTTTGCCTCTGTGGCTTTCTGCTCTTCCAAATAATCTCCCTAGCACTTGATCTATCAATACTCTAGGCTGTTTGGGCTCCCTGCTCCCTCTTTACCTCTCAGTCACTGTAAGACAAAATCTCAAATCCTTTTCCTTTCCTTTCAGAGCATTAGTTCCGGCCCATGAAATTTGCTTTTGATATCCACAGGTATATTATATAATACATATTTGTGTCTATTACAGTGAATCTCAGAGTCCCTCAACTCTGATTTCCCTTCTTCTTCCAGTTTCTCTCCTTTATGGTCTAATACCCCCTAGACTCTCTAAAGCTTTCTTAAATCCAGAGTGGTGGCAGCTGAGAGAGTTGTTCATCATCATCTAGTTCTCTCCTTCCTGTGACGGTTTCAGGCTTGCTTGGCATCTAGCCATCCAAAACTGAGAAAACAAGATAATTGTCCTAAGAGAAGAATATCTTTCATCTCTTAATGCCCAGAGTCCCCTTCTTTAAAGTTACCCACTGACTTTGTATTCTGTTGGTTTTAAATGATTTTCCATCACTATCATACAGAAACAGCTTTCATATAAACCTGTATGACGAACATCTTGAACCAGAATTTTGCCTAGGTTTTGTTTAATTTGTGGGTTGTTTTCTTTTTTTTTTTTTTTTTTTGGAATGTAGCCTGGAAGTGAAAAGATCACTTGAATGGAAAGCTTCTTGTTTGGCAAAGAAGACTTTTTCAGGAATATTAAAGAATCTGGAGCTCCAAAATTAGGTCCTCTCGACTGAGTGTGCAAAAGAAATCTTGAGTTACTTTCTGTCTTCAGCAATAAAGCTGTTGTGATGTATTATAAGCTTCTCTTAAATTCAGCTTTAGGTATTTTAATTTCTTATAAAGGTGTACAGATCACTTTGGACTAGTCTTCAATTTGGAAAGTGATCAAGGTTTCCTAGAAAGTGAATGGGAAAAAAGGTGTTCTGAAAACTGGTTCCTTGTTACTTGCTTATCTGGGTTTCACAGGGTGTGACCATAGTCTGAAGACATCCACTGTCCACTGCAGAAGTCTGAATGCTGTGAAAGACAGAAGTAGTATCTGAGGAATGCTTCAAAGAGATTGTTGGGTTTTTGACTAGCATGGATCTTGCATGCTTTAAGCAAAACTAAGCCAGAGGTCATCTTCTATAGGTATTTTGGTATTTTAAAAATAGTAGTGGTTTCCTCAGTTGACAGTGACAGTTTAGTACTCTTATTTCAAGAAAGCTTTCTTTTAAGCTGCACAACTAGTTTGCATGTCCCACATATCCAAACAATTATCTTTCAAGATATTTCAAGTATATTTCCTCTTGAAAGATTTCTACTTTTCACAAAGTCTCCTTTGAGATCGTTAGAAAAACACTATTTTCTTTAGATGGAATCACCATTTAATTTTGGCATGCAGGGACTTTGTTCAGTTTACAAAGATCACCAAATATCTGGCGCAAACACAGCAGCAGTTAAACTCTGCCTCACAGGGAAAAGTTAATCCAACACTTTGATGTATCAAGTGATGATTTAACTCCTCTTGGGAATCCTAGGTGATGGATTTGCTCCTTCTAAAACAGCAGCTGTTTCAGTTACGTGTTACCAGTTAGGAAATCATTTTCCCATATTTTGAGCCTGTAGAACATATGGTATGTTGAGGTCCCCATAATCACATTCATGCACACCCTCACCACTGATTACTCCCTAGGGAACCTAAAGCTCTGCTAAATCAGTCTGTAGTCCCTGAAATAGACCCATACATGGTCCAGTCATCACTACTACAGGAGTAAATCCCCAGTGGTACAGCCTCCAGCTACCTCTCCAAAATTGCCTTCCTCTGGTGAAATGGCTATAAACATACAGAAGTTTAAAAAGTTAAATTATATTTAATTTTATAATGAAGACTTATTTCACAGCCTTTGCATGGTTTTTTGTTCTCTGTGTTTTCCTATTCTAAACTCCAAATAAGATTTTTCCTTGAACTTTGTTGCTAGGGAATACCTCTGCTGTGTAACATTGTGCATTGAGGGGTGTGGTAAAGGAGCTGTTTGCATTTTCAAGCCAGACTACAGGTCTGAAGCGGAAATGTGTTATGGTTGTCTTGTACAATGGCATCCTGAGTGGCTTAGAGGGCCAGAGAAGCTGCCAGACAGCAGTGACATTACACCACAGTGTTGTAAAACCAGATTAGCGGGAGGATCTGAGCCATACACTCTGGAGAAGTGTGAGAGTCTTGGAGAGACTTGCTCTATCTGAGCCAGGAGAAGAGGTTTCTGCTATTCTGTGCCGATAAGCAGTAGGTGCACTCTTGCTATTCATTCCCAGTGAAACTGAAAGCTGCTGGTTGGAGAGGAGGAGTTTGTCTGCTCCACGGGCTCGGGAGAGCCTTCAGACCAGCTGGTGGAGAATCTGCAACCTGCCAGCACCTGAGTGAGCTCTGCCCACAGACGCCTCACAAGCTCGTCTCGCTCGCAGACAGATATTTTGCCACCTGACTCAAAACAAATCTCTGCTCAGAGCACGCTTTTTAACAGCCAGCTTTCATCACTGCTTCCAGATACCTTCTCCCTTCTTTGCAGCCTGGAGAAGGATGGTGGTCTGGGCGATTTCCAGAGGAGTAAATGTTAGCAGTGCTGGGAGCAGCTTCCCTGCATTCGGATGTGATGGTAATGAAACAAAACCAGTGTTGCCAACTGTCACATCTTTTTCATGCCTCCTGTAACACACAGTGTTCTCTAAAGCTTTGGTTCAGAATATCATCACAAGAAAAATCTATCTTGTCTTTAATTCTATTGCATATAACTGCTTAGAAATGCAGGGGGAATGTACGTTTCAAACAAAATTTAAACTATCTAAAAAGCTCAGTGTATGTTGATGTTCATTTGGGTTGTGTATTTTGATAAAGTAATGAAATTAATGGCATTTATAGGTAATCATAGCAACTATCAATGGAGCAAAGCATATAAGAAAGAAGTAAAGATTAATGAAATTTTTGTGAGTAATGTTGCTGGGTATGGCAACTTAATCTGTTATTTTAACTCTAGGTAAATAAATTTTTAGGCTTTTAAATTATGTTAAATAATATTGTTTAACTTAGTTTTAAGTAAAGTAAGTTTTCAACATTCTTTTAAATCATGTTCAAACTCTGGTATTTTATAAAGCACTGATATAAGCATACATACCCTGCAGAGTACTAGGATGGCAAAGAAGGCCAGTGATGAAAACAAGTATCACACTCTGAGAGGGGAATTGTAACAAAAGCCAGGTATTGGCTGTCTCATGCCCCATCAGTATGGAAGTGAGAAATTTCTTATCACTGTTCTCAGCTAGTTACATGGAATTTACTTCTTCCAAATTCAACTACAAAATACATAATTCTAATTCGGCCTGTGAATATGTAGTTACAAGAAGAGTATACTGATGCAGATGCATCAATCATTCAACTTAGTGCAGAAAAGCAGGAAAGATACATTAACAATAGTTCCTTACTGTGGAATTAATATACAGGACTCTCACAGAGTCAGTGGTATAATAAATACATAGGTGAAGCAGGGAGACCTTCCTATTTTTATTTGTCCTGTTTGGGTTTTTTTTCCCCATGCTGGGAAGGAAAAGTTCTAAAAAGTGAACTATTTGCCAAAAGAAACCATATGCACTATCAGTTCACTGCAGTGGGAACCACTGGGCTGTACCAGACGGAAACTCCTATCTCTGTGTATCTATTGAAGGATGGCTTAATGAATTCCTTGCCTGTTCTACATTGTCTAAACATTTATAAATTACTTTCAAACCTGGGATGTAATAGGAGCGTGGGGGAGTTCCTGTCTTTGACAGAAGCATGTTTAAAAGACTACTGGCCATATTCTGGTGTATGCAGTGTCACATACACAAACTTTGATGCTGCTCCTCCCACAAATCATATGTACCTTAAACAGACTGTGTTTTTAAAGGTGCAACTAGTAACACATGATTACAGTACTGTGGCTCTGTCTGCCACAACCTCTCTCTTTCATTTTTCTTGGAATACAAGTTCTGAAACCTAGCAATATCTTTACTATATGTACAATTCTTTGGGGCACCATACAATTGCTGCATTACAAATTACTGTTAATAAATCATTGCAAAAATGCAGAGATCTTAATTGCATCAGAGTAATGGATCTACTATAGAGAGAATGCACAAGGGGTAAAATTATCCTGCAGGGTTTGCAACTGTTTGCCTTTAATATTAATAGATTAATTAGCGAGTGCATTTGAGACATGATTGCCTGGAAAAATTTTCTTCCCAAACTGATGCAATGAACTCAACAGGATGAAACTTTGGTTGTCAATGGTTACTCTGCAGATCTCTGAAGAAATTTATTTTTATACTAACTTACAAAATATTGGCATCATCATTACATGTTCAAATGTGATTAAGAGTTCAGTGAGTGTGATATTTTAAAACATGTTCAAGATTTATAATGTTAATACTCTTGAAATAAATCTTATCTTTTCCTAAGGTAAAGATTTCCTTTGGTCTTTCAAGACCCACATGTTCTCATAAGATGTACAAGCCCTGTGGATTGTTATTAAAGGATTTTTTGTTAGTGGTTGGAATTGCCACAATCTGAGCAAAAATACAACTGTAACAACTGGTCTATGGAGAATGGCTGGATGAAAAAGAACACAACAAAGGCAACAGCAAAAGCCATGGCTCTGAAATGCACAGTGTTACAGTACTGAATCAGTGCAGCTGGGAGTGTGAGCTTCTGTTCAGACTAATTGGTGATGCATTATCAATGTTGGAGAGTTGTGTTTGAAAATAGCTACCCGTAATTGCAAAACACAGCACTGGCACCATCTACCAACGGTGACACTGCTACAAGAGCCATTGCAAACCTCGTAAAAGCAGGTTAGCCCTGGCTAACCTGTGGCAGAATACGTAATCACACTTTAGAGCTATAGGGAGGGCACCATGTGTCTGGACTGATACATTGTGAGCCTAAAATCTTTGATTTCTGACAGTTTCTTCCTGCAGCAAGTGAAATATCACACGGTAGTAAATTATAGTCCAAAAAAGAAAAGAACAATGAGTTTAACTCGTGGAAAAAATCCCAGATGAGACAGCAGGTTAAATTCCATAATAACAATGACCCAATAAGACAGCAGGATGCAGGGGATGCAGCCAGAGCATCTCTGGAGCTGCAGAGCTCTGATCCCAGTTGCTGCAAAGAGCAAAGGCAGAGCTAATCTTGCAGTGAGGGAGAAGAAGGGGATCATATGTCAAGATTGTTCCTAGTCTTATTTTTCCTTATCCGTTATTTTCTTGTTCTGTGCTCCATGTTTTGTTGCCATTTTGTATGTTCATCTCCTCTACATGCTGCATTTAAACTTAAGCAGTGTCCTATGTCTGTAGAGTTATTTGGTCCAGTAACATGAATTGGATTATACAACTGGGATGCAGCATTTGGTATTGCAAAATGAAACAAAAAGTACAAAAGCACAGCACTACACTGATGTGTATGTCTTTGCAGATTGAAATTCTTAGCCCCTAGCCCTAAGGATCTTGCTCTCTTCCATTTCAGAAACTGTCAGAGCTCCCATACCTTATAGTTAATTAATAATATGGGGTTACATAAAGTCAGAAAAAATTGTCAGGATTTTATTTAATCCAATATGATGCAAGCTTGTCCTAGAAATATTCCTAAAAGGCATAATATGAAGGCATGATGCTTGAATAGCACAAGAGCCAGAGACAGACTCTATAGCAACAGGCAGTGAATGATCCACCTTCCCCAGCTGTTAAGCTGCTGTTCTGCTAACAAAATGTCTGCTAACCTCACTCTCCAGACAAGATTTTATTAAAAATTAAACCAGCTTAAGTGAAAGTGGAAACGCCTATGCAAATGTTTCAACAGCAATTAAAAGATTACTGAATTTTGTTTGTGCTCTTAAAATCAGATTTTTAATTAACTTTAATTAACTGAAGGGCAACTAGAAAAGATGAGAGGGAATAAAGTAACAAGACAACCAATGCTTCTGTGTTCCCAGAAAGAACAATCATATTGCCTTCATGATTTCAGGAACTAGTTGCAGAAGTCTGCAAGTGGAGATAAAGTAGCTCTTGATTTCAAGTCATTTATGCTCAGCAACAGGTTGTCCAGCCGAAGTGCTTGAGCCAGGGCTATTGAGTTCTTCAGTTAATTTGAAATAAATGGATCTAGAGTTACTGGAGATCCTTGTACATCTCTGTGTAAATTTTGTGGCTTACAGTGGCCTCATAGCTAGAGAAAATAGGAAATACTACTTCAATTACAGACCTCCTCAGTGGCTTTGGACAGATACAACTAGCAAGATTCTGTGCCCTCTCCACCTTAAAAGTCCAGTATTTTTTCCTAAGGCCTTCCTGTGTGCTGTGAAGATAAAAGCTGCTGGTACAGTTTTGGCAGTCGTAGTAAGGCTCATCAGCAGATAGATATTCTGGCTGCAAAAAAAGGCACCCTTTCATTGCAGGACAAAATAACAAACACTCCAAACACTGAAAGAACACTCCAAACACTGAAGAACAGTAAACTGACCCAGCCTGCAATAATCAATTACCAGCACTGAGGGTGCTAAACAAGAGAGTGGGAAATGAGGGCTGAAATACTCTGTGTACTTCAGGTAGAGCAGGGAAGGGAATCATGGTTTCTATGCCTTGGATGACCAGTTCTGGGGAGAAAACTTCCTTTCCAGTTAAAAATTCTATCTAAAACCTGAAATACCTTTTTCAGTGAAACTATGCTTTCTCTCTGAGTGCTTTTCTGACAAATACAGGTTTTCAGGCAAAATTGTGTGGCTGAAACATTCCAGTCAGCTCTAGTGCTCAGCTGGTGTGCAACAGAGCCCACCTACCTGGATCCCTGGAGAGGGGCCCAGGGGGGAAGTCCCACCACCAGCACAGCTCACTCCAATGTCTCTGAAGCTTTGGGACCTCTGCTATCTCACTTACGTTATTTCATTGGAAGCACTGCCAGAAGCAAAGCACAAAGATCTAATGCAGCAAAACTGGAGGAAAGGCAGGATCAGCGATGTGTGTCCAGTGTGTGCCTTGTTTTAATACAGCAAAATAGATACTTCAGTCAAAGACACAAAATAACTAGATTATTTTATATAATCTACTGGATTTTTGTTAAGTAACCAGTAAAGGAGGATTAGCCAGTAATCCTCCACCTCTTTCTAAGGGATTCTGAGCCATGAGTGTCTTATAGTCCCTCTAATGACACACTTGAGTGAGAGTCTATCACCATTTAAGAGTTACACTAATAGGATGTTGAGAATGAAATCTCTGCTTTTTTTATTGTGTAGTGCTCCTCCATGTATTTATCCAAAGGCTGGCTACTAAAGCTGTCATGAGCCTCCAGCTCTCTTGGGCACCACTATGATGAGTACACAGCACAGATGTCTGGATTGATACAATGAAAAGTTAACAAACTGCTCAGGTAAAATCAATCCTGAAATTGTAGCATGGTAAGTCATGGCAACAGGCAATTCAGCTTCTAAAATACACTATAAAAAAAGCCATAGTTTTTCTTTACCTTGCCACCTACTGACTTTAGTCTTAGACTAAGATTGTAATTTCTGTTTGTCATGGATCCACTTTTTCTTTCTGTCTGTGCAATGCCTAGGACAGGGAAGCCTAAATTGTAATGTATCCTCCTAGTTAGGCAAGATTGCTACCACAAGATTGATAACAATTATATAGTCAGTCTTTCCAAGAAGGAGGATTATAAGAGTTATCAGGCAGCATGAAGAGAATAATGAAATTGCACCTGCTGTTCCTATATTGTGTAAAATGTCTAAATGGTCATTATTTTCTTATTTAATATACATGTAATGTTACACATGTAATAATTTTCCAAATCATTCCAAAATCAGTGAAAGCCTATATTAATTTCACTTGTGATCATAATGCTAGCAGCAGTGCTTCTTAATCATTTGAATATGCAATTAAGAAAATGGCATGCAACTTCAAACTGGCAATGCGTGGGATAAAACACATCTTCGCCCTGAAGGGACTGAGTTAAGCTTCCTTAAAGCTACATCTTTCAAGGCTGCCCAAGGCTTTCTTTTTCCAGTTCTCCCATTCTTCTTGCTAATGTAACTGCACACCAAGCCATAGGGATAGCATAAGCCTTTTCAAATATCTGGTGTGCTCTTCCTGCACAGCTGAGAAAAAGAAATTGGAAAAAGTCAAATTATGATGCTAGTCCTTTGCTTTCCAGGGAACCCAGTCCAGGCTTTGGCTCTTCAGAGTAAAGCCCTTACAAGGGCAGGGGTAGAGCAAAGGGTTAGAGCTCATGTTTGGGTCTCTCTCAACTCCACTAGTATGCTTTCATTAACACTCAAATTTGTACAACAATTTAAAAAATCCCTGAAGTCTCTGCCAACCAATAATAATGAATGTCAGTATTTTGATACATGAAGCAGCTGGTATCTCCTACTAATATTTCAATTAGCAATATGAATGCTAGTTATAAATATTTCTGTGCACTTTGGAAATTACAGTTGGAACGCTTGGCTGGAGAAGAATTGGAATTGCTGGCATTTTATGACATAGTCTGAATACCTCTTGAAGCAGCAGGTGGACAGGATGCTATATAGATTAGTATCTATATAGCATGTGTTCTGATTGCAAACAAGACCCCAGCATTGGCTGTAGATAAGATTTGGTATTGATTCCCATTTTAGCCTGTCTTTTGGTTGCTTGTAACTTCGCAAAGCTGCAAGTGCTGTGTCTATGAATTTCTATTTGGAGAATAAATTTGTTTTTGAAGAACTCAGCCAAAAACTGTTTGCAGAAAAGCTGGTGCTCTCACACAAGTCAATGCATTTGAGGGCCTGAAAACTTCTAGTGCCCCAAGCGGGAGCATGAGGGAGCCAGAAAGCTCTGTTCATGTGTGTCAAACTTTTGCCCAAATTAAAACTTGAAAATTCATTTGGCATAGGATCAGTTGAGGTTCAAATTCAGTTTTTAAATGCCCTTACAATCTCATGATATGCAAACTCTGGTATGTGTTAGTATACTGAGAGCCTGCAGGTAGCAGAAAACAGAGATGAAGGGAAAAGGTAAAGGAATAGCAATGGAACTGAATGGGAGAGGGAGCAATTCACTGGTGAGGTATGAACAAGATCCTGAACAGAGTCAGGAAGTGTGTGGAAGACTGAACTCCAGGGGGAAACCAGCCTGGTAGAGAGCCTGAAACGGAAGACTGGTGTTGTCTGGAGGAAAAGACCAAAGTGGTCACACTACCTGGGGAGCTTCACCTTTGTCTTTGCCATCCCCCACTTTGTGAGTTAAATATACAGCCCTTGGCCAACCGGGGAAAGCAACTGCTTCTTACTGACATACTTTTCTTGTTTGGATTTTCTTTTTTCTTTTAGTTAGAGAGCTGTGTATTTATGTCACTTTATCTTAAAATTAGAACTGGAAGAAGAGATCACTCTAGCTGTTGCCTAGCTCTTCCCAGCAATTCCCATTTCTGATGGGGAGTGCTGCTCCCAGTTCCTGTGCTTCCCTTCCTCTCTGCTAGATTTGCAGTCTGGCCATGTAAAGGAGCATGTGGCTTTTTATATCCTGAAAACTAATGCAGAGGTGTTAGAAATACTGTCATAATTGTTTGAAGAAAACTGCTAGCCTTTCCAGAAGGAGAGGGGAACAGCAGGAGGGTTCTTTTAATGTAAGTTTAATTATAATGGCCAAGTAGCTCAGCACCATCAGACCATAAGTTACAGCTTCTTGTTTATGATACACCTGCCAGGAGGAATTTCAGATTCTTTAAGATATGTGTCTAATAACTGGTGCCAGTCCCTAAAGGCACAGACCTTCTGCTCCATATCCGTCTCCACTTTAACTTGATCATTTTTTATTGAACTATGAAAATACATAGCAAAAAATCCTCTAAAATTAATAACTTATACAATGAAGTAAGATTAATGAAATTCTTTATAAAACAGTTTAATCAGTGACAAGGCTAAATGCTGCAGTTCACAAGTTCTGAACTTGGAAATTCACAAAATAAATCATTTCTGTTTACTCAGGCTGAGTTTATGCAACTTACATGGTAACAGTAACCTTCAATGGACATGCAAAGATTCAAGGGAAGAAGAAAAAAGCCAACAGATGGTACTGCATGTAATTCTTTAGCAGTGTTCACTAACTTTTTTTTTTTTATCATTGAATTATCTAATTTTGCATGGCCATTTGTGAACGCATCAACAATACTCAATTTAATATGTGACACAAAGTTTTTTCATGCCCATGAGTAGCATGTCTAAAATTTTCAGGACCAGTTTTAGCACAGCTATAATAGCTTGAATGGAGTCTCAAAATATTTTATATCTGGAAGCTGGGGTTTTTTTTTCCACTCTGCTTTTTCACTGATTATCAAGACTATTGCAGAAACACCTCCCAGGCGTGTTATTGTAGAATGTCTGGTGGGTGTGCAATAGTCTTCAGCTGTGACTGTTGTTGTAGAAGTGCTGGGCAGCAGTTTTGGACTGTATTACTGACTGTGTGCCAGCCTTCAAATCTGCTGCTAAACTTAGATGCTTGTTGTCAGTGGTATTATTCCCTTGAGTATCACTTGCAGGATCAGGTATTTCTTACACAAAATTACACAAACAGTACAGTTGCTGAAAAGCTGAGAGTAAGTGCTCTGGAACTACACTGAGATCCTTGTGATGGGCTTTGCTTAGTTTTAATACTACTCTAAATCACAAGGAACATCATCTACCAATATATCAATGGTAAATCACAGCCAGAAACAGGATCAGGCAAAACTATCCAAAACAAATGACAGTTTTTAGTGTTTTAAATATAGTTCTGAGAAAAAAAAAAAAAAAAAAAAAAAAGAGGTTGTAAGTGGATGATTCCTCCCACAGCCCTTTTCTGGCAACTCTATATCTCCTGGAGACCATAGTACACAAAAAAACCCTTGGTAGAGTTGTAAACTGGTTACTCTCCCCCACTTTTCTCTTCACCAGAACTTGCTTGGTTCTCTGGTTCCATTTCCTCAGGTTCAAAATGGAAGTGTGGTCTTCAAATATAGAAATTCAATTCCACCTATGGACAAGAAGTATCCTTCTTCAGACGGAGCTGTAAAGTCTCCTGAACAGTAAGAAAATATATGAAAAACTTCGAGTCTTTTGTCTCCAGTTTTTTTCTGCCCAACAACTCTGGTGTCCATTTCCACATGTTCTCTATTGAAATCTGCTTTTCTCGTCCAGATAGTGTACTTCTCTGGTATATCCTTGAACACCTCCTCCACCTGGAATAAAATACTCTGGGGTTTCATTCTGTTGCTGCTATTTAGACATTGCAATAATAGAATTTTCTTAATCAAAGTGAGATATTCCTAGGACAATGTATTGAAACACAAATTAAACGACTAAATTAATTTTTGGACATCTATATGGGATGCATAATTTCTAAGGCTGCAGAGGTAAAATAAAGCAGGTTTGAACCTTCCTGGATATCAGGCCAGTATTTTATTTAGATATCTAAAAATTCTTAAAGGATCCTAACTTCAGATCCATCCAGTTGGTAGTGCTGGCCCCACATTTTTCTCCTGAAGTTGGAGAGATGTGGGGGCTGAAATGGGGATACTCGGAGGATGGGAAAGAGAAATGCATGTTTTTCTGTCATTCTGGTCATGCTGTCATTGCATTTCCTACCTGTTGATAGCATGATTATATCACAAATACATTTTGTTTTCTGTTCCAGAGGAAAAGGGACTCCTAATATTCAGCAGGGAGCCCTGGTGCCACGAGGCCATAAACTCAGCTGCCACTGGCCCTGTGAGAGCAGAAAAAGAAGCCCAAGGAAAACTTCAGCCATTTTCCACAATTCATCAGATCTACAGTTGCAAATCTGAAGAGTACTTTGTTACCTTCCTAAACCAAGCAGTATTTAGGAATACTAAACCTGAACTTACCGATGCAAATAGCCATTTCAGAAAAGAACAGCTGTTTGTGTGGTAAATGTCACAAAAATCCCAAATCTGTTCTCTGATGGGGTTTAGTATTTGAAATGTCAGCTTCCCCTACTTAAATGCAGATTGCCATTTGACAGGGCCAGTGCTGAGTTCTTGCTGATCAGGAGGACACTATTGCAGCATGGCAGTCCAGCAGCAGTGCCTGGCAGGTGGCCAGGGGACCACTGGTCCCTCCCAGGGTGATGCAGCCCATGCCAGTACAAGAGTGAAGGGACCACTGGAAAGAAGCAGCCTGTGACAGTCTTGGCCCCAGCTGCCTCTTTGGGACCCACTGGCCCACCTGGTGCAGAGCCACCAGAGATGCTTGGACCTGATCTGAGCAGCCAGTGGGGGCTATGCAAATATATTCCTCTGATTAGTACTGCTGGACCCATTCTGTGCCAGAGTTGAAAGGTGAAAAAACAGCTGCTGGAAAGAGAGGGAAGAAGTGAGGTGGAGTGAAAGCAATGATTGTAGATGATGAGGAGCATCAACGGGAACAGAAATCAGAGCAAAGTCTGTACAGAGGTGGAGCTTGAGGGGACAAAGCATTACAGTGGAGAGATAGAGGAGAAAAGGAAAGGAGAGGTCTGAGTGCCTGTGTGTCTCTCATGGTGAACAACAGTGACTATTAACGAGACCTTTTTTTATTACAGTAGCATAAGCTTAAGGATTAAGACCAAAATCCTGTCACTTTACACAGGTAATAAGTTAACCTGGGCAGCTGACACTGTTGTGCTGTCTTCAAGGATGGAGAAGGTATGAAAATATCAGAGGTGGAAGTGCCAGGGGTCCACAGGGAACACTGGAACTACTCAGTTGTGCCCTCACTCTCAGTACCTTACTCACTTGGAAAGTGGTAATGAAAAGACATTTACTTAAAGGCTGATATTTCCAATAACAAACACCAGTTTTACAAGCATTGACTCGTACCAGTTAATAACTGTGCCAGAAAAATAGAGGTATTTTTAACAGCCAGCTCCTCAATCTGAAAGCCTTGACGTGTGAACAAGCTACTCCCAGAATAACAAGTTACCAGAAGGTGATGGTTAAATTCAAAATTGTACCACTGTGGCTTTAGATCAGCTTAAAATAAATTTAATTAAATCAAGCAAAACCTCTATTTATTCCAATTTATCCAGAGGTCCTATAGACTTAATCTGAACTGTTTCGAAACCATATGAACCTTCTTTAAATACAATTAAGAAATGCCTATGGGCTGGCTGGGTTTTGTGCCTGCCAGCGGCAGGAGCACATAAAAGAACCAATGAGATGCTCATGACCAGAGTTAAGTTATGTAAATGGGAATGCTTTTCCTTATTAAGAAAGGTGCCTGTCTGTGTACTTATTCAGGCTAGGAAGATGGGCCTCAGGACCCTGAGAATGAGGTGGCTGGTGCAGAGATCTACATGTCTCTGATGCCTCCTTTTGTATACTGATGGCTTTTAGCTGGCAGCCATATTAAATATAGAGAGATCTTCTGAATAGTAAAAAAGCAGTAACAGAGAGTTGGAGAAAATTGTCCTTTTTAAAAATTTTGTTGTCTTTTTCACAAATAGAATTTTCTGTGACTGTTTAAGTCTGCGAGCAAAACCAACCTTTCCTTATTAAAAATATGTGTGTCTCTGAAGGGATACACATATCCAATATAACCTTCACTACGATGCTTCTAATTAACCAGTCTGCTTCACAGTAAAGTATCTAGCTGTCACCAAAATCAACACTGTTCGGTTATTAATAGATTAAGGAAAGAATGTTAATTCTTCAAGCTCCATTTCATTTGGTCTCATTACTTTGCAAGCCAGATGGTCGCAGGGCCAGACCTGTCAGCAGACACTGCGAGGAAGAATACACTTGCAGAGTGGCGAGATGCAACACACACAGCATCTGAAAACCTGCACCCAGGGGCAGCTGCTAACAGTTCCTGGGAGTTATTCTGCAGGGAGCAGAAGAAATCATGAATTGATCTAATTTGGTATTATTTTTCTCACCTCTCCCCCTATGGTACCCAACACCATCTCCAACACAGTGGTGGAGTGTGCCCCCAGCTGCGAAGGAGGTAGCTCTCTGTTCATTTTAGGTAGCCAGCTAATTGTCTCTTTCCTTATGGTGATGGGTTTTATTGTCTCTTCTGAACTGGATGAGGTGATGCCAAGTTGGAAGAGATGTTGCTATCTGCATCCAATTTGCTAAAGACTTTTTTCCTGCAGTATAAGTCTTAGGACTAAGAGAAAAGCACTTTGTCTCACTGATCAGTCAGAATGTGTGGTGCACTCCCAGGCTCACATGGCAGCCAAACCCAGAAAGAGAGGTTCACCTTCACTTACAGCCCAGGTAAAAGTCTCTCATGCTGAAATATAAAGAGGCAGGGTTTTTTTCTCCTCTTGGAGATAAATTAAAGTATTAGAGGTTTTGAAAGATAATCATCATTAACACTTTGGGAAAAAACCTCATCTGTTTTTTATAAAAACTCTCCAAGACTTTTAGTTTTAATCAGAAATACAAGAAAAATTGCAATTTGACCTGAAACTGAAGTTTGAGGAAGTTTTTCCTTTTTGTCTCCTTGAAACAATACAGGGAAAGGAGCTCAGAGCAATACAAGTCTGGGTCAGGTTATCTTTCCATAATGAGGCAGAACCAAACATACTGAAGCCATTCTGGAAATATGTTCTTGAAACTTTCCATTGGGAATTCTGCCATCTCTCTGAGTAGCCTCTAACAGTACTTTTCTATTGTTAGAATTAGCAAGGTTTTCCTAAAGTCAAACCTAAGTCTTCTTTGCTGCAAATTAAGCCAATGTCATCTTATCCTTCTCCATGCTGAACAATCAATTACTTACTCTTTTAGCATCCATATTCTGTAAGATTTTTAATGTTTCCCTACCTTAAAAATTATTTTCTGTGTATTAAATTGATGTCTTTTAACAAGCTTAAATTTTCTAAGTTTCTTTTCACTCTTGTTCCTCTGTTTGTCCTCAATGATGGTTTGTGCTCTCCCCAGATTATCAGGGTATCCATGACTCATTTTTTCATCTTGCTCACAGCTGAAAAGCAAAACTAATTTAAAGTATACTGAAATGTTTGTCTTAAAAAAAAAAAAAATGGAAAATTATGAAACTTTTCCTCAAAAAGTAATTTTCCACTCCTTTATAGAAAATGGCCTTAGATTAAAATATTTTACTATTCCCAAAACACTATCTATCTCATCAAATCCCTAAGTGTAAATGTAGAAATGGTAATGTTTTTGTAATATATTAAAGTGTAAAGGCTCTGAATGGGAACAGGGCACAAATATACCTCAGCACGGGGAGACCTGTGAAGAAAACGTATCTGTTCTGGGCCACCTTTTTTTGCTGTGGAGAGGCCAAGCTGCAATTTCCTTGTCCTTTTTGTATGGGATGAGCAGGATGACACAGGCAGGACCTCTCCAGCCCCATCCCACCATGGCCTGCAGCCCAGAAAGGGAACAGCCACAGTGATTGCTGCAGGTTGGTGAACTGGTATTGGTAAAATTAATAGCAGAGAGAGATGAAAAACCATCTGATGGCTCTAATTATAGAGCACGTTATAGAGTTTAAATATAAAAAGCTTTCATACAAATTCATGTGTATGATAGCCATATGTAATTAGATACTGTAGAAGACCTAGATTAATAGCAATGAAGGCCATTTTAGAAAGGCCAGCTAAAATTACTGAGAAAATGAATTGACAGAGGAAGAATAGAGGCATTGGTGGGGAATTTATCAGAAAAAAAAAAAGTCTTGTCTTTTATCTGAGTAATACGGAAGGGAAAGCAAGGAGCAATATCAAAATGGTAACCTGCCAAGACAAAGATAATGTCCTGTAGTTTTTAGGAAACAAAATGATCTCCAGCTGGCACCACACATAGTGAAAAAGAACCATTTATGCAACTATGTACAAAAAGGAGTTGCCCCTGCAACTTTGTTTTGGCCTTCACCAAGCTGTATTTTTTCATCAAAGCAGAAGATATCAAAACCTCAACCGTTACATTTGTTGAAGTTGAATTTATTTCACTTATATACTTTCTTGGTGAAGAGTCTGTATCTAGAGAAAGGATGAATGAGCAAGTATAAGAAAGGCCAGACCTTTCCTAGATTTCCCAGTCTTTGCCACAGTGTCATAGGTCTGGAAGGCTCCTTGGGGCTCAAGTAGTCTCTTTATCATCCTCAAGGTAAAATCAATGACAACCACAACTCTCCTGAGAAAAGCTATTTTAATCTATTTAATCTGTTTTTAGAGAACTCCAGTAGTGGAGGTGTTGCAGATTTCCTTGCCAATCAATTCTTATCCATTTTTTAGTATACACATATGAAAGATATATTTTAACATGTTTTAAAACTTTCTGGTGGAAATTCAAGTCCAATATTTCTTTTCCTATTTATTCATGCATAGATTTCTCCCATCCTCACTACAGTTGTGCTAAGGACTGTTATCATTAATTTTTTCACTGTCTGGTTTAGACAATCTTTGTTCGTTTGTTCTTACCTCATACATCACTTTTACTGGAGCTTGATCATGCTTGACATTCAGCTTGTGATCCATGTCTAACATTAGCTTGAACCTGTTGCTCTTGGGGATGGGTTTATCTGAAGTGCAAGGCATGGTGGTCAGGCTCATTCAGTCAGGGCTTTTCTCTCCGAAGATCTGACATATGTCTAACACCACGGTAAACCAAATCCCTTCCCTGAAGAAAATTGCTTGTCCTCTAAATGCCTCATTTCCTAAAAATTCATAATTTTATTTGCCTTTGTTCCTACATGGTAAGCTAGGAAGAAAACCATTAATAAACACAAAATGTCTGTTGCTTTACCACTTTGGTGCCTTTCCTTGTGTGAGGGAAATGGGGAATTCAGGGGTGGACAGCAGCAGACCTGAGTCAGGGAACTGCATTAGCCTTGCTTTTCCTCTCTTCCATGGGGTTTGCAGCTAATTAGTATCACCTCCCAAACCAACATCATTTAGTGGGATATCCAAAGTCCAGCACCCCAATTTAGAAGTATCAATAATGAAAAACTTCTGGATTTAAGATTCTCAATTTCAAAATTTTAACTGAGGGAACTAGCTAAAGATGTCAGAATGCCTGAAAGCATCAGAACTGGCATGTAAGAGGGGGTTCAGATTCCTCTGTATCCCAGAGGCAGAAATGTTCAAAACATGTATACTACCAGCCTAGAGGTAAAAACCTTGGAAAGATCAGCTGCAGACTTGAAGGGAAATAGTAGGGCTACGAAATATGGCTATAAGGAAAGGAAGAAAGAAGTGATTAATACAGAAAACTAAGGTGGTGGAAAGTATTGAAATAGAACAAGACTCTCCAAAAAATGAGTGTTGCCTTAAAGGTATAGAAATTTAGTAGAAAATAAACCACCTTTGGTTGCAGCCGGTCTTCAGAGCTCAGAGGGGCTGGGTTTAACTTCTGATTGTAGTTAAGTCAGCATGGTATGCCTAGTTAAGTTCAATAAGAATTTTCACAAGTACAGGTTCACAAATAATGCAGTTTACCAATTCAGGTCTGGTTGTGTTCAATAAGCTCTTGCATGATGTAGGTTCATGAATAGTACAGTTCATTGAAGCAATAGGAAAGAAGGTTCAGGATTGCTGGTGATAAATGAACCAATTACAGAGTGTTAATACAACTTACTACAGAAAGCATGGCAACAGACATCTGTCAGTGCTGTATGTGTGTGTATACACACACACACACACATATATATGCATGAGATGAATATTCCCAGGTCTAGTCCAACAAAGTTGGAGTGCAAAGCTCACCAAAAGGCATCCTTTCAGGAGCAGAAAAGAGACACAGTCTACCAACTGATCCTGAGCAGGCAGTGGTGTTTTCCCCCTGTGACCCTTTCTTCCCTGACATCTCCATTTTTCTGATGCCACGATGATTTTTTGCATTTTCTTTTATATACCTTTTATATACACCTTTTATATAGCTTTTATGTATCCTCAGTGCTCCTAGCATGCATACTTGTAATTCCTTAAGTCCAATAACTAGGCATAGTCCTAATATTCTGTTAAACCAAGAGACCAAACATCCTAGAGGCTTAGCAGTTGGAGGCCGGAAAGCCCTATGCTATCCTGAGAAACCAAGGTCCTCTCTAGAACACATCCTGTAAACTAACATAGGCCCATCCAGGGGAAATTCCTCAGGATGGGGGATATCACACTATTCATTCAAGCTTCTCATTGGGGAATCTTTTTTAGATATGCTAATTTGCAAGGTCTGTAAATGGTATATGCGATCTGTCGTGAGTGTGCATTTCAGCGCATTCCACCTTGGCAAAGTAGTGCACCATAAGGATCCTTATTAAATACTGAGATAAAAACCCTTTTTTCCCTTAACCACGTCTGGCTCTCAATTTTTAAGACCAGGAAAAGGCATCATTATACTATACATTTTTGTCTCTTCCCAATGGGATGCAAAAATGGCATGCTATAGGTGGCAGTGGAGGCTGTCTGACCTTTGCCAGAGAGTCTTTGCACATATCCTTGTTCCATAATGGACCAGTTTTAAATCAAAGCTTGGTTTTCAGGGTGAAGGGGCAGTACAGAGCTGTGGGAGTTCTTCTGTGCCCCTTCTCAGCTGTGAGACCTCCATGTCTTTCCAGACATCCTTCTGTTGTCAACCCTTGCTTGAGCCAGGGAATCAGGAGCCCAGCTCATGTTACCCCCAATTAGTATCATAAATTCTTCAACGACTTAAAGCAACTCTGTACAGTTCTGACCATCTACGACACTGAGTTAGACCTCCCGAAGAAAATAAGGGGAAAATAAAAAAAATAGGGATACATACAACAAAAAAATTAGAAGGAATTAGCTGTAATGTATTCAGAGTGGAGATAATGATTAAAGGTAGACTGGGTATAGCCTAAAGGTTGATGAACACAAGTCCTCAATTTTCTATAATAATATACTAAAAGCCTTTCCACCATTTCAAAAAAATAAATTGTAGAAAAAGGTTTTTTGGAAGCTCACAGAATCAAGGGTTATATTAGAGGACTGGAGACCAGAAAATATGGTATCTCTGCTTAAAAGGGCAGGAGAAATGTAATCCCAGCAACTACACTATAGTTCGTGGCCATCCCAGAACATGATGTCTGGGGGTTTTGAGAACAAGTATGAAAACTTTGTTTTCAAAGACTCAGAGGTAAATAAATAAGGATTTATCAGCCCAGGAAAGAGAAGTTAAGGGGCTTCGTGTCCCCCCTCCACGCAGCACTGGTTGGTGGTACATAGGTGGTGCAGTTGCTGGAAGGGTGGTGGGCCATGGTGGAAGGGCTCTCACACAGCTGTGAAAAGGCACCACTCAGAGCAGCGGTTTTTCCAGTCCTGTAGGAAGAAGATAGGATAAAATTCAGCATAAGATTCCATTTTTTTCCCCCCGATATCCTAGAAGAAAATACTGTCAGAATAACTCCATATCTTCCCTTGACAATGTGTTTTTCCATGCAAAAGACAGGCAGGCAGCCTAGTCTATCTGATCTTCAGTAAACACAGAAGCAGTTGTATAGAGCAATGTTGCTTTCCCAAGTACTTCAAGGAATGTCGAAAATAAACCAAACGGGATCAAATGAACCAAATGGCAAAAGTTAATCTTGAAGGAAGAAGTATGATATTTGAGGGATCTCAAGGATCATCTGCAACACAGATTTTGCTTAATATTTTCTTAATGACCCTGATATGAAAACCAAGGGTATTTTGATGACATTTTCCGATGATGTGGAATGAAAAAGAATTATCAGGGCAGGGTGGGTCATGACGAACAGTAGAGCTTAAGAAGTGTCATGAAATTAATGATAGAAATGGCAAAATCATGGTCTTACAAGCAGACATTTTCATTTTTTCTAGAAGTTAAATTTTAAAAATTGTGGGATTGTTTGGAAAAATGTGAGCACTGCAGCTGATCATAGCTTCCACAGAGGTGTCTCAGTGAGGGGTGTGTGGAAAAAGGGGATGAATGGCTTAAAATGTATTCAGGAGAATCAGAGAGTCATCAATGTCCATACGGGCCCTGGCAAGATGTTACCCAGAAAGCTATGGCAGGTGGCAGTGATTTCTGTGCAGGAGCAGTGACCGAACACACGGCAGATAAGGAGAGGCTACTGGGGAGACAGCTAGGGAGCAAAAGCCTGAGACCTGAAATGTGATTTGAAAAGTCTCTCAACGTGCAGACTGGGATGATCACCCTCTATGGATGCAATGCGGATGGAAGAAATTGGGGAAAAGAGCGGCTTAAGCCAACAGACCTATTATTAGTCTATGAAGAATACTGAGCTGAGGACAAACTTAGGCTGGGCACCAGTGCAGTCTCCTGCCACAAGAAAAATTATATTCTTGAATTGCCTTCCTGCAGAAAGACTGGGAACAGAAAAAACCTCTAAGTCATTCTACAGTGAAATGAGGTAATTTTATGAAAAGAATTTCATGATCTGACTGACTGAGACAGCAGCAAGATGAACTTTATAACTAAGGGAGACACTTCCAACCCATTTCTCCTGTTTCCATGTGGATCAACATTCACTTTGTGTATTAATCAAACATTTTAATTTCTAATTGCAAACAGGGTAAGAGCAATATAATGTCCAAATAATTCTGAGGGTTCTCATAAATAGTCAAAAGCTTTTCCATATAAAGCTATGAAGAAAATTAATCTGATTACCCTTCCCCTCCTTTAGGCTATTGGATAGCCATGGAAGTTGCACCTTTGATACTTAGTATAATTCTTTCAAATGCAGCCCATCTGTGACTTGCAAATTAGTAATTAACATCTCTATGACATCTCTACGGTGCAGTTCCTAGGTCTCTACAGCTGTGCAAGTGTGCTCCAGCTTGTGGCCTGCATATCCAGCCCTCTGGCATCTAGAGTGGAGAGATTGGTGGAGCTCAGTGTGACTGCCTCCTTTCCTGTTCATCTGAGTTTCCTACTCCGTGTTCCCTACTGATCGGGTGTGGGTAGAAAGTGCATGCTTACACACGTTAGGGCGTAGCTGTGCGTCCAATTAAAATTTATATTTTGATGGAAAGGAAGGACAACCTGAGTGGCAACCTGGCTCTGGAGGGACTTCATGCATCTCCTGCATTGCATACCTTCTCTTTGACCAAGTTTCCTCAGCTGACTCTCTGTAAAATGAGTGTGGAAATTGTCCCAGCTTATTGGATAAGCGCTAGAGAAAGTGCACATTTGTGATCATAGGAAGGGGGCCTTTTTTAATGCAAGGGGAAAAGTATGACATATTGAGTTTCATGTACATAAATGTCTCAGTAGTAGGCAGAAAAGTTTGTTTAGTCAAAAAATGCCTGTTAATTTACCTCTCTATTGGAATTTAATAAGAATGGTGTGAAGTATAAAATCTTAGCTCTAGAAAAGGTAGCAGGAGATTGTCTATTTACAGGAAAATATTAAAGAATTTAGCTCTAAATTTAAAGAAAACTTTTTACGAAACCCAGACTGTCATGAAGACCAGATTACCTATGTAAGACCACCAAATTTTAAATTACTCTGACTCTGCCCAGGCTGATCACAACTCTGTGTTATCCTTCAGTTCTGCCACGAGCATTTGACCAAAACGTTCATGGGGAAAATCAAAGCAGGCTCCAAACCTTTAGAAAGTCAGTGTTAAGTCCTTGGAAGTTACTTGTCCTTTCCTGTTGGTTTCACGTGTTTATGAGCAGCTGCTGCAGTTAGAGCCCTGGTGGACTGGGAGCATTGGAAAGCTGCGGAGCATCACTGAAAATAGGTTTAGGCAGCTCTGTAGAGAACCCTGGAGCTGGAGAGTGAGGGCTGATTGCTTTGGTGGCATAGCCTCCCTAAATAAACAGGTTTTTTCTTTCCACCTCCTGGTCCTAAATTTGCTCCCCAGGAGTCCCTCAGGATTCTCACTGGTGACAGACAGGCACATCCACCCTGAACGTGCTTCCCCCAGGGCACGGGCACAGCCCAGAGTCCTTTGGCAAACTCAGCTCTGCTGTTCACAGTTGTTTTCTTTTCCTGCAAAGGTTTACTGTGAATCTTAATAACTTGCCTGAGACAGAGGAGGATCCTCCGTCTTTCTTCCTCAAATTAATGTCAGCATGCCTGTTAATACAGGATAAGCTCAACTACAAATCAAGTGTTTTTTCTAAGCCAAAACGAACCAAAATATTTGAAAGGCATTTCATGCGGGTTTATAGGAGAAAATCCTTTCTGTACTTGCTTCAGTGTTTAAATCCTTTAACCATTCCCTAGCCAATCTTCTTATTTTATGATTTGATAAAAAAGGCACTAGAGCAGCTCTTTCCTTATCTCTTATCTCACCTCCCTTTTCTTCAACCCAGAGCAAAACAACAAGGTTAGCACAAAAAAGTATTTTTCATTTATTTTGTAATTTTGCTTCAAACATACGACGCATTTTGCTGAGAGCTCAAGGTATATCTGACATGAATGGGTTAAGATGAGGGAAAGAAAGAAATAAAATGCTGAGTTAGCATGAGGGAAAGAAAGACATGAAGTGTAACTGAAAGGAACTACCTGACACAAGCTTGTTACTTGTTAACCACCACATTTGGTAAAGATTTATCTTTTCGGTAGTTGCAAAAATCAGGTCAAGTTCTGTGTTCTTTAATCTGCCTCAGCCACTCAGTCACCACCAGCTTTATACACTACTGGTGGTGTCCTTATCAAGCTGTACTGACATTCTGAGTTTTTAAGCTTTCTTCTGCTGTTTCAGGAGGCAGGTATTTCAGATGGGCCCACAGAGCCAAAAAATGCAATAAAACCCTAAAATGTTCATTTTTAAAAGGTTAAAACAGCACTCTAGTAGTAGAGCACATTTTAAATAGTTTCTAGGATTGATCTAAAACGCTTGGGCTTGGGTTATTTGCAGTAGTGACTGGGTTGTGCTTTTACAAGAAGTTCCTCATGGATCAATGCTTAGTTACTACTTAATGATTTCATCCATGATTACACACAAAACCATTGCTAAAACACTGGCATTGACACAAACATCTGTGGAACGGTAAACAGGAATGAAGCAGAACAGACAGGTATTTTAATTAATGAAAAAATATACAGAGCCTTGTGTGTGAAACAAAGCCAGCTGTTGAAGGAGACGTGGGAACGTGAGACTTCCCAGTGAGGCTGTAACTTGCCATGCTGCCCAGGCTGTCTCATCCAAGCACTCTTCTGCATCTTCCAGTCTCTGGTTCTTCCAAGGCAGAGTCAAAGCTTCAGAGGACCACCACTTCAAATTACACTATTAAGAGCTCAGAAGGGCAATTTCTAAAAAAAAAAAAAATTAAAACTGGATTTGAGCCTATCACACTGCCCAGAAGTTAATCTTTTGCTTCCCCACAAAGTGTCTGAGCACCAGTCTGTTCCAGAAGGGGAAGGTACATTCTCCTCTGGCTTTAACTTGTGGGCCTTTTATTGGGGTCTCAAGTCAGAAAGATGCTGAGTCAGAATGGCCAAATACCTCCTCTTAAAGAGGTGACACTGACTAGAAGAAGAATGTTGATTTTGCTTTTAAACCTAATATCAGTATCATCAGGATAACCATGAAAGTCTGCATTAGTTTTGATATCCACATACTTACAAGCTGGTTCGAGAGAGAACACAGAGGAATGATACAGCAATTCAAAAGCCAGAGAAAACACTTGCCAAATGTCTTTGCATCCAGCTCCCAGCAAAGAAACTAAGTTACATTGACTATAATGTACACCTTTGCAAACAGAGGGTGCTTCATAACAAAAGATTGCTTAAAAGCTAGTAGCTCCTTTTAGCTATGTGCTCTGCCAGTTTATAAAAGTAGGTGTAATGTTCTAAACTACAAGATCCAACATAATTTGTTCAGGTCACTAGTGCTAGCATTGCTGTGAAATTTTCATACCTGTTCTGCTCTACAACCCTTTTCTGAGCAACACTATTAATTTCTTGTTTACCATTTGGGTGGGTTTTAATTTGGTAGTTTAAGTTTTTCCACTCATAATAGTTCAGGAAGGACTTTGCCTTGCTTGAGGAGGCTGGTGGTGCCCCATAATTTACTCTCAAGGACGTTTAATGGTAATATGAGCTGATATGTACTACTTTCAGAGGTTTTCCTGATGCGTGCCACAGAAGCACAGAGAACATTTTTTAGATGGCAAAGTGTGGCCACTTTGCCTTAGACCAGCACTCTGCTAGCCCTAAATAACTCTCATGAAGCCTTTTGTCTTTTCTTCTGACACCAGCATGCTGTTGTTTTTATCCACATTTTCTGCCAAATTGCTTTCAGGAAATATGAGTGTCTCTATCTTGTGACACCCTCTAGTTTCACACAAACTGAATCATGCTGTACAGTTCAGCAGAGTAATAAAATATAATCTGATTGGCAGGAGGTATTAAAGCAGACCACATCATTACAGATCCTCTTTTAACCCAGTTTAACAAGTTGCTCCTGAGAAGTTATTTATTCTAGCTGTCAACATCTTGTTGTTGAGATGACAGCGATCAAATCTCTGTTAGATCCTAATCTTATTCTTCTTACTCCACCTTCGAGTATCTGAGAGCCTCATATAAGCAATATCACTTTTTGTCAGCAAAATTATTTGTTTGACTCCAATCATTTGCTGAAAGTTACAACAATGTATTTTTTTAATACCTACAACAATTATTAGTATGAGATGGGGATGGAATAAATAGCAGGCAATAGTGAATCGTGGAGTGTTGAAAGTCTGAATTGTTGCTGTGTTGAGCACACTGATCCATACACAAAACAAGAAGGTATTTCGCAATTACAGAAACTTAGCAATGCATTCCCAGGTGCACAGATGTCACAGAAGCAAATTATTAGTAAGAGACTGATGTTCTTTTAGTGTCCTGGGGACATCTCACTAGCCAGCAGAGTGCCAGACCCATCTCTGGTATGAAGAAGTTATGAGAGTTCTTTTATTATGACTCTTGATGCTAGGAATTGGGAAGGAAAAGCTAAATATTATCTGTCATGCAGACTCAACCTCAGTCCACTGACTTGGGAAATTCCAGCCCCTAAATGATGTGATCTATCCTGATTTTAACTTCTCCAGTCCCCCAGTCCTAAGAACTGCAACTCTATCATGCCACGCATTATACTGAAAAGAGAAATTCTTTGTAAATTCCTTGTATGTATTTGCAGACTACTTTATAAGAATGTTTTAAAATTAGAATTTTCCTGAAAGTAAAGTTCAGAATTTAATTGGAATATGCAAATTTTTTTTAATTGTTGGCAGCTCAATATTTTAGGCTTATGACACATTTGAAATAAAGCCACCTACCGAGTTTGAAACTATTCATTTAATATGTTACCTGTTTCTTGGGCCATTTGTGAATGCTAGCAGATCTTGTTCCTTCAAAGAAGTCTGAGAGCAAGTTCACTTTCAAATGTTGCAATATTAAAGGTAATACTCCTGATTTTCATCTGAAATCACAAGACATGTTCTCTTAGTGGAAAAGTTTTAAACTCAATGCACAGTAAGTATATTTGTGTCAGAATGGATCCAGCTGAAGGCGTTCACAAAGGTGTGGAAAATATCGTGCTTGGTGGAAAGACAGCCTTATCAGCCCTGCATCTAATTGACCAGGCAGGAGTGTTGATCTGCTGGAGGTCAGGAAGGCTCTGCAGAGGGATCTGGACAGGCTGGATTGATGGGCCAAGGCCAGCTGTATGAAATTCAACAAGACCACGTGCTGGGTCCTACCCCTGGCTCACGGCAGCCCCAGGCAGCACTACAGGCTGGGGGAAATGTCTGGAAAGACGCCCAGCAGAAAAAGGCCTGGAGGTGCTGGTCAACAGCAGCTGAACATGAGCCAGCTCTGCCCATGTGGCCAAGAAGGCCAATCCTAGCCTGAGAAATAGTGTTTCCAGCAGGACCAGGGCAGTGATCGTCCTCCTGTACTGGACACTGCTGAGGCCACACCTCAAGTGCTGTGTCCAGTTCTGGGCTCCTCACTGCAAGAAAGGCATTGAGGGTCTGGAGTGAGTCCAGAGAAGGGCAATGGAGCTGGGGAAGGGTCTGGAGCACAAGTCTTGTAAGGAGCAGCTGAGGGCAGCTGAGGGTGTTTAGTTTGGACAAAATGAGTCTCACAGGGATCTTATGGCTCTCTACAACTATCACCTACTACAATCCTGAAAGGACCTTGCAGCCGGGTGGGGGTTGGTCTCACCTCATGGGTAACAAGTAAAAAGACAAGAGGAAATGGCCTTAAGTTGCACCAGAGGAGGTTGAGCATAGATATTGTGGAAAATTTTTACACAGAAAGGGTTGTCAAGCACTGGAACACGCTGCCCAGGGGAGCATTTGAGTTACCATCCTTGGAGGTATTTAAAAGACTTGTAGATGTGGCACTGAGGGACATGGTTTAGTGGTGGGCCTGGCAGTGCTGGGTTAACAGGTGGAGTCGATGATTTTAAAGGTCTCTTTGAACCTAAACAATTCTGTGATTCTATTCGTATTATGCTGATTCATTGCCTGTATTTTGGGATCTTGTATTTTGGAGACTAGCATTTTTGTGCATAAAAGGAAGATTTGTTATTTTCTGACTCTCTTTGCATAGGCTGGCTTTCTGCAGTGATTTTAATGAAGAATGTATTTCATATATATGTATGAAAAAAATCTGTATCACACCTCGTCATCCCTCTTATCTCCTCCTCAATACAGCAGAGAGTCTTATGTTTTTAACATTATTTTTTCCCTCTCATCAATGAATCAGTATTGCTTCAAAATTTGATATAGTTATTTATGAAAGCAAATCGCTTGAAATTCCTACTAAAACACTGATTTTTACATTTCGTTTCCAGACTTTCTTTTCAATTTCATTGTAGCTTTTACATAATTTTTAAAAATAGTATTTCTACATTGGTTTGTACACAAAACAAGAGGAAATTCTGCCTTTCTCCCCCATAGGAATATTTTTGAGAAATGTATTGATTTCTTTCATTGTTGGAACGATAGATGCAAGCTATGTGGAGGTTTTCATGGCATGTATCTATTTCTGCAGAAATTTCTGCATTTCAGAGCAACACATTTCTGTATAAATGGGTGAATAAGGCATTAAGATAGAAAGCTGGTTGTAAAATGCTGTAGAATTTTTTAAAAATTTTCTAAAAGCAAAATGACTAATAAAGGTTATTTCTCATGGATTTGTCTTACATTTGAATTCTGTAGTGTCCAGTAATGCTCAAATCTAGATACACTACTTTGCAGAACACTTCCCTGAAAGCAAGCTGTGAATCAGGCCCAATAGGAACTGCCCAGTTGCTCCTACTGGGGTGAGTCACTGTGCTCCAGAAATGCATGCCCCAGGGAGGAAACCAGAAATTCTGGACCCATCAGTGAGATAATGGGCTGTTTAGAGACAGTGGACTGGTTTGAAATGGGTGTTCAACATTATCTCTCCACAGCAAAGTGTTTGACTGATTGTGACAGGACCTCTCCAGATGGTAATTTCAGGCAATGATGGAGATTCTCCCCAGGCAACAATTTGTATGCTCAAATGTGTTGATTAGTATCCTGATTGGAATGTCCTAGAGATGCCCAGGCTGTTTCTGCTGTAGAACTCGTATGTGTGCATGGATAAGACACTTGCTAATAGTTGAAACTGTTACTACAGCTACAGAAATGTTCACATAACCCATTTTTTAATATGTAGTTAAGATATTTAAGAGTTGTTTTATATGTAGTTAATTATGTGCTGGAGGTGGTCGTGTAGGACCATGAGCCAACCAGGTTAGAACTGAGCAGAGTAGCAGCTCTGGGAATCTCAACCCAGCCAAAGACACTGCTGCGAAGACTCCTCCAGCAGAGATTCCTGTCACCACCAGACAGCCACTGGCAGTCATGTTTGAGGGATCTGATTCCCTGTGCAAGTGTGCTTTATGCCAACAAACTTCCTGTTCATGCCTATGCAAAAGCTAAAATGTCAGGATCTCTAACTGACCTTGTGAATTTTCCTTCTTTTTTCTTTACTGTCATTTGACTTTAACACATTGCAAAATACTCTGCTCTACTAGGTTATATGGTAGTCATTCAAATACTTTTATGGCAAGTAGGGACTAGAACTTTGAACCTGTCTTTCTTCCACCCTCTGGGTGAATGCTCAGGTGGATAGGTTCTTCTATGAAAGCTGAGTACTTTCTTTTTCTCTGATCATGTTTCCAAGAAAAAGTAATCCTTTGTAAGTTGTGACCTCAGAAAATTTATTTTAACTCCCAAATATGATTAGATGGAAATACGTGCCAAGAGCTTAGGCAGAGCAAACTCCCTTGTTGGATTAAGCTTATAAATACTAAGTTGTGATTTATTGGTTGAGTGTCTTTTATTTGGTGTTATACTTCTAATCTGAGTAATTTAAATTCCTTTTACTATAAATAAAAAACCACAATTCAAGGATACTACTTCCAATAAATGATCCTATTTCTCTCCATTGATTGCAAAGACATCTTTGGACAGCTAGGTTAGATGCAAGTATTTGCCTTGCAGATATTGAAAGTCAGGCAAAATTTGTTCACAGGATCCAAGGCTGGTTCAGAAAAAGCATTGCAAGCAGGTGAAGGAAGATGCTCCCCCCTCTCTACTCAGCCCTGGTGAGACAGCTCTGCAGAGCTGTGTCCAGTCCTGGGCTCCCCAGGACAAGAGAGACATGGACGCACTACAGAGAGTCCAGAGAAGGGCCACAGCGATGCTGAAGAGGTTGAAGCATCTGACACATGAGGAGAGGCTGAGAGAGCTGGGGCCATGCAGCCTGGAGAAGACAAAGGTCGGGGGGGATGTTATCCAAGTGCATAAATAGATGAAGAGAAGGAGTAAAGAAGTAAAGACTGAGCTACAGTCCTCCCAGTGGCCCTCAGTGACAGGACAACGGGCAATAGGCACAAACAGAAATACAAGAAATTCTGCTTAAACATAAGAAAAAATTAATTTTTATTCTGCAGGTGGTCAAACACTGGCACAGGCTGCTCAGATTGGTATGTCATCTTCATCTTTAGAGATACTCAGAATCTGCCTGAACATGGCCCTGAGCAACCTGGTGTAATTGACCCTGCTCTGAGCAGAAGGTTGGACTAGTCCAACTCCAGAGGTGCCTTCCCATAATTCTGTGATTCTGTGGAAATTATTCCAATTCATTCCATCAATGTTTAGTCTAGTAAACCTTCTTATGTCATATTTTGTTTCTTTTTATAGCTTTTCCTTAATCTTATGAAATGTGCCACATCTCTAGCATAACATTTCAAGAAATTTTTCTCATTTCAAAGTTTTTCTGATAGTCTTAAACTGACCTTCCCATAAAAATACTCATAAATAATGAACCCGACAAAATTGCCTAACATTTAAGAAATTTACCTCATGTCACAAAAAAAAAATATGTAAAAGAAGTTTAGACTTCTGTTTGCAAATCTGAATGTATCTAAATACAAGTGTCTTGTATCTGAACACACAAGTTAATCTCTTATGATCTTTGAAAAGGGCCTTATCTTGAAACCCTTTCTCAGGTAACAGAAATGATCTCTAACTAATGATCAAGAGGAAAGTGCTTTGAAGATATACTGCTACATTATGTAAATTTGAAAAATCTACTGTGCATTTGGAGCATGAATTTCATGCTGTGACCTAATTCTTGCCTACAAGTACACCATGAACACACAGAAAAAATGTAAAGATTATCTTTTGATCTCCAACTCTGTCTAATTAGGACAAAAGACTTGTTTTCAATAATATAAACAATAGGAGAAAATTCTTCTTCCATAGGAGAAAATTGGGGGTTGTTTTGTTTTCATATGTGAAGATAAACCTCTAGAATACTCCTGTACAAAAGTTAAAATCATAGAACCATAGAATGATTTGCGTTGGGAGGGACCATCTTGTTCCCTGTCGTGGGCAGGGACAACTTCCATTAGACCATATGAGATTGCTCAAATCCAACCTGGCCTTGAACACTTCCAGGGATGGGGTTGCCACTTTCTAGACAACATGTTCCAGTGTCTCACCACCTTCACAGTAAAGAATTTCTTCCTAATAATGGGGTCACTGAAGACCCCCATGAGGACCAAGGCTTCTGAATGCAAGGCTGCTCCAATAGGTCTCATCTGCTTGGTCTCATCTGCTCAGTGTTCCTGGTTAGGTGGCCTGTAGGAGACTCCCACTATAATGTCACCAGTCCCTGCCCTCCCTTTAATCCCAGCCCACTTTTCTCCCTTCCCAGGCAGAGCTCCATGCACTCCAGCTGGTCATTGACACAGAGGGTGACACCCACTCCTTGTCTCCCTACCTGTCCTTCCTAAAGAGCCAGTATCCATCCATTCCAACACTGTGAACGTAGGAGCCATCACACCACATCTGCACAATGCCAGTAAGACTATGGCCCTGCAGGCACGTGCATAGCTCTAACTCCTCTTGGTCATTCCCCATGGTGTGTGCATTCACATGGAGGCATTTAAGTTGCCCCTCCCCCTCCACCCAGTGAAACTGACTTCCTGGCTGGAGTGGCTGGAATTCCTTTGTGCTGGTTTTCAGGTGCTTGCCTGCTGATGTGTGATCCCTCTGCGGGCTCTGGGCATCTGTTGCAGGCACTGGCATCACGCTCATGGGAGTGGGATGGATTGAGGTTTCCTGGTTTAAAGCCCACGGCTGAGGGTGCTGTTCCCCTTCTCTGACAGACAGACCCCATCGGCCCCCAGCAGACCAGGTTTCTCAATGACAGTCCCACAGTCTGAAGTAGTCAAACCCTTGGCTGTGGCACCAGTCCTGTAACCACTTGTTGATTTGTCACATTCAACTGGCTCTTTCAAACCCCTTCCCTTTGACCAGGAGGATTGATGAAAAACCACCTATGCACCAGAGTTCCTTACCATAATTCCATAACTCTCAGAAGAAGGTCACCTCCTACTATCACTCTGCACCTCTTTTGAGTTGCTCTGGTTGTTATACAGGGAGCAGATTAGGCTGCCTTACTCAGCTCCAGCATCTCCCCCAATGTGTGGTAAACTAAAATCAGATTTGCTATGTCAAAAGGTTCTCAGAACAGCATCTTTGTTATATTATACTAAATGGAAGATGAAAAAGCAATATTCCTAGTATTAGAAAAATAGGGCTTAGAGCTTCTGTCTTTGAACCAGAGCAAAGTATTTGACTGAAATTCCAGAGAAGCAAATAATGCATCAATAATGTTTGCAATACTTCCTTAGGTTACATATGCAAAACAAACAAGAGTTTACTTAACGTCGGCATAACTATTCCCCCTATTAGTTTTGATCAATTGCTTTGTGGTCATGTTCATTAGACAGCCTAATCTGAACTGCAATTAGATTTTATCCTTTTAAAAGACAAAGCAGAATCCCAAGCCATTAATTAAAGGGTCTGACTACAGTTGGTTACAAGATGGATGTTGCATACCCTTTAGTGATGACTCAACTCAGCAAAACAGAGCACTTTAGTTTTAAGTGGCAAATACACCAGCACTAATTGAATGCAAGCTTTTTCTCTGGTACAGCTGGAGAAAAGGAAATAATTTCATGTGTGGATTCTTGAAGACATGAAATGCTAATGAGAATCATGTGAATAAGCTAGATTTACATAGGGCAAACTGCAAGTATGAGGAAAACATTTGAAATAGGGAAGAGTGATTAATCTACAATCCTGCACCACTTATCAGTTGTTTTATTTCTCTCAGAAACTGAAAACCATTTAGTATTTAGTGTTCAGACCCACTGTATCTAATGCTGCTGTATCCCAATGGCAAAAACCAATTTATGGTACCTAAGAAATCAAAAAGCTCATTACTTTCTTACCGATTGCACTCCATGGGTGTTCACCAGTCCTTGCTTTGTGGTAGGCTGCTCCCTCATGCTATCCAAAGTGTAGGATGTTCCCCTTCCAGATGTGGCTAAGTCCATATTCTTGGTTCCTCTCCTCCTAAAACCAGAAAAAGCCTTACAAGAGTTGCTGATCTTTAAGATCTGAAGTCATCTGGTTAGACAATAAGCTGCTCTCAGCCATTCATAAGACCATGTTATACCAAATGCAATGAGGTTTATGTCTCAGTTTCTCCAAAGATTTCCTTGATGACCACGAATAAATCAGAGTCATTTTAACCAATTTTGAAGGCAGGTAAATCATGTTACTTTTAATATATGAGACTCAGGCTTTTGTGGATAAAATGGCAATATTTCTCAAACTCCCAGGGGTCCTGCAAGGCTCTCAGTACTTGTAGTAACTGAGGAGAAGCACAAAATGTGAGGCTGGAGATAAAAGTGAAATTTGGATGCAGTAACTAAAGTTTTAAAGGAATTTTTAAGGGATTTTTTGTAATTGAAAAGAAAAAAAGTCCTAATTTTTTTAAAATGCAGGATTCACTGAGGCTATCATCTGGTGTCTGCTTGAATGTCTTTCCCTTTCCATGAGTTTGGAATAACAAGCCTATTACCCGGAAGCTTCAAAAGGAAGGAAAAGCTGCTCATTGCTAGTGATGGAAAAAATATAATGCAGACCTTGGCAATAAGGGCCTGCAGCTCCACCAGTCATCTCAGCATGTAGCCAGAGTTGCTAACTCAGCTATAAGGGAGCCAAAGCACACAGAGAGGGTTTTTTTTTTTAATTAGTTTATTGTCCATTATTAATAGGAAACCCACAGAAAATAAAAATACAAATTGTAGACAAACACAAAAGCCTATTTTTAGTCTGTGAGATATGAGAAGGTACATTGCAGCCACAGGAGGTTATCTTCCATTTCTCTGAAGTTTTCATCATAAGTTTACCTTCACAGCTGTCTGCTGCATACACTCTGCCAGAACTGCTCTCTGACACTACCAAGTGCCCTTGCACTAGGTTGAGGGGATGGCAAACAGAAGCCTTGCAGTCAGCTTGAGGAAGGTTGTCTGGCATGCATGTCCTCTAGGATGAGACTGAAAATGAAGAACGAGCTGGGTTCTCCCACGATAGCCAAACAGAGCAGAAAAACAGGAAAATATTGGAACACCATCAAGAAAAGCAACAAAACCAAACACAAAATTGAAAGAGCAAAGACAGGCTTTTAGTCAGAGCAGCATTTCTAGGACAGGGAGTCAGAATTAAAGAAATAATTTTTTTTTTCTGCTTTTAATGATTTTCCTGTAGATATTCACAGACCCTGGAAAAAAGGCTAGATATAAAACCTCTGGTTTATCTCTTTCTGATAGTGAGCAAAATGCTGAGCTGAAAGCACAGAGGTAAACCGTCATCTTCATCAGGTTGTCTTCAGCAAACAACTGGCAGAGTAGATTATGCCCAGACTTGTATGTGATACATCATTCAACATTGGAGACAATTTGAGTAAATTTCTCCATAAATAGGAGAAAAAAAGGGAAAACGCTGCTAGTTTTCCTGGCTGTGGGGAATTTGCTACAGAATAAGTAGTTAATTTATTGATAAAGAGCTTTTTTGCTGAAAAATGTTTACAGCAAAATATGGGAAAAGGTCTGTATTTTAACCTACTAAAAGAAAAGAATATTTACATAAACAGCACAAAACTTCTGATGTTACTATTCTAAGAAAAGAACATGTTGGATTTTCAGTTCAAAATTACTTCTATACTGACATTTAAGTTACTTAAAACATAGAAGTTGGAAGCAAAATGAAATATTTTAAAGTATAGAAATGACAATTTCACCCATGTTATTGCTTCATGAAAATTCTCAATATTTTGATTCCTGTTATTTCTATGTTTTAAATTTTCAACATTTCTGAATCTTTTTAGTACAAAGATATAATTTCTCCTCTTTATTCATTAACTCTTTTTGAATGGAGTAATGAAGACATTTAAAAGGGTGCTTTCCCTGTGATTAAATATATTACTTAGAGGAACTACATCCAACCATAGAAGCAAGAAAATTATGCATTTGATTGAATATTCATGGAATTAAATGAGCATTTCCCCACTGACTTAGGTGACGTATATTTCTAGTACAACATGAAGAGCTTCACTTTCAGAAATGCAGATGTATTGTTGCATGTTTAAACACTCATAGGCAAGTAACTGCAAACTCTTCCACTGATCAAAAGTAGAGATTGTCCTCCCAGTCTTGCAGACTTTTACACATATAGGAAGATGAAATGCATATTTGTGTGCCTATCTATGTATGCATCTATATGGAAAATAACAAAATATTTATATGTTTTTGGCTCCAGTGTCAGAATGAGTATGCTTTTTTCTCCTAAAAGGAACACCAAAAAACCCTAGAGATTGGTAGAAGCCTAGATTTGTTTGGGGTGTTTTGATATATTGCTGCCTACTTGCTCATTAGACAACCTCCCTCTTTCTAATTTATCACTTGAACATCAGATTCAGCACAAAGAACCAGCCTGCAAAAGGCAAAAAAAATAATTATAAATTCTACTGACCAGTTCACATTAGTGTGAGTGCTGGCAACACTAAGGTGTTTCTATTTATCACCATTTGCTTTGATGGGGCACCATTCATTTCATTTATCATTTGATTCTTTTCAATTATTTCTTTTTGGGAAGAAGTAGAATCAGCATTATTTAGTTAGGATTGTGTTTGCCTAACAGGTTTTGTAAAGTCTGCTGAAAGAAAACAGTCGCTAGATACATTGGGTCTAGAGTTTTCCTTCAGTATCTACCTATTTTGTGATTTTTTTTAGTATTACGGGAGGCCAACACTGATTTAGGCATTTAAGCTCAAAAGAATGTAGCAAAACTATAGAATTATATTTTTTCCAGCTTCATGGTAATACATTTCTAACTGGCATAACAGCCAGTTTGAAAATCTACCAAGGAACATTGCTGTATACCTTACTGTTTGGGTTGAGGTTGTTAGGGGTTGAGGATTGTGTTGTTTGGGGGTTTTTCCCCAGTTTTGGAAGCATTGGGAAACCTCAGTAAAGATATGGAACACATTATTGCAAAGTTTAAATAAAAATGCCAAAATTAGCTCTAGTGCTGCATGACCTGCTTAGGTGCACTGAATCATTATGGGTAATAAGTCTGTGCCACCTCTCACACCTCTTCTTCCCTTACCATTATCCTTCCCAAGAAAATACTAAGAAAGGTGCTTATATTCAAGGGACAACTTAGTTCAGGGAGGGCTCCTGGACTGTAAATCCCAAAGCAGTTTTCTCAGCATTTCTGCATAACTCCCTACCAACCAGCCAGATATGCTGGGCATCTTGACTTTAAATCCTAACCTCCCAATTTGCTCTGGGAATTGCACTGCTGGATCCTGATATCTTAGGCAATAGCAACTGTCCCTTGTATCAGCACCTGTCCCTCAGCCCCTCTGTGAATTTGAGCCTTACTCTTTAAGTACCAGAAGATGTAATATGGTGAATAAATACAAAAGTGGTGTCCAGAACGAGGTGAAAGTCAAAGGTCAGATGTAAAATTACAAGTGTGAGTTAATACATTGCTAATGAACTGCTCTTACTTTCAGTGAAAAATTTCTCAGAAAAAAAGTTCCTGGTTTTTTTTGCGACTCTGGGCTTCTCTTGTCACAGTCCTGGGCACTTGAATGTTTAAGAACATTGAAAAGGAGCAGATCCTCCCCTGAGAGCTGGTACAGACACCAAGAAAAGAGTATGTGTGAGGGTCCAGAACAAATTTAGCAACAGGGACAGGACTCATCTCAGAGTGTTTGAATTATTACACTTGGAGGAAGAGTATTCTAACTTCTATGAAACGTCAACTATTCTTCTTTCAAATTTTTCATTTGGCCCTTTACAGGAGGTGGTCAAGGTCTTTCTGGGTGCCATTTTCAGATTGCCAGTTAATCACTTGGTAATCCCTGCAATTAAAGACTTCTCTGGGTTTTGCATATGAAAATGATGATAAGAACACTGAGAGGTTTAGAGGGGGCTTTGAGAGCCACAGAAGAGGAGCACAGCATTTAACACTACCTTGTGAGACACATGCCACACCTTAAGCTTCACAAACCTCTTGTTTTCTATGGGTAGCAAAGTGAGACAGGGAAAAAACTACATATAATTGTCAGAAATACAAGCAATCTTCAACAGCTATTTAAAGAAGGAATTGCACAAAGAATCCCTGAAGTAAGAAGCCCATAAATATTCATGCATGATCACAACAGTTACACAGTCCCACCAAAAATTTCCGTGCCAGAAACCCTCTGAAAGCTAAGCCTGGTCCTGTTTGACACCAGGACTCCTGTCTGTGGCAAAACATCAACCAAACCCATGGAAAACACTATCGCCTGCATCCTCAACCTCTCTAAATACTTGGAAAGGGTTGCGATTAGAGGTCAGGAATGTATCTGCCTCTGTGTTTTGTTTGTTTGCAAAACAGGGACTCATGGGGGCACAGCAGGGCAACTGGCCCTCCATCTGTTGTGCAGAGCTATGGGTTTTTTTCTGCAAGATACACAAGAAACAACCAACACTTCATTAGGAGAGCACAATTTGACCTTCACTTTAAATATGCCTTAGTTTGCCTAAGAAGCTACAGCTTGAGGTTCCTAACCTCACCAACCACTAGTACTGAAAAGACAATACTGTCACCAAAAAAACCCTAGTTTGTGCACCACCAGAAACACAAAACACATGGAACCTACAGGTTCTGAGTTTTATTCCCATCTCTTACATGGTGTTTTTCTAAGATATAAGAGTGATGTCATAGACAAAGTCACTCACGTGTTCTGGGCCTTGCAATGAGTGGAGAACAGGGATGATTTATGTAAAAAGTAGGATACAGAATCAAGTTCCCCTTTGAATATTGGTTCGAAGGCTTGGAAAGGCAGATTCTTTTACATTCAGAACATAGATGTTTGATGATTTTTACAAAAGTCTCAAATAATTTATAATCAAACTCAGGTGTTTCCCCCTTATACACTGCCCAGTCCTTATCTGCAAATTCCTATAAGGATTTGCAGAATTTTGGGACAGCTTCTTTCCCAGGGAGATACCAGCTCTGCCCCAGTCCCACCCTTACACTACCCCAAGACAGCTGCCAGGACACAACTCAGCTCACCACCAGCTCACCCTCTCTGCCTCAAACCTTTGGTGTGATGTTTCCAACACAAAACAATATTACCCAACTATTTGGTCAAAACTCCCACACTCTTGGCAGTGAGGGGCAGGTTAAGGAAAGGGGAGAGGAAGAGGCAGATGGGTATGGAGAAAAGGTATAGGGATTTTTGTGGATTATCCCTGTTAGACTTTCTGAGGTACCTGGATAGAATTGTTGTACAAGCCGTGATTGTGTTAGACAAACAGATTCTATACATTGAGTCTGTGAAAGGGCACAATCTGCCAGACGTTCCCCATCACAAGAACTGAACGTGCTTCTAACTAAAGTTTTCTTCATAAATACTTTCCTTCTCCAAAGGGCAGCATCTGGACTTTAGAGTGCTATCATAAAGCCTATCTTTTGGGGTACAAGATGTACAGCATAGGAATAGTTTAGATAGTAAACCTGGAAGGCTATTAGACATCCGGAAAAATACCAAAGGAAAGAACAAGTGCAATTAATAAAACATAAAACATTTGCTCCATAAAAATCTAGAATATCATCATTACTGCTTCAAATTAGTTGGAGAGTAATTATCCCCAAGATGCTCCAGCACCTTCTACATCTTGCTTGCAAAAGTTTGACAAAACAGGAAGGAGCTGTTGGATTAATAAGGGGGAAAGAATGAAAATAAATTACTTTATGTGGAATGACAATACAAACAAAATCAGGCAGCTCTAGTTATCTGTGTTGTGAATGTGCACATGAATGGTCACTGAACTGCAGTGAAGGTGACCTTGCATAGTCTCATCTGATAGAAAAGCAGATTAAAATTCCTATTTATCCCAACTATTGTCATTACTACTTTCAATAAACAATACAAACCTAGTGGAAAAGTCCAGCTGATTGTTTACGTGAGTAAATGCTTGATTTGTTGAAATTGTGCTGCCTTTTGTGCTGAGGTGATTTAGAAAAAGAATTTATTGAACACTTTTAGGGGCATAGAAATGCTTTGCAAACAGGGTGGAAAAAGACCTTATGAGGCTTTACTTTAAAGAAGGTCTTCTCACAAGATTTGTAACACGGGATTCAATATCATAAATATTTCCACTGTTTATCTGTGATAAGGAAAAAAGAACATCTCTATATCCCAATGGTGTAAAAGCAGCAGAAAATTCAAGGTTAAGATTGTCTTTGAGGCATATTCCTCCCCTGCCAAGACCAGGTGAGACTTACTGAAGACAGCGTGTGCCCCACAGGGGCAAAGGTGGTGAGCTCCACAACGCTTTGGTGCACTGAGCGAGTGCAGGTCAGGTCGAGCAGAGGAGAAGACACCGCTTCCTTGCAAGTAAAAAACAGGAGTGGGGGAGAATGTGCTGAGAGTGTATGGAGAATGTGAAAGGAGAGATGGGCTGCTGGATGCCCTTCCTTCCCACCAGATCCTGAGAGGAACAATTCTGTGCTCTATACTGTGCTAAAACATGACATTTAGACTTAAGCACTTTAAACAGTCCCCTGGGCTATGTTGAGGGTGCAGAACAGCTGTATGTATAATTAAGTAAAGCTAATTACAATAAATTAATTTAACTAGAAAATCAGTCACAGCTTTTATTCCTAAAAGTTCTGTTGTTGTTGCCAGACTTGAAACTGCTGCAGGGCAAGATACTGGGCCACCACAGATTGTCAGAGATCCAGTCACTCAGTTTTATTTTTAAAACTAAATTTGTAACTGGAAAATGTTGGAGTAATGGGAAGGTTCTTCATGTATTCCAAATTTAGCAACTAGACAAGGCTGCTGATCTCTCTGGGATAATTGTAGCACTGAGGTACATGCCTTCTCATTCTCTTGGCTACAGAAGACTGCTGAATGCTCAAGTTGGCACCAGAATATGGTGTGAATGTTTCCTTTGCCCATCTACCAAGCCATGCCTGCACAACTCTACTCTAAAACTGTCACAGGTGCAAAAACTTTTGTTCTACCTCAGCTTTTAAACATAACACAGAGTCCCCTGAAAATGTAGTCCAGCTCCAGGAAAGTCAGCAGAGTTATATAAATAGGCTGTTGATGAGTCCTGTCAGAGACAAGGATTTGCCTTCCCATTTAGTGAGATTCCTGTTTCAAGCTGTGCCAGGGAAAAAGAGGCAGCCTGCCATGAGCAAGCCTTATTCTGTTGCAACTGGTGGAGAATGAAATGCAACAGATGAATGGTAGATAGCTTGGATTTACAGTGGAATCACTGTCTTGAGGATCAACTGCAGGAAGAACAACATACAGTATTGTTTGCAAAAGTTTCCTGAAGAAAATGCTGGGCAGAATTTGGTTCTAGCTGAGGAAATGTGTGAAGCACAAAACCCTGGAATCAAGGCAGAGACACCATGAAAGTGTCACTGTAGCTTGCCTTTGTCTTACTTCTTCCCAGAACATCTGCTGCTGTCCACTCTCAGAAGCAGGATAGTGGGCTGGAAGGATCTTTAAACTCACCTTATATGAGTATGATGATTGCACAGTCTGCTCCTTCAATTGCAGGATGTATTCAGGAAGGAACAAATTGTGGTTCAGCTGGCACACAGCAAAGAGAAGCTAAAGGCTGTGAAAATTCCTCCTGTGCCTCAGTACTGGATGCTGGAGTTAAAGACCAGATTGTGAGAGGGAGAGTGATCTTTCTTTGCAGAGTAATGACTTTACTTTGTGCAAAGAGAAAGGAATTACATTGGCAGAAGCTTTGATTTTGCCTTTTCCCCACAACAAGGCAGTTCCCTGTGCTAGCAAATGTAGACTGCTCCATGCATCACTGCCTCTAATGCTCCCTCTTCTCCAAGCCTCTCCTGGAACAGTGCAAAAAATTCCCCTCCATTGCCCCAAACTGGGGCAAAACATGGTGTGAAGCTCCTAGCAGCAAAAATACCATTGAAAACTACATTTAATTCATCTGCATTTACCTTATTGGATAAGAAGGAATGTCACCACAGTAAAGATTTTTAGAATAAAAATGAGTCAGTAACTATATTTAAAGGACTCAGTTTAAGAGTAGGCGTAATGCAATCCACACAGGCTGTGAAGTTATTCTCATCAGGAGGCTTAAAGGAATGTTTCTGGGAACCAAGGTGAATTAAAGTTTGACCTTCTTTTTAAAATTGTCTTTCTCAACAATTTCTCTTATATATATACACTTGTTTTCAGGTTTCAGGAATGAGCTGCATTGATCCTGTTTTTGGAGATCAGTCATAGTGGTAAACAGCAAGTCTCTGTGATTTATGACTGGGCTTGCTGATAGTACCTTAGAGATGTCTGAGCACCCGCAGCTGGAGATCGAGCTTTAGGAACCACGAATTGAAGCCTTTCAGGTATAGCTTTTCCAGCTGTGCTCATTTGTGAGATGAAAACAAATCAAATGAGACAACAGTGATTATTACTTGTGATACTCATCAGTGTTCAGCCCATGAAAAACAGATCATTCTGGTGTTATAATATTCAACATCCCCTCCCCCCATGACATCCTTGATCAGCCCTTTAAAAAACACTAAACATGCAGAATTTCTTATAACAGCAATAATAATGAAGAGACAGTATCAGGAACTATAATGCATGTCATGGATTTGACAAAATTAGTAGAGAACTTTTTAGTTGGTAAAGTATTCAGGCCAGTCAAAAGTGGTTTTGATGTTGCATTGACTCACAACATGATTTCACACCAGCTACCCCAAGAACACTGCTACTGTGTGCAAGTCCCAGTTAGTCATCCTAAATGTCAGCAATACAAAATAAAACTGTATTTGTGAACACTAACATTAATTAATGTGTTTGCTTGCCATTGTACTTAATGGAAACAGGGGCAGCATAGAACACACTCATGCCTAGCCATGCTCACACCATTATCTTTTTTTCTATCTGACACTGATGGATATAAAGGCATCCTGTACTACAGATAAACCTGTCAGAGACAGGAAAGGCTGAGTAGGGAAAGACCCTCCTTAAACTGCCAGTTTTAAATTAAGCCATTTTCATGGCAAACTAAATGATACAAGAATAAACTTGGCTACATAGGGCTGGATGTTGCCATGATATGGTAGAAAAGGCTGTGGTACACTGCAGCTTCACTTCTGGCTGCACAGCATGGAGCAGAATGCTTAGGGGGAAGTCTACCACCCTCTGAAGCCACTGCTGAATCTACCCTTTGGTCCTTATGGGAAAACGTCAGAATGCCTGAGATTCATCAGCTGGTTTGTAACATTACATTCTTTGACATGAACACAGCAGCAGCAGCAGCAAACAATTGTGGGGAAAACCCTGCAGGTAAATGGCACATCTGTATTGATCAAGACCCACTTAGACAGGAATTGAAAACATGCCACTCTTCATTAGCACTGACTGAGAGTACAGATTTTTAAGACTGGGAGAAATCATTATGATCTGATAGTCTGATCTTCTATACAACATGGGTCAGAGGAGTCCCTGGCCAAAAACCAGGTTTCTAGGGCATATTTTCTAGGAAAGAAAGTATCGCCCTGTTTTTTAAAAAGTCGTTGAAAGAAGAACCATCTCAGTCCTTCATGATGTATTCCAGTTGCTAATCACACTGAGCAGCACTGTACTCTAATACTCTTCCTAATCTCTACCAATCAGTTCACAGACATTAAGAGTAAAACTTAACCAACTTTGAGCAACTTCAGTAGTGGCCTGCAGCTGTGCCAGTCACACTAGGTGCCTTTCACAGACAGTGGAACAAATAGAAGGGAGTGATTCATCTAACCTCTTTTAGACATCTCCTTTAGACTGAGATGAATTGAGCTTTACAATCTACTGAGAGTATTGCTTAGATCTGTATTGACACACAGTTTCTAGATGGACTGGCTCAGGTACAGACATCTATATTTAGCCAGATGAATCCTACCATCATGCATGACTTCCTTCTGTTGAAGAGTTTGGCCTTTCTCAGTTAGATACTTTTGGACTATAAGCAAACTGTCTCTTAGCCCTGCCGTCATTAAGAGGAATAAAGAGGGTTCCTTAGTATTTGACTTGTTTCCTAATACTAAAAATACTCTTACAGCCCTCAAATATTCAGTTGCCTTCTTGGACTGTGAACATCAGAACTAGAGATCTGATCATATATCAGGATGGTAAATATATCAGTAGTAGGAACAACCACATATGACTAGCTGTACTAGGTCAGTCCCAAGGTCCATCTAGATAAATGTCCTGTCTTTGACAGACGTGTGCAGTGGATGACTCAGGGAAAGTTTAAAAAAGAAAAGAAGTGAGTGATATTTTCTGAACTCCTCTACCAGCCTCCAGCTTTATGACAAATACAGACACTTCTGTGATCAGGAGTGCTCCATGAAAACTACTTAACAAGAATTTGTCTCATTAGCATAAGCTTTTGGTCTCCATAATCATAGAATCATTGAAAAGTTTGGGTTGGAAGGCACCTTAAGGATCATGTAGTTCCAACACTCCTGTCCTGGCCAGGGACACCTTCCACTAGACCAGGTTGCTCAGACCCCCATCCAACTTGGCCTTGAATACTTCCACACATCCACAGCTTCTCTGATCAACCTATTACAGTGTCTCACCACCCCCACAAGTAAAGAATATCTTCCTAATATCTCATCCTAACCTACCCTCTTTAAAGTCACTATCCCTTGTCCTATCACTACATACCCTTCTAAGAAGTATTATTGTATGCCAATGAGTTTAGCAGCTCACATATGGAGCATTTAAAAAATAATCCTTTTTTTTTTGTTTTGTTTTGTTTTGAATTTGTCATTCTCTTTTCCCATCCTTACTTGAGATCATCCTGTTTATCTTCATTAATGGCTTCTTGCTACAGCACTGAGCATCAGATCATCTGCTCCAAGCACCAAGATGTTTCTTAGAATTTCTGTTTATGGAGGTGAGTTTTTTAATGTAGTAGCATTTTCCCTGATATTTGCTTGTACTAAGTTGTTTAGCATTATGTACCAAAGCTGCAGCCTCAAGTGGAAGCACCAAATGACAGGAGCTGCTCTCTTCACATTCACTTTGGTGGAGGAGGGAAACTCCTTAGTGCTGTTTACAGTTTTGTAAACAGAAGTATAGTGAAGTGCTCTGTTAAAAATTGTTATGAATGACTGAAAGCTTTCTAAGATATTCTTGCCCATAATTGTTTACCAATTCTTCCTTCTCAACTAAGACCCTAGGAGCCCAAGAAGCAATTCAGAGGCTGTAAGCAGACTACAAAACTAAGCATAGTCTACAGTTTATATCAGGCTAAAAAAAATCTGGTTTTACTGGTTTGTGTGCCTAGGTTTTTAACCAGGAACAGAGGATGGCATGGCATAAGCCCAAACACCTGTGTAGCAGTGCTACCTGGCAGGCTAGGCTTAACTGGAGAAAACTTGCAGGAGCAACTGGAACCAGTGTGTGGGAAGCTTATTTTGAAACTGGAGGGACCAGCCAGTGGAGATACAGTTACTGAAAAAACCCCACAAACAATCCAGAATTGGGAGTGTGCCAAGATGAGAACCCTGAACAGCCATGGCCCAAAATCACTGGTCTGTGGTTTTGTGTCTTTTGTGTTCTTTCCCTGCCTTGCCTCAGTCAGATCACACAAAACAAATTTCTGAAAGAGAAAATAGGACTTTCAGCCCATGCAACATAGCCAAAAATAGTTAACTCTAACATGTTATTTACAATTTTTATCTTCTTCCTCCTGGAGGTAGAAATGCTGCTGACATCCTCCATAGGAAAGATGCCTGCCAGAGGGTGGAATGCATGAAAAAGGATAATTCCCTGAATCATCCTATGAAGGCGGCCACACTAAGGAGGAGGAACAGAGCGACCTCTTTGCTTCTTCCCTGTTTTACTCCATCTGCAGATGGATGTTGAACATAGGGAGTAGGAGGTAGAGGGAAGGCACACAGGGAGTTTTGTACCTCCCACTCATCACATTTGAAGACACCAGCCCACTCACCCAGGCTTGCCCTCTCTGCTTTAGGCTGCTCTTTCATATATTAAAGAAGACCAGGGAGCCATACTGAAACAGACATTCTACATTCAAGTTAAAACAGTTATTTTATAGTTTTATATTTTCAAACACATGGTGGCTCTGTGTGCAAAACTTAAGCACAAACCCTGAATCCTGCTCAAAGCCTCGGACGTGAGGGGTCAGTCTTTATATAGATCCTTCATAAAAGGCATTTTTTTTTGCCTGTGAAGATGAAAAGAAGGAAAGGTAAAGGTTTCAGGATATTTGAGGTAGAAAGGGACATGCCTGGCTCTGTGGAAGCAGTAACTGTGAGAAAGACATACCAGTCTTGTTGCATCTATTAAAATTTTTTAATTGTCCATTGAAAAAATTCCATTAAAAAAAAATATTTGACTCACCCATGCTCAGGCAGCAACTAGTATCTCTTACAACTACCAGAAATAAGAAGAGTTTATAGTGATGAAAAAGTCAGCACACAATTAAAGAACAGAACCTGCCACCACCAGGCTTTCATTTTTACATCATGAACAAAAGGACTTTCTTGGGGTAATCAGACAACCACAAATTCTTATTGTAGTATGTCCTTTCATGCACTAAAAAGCGATATTAAGGTACCCTCTGATTATATAATCCGCATATATCAATTGACTAAAGAGCACCTGTGCTTGTATATATGTATGGTAATAAAAAGAAGAAAAGGAGAAGAAAAGGATAGAATGAATGCAAAGGTTTATCATTAAAAATTGGTTTAGGATGTCAACCGAACAGATAAATAAAATTATATATGAGATACGTCATTTCAGGTTTAGCAAGGATTTTGCAATCTAATTGTGTCAGTGATGTAAGAGATCAGTTTCTACTGATACCAATATGCCCTGAAGACTCTATGATTGCGGCCGAGGGTGACATTTTCCCTGGCTCTAGCTGCTCACAAGCACAAATACAACTTAATCCACTGCATCTGAATTGCCACAGATATGTGAATCTATAGGATCTGAAGGATCTATATTTTTCTTAAAATATAGTAGCTCTGTGCCTGAGGAAAATTTTCTATTGGAACTGCAGCATCAAAAACCAAGACAAAAAAATCCTGTGGAAGAGTAGGTCCATGGTGTAATTACTGCCCCCAAATCAGGTGGCTCCAGAGAAGTACAGAGTGAAATGCCTCGTGACAAAGAGCTCCTGAGCTGACCAATAACTCAACATCCACTTTGCTTGATCTTTGTATCACCACTGAGAAAGAATAAAGCTTCATGTCTGCCTATGCAGAGTGAATATAAATTATCACAGTATTTGCTATCGATACAGTAGCACAAACGTCAAGACAAAGCTGAGCAGATCTGCATCTCTAAGGAATATGAGGACATACACATGACTGACACAACTGCTTCTGCAGGATTTGCAATAGTATAAATAAGAAAATTGACTTTGAATCAAAATGATCTTATTAAATAAGCATTCATGTCAATGGCATGGACAACACAATGTTTATTTTATCAGACATATCCACTTACTCCTCTAGTTCAACAAAGCATTGTATATCGATTTGACAAAGATACTGTCAAATCATGTTGAGTGACTGCTTGTGGTACCAGTACAAATCTTAATTTATATTCTGGAACTGTGCCCTCTCTGCCATCTTGGATCTCCCTATAAAATCTTATAAGATGCATGAAAAAAATCTATTCCGCATTTTTCAGATTTATGGCTCTCAAATGAAAGAAGGAACAGAAATAATCTTTCCATTTGTCAGCCTGTCACCTACATGGAACAGACAGAGGTGCTGCTGATGCAAGAAAATTCTATTACAGGTGCAAAATGGACATTTTCTTCACAATTTTTTTTATTAATGTAGCATAGAAATCTATGAAATCTCAGGGCAGTAGAATACTCATTTCATTTTATGAACAAAAAGACAAATCATAATTCACTTCAGGTTTTGACTTTGTTATTTTGTGCAGCTGAAAGGCTAGCAAATTCTCTGTAGTGCTCAAAGGTGCATGTGCCTGGTTTGGGGAGAGGTAATATGCAATGCTGTTCTTTCACTTCCGTCTTCCACTAAGGAGGCAGCAGTGGGAGTCCCTACAAGCTCCCTTGAAATGATGAGGGAACGAGGATCACCCACTCCAGCAGCCTTGCTTGCTGATCTCCCCAATCAGTTATGGATAAGGACTCTCTCCAGACTTGAGATAACTGAGTTGGTTTTTTTTACAGAGGAACACATCGCTTAGGAAATACATGCAAGTGTGACATTTTCTCACCAATTGTTACTTTGATGGTAATATGAAATACTATCTGAAACATGAAATAAGAAACAAAATTTAAATAAGAATGAAATCACTATAAACTAAAAACCTTAGAAAAAACGGTAAAAGTGCTCACCTGACTCACCATATTGGGATGCAATATCCCCATATTCCATCCCAAAGGCTTCCACAGGAGACAGACGGGAACCTGGAGAGTGAAATTTGACAGGGAATGTGCAAGGTGCAACAAGTGCTTTGCTATGTGCTTCCCTTTCAACCACTCGCTCCCTAGGAGAAAGCAGCCATCTCTTCCATACACAGTTGTTTATCCTGAACCCCACTTAACAAAGGACTTGACCCCTCCTTCCTGCCCTGATCTAGTGCAGCCAGACCCTACGCTACTGTTCGTTATTCACTCAAGTCCACAGAAACTGTTTTTTCTTCAGATTTGCAGGGGTTCCTTTCTCCCCCTCCTTTCACGCTTTCCCCTCACATCCCACCTGTAACCTGAAGCCCTCTGTGACAGAAGGATGTGCTGCACCTTGCAGAGGGATGCCTTGCTGCTCCCCACCTTTCTTCCTTCTCCCTGTCTTCTTCCTCTCCAAAGGATTGCAAGGGACAGAGAATTGGAAACTATTAAATACCAACAGGAAAGAGAATCAAAGTGCCAAATGTAACTGAGCTGGGAAAACAAGTGGTTTCCAATCCCAGTAGTTAATGCCAACTGTTTTTACTAATTTGTTAATGCAGATGCAGCAGCGTATGATTTTAAAAATAATGAAACTAATATTTGCAAGTTTCTTTCATTTAAGAAAAGAGGGAAGACTTGACATTACAAAATGAGCTTTATACCTGTGAGTCTGACCTGTGTGTGCAAGACTTCAGTGACAATTTCAAATGAAAGAAAAATCAGATTTAAACTATAAGTAGGTAGTGAGTAAAAATGCAAAGTGAGATTATTGAACTAGACTAACCAAATATTTTGAGAAGATTAACTGATTTTTAAAGTGTAGAAGAACTACTCTGTCTGGATTTCAGCAAGGAATTTAGCATGCTGCCACCTCAATAATATTTCTGTGTAACGTAAAACAAAATTCTGAGAGCTGATCTCTGGAAAAACAAAGTTTCCATTGTACTTCTTAAAGCAGACTGTGTTTCAAAAACAGAGATCCTATAGAGCAAACAGATCCCAGCATGGAAAATTGATTTTTGCCCTATTTTGAAAAGTTCTAGACTTTAGACAGTTATTTGAAATTACAAGATACTTAACACTGCTGGGATAGTATAAAAATCTGTGTCCAGAATTTAGAAATGTTCTTCAGCTCGTATATATAATGACGTATTATAGACGGGAAAGAAAATTCTTTCATATTCAAATTCTTTACCAATAGAATATCTATTTTTTTCTTAGATTCAAAAGAATAAAAGTAACAGGAAAAAAAAAAAAGAGGAGAAAAAAAAAAGAGGAGAAAAAAACCCCAGACCCTGCACTCTTTTCCTTCTGCCATGATGACATAAGTAAACCTCTAATTTTCTGAGAAAAGTTATTTTAAAGTTCTGAGACCGGAGCACTAGATAATTCACCATTTTTATTCTGAGACTATGTTTATCCTTTGGTTTTAGTGGAGTTGGCATGCTCATAAATCCCACCTTCCTCTGGCTGTTATTTCTGTCTGGTAAATTATTTTTTTATTCACAAGGCAATAAAAGGTCACTGGAAAGAGGAATATAATATTCACTCTCATAAAATAAAGTTAAAGAGTATTTAGCATTTATATCTTTCCAGGGCGGTAAACAAAATATGGTTTATTTGACTCAATGAAGAACTATGATACTGAAAGAGATAAATCTAATGACTTGTTTTAACAGAATAAGATAAATCTTTCAAGACAAATCTTCAATAATGCCGTGTTGTTCCTGTGAAGGTTCACAATTATACATAGGTGCACATAGAAAGAGCAGCGCTTTGGCTCTTACCTGCCAGAATTACTTATTAGATGCACAAGTAGATTTCTTAACCACTTCTGAAAGTAGAGAACACTTCTAAATTGTTACTGTATTAAATTATACAAACAAAACATTGCTTAATAAAGTTTAGTACTAAACTTGATCATAAAATTACAGGAATAAAAGAGGTTTTCCATTTTTCATGAATCTCTCTTTTGACTGAGGCCTGGTTCCTGCAGTGTATTTTTGAGAAGTAAAGCAAATTAATTCCTTTTGAAAGGAAAATTTAATTTTACTTAGTAGGAAAAATTAATTCTCTAGCTTGGTTTAAAAAATACATAACAGATAACCAGGAAATGTACCTAAGTGTATACTACAGATAGGATAAGCTAGAAATTTTTAGAACAAAACTGTATGTGAAAACACAGTGAAAGGATGCATAATAAAATACACTTTGCATTTTGCAACTACAATATTCACTTCAATTTTCTTTTTTTCTGTGATTTCTTCATATGCACATCCTCTAAATGCAGCCTGGAAGAATGGGAGTTCTGCCAGAGAATCATTCTGGCCCCAGATAGTTCTTAAGCAAGGAGTAGCATTTTATATTCACAGCCCAGATTTTTCCTGGTTGAACTCATGTACTAATTGTGATCTCTAATGTGGACATCTAACAGATTAAAAAACACAAGTTATTCTGCCAAAGGAGAGTTGAAACTAGGGTTTCCCCTACATGTGGACTCAGTTTCCGAGTTTAGAAAGGAAAGTGAAATAAAACACACTTCTGCATCTGGCTGTGGCTTCTGATCAGTCTCAGCTTGTCCAGCTCTTTGTGAACCAGAGCTCACTTCATTTATCTACATTTAGCACAAGTAACAGCAGTGGAAGCCCTCATTTCTCAAGAACGATTTATTCTTACATTTGCTGTCAAGCTGATGCCCCACCCTGGGAGGGGACTATTGTAGGGGAAATCCTTAGTGGCAACAGCACCAGACAGTGTAAGGCCAGTCACCCAGCTGGGAGGAGGGAGGCTGGTGTGGGTGTGTGTTATTTGCCCAGCATGCAGGAATTGTGCACCCACTCAGCATATTCCAGTAAGGCAGAATTTGATAGAAAATGCTTCTGGTGACCTAAAAAAATTATCTTGCAAAGTTAAAATTTCTGTTATCTGGGAAGATTAGATTGAAATAACTGGCCCATGCTAACACATGGTAGACTTCTACATTTCAAATTATTACAGAAGGATTACAGTGAAAAAGCCCCACAGCTAGCTTTTTACATTTGGGGCAACAATTTCTTTATTCCTATTACTGTTCTCTGTAGTAAACAAAATATTTTTATTGAAAAGGAAGGAAAGAAGGAAAGAAAGCAAAGAAATCTGCTGATAGGAGGAAGAAAAATATAGAAGGAAAGGAATGAAAGAAAGAGAAAATGTTTTGAGGGAAATTATGGCAACTGCAATTTATGTCTGACAAAGATCTGGAGTTTTACAGGAATTGAAACTGTAAGTTCTTACTGATGAGAAAGAACTTGAAATAGAGGTATTATCAATAGCTTTGCAGAAATTATTCACATTTCCAGTCAAAAGCTCTCAAAGTATTTCAGTTCTGGGAGGTGGGAAAATGAAAAAAGGAAAAGAACAAGTCCTGTTACCTAAAGCTATGAATCTAAACAGAACTGATTGAGTTTTCCCTTACTGAGTAATTTCCAGCATTCCCATTTGAGTTAAGGCACTCAACATCTCCTACAACCCCAGTTCCTAAGTTCAAGCAGACTATCATGTTGTTTCTTTCTGGTAAATAAACCTTAATCCTTACATAGTTTTTGTCTCAATCAGTGATGCACCAGGCATGTCTGCTTTGAAAAGAGACTGACAGATTCAACAGAACCAAGCTGTGCTTCCAGTGCTCTTCTAACCACTGAAAACAATACTTTCAGAGATCCTCCACTCCATTCCCTGCCTCAAGGCACGAGCACCTTCACCTAGACCATCTCCAACAGATGATCTACTTGCTACATCATGCTAATGGTGTCTTAGTAATGTGAAGGATGTGGGCAAACAGTACCAAAAAAACAAACAGGAAATAAGTAAAATGCTTACCCTTTGGACACTATCATTTTGATTATCAAGTTACTTGCACTGACTAGCTTTTCCATACTATTCCATTAATTACGTACTAGAACTATTTTCAAGTGTAATACAAGCACGATTTGGTCAAATTTGAAATAGTTCTTTATCAATCCCATGTACCCACATTCAAAATCTTAAAACTAATTCTTTCCTTGCTCAGTTGCCCAATTGCGCATTTGGATAATATGTTTGCTCTTATATGAGGATCTAAACATCCCATTTTTGCAGAAGAAAAATCTTCCCCTAGTTGCCCACTTCAAAATCCACGTCTCCACTAAGCATTTGGTTTTTGGCTATTTCTTCTTTTCAGTCAAGGACCACCCTGATGTGATGCTGGAAACTGCCTAAATGCTGTTGTATCTGGTAAAAAGATATTTCTAGAACAAGATCTCAAAGAGTGAGAGGCTTGATGGAACTTTTTCTTCCTTTCTATCTCAGTATTGAAAATCAAGTATAATCACTATTTATCCTTCCACCTGAACAGCTCCCTGCCTTGGGCTTCTCAAATGGCACCATGTAACTTCATAACTCCCATAAATCAGGTAATCCTGTGTATTCAGTCCTAGAGGTGCCAGGAACTCATTTTTTAAGCCAACAAGATTTATCGGGTGGTGATTTTTCATGCCTTCTGGTACCTCAAGACAGTGGATATTTATATTTTTCCTCCCAACTTATTCTCTAACATTTCAAAGCAATGACTGTATATCACAGTTTGTGTTCTAAAAGTATCACCTCATGACGAACTCCCTACGCATTGATGCGCACAGGATCTAAGAGTTCTGCCATTTTTTTCCATGGCTGACTGTGCTGCAGGTTTTTACAACCAGAGAACAGATATATCTGATACAGTGTGTTTCACACTGCTGTTTTGAAAGACCTTGTGATGTACCAGTATAATGGATCTTCCCACTCTGATGTTTGTGAAAACTGGCAAGCTACAGATTGTATATTATGCCCTGCATGACAATCTGTTACCAAATTTTGTCACCAATTTTTCAGGAGACTATTAAGAAGACAAATCACCGTAAATAGGATATTGCAGGGAGTTGCTCTCTTAATACTTAAGTGTCCTGATACTCCAATGATTGAAGATGGAATGATTGTCATCTTTGACAGGGAAACTAAATCTATTGTAGGAATCTGTAGTACTACAATTTTACAGATGTAGAACTGTCAGCTGAACTTTCCTATGCTCCTTCTGAAACAGTGAGAGTTGAAAGTTTCTGAAAACTAAACATCCAAGGAAAAATAAACAATAGGGAAACTGCACATTGAGTCAGGCTTAAACTGCCTACCCTGGAACAATGCTCATGCCATAAAGCCTGGCAAGGAAATCAAACACATTGGAGCAATGAAGCACAGAAATGGTCTAGATCAAATTTTTCTATATTACTCTCAATAACATGATTTTTTTTTAACATATCTAATGAAAGATTGCCTGTTCTGTCTTCTGTTTGGTACCCTGGTCTCTGTGTCTTTTTGGCTAGACTGCTAAGGAGTGCGGAGCTGACTGCAGCCATGCACATCCCACAGCAGTCACACATCCACTAATTGTCAGCTCAATGGTTCACAAAGACAGGTCTCTTCATTATAAACATGACCCTGCAATATAATATTACTGGGTGCCATCATTATGAATTTCATTATACTAGAATGTTAATAATATTTGTATTTATTAATTTATGCTTTGCCCTGTCAGTGTTTTGTTTCTAGGAGTTTCTAACTGTGAGACATTTTACAGTTTAGACGTTCCCTGACTACCTTTGTCTGTAATCCTACTGTTGTCTCTAGGCAAGCTCTTGCCCTACTACATGTAACATCCCCTAAGATCACATATGTGTGCTCCTTGACAATGTGAAGCAAAGCTCTATTACAGTTTCTCATTATGCAGTATTTGAGAACTAGGGCCTAGAAGTGAATAAAACACAGAAAAAAACCCACCTGAATTTTAAAAGCAGTATGACTAAAGCATGACAGTTAATGCCTGAGAGTTTATTAAAGTTGCAGAGACTGCTTTGATCTGCATTGTACCTTAACAATAAATGTAAAATTGCTACAATTAATCTTGGCTTTGGGGGTGTGGTTACAAAGGAAGAAGATCCACAGAAATAGGAGAAAAGCCGACACTTGGAGGAAAACAAACAGTTTACATGGGAGGCATCTCAGACTGTTTTTAAGTTCAGGGTTAGGACTGATTTGCGGTCATGGTCACAGAAACATGGTAATTTATACAGCTTGATGCTCAAATCAATTGCAGTTTGGGAACAATTTCTGTTCCCATTAACTGTACCTTGATAATGGTTAGCACTAGTAAGGGCTCTGATTAGCTCTACAAAATGTAGATGATAAATTATTACTTTTGCTACATGATCTTGGAAGAACAAGGACGCAGAAAAAGGATTGGGCCAGAGCAAGAAGTACTTTTTTTATCCTTTGCTTCTATTAGCTCTAAAGATGAAGTCTGATTAGTGCCACAGACACCAGGAACTGACTTTTGTCTTATTACTACTGTATGAAATTTAACACCTGAAAAACAGGCTGACAATTGATGTGAAATGGAAAACCAGTTTTGTTTGATTTTGGCCAGGGGAAAAGTGTCTAAACTACTATTAAGGATTATTGTTAACAGTAGGACAAAGGCTGGCAAAAACATATTAGAGAGAGCAATGCCTGAAGTGCCTTGTTTATTTCTCTGCCTTGCCAAATCCATGGCCTAGTCATTGAAGCTGTCCCAGCTTGCAGTTTTCCATCAGTCATTTCCACAGCTGGAAAAGAGTGTTTATGATCCACAATGAGAACCCTCATGTACTGAGCAACAAAATCAACATGCGCTGGGCCTATGCCTGCCTGTGATCTAACTCCAGTTGGCCTCCGCAACCTATCTCAGAATAGAATGGAATAGAAAATATTGCACAATTTTCTTTTAAGTCCACAACTAGGTCTGTGTGCAGTATCGATATCAACAACAGTATCAAGATACTTATCTAACACTTAACACTAAACTGAAGTCCCCTTTTGTGGACAGATAGAATCCATACTCTGCCTCAGTCAGATTGGCCTTCACGTGGCCCAACAGCCACGAGCCATCCACTGTCTTTTCGGCATTGTGCCTAATCATAAACTTGAGAAGGGACTCATGCCTGAGGCTCCTCCACAGACCTTCCTGGAAGGGCCCCTTCAAAGCCATTGGTGGCATCATCTCCTAGTGGGCCTGGAGTGCAGGCAGCTTGAACTGCAGCCTGCTGACCCTTGGTACAGAACGAATTAATGACAAACTGTAAGAAGTCTGCAAGAATAAGGAAGACTATCAGGTTTACATGGGCAGGTAGTCATAGGACAAAAGGCAACAGTTTTAGACTAGATTTAGATTAGATATTAGGAAGAAATTCTTTACTCAGAGGGTGGTGAGGCACTGGAGGAGGTTGCCCTGAGAAGTGTGGGTGCCCCATCCTGTTCAAGGACAGGTTGGATGGGGCTCTGAGCAATGTGACCTAGTGGGGGGCATCCCTGCCCATGGCAGGGGGGTTGGGCTAGATGATCTTTAACGTCCTTTCCAACCCAAACCATTCTATGACTCTATGACTCTATGATTTGCATACTCCACATACTCCAAACTAACTCCAGCTCCAAACATTTTCCATTACTAACCCATAACCAACCCTATCTTTAGCTTTATGGCAAAGCCCCACCCTCAACAGGCACATAAAATTTTAGGACCCTCTGTGTCCCAGAGCTCATCCTCACTGAAGAAAGTAAGTTGAATCCAAACATTAAGCAAATCTGACAAATTTATAACCCTGTCCACAACCCTACAGATACTGCTACACCAGCAGCACTCACAAAGCTCTTAAACCAACATGGACAAGGTCTCAGAGGACTAAGATGGAAAACTACTAACCCAAGCCTCAGTTCCACTCTCAACCGAAATTCAAACTATAAACTTGAGTCTAATCCTTCTTGCCCCTTGCTCATTCCAGTTTTGTCCTAGGCTTGTACAACATAGAAATTTCAACAGTACATCTATGACTTCAGCCTTTCCCATACACAACAATATATCAAGAAGAAATTACATATTAATCTTTTGTCATAAATCAATTTCAATTGAATTGTTGCTGAAAGCCCCAATACCTGGCTTGGTTAAACTAAAATCAATCTATTTCATATGCTGAATTTTGAAGATTAAAACTAAAAGCAAACTTTCATCCCTTGGGGTTTTAATGAAGAGTAAACCAAGACACTAACATATATAAAGTGATTTGTTTCAAAATTTTAAGATATTCTCCAAACCACATTTATTCTTCTGAATGCTCAGTTGTTTTGGAAACTTATAAAAGAAATTCATCCAAGAAATACCAGATCTAAATTTAAAAAGACTATTATATTGCCTCTCAAAAACATGAATACACTAAAGTTAGGACCCTGAAAAACAACAAAACTGAAGTAACCTGTAAAATAGAAAGCTATTGGAGAGAAGATGTGGAGCAGTTAGCAGGATTGCCTGAATCAGAGGACTGCAGTGAGAATTTATGATTTGAAAATTTACAGTAGTTCAGTTAGAACAAATTTTAACCATGTAGCCTTCTCCCTCTGAAGGGAAGGCACAGCAACTGTCAATGTCTCTCAAGAGAGGAACCGCCCATTTTTTATGCCTGTCAGTTCAAAATTTCCTTACAAAAGTTTTTCAAGTGTACATGTAGGAAATGGGAAGAAGGATTCTTGGGAAATATCTAAAAAAACCCAGTTAAAATTTGGATGATGCATACTAATTTCACATATCCCATGGATGTATAAGTTAATAGATGATACCAGAGAATGTAATATAGATTATGTTAATAGCTTATGGATTATGCTAACAGAGTGTGTGTTTGTGGGCTCTATAGAATAGGATAGAAAATTCCTTCTTTCTGTAGAAATTTCTGTCTATAGCAAACACAGTACTGTTTTCTCTATTAGAGAATTAAGAAAGAATTTGCCCTATAGTTTCCAGTATGAATAATAATGACAAAATCTCAAAAGGTGACAAAGCACATTTAGGCTCACCCCTGACACCTGTCTTGATGAAAAACTAAACTGTGTCACCTTATTGCCCTCAACACCAAAAGAGAGGGTGACACATCAGCAGTGGTGACACTCCAGCTCAGCTGCAGGGCTGGGGGAAAGGACTCTGCTTTGCCCAGTCAGAGGTGCTGGAGCTGTAGCCCACGCTGCCAATGGGGTTGCCAGGGTTACCACAAGGATCCTGAGTGTGGAGATTCAGAATTGTAATAGAGAAGCTTTGCGTCGCTAAACAAAAAAAAAAAATAGAGAGAGACACGATTAAATACTAGAGGATTGCTGCAGAAATAAATAAAACTGAGGAAAACATTAACAACTATATACAGGCAAAATACCAGAGCTGGCAAAAGGATTGCTAAATCCTGAACTACATGCTAATTTTAAAAAGTGGAAATTTTTTGCACACTTACATTAACATTTCTGTCTCTGCTGTACCCTTTACCACTCTCACAGTGTGTTCACATTTATCCCAGCTATATCACCAGGAGACAGATGTCTTTTGTACCTTGTGCAGGATAAGATGAAGCCTCAGCTCCAGCCACCTATGCTGGTTCAGCACAGCTCTTCCTGCATTTGGCTGCAATGAGTCTCATCCAGGAATTTTTTAATTGAGCTACAGGTTAATTCAATGTTCAACTGTAAGGCAGCAATTGAATCAGGACAGCTGCTGTGCATTGTCCCTTTTTGGCACAGCAGGTCTGTGTGAGACAGGGTAGCCAGGGCTGAAGACCAGAGCACAGGCATGAAGCCATGCTGCTGAGTGTGCCAGGGGCAAAAGAGCAGCCCTGGATAAGCACAGCAAGAGTCTGGCTAATTTTATTAGAAAAAACCTCATTATTACAAAATTATTACTCAGCTTGTAACTGAGTACAGAATTGAGCTCCTGGTATAAACACAGCCTTAAAATATCAGTTCAGAAACTACCAGTGGTTGCTGTGAAATGCACTACCACTTCAAAAGCCTCCTGAAATTTTAAGAAAATTCCATCAGAGATGTAAAACTGCTCATGCATTTCATAATTTTGTCTTGTTTAGGTTTTTTCCATATTTTCCTGCTTCTATATTATAGTCTGCCATTGAGGAAATTGCCTGGTTCTTGCCTTATTTAATTTAATTTATTTTTGACATGGAAACACATACATTTTCATTATACCCATGCAAAATCTTATGTTATCAGGATAAGATCAGGAAGAGGTGACGTAATAAAAGAGTTTGAGAGAAAACTTAAGAGTAATGTCCCATCACTTACATAATTATTTGCAATACAATATTATACTGAGAAAATACTTTGAACTACATTTACACATTTTTGAGGAATTGCATTTTGTATCTAAAGTTCAACATCTAGTAAAAAATAAAACCAAGAATGCAAGTATAAGAATGAAGAAGAATAATTAGTAAATCCAAAAGGGCAATTTACCTCGTTAAAAAGTAACTTTCTGACCTTAGCTATTTAGGCATGCATCTTTATTTATTGTGCAGGTTGTTGAGCAGTATATTTTACATAGGAAATGGTGGTTCACTATCTTCAAGTTAGGCCCACATAATGAAGAATTCCACAAAGAAGCAAGAATGCTCATTGTGGCTATTTCTGCTTTTGCCAGTTTATATTGGTGATTATTCAGTAATTTTAGGAGATGAGGGAAAGTGACACAGGCAAGAGGCCCAGGATACTTCTATTCATAGGTCTTAAATCCATGTAAATGAGTAATCTGTTCATTATCTGCAGTAGTGATTGATTTGAACACAGCAATCCTTAATTTGGAGTGAAGAGTCTTGTTTCCCCTGGACACTTCCAGAGGGTTTGACCTTAAATGGTTATCTAGGCACCTAAGTGACCATTTCTGTATTTCTTAATGCTTGGCTACCTCATAGGAGGAACTGTTAAAGCCCTAGGTTTCTGGAGGTTGTACTCATAACAGAAAACTTTGCACTCTTTTTTACCTTTGGACACATTCTTCAAGCTGTTGTGTGCAATGGGGAGTGCAGGACCTGACTCCTTCACCGTAGGAAAGGTGTGATACCTCCACAGCCTCTGCTTGGCACACTCTAGGAGTACCTTCTTCTGCTGCTTTTCTCAGGAGATTTTAAGCTTCTTTTTACTCTTTCCATATCTCCAACTGGAGGAGATTCAAACTGGAAGAGAACAGGAGACAAAATACAGCATATGGTGCATCAAAATCCCATGGCAGTAGCACTTTTATGACACAGACAGGTTTGGGGTTTCATTGTAGTATAAAGCTGAAGAAGATGCTGATAAAGATGAGAAAAAAATCTCCCATAAAGTATAGAATATGTAGGGGGAAAAAAAAAGTGGCTAGATTAATTGTTGTTTGTACTAATGGTGTGAAAGTTTATCGTCAAAATATTTAATGTATACATGGATTTATTCAGAATTTTTCTGTCTTTCTATCTATCACCAGATTTCCGCAACTTTCTGGGCCAGATGACTGCATTAAAAAAAATATATATGTTTAAGTGTTTTGCAGTAACAAATGGATATAATATAATTTCAGTTATACAATTATCACGATTCTGGGGATTTCACAAAATTAAAGGGACTCAATGTCTCTCTAAAGGTTTATAGTTTGATGTGAATCTATAACTCAAGAAGCGTTCCTGCAATTCAGCTGCCTAAGAAATATATATTTAAGATGCACACAGAGCTTTTGATCTAAATGAGAAACATGAAGAAAGAAGACATCATGTTAAAAATTTGAGGGTACATTGAGGCTGACTTTTTGGATTTTGTATTTTTAAGATAAGTTTAGAGGCAACTAAAAGGATTTTTCCACCTTATCTAAACTAAATGAGAGGACAAAGGGAGGACTGTCCAGAGAACAAACGATGACCTATGAGATTAAAAAGAAGTCTCTTTGTTGCAATTTTATCATCACTTGTAAGTGACAAAGTGCCAAAAGACAGGTTTGTGGCAGCAGCAATATATTTTCTTCAGGGCAGGAAAATCATCAACAAGGTGTCTGTATATGTGTAGCACTGCTTGAATATGAAAGCAATTTTCTGAAGCCCTGTGGCTTAATTCTATTGTTTTCATCAGGAACAAATATTCTGGATCACAATCTTCAGCAACTGATAATACTGGACACAGTGTGAAAAATGGATGAGCAAGTTCCTCAGATGACTGTTGGACAGGGCTCCAATACCATTGACAGCAATATTTGCATTTATCTAAAAGGAGATTAAATGCTAACAAGGTTTCAGTACATTTATCTGCCTGCCTTCTGTGTATGGCTCCCATTAAATTCAAGGGGAAAAGAAATTATGTAAAGGGAATAAAATATAGAGAAATAAGGAAAAAAAGCATGCTGCATGTAGAGAACTACTATAATCTTCCCTTTTCTAAAATACATTTATTCTAGAAAAATATTGACTAGCGATGCAGAAATACAAGCAGTGATACAACTGCTCAAAGTATAGGAAATGTGGGATAATAGAAATTATTGCACATTCTACCTCTAATGTACTAATACACCTTCAAGAAAACCTAATTATGCATCCAATATTCATTCTTAATATCTTTTGAAAAATGCCCCAGACATATGAGAGCCAGTTCTTCTGCAGCAGAATCATATCCTCCAGCAATTGATGGCAACATAATTTACAAGCTTCTTTAATTATTCATTTCCTTCCAGCCTGGCCGGCACCTTCATTATCTTCCTATTCAGAGCACCCTCCTACTTGGAGCAAAGACCATGCATGGGAACAAGTTCTATAGATAAAATCAAGGGATTCTTTTCACTGCCAAATCAAGATAGTTGGTGACTTCTCCATCCACTCAAATCCACACAAAAACCCACTGTATTTGCTCCAGTTATGGAATTGCATGACTGCTTTTTGTAAAAAAAATTCCACATTTTCTTTCTACCTTTCTACACTGCCTTGAAAATTATTTCAAAGCAGTGTCAAATATTTTCATTTGATTCTGCTCCTCCTGAAATCAAGCAAAAAACCATATCTTAGATAGGAATGAGATTGGAGACTGAAGGCATTTGACTTCATGTAAAAATTCTAGATTCTGATCCTGATTCAGGCAAGAATATAATCTAGGTACAAGTTTTACTTTACACACATAAGCAGTCTCATTTCAGACACAGCAAGATTAAAGCAGATGGAGGTAAACATAGGCAAAATTGTCTGTTCTGTTCTCTCCATGTTTAAACAAAGGCACATATTCTCAACATTTCAAAACCCATTTGGACAACTTAATATCTCTCAGAAGCTAAGCAGTACTTAGGAGTTTTTAAACCATGTTTCTCCAGTAAACAAAGCTGTAACAAAATGGTATTTTAATGAATTTATGTGATTAATTTGATAAGAAAAATATTAATATGTTGTATTTAAATGTATTGAGTCTTGATTTTGATTCGTTGACATTTTAAAGAGACTGTCCAGTTAGTGCAAAAATTAAGACAGCAAAATAACACTGGGAAAATAGTTTTTGGAAATATTGATTATTTGTTTATTTACAAACAGAAACTTTCCAACTCTAATCACACAGAAAGGTTCATTAGCTCTCTGCTGCAGGAGTAACGCAGTTCTACTGAAGACACATTAGTAATTTGTTATGAAGCTCATAAAGATGGTACCCTAGGGCCAAAGCACTGGCCATCCACAAAATTCAAGGGAAGCTACCAGTGTTTAGTCAAGGTAAGCCTCTGCCCATCGCTTTATTTATTTCTGCGTTTCTGGGGCAACAAAATTGTACAGTTACCACGGGACATGATATCCAAAATGATAACAAGTGTATGGGTATGCATATGCTGTTACCTACCTCTCCTGCTGACAGAGAACTTCCCAAGCTGCAATGAAGCACCAAGGGCTGTCTGGTTACAGGACCCACGCTTTACAAGGTGATGGCATCTCCTGTAATGGGACTCTGTTGACACAAGTATTTTTTGCGTAACCTCCAGGAGAAACGTAAAGACAGCAATCTGTCTTTAACTCCCACTCTGATAAGCTGTGAATAATAAAAGTCTGAATACAACTATCACAAGGGAGGCTGCTATTTAGGATAAATAGGACTACAGGCACTGACTACATGGTGGGCCATAAGGACAAAGGGGAACTATTGGTGTTAAACACTACCAGCCTAACTAGGGAAAAGAATGTTCTTTATACCTAGGGTATGAAAAGGGAATCATGGATGCATTTCTATCTAATTCCTTTCAATGACAGTTATTTTTGACACTTTTTCCTACAACATTGAATTTCAGAACAGATTTAAATAGACATTTTGCATGTGTATTATTTCTGTACATATAAAACTGATATAAAACCAGTATTGTGAATGTCTGTGGCGCCTGCTATTGTCTATTTGAAAACTGAATTGAATTCACCATTGAATGAGTTTATCTCACAGCTGTAAAGATAACTTTTGTTTCTTAAAGGAAAACTGTAAAAGTATGTACTAATAGATAATTCTGCTTTTTAAAGAAAAAATGTAAAAGTATACACTATCATAGTATAAGAAAATATTAAAAGTGTTTTGCCATGAATTTCAATGCAATATAACCAGCACCAGATCTTCTACTTTGATGTCTTCAATTTCTTCAAAATTTCCTGTCTCCATGTAAAAATACAGCTAGTCATAACACAAGCCCATTACTGGATTGTGGAGGCCAGTCTGATTAGGGCATGGGACTCTGGGAGGGAGCTCCAGAAAGATCAGACTATCAGCAAGAAAAATAAGTCTATTATTTACCAAGATATTGACGTTCTGTCTCTTCATTCAGCTACTTCTAACACTGCACATGAGAACTACAGTACCGAAAATATACTGTATCAGGAATGGCACACAAGATCTATGAACAATTTGTCCCTCCTGTCATTGCCAGAACAAGCCTCACTGCAGATCAGAAATGAAGCAAAACAAAAGAATAACCTTAAAAAACTTCAAGCAGCAGATACTCCAAACAACCCATATATCAGGGCTAAATTTTCAAAGTTCAAATCTGGGCAAAAAAAATTTGTATAATTTGCAAAGTTCAAATCATATAACTCCGTATTTCTATGAAATAGTACAATGCATACATATGTTAGTGAGGCATTCCTGAGTGTACGCATGCAATTTCTCAGTTAAGGTACAGGTATCTGTAGTTTATCCTCTACTTGATACAGCTAGACATGGAAATCACATAGGTATTTTGTTCAATGAAAATATAATAAATAATTTCAAGAATGAAAATTATTTCAATTCTTACAGGTTAAAAAGGCAACTAAGAAATTATAACACTGGAATGCTTTCTATGAACAGCATTTCTATAGTATTTGGGATACATGAAATAGATAGTCATGCAATGATCTCTGGACCATCAGTCATATAATTCTTTTCCTACATTCATCAAGCCCTGTAGAGGGACAGGCTCCAAATGTGGCAGCTGTCTGTCACTCTGACACCACCTCCGACCCCGCCTCTGGGGAGGAAGACTCCTCCTGGGAGGAGGGTTCTGTGGGCGGCACAGAACTCTAGTGCCAGCCCCTTCGTCTGGAAGGTTCTCCAAAAGGCGTCGTGTGGTTGGCTACCCCATGATTGATGTGTTCTGTAGACCCCCCCCTGTTTTTCGATTTGTCCTCTGTTCTTGTGTCCCCCCTTTGTCTGATGTTCTATTGGTTTGCTATCCGGCGCCCCTCCCATGCTTGCCCCCCTTATGAGGCTGTGCACCCCGTCCCCGCTTCGGGATCTCCCCTGGACTTCTCCTCGGAGCCTGACTCTTACCCTACAATAAAGGAGTTCACGGGGACACCCCCTCTCGCAGCCCTTTGCCTCCTCGCCTTATTTGCGCCTTGCCTCTCCTCGTGAGGAGCCGCCCCTGTCTGCGGGAACCAGCCCCGCCTAACCCACGGCACCGAAGCCTGTTGAGGCGCCCAGGGTTCTCGGGCCGGCGTCCTACGCTGAGGGCAGCTGGGACAGCCAGGCAACAAAGCTCCATCTAAAAATTCGGGTGTCTTTTGTCCACAGCCCACTGTGTTGGTTTTAGCTGAGGTAGAATTAATTTTCTTCACAGTGGCTGGCACGGGGCTGTGTTTTGAATTTGTGCTGAACACGGGGTTGATAACAGATGTTTTTGCTGTTGCTGAGCAGGGCTGACACAGAGCCAAGGCCTTTTCTGCTTTTTGTACTGCCACAAAGGCAATGGAGATGGGGATGCAGGGGAGGCTGGGAGGAGACACAGCTGGGACAGGTGACCCAAAGTGACCAAAAGGATATTCCAGACCCTGTGACATCATGCTCAGGATGTAAGTTTGGGGCAGAAGGTGGAATGGGGGGAAGTTTGGAGTGATGGCGTTTGTCTTCCCAAGTTACTGTTACAGGTGATGGGGCCCTGCTCTCCTGGGCATGGCTGAACACCTGCCTGCCCATGGGAAGCAGCAAATTAAATCCTTGTTTTGTATTGGTTGCATGCACAGGTTTTGCTTTCCCTATTAAACTGTCTTTATCTTGACCCACAAGTTTTCTTGCTTTTAGTCTTCTGATTCTCTCCCCAGTCTCACTAGTGGGGGAGCCAGTGACTGCGTGATGCTTGGCTGCGGGCTGGGGTTAAACCACAACACTCACACACAATATTTTCACAAGCTCTCTCTCTTAAAGGTTGCAATATTTCTTTATATTCTAGCCTAAATTTATTTATTCATGTTTACTCATCCGTGTTCATTTGAGTCAACAATGCCCTTGAGTTTAAGCAATTCTCAATTCCTTTCATCCCCCTCCCTGATGTGATTAAAGCAATCACATCCTCTTCCAGCTTACTTTTTGCAAGACTAATAAAACCTTGCTGTAATCTCTAGCTCCTTGAACATCCAGGAAACTTTTCTTTGCAATTGTTTCAACCTGATCTCAGCTTTATTGCATATAAGTGAGAAGAATTTGATCAGTACTCCTGACTAGATCTCACTAAGGCCTTATAAAATGACATTCACGTTTCCTTCTCTCTTAGAAACATTTCATTTGATATATCCTAAGACTGCTTTCTTTTTCCAGTCCTCCAGTCCTGCATCCAACCAGCTTCAGTTATCCTTTGGCAAACTAAGACTGCATCCACATTGCTTAAAGCACCTTCTACAGGCAACAGCAGAGGTCACAGCTACAAATGATGCTAAATTACTCCTGCCCACACTGCTTGGGACATGCAGTCCTTTTCTAGTGAGCACCATCTGTGTCTAAACTGTACAGCACATGATCTGGGTCCCTGTGGTGTCTGCGTGATACTCCTGTGACCCTATGGATTAATACTGATTCCCTTGCGGCTTTCCAGTTAAGGCACCCAAAATAAAATGGAAACTGAGTATGCCAGAGTAATGCCACACCAAGGACACACTTTGGATGTGGGTGATATATGAGAGGTACTGGGTTTGTTTAAACAGGTTTGGATCACTACACATGGGAAGGAATTAATGGTGAGGTCCAAGATACATGCAGAGCAGCTGATCAGGAGAAGAACAAGAAATGAGAATTCCATCATTTCACCAGCACACTCATGTGTACTCCTTTTTTCCTCTGTTATTTCCAAAAGATTGTAACCCCTCTCTTGACAGAAAATGGTCCTATTGCTCTCTGTTGATGAGACCAATGCATATTACTTTAAAATTTTCCTTACAGTTAATAAAAAAATTGCAATCTTCTTTTGATTATTTTCTGTGGTCATTTCATCTTTAAAATCTCCGCTGTTCCCCTACATTGAATATAAAACATCAATTTGTATTGATGCAATGATTGTTTACTGAAGAATAAGACTGTTCCCTACAGATATACCATTAAACAAAACAGCACCACTGAACAATAAAAGTCCTCCATCATGCAATTATTAGAAAAGTCCATGGTATAATATTTCCCTGTTTCAGGTAGCTGTCTCAGCCAACTCCTAAGCACCACTGAGGACTTACCACAAGCTGGCAGTCTCAATCAGCAGCATGCATGGAGGCAACCTCTTTGAAGATAAAAGGCAATTAATAATATGGACATGGGTTATGCCATGCTGTTGCCTTCTTCATCAGAAAATAGTCCCAGGCCATCTTAATTTTCTGGTGTAGACTTGGCTCACAACATTACTAGCCTCGCCTAAAAATACTCATCTGGTTTTACTGCAAACTCTCAAATACATTTAAATCTGAATTTGAACACATTTCTTCAATGTGTGCAATAGGCTGCCATTTTGTCAGATCTTTAGAAAGTGAGAGTCTTCTAACTTTGTTTGAATATACTGAAATCTCATTGTAAATTTCCCAGCTCATTTTACCTGTGTGATGAACAGAACCAGTCTCTGCATTCAAACACCTCTAACCTTGGCACATTTTGCCCAGCTTTGCTACTGGCATGGAAAACCTTGTATTTTAGTATTATGGGGCATTTTTCCTCTAACACTAAACCCATCAAATTCCTGGAAGATATTTTCTCTCCATAGAAAAGTGGGACTATATAAAGAACATAAACCTACAAAGGTGGTCAGGGACTGTGACCATACAGAGTTTGTGCAGACCACACAGAGTTTCAGAGGAAAAACCTTATCAATACAGATACAGCAGCCCAGCCATTATCCAGCAGAGACACACATCTGTATTGCTCCCTTGCATGCACCACCGACTCCAGTGTGACCACACACAAATACAGAGCTCAGCAAGATCAGGGACTACCTGTTTCAGACACTTCCATGACCCTGACTGGCTCCTCTGGGTTCTCAGTAATTAATAAGTGATCACCATAATGTATTATGCATTCAAAAATCTTTTTTTTATATGGATATTTCTTCATTCTCTCAAGTAACATACATGTTGAATTCTTACTAATGCACTGCTCCAGGTGACTGTTTCATACTTAACTCGGGCTGTGTCTCTGTGCCCTTGCTTTCTCAGCTGCTCTCACCAATGCTCAGGAAATGCCCGGGTTGATTTTGTTAGCATTTTTATAGTACTGGGAGCAAAGAGGGAGGGGATAATGAAAAGGAAAAGAATCATTTATCAAGACAGAATTAAAAGCAAAACTTTAACAAAAATATATTTGGGTTAGGATTTTAAATGGCATTTGCCTGAATTGTCTGGGAACCAATTTCCACCCGCTCTATCCTCCTGTGGCCAGAAGGCTTATACAATGCATTTTACACTGTGATTTTCCCCATATTATAAAGGGTGAGTTATTTCAGATTCTACTGTGCTTTCAGAGTTTCAAAGCTGAGTCTTAACCTTTCAATCTGCTTATTAATACTCATGTCATGGCTCCTATTGAGAAAGAGGTTTAGTGTCACTGTCCTCAATCAGTGTCCTTTCATTCACTTTCATTAAAGAACCATGTTTTCCTGACAAAGGATAACAAATGGACGCTGTGGGTCCCTAATGTGCTTTTTGACTACAGAGCCTGTACCATTTCTCTAAAGCAATGGCAATTATTTGTCATTTTAATATGACTTGGCAAGGAGATCCAAAAACATATGACTATTATTCATCAATATGTATATCTTGTGCCTGCATTAATATTAGAATATCATTATTATTACCCTGACATTGTATGAGCTAGACAAAATTACATCATGTAAAAAATGTATTAAACTATGTTCAGCTGTATCCATGCAGCAAGGCAAAAGTAATTTAAAGACCTGTAGCAGCTCTGTGTTGAATGCAGCAATTCATTCTGATTTGCAGTAAAGTCCTTTTACCTGTGTATTAATCAAATATTTTTCAGTACTGCTCCACTGTTAATTGAAAACGGCATAGTTCTGCATTACTGTTGTTACCAAACATATCCAATGATCACATCAATTTTCTTTGTTCCTAAAATCTCATGATATTCAATACTCCTGATATTCCTGGTAAAGACAGTAAAAAAAAAAAGGCAATTTTTGTTAATTTGGGCAAAGGCATAGCCATGTTTTTCCCATTTCTTCTAGATGTTTTTTATTGTTACTGCTTTTGTTCAAGCCAATGCACATCTTGAGCTTGTATACAATACTTGAGTCCAGAACTAAGTTCATTATCACAGTTTCCTACAGAGGAATAAAAGAGTTGTGCTTATGTCAGTGTCTGTTGGTTTTAGATCCAAAATCACTGACTAAAGCCAGAGGGCTCTACTCCCATTGCTTCTTGGGTTTGTGGAACATGGAATTAGAAGTGGATGAAGAAAACATCCTAATAATATTTAATATTTTTCTTCTCTTTCGCCTCCAACTGATAAATAACACTGCTCTATGAAAAAAGGGAGGTAGAAAAATCTCAGAATAAAAGCTCTATATAAAATGCAGGGATTTATATAAGCTCTATATAAATGCAGGTTCTATGCAAGCAGGCTATTCAGGTTATTTCTCTCAACAAAGTATGACTTGAGGGAGAAAGACTCCACCATGAAATAACATTTGAGTAGCTATGTTTTCCCAGATGACATACTTATTTTGGTATGACACTAACAAAGCTTAAAAAGATACAGTCCTTTGCACTTCACAATGCAGCGAGTTCAGGCATTTAAGGACACTTTCCTGGTGAATTGTTGGAAAATACAATTCATAACTAAACAGCAATGGCAAAAATTATAAGAGGTGATGGCAGAGGCAAGTGGCTTCAAAATGCTCAAATTTTTTTAAAAAATTGTTTGTATTACAAAGTCTGAAACCAGCATGATATAGTAATTAATTTATTAGCTGAGTAATTGTATAAATTTGATTTTGCACCTATATCCCTCTCAGCTGAAGGAAGATACAAGGAACATGATGCTCTACTTAGAAACTTACATGTGTGAGACCTTTTCAGGTCATTTAACCCCAAGTGTCTCAGTCCCTTCATTTAGTAGGGCTAGATTAATATCCACTATGATCTCCTAAGGGCATAGGACTCTTCCCTTTGTTTATTATGCTTACCTTTCATTTAAAAACAAAAGCTGCATTATTCTACTTATTTTACATAAGTAGTCCATTATTTCCTATTTTCTCCAACCATAGCACTCTATCAATTTTTTATCAAATATGTCAGTTAAAATTAGGTTACTCTAAAACATTTAAACCCATCACACCAACCGTGAACCTCACTGTGTACTACGTACTTAGATTATTGTCCATTCTAGGAAGGGCTGTTCTTTGGTCACTTGAGTGCTTCCTTAGTAGGCAGAAAAAGCGAGTTGTACCATGCCATTGAACTCCTCCATGGAAAAAATATAATGGGAAGAGTTGAATCAACATAGGAGCGAGCCTGTATGACAGCCAAACAAAGGCATGTCAATTATGTGGGTGGAGGGATTTTTGCAGAACACCATTTTGTGCAATTCAAAGATATGAAGAGAAAGAATCAATAAATCAACAATATGCACCAAACAGGACTGGGATTATAGCCCTAAAAAAGCCCAACAAGAGTTACGCCAAGTGCTATCTGAAAGAGACTTTTAATTCCTGTCATTTTGAGCACTCTTCATAAATAAAAAGGATGATATCAGACACCTAACTCCCTCAACAACTTCTCCTAGAAGAAATATCTCACTGACCAATTGCTCAATTCAACAAAAAAGATACAGGAGTGTTGTTTCCACTATTTTCACACGTCATCTTCACTTACATGCCAAATAAGCAGTTCAGGCAGAAGGAGGTAAGTGGATTTAGTCATAGCAAAACCAAAAGCAGTGCCAGAATGGAGCACAAAAGGGGTAATGAAGATGTCAGCAGCATAAAAATCACATAATGCAGTGAAGAACATGCAAAGAGACATCTGGACTGCTCTTAAATATAGATATCTGTAAAGACAATTGCAAATGGATTCCAGAAGTATGTGAAACTTCATGGTAATATTCCATTCTTCATTAAGCGTAAGAAATTTTTAGATATGTCAAGTTGGAAATATATTTCGTCAGACGTCAAATCCACAAAGGGATTCAGCAGTTCTAAAACTTCTAGGGATTTGACAAATAGTGAAAGAGACTGGAGACAGGAAGATGGTAGTGAACTACTCTGTTTCCAACCCAGAACTTTGGCATACCAAGTCCTGCTCTGTAAAACATAAGAATCAAGTGAACAAGTAGTGTTTAATATCTTTGTCAATGACATAGACAATGGGATCAAGTGCATCCTCAACAAATTTGGAGGTGACATCAAGCTGTGTGGTGCAGTTGACAAACCTGAAGGACAGGATGCCATACAGAAGGACCTGGACAAGCTCAGGAAGTGGGTCTGTGTGAACCTCAAGAAGTTCACCACAATTAAGTACAAGGTGCTGGACCTGGGTTGGGACAACCCCCAGTCTCAGTGGAGGCCGGGAGATGAAAGAATTGAGAGCAACCTTGACAAGAGGGATTTCAGGGTGCTGGTGGATGAGAGGCTGGACATAACCTGGCGATGTGTTGCCTCACCAGCAACGTGAGAAGGTTAAGGGGGGTGATTCAGCCCCTCTGCTCCACACTGGTGAGACCCCACCCAGAGTGCTGCACCCAGCTCTGGGGTGCCCTGTACAGGAAGGACATGGATCTGTTGAAGTGGGTCCAGAGTAGGGCCACAAAGACGATCACAGGGCTGGAACAGATCTGCTATGAAGACAGACTAAGAAAGCTGGGATTATTCACCCTGGAGAAAAGAAGACTCAGGGAGACCCTAGAGCAGTCTTCCAGTATCTAAAGGGGGCCTATAAAAAAGATAGGGACAAACATTTTATCAAGGCCTTGCAACTGGACATGAGGTAATGGTGTTAAACTAAAAGAAGGTGGATGCAGACTGCATACGAAGAATAAACTTTTTGCAATGAAGGTGGAGAAACGCTGGAACATGGTGACCAGAGAGGTGGTAGATGCCCTGTCCCTGGAAACATCCAAGGTCAGGTTGGACAGAGCGCTGAGCAAAATGATTTAGTTGAAGATGTCCCTGCACATCGAAGGGGAGGTGGACCAGATGCCTTTTAACAATCATTTCCAACCCAAACTATTCTATGATTCTATGTACAACAAAATAATGAAGCAATTGCAGAGCATGATCAAAGAGGAAGAATCCAAAGCTTAGCTACATAGGATGGCTCTCTGAGAAACAATGACATCTGGAGAGAGTGAGCTCTGGTTAGGTGTTTAATATCTGCTCAGAGTGCACTCACTGCAGTGTGTTTTTAATACCTCTTTACAACTGACTTTCTGTTTCCTACCTTTTGATGCAAAATCAGTGAGCATGTGGGATGGCCAAAGTAGTTGCATAAATGCTCAGTTATTGCCTGGAGTGCTTAACAAACATGCCTTTTTGGTGTTTTCCCAAGTGTACATATTATGGTAAGAGCAGCAATATTTCTTCAGTCATCTGAGAGCATTACTGGGAGAAAAGAAAAATGGAAAACACAGCACAATTAAGATCATCACCCTTAAAGAAGAATAGCTATACTGAAAAGCACTGAAAGAAATCACAATGATTAAATATCTTTAATATGTACTTGGATTTGGCACTTTAGTTGTGGATCTTTAAGATGTGTTGTTTATTGTTCCAGTTTCTAGTAAACAAAATAGAGCTGAAATGAGCTGCAAGAAACCACTGTGCAAAATGGTTCATGGAAGACCACAACTGCATTTGATATAGCAAATTACTTGCTGGTGCTATAGAAATAGATGATACCCTAAAAATAACCAAAAAAAATTTAAAACTGCAGCCTTTATTAGTTTTCTGACCTGGCTTACCAATGGGAACCCACTACTGGACCCATTGGCACAGCAGTGGGGGAGGCACACAACAGAGCAAATGACTTGAAATAAACAGTGGCGACAGAGAAGCTGAGATTGCCACTGAAAGAAATGTACATTAAATATGGCACAGTAAAATAAATATCATGTAAGCTTTATGCCTTTTTAGGACTGCACATTTATGTAACTGCTCTGAACACAGCAACATCTTATACTTCATTGGCGAGGGCCCACAGGAATACGCTCTGTGCGCTTGGTGGCTGTGGGGTTCCATTTACATTGTTCCCCCACCTTTCCCTTGTACCTAGCCCTGTCCACTTCCTCAGGTCCTTCCTATTGGTTCCTGTACCCCAACTCCGCCCTTGTACAGCCCCTGAGTCCCAGGAGAAAGCCCCTGCTCCCTGGCCACGTCCCCTCTCTGCCCCTGGGAACTGGCTGGACAAGATGCTTCAATAAAACCATGAGAGAGTCCCTTCTCTACCTCCTTCGCCATCACTGTGTTGTGAGGCTGACAGCTAAAGGAGCAAGGCTGTGGGGCAGTCTGGAATGGACTACGGGAGGACAGAGTGGCTGCCTGCCCTAAGAAGCCCCAGCACAGCTCCTAGAGAAAGCTGCAGCTGCTAAGTTAAACTTAGCCACCACAACAGGCAGCCACCACTTGTGGTCTAAGAAATCAAACCTTGCATGAAGTTACAAAGAATGGCCACAAATATCTAAAAGATATAAAGAACAGTTTTCCAGGATGATCTAGAACAAAGATGTTTAAGGTCTGGAAAAATATGGTACCAATGCAAGAAACCCCCCAATGATCTTAAGGGCTTGAAATAGACACAGAAAGGCAGAAATGGCTTTGATATATAGGAGGTCCTTTAGAATGAGTCCAGAACACTGGAGAATAACAATGATGAAACAAGACCTCCAATTTCTATAATCTGGGCATTCTCTTTCACCACTTAATCAACTTCTATATTGTCTATAGAAAAAACAGAAATGTAAAAAGAAAAAAAATACAGAAGGCACCATGGCTTATGGTAAAATACAGATATGATTTAATAAATTTAAGTCTTTTAGCTTCGTGCAAAAATTTTTTCACTTTACTGTTTTTTGGTTCTGTCACATTTTCTGTCTTTTGCCATATTATGCATGATGTAGCAATTTTCTGGTAAACTCTCTGGGACAAGGCTTGTGTACTCTATTTGTTAATAAAATCCATAGAATAATGAAACTTTTGTCCCTTTTAAAGGTTTCCAAGCAGTGGCACTGAAAAAAAAAAAAACCCAGAAAAAAAAAGGGTGCTATCTTGCACATCTTAAAGCTGCAGATGATATGTATTATACATTTGTTGCTGCTCTTTTCTTTCTGTGAAGGCAAATATTTATTTTGAGACTTCAACTAATGCATACTAGCAGCAGGTATTCCACACACTGAAGTGCTGCACCAAGAACAACTTCAACTCCCCTCTTCCAGGTTATTTACTGTCCTTGACCGTGACTGTCTTTTGGGAAGGAGAGAAAAATTGGTCTTAGTGTTGATATGCAGTAGCAAAAGCTAATCAAACTCACTTTCACTTCCATTTCCAGCATCTATGTTGCCTTCTGATGAGAAGGCTACACAATGAGAGCTTGACCCAAACCAAAGACATTTCCCACAGGATCTCTGGCTATACTGACACAGTAAAGTAACTCCATATCAACTTCAACACGTTTTTAGCTAATCTGGTGTCCTGCAGAATTTACCCTCAGCATCCCAGCTGTATTTTGATCTGGATAGCCTGGCATTTTATGGTAAATTTTTGATAGTAAAGAACAGTCAAATTCCTTTAGCTTAAAGGGAAATTTTCCCATTGGAGAGAGGGGTTTTATATCTTTCTAACTTCTTTCTAAATAGAAACACTGTATAGCACTGCTTTTAGTTCCACAGTGACATGCTTATGAACAAACAAAAAAATTTTATCCTAATAGATATGATTTTTTTTGTGAATCAGTTCTATAAAGGTAAAGATGGTACAGTAACAACACATTGGCTTGCATGATATAACTGGGTTGAACGCATTTCACATTTACGAGATCAAGATATTTAATGTATAAAAAAATCAGGATACTGCTCTTAAAAATGAAACATTCCAGTTGCATGATGTTATCAAGAAAAAAGCTTTCAATAAAACATATTTATATCTAACTGACCAATACATAAAAGTATTCTCATAAACATTTTGCAGTCAAGCAAGCTAAAGCTACTTCAAAAAGAAACTGTCAATAATTTCTAAAATAAAGCATAAAAATAACTAAGGTGTCCTTTTGATCCTTGTGAGTATACTTTATTTGTCCTTGAAAAAAATATATCCAATGTACCTTTCAAAATGATTTATTATGTGTTATTGTTACAGTGTTCAATATTGTTCAATACCAAACCACTGTACTGATTACCACTCTCCCAGTCTGCTTTAGTTCTATCATGTGCTTTTATTTACCACCTGAGGCAAGAACATTTTAATTGGTTTAGGGAAGCTTGAACTCTCTTTTATCAATGACACATTTCATCAAAATAGAACGAAGCCAGGAGCTGTACATACTCTCCCAGTGTTGCAAAACAATGGGCTTGTTTGAGGGCTTAAGTTTGGAAATGGATTGCTGAAGTGTAATTAGTTAATCACTTGAATAGCAAGAGCAGAACATCTTGATTTTTTCTTCCATTTTTTTAATAGTAAGAAAATGTATAAACAAATTGCACTAACTTCCCATAGTTTAACTTTATTCTAGATAAATACATTCTGCAAACTGACCCTAAATCTGTACTGTATATCTACCAAAGACCTAGAATATAGGATTGCATGGTTTATAGTACAGCAAGTGACAGAACTAGATCATGTACACATCAATTTAAAAAGTTTCTGTTAAAATAATCCTTACACGAAACAGAGAGAAGATTTAATCATGTTTGAGGGAAGTTTCATTATTTGCAGTGATTAGGAAAAAAAAATCCCATTTTTCCAGGTCAAAACTGTCCCTTTAAGAAAGCACGACTTACTTAAGTAGGATACCATATGACTTGCAAACAAAAAAAGTAAGATGTCTTTCTATTTTATTAAAAGTCCTTAGCTGTCGCAGTGTCGGACATGAACACGCAGATTCAAACAGCAGGTCAGGACCACCGAGCAGAGCGAAAGGGCTCTGCCCACCTTTATTATCACACTTTTATACCTCTTCTAAAACAATCATACATTGGTGGATGAGGTTAACACCTCTAGCATTTTACAGGATAGGAACACAGTCTATCACCTTTCTCCGCCTTGGAGAAAGGAATGATCAACAATGTAAAAGTTCAGTAAACATCCTTAGCCGGTTAGAAAACAAGAGCTATGTTTATAGAAAGAGCATGAGAACTTCTACTACAAAAGTAAAAACATGGAACACTGTGAAAACCAGGGCGACATCTCACCCTTTTTACCTTTAAAAAAGAAAAAGAAAAAAAAAAAATGAACCATGTTCAATTTCTGCTTGTGGATGGACCATCGGAGTGATCACCCACATTGTCTGCATCTGAGTCATCACTCGATGTTCCACCCACTTGATCACTTTCATTCTGGTCAAGCAGCCCTCAGTTCAACCAATTGGGCTGAGCCAACCTCATGACCTTCCAGAACCTGCCACTCAGATCCATCCCTCCAAGTAACAATGGCCTTCCTGGTTCTGCCCGAACCGTCAGTAAAGACAGTGGGTCAGTGCACCGGCTCCTGACTGTGTTTGGGCCTCAGAGAAATCTCTGTGAGTTTCGCCACTTGCAGCAACTTGTGGCTAGGCAGATGATACGCAATCTGCCCTGAAAAATTCTCTAGAGCACTTTGCAGCGAAACGCTGTTCACAAAGCTCCAGTCAAAGTCCTCCCGCTGTACCGGCAGTACAATCTGTGCGGGGTCTGCACCCATCAATTGCAAACACCGTTGCCGGCATTTGACTATCAAGCGAGCAAGCAGCTCAAACAATGCAGTTGCCGTCTTCTGCAGCTGATGGGGCAAGAAGACCCATTCCAGGACGTGCAAAGGATCGGACCATTTGTCACTCCATTGGCCAATGATACCTGTGGGATGCAAATCTGGTGTGGTAATGAAAACAGTGACATCAACGGAGGGATCAATGCAATAAACCTGTCGAGCAGAAACAGCTCGCTGCACCTCCTCCAGCACCCGACGTGCCTCTGGGGTCAATGTGCGAGGTGACTTCAAATCAGGGTCTCCCTTCAACAAATCAAATAAAGGAGACAACTGTGCCGTGGTCAGTCCCAAATACGGACGTAACCAAGCAATGACACCCACCAATTTCTGGGCATCATTCAGTGTCTTCACTGATTGCACGAACTGCACCTCTTGATGCTGAACTGTACGTTCCAAAATTTTGACCCCCAAATATTTCCAAGGAGGTTGTTGCTGAACCTTTTCTGGAGCCACCTGCAGCCCATGCGAATGCAGAGCATCGAGCAACTGAGGCTGGATCCTCAGCAGCTCATGCTGGGTGGACGCAGCCACCAATATGTCATCCATATAGTAATAAAACTGAGCACCAGGAAACTGCCTGCGAACTCCAGACAAGGCTCTGGCCACATACATTTGGAATATGACCGGCGAATTCCGCATCCCCTGGGGAAGCGTCCTCCATTGATATCGCTGTGCGGGTCCAGCATTGTTAATTGCTGGCACTGTGAAAACAATATAGGAGGCGCAGGACACTGCGCCTTTCACCGCAGTGGTCCCTAGTAAAATCCGTCCCAATGCGCACCCCCCATGCAGCCAGAACATCCCTCCCCCAGAGGTTTGTAACAGTCTCAGTAACGTAAGGCCTAATCACGGCCGTCTGTCCCTCTGAGTTCGTCATCACCACAGGCTTCTGGCTCACGTAGCAGCGCTTCGTCCCGCAGCACTGTCGAGAAGCCCACGGAGAGATACCTGGCAGCGTAGCATCAATACATCGCATCTCAGGAGGTTTTCCGGTCAAGACAGCAGTCCAAGGAACCTGAGACGGCCCAGTGGAACCAAAGCAGCCATCTTCTCGTGACCTCGATTCTGTCCTGGGAACAGAGGACTTAAAAGGAACAAGTTGAGCAATGCGAATCTTTTCAGGAATCGTAACCGGGGGGGGTGGGTGTGGAGACCATAGCATAAATGCGTCCCGTATAATCTGCATCAATGAGTCCCTGATGCACAAGGATATCCTGAACGGTGGCACCAGACCTGCCCAGGAGGAAAATATTCAGGCCACCGCCCAAGGGACCAAAAGCATCCAGGGGGACCTTGTGCACTCTGCAAGCGTCTAAGACGACCATTTCTGCTGTGCAGACAAGGCCGACCAGTAACAGAAACTGCAGCTTTACAATGCCTGGCAATATGATTGGGCCCCCCACACCGAAAGCAGAAACACGAGACAGCCGTGCCTTTCCGCACCTGCCTTCCTGGTTTCCTGCTAGCCTGCTCCCACTGCCTGCCCTGCAGCACAGTAGGACCACCAGGCAGTGCCTCAGTTTTTGCTTTCACATCACCCCAGAACCTCGCCTTTTCACGAGGGCGAACCGTCGCTTTACACTGGGGAATATTCCAAAGGCTGCTAGAAGCAGAGTTGCCCAGCCGAGACCCACGGTCCCGGGACGAACGCGGTTTGTCTGCCGCTTCTCCGCCTGCACTAAAAACAAACACATCAGGATTAGCAGCCTTTGCGGTTCTGGCACGTTTAGAACGTCTCACGGATGAAACCGATGAGACTGAGCTGGCGCTATCGGAGAGATCAGAGTCTGAATCCCCCGCAGCCCCTGCCTCTCCGGCTGCAGCCGCAGCACGGACCGGGGCTCGGCGGCGCTTCCCCCGCCCCTGCGCGGGGAGGGGCCGAGCCGCCCGGAGCTGCCGCTTTTGCGGCCCCTCGGCGCTGCCCTGTTGCGCAACCAAAGCCACCGCGGGCAGCGGCCACGCCTCCGCGAGCCGCTCAGACCGGGGGGGGGGACGAAACTGCGCCCAGCAGGGCCCCGCCGGCAGCGCGGAGACCGAGCGCAGACCGCGCTGCCCCGGGGGGAAGGGCGGCGGCCCCCCCGCTGCCCGGAGCCGGACTCGCCGGCCCGGCGGAGCCGTCCGCCCACACGACTTCAGAGCCCCCGGGCCAGCACCGGGCATCAGAGCCCGCGTCCCCAGCAGGGGCCAGCTCTATCCGCACCCCCACCGCTCCGGGGGGGTATCTCGTGCAGGCCCCACAACACGGGCATTCTGCAGTAACCACGGCACGCACCCGGGATTCGCCCTCCCCGGCCAGACCCGGGGAGGCGCAGGGGACCGGGGGCCTCACGCCGTGCCACCGCCGCGGCGCGGGGGGAGGGGAGGCCGGCGCCTCCCGCTCCCCGGGGCTCGGGGGGGCCGACACGTCCCCGGGAGCCGGGCTATCCTCCGCGGCCGGCCGGCCAGCGGGCCGAGCTCTCTCCGGGGAGGGCCCATCCCCTGTCTCCGTGGGCTGCGGCGGGAGGGTGAGCTCAGACGCTGTCTGCCTGCCGAATTCTCTGTTCCGCTCTAACTCGGATGGCTCAGAGAAATCTCTGAGCGTCCTGACGGGGGTAATACCGCCTGAAGAACTCTTCTGGACTTGAACAGCAGCATTCACCCGTGCCCAGGACAATAGTAGCTTAACCACCTCCCTGTCATAAGCTTCTGCGAAAACAGAACGCAAGGCTTCACCAACTGACAGCCATTTGGATTTGTCAATGATACGAGAGCCGACTAGGAAAAACCCATTATCCCTGGCCCAAAAATATAAATTTTCTAAGTCTACCTTGCGAATAGCCATGTTCTCGACTTCTAAATACATTTCGAGAACCTCTAAAGCCTTGGAGTCATAAAAGGATCTCTCCCTAGAGATTCCCATATTTTTTATAAATTTTCTTTACCTGCTTATTTTACCTATACCTGCAGTTCCCCGTACGGGCCACCAGATGTCGCAGTGTCGGACACGAACACGCAGATTCAAACAGCAGCTCAGGACCACCGAGCAGAGCGAAAGGGCTCTGCCCACCTTTATTATCACACTTTTATACCTCTTCTAAAACAATCATACATTGGTGGATGAGGTTAACACCTCTAGCATTTTACAGGATAGGAACACAGTCTATCACCTTTCTCCGCCTTGGAGAAAGGAATGATCAACAATGTAAAAGTTCAGTAAACATCTTTAGCCGGTTAGAAAACAAGAGCTATGTTTATAGAAAGAGCATGAGAACTTCTACTACAAAAGTAAAAACATGGAACACTGTGAAAACCAGGGCGACACTTAGCTGATACAGACAGAATCCCATTGTAAGCACTGTATTTTTTAAAAGTTGTTTAAAACAAAAATATATGGATCCAAATACCAATTTTCACAAAATTTCTCAAAATTCATTACTTTTAAGATGACAGATCCACCCTGTCCATATTGTTTGAAATTAGTTTTAGGATTCAAAGGTTTCAAGGGACAGTTGGAAGGAAAGATGTACAGATAGGCTAAAAGAAAAATTACATATGCTTTGCTTCTTGAGGAATTCAAGTTTTAAAATAGCAATATAAATATACAATGATGACAATCTTTACCTTTGGGCTTTCCACAGCAGTACTTTATTGCATTCAGAGACCCTTCAGTATCACTGGAAAAGACTTCTGCTTCCCCCAACATATGTGGTGCTTGATTTCTGCCTGTTTGCTGCAGAGAGAACAAGTCTGCAAACTTTGGACACTGCAGAGGATGTGCTGGGCCTCCAGGGCACTTGTTAAGATGTCCAATGGCCCTGCTTCACAGATTTTTTACAGGCTGGGTTAAGGAATGCCTTATCAACCCTGAATCACATGAGACAGATTGAGGAAAAAAAAGAAAAAAAAGCATGATCTCCGGAACAAATGATACATTTTAAAACATTTACAGAATACGTTGACATAACTATTTGTATTGGGTTTGCAAGATGAGGTTTTGGTAGTGGGGGGGCTACAGAGGTGGCTGCTTTGAGAACCTGCCAGAAGCTTTCCCACATGTGACAAAGCCAATGCCAGTCAAGTACAAGACAGACCCACTGCTGGCCAGGGCTGAGCCCATCAGTGACAGCGGTAACACCTCTGGGATAACAGACTTAAAAGGGGGGAAAAACTGCTGCAAAACAACAGCAGCCAGAACAGACGAGTGAAAATATGTGAGAAAAACAACTGCGGACACCAAGGTCAGTGAGTGGCAGGAGGAAGCTCTTCAGGTGCTGGAGCAGAGATTCCCCTGCAGCCTGTGGTGCAGAGCGTGGTGAGGCAGCTGTGCCCCTGCAGTCTGTGCTCGACCCTTTGGCAGAGCAGAGATCCACCTGCAGCCCACGCTGGACCTCACAGCAGAGCAGGTGGATGCCCGAAGGAGTCTGTCACCCTGTGAGAAGACCACACTGGAGCAGGCTCCTGACAGGAGAAGGCAGGAGCCCACACTGGAGCAGGCTTGTTGGCAGGACTTGTGACCCCATGGGGGACCAACACCGCAGCAGCCTATTCCTGAAGGACTGCATCTTGTGGAACGGACCCACACCAGAGCAGCTCTTCTGGGAACAACTCACATTTTAATATAGATTCTTCCGTTTCACAGTTACATAACTGCTTCTCTCACACCTAATAAGGAATTTGGAAAAATGTGATCTAATGAGTATTGTATTTTACAGTGGACCTTGTACTCTTTATCCATTTTTGCATTAGAAACATATATGATATAAATACCCAAGGAAGCTAATGCTGTGTAGCTTAGTGTTTTCTCCATCTTGAAAACAGATACTGGCATTTATTAACCACTTCAGGGTGATTATATCTTTTGGGTCATTGATCTTTAAGCTTTTCCTTTTAGGCCTACCATAACAATATGGCTTAGAGAAGTTTTTAAATATGCTAGTTGGAGCTGAATATATCAATTATTTTGGTAAAGCTTCTCAGTTAGCTTTAGAACCAAAATGAAACAGTTCTCTCTCCCATTTTTCAACTGTTCATAATTCTGAAGAAGCATTTGTATGCAAAAACTCCGTAGGTGAAGACAGCATTCAATACTGGGAATCCATACTGAGATACGGAGAATGAGATTTATATTTCAAAAGACCTAATAGACTTTCTATTACCTCCAGTGTTCCAGGTGAACGGCTGGAATCTGGCAGATCTCTGCCAGACTCTTAAGCTGACACAAGGTTGAAGGTCTGGCACCAGCATTTGTGCCAAGTTTCATACTAACAGAAATTTGGACGGGTATTGAAGATGACTTTTATAAAGCACTTGGCAATCAACATCAAAATATTTCCAACACCATTGTAACCAAGATTTTTATATAATTTATTCTGAAAAAGGAAAGATATCACCTTTTATCTAGGGAACTACTACCAGTATTTGGATGATTGCTACAAAAAGTGAATATATAGGACCTAATTTTAAATAGCTTCCCCCATGAAAGCTCTTTTTTTTTGGTTTTGGAATGATGCTCTATAACACAGCTTTGTTGTCAAGTCATATGTAAGCACAGAAAAATGAGAGCCCCTCAAAACCATTTGTCGAAAATCCATCCAAATTTGGACCTCTTTAGGCTTAAGATTCTGACCACATAAGTTGGCATTACTGTATTTCTTTACCATGTACAGTTATATATAAGAAAATGCTAAGAATTATATATAAGAGGATGATGTATTTTTCATGCTTACAAAAACCTTACTGGCGAAAGTGTTAGTAAGGTGCTTATTGAAAATACTTTTAAAACTTATTTTCAGCCTTACTTTAAACATGCTTCAAAAGCATACTGCAGGAGACACCTGACCTAATCTCCAAGTCAGTAACAAATTTTTGCACTGAATCCTAATTCCATTCAGTAATCTAAAATATTAATTTTGACATACAAAACTTAGAGTCAAGAAGAGAAATCCAATACTGCAGACCATGCCTATTAAGAGGCTCAAAGAGAGCAAAAGACCCAGCTATAGCAGGATCTAAAGGTAAACAGCAAGGTTGCTGTAACACTTGGTAACATGGGAAACATTTGGTACATTATTATTTCACAATCTTTACATTCTTAAACCCAGTTCAAAGGAGTGCACTGTAAAATTATGCTCTACGGTTTCCTATAAGGCATGGTTGATATTACATAAAACAAACTGCGTTTGTTTTATAGGACTAAACTAGGTCCTATGATTTACAACATTCTTTCCATGTTATTTATTATACTGAATTAGTTTAGATATATACCCTATATATTTAATATTAATCTCTGGATTGAGTTAGCACATTATTCCTTAAATTCTATTCCCTTTCTTTCCTTTTGTTTATGAGCTGTAATAAATTCTTATTGTTTCTCTTTCTTCATTTTACAAGGTAAAAACTGTTCTTAATGCCTCATCTTATGGGTATAAAAATGGAAGTTGATGGAGTACACTGTTATGATTTATACAACTTCACCCAGAACTGCCCATGTATTTAATTCCATTGTGAGATTATAATGTCTTTATAACTACCATTTATTTCTGAATAAAATTATTTGATACCTGAAATGAGTAACTTTGGTTACAAGAGAGAAAACCAAGAAAGGCTAGAAACAGATCCATTATCAATGTACAACAGTCAAGCTATCTGAAGTCAGACTTTAGATCTGAGCATATGTTGCACACTGGTTTTGTCCTGGTGTTTTCCTCTCTGGAGTACTACTAGCCTGAGAGAACAAAGATGATCCCGTAACTAATTACTACCTTGCATATAAACATTTCTCTTTTAAGCTTTCAAATACTGGACTGTCAGTGGGGGAAATCTCAAAGCCTCTTAGTTTTTTAGCTAGTAATATAGTGGGAAAGCACCAAGATACTTCAATTGAAGTAGGAAACTGCTAAGCTGTTAATAAAAGCATTTGGTATACAACTTACACGATCTCTGTATGTTGTTGCTACAATAAAATGACTTTACCTCTCCATCAAAGATGAGACTTCAAATTTCTAGCACACTTCTCTCAGCAATATGGATACACATCATCATCATCATGGTTATCCTGGGAATCAGAAATTAAAAAAAAAAGGAAAAGAAACAAACCAGAAAAAGCAAAAAGTTTAGGTTTCAGCTGGATCACCACTGGTGTAAGCAAACACTTACATGATGTGATTACCTGCAACATGAAAGGGGATGCAATTACTAGGAAGTTCTTGTGAGAGAAGTTATTGAATGAAATACCAAGACAACATAGAAAAAGTAAAATACATGTAATACTGTTCATGCACTTCTAAGACTCAAGTAACATACTGTACAAATGAAAAACTGATTTCTTCTCCTTTCATTTTAGTTGTTTTGTTTTTGTACTGCTTGCTGAAAAACAAAACTCCATTGACCTGTACCTGTAACTTCAAGAACATGAATGAAGAGAGAGAAATCTCTTATTAGCATCAGTCCATATGCATTCAATGACTACCATGTAATGATTCCCTTAGGCAGAATAAGGGCAATTGGAAGGAACCACTGGAAAACACACCAACACCCTACTCAGTGTAAGTCCATTCAGATCCAAATGCTGAAGGCAGTGGCTAGTCGAAAGTCAAGTGTCTCCTTGGGTGGAGATTCCACAATCTATGCAGGCAATCTGTTGCAGCATTTGACCGCTCAGGGCAAAGCTTTTCCCCTTGCACTGGGATGAGTTTCCAAGGTTCCAGTGTTCTAACCTGGTCACAGGCTCTTGTTCTCCCACTGTGCTACTCTGAGAAGAGTCTAGCTCTGTCTCCTCAACACTCTCCTGTGAGGGAGGGATACAGAGGATCAGCCTTCTCTTTTTAGGACAGAACAAACACATCTCTGCTCGCACATCATGTGCTACAGCCCCCTAAACAGCAAAATGGCTCTCTGATGCATTTGCTCCACTATATCAAGGTCTTTCTTGCACTGGGGAGCCTAAAACTGGACACAGCACTAGAGATGTGGTCCCACAAGTGTCAGACAGAGGGAAAGAACCACCATTTCTCTTCACCTGCTGATTAACCTCCTCTTAGCTCAGCCCACGATGCAGCCGCCCTTCTTTGCCAGAAGTTCAGCTCACTGGTGACTGAGTGCAATTCAATTCCCACAGGGACCTCAGGTCCTTTTCTACAAAGCTGCTTCCCACCCAGCCAGGGCTGCCCTGTGCTGTTGCATGGGTTTATTCTATCCTGGGTGTAGGACTTTGTATTCGCCTTTGGCGATTTTCCTGAGGTCCCTGACAGCCCTGACATTTCTGGAGCCTGACAAAGTTCCTTTGAACAGCAGCCCTGCCCTCCAGTGTACTGAACACCCTTCCCAATTCATATATCTGTAAACAAGCAAAGGATGCACTTGGATCCTGTCATCCAAGCTGTCACTGAGAACAAGCATGGTTGGCATCAATCCCTGAGGCAAGCAACTCATACCTGGCTGCCAGGTGAGCTTAGTACCAGTGATCACTACCTTAGAGCTCAGTGGCTGAGATAATTTTCCACCCATCTATACTGTCTATTTATCCAGCTCACCAGTTTGGCTGTAGGAGCACTATGTAGATTGTTAAAGGCCTTGCAACACAACATCCATTGCTCTTAATGGCTTAGCTGGTCATCTCATCACAGAATAGAAGGCAGATGACCCTCCTAGACCACCTGGAACAAAGGCTATATAGGTAAAGAAAGCTTATCACAGCTGAAAAGTGTCATAGGAAGCAGCCCCACGGGAACTGTCTCCAACTGGTGAAAACTAGAAAATAAAAACCCAGAAATGTGGGGAGCCAGAACCAGTTAATTACCTGCTGGCCTTGCATTTTCCTCTGAAATTTTGCTGGGAAACTTCTCTTTCCCCAAGGCTTCTGCTCATTGTAAACACGATGCCCTCTGAAATTCAAAAACAGGAGTCAGGATTTTAATTTTCTTTGTCAGTTGTAGCAATTTCTCACGCAAATGCAACAACACTGGAAGCTCAGCAGTGCAAGATTTAGAGTGTATGTCCTTATTACTCATTGCCTGAAATGAACAGATTTCTTCACTAAAATACACAAAGCTTGTTAAAAATTTTGCCATGCTAAGCCACACGTTGACTTTTCTTTTCAATGTAATATAAAAAATGTTCCAAGCCAAAAACGTTTCTCTGTCGTCATGTGAATCATTACAGCACTAACTTACACTCACATCTCCCGATGAGCTCCTGAGCTTTGCTTTCATTTGCACTGCTACAGAATGAAGCTATCAGAAAGAGGAGAGGAAAGCTGCACTAGAATTTCACTGCACATAGTAGATGCTGCTGAAAATATACTAATGCTGAGTGCTTATGAAGATTTTTAAAGCAAAAAAATTAGTGAGGCAATAGCAGAGGCAAATGGATTTTGAAACCCATCCATACGCACTTCATGTAATGCTAAGTTTTGTAAAATACTATGCAAGGATGTACCATATGTCAAATTGCAGAACAGGCTCTGACACTACCAGTTTCATACAATTTAATAACAAGCATTTAAACTTCAATCATTTCTAGTGACTCAAGTGACAATATGCTTGAATATCAGACTGTCTCCTCTGTTTTCCACAGCCAGCCATCTTAAGATGAGAGTTGCCATACTACTTTATATTTATCTGCTGATTATTTTTTCTTAAAGCAGTGTTAGCAGCAGCAGTCCCACTGTTGTGCTGAATCAGCAGTTTTCTTTTTAGCCTTAATTTTCAGGTGTTCCTATATTGTTTTCTAAGAACATGTAATATCTAAAGCTACTTAGTACATTTCAAAGAGGCAGGAGGGAAACGAGAAGAAAAAACACCTCTTCATAGGCTCAGTTTCTGGAATTGTTAGTTTCACAAAACCCGAAGAAATCTGAATTTGTACAAAACAAGGAAACTTGTTTATTTCCATCTAATGGCAAAATTAAAAAAACTCAAAACCTTTCCAATACTTGCAGTTGTGGTCTGTAAGGACTATGAATCATTCCAAGTATTTTATTTCAGGAATAGATGGTTTTAAGTAACAAAGAAGTGTAGTGTTGAGGAAATGCTCCTGTTAATCTACACATTTTTTTTACCTGAAAGAGGAATGTGGTATTGAGGATAGGTTCCTAATTAATCTAGACAGTTCTAGATCACAATCATCTCTTGAAGCTTTGATGTATATCAATGGCTACTTAGAATGACAGGAGAGAGGTTATTAGATTTCACTAGTATTTGTTCTTCTGTTTTTTTAAAAAATGAGAGAATGGGAAGAAAACAAAAATATCAGCATAATTTTGTTTGGGGAGAAATTTAAAAGAAAAAAAACCAACAAAACAACAAACCAAAGTCTAACACAGTTTATATGTTCAGGAATAAAAGTTGTCAGTAAAAATGCCAACAGTATGTAAAACAGAGACAAGTCATGGTTGTTGTGGGAAACTAAATTTGAATCCTTCACTTTGTGTATTCCAAAGCAGGTGTTCAGCTGCTATAAATCAGCAAAACGCCCTGACCCTTAATTTCTTAACCACAGGAATGTGCTGAGGATATTTTTACCGAATTTAGTTAAGCTAAGTAGCAGTATTCCAGCTATTTTAAGAACTACAACACCCTCTATAGGGCAAAGAATCTTCATTCAAATATGGAAAAACAGTTAAATTCAATGATCCAAAGCAACCACTGGTTGCATTTTTCCAGTGGTTGAGCCTGAGTGCATGATGCATCCATACACAGGCTATACAAATCAGCTACATATAACTATAACGATTTATAAAATCCTATTATTTATTTTGGTGTGATGATAACATTTTATAAAGAGGAAGTAGGAATTCACCTTTTGATGAAAGACCATCTCAACTCAATTACTCCTGAACCCCCTTTCCCTGAATTTTCTCATTTCTATTGTCAGTACTACCCTCAATACTGCCCCACATCTCCTCTGAACAAGCCAGTCTTCCCAAGATGGGTGCTCCTCTTGAATTTGAATTTGCATTCTTCCTTATGTATTCTTAAAATGCCACAAGTATGTGGTACTTTTGAAGGCATTGCACTGCAGACACAAATGTGTCACGGGCCCGAAGAACTCACAGATTCTTGCACAGAGAGTATCAATATGAAGGTAGATGGGATTTTCAGCTGCCTCTGCTAAGAGAGATGAAATAATGAATTTTCATCACAGATCAGAAGGACACAATGCCATACAGGAAGAAAAGATCGTTGCAAGAATAAAAAAAGCATTAACATTTAGATTAATACTTAAGGGTCAAAACAACAGTGTCAGATGGAAAATCTAATAAAAAGGCAAGCATTAATAAACAGAAATATTGTAGATGAAGGGGAGATTAGAACCAGTGGGTCAGGCTTTTAAAAAAAAGAGGAGTTTGAAACAGAAAACCTGTAAAAATAAGAAAAAGAATTTAGAGAGCAAGACACTTAAATGGGCAAACAGTTTTGATTGCCACACTTAAGAGAAGGAGGTGCCTGCTGCTTTACTACAGACCACTTTCTGAGTATCTTTGTTTTCTCCTATCCACAATCTGAACCACCTCGTCATTCTGCATTCTTCCAACACATCACCTGCTTGGAAACAAAACTTCCCCAGTAAAACCAACTTTTCCTCAATCTTTCCAAGATAAAAAGTAAAGCCAGTCTAAACACATTGATGGCATCTTCTGCAGGAAACCAATCCTCTTAGAAGACTGGAAATTTTCCTGTTTAATTTTGACTAAATAATGCATGTTTAATTGTTTTAACATTTCAGTGCAATTAATATATTTCAATTCAGCTTTATTGAAATCAAAAATTCAGTCCCTTGTATCAAATAACTTTTTCGTTTGAAGTGCAGGTCACGTTACTAAAATTGATGAATCTACATGCCTTATATCTTTTCTTTTGTGCATTGTCACTGCTAAGTAAACTCTGCAATTAACCAGAGGATACTGACTGCACAGCAAGTTATTAGCCCACTGATGTTCCATTAGACTTGCCTGAGCCACTTCTAACTAATAATGCCAGAGATATAGTATTAGTATCACTGTGTTGGAACTTGACATTCTTAATTTAATTATACTCCTAATAGTCTTAATAATGACAGACTTTTTTCCTTTCCAATTACAATGTCATTTTTTTTCCTTTTTCTCCCAAAAAAATGAAGTCCATAATCCAAAGCATTTGCTGAGAGCTACACACTGAGTGACCATGGAAGGATAATGGATGTTTAAATTTACCTGTCTCTGTAAGATCATTTTATCTGAAAATAATAGAGAACTTCAGGATGCTTTGGGAGGGAAAAGATGATTCTTGTCTTTAAACAACATGAAAATGCCATGGTAACTTGCAAAAAACGAATAAATTACTGTTTCTGAAATAGTCCATTTTCTTCTTCCATACACTTATGAATCCTAAATGAAATGCAACAGTGAGTAGAATGCTTAAGTTCTGATGTAGCTTGTACTAGGAATATAGGGGTATTCACTCACTGGTGTTTCTGCAAATGATCGAGTTTTAGCTCCAGCGGTTTTAAACAGCTTACCTAAAACTAATATAGTGCCTATAGCATTAAGACACTATATATTTGGCATATACACAAGAAATAACTCTTTTTTACCTTGCTATCAAAAAAAAAAAAAGTTGTGATTCACTAAAAATTCCTTCCCATTCCTCAAGGATGTCAATCCCAAGCATTCACATGCACAGGACAATCACTGGCTTGTTTCATCTCATCAACAGATTCTGAGGGCAAATACCTACTACTACTAAATGGGTCTTTTTCTCTCTTCTATAATTTCAGTATGAGTCAGTAAACTAAGACCTTTTTCAAATCTACCACTAATTCACTAATTCATCATTTCAAAAGAGAAAATAAGAGACGTGAGAGCTTTCTATTTCTTACACTTGGACTCTATCTTCTCAGAAAATCTGATCCTGATACACAGGTCAAAATAGAAGTTTTACCATCTTCTCAAAACAAGGAGGCCTAAGGAGAGACAAAAGAGACCATGAAAGTGTCAGGGCCATAGGGTGTCCCTTGACATCTGAAGAATTTAAATTTTGTGCCCAGATTTTCCTCCCAGTCTTCCTCCTGGCAGAAAGCACCCTACTCTGCTCTAGACCGGAAGACCTCTTCCTTTGCCAGACAAAAGCCCCTGTTAGGCTACCCCAGTTCAGGATGGGGACACTGGGCAGATAAGCATGACACCATGTTGTCTCTCCCACATGGTGTCCCACTGTCTGACCTCAGCAAAAAACAGGGGCCAGCATCTCTGCCCACCACCACTCTGCCATCACTGCTACCACAATTGTCTTTACCTCTTCACCAAGAACTTGTTGGAAGAATCAATGTCAACCGCAGTTCAGAATTTACCTCTGCTGCAAGGGACAGAGTAATCAGCACTTTGTAAGCTGGTGACATTCATTATTCCTCAGACACAAATGTGCACACAATGGAATTTTGAGCATGACTTCTGATACTAAAGTTTCTTCTCAGAGATCACCCTGAGAGCAAACAGTCATACAGCACTTCATGTTGCACTATAAACAAAGCCCAGATATATTCACATCAGTAGGAAGTAGGCATCCAACCCCAACAGGTAGACAGCTAAACACTTTCATGATTTGGATCAACAGCATTTTCTAGCCCACTATGATGTTTCAACTTCTAAATAACATTTTTTCTATACAGGTCTGATTTGTTGATTGATTTTTGTTTTGTTGGGTCGAGAGGGCAGAGGGACGGGGTGAGGTAAATATGGGAGTAAACAGAAAATGGAACTGTAGTAAACTTCAATTTTAATACTCATATCTACATCCTCAGAACAATTTAATAATATAACACCACTGTGATTCCCTTTGGATCTGTATGGGCTAAGTAGCCTGCCATTAATTAATATATTTGTTTTTCCTACCACCCAAGCCAGCATTTTTAAACACAATTAAGGCAAAGCTATCTCAGTGTAGATGAACTTTACTGAGATTTGTCTGGCAAAAATCTACAATGTCTGTAACTTGTACTGCTGTCTGTCAACAGTTCATAGAAGTAAACCCATAAATTCTCTATTAATCCAAAGTCTTTCATAAATAGATTTAATTCTTAAAAAATACATTAAGTAAACCAAATGCGGCTGCACACACATACAGTATATGCTTATGTTCCTTACCTACTCCTTCTGTCTAGTGGAGAACTGTTCTAAGATGAAACGTACTGCAACCAACAGAATCAAGATAGTTTGGATTAGAGATTAAAAGGGAGAGAACAGTATCTGCTACGTTTTCCTAAAACCCCAAACCCACCACATCAGCCTGCGAATTAGCTGCATTGCTCAGAAAAAAAAGGGAACCTTAAGTCATCAAACCAACCACAAGATGGCAGTCCAACATTAAAAAAAGGAAAAAAAACACCACTTGCATTTAATAGAAACTATTTGAAAAAGTAGTTTAAAATCCATGCATATTATTCATAATATAACCAAACAATGCTGTAGAGCAGTAATTTTCAATCTTTCTCTGTTTGCACACCTCTAAATACTTTAAGGACTTAAAGACCCAATAAGCAGATAAATCTGCTGTTTATCTTCCATGAAGCCCTGACTTCATAGCACAGTTTTTACATCCCAGAGTCCACAGAAAAAAGATTTAAATACCAGTTTAAAAAATACTATTTCCATGTATTAGTATGCAGATTTGCACTCTCTTTGTTCAGAGTTCTCACTTCAGTCCACTTACATTTATTTCTGAAATACAGCATAGCTATCAACGTGTTATTACACAACTCAGCTTGTAGTTTCTCCCAGTCATCCTTTTTCATTTCCTCCTCACTAACTGCAACTCAACTACCTACATAAATTCACACACAAAGCTTCCTGTGTAAATCTTTGGTAGGCATATGCAACATATCACTAGCTCATGAATGCCCAATACTTATATGAATCTGAGGACATCCAGAGTCTCATTTGCTCGGATCCAGAGTTGTTTGCTACAGCTGATATACAGTTTACTTTTTACCATTCGTATTAGTAAGGCTAATGATTTCAGTGATATTTCATAGTATTTCCAAAACAATTTCCCACTGATTTTCCTAACCAGCACATGACAGATTGTTCCAGTTGGCACATATCCCCAAAACTGCTCCCTTGTTCCTAGATTAATTAATTTTTATTTGTCTATATTGAATTCCATGTGCTGTATGCTAACCAAATCAAGCTGGGTCAAATCACTTTACATCTTGTGTCTCTCATTACTGTCTTTGCTTTTGCCAGTATTGTGAGTAACTCTGAAAATGTGTTTTCTCATATCAAACTATATGGATCAAATTAGCAATATGAGAGTTCACATCAGTTGCTGGTGAGAGCATTTTTACACAACACAAGGCATTAGCTGCAAACTGGTTACTGCTAGACAAAAATACTGCTAGTGCACCAAAATGTGGAAATTTGTCATTCTAACTCAGGTTAGAAATATAGATTTAATTTGATATTGTGATGTTAGAGGAGTATGAGCTGCTACCTCACCTGCAGCACTGTAATCACAGATTTGAATGATAAGCATTCTTCCACTCTATGGTAAGAAAGTAAATTTGTTGCACTTTAATTTAGAGCACATTAAACTGCAGGACCTCTTCTGGCTCACAGCTCTCCAGGTTGTGACTCAGCTTTTCCCTACATATGGAGAACTTTCACTGTGAATACCTGTTTGTACCTATGACATCAAAGGACATGCTTATTCTTATTAACTTGCTTTCCACAATCACCACAGAGTCATGGAATCATTTAGGCTTGAAAAGACTTCAAAGATTAAATCCAACCTTTGATCACCACCTTGTCAACTAGACCATAGCACTTGGTGACACATCCAGCCATTTCTTGAACACCTCTAGGGTTGATGACTCCACCCCCTCCCTGGGCAGTCCATTCCAATGCTTGATGACCCTCCCCATAAAAAAATTCTTCCTGGTGCCAAACCTGAACCTATCCTGGTGCAGCTCGAGACTATGTCCTCTCATCCTGTCTCTGGTTGCCTGGGAGAAGAGCCCACTCCTCATCTCCCTACACCCTCCTCTCAGGTAGATGCAGTGAGTGATAAAGCCCAGCCTGAGCCTCCTCCTGGCTAAACAACCCCAGCTCCCTCAGCCACTCTTCATGACTTACTCTCTAAACCCTGCACCAGCTTTGCTGCCCTCCTGTGGACACACATAAGGGTTTTCTTGAAGTGATGATCCAACGCACCAGAGATAGAAGTGGAGGAGGAGCTTTTCCAGCCTTTTAGTGCTTCTGAGTGAGGCCATACAACTCCTCTGCCATACAGCAGTGGCCATCACCCCATTGTAGGTTCAGCATCCTTGTTTTACAGTGCCTTCTCCCCTCCATTCGCCACTTGTCTACTGAATTGTTTTTCAGAATGCACCCTGAGCATCCATGACAATGTAAGTTTTCCTCCTTACAACAAGCCCAGGAACTTGAAGAGCTGGCCTAAAACTTGCACTTCTTCCCTCTGCCTTGTAAAGCCTTCCCATCAATGGATATAGTCTCAAATTTGTTAAGCTGACTTAGACATGCACCATGGCACCATTTTGATAATTACGGCTCTGAAATACTTCAAATGTATATAAAACAACACACTTTAAAATAAATGTACTTTCGTATTTTCCTCCTGCTCATGGGATATTTACAGTTTCAAGTCTGGTATATGTTGTATTAAACTCAAAGTACTACAACAAAATTTGCTCTTTACTGCACTATTGATTTTAAAGACACAAAAACTAGCAACATGATGACCTTTGTTATAGTATGTACAGAACTTAATTTTGTTGTCATGATGTCTTTAATTTTAATTAAATTCCTTCCCATTGTTTGAAGTTTCTTTATGCTAAAAATCAAAAAGTGTCCATTATAATTGCATTATTTATTAAAATCCAGAATCCATTTTGTTAATAGATATTGAAGGAAATTGATGACTTGTCAGTAATTATTCAGAAAATGCTTAACTGTACATATGCTCGAAAACATTTAAAAATCAGAAGTACAACCACCCCATCTTCTGATCAATTTGTGGTATGACATGTCAGAAAACTCAGAAAAACGCTTGATATTGGCTATTTTCATATTTAATTCAGAATGATTGCACATATAACAGCCTCAGTATGTGCTCAATCTTCATAAAAGCACTAAGTGCATGATGAAAGACAAGGAGCTACTGGAGAGGGTCCAGTGATGGAACTTGGCCTATTTAGTCTAGAGAAGACTGAGATGGAATCTCATCAATGCATATAAGTATCTGAAAGGTGGGTGCCAAGAGGGTGGTGCCAGGCTCTTTTCAGTGGTGCCCAGCCACAGGATGAGGAGCAGTGGCCATAAACTAAAACTAAACTAAAACTAAAACTAAAACACAAGAAGTTCCACCTCAATATGAAGTAGAACTTCTTTCACTGAGGGTGGCAGAGCACTGGCACGGGCTGCCCAGGGATGTCATGGAATCTTCCTCTGGAGACATTCAAAACCCACCTGGACATGTTCCTGTGTCACCTGCTTCAGGTGATTTTGCCTTAGCAGGGGCTCAGACAAGATAATCTGACCACTATCATAGGGGAGAGTCAGATCAGATTATTTATAAAATATTTTTCACCGTTAGGGTGGTCAGGCATTGGAACAGGATGCCGAGGGAGGTGGTGGAGTCACCATGCCTGAAGTGTTTAAGAGGTGTCTGGATCTGGCGCTGAGTGATGTGGTTTCGTGGTTACAGTGGTAGTGCTGGGTGATGGTTGGACTTGATGCTCGTAAAAGCCTCTTCCAACCTCGATGATTCTATGATTCCATAACTATCTCCAGCGGTCCCTGCCCACCCTACCGATTCTGTGATTCTGTTTAAGTGGGTGGGCACAACACCGCAGCTCCGTTTCGGCTGCTCACCACAGAAAGAATTCCAAGTGCGAATGCCCAGCAGTTCGATCTGGGGAACTTTCAGGTCGAAAGCCTTTCCCCTGAGGGAACACCCACAGCCGGGCACTGTCAGACCCATGACCAGGCCCACGGGGCCCGCGGAAGCCCCACAGCCTGCTGGGGAAGCGGAAGCGCCGCCCGGCCCGGCCCGGCCCCGCCCGGCTCCCGCGGCCCCGCCCCTGCCTCCCTCCCCTGCGCAGGGGCCGCCGGAGCCGCCGGAGCCGCCGCGCCCGCCCGGCCCGGGGCCGCCGCCGCCCCGCCATGTCCGAGGCGGGCCAGGAGCTCGTCCACCTGGTGTGGGGCAAGAAGGCCGGGCCCCGCGGGCTGGCCGACACCATCTTCTGCCGCTGGGCGCAAGGTACCTGCGTGCGCCGTGCCCCGGCCCCGCGCCCCGCCCGGCCCTTCCCGCCTCGCTGCCCGCCCGCCGGGGCGCAGCCGCCGCCCCCCGCGCCCCGGGCCGTGTGCCTGAGGGGCGCCGGGCTCTGCTCGTGCTCCTGTGCCAGCGGCACCTCGGCGCTGGCCCACGCGGGAAAACGATGCGGCAGCTTCCCTTGCTAAATAATCATTTTGGCTTTTTGCAGCGTGGTCGCCTTTAGACACACATCTCCACCAGGAACTTAAAATTGTGTAAAAAAGGATCTGAATTTATTAAATATATCAGCAGCGTCTCATGTCGTGATTTTACCTAGCCAGTGGAAACGAACATAAGTTGTGCTTTGTTTTTGGTTTTTTTTTGCGAAGAATATGTGAATCACAAGTAGACTTAGCAAAAGCAGGGACAGAAACCCACAAATTCGTTTTTTTAAAGTGCTTATTTGGCCATGGGAGCAGGTGCATGCCAGTATTAGGATATGTCAAGAGATAAAGCAGCAGTAGCGCTGGAACCTGCGGTATTTGTAATGTGCTTTTCCTATATTTATGTAGTTTATGCATGGTTTTCTCTTGATGGAGAGTTGCTGGTGGTCCTTAAAAGTGCAATTGCAAGGCTTACCTATGAAAATTATATGCAAGGAATCACTCTGTGTACCCTTCCTGGCTGAAAAAGGGGAATACTAGCCTTCTCTAAAATTTTCGTGGGCTTTGAAGAATTCTAGTAATGATTATGATGTTCATGAGAAAACTACTGATTCCTGGAGAAAATTCATAAATGATAGTGGAATGTATAGTTTAAAAAAATGCATCCAAGTCTCAGGGTAAAATTGCTTGAAACAGAACTTTCTTGCCTTTTTTTTTTTTTTAACAAGGGTATTGTTATCTACATAGTTTCAGTAGATTTGGGAGCTGCATAGAGTCTCCCGATTACTGGACATAGTCCATTACTAGACTCGTATCTTTTTCCCTACGTTTATCTGTCTTCAGATGATTCAATGATAAATATTTAGGGAAAAAAGCCAAATTCCTTCTAAGATCTAGAGTTTAAGCAGGCACAGTAAAGCCGTTGCTTTTCCTAAAAAAAAATTGATTATTGAAATATAATGACTTTCTGAAATATCTCTTTACATTTTGGTAATGTTGCTGTTTCAGTATGAGGTGTGTGCAAAGTCAGAAAAGAAGAATTGGTGTTAAAAAGCTTAATTCCTGGTAATGTTGGATTGCCACAATTGAAGTTTTAAAGATAATTTGTATGAGAAATTTTAGCAGTTTCAAAATTGATTGAAATGAGTGCTATAATGTGCTGTACTTGTGATTGACTGAAGGATTAATGGAAAAGGTCTCTGGAGTTCTTGGTGGCTTCTGCAGTGGAGCTGCTATTTCCAATCTGTCTTTAGTAAAGTCGTGTGATTACAATGTGTAGCGTATCTGTTCCCTTCTCTATATCCTCCTCAGTATAATAAATTTTGTGTAGCAAAACCTCATGACATTAAGTTAGTCTGTTTGAAGGTCTTGTGCTGAGAATCAAAAGTCAGTTCCAGTCACTTACCTTGTGTACCTGCATAATACTTTCACCCAGCTTTCAGTTTCTATTTTGTTGAAAAAGTTCTGCAGCATTTAGTTGCTGCAAAGGAGGCCTGTCAACACTGACTCATCAAGATTTAGAAGAAAAACAAGACCAAACAAATGTATCAAGCTTTATTATTTCCAAAGACTTGAAAGTTTGAAAGATAGACCCTGTTCCAATAAAATGTGCAGAAAGCACCAGCTAGTTTGGTGTTGGATTTTTTTGTTTGTTTCTTTTGATTGTAGTGCCAACACTGGCATTTTTTTCAGATACTTGCTGAACATTGTCTGATCCTTTCTCAAATCAAACCCTTTGGAAGTTGAGAGCTATGATTTTCATTCGGAGAGAAAAGTAGGTAGTAGGGAGAGTGTTGAGGAATGTGAGACTCATACCTGTCAGTTTCTCAGTAAAGATGGCAGCATTCCAGAAGTCCTGTTATGCACCAAACTTGTTGACCATCATACTCGTTTGAAGACGGGCTGATCTGTGAGCAGTTCAGAGAACTGACCCAGCTCATGTGGATGTGCTGTTGGAAGTTAGTGACAGTAATTCCCTCAGTTTGCTGCATTGGCAACTTTAAATATATTGGTTTTATTCCTGGCTTAACAAAGGAGCCACAAAAGCGTGGCTGCAAAGTTGTTATGAGGGTTTTCATGTGGAGTTTTTCACAGAATTTATTTCTTTATGATTGGACCAGAATTTGCAGTTTGAACCTTGTGGATTCCATTTACCAGAATCCTCAAAGCAGACACAGGAGTGTAGTGCAAAGCTTCAGTCTGCTCTTCGGTGTTTCCTGGCATAGATAGGAGGACTTGGGAAGGAGCTGAGAAAACAACAGAACCCTAAAGGAACGTACTTGTGTTAGGAGTAAATTTCTCCATTGATCCAAGGGACAAATTTCATGCATAAAACTGCTCTTCACATCACTCCCAAGGCATGAGGCATCATGTCTATCCAATGTAAATGCCTGGCAGATTTGCACACCTTCCAGAGTTACAGAAGCTGTGTTCTCACTGGTCTTTGGAAAGAAAGATACAGAACTGTCTTCTCAAACAAGCATTTAACTGCAAAGGCATAGTGGGAAGCACAGTTTATGTGTATACAGATAACGTACAATGTAAAAAGGTCCATTTTAGCTGGATTCTCTTCAAGCTTCCAGTTGCCCAGTGTAGTGGTAGCCAGCCAGGTAGTTTGTACACATTCCTCATACCTTTGCAGGACTTCCTGTCTCTTTATCTACAACCTATTTAGTGGTGTTTTGTTGTGGTATTGCTGTAGTAAATGCTTCTTCCTTTATGTGGGCAGAAGAATGTTGTTTGTTTGTTGTTGGGGATTTTTCTCCCCACAGAAAATTTTGGAAGTTTCATTTTACTGCAAAGATACACTTGGGAAACCCAAAGCCATAAGCAAAAGATGTATCCCAGCACTAGAGAAAGGATGAAACATTAAGATGTGTTTGGGTCATGTTTGGGTAATAGTGTTTTATTCCAGTGTGTCAGGGGGTTCTTGTATCTGAAAAGAGAAAAAGGAATGCACTTCCATGGTGAGAGGTGGCTGAGGTCACTTGGTCTGTTCAGGCTGGAGAAGAGGAGACTGAGGGGAGACCACACTGTGATTTTCAAGATCCTCACGAGGGGAAATGGAGGGGCAGGTACTGATCTCTTCGCTCTGGTGACCAGTGACAGGCCTCGAGAAAATTGCATGAAGCAGAGTCAGGGGAGGTTTAGGCTGGGTATCAGGAAAAGGTTTGAAAAACCAGAGGGTGGTTGAGCGCTGGAACAAGCTTCCCAGGGAAGTCACAGCACTAAGCCTGACAGAGATCAAGGAGCATTGTGACAATGCCCTCAAGCACATGCTATGGTTCTTGGGGTATCCTATGCAGGAACAGGAGCTGGACTCAATCCTTGTGGGTCCCTTCCAACTCAGCATATTCTATGATTCTAGGACAAAAAGTGAATACTGCAGCATCTTTGTAGCTAGATTGGATCAGCAAGGTTCTAATCTAGTTAGAGTTGCATGCTCTTTGCTAATTCCCTAGTCTCTTCAGTTAAAATTGGTTCTTGTACAGAGTGGAAATACTGAAGAGACACAGCATCCTTTGTGAAGTGACAGTTACGTCTGTAGTGTCTTGCATGGAGAAAGAATTTTTTTAGAAACAGGCTAGTAGTAAAAAGATTCAGGAAAGTGATGGAGTTGTCATAATAGAAGAATTAAGGAGTTTTGTAGTGCTTATGAACATGGTGTGGCGTATTAGATGAAGGACAAGAGTGGCTAGCTAAGTCATACGCTAGTTTGGGCAAAATGTATGTAGAAGAGCTAAGAATTAGGTGTGAGAAAGAAACATGGACCTTCATAAATGCTAAATGGGGAAATAAGGAGAAAAACCTTTTTATTGTGTGACTATATTGTACAAAGGGTATAAAGGCAGATTTCTGAATGTCATTACTCAAAATATTGGGCAATGCACTGACTACCAACAGGAATCTAGATCCACTCCATCTCCCTGCCACACTGCCCCAAAAGGTTAAAGCAGCAGAGCAGTAGTGATGTTGAAAAAATTGGGTCAGTGGAGCATTTAGTAGGGTTATGAATGACATGGAAGATGTATGGTAATGACACTATTTTATGTTTCTTGCAGGGAAATTATGCTAATTATACTCATGGATAAAAGGCACACAGATTAATTTTAAAAATATTATTTTGACTGCATTACATCTTTTTTCTTCTCGAAATTTTATCTTGAGTGGAAAGAGCTGTATGATAGGTATGAATAGTTGAGAGTAAGTAGAAGTTACTCTGGATAAGAGATGCTCATCTTGGTAGCTTAAAGGGTGGCCAGACCATTCTTACAAATCATAAGGAAGAGCGTGGGCTTGATGAGTGTTTAGATTGCCCAAAATGTGACTGTTGTGGAGGGTTAAAAAGGTCAGTTGGTGGGGTTGCAGGCTGAGGTGGACTTGACCCCAGCTGGAGTTCAGAATGCTGATTTCTGAAATTTTACCCAAGCTGACTTACAGTTCTGTAGAACCTCTAAAAAAGAGAGCAAGACCATACTGCCTGAAGCCCTTTTTTTTTTTTTGCTTAACAACTCTTAGAATCTTAATATTTATTAAGCATTAAGCAGCATTTAAGTAATACGAAGTGTTTCCTCAGGTATTATATATGTGTTTTGCCGGTAGTTGTATTCTGTGAAATTCTTTGTGATACGGAGTTTACATTGTCTGTCTTAAATTTGTATTCATTCTGGTGGATCACTTGATGTTCTTTGTTTTTAGGAAGCAATTTTGAAAAACAGGACAGGGTTAAGCTGAGACAGTTCATGCCTTCTATAAGAAGCCTGAAGAATGTGAAGCAAATTCGAGATTTCTGAAGTGTGGTGTAGTGGTACCACACCCAAGTATGTTGTTCTTCTGCAGAAACAAATCATTAAAACAACTAAAAAAGCTCTCTAGTTGCAGTGTGCTTAGATGGCATGCAGTAACACTTCAAAGCAGAGGAGGACTTACCTTTTAATATTCTAAGCCTGCACAAACCAATTCAGAAAGTTTAAAGGACTGAGGATATTTCTTAGTAGAGCATGTTAACAAGGAAATTAAATGACATTACTGCAAACTTCGGTTAAAGTATGAATTCATGGAGCTTAATTGCTACATCAGGTGATGCCAGATTGAACTGTGGAGGCTTGACAGAGGCACCAAGGTTTTGGATCTAAAATACATCTTTGTAAGGCACATTTGCATATGTGTTTAAAAATAAACTTGGAGCCTTCAGTCAGATACAGCGGAAATCCCATGGCTACACTGATCCTTTTAAAAACAAAATATTCACATTATTGGGGAACAGCTACCATTCTGTGATGAAATACAGCCTACAAAACATGCAGTAGTCACCTCTTGCTGCTTGGGATGACTTACTTGCCATGCTGTAGTGTGGGGGGATGCATTTCCTCAGTTCAAACTCACACCTAGGGCTTAGAGATGCTTTTGATATGGCAGCATGTAGTAATACAGAATTGGGAAAAGGAGAAACTGTGGGAAAGTAGCTTTGAACTCTCTTTCTGCTGAGACTGACAGCATGTGTATCCCCTCTCTGCCTGCCCCCACTTGCTTGTGTTTGCTGGTTAGTTGATGACTACAGTTGCATGGTTTCTAGATTACAGTGAACTAGAATGACTTCAGCACAGTCTTATTATTACTTAAAAGGATAATGTACAGCACCACTCTGTAAGTTTGCCGTGTGTCATCTTCATCAGGGTAATTGCATGTGCATTTATCTATGAGAAATGAAAACTATGAGTCACCTTACCATAAAGACAAGTTTAAGGCCAAGGTGGTAATGAAACAATTTTGCAGTAATTGCTCTAGTATTTCCTTTATTATGTGACTGTAAGATAATTCTAAAATACAAATACATTAAAGCTGTAGGGGGAAAACAGGTGATGTTGCATCTCAGTAAATGCAGTGTATCTTCTGTGAAAGAACACCATTAAGAGGCTCCATTCAGTGGTTACAAGTGAATATTTAAGCTACTCAGCGTATTTCAATCTTAATAGGATGCACTGGTAGGTCAAAAATGAGCTCAGTGGGAGGCATACCATGCCCTTCATCAGGAATAGAAGTGGATTATACACGTTGAGTGAAGGTTCCAAGATGTATTTTTTTTACATATGTGAGACAAAATAGTAGCACAAATTTTAATTTATTGATAAGAAACTACCATAAAATAAAAAACATGGTTTAAGTAGAAATTATTTTGTTTAAAACCCTTGCTGCTGGACCTTTGTGGTCATGATTTAATTGCAGATATAAATAATTCATTTCTGTCCTTTCATCTGTACTCATGACTTCTTCAGACAGTTTAACCATATGCAGTTCCATTATCAAGGAAACAAAAGCCTGATTTTTAAAGGTGAATAAGTCAGATGTCATTTCTCTTAGGGAAGGAGTATACCTAAACATGTGCATGTTTACATATTTCACTGAATAAAATCCTTTTTCATTTGACAGGATTTGTCTTTAGCGACTCTGAATCAACTGCATTAGAACAATTTGAAGGTGGCCCTTGTGCAGTGATAGCACCTGTGCAGGTACGATGCATTTATTATAGGAATGGTTTAAAATTAGTGAGCCCAAAATTTGTTCTGTATATATTTGGAGCTAAAACAAATATGAACAAAATTGCAGATCAATTGTATTTTGATTTCATAATTGAAGTGTGGAGGAGGCAAAATCTTTAAAAAGGCAGAGATGGGCATGGGCTGATTTTGAACTATAATTTTTCAGAAGGGCATTTGTTTGAGGAAATGCAGCAGGGTGATCCAAGCAGAAGTAACTCCAAAATCAAGAATGCATTATGAAGGGGAGGAGGAAATGATCAGATACAAATTTAATTGTAATCCTTTCACATCTCTTGAATTCCCCGCTCTTAAGGGTAATACCTGTGTCACAGTGTCTGCCTTTTTTTTGTAACTCTGTATTAGAAATATTTGAAGTAGTTGATTTTCAAATCTGACAAGGTTTGCTATGTACTGAAAGGGAAACATTGTACTTTTAAAGTCCTAATTAGCAGAATAATTGAAATATGTCAGGTGAATATATTTTATTCCTGATAACATGCTTAGGATTTCACTTGTGCTGCAGATATGCTCAATCAACTGTGGTAGTGAATTTTTTGTTCTCCTACTCGATTGTACCTTTGCAGGCTGTGCATGCTCTTTGCAATGCTGTTTCAGGGCAGCTCTGACTGCTGGGTGGATGTAGGACCTGTAGGCTGGATCTGTTCTGCTGGAGCAGTTTGTTTAACTGCAACTGCTTTTCATTTTCATAGAAGCACCTTGTAGAAATAGGTAGGCTTTGAGTCATGGACGAGGTTACTTTTTCTGGTAACCTGCTGTTTACTCCTCCTAAACACAGGTCAAATTCTGCAGGTATGTCTCAATCTGATTGGAGGCCTTGTGCACTGATCTGGGACATACTTATGTCATATAGAGAGTGAATCTGGTCATGAACTGGAAGGTGACTAGGTCAGACAACTGATGCTGTGGAATTGTTTGCATCTCTGGTGTGTATAATGTCATAAAACCTCTGCCACTCTAAACGCTGGTCCCACCAAAAGACTTGTACCACAGGAAGAAGCACCATTTGTTTAAGTGGCAAACAATAAAAAACTATTTTATTATGAATTGCACTTCATAGTATGGCTCCCTCTAGTTCTCTAGTCTTAAAACCATATGCAGAGTGCCTGGTCTTTGATGTTAAAACTAGAAGTCTTTTATTTGGTGGATAGGAGAGAGTAAAGAATAGGACCAGCCAGCTCTTTAAAGGCAATGCCAAGTCTTTAACATATAAAATGTGCTTGTAGACAAATTTTTTTTTAGATGATACATAGTTAAACTTTGTTGAAATTAAGTAATTAAAGCATATTTAAAAGTGAGTTGGGTTCCAGCTAGGAAAGGAGGAAGGGATCAAAAAGATCTTGCAGTGCCTGCTGCTGTGAATTACTTGAAGGGTGTGCAAAAAATCTGTAATGGGACAACAGGGTGAGCTTGTCAGGAAAGCAGTGAAAGTTGAACCAGCTGTTTTTAAGGTGCTTCAAATACCCAAAATGGCATCTTACAGAGTAATAGAAAACCCAGGACTGTTTCACAAAGTTTCTTCTTTCATTGTTCCTTCTCTGTAACTGGGAGCATTTTTTCAATTGCAGCATTAGCATTGATGGTAAAACAAAGCAGGGATATGGAATTGCATGGATTTCTTTAACCTGATCTGCAGGTTGTTATTTGCAATGGTTAAAAGAGGTGGGCTTGTTAACCACTAAAGGGATTTGTCTTAGTGATTAGAGATGTCTTGTACTACTGATCAGTTACACTGAAAAATATTTGAGCCTCCGTTACTGCAGTCTTGTGAGTCTGGAAGTGTATATGCCATTATGCACCATGTTTATTTGAAGTGTACTTGAGGTTCAAACTCAATAGTGTTGAATGTAGTTATGAGGCCACCTTTGTGCCTGGTTTGATGGGGAAAAGCCAGTAAATGGGGCAGGATCAGACTCTCGTACTGAATGATAAGCAGCTCGAAACTCTTCTAATAACATGCAAAAATGCTTTGGTGTAGAGCTTGTGACATAATGTAAAAGTTGGCGTTGTCTTGTATTTTAATAATATTTTATTCTTTGATAACAAAGGCATTCCTTTTGAAGAGGCTTTTTACCAGTGAAAAGTCTACTTGGAGAGACTGTCCAGGTACTGAGACCTCTTTTTTCCCCCTCATTATTTTTCCATTTTATTTTTTTGTAAAGCATATCTTAGTTCAAAGAATTTAAAATACTTCACACTACTTTTGTTTGCATGCTTCCATACCATATGTATACTACATGCTTCAGAACTCCAATTTGTGAGCTCTGTGCTTGTCCTTAATGCTTATGTTCTATAAATATTTTATTGAAATCTGTTATTAAGAAAGGGAATGGGTTAGAAATCCTATAAAACCATATTCTTTGAAACACAGCTTTATAATCTTCGGTCCAGTGTAGTCAAAGAGCAATTAACATTAATGAGATAAAACTAGTAATAATTTAGATAGCATTAATGTATACAGAAGATACTAGTAGCTTATGTATGACAGTGGTTCTCAGCAATCAAACTCACGTGGGTTTCTGATCTTTCAGAAGAGGAGCAGAAGAACCTTCTCTGTCATACATTATGTGATATTTTGGAAATGGCTTGCTCTGATAATTCTGAGTCATACTGTCTGGCAACATGGATAAGAGGAAAAACAACTGAAGAAACTGCTAGTATTTCTGAAAGTCCTGCAGAATCTAGTCGTCGAGAGGAACAACCTTGTAAGATGCATTTCTATGCTAAATTGCCCATCGTTTAGTGAAGTATTACATAGTTTTTGAGGGCCCACTGCTTTTTTATTAATTCACAGATGGGGTTTTTGCCTTAGTGATTCCACTAGCAAAAGACAGATTTTTGTGTTGTAATTAGAGGCATTGATCCTTCTTGTTGAAAGCAATGTGCTGTCTATCACTGGAGTTCTAATGTACATGTTTCTTTAGAATTTCAGCAATTTCCGTAATCTTCAATTTTATTTTGTAATTTATTGGGACCTGATGTATCTTTAATTTTGAAACTGGAAGAATACTTGTCACTTGTTGCTTTAGAAGAGTTTTTGTAGGAAATTCTCCAATGCTTTATTTATTCTAAAATATTCTGCATCCCCTGTTATGGAGAAGTAGCCTTTTTCCATTTGTCTGTGCAGTACCAAACAGTTTAAATCACCTTCTAGTAAATTATCATAATTTTTTTGTAGGTTAGAATTTTTCAGTTACCTGCTTTTTGCAAACGTCTTGAATCCTTCATTAGTTAATGACATCAAGGATCCGTGGAAGATCATCTTGCACTAAGATGAGGCATCCAGTCATGTCTAACTACTGCAGAGCCAGTGACATGGAAAGTTCATCTGTGCACATATGATCAGAGAGTTGTATTTATTAATCTTTTAACAGGAGAGATCTGATGTGTTACAAGCTTCTTTTTCTTATAGTTATTTTTTTGCAATGGGTCCTGTAAGAAGTATGAAAAACTCCTCATGTGTTGCTTATAGAGGTGCCATCTTTGGATGGAAGGAGTGTGTTATCCATCAGTTTGTGGCATAACTGCAAAGTAAGAATTGTATCAATAGATCTTTTTTTTTATGTGCACAGCTAGTTATAGAAATTTGTAGTGCCGGAGCTCTTTGTTACAAGTCATCTTCATGTGCTTCTAGCAAGTGCTCCATGTGCTTTGGAAGGCTCAAACAATAATTAAAATGTTATTTAATTGGAAAACAGAAGGCCAGTCCATAAGAGTTCCAAGGTGAGCATATTTTTAAGTAAGAAAAGGTATTATACAGAAAGTTGTATCTGCAACTTTTCTGTAAAAAAAAATCTTCCTTTGCAAAATAAGGCAGTTGTAACTCTGAAATTCGTAATTTCTGTGCATTTTTAGTTGTCTCTGAAGCTCTTGCTAATGATATGAAGTTTGCTTTGAAGAGAAAGTGAAGCAGAGACTAGTTATCTACAGGATCTTACTGTCCTGTTTTTTAATGTATTGCCTTATTCCAAAGGACTTCTAACCACAGAAAATGTTCAACAGTCTTTTTAAACACACACTCACTCAATAATTACTCTCAACGCTGACACTTAGGAATTAATCCATTTTATTACTTAAGTACATTTTTCACGTTTCTGTACAAGTCTTCAAGGTCTGCCTGACTTGTCCTTAATAACATGGAACGTGCTCAAGGGCGACCAGGATGTATTTACCATGTACAGTCTGCTTGTGCCATAGGCAATGTTAATCTCTTTCATTGTTTTTATTCTACATTCCCTGCTAGACACTGAATGCATCTCTTGTATGTACAGTATTTTGCCTTCTATGTATATTGCAATACACTTACCAACTTAAGATACGTTAGTTAGGTTTGGGCTTTTTTCCCCTTCCTCTGTCCTGCTATTTGACTATAAAACCATCTTCTTAACCTGGTTAGGGATGGGACAGAGATGTTGAGGAGAAGATATTGTAGTAATGCTGAGTTGTGTAACTGCTAGTGCAAAGGGATAAATTTATTTCTTTCTTGGCTGCTGTACTCAATAAAAATAGAAACTGGCATTGTCATAGTTGATAGGACTTAAGAGATGAGTTGGGTGAGCAGGGAGTATTACAGATACAGTTCCATATGGCAGGCTATTTGGGAATTGAATGTGGGGATATGTTAATAATAAAGCCGTGAAATATGGTTAGACACAGCATGATAGAGCATAAATTTAAAGAGTTTCTATACAATTGTATTTCTCATACATCTCATGTTCTCTTGCTGTTTGTTCTTTTTCATTCCACTAAGCACTGTCTTTATTTAGCATTGTTTGAGTTATGTATAGCTCTACTTCTCTTTAGAATTTCTACTTCTTTCCCTTTATTTCAAATAGTAATTCTCTTAGCATTTCACTCTGTTCTTTAGTAACAGAATGAAACTGCCTGTCATCCTGCTGTGTGAACAAAAGGTGGATTCGAGCACACTTACTGAATGCAATAGCATTTTTCATCTGCTTTTGTGGTGTATAGCAGTCACTTGTTGGCCACACGTTGGCTTTAGTAGTGCAAGTTCCCAGGTTCAAAGATTGCTTTATATGAGTTAGTCCCTCTAAGTTTCTGCTTACAAAAACGTGTGTTCTTCAAGCAAGGTCAGTTTCTGCAGCATTTTCTGCAGAATTTAGATTCATTGTTTCATATTTTATAAAAATGTCTTAAAAATACATTCTTCTAAGTCCAGATTTGCTTTTGGTAAACTAAGCAACTCATTATAGTTTTTCAAATGACAAAAATTAAAACTCTTAAGACCGCTACTGCTGTATTTCTTAAGTAGAAAATGAAAATATTCTGTTGCTTGAGAATCAGTTATATTTGCATATAGGGCAAATCAAGTGCATCTTTCAAAATACAATGGGAATGGGCATAAAATGCCTTTTCTGGAATTCTGGTGGGAAGAATCAATCAGTAAAATTACCCCTAATTGTTTCAGATCTTAACCGAATTGTATGCAATCACATTCAGTAGCTAGGTGATCAGGCATTGTTTAAATATTCAGCATCAAGTGGCATCTATCAAAAAGCAGATCTGTCTGTTTTGTATATTGCTCTGCTAGCAGAAATATCAAGAAAAGAAAAAAGAAAGGTATAAAGCCTGTGTTGAACTTGGGAAGACACTAATGCTGTATTTTTTTATGGATGCTGGACGCTGCACTAACTTGAAAGTTTACCCATTACTGAAAGAAAACAGCGAGAACTTATTTAAAAACAGAATGCATAACACTGTGTAGAATTATTCTACTTTTTTGTCTGTAATAAATACTCTTTAAAGGGAAAAAAACCCCTCAATTTCAGTAACAGAAGTGTATATTCAAAGAAAAAATACAGCTTACCTACACTGATAAAATGATCCAAATAATCATGCTTGCTTTTCTAGGAAATAGTACTTCTTGTTGACCTGCAAAATTATATCTATAGTATGCATATGCTTGGTGACTTTGTGATGGCCACATTTTGTACAAAATCAACAGCTTAATGTATATGACAAATATTTCCAAGACTATGCACTCCAGTGGCTTTGTGCTTTTAATAAATTGATTAGTCCAAATAGAAATGTTCTCACTAATTTGTATGGTGGAATCTTAATGTTGCAGTAAATTAGTTTATACTAATCATTAATTTTAAATATCAAGGAAGGATTAAAAATATAATTAGAGCTTGAAAGTATACTGGCTTGCTGTGTGTATCTTGTGTCATTTTTTTGCCATGTGTAGTGCTGAAAAGTGTCTCTTGTGTATAGCTGCCTTGGCTGTCGAAGAGCTTGGCTTTGAGCGATTTCATGCATTAATTCAGTAAGTAATATGTTGGAACATTTAAAATACAATATTTCGAAGTTACACTAATATTCACAGGCCTGAAAGGGGTATGCTGAGGGACTTTTTGTGTGTTACTCATCAGGTTAAACATGGATTTCAAGTTTTGATTTGGGGGTTTTTGTGGTTTTTCTTTGCATTTTAACCATTTTAAATGGAGTATTATTTTGAGCATAAGTATTAGGCTTTGAAATAAAACTGAAGCAATGTAATGTGATAAATTGGCCAGATAGTTTGTGCATTTCAAGTACATGAACACAGCTAATCAAGATTTTATATTTAAGTTAAAGATGTTAATCCTCAATATTTATATAATGTCATCTAGTATTTTTCCTGATTTAGGATATCATAAGAAACATTTATTAAAATGTTTCATATACAAGACTGATTTTTGTTTCATACTTTAAACACTGTTCTTTTTTTTGGGGTGTAAACACAGAACTGACAGTTCTAGTGAGTTTATAATTAAAGGCAACAGCCTTTTATTTTCACAGTGAACAGTTGGGTAAATATTACACAAATCAATCCCCAAAGAAGAAATAAAGAGCAGCAGGATTCCAAAAAACACCTGAGATGGAAAATGTTGCTAATTAGAACTGAAATGCCCACAGTTTATTTTATCAGCAGTAATTATAGTTTATTTTGAAACCATTGTCATATAAGGAAATAAGAAAGAGGAGAATATAAAATTTTGATAGCCTTATCTGATCAAAACAGTAATTTCCTGCCCTTCCCCCTCCCCTCCTGCTCACCCCCTCACTCTTTGCACTTGTGGTACCCACTTAATTTTTTTCTGTCGTTCTCACTGGGAATGAATGCTCTGGCATTTGCCTTTAGACATCAGATGGATTTCAGAACTGGCTTTGCCTTGCATACCTTGTATGCCATGTGTACTCAACTGATGAAAAAAGGATGTTTAGAAATCAAGTATTAGCCAGAGTAAACCCATCTATGGATGTATTTTTGTAGATATTTGTTTCTTTTTTAAACAAAGCTTATTAAAAGTGTGCAAGAAATCAGAAAGAAAATAATATACTTGTTTGTGTAAGATAAGCAGAGACTATGATCTAGTTTGAATTACTCAGTAAAAACTAATGCTTGTGTTCTGAAATGTAGTATTTAGCTCTAACTGTCCCAAGAAACTGAAAGTGTATTGCTTCACTGGAATACTGATGAATTTCTTCATTTTATCATTTTTTATTTCAGTTTTTTTTCTTTTTAAACATATGATCACATGGTATTACCTTATCATCCAGACAGTCACCATATTATGCAACCAGATAGTGTCCCAAATGTTAATGTACCACTGTTCAGTGTTTTGAACAATTTACTTTTTCTAGAGCAAGAGTCTAACAAAGTCAAATTCTTACAGGAAATATAATCATTTCTTCAATAGCCTGGAAGATAGTCTTACCTGGTTAAGTAGAAGGTTTTTTCTCAATTATTTATGGGCCAAATGTCTTTCAGAACACTATATAATGCGAATGTTATTTTGGTGACATGCAATCTATTTGCAACAGTGCAAGCCACTCAGTTCTTTAACACATGTGTGTAACTTTATGGTTAGTGTTTGCATCTCAAAATTGTTCATTTTTGCATTTTGCTCCAGAATTATTTATCATCTTCAGATGGGTAAATACTAATGACTCTATGGCAGTTACAATAACTCCAGAAGAGCTGCTGTGTCATTCTGTATATAACACCAGATCTGTTCTACTTTTACTTGGACATTTTCATGTTAGGTGTTAGTATTTCTTGGTTGTGCTTTGTGACACTATTGTAATGCTTCATCTAAATATGTACTTCTTTTCTATTGTTATTGTTTTTTGTCTTTAGCAAACGAGCATTCAAAAGCTTCCCTGAACTGAAGGATGCAGTTTGGGATCAATATTCAGCGTGGACAAACAGATTTGGAGTATTGCTCTTTCTGTATTCTGTAATACTGACAAAGGTTTGTGGTTTGCTTGATGTATTTTGTGGGTGGTTTTTATTTCTTTGTCAAGAGAAAGTTTGATCATGTAACCCTTTTTCTGTATAAGGTGAACTATAAACTGATGGACTAAGTCAAGTCCAGATAAGTGGATGAAATGGTATCTTCATTTATGTTGCAGTACAATTCCAGCCTAAAAATTTGAAAGGCTCAGGCCTTTGTTTTTTTGGGTTTTGGTTTGTGTTTTTCTCTTTTGATCTGGGAGACTTACTACACATTTTGAAAACATACTTCCTTACAAGATGTTCGAAAACATATTCCTTTGAAGAGAAAGCAGCCTGTTTAGTTATCGGTTCATGTAAAAACATCAGCCTCCCAGTATTTTACTGTTGCATTCTGTTGTTGTATAAATGTTGCAATTCATTTTTTAAGATAGCAAAAATGTTTGTAATTTTTCTTCAGGGTATTGAAAACATAAAAAATGAAATTGAAGATGCAACTGAGCCGTTGATAGATCCTGTTTATGGTCATGGAAGGTAAGCTGCAAAACAGGTTTGCTACCACTTAAAATAGATATGTGGGCTAATTTTTTATGTTTTATGTAACTGATCATTCTTTTAGGGAATTACTGATATTAGAAAACAGATTCAATTACAAATTTAAAATAACTAAAAGCAACACTTAAAAGCATGGTTTCTTCACTGCTAACTCCATTTTGTGTATCAGTTCTGAGGAAATGCTTCTGTTTTTGCTGAATTTTCGGAAGGCTAATTCTCAAATTCAGGGCTACATTCCATATGAAGTTGGTGTCTGAAAGAGTGGAGATGATTATTAGTGTTGCTGAATTACAAATACCCACTAATTAATGGAAAATAGTCACAAAATGTCTGCTTGGCTGTCTGGGTAATCCAATAATTTTTTGATTTGTTACAGATAACCACTTTTTTTGAAATAAATTGCATGTCCTTTTTAATTTCTTATGTCTTACATAATTTCTTTCTGTTGTATAGCCAAAGTTTGATAAATCTGCTGTTGACGGGACATGCTGTTTCTAACGTGTGGGATGGAGACAGAGAATGTTCAGGAATGAGTAAGTTGATTCTAGTTTATGCTTGTTCATAACTTTTACATACTCTTGAGATGCTGACCTATAGATTTGGAATATGTTCCATTTCTGTTTTCATAGTCTGCCCTTTGATTTAAGTAGACCTTAAATGGAAATAAAACATACTTGCACAAAATTGCAGATATTAGTATCAGTGAATACAGGATCGTCAGCTACCAGTTGAACGTAGGAGTTACCTGATGACCTGAATGATGGGTGTGGAGTCTGCTATTTGGCAAGTTGGAAGACAGGGCTACTATTCAGAGCAGCCACATCAAGCTAGATAAATGGACTGACAGTAACCTCCTGAGATGCACCCAAGTCCTGTACCCAGGATGGAATAAACCCAAGCAATGTAACAGGGCAGCACTGGCTGGCTGGGAAGCAGATTTGTAGAAGAGGACCCAAGGTCCTGTGGGCCTTGAGTTGCACTCAGGTGTGTCCTGGCAAAGAAGGGCAGCTGCATCGTGGGCTGTGCAGGAGGGTAGCCAGCAGCTGGAGAGAAATGCTGGTTGTTTCCCTCTGTCTGGCACTTGTGGGACAAGCTCTGGAATGGTGTGTCCAGTTTTAGGCTCCCCAGTGCAGGAAAGACATTGACATAGGGGAGCGAGTTTAGTGGAGGCTCATGATTAGAGGGCTTTTGTGTTTTTTGCACTTCATTTTACAAATAGAGATTTGTAAAATGTTTGGAACAGTTTGAATTTCAGAAATGTTCACATCTTCTCTTTCACTGCTACAAAGTCCCTCTCAGGTTCCTCAGCACGTTTCTTACAAGGATTTTCCATCATCTAAGTCAGCACTGAAAATACTTGAAATGAGGTTCAGGACAGATCCATTAAAGACCTGAATCAAAATGCTCTGGTTTGGCAATGAACAAGTACAATAATCTCCTTTGAGACATATTAGACTTGCACTTGGCTATGATTCCATGCAGCCTGTACTTTCAGACTTACAGAATATCATTTGGATATTGTATCTAACTTTCCTCTATTTGACGTTGTTGTCGTTTATCCCCCTATTCCTAATTAAAATTTGTTTCAATTAGCTTTCTGGGTTTTATCTAAGTTTTCTTCAGTATTTTTAATTTTTCCTTCTTGATTATGATTTATCAGTCTGAATTTTTATATTATGATCGATCAATCAATCTGAATTGTTCGTGCAGCTTTCCTTTACGTGAGGCTAAGTTGCTGTTCTGCAGTTCAGTATATTGGTTTTGAATACTGTGAGTTCATTCCCTCGTTTGCCTTTCAGATTGTCTTTCTGGTAGGCCTTATTCCTTAGTTACCTAAGTTGGAATTTTTTTCTTTCCTGAGAATGCTGAACTTGCTTTGGACACAGTAATAGTCCACATTTAGGTTCTCAGTTAGTTCTGCCCTAAAAACCTAGAACCAGAACTCCCATAGAGTCTGTCTCTTCTTGTGGGGAGTGGAGGAGCAAAAAATGATATTTACTACTTCTTAAGGATCTGATATTATGTATCCTGTTAGTTTTTCTGACCAGTCAAATAACTGGACTTTAACTACTGGGAGCCCTCCATTTTCTTGAAGCCATGGATCATTACAGTCAGAACCTGCATATTAACTGTCTTAAGTCTATAATCATATCTGTTACCAAGTGATTTGTTGTAGTCTATCAGAAAGAAAGATAAAGAGCAGCCAGTACTGTTCACAACTTCATAGGCAAGCCTGAATTTTGGATACACTGTCACATTTTCTTTACCTAAAATCCTTTCTGTCATCTTTTATTTTTCAATCATGTCTCTTGGATTTTGTTTCTCTTTGTGTGTAAAACCTTCAGTTTCTTTCCCGTCAATGCTTATGAGCTTTCCATCTAAAAGGGTATCAAAATAACAGGTATCAAAATAACAAGGACTGAATACTGTTTTATTCAGAGGTTATCTAAAGTCACTTTACCTCTTGTTCAACTATTTAGATAAGCAGTTTTGAATTAATAAGTAAATTATTAAAGTTATTTATAAACCATTTTAAAGGTACTGCTAGTAATTTTAGCAGTGACGAAAGAACAAACTGAATTGCAAACTTGAGGAATTATCATGTGTTTTCAGATTGTACTGAGAGCACTGACTCTCACAGTATTGCATATTTTCCAAATAGGGTAGGAGTTTCTAACTGGAATTGTTCTTGGCCACTGCTGGTAAATATGCCAGTGAAAAGATACCTCTTCTTTAACTGTCTACATGTTCTCCTTTAAACCTTTCTTCTGATCTCTTCTTTTGCCACAACTGTCCACAGTGGCAAGATCTGGGGAGGTATACTTTTTTTACTGCTTTTTTTAGGACTGTTGTTCCTGCATGCCCTGTAGCAATTCCCTATGAATGCAACTTGTGCTGGAAGCGCTTTTCCCCCGCAGTGCCGGGGGTTTGTGGGGTCTCTGTGGCCGCTGGGTGGCGCCGTGCTGATGCGGTTGGTAGCAGAAATGGGTTCAGAAATTGGAGTACTCTGCAAAAGTGCTTTTCCAAGCAAGACAAACTAACTTTGTGGCAAGAGGCATAAGTATTCATGGTTTTAGTTGATCTTTGGTGTTATCAGATGTCTTCCAATCCTCTTCTCTCTTTGTGGGATGAGGATATTCACAGAATAAACTTTGACTTAATGCAGCTAGTCTCCCTTTGTTTCTTTGTAAATCATCTGAGAGTGATTTTTGCTTTTGTGTCTCTCTTCTCTGTTGGCTAATTCTGAAGGAGGCATGGGTAGGCCAGTGACTACAAGCTGAAGTTAACCTAGGAGTTTCCAGATACACAGTCTGTGTAGCTTGACTACTAACTATACAGAATACGCACACTGTGTAGCTGCCGTTGTAGCCAAAATCCCAGCTCTCTCTAGTTATCAGTCAGAGTTCTCATGAAGTTATCTGTCAGGGGAACATAGAATTATTTTGAATAATTTTCTGCATAGTAAATATTATTTACACATGACTTTGTTGTTCTGTACCCAGGCATTGGCTTTTACATCTGAAGCCCTTGTTTAGCAGACTGAACTTTACATTGATTTTTGTTAAGGATTTTTGAGAAATATATGTGGTGTGTAAAATTACTTCTCTCACGTACTGTTGCTTACGTCTGCCACTTGTTTACTTCATTGCACATGTAAATGTGCTATTTCTGTATGTTAGCTGTTTCCTAGTTTGCAGGAATCTTCACTAGTTTGGTTTTTTTTTAATTGGGCTATAGCTTTCCATCAGCTCAAAGAAAGGATGAATTTTCTCAGCATATGGCAATTTATAGCAACTTAGCTATAAATCACTGAGATAATGGGGTTTTGCAAGGGATAATCTGTGCACCCCTGAATATTTTAATTCCAAGCAAGTTTGAAGCGCAGCTTTCACATGAAAGAATTCTACACTGCAGAGATCCTTTCAATATGGGTAGCTGACACTCCAAGGAAGGAGTTGTACTTGCAGACACAAAGATAGTGAACAAGCTCATGTTTGTAAGTTTTTTGGGTTTTGATTTTCAGAATTGGATGTATGGGGACTCCTGCTTAACAGCAGAGGGAAAAGTTAAACCATTACTATAATAACTGTTCTGCACAGTTGCAAAATTCAGTGAGGTACACTTGAAGTTGGTGAAGGGAGTATGGCATGCCTGGTGCTGCAAATCCAGAAACCTTTTAAATTCAGAATGGTTTCTTCCACTTGCTATGGTCCTGGGGCTTTAGCCTATGGATAAAGATGTCAGTTTTATGCTGTTGTACGCAAATAATTGATGTGAAAAATTACAGGTGAGACTTAATGTTTTAGAGGGAACTTTCAAATATGAAAGTCAGTGTTCACTAATAAAAAAGGAAATCCAGATCTTCTTAAATTGATCATGGTGTATGTTTCCAGGTATGTGCTGCTCTTGTTAGACAATGTTTGGGGATCTAGCAGAGCTGTTCCAAGCAGACAGTACTTGGAACTCTTGAGATGATGTATATGAAAGCCCAGAGCTTCTTCCAAATCTGTATAATTAGGTTTGAAGTTTGAATTTTGAAGTATTTTCTCATTCTTTATTAGAGGACCTCAAGTAAGGCTCTGTAAGTGCTTTTCCAATCAGTAATACATAAATATTTCAGCTGTTCCTGGCAGCTGTGTGTGTTTGAGAGCTTTTAAGTGGAAGTCAGTGTTGAAAATCAAATTAGTTTTTCTGCTAACAAAACTATTATTTGCAAAATTATGTTTTATTATTCAGAATGTGAAATGGTTAAGATAAATATGGCCAAGGAACTCTTAAGAAAAAAAAGAGGGAGAGAGGAAGAAATATTCATATGTGCATGTGTATGGGATTTTCTCCTCTTCGAGATAGCTGTTTTTCTTAGATTTTTCTAAGAATAATTGTGATATAAGTTGCAAGTACTTCATCTCCTACAAAATCCAATGGTTTTTGAAAAGAGGCTATCAACAGGAAGCTCTTAAAACCATGAGTCTGGATCTTATTTTATAGAGAGATATTATTTCATAGAGAGATATATAGAGAGATCTTATTTATAGAGATCTTATTTTATACAGAGAGAAATGACCATTTTTTACTATATCTTGATGATCTGCTGTTGTTACTAAAACTGCATAACTTAAAGTTATTACTTGACCAATTTTGAAAGTAAGAAAAGATGACTTAAAGTAGGATTTGCAGATTTTTCTTGAATAAGTTTTGTGTTTTCTTTTGAACAGAACTTCTTGGCATACACAAACAGGCAACAGTAGGCTTTTTGACATTGATGGAATCTCTGAGATATTGTAAGGTAAGCTGTTTTCTACATCATTTAAGTTTTCTTTCATTAAGCTGTTGTGGGCTTTTTTAACAGTATTACTGTTAATAGTACTTGTCTGCAAGTTAGACACTTACATCATTTTATTGAACATTTTATATCAGTGGAGTCCCAACTGTTCTGAAAACTATCTGAATTCTCATTAACTTGGTCACTAACTAGATGACCTTTCTGAGTTTGCTTTGTATTTCTGATATTGTTGTACCTTTTTAGGTTGGCTCCTATTTGAAATCTCCAAAATTTCCCATTTGGATACTTGGCAGTGAAACACACCTCACAGTCTTCTTTGCCAAGGTATGTTAGATGTGGTTTTGGTAACCTCAGGCAGATAAACACCACATAAATTCAAAGTGCAGCTCTTGCTACAGTGTGCGTTTTATGTGGCTTTAATGTAAAAACATAGTCACTAAACCTTTTAATTAAGCCTTCCCTTGAAGGCCGAGTTGTTCCATACTTCATCAATATCTCATAAATTTCAGTGTGAAGTCTTTCAGTTTTAGTTTAGTTTATTGGCCTGAGGGTAGTTTATGTTTTGGAGCACCATGCTTGGGATAATTACCGTCTTAAATTTCTGTAGTGCAAGAGAGAGTTACATAGTAATTTCATCTCCTTGACAGTACTTTCACAGTTTTTTATCTATAGTTGGTTGTTCTAGATTTAAAATAGGTATCAGTACTGTTACTTCTTTATTTTATCAGATATTCTATCAGATATCTACTGTAGCCTGTGAAACATAACATGCTTTTGGGAGGACTCTCAGTTTAAAATCTTAGACCAGATTTTCCAAAGAGACAATTTCTGTTTCTTTAGTTGAAGATTGTAAGCTGTTTTTCTTAAATTTTATTTTTATACAACACTTCTTTCTGATTAAAAGTTTTATTGAAACTTTGAATGGTACCTACTAGTATGTTTATTGGCACTTACTAGAAATTAACTTCCCTGTACCTAATATCTTAAAAATTAATTAAAACTTTAGTTATAAATTTTGAAAATAAATACTAGAACATATGACAAAGATAAAGCTGCAAATTCTTGAGCGGTTGAATTTCCTTAAGTAAAACTTAAAGGAAATTCCTTAAGATTCCTTGCCTAATCTTTGGAAAGACAACACAAATGCTTAGATTTTTCTTATTAAAAAACCTCCGCAGTATATTGGAAGTTTATCTGTAGTAGTATTTTTTTATCATTAAATTTTAAAAAATCCTTTAAATTAATTAGCCGGTGTTACACATTGAATATTTTTTTTTCAAAATTTTGATCCTTAATGTCTGATAAATATTCTTTCTTCCTTACTTCATGAAATAGAAAAATCCTTTTTCTCCTTTGGATGTTTCTTTTCTGCTTTACTCTCTCCCCAGTCTTTCCTAGTAAAGCTTTTTTATTTCAGTTTTGAAATTTTATCCACAGTTTTTCTGAATGATACCATCAAAGTCAGTACCTTCTCCTACAAACAGCAGTGGGTCTGTGTGACAAGGTATAATCAGTCTGTTATGCCAGTCCAGCGTTCCTGTCGCAGTGTTGTTACAGCTAATGTTTAGTGTCTACAGAGACCATTTCCAGACAGAAATCCACTTCTAATGCTCTTTCTTTTAGGGTGTTGAAGGCTGTTTCCTGGGTTTAGAGTAACTGGGTATCAATATCTGCTGTCTCCTATTGGTTCTCCTTTCTTTACTGAACTCTCTTAGGCTGTGGAAAATATATTTTTGTGGAAAGTATATTTTTGTGATCAGCTTGTGATTAATAAAAAGCAGAATAAAGAATTGACATGGTATTGGCAAAGAATTTCCTAGATTCGTTGTTGTTGTTGTTACTATTAAGCAGAGCAGGTGCTGAGGGTATGTAAAAGCTCTTAGTTTTTGCATTTGCATGTCTAACCTCACCCTTTCTAAAGTAGTGGTTGTTGAGCATTTCTGTTGGAGCAGAGATGTCAGCTACACAGGAAATGCAAATTGTGTTGACAAACCATTATTGTATCAATTGAAGCTACATGTCAGAAACTATAGGAAAAAACTTGAATTCGTTGCCAGTGGTTAATCAGCAAGTTGTTAAAATAGCATGTGTAGATGGTGTTTGGTACTGAGGATGTAGCTTCCCATTTGATGGCGAGTTTGATTACATGAAAAAGAAATTTTCAGAATGGGAAGAGAAAAATGAACTGTGCAGCCAAAACCAGTGCAGATTAAGTTTGAAAAAACCACGTAAGTTTTAATTCTTTCAAGCTGCATATATTTTACAGGAGCATAAAGCCTTATTTTTAAATAGAATAATGTTAGGCAATTATTAAGTGGAACAGTAGTCACTTTTGTTATTAGCTGAGTAATTTGGTCTGGAAATCTAGAAACAGCAATCTGCCTAGGCTACTGTTGCTATAGACAACTAGCATGGGAAAATCAGGGAACAGAGCAGAATCTTCATTGCTATCTTTCCTTGAGCATGGAGGTTTAACAAGCAAAAGGTTTTACTCAAATTCTGCATACTGCTCTACTTAAAGCTGGCTGCTATTCTTTAATACTCAGATGTTTGACTCAGATTTTTTACATTTGATGAATGATAAACATTGGTTTCCTATCAGTGGAATGAACAATTAACCACCACACTTTTCTATCTCAGAACAATTTGATTTAAATATTGTAGATTTCTGTTGCTGTCTGCCAGAATATATTTGTGCTACTCTTAAGTGTGGGCCATTCTTTTGTAGCTGTGACTGTGAGAAGTGTTTTATTTTGTAAAATAGATAATCTGTTCATAGCTGCCATCCTAAAACTTTGTATATTTTCAATGGATTTTAATGAGCAAAATGCAGCACAGTATCTTTGGCTGAAGATCACACAGCTTCAAGTGAAAATGAGTTAACTAAAGTGTGTAATTGGTCTTAAGCTCTTTTGTAACTGCTGCTGCATGAAATAGTCTTAAACAGAGACAGTTGAGTCAATTCTTAGTTTTAAGAGAAGTCTACAGTGGGTCAGCAGTTTCTCCTGTTACTGAAAGAGTAAATTTTATTCTACCTGCATGGTCTTCATCTCCACATCTTGGTTGTCATAGCATTTCTATACATACCCAGTGAGTTATTAGCCTTGTTTTAGTACAGAGATTTGGAGGCAGAGAGAAATAACAAATAATTTCTTCATTGAAACTGCAATTTTGATTGAAGCACATTTTACTGAAGACAGTAGTTTTGTTGTCTGGGACTTTGCCAGCCTCTCATCAGCCAAATAATTATTTGTAGTTAGATCTTTTGGAAAGAAAATAGAATCTGGAAATATCTGAAATGAAACCTCGCATTTTACCATAAATTCATTTCTAAGGTAGGCTGGACAAAGATACTACAGCTTGTTCTGCAGATGACTAAATGTTGAAGTCAGAAAGGACATGCAAACATCTGCATTACCTAAATAGTTCTTCAGAACTCTGATACTTACGTGTGTCATAATAGAGTTGGAAAAACTTTTGTGAATCATTGCAGCGGGAGTTCCTAGCAAAGAACAGTAAGTAGTACCATCACATCCTTTTTGTTTTCTTCACAAATGTGTGTGTATAAAGTCAGAAAGCTGCTTAATGCTCAGCAGTCCACATTTAACATTTTCTGAAAAATGAAGTGTGGCTATTACTCTTAGTGGTCCCAGACTGTGATTTGCAGCAAGGTAGATTTTGCCTGAAAAAGTGAATATGTAGATTCTTCATAGGCTACTAAATCGAAGCAGCCATCATTTCTGCCTCTCCCTGCCCACCCTCCCTTTCAGTGATTAGGAAAACTTTCAAATGGCTTCAGTCCAACAAAAGCAAACAAGGAAGCTTTCATCTGACACACTGAGTTTCCCTGCATGCTGTCAGATGGTGCGAAGGCAAATATGTGGTGTTGTAAATGTCCTCTAAAAATCAGCTTTATCATTACAGTCTTTTTGTATTTTTTTTTTACTCTTTTATTGTAGGGATAAGAGAGAGTAGGAAGTAGGGCAGCTTTAAATAAGGCTGTGATGTTCTGGATGAAATGTTGTAGGGGCACTTCTTAATTATTTTTATGGTACTCATAATACAGGAAGTTATGACAAGCTGAGACAATTCAGAACTTCTAGGAATGTCAGAGTGTGGTCAGACACTGTAGCAACGAGTTGAAATGTTCTGCAAAATATAACAAGAAAATGTTCCAGTGCAAACAATAGGACGAACAATAGGAGGTTAATAGGTGCTTTCTAAATTGCTGACATGCAAATCCACATGGTGTTGAAATGTGAATTCAGACTCACTTGTTGAAAGTGAAAAGACAGCATGGAATGAAGGTCTGTCTGGTGACTTCAGGTGATTGAAACTGTCTGGGGGACATTTCAGCTGTGTAAGTTTTTAAAAAATTCTCTTAGTTTGTTTCCAGATCTTTGAGCACACAGGCCTCAACAGAATTGGCTATCCATTTTCAGTTACAGCATTGTAGCGTTTCTAGACTTGAAGAGTTAGATAAGCAGAGAAAGCTTCTGTCTGAGAAATCTGAGTAAGTTACAAATTACTGCTTTTGAAGGCGAATGTCCTGTCCTGGTCTCCTGGAACCACACTGGTTTCAGATTTTATTTTTCTGACTTTGATCACTGTAACCTGTTCTGCATATTCTCAGAGCCTTTCTTCTGCATCCTTGATAGTATTGTCTCTCAGAAGAAAGAACATTTACTTCTCTTCCTAAATAATCTTTTTCATCAGAGTTCAACTGAGGGACACCTCAGCAAACACTGACACTGCTATAGGAGAACCTAAATGTGGGTCAGTGGTGTTTACAAGAACTGGGCTGAGGAGGAGTGTTAGTTGGTACAGCATTTAAGCTCCGAACACCAACAGAGGTTGTCAGTGAAATGAAAATGTCAGTGAAATGAAAATGTCAGTGTCATGAAAAAAAATGAGATCCATGTGTGAAAATTCAGTCATTATTAGTATATGTTAACAAGTTTGTTTTCTACGAAAGTAACCTATGTGAATCCTTTAACTTAAGAACTTTTCTACTTTGGAAGGGTAGTGAAAAATATCTATGCCTTTCCTTTTGTTTTTCGCTCCCATGACCAGTGAATGGAGGTAAAGTATGTTTCCATTAGAGAAGAAATTAAAATCACATTTTGAAGATTCCACTTCAGGAAATGGTTACAGAGCATGTGGATTTAGCGTCTTCAGTTTTCAGGAGTAAGAGGAATTGATTCTGGTTGGGACAGTCTGGACACCTGGTGGAAAAGATGTAGATGTGTGAGGCAACTGCAGAAATAATTTCTGGGCTACAGTAGGACTCCCATTTTCTCTGTGCTGTTTAAGAGCGGGAAGGTAAATGCTGTTTTGTTTTTGACAAGACCTGTCACCTGAGTAAATCAACATTAAATCTTCAAATATTTCTATTGGCTGTTGAGAGCTCCTTTCTGCAGGAAGAGACCCCTTTTTTAAATGAATGCTAAAGGGAGGGTGTTTCATGTGGGAACTGTGGGCTCCCAAAAAGAATTTAAGTTACTCTACTGGTTGGTTTAAGATTTGTAGTGTAAATGCTATTGCTAAATGAATTTAAGTTGTTCTGAATAACACAGCAGTTCATAAGTTCATAAGCAGTTCCAAATGAGTTTTGGAAAGTAGTAGAAAGGCCTGTTTTGAGGTCTTGTTTTTGGCAGGGGACATCTCGAAATACTTCTGGAAAGTTCTACCCTACTCTAGTTTTGTGAGAACACAGAGCTTAACTGTGAAACCTTGTTCTGCTCTTTGTGGGTCTACTCCAATTTTACTTGTGGATCGATTTGTTCGTAGTACAGATGTGTGGTCCTTTCTGTGAACAGGTCATTCTGGACAGTTTTTTATTGTTTGTTTGGAAGGTTTTCTGTAGAAGAACTTGTACTTCTTACATTCACGTCAGTGATTTTCACATCAGAATTTATCAAGTAACTTTTAGATTTTGTCTAAATTTTTCATTCTAGTAAAAGAGGCTCTATAGGTGATGCAACAGTGTGTGGTGGCATATTTGTTTCTAATTAAACCAGTCCACGACAACAATTTACCCAAAGTCATGGTGGCTTTATCTTCCCTAAAGATAAAAAATCTGAAGCATTGTCATTTATGAAGTCTCTGGGGGTTTTTTGGTGGGATTTTTTTTTAGTTTGGCTGGGGTTTTTTTTGGAGGGGGGAGGTTTGTTTGGTTTCAGTTTTTTGTTTAATTAGAAATGTAGTTTTGGTTTTAACTGGACGTGGCTTTCATGAGAAACTTTAGCCATCATACAGTTTTTAGCTTTGCTCAGGAGAAATATTTGTTTCATTTTATTTTCATGTTTCCCACATTGTTTAAATGCTCAGCTAACTCTGATAGATGCTAGGAAATATCAGATCTCCCTGTCTGCTCGCAACTTTTGATGGTCTCTACTTCAGCTTTACTAAAGGAATTTTTAAATACTGGAGAAGGCAAAGCTACTCTGAGTTGCTATACTTATTGACAAGAGTTTATCCTGAAATGTTACACATTTTGATACTATTCTGTGCTCAGGTAGATGAGAGAATGCCTTTGTACTGACTCTGGGCACGCTGTTTCCACACCTAGATGAAAACTTGTAAAATGGGGGGTGGGGAGTAGTTCTCACAGTTCCAATAGAAACTTTCAATCCAGCAACAGGTAGATATAAAAATTGAAAATAAAACGCTACCACTTGTTGCATGAGATACTCTTTGAAATGAAGGCAGGAAGGATGAGAGAATAAAGGATAGCAAGCCAGTGCAATAAGAGAACCTTTTCTAGATCCACAAATCGAAAGTGAAGGAATTTCTCACAAATTGCTAAGCTCTCAATTTAGTGTATTGTAGGAGCACTTCTGAATTGGAAAACTTACAAAGAAAATATGCCTAAGTAATGACCACGAATATCACATTAAACATTTTTAGGAAAAATGTCTCCTTTATCATTTCAAGTCTGTTTAAATACAGTGAGGAAGACAAGTGATTCTAGGGGTCATCCATCAGTTTACTTTTCCAGCTTCCTAGTTCCCTTCAAAAGTGTGTGCTCTGTTTACTTTCTGCTTGCTGAGTTTGCCTTTCAGTTGGTTTAGAAACAAACTTCAGTCTGATTTTTGAAGGTTAGCAGCAGGTTTTGGGAACATAACCTGAGATTAATGGGTAGTCATCTCCTTGAGACAATATTTTGTCAATAGCTTGGTGGATACATTGTCTCTGAACATGAGCTAGCTCTGTTTAGTGGAAAGCTTTTAGTGGTGAACATGTAAAGCAGCTGTTGTGAAAAATTCACTGAGCAGTATAGAAAGGGTGGGTCATTTCCTGCCCATTTGTAGGCAGTGCTGTCCTGAGGAGTACATTTTCCTTTTCCTCATATTAGAATGTATGACTTTCATACGTAAACTGAAATTAGGGGCTGGAAGGTAACAAGTTGGGTCCTACCTCGTAGGGGAACTTCTAGAAGGAATTGCAGCCTCCTGTCTGTTGAAGGAGGAGGCTGTGAGTAACATCTAGTTTGCATGTACATTAGCCTACCAAGGAAAAGACTGATTTTTAAAGAAACACATTTTAGTTGTTTCATTCTTTTTTGTAGTATATGCAGTGTGGTTTGCAAATAGTAAATACACCAAAGAAATTTCTAAATGCAGTTTTATAATTTATAAGTCACTCTATCAAATAAATTCTGAAAGTAAAGGTACTAGATAGAAACAAAGCCCTAAAACCTAAACCACTGTCTTCCAAAATACGGAATTTAGTATGCTTGTAGTATCATGATGAAGAGAAGACAAATAAAATGAACAACTTCTCCACATATTCCATGCACATTTACGTGAGGCAAGAGGTAGAAATCATAAACCTTGATAGTACCAGACTCTCACCATCCATTCTTTGCTTTACAAAGCACCTTCCTTTTTACTTTATCTTTTAATTGTAGCCTACTGACTGCCTTTTTTTATTACCAGATAATGATACTGGGAATACTAAGACTTAGAATTGGGAATGTAGTATTCACCACATGACAGAATGGTAGTTCCAGCTTATGAACTGATTTTCTACCTGTCATGTCTTCTGTTTGAGAAAAGGAATCTCTGTGAATGGCTGTTAATCCTTGCTCACTTGTTATAAATACATGTTCTGGATGGAATCTGAGGAATCATTCTTTCCCTTACAATTTTGCTACCTGCGAAAATGTCCTGAAGCCGTTAATGTATTACAGAACTTACAGAGTTTTAAATATAGTTATCGAGTGCCTATTAAAGATATTTTTAAGTGAAGTGTTCTTGGGCAAAACAACAGGGAAATTGTTTTGTGGCCATTTGTCTCTCTGCATGGTTTTTTTCCAAAATGTCTGAAGACCAGATGTTCTTTCTGAGCAAGGCACCATATATCCTTGGAAGTGGAGGATTACATATTTTCTTATTCTCGGTTCAGCCTGCTTTATTCCCATGTTCCCAAACCCTGCTGGGAGAGATGCAGGAACTAGAAACAGTAAATGAGACTGCCAACATAACAACATATGCTTCAGTAATAAAAGTACACTTTAAAATAGTAACTGTTGTAGTTCTGTTCTGAAACTTTGTGCCAAGTTCAGCTTTTTGCAAAACTCACAAACTGCCTAATAAACATGTGTCATGACAGTCTGAACTTGTGTAGAGAATCTCAATCAGAAGACTTTAGGTCATTTTACAAATGGCAGGAACCTGGCTAAGATCAGTTTGGGTTGTAGCTGTTGCTTGATCCACAGAACCTTGGTACATGTGACAGCTGTGGAATCCCTGGGAACATAGGGTGAATCCATATACGGCATCGGATTTAAACCAAGTACAATCACAAAGATCTTTAGCAACCAATTTCTAACCACTTTTTTAAAAGCATTGAATTATAAGTTTTTCTTCCCTTCATTTAATCCTTTCATACTGATAGCAGTTTTGTTGCATCCAAAATGAAAATATCTTTGACCTCTTTTGATAAGGCAGCTCTACTTTCAGGTCAGGATAGGTGAATGAATGAATTGAAAGTCTGAATGTGGAAGAATACTGATACAGAGAAAAGGCAGGGACAGGGATTGTCTATGGAGGAGGGACCTTTGAACTCTTCCTTGCAAAGGTGAAGCACATTTAGTGATATTTTAGACATTGCCTTCATCTGCCATCTTTCTCGTCTTACGGAATGTAAGAAGTTACCTGTGATTAGCTATGTGAATAATATATTATTTGTAAAACTCTAGTAACCTCATTTCAATATTTAAGTGCATTTTTTTCAGTGTTAGTTTGTTTTACATAAGAAGCATATGAAATCTGTTTTCTCTTTGAATTACAGGGAGTCCAATGCCATTTTCCTCTTCCAGTTGATAGTTTAGGTTATCTTATATATGTACTTGAAGAATATCTGTTACAGAGGGGTGCCAGAGTTGTCAGTCAAAGAGACTGTGCTATGAAAATATTGAAACAGTGCAGGTGTATTTAGAGAAGTTCAGTCACTACCTATGCATAGTTAGGAAAGCTCATGCAGTTGGAGTGAAATGAGATGGGCTCTACTGTATAATACAGCTTTAATGAAGAAGCATCACAAGTTTTGTATTAATAAAAGAATAAACATACTGGTTTTTATAGAAGCTCATTGCTCTATTCTGCTACTGTTGGAATTAGCTACCTGAAATAAGATATTTCAAATATGAACATAAACAGCAATACTTTTTTTATAATATATGAAACTGTGATATTGATGAATATTTAGTATTTTCTTGGTACATGTAGCAACGTGCATATAAAGATTTCTTAAAATACTCCTTACCAATACTAAATAGCAGTGGCTTACATGCCATTATTAATATACTTTTTTTCTTCATTGCATCCCAGAGCTTGTACATTTCACATGAAAAGCCATAAGATATTACTGTTAGGTTAATTAACCAGGCTAAAAATTGTCCTTAAGAAAACTTGTTGGTTTTGAGTTATAAAATAATTGATCCAGTCTATTTTCAAAAACTTTTCATCATTCTGGATTGAAGCAAGTCAGAGGATTTTCATCATCCCAAAAGAGAATTATATGGTTTAAGTGGGGAACTGAATACTGTGAGCTGGTTTCCAACATTAAGTGCAGCTTTCACGATTGTGAAAACTGTATTTAGGAAGATTTAAATTTCTCCAGTGAATCTTCCCTGGTTTTAAACTTTGGTATCAAATGTTCCTGACATACTTGTTCATTTCCCACCTCCTTATTGTAGTTCCCAAATAGAATTAGTATGTTAATACTCACCACTGCGTTGTATAGCAATCAGCTCATGCCTATAGACTGAAATAGTATTAGAAAGTAGAAGATAGTAGTAGAAATAATATTTAAGACTAGATATTATTGTTTTTTACATGGGAAAAGGGTAGCATAATAATAGAAGCTAAAGTTCATCTTGAGTGAATTATATTGTGGAGGTTTTGGAAGTCATAAAGCGTGGAATTTTTCCACTTCCAGCTTGATTTCTCATAGGAACAAAGTATAGTGTTTGCATAGCACTGCATTCTGTCTTCAAAAAAAAAAAAAGCTGTGTGAATATAATTTGAAAAGCTGCCCTTTCAGATTAAGCTTGTGACTTGAGGGTAGCATGTTATTTAGTTATTAGATAAGAATTCCAGTAAAATCAAATTTGCTGACTCCGGGTCTATAGTTCCATTAATTTATTTTTGCTTTCAAAACAAAGACCTTGTGTTGATGAGCAAAACAAGATAGTAACTGAATAAGAAAAAGACTATATACCTGATCTTTATCGGTTCACAGTAATGTCTTGTACTGTGTCCATGAAAGCAAGGAACATGTTGAAGAAGCTCTTATTTTTAATGAGTCACCAAGTGAATGGTTGCCTTCTTGGGATGTTTTAAACTAAACCACCATCTCTGGCAAAACTGTTAAACAGGTATTCACTGTAGTTTTGAGTTTCTCTTATTTTTAAAAACTTCTATGCTTTAGCTTTTTTTGTTGGCTGTCCTATTAAACCATCCTCTCCCACAGGAATGGAGGATATATGGTGGTTTCTATAACTTACTTGATTGTATGTTTAAAGCCCCACGTTCCAGATGAATAGGCTGACAGGGTCCTCAGATTTCTGTTGTTAATTCTTCCTCTTTGGTTTGTGTTCACTTTTCCTCTACAGGCTTACCCCACCCTTTGATCAAGTTGGCTCTCTTTTCTGTCTGGTAGTACGGATGAAGGTGAAAAAGAATTTTAAGTAGTCTGTATGTAGTTTTTCATTCTTCCCTATTGAGAACTCTCCTCTGTTCTCAGCAAGGTCCTGCAGGTACTGTAAAATAAATGCAGTCCTTTCACTTTTGCAAGGCAGTGTGCAGCTGGAGCCAGTTTGCTTCCTTTTAACCACCTTGTTGCGATAAATTGCTTGCCGTCAGTGTTCCTCTTCCTCCACCACCACTATCCCTTGATAAACACTTTCAGATAAACTGGTGTCTTTTCCTGGTCTAAACTACAAGGTCTGTATTTTATTTTCTGACTCCTGGTAAGAACTCTGCTGCTTTGGGGGTGGCATTCTTCCTATGGTGTCTTTTTCCTCTCTTATTCAATAAAAGTATTTTCTTTTGGCATTTTCTGAATCCCAGATAGACTCATAGCCCCTTCTTCAAGGCTTAGGAGGATACAGTATATGATCTTTGACACTTGCCATTCTGAAGTGGAAATAGTTGTGGCTGCAGAGCTCTTGTATAGTGACAGATAAGTCAAGGACCTTTCCTTCAGTTTTTCCATATACAGCTCTCAAGTGGGAAAAATTTTATACTCCTTCAAGTATTCTTTGGTTATATTCCAGTTGTTTGGCATTTTTTAATGCCTTTGCTCCTGGAAGTTAATATGCTGCAGAGCAATCTCACATTCCATTGGCCAGCACAAGAAAATCATTGTAAGCAGTCTGTGCAGGGCACTGCTATCCCTGCCACAACCAGGGGCAGTGCCCCCTGCGAACTACTGGTGTGGATGATGTCCCTGAACACAAATGGGAGTCTTGAACTAGTCTTCATTGGCCATCCCTCTGTTCAGAGCCAGACTCATAGTCTTTTAAACTACATTTATGTCAATAACATCAAATGCTTTGGGACAGACTTTGCAGGTAAGGGCTCTAGGATTTTACTTGCGTTGTTACCATGGCATAACTCTTCAACTGTTTCTTTTTAGACAGGCCCTTCACAATAGCCTGCCTAAATTGACAGTAGATTCAGTATTTTTAGAGTATTTTTAGAACCAGTAACTTCATACCTCAGCAGTCTCAATACTGCTTTAGTAGTGCCTAAGAGGAAACGAGATCTATGACCTCTCCATAACTGTTCAGTTCTTTGTATGATTGTAATAATGGCCTCCCATTTTACATCTTAAGGACTCTTTTTTCATTGCTTTGATAAATAGCTCCTAGGAAAATCTACAGAAAAAGCTGTTGTGTCATTTCAAGCAATGCCCAAGTTCTCTTAAGCCTTCTTCATCTTAAAGAGAATCAACAACTGGATTTCTATATCACTCTAAGATTTTGTGCCTATTTTTGCTACCGTAGTGATGATAGCTTTCTTGCTTTTCAATTGATACCATCTATGTTAAATTTTACTTTTTGGTTCACTTCCTAGCCAGTCCCTACAAGTAAAACTATCTGATGCCTTTAGGACACAGAACATCATTTGTATGTGTGCTGATGCATATGGCACTTCTGCTCCTTGCCTCCAAATAAAGCTGCATTCAAGTCTATTCTCTCTTAGTTAAGTGATTTGTTATATCTTAGGATGTAAAGAACATTTCAGTTCCAGCTGTGGTAGCGGGATCCCTTCACCTTGTGAAGAAGAGCATTCTCTGTGTCCTTCGGGGTACATACAGTGGATGTGGAGTTTCATTGCAAATGAATGATTACAGCTGCAGGAGGAACCAAAGTTGCACATTCTTATTTCAGAGCACTATCCAGTTCGAGATGCATTCTGGTCATGTGTGAAAGACCTGTGTGTCCAAATTGTAATGATACAGTTACGTAGTACATCAGTAGGATTGTGTGGAGTGTCTTTTCTCTTTCAAAAGATAATCTCCAGAGGAACCTTGCAAACACATGAAATTAGATTTCTTTTTGAACCAACTCCTCACTGAGATGCTCTGCATGGCATCCAGTTTCAACAACCAGTTGTGAGACTCCTGTTTCTTCTGTAAAATTGAAATTGGGCAGTGGATTCAGAAGTCAGTTACAGACATGGGAATCAGTTTCAGAGATCCCATCAACCTTGTTTTCTTAGGAAGCCATTTTGGAAAAGTTGATGCCTTGAAAGCCACTGATTATAGCATTGAAAAATACATACTTTTCTCTGTAATAGAAGACTGGATTAAATAAACTTCAGTTCTCCAGATGCGATTAAGTTACAGCAAGTTAAAAAGTTGGTAAATAATCAGTATTTCTATATTGTCTCTAGGTAAATTCTGAAGAAGAAAGTTAGTATTACAATATGTAATTCTTCCCCATATCACTCAATAGTGATAGTGTAGAACCATAAAGCAGTTTATGTGCAAGCAGATATCATTTTTCAGGGCAATGGGTCTTTCAGGGTGTGATCTTTGTAAAAATTCATAGCCAGGATTTCAGTGTGGCTTAGCCATTATGTTCTGCTTTTGATTTGTAGCATGAAAACTTCTGGAATGTTTTCATTAGAACTTATGAAGAATATTTTTTGCCTCTGAGGCTAAACATGGGATCTTAAAATAACTGGTACTACTGATGAGAATAACTTTTCAAAGTAATATAAAATGACTTGTTTGTGTATCACAAGAGCCAATGAGTGAAACATGATTTTTGGGACATGTTGTACTTAGTATTGGAAATAATTATTGTAATTAACTGTTTATGGGATTCCCTTATATGGAACTTTCAATGCATGGGTTACATCAAAATACAATTCATAAGGCTGGGGTGGGGAATATATTTTGGCACATATGGTGAAATATCAGCTTGGGCAGCTGAAATATGTTTTTGTTAGATGTGTATCACATTTTCAGCTTTATTGCATGAGGGAGCTATGGTATTTTTTTTTCCCCTAAATACAAATATGTGGACTAATTGAACTTTTAAAGCTACCTGGATACTGGAAATGAATGGCATGATAAGTTAGATGAGTTTTACTTAACACATGATAAGTTTTAAACTTTTTATAGGACAACAGTCTTAGTGAATAGGTAGAATTATTTTACAGATAAGAGAGGTAGGTTTTTTGGTCATCTCTCTAGGGCAGACTTTTCTAAGTTTCCACCTGAAGTTACTTGCTTAGAGCATCAGTAAATCACATTTAGTGAATAAAAAGTGTTAATATGTAACAATTTGGAGGCTTTACCTTATTTGAAAGTTCTGTTGAAAGAGAGAATTTTCAGTATTGAGTAATGCATTCAGTGGCTTCATCTGTTAAGTTCTTCCCATGTACTCATACATGAACTGAAAAACTAAGGACCTGAAAAATTAAAATGCTAACAAAAATACACACTATTTGCAATTGGACTATCAAAAAAAATTGTTTGTAGTTGCAGGACACTTGCTTTAAAGAATCCATTTTGCTTCACATGAAACTGTCGAAAGTACTACATTAACAATATAATTTGTGAGTGGGGAGGACAATGCAAATGATAGTCTTTATTCTTGGATTACATTAAGATTGTGTGGAAAGAACTGCATACTCATAAACCAAAGCAGAACTATGTAGTTTACATTTGAAATTATATGTCTATGCCATTGGAAGCTACTTTGGGTTATATCCTTCCATACCATTGGAAATTTTAAGAGTTCTCCCTTGTTACAGAGCCTTTGTGAGCTGCTGATTCGTTAATAAGAAACTGCCACTAAGATACCCCTTCTTCAGAGTCAAATCCTGAATGTTGAAATCGCTAATTCTCTTGTTGTTAATAAGCTGTATATGCTATAGCATCACTGATTTTAAACCAAGCAATATTTGCATTAGTTTATGGTAATACGCTGTAATAATGAAATCTACTCCTGCTTAGTGTGTTTTGTATTCCAAATTATTTAAGAGTTGATCACATACTACAAAATTTCATAATGTATGTATGTACCTTATATAATAACGTGTTACCCATTATGACAGGGTATGTGCTCAACAACTGCACAGCTTCATACATTATTTGGCATCACAAAACTAATTGTGTTGAGCTAATATGGTCTTCTTATCTGAAAGTACTTTAAAGGATTTTAGAATATATATAAACATGAACTGTTTAAAAACAGTTAAAACAGTTTAAAAACTGTAAAAATATTGGTTTTCTGTAAATGTTCTAGTTACAATTCATTCATAAAAACAGTTGAAAATTTTTCATTAAACAGTGGGTTTGTTTCAATTAATTAATATTTATGGATCCTTAAAATTACATTATTATGATACTGAATTAATATAAAAATCCAGCATTTATTTTTCCAATATGTAAGCAATTTTCAAGTTGTTCTCACCAGAAAAGATTATCAGGACAAAGGGACTCCTCCCAAATTAGTTTATTCTGTGCTCTTTCCCACTTGAAGCTCTTGAGTACAAATGATTGGAATTGTAGTTTCCAATTAGCTTTTGTGCCACAATGTCCACATGAAAAGACTTGCATAAAATTTGTCTAGAAGTTTATGGAATAATTGTTAGCATATTTCTTCATCGTTTTATGTCACTATCAGCAAAATTGCCAAATTACCTTAACTTTTCTTTTGTTGTATTGAAATTTTCATTAATTCTGGTTCCAACTGGGTGTAGTATGGCTAAATATTTTCTTAGTAATCTGTATCTGAAATAAGAATATTTTGTAAGATTTCTTTGTGGTTTCCCCCGTTCCCTGATAGGACATGGCCCTTGTTGCTCCTGAAGCGCCTTCAGAACAAGCAAGAAGAGTTTTCCAGACATATGACCCTGAGGGTAAGGGCTGTACTTCATGCTGAAATAAGCTTTTTTTAATAGAAGTGTACTTATTAAGAGAGGAATGAAATGCCTAGCCCTTAAGAAGTGTTCAGTACAGGAGTCAATCTACAACATTGAGCACCCTGATCTGCTGGAAGGTCTCCCTGCCCACAGCAGGCAGGTTGGAACTAAATCATCTTTAAGGTCCCTTCTAACCCAAACCATTCCATAATTCTATGAAGAAATTATCTGAGAATTCTGCAGTAAGGGAAGTTGTACAATAGGAAGTAGAGTTTTTAAGAGATGTTTTTTAACCTTGTAATGTTCTTTGTAATAACATAAAGCTTAAATAAAAATTATTTCTCCTATATTAAATTTTCATTTAAAAACTGTTCTAATATGATTCATTCTTCATGAGATTTTGTTCTTGAATGTATGCAGCATAGACAGAAAATTTACTTATGTTTTGGAAAACAGGATGTTTAGCATTCAGGTACTTTTTTAGCTAAACAAAAAGGAAAAACGGTGCAGTTATTATCCCAAGGTACCTAGTGGAGAACTCTATACAAATATTAAATTATTAGCAAGTATTAAGCTTCTAAGTGTATGAGTGGTAAATCCAGTTTCTGTATTGCACTCTTCTTTATTTTTAAGTGTGAGTGAAGCATTTGAAAACTTCTTTCCTTCTAGAACCCCACCATTTGCTTGCAAATTTTACAGATAAAGATATGTAGTATTTGTATTTCTGAGTGAAATTTGTTCTCCTGGAAAGCATTTTGTTTCTTTTCCTCACAAGAAGCTTTGCTACTTCTTCAGATAATGGTTTTATACCTGACACTCTGCTAGAAGATGTAATGAAGGCTCTGGACCTTGTTTCAGATCCTGAATAGTAAGTATAATAAAAGTTAAATACTGCAGAAGTATCAATTAATCACATTAATTATCATTTAAGGCTTTTTTCTGGATTCAGTTAACCACATGCCTATAATAATTTTGGGTTGGTTTTGGTTTTTTTTCCTAGTTCGGATTTTTTTTCCTAGTTTACATTCTGAGCACAGAATGTTATTTTTAAATGTTTAAGTCAGCTTTAAATTAAAGGGGAGGAATTAAAATTAAGATGTCTCTAACTTTGGTAGTGGTAACTAGAAGCAAAAAAAATCCCTCAGACCTTCTGCATTAGTATGTATTGAGGAGATAGAATTATATTTCTATATATTAATGGGGGGAAACTGTGTGACAGAAGAACTAAACAATCAAGGCATTCAGAGACAGATTTGGATTACCACTGGATCTTTCTGCTGAAACTGCTTCAGTTACAGTTTTGTTTCCACCAGCACTCAGGACCTTATAGTGTTTATAACTACCCTTTATTTTCAGAAATGACACATTGATTCTCAGGATTAGAGTTAAAACTCAGATGTTTTAGCTATAATGTGGACAGACAAGACTAATATTAAGTGACAACAGTTAACTCTCAGTGTCAAAACTTACCATGTTTTGTGACTAAATGCTTAACCCAGAAAGGAGAGTCAAGCCCTTGAACTTTTATACTGCTCCAAAAACCTGCTCTCCTGTAAACTTTTGGTCTAGTTTACTTGGGTCAAAACTGGAATGACTGTGGAGACTGCAAGTTTACTTACCACAGCCATCTGAAATGTGATTGAGCCCATTTTCTGTCCTTTCAAATGTTTGAAGTGTAATGAAGTTTACTGAGTTGTTCTCTGGAGGATAGGAGAGAAAATTGAAATAAAGAGATATCCAAACCAAAAGAGAGTGCAAGACAAAAGGCTCACGATCATATTACGACAGTAAATGGTGAAATCTGCAAAAGATTTATTTTTTAAAAGAAGGGAAAGAAAAAAGCCATCGTTTAATAGGTCTGAGAAGCTTTCTTTTGCCTTTTTGTTCTGCCATCTCAATAAGTCCGCAGAAATCCTCTTTCCTCATTCAGTGGTTTTTCCATTTGGCTGTTTGGCTTTCAGGACATTTGTGGCATAGCCCTGACCTATTTTATTGTGCATAGCACATCAAATATAAATTGATGTATGAAAAGCCAGTCAAAAGACCTGCTGTATTGAAAAGCCATGATCAAACCATGGAATATGCAGTCTTAAATCATCTCTTAAATAAATATATGGCCTAATACCATTATCTTGAGAACCTACTCTGTTTTGGTTCTAGATGTTCTGTCTTTTTAGTGTGGAACACAAGTACAAACAATGTATTTCAAACTCCATACAGGTTTTGTTTTTTGTTTGTTTGTTCTTAAGGAAAATTAAAGGCTTTGCCTCAAATGTACTATTTAAATTTGTGATGATCAAATCCAAGGCTTTAGGTTTCTCAGAATCTCAGCATGTATAAAGATCAGACCTTTATTAGGATTTTAGAACTGTAGAGGGGAAAACTCTGTAGAGCAGACATGAATTAGCAAGGTGACTTAGCCAGTACTGAATGCCATTGCATGTGTTTTTAGTAAAATTTTCTAGTCTTTTAGTAAATGTATCTGAGAACCCACCTGTCTCATTTGTTTTGCCTGTTTCTAAAAACCATTTGATGCCCTTTAGGGCACCAGTTTGAGCACATCTGTCAATCTGGATTTAGCTTGTTTAAAACATTTTATGCTGTCTATTTGACCAGTAGTGGAGGCTTTTGTCCCCACACGCTTCTCAGCCATAACAGTACAAAGGCCATCACCCCAACACTCGTAACCTCTTCAGTTCAGGTGCTGGGCTTTGCACTGAGGAGACTGAATGAAGCACAAGCACACACGTGTTCAGTAGCTCTCTTGTGGTACCAGTAACATTGAAAGGTGTTAGGGAATTGCAGAAGGAAAAAGCCTCAGTTGAAACATACCACAATCCAACTTTATTAGATCTACCCTCCTGTTTAATTGATTGAATTTTGTACACTGACCATATTTAAAAACTTAGGTGGCTCTGTATTTTTAAACAATTCTTGTGTTTCTTTAGTGAGTATATACCTTGCTTTAATTTTATTACATAATTTTAAGTGCATTTTAAAAATTATCTGTCATGGTTCTGTTTGCAAACACAATGTTTTTGCAACTGTATTGCAGCATTTCGGGAATCTGGGCACGTTTCAAACAGCCACTGAAATATGCAAAATTTTGTACTTTGAGAGCAGTGAGAATGAGGAATAGAAGGATTGAAGTCCAGTATCTTGCAAATCCTCAGTCGTGGTTTCACTTGAGTTGAGAATTTTTTAAAAGTGATAAATTAGCATAGTTTATAGGATATCACAGTCAGTGTTATGAATTTTAAAATTTGTCTTCCGAGGACCTTAACAGAGCCACTCTCCTAAGATTTGCATAATATATCCTCTGTGTGTTGAGGGAGAAACAAAAAGAGTCCAAATAATTTACTACTAGTTCTATGTTAGGACCAAGAAAGGAAGTTACTTAAAGATGGAGACACATAAGGGGTAGCCAAAAGGACAAAATGCATCTGTACAACAATCAAAAAGACCTTGGAAATGACACCTTCTGCTCACAGCTCCCAGCAAAGAGACCTGGGGTGGTTAAAGGCCTGTGTAGTAAAAGAGGCATCTGTGAGAAGCTAAGATTGTGTCTTCTGAGAGGAAAACATAGTGCCTACATTAAAAAAAAGGGAAGAATCTGGATTTATGGAATGTTAAATGTAAATACAATATAAAGCAGAGTTTAAATCTTCTGTAGACTAATCAGCAAAATTATAAAACTAACAGTATTCTTCTGAGCCCATGAGTGCCAAGAGGCTTGCAAGAGGTTTGTAGTTCTTACAGACGACTCCCAATGATTAAAAGAACTCAAAGTCGATTAGAAAAGTGCAGTGAGCTCTTCATATTCACTGGGGAAGGTGGTAGGGAGCAATTCTCCACTGGAGATTACTGAGAGGTTCTGCACTTAAGCCTTTTTATGGGTGGTCAGAGTAACTAAGGTTCTGAAGTGTCATAAGAAGTCATAAAAAACCAAAATCCTGAAGAAACATCAGGATGACATTCCTGAACTGTTTTAGGTTACCTGTGAACTGTGCTGGTACCAAACAGTATCAGAATGAGAAGCTGACAAATGAACAACAGCAATTAGAAAAGGATTTGAAGGCCAATCTAGGGAAAATTTGCCTATAAATATTTCATGGGTAAACATGGAATAGGAAGGAATGTTTTTTGTAGATAAAGAATTGACCAAAGGATAAAAATGTCATTTTTATTAATGGAGGGAGATAATTAGACGAATTTTACAGGACTTTGTATTAAGTCTGTGAATTCTGTTATTTTACCAGCAAGGATTTGACAGTAGGGATTTGTATGATTGTTGCTGATATAAATGTGTTTGAGATGTTAAAAAAACAGTGTGTAAGAGCAGCAGAAGTTACTAGAAGATAGGGTAGCAGAGAAGTGTCGGTACAGTAAATGTGGAGTGGTCACTCAGGGGATAAAGCAATGCTGATTTCACATACACGTTGATGGTCTATGAGCTAGGTATTACTGGTCAGGAAACATCTCTAGATTTAAACTGATGTTGATAGACATACAGAGTGGGATTCGTAGGAGTTACGTCATTGTATAAATGCCTGATGTTTCACTCTGTCTTGGAAAAAGAATGTTGTAGAAAGGTATCAGGAAGGCAGCAAGGCTAATTAAAGATACGGAATGCCATTAGTGCAAGGAAAAGGTAGGTTAGGACTGTTTGACCTGGAAAAGATAGATAACCATTGACACAGTAAATAGGGAATGATTGTTAATTGCTTCACACAATACAAAAATGAGGTGTCATCAAACTGAATTATCAGGTGACAGGTTGAAAACAGAGAACACTTACTCCCAGAATCCGTAGTTTAATTTTCATTTTTTGAGTGGAGTTTATTAAGAGCCAGAAGTATATATGGGTTCAAAGCCGGTTAGGCACATGCATGGAAAGAAAAATATGTATCTTTGTGTTTTAGATACTGCCTGTCACTGAAGATATCTTTGAGCAGCAGACTGCTGGAAATGGGGAGGGTAAACTAAGGATGTGTGTTTGCCCTGTTGTACTCTGTCGTAAGCATCCACTACTGGCCAGTGTCAGGAACAGGATACTGGGCAAGACGCTCTGTTGGTTTGACCCAGTGAGGACGTTCTTGTGCACGGTACAACTTGTAACTAAAGCAGAGGGCTAGGTTAGATGCAAGTAGATACAATCTGCTGCCTGTAGAAATATATTGCTTAAATAGATACATAGACTTGTAACTGACCTTCGTTTGCAGTGACCTGAAATTAGACCGTAGTCATGCAGTAAGGCTTCCAGATTAGTATTGTTAGTATTTCCATTGTTTGTTGGTTCTGGCTTCTTTGACATCAACTACGTGATGTAAATAAGAAATGTATGTGTTAAATTTAATTTTATTTCAATGTACTTAGAAAATCTTGGAAGGTTTTCAAATCTCTGTTTGAAAACAGGTTGTTTGGCAGTGACAGAGCTATATTTGAAAGATGGCTGTTTTTTGTATTTTTAAAGAATGCTTACAAGACAGCAAAATGCCTTTTGGGCTGTAAACCTGGTTTTAGATTATATGGGTTTCACATTATTTTACCAAATATGGTGGTCCTTCAGAATTATCACTTATTTAATTTAAAATAACAAATTACTTTTATTTAAAAATAACTATGTTTTGGCAACTTGCATACCATTCTGGTGCAGTTGTCACTTAAAATTAAAAATAGAATAGTATTGCTATACTTGGCAGTCAGTACTGTGGTAGCACAGCATAACTTAGTCGTGCAAGAATAAAAGTGTCTTACTCATACTTTTATATTCAATGTTTTTATCTTAGTGTAAACCTCATGAAGACCAAATTAGACCCAGAAGGACTGGGCATCATACTACTGGGTCCCTTTCTGCAAGAATTTTTCCCTGAGCAGGTAATCAATATAGCTTTATTGCTTAAGAGCATTGTCTATTCTGTTTGGCTTTGAGATTCATTAAAAACTTGCATCAATATCACAAGAGTAATTTTTAATAAGTATTGCATTCATTCAACTCAGCTGATCAGCAGATAACTTCTGTATTCCACCACAAATGGTAGACTTCTGTTTTCTGTAACATGTCCATGATTTTGTCAGCCTTACACTGGAAGGTAACTCCATTGTAGCAACAAATTCTAAATTTAACTTCAGGAAATACATAATCATTTTGCATATGACATTGAATTGTTTCCTTAGAAAGTTCATCAGAATTTGGTTTTTATGAGAATAAATGACCATACTGGTTTTATGAATATTAAAAATATTGCCAGCAAATGGGAAAAGGTTGCAAACATATTTAAAACTATTTTTATGTACATTTCTTAATCATGTAAAATTTTTAACAGTTTAACAAAAAGTCACTATAGACTTAGGTTTAACATATGTGGGAGTTAGGGTATTGGAAAATTATTTTCCAACTCTCAGTCTGTTCCATATATTCTTTTAAGACTGCACCACTACTGAGAGGCAGGTACTAGTACTAGTACCTAGTACTGCTGTCCTCTTTTGCCTTTGCTTTGGATCACATTTTCTTGCCCTCACACTGCCTCCCTGCCACCAGGAGCCTCTTTAAACAGATATGTGGTAAACCAGAACAGGGTTTGGGGAAGAGCTCTCTTTGCAGGTGTCTGGGGGCTTGTTCCGTGGCAATGCACATGCTTGTATTGGCAAAAGAGAGCAGGTTTATCTGGGGATGGAAGGGTAGGGTGGTGGAAGCAGGAGAAGGGCTGAGAGGAGTACTTCTTTAAAGATTTTTTAGCTTAATGTGTCACTGAAACTATGTGGTTTAATTTTTACAATCAAGGAAATGTGGAACTGCTGGGTTCTAAGCGCCTTCAGCAAGATACATTTTGTTAAGGATTGTGTAGCATTGGGTATAGTATTCTGTACTATGAAACATTCTGGTCAGTCAGAAGACACTAGAATTGCACTGGCAAAGATGGTAGGGACTGAAGATATCATTCAGAGGCTTTCATCATCTAGAGGAAAGAGAGGAGTTAATTTGCTCTGGACTTCTAGAATTATATCAGCATTGTATTTTTGCCAACTGTTTCTTCTTCCTTTCATTTGTTTATACAGCAGTGGAAATATATGCACAATTGAATATAATTTATTTATTACAATTATATTACATTTGTAAATCTGGAAGACTCCACTGCTTAACTTTAGGCCCCAGATGCTTAGAAGGAAATTCAGAAAGCCAAAGAACATCCTTCGTAACCAGCTGTGTCTAGACTGTCCGATACCACAGGCCATAGATAGTTGGGGGAGAAAAGAGCCATTGTATGGGGCTGCTGCCTCTCTTTCCTGTTGCAAGGGCATCATTGACTGAAGAAGGGAAGCTGGAGAGCAAAGCACAGTGCAGTCATGGGCAGAACCCTGCCTTGGTCAGCTTGGTGGAGGAACTCTTGGCCTGCTGTAAAGTTGGAGCCCCCGAGTCAATGCCTGTCAAGTGCTAATTCCCTGCTACATGTGATTCCCCACCACTCAGTTTTGCCTGTCTTGTACTGTTCACTGGTTCCAGTACAAATATGGGAATTGTTACTGCCTTAGGGGTGCTGTTTAACTGGCATGTTTTTGTTTTGGACTGGAACCTGTCAGTATCCATTTTTTCAATCTGTCTGTACTCTGTGGATCAGATAGCAGTAGCTTTTACCCATACTGACACCTGAAAGAATTCTTCCTGAAATTCTGCACAAATGAAGATTAATGTCTTTCTTTCAAATATTTTGAGGAAATAGCAGATAGATTCTTACTCTCCTAGAAAGTACTCAACTCCACCTCAAATGTAGGAGAGTATCTCAGCTTTTCTTCTGAAGGCTGCTGGCTTAGAAAAAAATTATTGAAAACTATTCAGCCTGACTCTTTACTGCTTAGGGCAGTCACCTGGAGAGGGGGATTCCTGAATTCCCTGCTGGCCGTTTTTCTGGTGGGTTTTTTTGTTTTTGGTTTTTTTTTTTTTTTTTTTGGAAAAAGTAATTGCACAGAATTCATAACTTCCATGGGACAAAAAGTGGAAAGCAGCATTTTTTTTTCTTTCTGGGTGAGCATAACTTCTTCAGGGAAATGAGTGTCCTCTTCCCTCCCAGCAAAGCTTAATTTTACTTATCTCTGTGAAGCAACTTCTGTAAAGCAGAGTTACCACTTATCTTCCTTTTCACCACCCTCCTTCCACTGAATAGCCTGGATGGCTGTGAGAGACCCATAGGGAGATAGAGTTTGTGAATCATTCAAGAGTAGAAAAATGAAAGAGGGTTTTTGTAATGTGATGGATGTACTGTAACCTGAGCAGATTTATTCTCGTTCCAGCCTTTACTTCCATGTGCTCAAAAAAGGGATAAGCTTTTGTTTGGAGCCTGGTCCGGTAGGCATAAAAGAGCTGATAATACACCTGATTTGTGTTTCCTGGTTCAGTGAAATCCAAAGCTTTCGGTCCTCTTAGGACTAAAACATTTAAACACCTGGAATAGTAAATCAACAAGAGCCAGTACTTTTGCTGTTGGACCTCAGCAGAACCGGTGTCTTCAAAATTAGTTACCTTAGGCATGGGAGTATATTAGCTTTTTAGCTCTCAGATGGAGGGCCAGAGATTGGATCTGGTCCTTAGTAAAATATTTCGTGGCATCCAAACAGTGACAAATAAACATGCATGTGACTACTGCATAAGGTGTCTGACATTAAAAATTAGGACAGCTTCTACAGGGTTAGTGCTGAAGTTGTAGTTCAGAGTGTCCAGGTGAACCCAGAAAATTATGGTGTGCTCTTGGGGGCATTACTCATTAATTTACTGACAGCTGTTTTTTTATTTCTAATAAGAAAGGTAAAATGAAGATTGTGTCACCTAAAAGAAATGGTACTTTTTAGGTTTCCTTGAGTCTTCCTGGTTGAATGCATCTGTCTAGCTGTAAAAAGGAGGCACAGTGTATGTCACATGAAATTAACTGTCTTCTTTGTACTAGGACTCCAGGGTTTCAGAGTCATTTACTGTTTACCATTACAATGGACTGAAGCAATCTAATTATAACGAAAAGGTAAGATGTACGTCTAAGCCCTAATAATAGTAACTATGCAAAACTGAATATAGTTACAGGCAAAATACTCTTAACTTGAAACAGATGTTTTACAGAGCTATTATTTTGATAATTTTCTTCCAAAATTATGTATTTGGAATTGGAAAGCTACTATACTGCATTGCTTGGCCAGACCACGTCTCTGAAACTCTGCATTTTGAAAAGAGCACTTCTTACACCTACCCGTCATAAGGGGGGTCTGAACTGTAAGGGACAGTGGAGATGTAACATACACAAAATGCAACTTTCAGAAGTAACTCTACATCTAAATTAGGTGTTCAGAATTTTTCGTGAAATTTTTTAGTAGTCCAGGCTTGCATCAAAAATTAGTATTTTTTTGAGCCATTTACTGAGGAAACGAAGATGACCTGTTTCATTTTCAGTGTTCTTGAAAAAAGCGGTATACCAGACACAATATGACTGATTCTAAGTTCCTGAAGGAGAATTTAGAGTAAAAGATCGTAAGGCATTAAGAGCCATAAGGAACAAGAATGACTTCAAGTAAGAAGACTGTTCCAGAAAATATACCTTCTCGGTCTTTGGAACAGCTTGTTGTTAAGTCCTTAAAATCACCCCTCTGAAATCTCCAGGGGTTTCATACCCCAAAATGTAGGCATAAGCATTCAAAGATTAGGGTTTTTCGATGTCATACCTCCCTTTCATTAAAAAAAGAAGTATGTAAAACTTCACAGATTTGACGTGTATCATAACAAATCCTCTCCTAAACTGGTGCAAATAATCATCTCATCTTACAGTTTTTGAACAGGCTGACAGAGTTGGGTTTACTTTGACAGGTCATGTATGTAGAAGGCACAGCAGTTGTTATGGGCTTTGAAGAACCAATGCTGCAGACGGACGACACTCCCGTGAAGCGCTGCTTGCAGACCAAGTGGCCGTACATAGAACTGCTCTGGAGCACAGACCGGTCCCCTTCCCTGAACTGAGGGGTTGTCCATGGACAGCATCCGGCCCTTGGATCCTCGGCCGGGGATGCGGAATTGCAGTTTGCTTGGGGAGTGGTATACTTTGACTGTGTGGAGTTATACACTGGTATCATTGATGAATTGTAAATAATGATTACAAACACTTTTTCAGTGTTAATTGGAATATTTAATTTTTTAATCAGATTGATTTCTATTATAATAGTTTGTCTTTTTTGGCCACTGTAGTACTGTTAATGTGAGTTATCCTAAAAAAAAGCCTACTTATAAAGTCTTACCATTATTTTCCCATCTCATGAAGATTTGAAAAATTCTGATATTGCAGAATCTGCATATTAGATGTCAGATCTTTAAAACATGAAACATATTCAGCTTTCTCAGAATCATATAGGCATGTTTTATTATTTAAATTATATTAGCTTACATTACAGTACCATAATGTGTGGACTAAACTGGCCTTTGCACTGGATATGTTTTAATGAGTTAAAATTTTCTGCAGTTTTTCCTAAAATCTAATTTTACCTAAAGAGCTTGCACAATGTGACATAAATATGATACATTTCTAGGAATAAGTATAATTCTTAAATACTCTTTCTTGGCAGTTGTATATTACTGTGGCTTAGTTATTGGGCATGTTAAAAGTGAACAGAAAATCTGAGGAAAAATAGATATATTAATATTTATTTGAATTTGTATAAAAGAAATGTAAAAACAGCAGAAATAATTTCTTGTTCTATAATCTTTAAACTATTCAAACTTATAATATTGCCAAATACCTCTTCTTAATTTGTCCAAACAGCAGTGTAAGCCAGCATTACTGTATGTGTTAAGTGCATGAGAACATCTGTTATTACATTATTATATTCCTTTATTTATTGTCAACTTCTTAGCCCTAAAATAAAATCTTTTCCTTGAATCATATATTATTCAAAGTTTGGTTTACTTGGACTTGTTTGCTGCTTCTCTGAGATGATGAAAAGAGACCACAGGTTTAGAAATGTCAGCTCGCATTTTGGGGGAGAAAAAACCCACACCAAAAGGTAATTTCCTAACTTTTGGAATTACCATGACTATTCCTTATTGCAAACTGACAGCAGAGTATCTTAGTATTAAGAGAGGGTTTTTTTTCTACATTCCTTTTTCTGAAAAATAAAAAAGTTCCTTTGCAGATAACAATAATTTGAAAAGATTCCTGAGTTTGTCCTAGGACTCACTTTTCTTAGAGCACAAGTATTCTGTCTGGTGGTGTGGGCCTGGCATTAAAAACTTGTGCAACAGTGGTATTACTGCTGAAAACTGTAGGTAACAAATTAAGACAATCTGCATGTCAAGTGTGAAACTTTACTTTTCAAAAAATAGTCAAGCTTGATAGGGATTTGTTGTAGCTGGTTTTGCACATTTAACATAAATGTCATTAGACTTCCACTGATGCCTTGGAACGGGAAAATTCACTTTTCTGGCTCTTTGTCTTGAATGCTGGTGTCTGTCCTTGGCTTGTACTGGAGTATCTCACACCAGATTTTGCACTGAATCATAGCTAGAATCTGTTAGATTATGCATCCTTTTTCCTAGCCCACTCATAAAATTTATGTTCTATCTCACAGAAAAAAAATCAATTAGAAGCCCAGCTGATGTGAGATCTGTATATAAGCATTAGTCTGGATTAAAACTGTACTCTAGAGACATTTAGCCAATGATAGTGTGATATAAGAACCCTCATTCCTGTATCCTTTTTCCTTCATACTGCCTAGTTGTTAGAGGCCTGGCTTCTGGTTTATTTCACTTGCTTTCGGATTACAGAGGCTAACTAACAATGCTTTATGGTATTTAGACAGCTCATCTGAGAACCTCAGCCAAGTGAACCTTTCTATCCTTTCTTCCCTGATGAGCAAGATGGGAGAGATTCTGCCTTTATGGAAATTTGCTATTTGTCCCTAAAATAATGTGGTTATTTAGACAGCAGACTTAAAACATGCAGGGCATTAATGTTTGCTACCTTTTATTTGCTCTAATAGAAAAATATCTAGGAACCTACACAATTTTCACAGGTTGTTCTGCTTTAAGCGCTGCCTCTGTATATGGGTGTATGTGTATATTGCAGTTTGCAAACTGAAGCCTAGTCGATAATATCAGAGCACTCGATGGGATTAAATACATGCTGTAAGTAGCCAGAGCAAATTGATAATGCTAACTGTAAGAAAGCATGTGAGCTAAATATGCAATTACATGACATTTTGATTAATACCCTAGGGGTTTTTACATATTGCATAGTCATTCAATTTTGATTGCCAAGGAAAGGACAGTATCTTCTTGGAGGCAGCTGCTGTCCTGTCTGGCAGCACAGCACTGTTAGCAGGATGTCAGACAGTTGGTCTGGAAAACTGGCTTCTCCTTCCCATGTCTCAAAACCCTTTGAGACAGAAGATTGTTCAGATACATGTTGGTGTCTTTTTGCTCTAAATTCCCTTTCATAAAAAAGAGGTGATAGGGGGAAAAGGATCCTGGAGTCAGCTGCTGGCTAAATGGTAAAAGAAATTACTCCTACACTTTAATGTATACTGAGGTTCAGTCAGACAGCTCCAAACAAGTTACCTAAGTAAATAATGGAAAGACTACTTCTACTGCTTCATATTAGCCCACATGACTTAGGTTTGAAGGCTGAAGGCTAACAAATACATACTTGCTTTGTTGAAGTCTGAACTGTTAAAGGTAAGCAGCCAGTACAAACCCAAATGTAAATATCCTTGTTAGAATCCACACAAGGGGCCCTTTAAAACAGTGAATCACTTAAGTACATGCTGGGAATTTCGGGTTTTAGATACTTTTGTTGAAGCTTTGTTCCTTCAGACAATTACAATTTCTGCTTATCCGGTCCATCTGTATGCTTTCTCTTATCTCTCCTTGTGTGGATGAGTTTAGGTCAAAGAAGCCCAAGATGGGCCTTGATGGAGCAGGCAAGTGATGTGGGAGTAAAATCCACTGGAGGAGAGGAATGGCTGTGTCTACACATCAGTTCCCGAGCGGAAACAAGAACCTCCCTTATTGCAATGCACTGATTGCTGTCCAACGAGATGAGTGTCTGCAGTCAGGCTGTGGGCAGCTACTCTGGATGCTCCTGCTTGCGAGCGAGTCTGCTCAGCACAAAACATCCAGCACGTTCCAGGGAGCACCTTCAGCTCCCCGGGGCTGTGCCGAGCCCTGTGCTGCAGCTCTGCTGCTGGCAACAGCCAGAGGTGCAGTGGGAGCACAGTGCAGCCACAGCTTCCCCTGCAACATCCCATCCTTTGGGGTCTCACACACAAAGCAGCCAGTCTCTGCTTTCACCAGCATGGTGGATTGGCTCATAAGACTGTTTTACATTGATTTTGTGTGATTAAACTAGTTAATACTTATAACTAATGAAAAATCAGTATTTCCCGGAGATCTCTTGAAAAGAAACACATTTTTCTGCAGACTATATGCTTTGATTGATAGAAGATTTAATCTCCTCAATCTAAAATTAGCTTTAATGCTTTTCATGTAGGAATTACTTCTGCTAAGATTTTTAACTTGGAGAATGTTCACAAATGTAAAGTTCAAAGAGGAATGCTGAACATCTTTTGTCGGCATGTCATCCTGAATTCAGATCCATCCCACAGACTCACTCTCTTCGTAAAGCATGGTCACATCCTCATTTTATCCTCTTGTGACAGGATAATCAATACAAAATACTGTCTATGTAGTGGTTTCAACTACAGTTCAGGAGAAGGCTTCTGGCCTACAGAAACTAAACTAGGAAACAATTGAAAGGAAAGGTAAGTTTTCCTGTGGGAATTTGACATTTCAGCCTCTGTACTGCCATGTTTTGAAAAGATTTAACAGTAAAATTGTCATTGATTTTTATAAGATTTATGTTAAAAGCCCGTACAATTCTTTGAAATACTTGTTCCTCTGCTAGCAGGTTCATTATTAAGTAATAGCATAAATAACACTAAAGCTCTGATAATGAAGCCTCCTACAAAATATTAATATTTAAGTTTTGCCTCAGCAAAACTTTCCATAGAAGATTTGACTCAGCTATTTTTAAGATTGGAAACACCATAATGACATACTAATATCAACTGCACATAATATTAGCTGTAGAAATCTACACCATGAATCTTACATTTTTCTTCATAAATTACTTAATCCCACATCTGACCTTCCACTTATTCTGTAAGGTAGAAAGTGATTTTTAGACTCTTGGATAAATGTTCTTATAAAAGCTCTCTGTCCTGGCTCCAGGTGTGGTTCTAGAGCCTGTTAAGACTTTTTAGTTAAGATATTCAAAGCAGTTAATGTATCGGACCACAGGTATACTAAAGTGCAAGCTTCAGTCAACCAACAACTGGGGGAGCTGCTTACCTCTTACACAGTGCAGATCAGTGTCCAAATATTTCTAAAGTCTGAGGAAAGCAAGATGTGAAATAAGCTTCCAGTGATCAGAACAGATCCAGGTTGTGTAGAGAAACAAAATCCTTAGAAGCAAAACTTACATTGTTTTTGTTTATCTCTTTGAACTGATTTGGAATATCCTGCATGCATGTCTCTTCTTTATAGAGAGAAAAAAAAAAAGGAACAGTGTAAGGGGAGGGGGACTGCTGTAGGTTAACACTTTGGGGGTAAGAAGATCTTGATAGACCGTTCCTTCTTTTCATGCTGCCCTGCCTTCCTACAGGTTTTAGCACTGATAGCTATTTGAAGCACTTTTTTACTTTTTAAAATTCAGCTCAAACCCACCAGGTTAGGTGGCATGTGTTTCTAACTGAAAGGCAGGCACAAGGGGAGCACATGAGAACTTCCTGTGTTCTTGCTCATGCCTCTTCAGCTTAATTGGTGCGAACACTCACCTATCTTCAAATCTGCTAATTACTGAATTTTAACTGTTTTGGATGGATCTGTACAAGATGGCCACAGCACCAGAATGTGCTGCCTTCTCACTTGAGTGCCAGTGTTCAGGATTGCAGTCTGAGTAGTTCTCTTAGCCCCAGAAACTACATTTGTGACACTCAGCCCTGGAACTGATTGCTCTGCTAAAAAAGAGCATTATTATTATTATCATCATCATTATTTAGCATAAGGCAACACAACACAACTTCTGAATGCCTTCAATTGCCTTAAAACGGCATGACTTTTAAGACTAGGTGTTAATCCTAAAGTCATTCCAAAGTACCTCACTTCTGAATTTATTACTGGTGCTTAGATCTCTAAGAGATACTTGTACAATATGAATGAAATAATGAAATAGTGTCAATGGTGATGTTTCACCATTTAACAAAGTAAATTCTGCATAAATATAAGGCAAGCAGAATTAAGGGATATTACAAGCCTATGGGGATAGCTAAGGATCACACAGTTAATGCTGGAAAGAAACACACAGTTCTATTTTTGTGAAAAGGAATGTCAGTCTTATCTGAATAATCTTGCCAAAAAGCACTTAAAATAAAACAAACACGAAAGTAAAGTAACCAGAACATCACAGCAAAACAAACTGCTCTCAGCTGCTTTCATAGGTAGATCTACTGTAGCATGTTTATAAATGGGTTTTCTATTCTTTTGATCTATCTCTGATTCTGTTTTGGACATATCTGCATTATAAATGCTGAAAAACTATTCTTCTTTCTTGTTGTCACAGAGCTGATTACATGGAAAATAAAATGTTTATCCTTTTTGTCCTACCTTTTCGCTGGCCAGAAAAAAAATACAAATAATGCTGTCCCCTCAAGATGTGGGTATAATGCCACATTTAGCTTTATAGGGGAAGGGAGCATTTCAGGCAGTCAGGTTTTTCTACATATTCTTAACAAAACCAGTTAAAACTCTGTTGTGGGACTTGCAGGGGCAGAACAGCTCAAGAGAGGAATTATACAGCCCCATCATTTTTAATTAGTTTTACGAAGGAATTACTAGAGGAGCTTTCTGAAAGCATCATTCCATTTATGTGCCACGTGCAGTTGGCTATTTCTGTGGGAAAAGCAGCGCGACACCTGCTCCTGCATGGAGCTGTGCTAGGTGCTAGCAGTGCGAGGTGCCCCCTTCAGCTCATTAAAGCTTTACGTAGCCAGGCACTGACGGAGAAACTCTGACAGGAACAGAGGAATGCATCTCGTAACGGGCTCTGAACTCTGTGCCCAGCTTTGCACTTTCCTCTGGTTAAAAGGGGTTTTTCGTTGCTGGGGTTGTTTGGTTTCTATTTAATAATGGCCATGCCGAGCAACCACATAACAATCTGATGAAGGTTTACATTTTTTCAATGCACTTCAGTTTCCTAAAAGAGATTTTCAAGTACCGGGCTCTTCAGTTCAAACTCTTGAAAATGCTGGAAGTCGAGAGAAATTCAACTAGAAACCGCCAGCCCACACTCCGACATCTCCCCCTGGGAGCACGGCCGCCGCAAGGCAGGCACGGGTAGCCGCTGGGGAGGCACGGGTAGCCCAACAACACGGTAGCCACTGAGCAGGCACGTAGCCCGCAGGACGGGTAGCCCAGGCAGACACGTAGCCACTGGCAGGCACGGGTACCACTAGCAGCACGGTAGCCCAAGCACGGGTAGCCACAGCAGCACGGGTAGCCGCTGGGGAGGCACGGGTAGCCCAAGGCAGACACGGGTAGCCACTGAGCAGGCACGGGTAGCCCCAAGGCAGGCACGGGTAGCCGCTGGGCAGGCACGGGTAGCCGCTGGCAGGCACGGGCAGCCCCAAGGCAGGCACGGGTAGCCGCTGGGCCAGGCATGGGGCAGTCCCTGTGGCCGGCGCTCCCCGCAGGTTCCCGGCCGGAGCCGCTCCGCGCTCGGTGCCCGCAGCCGCGGGAGCCTCGCCGGGCAGAGCGGGCCGCCAGGGGGCGCCCGAGCGCGCCTCCCCCGCGGGGCGAGCGGGGCCCAGCGGGGCCGAGCCTCCCGCGCCGCCCCCCGCCCGCGCACGGCGCGGCCGGACCGCTCCTCTCCTCGCCGCTCCGCTGTGCCCGGCTCCTCTCTTCGCCGCTCCGCTGTGCCCGGCTCCGCTCCTCGCCGCTCCGCCCCGCCCCGCACGGCCGCCGCACAACTGCGCTCCGCTCCGCCGTGCCAGTGGGAGCCGGCCGCGGAGGCGCCGAGGATGCTGCCCCTCAGCCGCGGGCGGCCCCCGCTGCTCCTCCTGTCAGCGCTGCTCTGGGCGCCGGCGCTGGTGGCTTTCAACCTGGATGAGGAGAAGCTGACGGTGTACAGCGGGCCCCCGGGCAGCTACTTCGGGTACTCGGTGGACTTCTACATCCCCGACCCCAGCACGTGAGTGCCGCCACCGGGGGTGGCGGGGCCGGGCCGGGGAGCGCTTTGGGAAGGCGGTGGGCGGACGGCGGCATCGCTGCCGCGGGGTGACAGCGCCCATCGCCCGCCTGTCCCGATGGCCCCGGTGACCTCCCGGTGTGTTTCGCAGGGTCAGTGTCCTGGTGGGAGCTCCCAAAGCCAACACCACGCAGCCAGATATCGTGGAAGGAGGAGCGGTGTATTACTGCGCCTGGCCCGCCGCCCGCTGCAGGCAGATCCCCTTCGACAACACCAGTAAGTGCGCGGCTGCCCCGCGGCCAGCGCCCTGTGCCGCGCCGCCGTGCCCGGGTCCCCCTCGGCTCCTCCGCCATCCCTTTACTTGGGTCGCTTTGATCCGAGGATCTGCACTTCGCCGGAGAAATCCCATCCTGGGAGTCTGAATTCATGTGCTCTTGCGGGGAAGGGTTCTATGGTCCCCAGAGAAATAACGGGACTGTGACCTCCTGCATGAGTAGTTCGTCTTAATAACTGCCTTTTTTTTTTCTTCTTCTTCTTCTTGAATGAAGGGCATTTGTTGCAGACTTCTGCTTTGGAAACACTTTTGCACGTTCAGAAGGCAAAGCCTCAAAAGCCTTGTCTCACACGTCCCTGAACCTTGGAAATAACAGGATTTCTAGTCTTTGCTGCTAGTTTCAACGAGGGGATTTCTGGCTGTTCAGATGGATGAAGTGCCTCGTGTGGCATGCTTATTTAATTCTACTCAGAAAGCAAGAATTTTATTTCAGAATAGTGAAGCTAGATGCAAACCGATTTAGGCACAATGTGGATAGATTATATCCACTTCCAAAGTCCCAAGACAGATGTTTCTTATTTAATTAGAGGGAACACACGTTTTAAACAATTCAAGCTGTTTATGTTTTCTGTTGTCTCTTTATAGGTCTTGAAAATAAATTAAACCTACTGTTTGCAGAGACTTTAAAACTGATTCCTTTATTTAGGCAGGCTTTGACAGTTTGAGCATTAAGCAAAAGTTATTCTTTAGGTTATATTGAACCTTAATATTTGTGGTTTCTTGAAATGGGAACACAATTCTTTTTTTTCTCAGAAGAGCTCACTTAACTGTAGCAAATAAGCAGTGCAGTTCTTCACTCCTCCTAACTCCAGCCACCCACATCCTATTACTGTGTTAGTGTCTAGGAACACTGGTCAGGATGACTGTCCCATGATGCTGAGCATTCTTCAAAATGGAGTGAGTGATAGTTCAGGTATGTGTATATGGCTACTTGGGCAGGTAATGCTATGTACAGCATCTGGTTATGCATGGAAATGGAAATGTACAAGGACAGTATGCCTACATTATTTTAATTGTTATATGTCCTGAGTATACATATTTAAAATAAAATGAGGAAATTGAGGAAATATTCACGTATTTCCCATCTTATGGTTAGATAGTTTGTGTAACAGAAGTGGAACGTATTATCTATACAAAATAATTTCAAGTTTGAATAGAAAACTTACAGACCAAATGAAAATTCCAGTGCATTTTTTGAAGGAGAGTTTTGAAAAATTAATGAAAGTCTAGTGATGAAACCTAGAAGAACATCTGACTTTCCTGTGGGAAACATGGGACAACTCCATACTCTTCGCAGAGATGTCTCTTTGCAGATAACTATGTTTTGAATAAAGGCACAAAAAACCTGAGGCGTAAATATATCCGTAAGGCTTTGGACTGTATCACACAACTATTCAGCTTGGAATCTCCAAAGGGTGGTTCACTCAGTCTTCCTGAGATGGTTGTGTCCATAGATAGAATGCTCACTTGTAGACAGCTGAAGTCCAGCCAGAGAGTGACCATTGTGTAGGCAGAGACGTCCTTGTGGGACGGATGGCAGCACAGGCAGGTTTTGCAGTGTTGTCCTGGCTCTCTGATTCCAGTCCCAAAGGCAGTAAAGGTGTCATTTTGCACAATTCAGCAATGCCCTGTAGACAAGGACCCCAGGAAGGTTTGCATGGCTTGTACCAACCCCTGTTCTTCATTGCCAGCAATAGAAAGGCCATCTCCAGTAAGCTTTAGGTAACTCCTTTTGCTGATGTGTGGATGTATATTTCATGTCATTTTTTTCTCTCCTAAACCCACTCTTTACAGGATCGAGTTTTCATTCTTTTCCTCTATTCCCCCAAGCAGAGTAGTCCACATGAGCTCTATCCTGGGTGAAACTATTTCAAATAGTCTGTCACACGGTTTCTTTTGAAGCCTTTAGCTATTTTATGCCTACTGGGATTTAGATAGTCCTTAGTAAATACATGGGGTGTTTTCAGTTCATGGCTCTTTCTTGTACTGGCATCTTGTACTCATTATGTCTTCTCCTACAACATCACTCAGAAATATTGCTATTCCCACTTTGAATATTTATTCTAATAAACAGAAAAAAGTCAGTCCAGGTCGTCAGAGATCATACAGGAAGTTGATGATGATGCTGGTGACTGACTCGGGAGGTTTTTCTTCTTCTTCCAGTGCCTTAACCACAAGATTATTCTTTCTTCCAAAACAGAAACACTCAAAAGTTGTTAGAAGACTAGAAGTTCAGCTGTAACAGCTTTAATTTTAAAGATTAATGCTTCATGCCTCATGGGAGATCTTTAAAAGTCTTGTAGAGATTTGGGAATGTTTTCTGAAACAAAACAGAAGAACTACAGAGGCTGCTTCAGAGCTGAAAGATTCCATTTTGATGCATTTTTATACAAAGCTTCAATTTTTCAATACTCTCTTCTTAGTTCTAACTAAATAATATCTCTTTCAGTTAGATTAGCTAAGCAAAGCACAATAAAAGAAACAAAACTACTGAATAATTGGTAGCATTCTTAATTAAGTTCAGAAGTAAAAACTGAGTGGAACTGGAAAGAAAGGGAGAGTATAATGTAACACTTAAAAGGCAGCGTGAACCAACAAGTAGATAAAGAATTTGCTAAATCAGCATTTTTCAGCCTCAGAAGTTCAATTGGGGGGACTTCTAAATTCTCAAGAATTGTTAAAGTAAAGCAGATTCATATATACTATATCCAAAGTTCAATATGTGAAGTTGCTTCAGGTCACAGAAACTAAAATTTTCACTATTACATAAAAATTCAAGAGATGAACAAATCCAAGAGGTTGAAAGCCAGTGGCTTAAATTGCATAGGAGCAGGAGGGCTCACGTCTTCTGTTTCTGAGGAGTGGATGCACAAATGAAGCTCAGGTATGTTGCATTCAGTGTGAGTTATGTTTTGCTCTTGAGGAGAGAATGTACAGTGAGTACACTTGGATGATATTTGGACTTTCACTGCCACAAACAAGTATCTTAAGTGGACATCTAATTGGTAAGACTCATGTAACTACACAGAATATTTCTGTTTCCACAAGAACAGCACACCTAATTTCAAGAGAGGTTCCCTTGTTTGAAAATGCTTTCATGTTATTTGTATTAACACTGTTACTGTCTTGGTCCTACTAAATGAAAATAGTGAGGACACTGGCTAGCATTGTCTGATGGCTTTAGTCAAGATTCTGAACATTTTCAAATATCTTGGTGTGGATGTGAGGGAACCAAGTAAGTGACAGACGCCTTAGTTAAAAACCTAGTCTTGCTTAGGATAATTTTATGATGTTCAGTGCTGAGATAGGATGATTTTTTGTTCTGTAAAGGCTGTTTGATTGGCGGGATTTTTTGTTTATTTATTTAGTTATGTGAGTAATATATTTTTATTTTTAAAATAACTGGAGTGTTATTTTTAAAAAAGCCATTCTCTATCCTGAGCCGTGGAGTCCTGAAGGAAGAACGCAAGTGCCAGGCCTAACTGAATCTGACATCCTGACACTGGTGGGAGAGAACTGCAGTGTGGGTCAGGGATATGACAGTGCAAGGGTTGCACCCACAGTCACTGACAAGGTGCAGCTAACCTCCCTGTTACCACACAGACTGTGGCACTCAGTATTGAACTTTTTTTTTGGGTCATGTAAGCTTTAAATGACAAAAGAAAAGTCTGGTTTATGAAGCCTCCTTACTCTTTTAATTTTTCCTCAGAGACTAAGATGAGGGAGTAGACACTGTATTCCCAAGGAGAGATACAAATAACCTTTAAAAAATGCATGACTACTTCTGAGTGCCATGTTCAACCTGTCAAACACAGACTGAGCTGCTTACTACTAGCAGTGATACTCATAAAGAAGGCATCTGCTGAAATCATCTCTGTGGCCCTGTGCATGTGTTAGGATGCTTAAGATGGTCTGAGTGCTATGAGCAGCTGCCTAACCTGTGTTATTGTGGAACTGTATGTGGACTACACTACCCTGCTGAGAGTATGGCTTAATTGGAGTTAATAGAGGTGCAGGAGTATCTGCAGCCCATTCCTAAAAGCTGCATCACCTAACTGAAATCGCTCTAGAGGTTGTTGTCCCAGATGGTTGCTAATTTTTCTGGCTACCTATCACTGTTCTTCATAGTAGCTAACCTAGAGGTTTCCAAAGCAATGAGATTATTTAGTTGCATCAATAACTAATCCTACTGATGAAATAGCATTCCTGACAAGCAACAGAGGGGCAAAGGAGGGAAGGAGGGTGAAATTTCGTCATGTAGGATTTGAGCTGACCCATCCATAAGCAAGTCATGTAACCAGACATTCCCATATGGGTTGGCCAGTGAAATGGCCTGCAGCCAAGAAGGGGCTTTAGCAGGAACTCCTGTGTTTCCTGCCGTTGATACAGCACTGACTCTGCAGTCCCATGTTTGCACTTTAAAGCTCCCTAAATCTGTGTGCCAGGGTCAAGGCTCTGGGAAGAAGCTCAAAGCACTGCCCCTGAGAGCACAATGGGTGCTTTAACCTGCTCCATTGCAGCATGGAACTGAGATAAAGTATAATGGAAGGGCTTTTAGTATCCCCTTACTCCAGGAAATATAGATTGAAGGGCAGTGACTCTTCTCCCTTGTTTCCCTACTTTGTGAAGTTGTCCGGTTGCATTGCAGTGTAAGGCTGTGATACTCTGAAACTCAATGAGAGGACAGGGAAACAAGCGTTGGCATCATATTAAAGGCTTGTGGTCTGTCTTTGCTCTCTTACCTACACAAAGCTAACTTCAGTTTCTTCTGTATGAAATGGGTTTACAATGACTATTTCTGCCTTAACACTGAGGTAGAGTTACCAGGTTTCAGCTGTGTGCTCTTCCATTCAGCTGCCAGGAGAGGTAGCAGGAGAGCAATATCAAGAAAGCTTTCTCGTCTCTTGATGAACTAGGAAACTTCTGAACCATTCAAAGCATCTTGCAGCCAGCAGCAGAATTAAATACCCCCTAAAGTGCACTGTTGCATTTGAAATCTGTTAAAAAGTAGATTGTTTGGATTTTGGAAACTCATTATAAAGGTCACTTTTAGTTGTAATACTTAATAGACTGCATCAAGTTCTTATATTTTAAATTAGGTGCTGAAGGCAGAATTTTAGATACCACTTCCCTTAAGTTTCCAGAACACACTGGGGTGTTTTCTTTGCTATCAGTTAACTTTACTGGTTTTACTAAAAGGTTTTATTTTTCTAAAGTAGCTAGAAAAAAATCTGAACAGCCTCTGGAGAGGAGCAGGGAAGGGGGATATGAATCAGTTCTGACCAAGTGTGCAGTTGATAAAAAACATGAGCTAATCTGGCCAGCAGTTGAGCTGACTGTAACAGAACCCAGGTACTCTAAAAGGAAAAGATGTATTGTGGAACTCGAGAGCTTTAGTTACATGAAAAAATCATTAGCTGTTGAGATAGTAAGATTCTGGGGAAAACTTAGAATCCTGTTATAAAACAGAATTTGCATCTCAAGAGAAATTGCTGAGAGAGAACTTTGTTGTACTTTTAAATGTTGACACTTTTTAGTCCACTGTGCCAGTAAGACCTTATCTGGAACATCATGGGTCACTTGTAGCATTCTGATTTATAATAGACCCTCATGAGTTTCTTTTGTAAGTCTCAGCCCTATCTAAAGAAAGGAAAAAGTACTCTTAGCTATGTTAGTTCAAGCCCTGAGGTCTTAATTTGTTTTTGATCAGATTTTATTTGGGGAAAAAATCCTACTGAGTTTGATGATTTCTTTTTTTTTTTTTGATTCATGGAATGAAAGTCCAAATAAAGCTCTCTAGATATGATCTGTTAAATTAAAATGACTCATATGAATAGCAGCTAAGTTGCAGTAAAAAACAGAAATAAAACAGAGGTTGCAGAACCAGATAAATCTAAATATAGAAGCAGCTCTTCTCATCATGACAGCATTTTGCATCTCCTTACTGTTTCTCAACACTACGAAGTCCCTTTTTTCCCCAGCTTTAATTAAAAGCAATTGTTTGGCTTAGTTCCCTAAATCATACCTAGTGTTTAACTCTGCATTTGAATTGTGTCTCTGGTGAGGGTCAAATACCAATGACCCTGTGAAAGTTACTGAGTTAGCTTTGTTTTGTAATGGGTGGTATCATTGGACTCTTATGGTAGTGGTACGGTGGTAGGATTGTCAAGATTCCCTCGTTTCCCTCACTTCTAGAATATGGGAGCAAGTATGGCAGTACAAACTCTTCCTCTCCGTCTTCCCTTCTGTAAGCCAGAACACTAATGGTGCAGTGAAGCTGATTTCAAAGTTAACTCAATTTGCTCAGAGCCTTTTGTAGCCAGCTTCTGAAACCACCCCAGAGTGGAGATCCATAGTCTCTCTGGGGAATCTCTTAAGAATTATTCAGAAATTCCGTTGCTGCAACTTGTGTCTTGTTGCCCCTTTTCTTTTTGCTGCATACCTCAAATGGGGGCTTGGCACTCTCTTCTCTCTACTTATTGAACAGCGGATGAAGCACAAATAGATCTTTGCTTTTTCTCTTCTTTGGGCCAAACACCTTCAAGTACTGATGTCTCAAAACTGTACATAACATTCTGAGTGTTGTCTCCACGTCAGGGATATTCACTTTCCTTTATCTGATTAAATTTATAGAAATATTTGTTTATGTGTTTGCATTCACATTTTATACAAATATGGATAGATTTAGGTGATGATTATTCACCTCTGTGTATATATAATGATGTACAAATATATGAAATCCATGCATTGCATTTTATTTTCCTTGTATTTTTTAATATGATGAATATGCATAGGTACATACATACACAGATATATAAAAACTGGTATTTGAAAGGGATTTCCCATCATGGATGTAGGCACAGATCTGAGGGCAGAGTGTAACTGAATCTGCTACAGATGCCTGGTTAATGGACATCTGTGTTTATCCAGTATATACAGGTAAATACAGAGCATTTAGAAGTAATACTTTTCAAAATTCCAGAATGGTGAAAACTTGCCCGAAAGAGCTGCAGGTGTATTACATAGACAGATACTTTACATTGATTAGAAGTATTGTTTTCCTGTGTTAAGTTTGATTAAAATATTTTCATGGAATCACAGAATCTTTTAGGTTGGAAAAGACCTCTAAGACAATGGAGTCCAACCTTTGAATGATTACCACCTTGATTTACTTTTGTTCATTTGAGTATTTTCAAATTATAAAAGATGCTACATTTTTTACTTGCACTTTTCAAGAACTGAATGAATCACAGTAAGTCACTACCCGTGTTTGCCCATACATCTCATGCAGATATTGGTTAGTATAAAAAAGAAATACTGGTAAGGGAAATGTTTGATTCATGCCTATTAAACTGTTTATAATGTGCTGACTCAGTGAGTGAGAGGAGACCGATTCCCATAGAAAGCACCAAATTTAGCCTAATGTGTAAGGGATGGATTTGCACTTGCTCTAGATTCAGGCTTTAATTCCTACACAGCAATCCTTGCTATTGCTCTGAACATAGGTTTGCTTTCTGCTGTCCAAACTCAAATTTTTCTGCTTGTCCAGCTACTCTTTTGGCAATGTAAGAGGCTTTTTTTTGCCTTTGGTAGCCCCTACGCACCTCAACTAAAAAAATGGGTGGAGGACTGCTGGTTTTAATGACCATATTTCTGTATCTCCAGAGCTGCTTCTGAAGATGGATTGTAGGGCAGTCATGACTCCTGCAGTAGAAAATCAGGTGCTTTGGGTTTGCTGAGATGCAATTTAAGGATGTCCTCATACCTAAATTTATATTTATAAATCTCTCTGTTCTTTGCATACTCCTGATTGTCTGGGCCTCAGTCTGCAATAGAGTCTACAGTCTTAGGCAGTACAATTATGAGTGACTCTGGAGCTGCATCCCAAGCCAAATTTGCGAGTCATCCATACTGACCATCTGGAGCAGCTCCTGGGCTGGCTCTGAAGCAGCCCAGCTGGTACTCAGGCACTCCTTGGACCTGTCTGTGGATAGGCTCAGGCGCTGTGTGCCCAGCCCAGCTGCTGCTTTGTACTCTTGCTATCCTTGCACTAGTGTCACATAACATGGTACAAGATAGCCTGGACTCCTTCCTAGAAGGGGCCAGGCATTCTTCTCCAGAAAAGAAGATGATATTTGAATGCAAAAATTCACACCAAGTTTTCACTGCTCACAAAAATATAGCTATGTGTAAGGTACAGTATAGACTTAGCCTGTGGGCCTCAGATACCCATAAATAGCACAAGGAGAGATATTTCCCTGGCATATAATGGTGTTACCAGGATGCAGGCATGGTACTTTTTTAAATGCCTAGATAATGCTGTTTTGAGGAACATACAGAGTTTTTTTAAATTTAATTGGAATTTGTCTGGGTGAATGAATAGCTTTTATCTGAGTCTAATCTAAGCTGGTCATCCACAGCTATCTACAGTTAGTTTAAAAATAAAAAGGTACTTTTAGGCCATCATTCTTCTGACCCTCTCAGAGTTTTGCTTTAGGAGGAAAAGAACTCGCTTAGGTCATGTGCTCAGACGTAAGTGGATGACTAGCTCAGAAGCGGACAATTGCAGCAGGGCATAGGAATGACACCTTGTGTCTATTCAGACAAGTTAGTTGCATATGTAGCTTTATTTTGCTAAAGTTACACGGGAAGCAGTAGCTGTTTTATAGCATTCTGAAATATTGGTTAGTTGTCACATCCAAACAACTAAGTTGTATTTTAAGGCACAACCTCAGAAACTGGGAATATGACTCCATAGCTCTAGCAAGGATGCTGAACAAAAGTGATCAGAAAATTTCTATCAAAAGAGATTTATCTAGAGAAAAAACTATTAGTTAATTTGTGTGTCTGTGATACTTTTCAAATTATTTCATAATTAAAATCCCATGCCACCTGATGAAGGATTCCTACTACGCCATATGCCACTTAATGGGGTGGGATTCTGTGTGTGCATGTGTACAGTTCTTGCAGATTTGCTGGTAAATTCAGCTGTGGTTTTATAAATCCTGAAAATGGTTGTCCAAGTTTTAAAATTTAACTTCTTTTCAAATATTGGTATACTTTGCCAGTAGGCAAGTGTGTTGTTTTGATTGAAAATGTAAGCTCCTTTTAAGTTAGAATACTGGTCACAAGTATCCTCAGAGCCTGGCTAGCATTGGCTCCTGTAAGCTGGCCATGGCTGATTTTCAAGCTTCAAAAGCTTTGTTTCTATCAAGATCCCATCTGTGAACATTGATCATGTTCAGATCTGCTGGAGCATTAAAAAAAGAAACCTTTAAAGTCTGAAAGGGTCTGACTTCACTGGAAAAAATAATTGAAAGTAGTGTTGCCAACAACTAGGTAGAAGCTGGCAGGTCCTACAATGCGCTGTGTCAAATACGCTGTCTCTCACATCCATACAAGTTTAGGCCTAACTTCAATAAAATGTAGTTTTTAAATTAATATTTTTAGAGTATTTTTAAATTATACTTCCTGAATTTTTTAGAGCTAAATATTCCTGAAATTTATCTCTCTAAACATGAACATCAGTAGTAGCTGCTGCAATTGGCACAGCACAGAAGCAAATACTTGTATGAAGATGTTTCCTCAGAGACTTTCAAACTTTAAAAGATTCATTCTCATTCAATTTTCCTTCATGTTTATTAGAAAAAAATACATAGAGTACCCTTGTTCTCCAAGTATGACGCATTTTTCTTTCTAATTTGGTTTACAACATTTATGAGGTTACCATAAGCTGAATTCAGTGGTGATCTAACATCCTAGAAAACATTCTGATATCTCCTGTATTCCTGCTGGGCAAATCCCAAGTAGTGTTGACTTTTTGAAATGTTGGCTGTATTTTTTGTCAGTTACTTAAAAATGTATGTAAATCCACAGAATATAGTCTGACACTGCTTTTTTTTTTTAATGTTCCAAGGTAAACAGTATATGGTTTTATTTTCACTAAGAGTGACCAAAAAAGATTGATTCTTCTGAAATCCCTCCTGATAGGAACCAGAAACAAACATAAGGGAATGCAGATACAAGGGGGAAGGAGTAATGCCCTGCTTATGTATAAATTGAAAAGTTCATTAGGAGTGACTGGTAAGGGAAGAGCATAGCTTATGAACATATGGGAAATCAGTTTACTTCAGAGAACTGAGGGTGAAAGGAAGGGATGTCTGCTTTTTATTAAAACCTGAAATGTATTATAATTGGCCTGAATCTTTGCCCAGATGGCTTCTCTTATGCTGACATCTGCAAGAGTGTATATAAAGCAACATTAAGAAGCTGTCTCTTGTGACAGTGTGTACACATGTAATTCTGTTAAAAACTAAGTCCTTTGCTATCTGTAGTGTTGGTCTTTGAATAAGCATGCTGAGAAATGTCATTTGTTTGACAAAAACTAATTATGGAACATGCTTTTTACACGGAAAGTTTCTACCACATCTGAGAAAACTTTTTAGGGCTTTTCACCTATTTTTGTAGATTCTTGTTCATTCTTCATCATAAATTCCAAGTAAACTTTTCTATTTTTTTTTGGCAGGGGGAAACATAGCATTTCTTATTCCAGTCCTGTGTATTTTTTTCTACAGTTTAAGTGTAATTATTTTGAATTTTAGTGTGTGAATTTAAACTGGTTTCCACTGACCAGTGGAAAGGTTAAATGACACCAGAAAGTCCGTTGTCTATTAAATGGGTTGGATGATGACAAGTGGGTTCAATGTAATATAGCCATTAATCTGTTCACTTGTATAGCTCACAGGTTAGTACTGTTAAAAATAAGCTGTCAACATACTGCTTCTTTCTTTGTCAGACAACAGGAAAATTAAAGTCAATGGCACCAGGGAACCTATAGAGTTTAAGACAAATCAGTGGTTTGGGGCAACAGTCAAAGCTCATAAAGAAAAAGTTGTGGTAAGTCTTATGCATTTGATAATAATTTTTATTTTTCTCAGATGTATACGTTTGATAGCTGTTTATGTGTACATTATGGAAATAACTCTGATTATGCATGAATTATGAAACAGATGATATATATAATTCAAAAAATGAAAGCAGCCTATGAAATCAGGTTAAACTGATCAAGTGAAGATGATCCCACTGCCATGTGAAAACAGCAGAATGTCATATTGTTGTGGAAGTGAATGATGATTTTTTTTAACAGATAATGGACATATTTCAGAGATACACAGGAACTGATAGCTCTATGCTCCAAAGTATATTGTATTATGAAGATATGTATTTAACATGTGGAATGTCAAATACAGAATGTAGTGAAATTGCATGTGTTTGAATGTAATGAAATGTTATGAAAGCCAAGAACCTCTGTTGATGTTCAGTTAGGAAAACACTTCTTTTGTCACATTTACATTGTTTTGAACAGCTATGTCATAGTCACGGTAAAACAGCTGCAAAAAAAAAGCTGATAAAAACAGCTGATAAAAAAGCTTCAAATAAAGATGGCTGTCAAAATGTAATATGTTTTCCAGTTTCACTGAACATTTTACCTGTATTGATAGAGGTCTCCAGCAGTGGGCAGGTATTTTTATTGCCTAGTAAAGTGCTGGTGATGCTGCTTGTACACAGACATTTTATATTTCCATTTGCATTAAGGTTTACATTAAAAACAGCACTGAACTAATTGTGATAAGAATAATTGGTTTGGTCATTATCTTTATTAGTTTTTACAATTACAAAACAAAAATTTACCTTGGAATTTGATTAAAACTTCCAATTATGACTTAAAAAGTAATCATAAGGGAGGAAGTATTAAAAGGAAATGCATTCCCTTATATTGTAACCCTTCTGGTTAACCTACAGAAGGATTTTGAAATGTAGCACGTAATGAATAAAAATCCCTCTATTCTTTTACAGAGCTAAATAAACATAAAAATTCTAAAATATTCTAAAAATAGATGATAATTTTTCATTTTCTCTACTCTACTAAACAATTCACAAATTAAAATAAAGTACTTCTTTACCACCATTTGTTAATCAAGTGAGTAGAAAAGCTGATCTCCAACAGATGTGCTGTGTCCGTACTGACCAAACTTTTCTTTATTTGGGGTAACTCTTCTCAGAATCTGAAACTGAGATACAGTCAACACTTTTCAGGCAAAAATTTGGACAGCGAAGCTGGAAGACTTTATCTGTTAAGCTTTGTAGGCTGAAGGGAGAAAAAGAAAATGTCATCAAACTGTCAGGAACTTGTTTTTTAAGCTATGGATGTAATAGTAAATTTCATTAAGTCAACGTCTATGATTATATTGAGTTCTTGTTTCAATCCATTTGGCTTGATGTCAGATGTACCTAAAATCACCTTCACAGGACACATACTCTTCCTTGCTGCACTCTGGTTTTACTCTCTTTTAATGTGCACGGTTTTCTAGGCAGGGGCATGTGAAGAGTCCCTGTTCCTTAAGCCATTGCTCCAGAAGCTCTGACCTTTGTGGTAAGCTCTGAGTAGCACTGTGGTTCATACAGCTGGTACTGATTGCAGAACGAAGGCTAATACAATATTGGAAATAACAGCAACACCTTGCCAGAGGTAGACAGGTTTGCCATTGAAAAAGTAGGACAAGATAGGATATGAATGAAGGATTTATTTGTATCTTACAGAGGCAAGGTTGCAGGGAGAGGTAGTGTCTTCACCCTCCCAGGCAATGAAGAGTTTCAGGGAAACTGAGGAATGACTTGCAGACCTGACTGTTTATTGTTCTTATTTGTCTAATTATCTGGATTGCCTTCAAAAAAGATAATGCTTCTCTCTACACAAGTTGTGTATCTTTTATCTTTACACTGTCGTGTTTGTAACACCCCTGCTGTTACACAGAAGATTAAATATCTAGCCAAAAGTACCTTAGCAAAAAGCTATTCACTCAGACTGTTGAGTGCATTATAACTGTATCCTATCTACAAAGATTTGAACCAGGGGTTATAGAAAGGCAGACACTCTGATGATTGGGATTGACAGTATGACACAACATCCTGACAAATCTCCTGCTAAGTGAAGTAGAGTCAGTTCTGCTGCTACACCTATTATCTTAAGACATACCAGGAGAGAACTGGGATTGCCTTCAGCCACGTATATATGATATGCATCTTAAATTACGGGATAAGCTCCTGTGCAATGAGCAGTAATAGAGCAAACATGTTACTTGTGAAGCAAACTTAGAGAGTATTTTTAATGTTGGTTAAATGTGACTTGTAGTCCCTCACAGATTTCACCTGCCAAGGGCTATAAGTGAAACATCCGTGTGCTTTACAGGTTATAATGAAATTAGATAAAGCAGTGGCCCTGCATTTTCTTCTGTCAGTATCTTGCGATCATTGTATGAATGTATGCGATCACTGTACGAATGATACAACACCAGAGAATCCTTGTGCGCAGTCTATTAAAAACTACATTTGCCAGATGCAAGAGTGTGTGAAAGGTGTATGTGTTTTCTGTTTCATGTTTCTGTTTTTATAGGCTTGTGCTCCTTTGTATCATTGGAGAACCCTTAAAGACAGCCCTGAGAAGGACCCTGTTGGCACCTGCTATGTAGCAATTCAGAACTTCAGTGCCTATGCTGAATATTCACCTTGTCGCAACAGTAAGCATTAATATGAACAGTTCTGTGTTGAAGGAATTGATTTTGCACTCGATGTTTTCATTCTTTCAGTCTTCCCACCATTTAATCTTGGCTAAATGAAGTACTGTATGTTATTGCATTGAATGAGGGTGTAAAGAAAAATCAACATTAAACTATATGCCTGCAACTGGGTGCTTTATTGTATAATTAATTGAAAGAGGAGGAACTAAGTAAATAAGTGTGTGCAGTTACAGTAATGAGCTATAATTGGTTCAATTTTTATGGCTTTAAAATGTAGCAAACAGATCTAGATAAGAACCAGACAGCATATTAAACCAGTTATTCATACTTACATCAAGTATAAATGTCTCATCACAAGATGACAATTTGAAGATCAGACCCTGCATAGGAACACACAAGCCTGTATCACCACTCATGCCAGCATCATCCCCAAGAGCTCATTTGTGAAGAACTTTGGAAGAAAGCCAGGCACTGCTGTTCCACGCTCTTCTCTGTGCTGTTCTGAGGATGTAGCAGCGACCTCAGGGCCTTGCTTCTTGGGGAATAGGGATAAACCACATGTATACTTAGAACTAGGTTCAGCTACCTAGAAGTCTGCAGAAAATAGCACACATCAGATTATTATCAAGCATTCATCTTGCTCAGCATTCTATGCCTATTGTAGTAAGGCTCTAAATGCAGTTGTGTTGTGTCTTCCTTTTAAAGCCTCATCCTTGTCACTGCATGGACAGGTACAGAAAGAAGCTGAATTTGTAAGAAATGGTGACCTTAGGATCTGGTTTTTATACTTACTGATGTCTCACTGGGCAAAGGCTCATGTCATTTGAAAAGAGAGTTCAAGGGGCCATTCCTACTATCAGTTTCCTAATCCTGCAGTCTTCTGGCTCTCTGGCACACATAGAATTGCCATAAGATGCATGCCTAACACACTTTGCACAATTATATAAGGATTTGGAGAAGAGAAATAAAAGTAGTCAGAAGCAGCAAGGTTATTTTTCCATGTACCCATCCTGACCCTTCCACTGTGTCAACGTTTTTTGAGAATGCCTTAGTAAACACTTATTTTTGTATTTCTGACAGATCAGACTGTGGTGAGCATTCTACAATCTTGCTGAGTTTTTTACTCTTTTATCTCCAGCTAAATTAAAACTGAATCCCTGATAGTTGTTTCAAGGGTCCTTTCTTGGCAGTGAGAGGAGAAAGTCCCAAGTAGCAGGTCCTATTTTTCAAAATCTTCACAAGGGACTGCATGTTCAGGGTCCTGTAGAATGTCTTGATTTGCTCTGCTTCTTCTAAAAAAGAACACATATTTTCACATATATTGGCAGTTTTGCATTTCATAGCCTCATAGCTCCAGGGGTGTCTGTGTTATCTTCCACATGCACTGTGAAATCAATAAAATGCTTCTACCTTCATAATTGCAGGCAATGCAGATCCTGAAGGACAAGGCTTTTGTCAAGCAGGTTTCAGCTTAGATTTTTACAAGGTAAGATTCTGCTTCTGAAGTATTTTGACCAAATTTCATTGTGATATATCCCCATGGTTCAAGTGCTGTCTCAGTGATCATGAGCTTATCCCCATGCTGTTGCATATGGAAAGTTTTGTGAAGTTATTGCAAGTTCTTTCCTCCTTTTCAAGGTCCAAACTTTCTGGTTTCATTAATAAAAAGAAATACTCAATCAGCACCTGTTTATCTCTTTGCATCATTCCAATCTGACTCAGTCTATCTTAACAGATAATTAGGCAAGAACTTCTATGTGCTTCTGTCTTATTCTGTCCCACTTAAAATGCTTTACTTGACTTCCAGGAAGCAGTGGGGTGGGTACCAGCTAGTTGTAAAAAGTTGAAATAGCCTATATAGGTGTACTTTTGGTGGCAGACTAGTCATTAAGTAAAACCATTCTCATGTGGGGGTGACAGTCCTTTAGGGAAAGAACTAGATTTTCTTAAACGCCAAGAGGGTCCAGAAACAATGTTATGGGAAAAAAGGATAAACTTTGCACGGTTGTTATTCTCTGTGCCATTATGACAGCACCAGGGCCTCAAGTAACTTTGACCATTGCCATTGTTTTGAGCATTCTGCAGCTGCATTATATAATTATCTATAAAACATTACTATTGTTTCATTGAATGTGAGCACTCTTTTTTCTGTTAACTTTGTTTTGTTACAAATAAGCAGCAATTTTTGAAATGTTATGTTGGTAAAATAAATGGCTTTCATTCAAGTGAAGATATTTAGGGTGATTTCATCTTTTTCTAACTGTTGATTTTCCTGGACATCCATGCACCTACATCCTTTCCTTGAACATGGCTATTCTCCTTTATCATGATTCTGATATTATTTTGGTCATTTACATTGTTTTTTCCCATGCATACTATTTTATTTTTGTGTTCTTTTTGTGGTAATTTTATTTAATTCTGCTTTTTGTAGAATGGAGACCTGATAGTAGGCGGGCCCGGTAGTTTTTATTGGCAAGGTATGTTCATCTGGCTGGTTAACTGCATCTAAGAAGTGAAGCAGAAAGTACCACTCTTCTAAATTTCCACTGTTTTGTCAGTTTAAGATAACCAGTCTCTGATCTTATTTTCAACAAATGTAAATCAAAAGAATTGCGTAACAAGCGACTGAGCATAAAAATAAGCCATGAAGATCCAGGATGTAGGTTGTCTAGGAAGTTAAACAAATACAAATAACTATTTTTATGTTGGCATTTTAGTATATTTGTCATTTAATTAATAAGTTGAATTTTTCCCTAGAAATACTGCAGGTTTAAATATTGCTAATATTTGTACAGCAGATGTACCATTTTAAAAGTTTTTGTTGCTGTTTGTTTCTGAACGCAAACTTTTATAGCTGTCTGCATGTATTTTAAGTTCTTTTGTGGCATCACTGTAGGTTCTAAGATGCAGTTCCTCATGTAGATAAACCCTGAATTGGTTTCAGTAAAGGGTTAAGAGGTTATTTTTTGTTTTAACTTGTTCTTACCTGTATTATATAGCTGATTTCCAGCCTCTGCCTACCAGCTTGCCCACTGTCAGCCTCTGCGATGTGTGTTTTTTCATTGCTTTTAAAGAAGATCTAATTGATTGTGGTTGTAGCAAATTCATAGCTTTGAATTCTCCATTGAGAAATTGTTTTAATTGGTCTACTGCATTTATACAGTGCAGTGACTTTAGGTTGAATTAGCACATTGAAATGAGTCTGGAGATGTTTTGGTAATGGTTCAATAGAGATTTAGTGCCTTGTTGTATTGATTTATGTGTACTCTTAAGATTTCCAGGGTAATAATGGAGAAAGCTTGAGAGAAGTTATCTACGCTTTGCATCTGTGCTGTGTTAACATCCTTTCTGCTCTGCTCTGGTGTTCTGCTAGCCCTGTTTTATAGAATCTGGCCCTCTTTTAGTTCCCTTTCATTTATGAAGCTGTTTGAATCCAGGTCAGGTAATCACTGCAAGTATTGCGGACATCATTGCAAATTATTCCTTCAAGGATATTCTGAGGAAACTGGCACGAGAGAAGCAAACAGGAGTGGCACCACCCTCATATGATGACAATTACATGGGTAAGCTGAGTTCTATATCAGTTACCAATATGTTCTAAAAGCATGAGTCTTATATAAATAAGAAAACAAGCCCTTCATTACTATTGTCTCAATTGTGATAGGATTAGAAGTTTTTTTGCCTTAAGCACAACAGCAAATCGATACTTTGCTGGTTATTTCAGTGAGATTATTAACATTCTTAAAATGGTGTGCAACAACAGGGTTTGAAGGTTGAGATCTTAAATGGCTTATTAGGGTTCTTATTATTTGTTCTTAAATAGTTAAGCAGAAATACAGAATTTTCCCATTTGTGTATTTTTTCATTGCAAGATGATGGATTGAACTTAATGTAATTAAAAGACAATTTCAGTTTTTATTAGATAAATTCAAATTCAGTTCTGTGGTATTTTTTACAGTACTACACAAATACCCAATTTATTCTCACTGATATTTAAAAGATACCATTGAAGTAAGCAATAACAAAATCAATTTGAAGATATTATTGATGGAAAATTGATGGAAAAAAGGCTCCTTATCTACTTTTAATTAGTACTGATCTCTGAGAATTTTCATGATACTCATGTCTCTGCATGTAAGGCAGGGTTTTCTTCACATAGTTCTAGAAAAGATTCAGTGGAATTTGAAAGCTAAGATACGTCCTTGCACTGTTGCCCATGGATCTGAAATTAAACTCCCTGATACAACCCAAAAGTCTTTCTTTACTGTTACAACAGTAACTATCTCACAGGTTTACAAGAGCTCTAAGAGGTGCTTTACGGCATCTTTGGAAATCTGTTTTCCATATAAAGCTCAACCAGGACACACACATTACAGTACAATGATGAAGACCTAAATTGTGTTCATAACTATTAGGGCAAAACACCATAGTACCTGCTGTTTTTTTCAGATAAATTAGTAAGTATTAATGATTTAGAGGCTCATTTTTGGAGAAGAACGATCAATTTCTTATACATTCAGACCTACCATTAATTTAGTCATAATAATGTGATAAACAATTTTCCTTTTTCCACACAGTTTTAGTATACTAATGTTAGAAAACTTGCATTCAGAGGATCCATTGAAAAGACAAATCTGATGGTCCTTGCATACTTTTTGAAAGAAATTGTTTATCAAATTTTTTTTGTTGTTTGTTTTGTTTTAATGTGTAATTAATGTTTAAACAGGATACTCAGTGACTGCTGGGGAATTTACTGGGGACTCTGAACAAGGTAAGAACCTATGTACTTGAATGAAAACCATATGGCCATGTGCTTAGCAAATTCTTGATTTTGGGTCTCTGCGGAGGAACATACCTATTATACATTTGAAACACTGGTGAGACTTAAGCTATCTGTACTCAATATTCTCAATTATTTCCTTAGACATTGGAACATAACAGAATTAAAGTAACACAAAAGTCTGAATTCCCTAAGGGGTGGCTTTCTTGAGGGGCTGAACAGGTCTGTGGTCCAGACTCAAAAAGCCAATAGAGACACTGTACGTTTCCACAAGTAAACCCAGTTCTCCAGAAGTCCTGCTGCTCAATCCCTCTGAAGTTAAAGTTGCCTGTCCTGCATTATGAAGAGTTCAAAAAGCAAATAAAAAACCACACCGTTTTGAGCCAAACACTGTGATGTGTAAAAAAGGTACGCCCGGTAAGGGAAGGCTACATTTTTTGCTTTTTTTTAATGCACACTCAAGGTTTTGTAATGAGTGATCTTTGAATCAGTATGTCATGTGAATGACTGGCACAAAAATACTGCATAGTTAGCTGAATCAAGATTCATCCTGTGTCATGTTCAAGCCTTCATTAGTACTTCCATTTCCCCTTGACCAAACACATTCAGTCAGAGGGGAATATATGATCCCACTGAGGAACAGCGGAAGGCTAGGTCAGTACAAGCAGGTGGCTGAGGTGCTCTGTTATCTGAAGTTCCTGCTGCTGTCTTCTGATGTGGATATTCTAATGAGGGAAAGTTTAGACCATAAGACTGCAGGCTGGGACTCAGCTTTTTCCTTCTTTTCTTTTTTTTAACTCATTTGTTCTACTAGTTTTTTAAGATTTCACCCTTGAGCAAAATTACTCCTAGAAGGCAGCTAGGTCTAATGTTTGATGTTCTTACTCAGTGGACCCCTCCAACACCACTCACAAAAATTTCCTTGTAATGCAGACTGTGCAGAACTTGTCAAGGATTTACATGGCATCAAGCAAAATAATGGATGAGACAAATCGTTGGTAGGCAAAAAGAAAAGAAGTATTTGTAAGAACAGTTCTGTTTGGCTTCTGTGCTCTAGTATGTGATGCCATAACTAATTCTGGTTCCATCCATCCACAGCTGTCAGGTAGCGAGCTGAATTGTACCAAGAACTTTATTATACTGTGCTATGCTAAGCAATGCTAAACAGAAAGAGATCCATGGATGGGTGTATTCAAAAGTCAGAGTGTAATGTTTTGTGCAAGTAAATGCACTGAATGAATGCTATAGTCTTATGAAATGATGGCTTGAAGTGATTTACAGGTCTTTCTGATACAGATGACAAATCAAATCCTAAGGGCTTTGACATATATGTAACAAGGAAGGTTTAAGTGGTGGGGCATACATGTTGCATGCGCCACTCAGATTGCAAAGCCAGTTCACTGTTGATCATTTATCCTTTCAGAGCTGGTTGCTGGAGTCCCAAGGGGAGCACAGAACTTTGGCTATGTATGTACCTTCATTTTATAATTTTTATAGTGAGAATTCAAGTAAGCTATTTGAAATGTTAAATGCTACATTATATTTTCTGTCTCTTTCATACAAAACTTTCAAATCAGAGAAAACTGCCACTGACTTTCACCCCCAGGCTATCTGGGTGGTTTGAAATGTCTTACTGGTTTGGGTTTTGAATGGTAAGCACTTAGTCCCTTCTGAAGTCTGTTTTCAATAGGCAGTCACAATTACAATTACATGCTCTGAGTCTGCCTAGTATCCCTGTACCCACCGAGTGTTATCAGACCTAAGCTCATTCATAGGTTAGCGTATTTTTGTGCAGTGCTGTGTCCACAGTGCAGAGGAGTCCAAGTTCAGATTATTCATACCTAGTGTTTACTTTCAGTGCTGTAAGTGTGTACACTGAAATCCAGATGTAAAGAGTCGTGATACGCAGTTACAAGTGAGGGAGAAAGCAATACACATTTGTGGATACAGCTTTTGACTTGTAGGAAAAAAAGGTCCACAACTAACCTGACTGGGAAAAGAGATCCCAGCTACATTCTCTAGTTTTGTGGACCCCTAATTCCTTGTTCCTCTGGAACTTGTTTTTGAAATCTTTTAGGAAAAAGGTATGTATGTATATATATTTATATATGCATGTACGTACTTCTTTATGTTTTAGATTCATGTTTTCATGCCTAGTCACTGATTAGCTGATAGTCTATGATTTGCTGCTGTTCAGTGTCTAGCAAGGAAGGGAAATACTTTTCCTTATTTTTTTCATGGGGAACCTGAGAGTCATGAAATCTTAGCAGTTTGTTCAAGATCATACAGGAAAACTGTGGTGAGACAGAAAAATAAATAGTTTTTTTCTCGGCCACTTGGACCATCTTTCAGTGTGTCAAATTCTTTTGCAGTTATGTCATGCTGTAGCATCTCCATGTGTGCTTGAAACTTTCCTTATTGTTCTGTTACCAGGTCTCAATTATTAATTCTTCCGACTTGACCTTTATCCAGAATTTCACTGGTGAGCAGGTAATGTCAAGCAGCTATGTGATGAAATATTGTATCTCTAGAGCATCTAGTTTCATTAACATAGTTTCAAGAATATATAAAATACTCTTTTGTATTAATGACCATAAAAACAAAGAGGATTATCAGTAAAAAAACTTTACACGTGATATCAGATATGAAAGCCTATCTGTTGTTTTTTATTTTCAGATGGCGTCTTATTTTGGGTACACAGTTGCAGTATCTGATGTTAACAATGATGGGTAGGTTACCAAATATATTCGGCTCTGCTGAACACTAATAGAAGCAATGCCTGATATTTATTAATAAATGTAGGTTTTCAGGTGCTTCATACTTCAAAATGCTTTTCTTGGCTTCTCTGCTTTTCTAATTTTAATTGTTCACATAGGCTTATCTTTGTGCAGTCACAGTGGCATGAGTATTTGCAGGCCTAGTTTGGGTGAGTTTATGTTCCCAAATATTTATTCAAAGCAGTGTGTCAGAGGAGTGTCCAGAGTCCTGGGAAAGAGATCTAGGTAGAAAAACAGTGAATAAACAGCACTAGCTACCACTGGGAAGAGATAGGTGAAAGTCAGAAGTTAATTCTCCCATTCTCACATACAGGTAAGTCTTCTCATCCATAGCTTCACGTCTCAATTTTAATAGCCTTTCAATGTCATCAGCTCTTCTTTCTTCATTCCAGCACCTGCTGGTTGGCCATCCATTTTTATCACCCGAGGGCCAACAAGAGTCTATGTCCAATAGTTGTTACAGCAGGCATTGTGTGTGTCAGAGGGAGAAGGACGCTCTGCTCCCAGAGTCGTGATACCTGGGGATCATATCCCTAAGATACTTGGGGGTTTCAGGCTCTGTTGAGCAAAACCCTTCTCAACTTTCAAGTCATGTAAAGTCTGATTAAATATTTTAGAAGAAGAGGACTTTAGTCAGAGAATATTGATAGTAGCTATCTAGCAAGGACATAAAAATCCCTGAATCTTCAAGCCTTGGAAGTCTGCACAAAGATTAGCCAGGATGGTATTTAGAGATGCAGCGTACTCTTGCTTATTGCAAAATGTCTCAGATGTGTCTACTTCGTATTTTTTTCTTGTAATCATTTCTTATTAGGTGCTTAAACATAGTGCATAAAATAGTCACTGCTTCTTATCAGTGACTAGTGACCCTTTAAAGACTGAGGAATACAAGAGAAGAGAAAAGTGACAAGGTGGTAAAGTGTTATTGCAGTTACAAAACAAAACAACAGGAACAAAACAGAAGCTTCAACAGTTTCCATGGTGGGTTCATAGTACTCAAATCTTTCCAAGTTTCTGAGATCAAATTTTGTCATAGTATCACAGCTTTTGAAAATTTCTGGTTTTATGATATACAGAATCAGAATTTATTTAGTCTTACTGATGTATTACAAATGTGGATGGGTGGAGAAACATTAATCTAAGGTGTAGTAGACACTCATTAGACTTCCAGGGAACTTATTTAACTTCTCACTGAACCAAATTATTTCCTGTGCAGGTTATTTCCTGTTAACCATAGGGTTACTTGGCAGGTCTCATATTTTCTGTGTACCTCTAAAACCACTGTTTATGTCAATAATATAATCAAACTGCTGTTGAGGCCTGTGTGGTCTCCCAGTCTATATCTTAAAAGAAATCTAAAGACTCTTCCTGAGATCCAAACATCCCACAGAAAACAAAACACAAAAAGCTCTACTTGATAAACATGTCTGATTAGATATGTAGTCTGTCTTTGCTGGTTTGCATATATAGTCAATAGAAATATTTATCTGAAAGGAAGAGTAAAAGAGAGGAAAAAAAAGCAAAAGGAAAATTAACACTTCAGACTCACTTAGGCATTTTATTCAGATAAAGATAAGGAGGTGGTGATGGCCTTATCAGTATGAGAAACCTGATTAAGTTATTTGCTGAAAAAATTAATACAAGATTATTAGGAATAAGACTCATGTAATAAGACACATGATATGTCTCAAAGATTAGGCTCATCTTAGGAAAAAATGCTCTGTAGACCTGGCCCAGCAGTTCTGTGGGTATTCCAAAGTGACTTGTGCAGTTTTATCTGTACCACATCAGGATTGTAGGCAGAACAGGGAAACTGAGGATGTGGTTTGAACTACCCTTTAGTTGTCCATTGCTAATAATAAGAAATCCACAATGAAACCTAACAAATCAAGCTTTGCCATTAACTTACAGGCTACATTCCTAGTAAAGAAAGGAAAAGAGAACACTTTCAATTTAGGCTGAAAACATTCCAGTAAAAATAGTGAAATAAACTGTTTACTGGGTTTTTTATTTAGCCTATATCAAAGCTTTCCATAGTCATACTTTGACCTCTTGACATTTCCCATATTCCTGCTTTTTATTACTCTGCAGGATACAAAGGAATGGCACACAGTCTCAGCAGGTGGTCAGCTTTGTGCTTTTTAAAAATTTTTTTTTTAATCAGAAGGGAAGTAATACTGACTGGTTACTTTTCTGTGTTGAAGAAAAAATTAATATATAATTTATGTTAACTCTAGCATCTTAGTGCAGTAATGAAATCTATTGAACCAGTTCAAAGTACTGCTGCAAACTGAACTGCATTTCATGGTTTAATATTACTGTCCAGGGGCTTTTGTTTTTATTTAGTCTTACGGATTTTTAGAAGCAATCACATTGAACTGAATTTGACTCAGAATTATCAATTTTGTAAATACAAACTCCTACAATTTAAAAGACCAATTGAAATCTCCTCCTTCGCCAACAAAAATGCATAATGCGAATCACATAGGTACTTAGAACCCAACAAGTACACACCCCTCCCACACCCTCTTAACTGCTTGTTACCTAAATAATTAAATTGTAGAAGCTGGGAGGCAAAAGTGAGTATAAAGTTTGGTAAGCAGCAACTGTTTGCTTATTTTACCCACTTGAAGAGGAGCCAGAAAAAAAGTAAATGAGGATCAGAGAGAGCTGGGTAGCTAACAAATGCTTCCTGTCTAGCTATAGTACACTGCTGTGACAGCACAAAAAACCCAAACTCTAATTCCTAACCTCTCGATTTGTCTAAGGGAGAGCTCCCTCTTGCAGAGGACCTGCTGAAGCAGCATGCTTTGACCTACAGAGCTCAGCTCTGATAGAGAAAGGGAAAAATTTCAGAGGGTGAGGAAAGGAAGGCCTTGGTGGGGGCTGTACATGTGAAGACCTGGAGGGAAGGCAGACTAAGTGCTGTGGGTGTTCCAGGTGGCTCTGCTGCCCGTAAACAGTTTAGAAATAGGTCAGTGTATTAGATGGCTGCCTTTCTTCCACCTGTTCCTCAGCACATCAGAAGATGAGCCATCTTAGCTACTGGATTCTGGTCCCTGCTCCCTGGACTCTTGATGCATTTTATACAGTCATTGTCATTTATTTTAGCAAAGTTGAAATTTTACCAGAAAAATAACCCCGCACTGTGCACTTCTGGCTGAGATACTGTGCTCCCTTTTGAACAAGCTCCAGCTCCTGTCTGCTTGCTTTCTGTCTCACCTGGTCAGTCTTGTGTTCTGGGTGAGGCTTCTGCTTAGAGAATGTTAGCACACAATAGATAGTCTGCTTCTCTCTTTTCACCATTTTAGGCACTCTGGATATTGCTCTATGGACCAGGGTTTTAAAGGTATCTGGGTATCTATTTAATTTACATCAATGTACTGGGAGATTTCTTACTTTCAGTGATTTGGTTCCTTATCACCTCTAAAAATATCTTCCTTCAGTCTTAAAATTGTTCATTTGTGAAACATTCAAGGGAGCCAAGCTCATCTTTTATTTCATGGTTTCTACAGCACTTAACTCTACCGGGTCCCAATATACTGGGAATATCTGGACTGTGAGGTACTAAAATAGTAATTGATGATAGTGCTACTGTGTAATGCTTTTAGTACATGGCATATGTAAAATAACTTATTTTTAAAAGAGTATTCATGATTTGTTTTCGTTGTTTCTGTTGTTTCATGTCAACCACTTCATTCTGTCCCAACCACAAACATCTTCCATTAGCAGAGGAGGACTTCTGATGTTTAGTGTGAAAAGAAAATTCCACCTTTGATGTCAAGTCAGCATCTTCTTCCTTCCATTTTTAGTAATTTATGCCATAGGGTAAAATCTAACATAAAAAATAGGACAGCTGTAACAAACTGACCTGACATTTGGAATTACACTTTCCTTTATGGAAACATACTATAAAACCCAGTAGAAAAATAACATTCCTAGAAGTATTTTGTCACAACTTACAGAATGTGAAACTTCTACAATGTAATTAATTTTTTTTCTAGATGAAATATTCTGTGCTAAATTCTATGCTGTATATCTTAGAATCATAGTATATATCTATGGTAAAATAGTAACTGAGGTGCTGCTGAATCATACAGATTTTTTTTTCAATAAGGATTGGAAAAAACAATGTAGTGCAATTTTATTATTTGCTTGGCTAATAGATAAACCTTCATATTGGAAATATGATGAATTGAGAATATAAAGTTTTCTATGAGTTTTCCAAAGTTTGAAAAAGCTTTCACATTAGAGCAAGAGAATATGTTTTCCAAATTCAATATTGTGGGATCAAGTAGTCCTAGTTATTTGCAGTAACAGACTTCCTTAATACAGATGATCAGTGTCCACTGAATATAATGGGCATTATTTTATTATATGGCCTTGAGCAACCTTCAGCAGTTAATCTGATACTATAATTTCATATCTCAGAATAATCCATTAAGAATACTCCTGCTTGTTATGAGTCTGTCAATCACACTTGTTTTTATTCTTCACAGTTCATAAAAGGGTCTCTTTCTTCCCTCTAATTAAACGTTAGTAACGTTTTTAAACGTGACTGTTTAGAGCATCAATATGCAAAATATGCTTTGATTAGTCTGTATTCTTTTACTGATTCTTCTTGGACTAGAATAATGGACAGAAAGTATTTTCCCTCTAAGCATCTTATTTTTGTGATTTGATTATGTCCTTTAATACTCAGTACATAAAATTACATAAGCACTGCAGCTACCTGTGTACCTAATATTGAACAGAAGTGTTTTTAGAAACAGAGCTTTGGCTTTGTCTCCCAGCTTCTATTTGAAGAAGTGATGAGGCATTCTCTATTAATTGATGCGCTACTTGTTTTTCATGGATGTTACTCAAAAATCTGCTGTAATGTGGCAGGGTTTTTTTCTTTTGGTCACTTACTGATGTATAAGTTGCAAAAACTAGATTTTATACTAAAATTTTTCTCTCACTAGCACTGTTAGCAGAACAGATCTACAGAATTTGTTCTAATAATACAGATTCCCTCTTAGTTAGATTCCTGATTTCAGCATCATTAATTGCAAAGTGTAAGTTTACAGTGTCTATTGTGGGCATAAATTGAAGTGCAAGAAATTCCATTTAAACCTAGAAATAAACATTTTTGCTGTGATGATGATCAGACACTGGAAGTAGTTGCCCAGAGAGGTTGTGGAGTCTCCATGCATGAAGATGTTCGAAACTGGACTGGGTATAGCTGTGGACAGCCTTCCCTAATTGACCGTGCTTTGACCAAGTGTTTGGGCTAGGACTCCAGAAGTGCCTTCTTACCTCAGTTAGTCTGACTGTATGATAATTATCAGCTTCCTGTTTAGCAAATGTATAAACTGTCTTGTTTACACTCAGTCTCTCAGTGACACTGTTTTTTGTTTGACTGTTCCAGTTTAGATGATATCTTAGTTGGTGCCCCTCTTTTTATGGAACGAGAATTTGAGAGCAAGCCTAAAGAAGTTGGGCAAGTTTATCTGTACCTGCAAGAAAGTGCATTCCTCTTCCAAGATGCACAAATTCTGACAGGCACTGAAGTGTTCGGTAGATTTGGCAGTGCAATCACACACCTTGGAGATCTCAATCAAGATGGATATAATGGTAATTTGTATGTCATGTAGTGTATCTCTGTTTAACACTGAAATTAAAAATGCCTAAACAGCAAAGTGTCTGTGCAGTGCTGGAAAAGCCTTTTTAACAGGTAACCACCTTTGAAATTAATGAGAATTTACACTAATGCTAATGAAACTGATATTGAGACCCAAATCATGAAAAGCTGACCAATAAGTCATATTGACTACAGTGTGATTTTTTACTAAATATTAGTATGTTTATTTGAATAAAAATACCTTTTGTTTTATAACTATTATAACATTTCATTACTTAGTTAAGATGTTTCATTTTTTTGAAAGCAGAGTTCTACTCTCCTCAAATGCTTGGAAGAGTTTGATAATTGAATGAGGCTCAGTACATGGAGCATTTTGTCAACAATGAAAGAATTGAGCAAATATGGAAGTACTATTTTGGAATCAGCCTTCCAGTGGTACTTAAGTACTAAAAGACACAGGTTCATAATGGGTTCTTTCTCAAGTGCTTATAGCACATGCACGCAACAAAATGTTCATGTTAAGTTAACTGGCAGCCTACATTCAAGAAAACAGTACAACTAAACTAACTGCTTGATTACCTGAGGTAGCTAGAATACCTTGAGCACCTAGAGGTAGTCTCCTAGATATGGCCAGTAGCACCTTGGTTTTCCCTGCATGCCTTTCCTTACTTTTTATTTCCAGGATGTTAGGGATCTTCAAAGCAGATACCTTTGCATCTAAAACACCTGGAACTTTCCCCTGGAGGAGCTGCTTTGCACAGTAGCCTTTAGAATAGTTGTCCCACTGAGTAGACTTTGCTCCTCCTTTACTTGAGGGCTGTTTTTCACAGTGTTCTAGCCACTGGATTCTAAGGCAGTGTCCTCATTGTGTGGATGCTGTGCAAGGGATCAGTCATGTCAGCAGTCATAGAATTGCACTGGGGTTCAGAGTGCACAAAATATGAATACCATCCTGTGAGTAGGAGCCATTGGATTGTGACTGCTGAGAGTATCCTCACTGGCTTGTCCTGGAATCCCACCATGGAGTTCAGCACAGCTGAACCTCATGGTGAATTCCTCTTTCCTACCTGTGAGCAACAGCAGATACCCTCAGCTACTCTGGGCAGGCAGTGTTGGTCTCCCTTCTCTTCAGGATTCAGATGAGGCAGGCAGGAGACATTTCTGTTTGTCACTGTAGAAAGACTAAGAAGACTCTAGAGCCAAAGTCTTCTGTGTCATAACTGAATATGAGCTTTGGTGCACGTCTGCCTTTACAGCAAAGCTGCAGAATCCAGGTGCTCAATTCAAGTTTAATAAAGAAGTCCAACACCAGCTCCTAGATCAGAACCCAAAAATGAGAGCTATAGATACATATCCTCTATCATTTCCTATTGACTAGCTCAGCTAGTGCAGCTGTTGAATCTCAGTCTAGATATGACTGTCTCCACATCCCATGCACAGAAACGAAGAAGAGCACTGTGAGTTCTGCTTCTTGGATATGACACCTCATTTTTAAGGATTTTGGAGTGTTTAATTCCATAGTGCCTAAGACCTCCTGTGAAATTTCCTGACTCAGGGCTATTCGTATTTCTCAGTAAGATAATGAATTGGTATAGATGAAAACATGATATTCCATTGTTCTCTATTGTGTTCTAAAGCATTGGATGTTTGAGGGGTTGAAGTTTTTTGTCTATGTAGAATATGTTATCTGGAAAAAGAAAATTAGTTTTACCTAACAGCTGCTCCTTATTAACCAGGTGATTGAGGAAATCAAGGAAAATTTGTGGCCGTTTGAAAAATATGAAAGTAGAAGCAGGCATTCATTTGATCTTGGTTTATTAAAGCTAATTAACTCTTCTGGAAATATGTAGAGGAATCCAATGTGGACTGGCTATTTAGTATAATTCAATAACCTCTTCATAGGATTATTTTATAAGCTTTTGTCATGAAAGTTTGACACAGAAAAGACACTGCAAACATTTTGCATATTTGCCTTTAAACTAGAATACATACAGAAGTAAAGAATGTTGACATTCTTGCATGTTTGAAGCAGAAGCCATTTGTGTCTGTTTTCCTGCAGGGAATTAATTTATAATTGTATCCATTCTTTTTATTCTGTTTTTTGCACTGCAGACATTGCTATTGGTGCACCATTTGCAGGAGAAGACAGACGAGGGAAAGTGCTCATTTACAATGGACACAGTAATGGGTTAAACCCTAACCCTTCCCAGGTTCTCAGTGGAGCCTGGGCCTCACAGTCCATGCCTTCGGGATTTGGCTTCACTCTAAGAGGAGACTCAGATGTAGACAAGAATGATTACCCAGGTAAGATTTTTGCTTTAGAAAGGGAATTTCATACTTCCATTCTCTGGTAAATGCATCATGCCTAAACTGCTCCTTTTGGAAGGCAGAGGTCAGAATAAAGGATAGACATTTCTGGGCAGTTCTGGTTTGCTTTCCTGAGAGTTAAAATCAGACAAAACAAATACTCCCTTTCCTGTCAAAAGACATGATCAGAAAGTCAAGAAAGGGCTTAAGTAGTTGTATTAACATAAAGCATGTGAAGTTTACAATAAAAACCTTAACCCTTTCCCCCCACTTCCAAAAATTGAATGGTCTTAGCTTACTGAACTCGTAAGGTCTCCTTCATCCTGGCATTCTTTCTTAATTAAAAACATGTTGCATTGTAGAAGAAGGGATTGATCTGGTTGTGTTGCTAAGTTGTTTTTTGCTGACCAGAGACACTGAGCTATATATAGTTAATGGCTTTGATTGCATTACAAAAGAGCAGAGAGAATGCAAATTGCTTAAAGCAGCTATTTTATTTGGGCCTTTTAATCCCTTTTATGTTTTCGTTTTGCTATATGGACTCTTCCTTTTTAGGTTAGCGTTGATTCTTCCTAATGAGTTTACCTGACTTATATTCACATTCATCAAATTTGTAACATTAGTTAAGTTTCTCAGTGAAGTGTTTATTTTTTAAAGAAAATTCTTCCTACCATCTGAGTAGTCTGAACGTAAGTGTACTTGTATGTACTCTCTCTCACCTGGAAGCAGATCTGTTCTGTTTCTTTTCATCACAATTCAGAAGCCTTAGCAAGGGTGTGCAGTAAAATGTCGTATTTTGTAATTGTGAAAGGTTCATCCACAGTAAAATGCTAACAGTCTGTGCTTCCCTGACTTGCTATGAAATCACTCTTGTTAGCCTGGGTTATTTCAAGGCTAGAGTTCTTAAAAGTTGTATTATTTCAAAGTGCAAATTGTAATTTTTCAAAGGGACAAAAATAAGATCTTTTACCTTTTTGTGATGGATTGTAAAAACCTTGAAAGAGGTGTCTTTCCAAAAGCAGAAGGGAATTTCTGGGAAGGGGTGTTTACAATAGAAATTACAGTTTTACAAACAGAAAAGCTGTAATACAGTGAGGCTATCATGAGACTTAAGTAAGAGGATTTTTAGCATTTGAGAGAAGAAAGGGCTTTTAGACACTGTTCTGACTTTTTGTTTGCATATTGTTGATGTTGCTATTAATAGTCCTTCATCATCCCTGACTAATGAGGTTCTCTTGGACAACAGAGCTCTCTATTAAAGTTTCAGCATTTAAACATTTCCTAAGGCACTAACAAGGCCCCCAGCAAAACCAAAGAAAACAGGATATTGCATTCCTGACATTTCTAAGATTGAAAAGATAGAGGGAAGGGAGAGATTCTTTGACTCATATGGAGAAGAGTAGAAGTCTCACTGCTGTATTAGCACACTTTAGTGGGGCATCTTTTAAGCTAATTTGTGGAAAGTTTGGGTGATGAGTCTTGGTCTTTCAAAGTGTGTCCTGAGGAATTGTATTACAGTTGTGAGTTCTCTGCTTGTCATTGTGGCCTCCACCATGCATCTTACTTGCAGAATTTCACATTGTGTTATCAGTTCCCTATGTGTTAGATCTTTTGGTTTTATTACAGGAATTACCTAATTAGAAAAAAAGAAAACAAGAAAAAGAAACACCACCCTGCATTTACTATAACTGGCTTTTCCCTCCATGCCTCAGTTGAATATCTGGATGAGCAGTCCACAGTACTGGTGAAAATCTCTCAGAAAATCAGAAGAAAAACCCCTTACTATCAGTCAACCACCTCTTCCTTAATTCATGAAGACTTGGAGTACCAAAACAGAGCTGTAAAAATAGTGCAAACATGGCACAGTGCTAGCACAAAAATAGAGTGCCTTCCTATGGGAAAAAAGGGAAAAAATAAAGAAAGAAAATAATACAGGGAAATGTGAACCTAGGACAAACACACTGGGCAATGAAGCAAGTAATCCTTCTCGTGTCAAAGAGCTTTTCTTCTTCACCTCCTGACGGAAATGCTGAAGGGCAACCCTTGTAAAAGGAGGAAACAAGTTGGAAGGATTAGGAAGGAAGTTTTATTTTAGAGAAACGGAGTCTTGCTGACTATAGAAGCTCTAGAAAATTAGCCTTTAATTCCATGCTTCCCAAACTATTGTTTGTGCCTGTGATTCAAAGACAGTTGTGAAAGATTAGGAAAAAAAATCACAAAAAATTTAATTTAAGCTTTCTAATGTGTATTTTCTAAAAGCAACCATTTTATAAAAGGAAAAATGTAATGAAAACAGGTTATTCTGACTTATCACTCTCACAAGTTCTGTTCTCAGAAATTCTGGACTGGGAGGTGAGACACAGCTGCAGGTAATGTCTGGCTGCAGGTATAAACATATATTGCCACTGTCTAAGGTGAGATTCTCCAAGCGTGTAGCTCTTCCATGGCTAGAGTTCAAGTGTTCAGGACTGACTTGTATAACTATAACTGTGCTTGTATCATTTACTCAAGCCCTTGTGCCTGGCATTGTTCATGAGGCAGGTATATCCATGCTAGGAAATGGGAGGCTGAGACATAGGAGTTACTATGCCATTTAATTTCTAATGCACTGTTTAGCATTTTCAGAGCTTTTAGAGGTTCAGACCTCCTTTAAACCACACCATGTATTAATGGTTTTGGAGCAGGTCACTGACCCATAGGGCAGCAGATACCACCTGTTTGTATGGCTTCTTATCACAGACCACTGAGCTTCATGCTGGGATCGCTGTACTGACCCCAGGAACCAGTGCTCTTTGATTACAAGTTGGGTAATACAGTTCCTAAAACATGAGGGTGAATCACAGTGAAATTTTTCTCCCATTGGAAAAAGGTTAAATCCACTCTTGTCTGGGAGTTCGGTTCAGGCTGAGATCTATGTATTAGCCTTCTGGAGAAGAGCAGCTGTTTGGCACAGGAAGTAATATCTTTCTCTCTTCATCCAAATGCCAGTATAAGCTCAGGAACAGAGAAGGAAATAGGGAGCAGATGAAGACTCCCTAGTACACAGCACTGTTCAAATCCCTCAGCTTTCCTGTGGCTGGAGTGATTTCTCCTTTCTCCTCTTCCTGCAGCTCCTGACCACCAAAGGAAGAGAGTTTCCCTCACCCCCCCACTTTCTGGTCTTCTTTAGGAAAGGCAAAGAAACAGTCTCTTGTACCCCATGTCCCCAGTTGTATAATAAATTTGGGAAAAAACTGATGACGGGCAGGTTTAATAGTGTAGTAGCAGAGCAGACAAGAAAGAACATAATACAGCCATACTGATACAGATGAAAGATCTGTCTAGCACCACAGCATGTTTCCAACATTGGCCATTTTTTCCAACAATAGATATCCTGGGAATTGTACAGTTGTTGTGGTATTTCCCAGAATATTCACCCAGCACCAACCAACTGGAGTAACAAGGTAGCCCTGAGTCAGAGATGGCACCTCCAAAATTAGTATCCCTTGTCAGACTTTTCTTCCATGAATTTGACCGGTCAGCTGTAGAACTCATGCAGACTTTTGGCACACACAGTATTTGTCAAGGTACCCCACAGCCCAGCTGAATGTTCTGTGAGGAAGTAATTCTCACTGTGTCCTATCAAATCTTGACCGTTCCATTGGACAGTTTCTTTGGAGGTGCCCTAGCTGAAGAGACAGTGAACACTTCTGCAGTCTGCTGTTATTTTACAGACTTCTGACGTATTTCCTCCCTCAGCCATATGTTTTAGCAATCCTGTGGAAGGAGCTCTAATATATTTAATTGTTCTTTGTGCAGTGGAGAATGGCATACCAGTTCTGCTGTACCAAATAATTGTTCAGTCTTGCCACCACTGCTGCCTCTTCTCCTCTTCATATATTTTTATGTAAAGAGCAGTTAGTAATTTATGACTTGTGTCTGGGTAAAGTATTGCTTCTAATGAAGATTTTACCATTGACCTGGGTTTTATATTTAACCAACATAAAAAAAGAGCTGTATCTTCTCTACTGAGAAGAAAGTCAGAATTAGTACTTGAAAAAACAATTATCCCAAATATTTTTCATTGCTATCGGTAATTATGTTTGTGCAGGAAAATAAAGTGAGCCAGGAACTGTGGTCTGGCCTTGAGGCTACATGGCACAGCCCAGCTCACTATCATCAGATGAAACCACTGAAACAGGGTGACTGTACCCAAACTGCCTTTTGTGAAAGGTCTTTGGCCCAGGTGATTCCCCAGACTTTTCCCAGCTACTGTCTGGGGGAGTACTAACTTACACACACTAAAATCACAGCTAATCTGTGCTAACAATACAAAAATATGGACAGTACTAACACAGTGCTCAAGCTCATGCCCTGCCTTTATTGCACGAACACAATAACTAACTAACTAGTCAACATCGTACCTAAAAATGGAACTTTCTGTGATAGGGTCAGCATGCAGACAGAACAACTTTTCCTTCTTGTTAGCAGTCCTGTCAGTGTAATGACCATCTGTCTTCAGCTGTCCTGGCACAGATGTTAGCATTGTAACAGTGACAGACCTCTCAGCATTGTAAAAATACGGAGATTTTTTCAACAGGGAAGACTGAGTTTTTGTTACTAAGTACAACCTTTGGTTTACATCTCCACAGCTTTCCAGGGAAGGAGTTCTGTACATTCTGTCATACCTACAGACACTCCAGATGTTATGTACCTAGAACTGTTCTTTTATCAACACAGACAACGGTGCTAATATGGTAGTCTCTGCTTTGCAGACTTGGAGGTAGTGGGAAACTTTCAACCTTGGGAAGCACCAGAGGCACAAACCTGTGCTGATCATTTTTACAGCTGTGTTGCTCATGCAGCTGCCCTCTGTGCTGGTGTTCATCACCTTCAGCCCCAAACAGAGGGCTCCTCCTTGCCTAGCAGGATTGCAGTGCCAGACAGTGGTGATGGTGGTAATGAATGGATGGATGCTCCTTTCTTTGTCGTCATGTAAGAGGCAGAACCTGATTAAACTTTATAGTAATTTAAGACTAGTGAAAGGAAGCAGGTTAAGCATATCAGTCAGATAGATTGTGCCACGATGTGCATCTTTCCCAGTCTTCTAAGCATGACACTGACAAGTTTAGTACCATACTTACCTGAAATACTCAGTATCTCTCCAGTATACAACATGTACCCAGTATTTGAAGGAAAATACCAATTAATTCTCTTAAGTTACATCTACACTAGTAAATGAAATATGCTGTCTTTGGTTCTGAACTACCACTGATCACTCCTTGTCCACAATATGAAACTCACTTTTTTGCCCAGACAGGTTTGCTGCATGCTCACTTCTGGAATCTAATAATGGGCATGGGTGAACTGCTTTAGGGCTATTTTAGTGATACCACTGCAGACAGTACAGATACAGCATACAGGCACATTCTGTGCCACTAATTTACTAACACTGACATAATTGTGACATCTTTCAGCAGATGGTCAATTTCATTGTTTTCTGTCAGCTCATGTTCTAAGGTCATATTCAAAGAAGATCTGATCTTACTTTTGCTGCAATAGTAAATGCTGGTTTAATGCCATTATTCTGTATTGACAGTCATAAAAAAAGTAAATGGGATCAAAGAAATAAAGGAGATGACAAGATTGAAAAAATGTAAAAGATGGGCTTTTCCCATCAATTTAAGTGCAAATACAGTGGTAGCTGGAATTCTGTGCAAGATCCTTTGCTGAGGTGAGGGCATGGCAAAGCAGCATTGTGCTGTGTCTGAGGCCATAATGGTGAGGGCTGTAACACAATTTTTATAACCATGGGATTCTCTGTAGCAACAGCTCTTCAAGGTTTGCATGAAGTTATTCTAAAATAGCTGCCTCAGGACAATCTTCCTGCCTGTCTTCTGTGCTGGGACATCTGGGACACATAATGGTAACTTTCAAGGCAGCTTCTACTGTCCTGTAAATCCGGAGCTTTTAGGGCCCCTTTGCTCCATCCTGAGCTTTATGTGTGTCATCAAGCCTGGAGCAGGGAATGAAGCAAAGGCATGCATTTTGAATTATAGTTTGTTTTATTTACAATTTTGTCTTTTTCTATTAGCATAGTTCAATTTTCATAGGAACAAAAGAAATCCATTAATCTGTTTAATGGGAAAGAAATTTGTTTCTTTTGGCTTCTGGGCGTCTGTTCAAAGCTGGCCTCACTAAATGCCTGGAGTCTGTGATTATCTAGGTGATGGTGCTGCACTTCCAGCTGGTTCATCTATCTGTACAGGGCTCAGGCATTTGGAGGCTGTAAGGTTTCCACCCTCACATTTCAGCATATGTTCAGTCACTTGATGGCTGATTGTAGCTGAGTAAATAGTTTATAATGAATAACTTACTCAACTCATTAAACTTGCTTTCTTCTTGTGGCATATCCTCCCAAGGACTGTGGTTTCTTCAAATGTGTTTGTGAATCAGGATGATTTAACCAGTTTCTTTTAACAGTGTGGGTAGATTCAGTGCTTTGGATGAGTTCACTATTCAAAGACTGTAGATTAGTTAATTGCTCAAATAAATTACGCACTATTGTCTCTGCTCCCTGCCTGTTTAGATGCTTGTGTAAGCCTTCCTTATTAACTTAAGAGAATCATTCTGGAATCAGTGCCAGTGAAGCTTCATCTTCAAGGTATCCTACTTTAGCACAAACACAGCTGTTGGCGTGTTCTTTTGCTTGTTCTTTATAGTCAAGCCTTTGTCAGCACAGGAAAATGTATAAAGGCATCTTCATGCCTTGTTATTTTGGATTAAATTATTATCTTAAGAATATCATGTAGTTAATACCAAACTATTTCTGGAGGAAATTTTAAGAAGGAAAGAAGTGTGATAAAAAGACAAAATTTTCTCAGAACTTCAGTAATCCAGTCTAATCTTAATAAAATAGGAGTATTTAACAGCTCCATCTGCTGAGTACATTAACTCAAACAGCAGGAGGAAAATCCTCACATTTCTTTCTGAGAGGCAAGGGTTCTTCAGATTCATAAACTTTTTTGAGAACAATAGGCACTGTGCCAAAAATATTACAAATTGGAATCTAGTGATGATTAAATTATGAAGTTGATCCAGGAGATTTGTGGAAGACAAACAAATTAAATCAATGAAAAGCTGCATCTGCTCTGGTAAAAGAAGACTGCTGTGTGTGAGAGCCAGAACAATGGCTTGGGTTCTGCCAGCAGAAAAGCTGAAGTGCTTCTACCAGCTAATTATTTTTTCACATGAATAATCAGTCAAAAATGTAGTGACAAGCCAAGAATTGTGTACAAATATGTTCATTTTATGGGAAATTATTATCTCTGTAATTTATAGGTATGCTTTTCTAAAATTCATCACAATGTTTTATGAAATCACAGTATTGTGCCCAGTAGAATATAAGACTAAAGCAATTGATCCCAGTAAGTAGTGTTTTACTGAAGTGATAAAGCATTAACTGTCCTCTTTGGGATTTTTTTTTTTTTTTTGGTGATATAGTGAATAATATTGCTGTATTGTGAAAGGGATTCATTCAGACAAAAGGGAAGCATTGATATGAATTAGCCTTAGGTGTTATCCATAACAGACCTGCTACCAGAACGGTTTAAAAACAGAGAAGGATTAAGGCAGCTGAGAATGATGGAATTGGAAGAAAGTGATTCTGCTTTGAATGATGGCTGTTTGTAGTATTTAACTAAAATTCTTGAGTAAAGCTGACTATACTGCACAAGCCAGTGTCCTTTACTATGATCAAGCCTGAAGTGATGGCCATTTAAAGGAAATTTTATTCTGGACATTTCCTACTGAGATTTACGGTTGTAATGCACACTGAAATCCTAGAAAACAAATAGGAATATGACCTGGACCTTTTTGGCACCTGATCTGCTTAGGAAAATAAAAATCAAAAAGGCTCATAAAGATATTTTAACAGGGTTTACAGTTAGGCAGTTTTCTCACTTTTACAAAATTTCCATTAGCACCTGTACTCAGATAGAATATAATAGTTTTCCAGCCCCTTTTTATACTGTACAGTGAAACTGACAGACTGCATGAAGTTATATTTAAAGCTGCCAGCAAATCATTCTGAGTCCCCAAAGTTAACACTTTCCTGCCTGCGTTCTGGTAGAGTTGCTGTGGGGAGGTGACTCAGCTGTCGTTTCATTCTTGGGCTTCTGACAAGTGAGGTGTTTGCCACTTATGTAGCGGCTCATTGGTTGTTTTTCTTGGCCCCTGTCCCCCAGATACTGTTATGAGACACCGTGTCTTGGCAATTTCTCTTGGGATTGCTGGACAGGCTCCAACCAAGTGTGGGGTGCTGAACATGATGCATGTTCCTCCCTGTCAGACTCCCTGAGGCTGCATCTGTCAGAGAGAATGGGGAATGTCCTTTAAAAATAGCAGGGAATCAAAGAATTTTCTTGAGTTAATAAATGAATATGTCTTGGTGAGACTGGAAGTAGGACTTTGTTGATCTTCCTACTTCCTTCATTTAGTTGAAGGCTCAGCGAGCATCATGGCAAGCTCCTGCCCTTTATCACACAGTGTTTCAAGTTTAGCATGGCCACATGGCAGAAGGTGCAGGTGAACAGACAAGCTTAGAAAATCCAGTGTCCCTTTCGGTGCTATCTCCTTAACTTTTTATGATAATTTTACCTCAGAAAATAGACTTTCTGCACCAGATAGCATCATGCAACCCTTCTCTTCAGAGCAAAGTTTGAAATAAGCATTAGGATTGTTTAACTTTTTTCAGTGACCCTTGACTTCAGTTAAATATGTGCCAAAGACACTTGTTCCAGCAGTAAGCTCTGTGGACCCCACCAGTTGGGACTTTAATGCACACAACCCTCAAGCTGTGTTGAAAATGGAAGTTAAAAATTCCTGTGGAATAATTCCATGCTTGTTTTCTTAATTTTTTGCAGTGTGGTTGTGACCCCACAGCTCATTTATTCCTCAAATGCAAAGAGGCAGAAGCACATGGGTGCTGCTACCAACCCTTCCTAACTCCCTGCAGGGGAGCAGCTGATAGAGAATCTTCTCACAGGCAACATAGGCAAAGTGGTCATTTAATGAAACCAATGAGGTTCCTCATCATCCCAGAAACATGAAATATGAGAAAAGAAGAACTGAAGATTTTGTGATTCTCATACATCTTTGTCTTTGTTTTTATGTTTTAATCACACATTTTAATCTGAGTTAGAAAAAAAACCCTCACTGATGCAATGGAGTAAAGGTTTTCATAGGCTTTTCTTCAGGCTCTGTTTGGAAGGGTTATAAGGAGTTAAGCTGGGTTTTTTTAAGCTAGCTTCTTTTGCTGTGTAATTGCTTGTTAAAACCTTGTTTTTCAGCTAGTGACCTTTGCATCAGTGACATTGCATGCATAGCATTAACAAGAATTAATAAAGAAAACTTCTCTCTATTTTTAGGAGGGGAAAGTTGCCAAAATTCAGATAATTTAGACATCTCGTACATTTTTTTCATAGAAATGATTAGTAACTTCTACAGAACACACAACAAATTCAAAATTCCTGCATGTAAAATTGCTCTGACTGGATGTGTATTCAAATCTCATGCATTCGTGTCAACATCAAAAATTATTTTTTTCAATTATGGGTATAGGAATTGCACAAAGCAATGAAAGAAAGAAGAGTGAAACTACTGCTCTGTAACAGAACAAGACAAAGCAAAGAAAAATCCCTAATTAATCTTCCAGTGAATCCTCTGCTTGAATATATAATCACTTTGTCCTTAGACTAGATTGTACAAGTTAGTACTGGCTGTAAATATGGGGGGGAGGGGGGGTGCGGAATGGTGCATATTCATTCTCAATTCCATTTTCTCTACTGAGTAGTTTCACTCATTCAAGCTCTTTGGATCAAGAATAAACATGGCTTAGGCCAGAAAACAAATGACATGTCAGGGTAAAAGTAAGAGCTTTACTCTCCAAACAAGAGCAGGATAAGCACAGTCCTGGCTGCCCTTAAAGTAGTCTCAAATAGGACTTTCGTGGTGGTGCCATGATTGAGGATCCTCATCCTATTTGCTGTATCTCCAAACCTGGCTGAGGTGGCAACTCAGAAAGACTGCTCATGGAAAACCAGTCTTTTGGTGGCTGAGGTCTATCCTTGCTCCTCTAGACCCATCACCCTCTGTCTTCAACTAAGCTGAGCTCTGTCCCAAAAAAACAGGATTTAACCATTAAGGAGATGTACAAAATCCTCCTTAATATTAAAGTGAGGATGCCGAGGTGGAGGGGACCTTTGCACATCAGTACATACTGAAATTGCATTCACTCACACTAGCGAGGCCAGCTGTATCTGACAGACTCATTCTTCTCACCTTCAGATTCTAACAGACTACATTTTATTAAGCTTATCCAAGTTGTGTGTTTAACCTTTATTTTTTAATGAAAAAGCATATTATGAAATCATCACTAGGCCAAGATCCGAATAAGTCTTGGATATCTACCTGTTTTGTCTCTTATAACCCTGAAACCTTTTGAGTTACCAAGTCTGGTATGAAGCAGTACATATCCTAAGTCAAGTCTGTTACAGAATTCATGTCCAGCTGGGAAGAGCAGAATGGAAACCCTTTCCACCTTGTCTTTCACTTTCTGTTCATAACATAATGTTTTTTTTTCCTTAAAAAACAACAAACAGAAGAAAACCCCACCAAACACAAAACTCACAAAAGACCTCTCAAACACAGGCAAAATAAAAATAAGCAAAATATTACATTTTTTTCAGGGGTTACTATGGGTGCCACTATAAGCAAGCTGCCAGAAGAAGTTCTGTTTGTGCATGTTGCAGCCTTCATGGTGATGGCTTTGTCTCAATCAGTTGTTTATTTAAGAGGAAAACATCTTTAGGTTTTGGTACTGTGGGCAAGTTGTCTATAAAAGCTACTAAAGAAAACGACTCACAAATGTCCCAAAAAGGACATAAAAACACTTACTTTCTTCTGCTATTTAAAATGTTCCTGACCCTGAAACATACTTCTCTAAGGCCAATGAAATTAGAAAAATGTAAATGTTGTACAAAATGAGGACCAGACCATAAACTGTCCGTGTGTCCTCCTATTAGGACATTAATCAGTAGAATTCAGTGAAGGACTGGCTGTTGCCCATGTGAAGCATTTGTTTAAACTTGTGAAATCCTGACCATCTGAAAGATGGAGGAGCACTAGAAAACACACTGCCAGCCCTGGGCCAAACCCATCAGCTAATTAACATCAAAGCTTGGTATTTGCATCATGCTCGATGACTTCAGGGTTTCTTAAGCCAAGCAGTGCTCCAACTATAAAAGCAGCAAGTAAGGGTTTGTTTACAAGCCTAAGTACTGGTTTAATTAACTTATTTAGATCAATTTAGGTTGCCAGTCTGTACCACTGCAAGGTCTGTTGTAAGGCTCAGTCTTCTGAATTGGATACATGTCAGTCATGTTGAATGGTAGCAATAGTGGAGTGAAAGCTGTGCCCAGATGGACTCTGGGGGCTTTGAAAATGAAACAAAGCTTTTTCCAAAGGCAGAGGCAGCAGGAAAGTTGATCCTTTTTCTTCCTGGCTTGGCTCCAGTTTTTCTCTAGGCCTGAATGGATCCAGCAAGCCAGTCTGGATCTTTCCAGAGACCCCTGTTTGGGCACTCCAGGCAAAAAGAGGAAATATTCTGGCCTATAGATTCCCAAACCCAGGCCAACGACCATTAACAAAGACGTGCCCAAGTCCCAGTGTAGTGCTTGTGTTGTTGACTCCATCTGTCAGGGAAAATGACAGCTTTAGATGGATAACTATTGTGAGCCTTAGCACATAGTGCTACAATGCTGGAAACAGTAGGAGCTGTCAAATCAGCCATCCTCTGACCTTGCATTGGATTTATTTGCACAGAGATGTAATGCCTAAATTGATGAACTAATTTCTTAAAACACAAAGCAGAATGGAAGGATTGTCAGGAAGGAACACCATAAAGTTTCAACATGACTTACACGAAAGTGGCAAGAAATTGTTTTGCAGCTCTTCATTTAATGGACAATTACCGATTTGGAATAAAATGCATAGAGTTTAATGGTATTTCTTCCCCTATGATGCAAGCTGGAGAGAAGTGAGATTGGGGCATGGGTTACCTTGTGTTAAACAGTTTGGGAGTTACTGGATACAACCAAGACATTTATGAGACCACCTCTGACATGTGAAATATTTTCATTCAGGTACACTTGTGAAAAAAATTGCTTAGAAAGGAATTATCATATTTGTTTTATGTTACTGCAATTTTAATGTAAATAATCTAATTTATGGTGGAAAAAATGTGTGAGAGATTTCTATATAGCTATTCTCAAGCCATTTTGTTTTTTCCAGATTTAATTGTGGGTGCATTTGGAGCTGGAAAAGCAGTTGTTTACAGGTATGTGGTAAATGCAATGGATTTGATATTTTATAGCTTTGGTGGGAGATCTTTAAATTTAAAAAATGTCATATTCCTGTTTCCCTGTTGCAATGTGTAAAAGGTGGTCATTAGAGATGATAGATTAAACATCTTGTGAGAAACAAATTGTTTTTTCCCCATGCTTAAAACCTGTAATTATCAATGAAAATTTCTGTGCTTAGACTTAGCTCAAGCAGCTTCTGGAATGTTTGACTCTTTAGTTACTTTTAAATAAAAAACTTAAAAGGCATGGCATTGAAAATTAATGTCTTTCCTGAGGGAATGGTGCTAGTAAGAAATTTTAAAGTGACCAATCCTCAGATTGTGTATGTTAAGACATGAAACATTTATTGAAAACAAAGACTGCTACTTTTAGCCTCCGTTTAAAAAATATGCACAAGATCCCACTTTACAAGACAAAACATTGTTGCTGACTATGGAGTTTCACTAAACGCACTTTTTGATTAGATATAAAATTAAAAACTACCAAATACATAAGCAGAAATCTGCTAATGCCTTCTTCGTCCAGCCATGCTGACAGTTCATTTCATTCAAATATTCACCATCCATTTCTACAAAAATTTAGTCATATTTCTGACTCCTGTCTGGCTTCTTGTTGTCTGTATTCCCAACAGCACCTGATGGAGAGGAGGCATGTTCTACTTCCCAACTGAATGTTTGTGAAAGCATAAGAATTTTGTAAAACAGGAATGTTAGCTCATCTCAGCTAACACTGTAGGTGCAGCAAGGAGACCCGATTTTCCTACTGCACTATGAAACAATCATGCAAATACTTTGCAGTCCATCACTTTGCAACGCCATGAGTGATTGCACAGGATGTGAAACACTGAAGAATTACATCCACTGTGTATTTTCAATAACAATGAAATGTGTTCTATTCAATTTAAGAAAGTGAATAACAGGAGGCCATTTCCTGGCCAGAATGTATCAAATATACAACTTGTCATATTGTCGAAATAGAGTTTTATTACTGAAATTTTCTAGGAAAAAATGGTTTTCCCTGTTGCACAAAAGTGAAAAGAGTAATTTTATTTTTTAATGTCTTGCTGAAGTAATATAAAGAAGTAATCATAAAAGCTCAGATAAGGATTAAAATATAAGGAAAGTTAGAAAACTGGGATAGCTGGAAATATGTAAGTTACTGTAAATAGTACTGCTGTTTTAAAAGAAAAAGAATCTGGGCACATACTTGTTTTCATTTGTCTTCTAAACTGCTTGCAATTATGGATTATCTCATCACCTAGTAACAGCTTCAGACGGATGATTTCCATCACCAAAACTATATATTCACGTACTCAGCAGAATTTATTGATGATTATTCCTGATTTACACTGTCAGTTGTCTCAAGAAATGTCAAACAGAGTTTACTTGATTATTGGCTCAAGATACTCTACACCAACTTCTACTTTAACCAAATTATGTTTATTTTTTAGGAGTCTTAAAACAGACATAGTAAGTCTGAATGTATAATTATTAATGGAGACAGTACAAAACAAATCTGCAAGATGCCTAAAGGACTGCTGTAAAACCCAAAAAGGCAGACTCTGTCCCTTTGAGAAAACTCAGTGTGATGAAATGCGTCTGATGTGCCTCAGTCCTGGGGCACATCTCTTGCTTAACCATAGGATACTGTTTCTGTGATGTGTTAACCTGTGATATTTTTTTTGTGAATCTCAGTAGGATTCTGATAAAAAAAAAATAAAAAGGTTCTTTTGGTTATGAGCAGCATTATAAATCTGTGTTCTCCAAAGTAACCCTACACGTCTGGCTTCTTTGTGGCCAGCTCAGTGAAGTGTTTCCTCTGCTGCAGCTTAGGTACTAATGTGCTCCTTCTGTATGTGATGAACCTTATTTCTGTCCCCCAGAGCCAGACCCGTTGTGACTGTGAACGCTCATCTTATTCTGAACCCCATGATTGTGAATCCGGACAATAAAACCTGTCAACTCCCCGACTCTCAGCTTTTGGTGGCCTGGTAAGTCTGTGATTACTCAGAAAATACCCTTATCCTCTTCCTCACATAACTTCTTGTCCCTTAATTTTATTGCAACTCTTTCTTGAATGTGTTCAAAGTTCAAAATGTTGAAACATGTTCTGAGCACAACAAAACCCCCCTATATGGAGATCTTTTTGATATTTACCAGTATTTCACAGATTGTCTAACTAATTGTGGTAGCTAAAAGTTGAGTCCTTTGATACAGAGTCTCCTTCTACATAGGAGGATGCTCAGTGTCTCCCAGGGTCAAGCTGTAAAGTTATATGCAATGTTTAGATGAATGAAACATGAAACAGCTAAAACAGACAAAACACGTAAACAGTCATCTGTTTGTTGACAAAATGTAACAGTGAAAGTGATGCAGAGCTGGTGGGTCCAGTTTTCTGTTGGAGAAAAACAGATTTTAGTCCTTTGTGGAAGAGGGAAGATATCCCAAGTCACCACACAGTTTATTTTAGCGCATCACACAGGACAACGTTTCAACCATCCTTAAAAGAGAAACCCTAAACCACAGTAGCATTCAACTTTGAAAAGGAAAAAAAAACAAAAAAGGCCAAAAAACCCCAAAAAACCCAAAACCAACAAAAAAACCCAAAAAAAAAAACCCCAAACAAACAAAACAACCAACCAACCAATCAAACCCCAAAAAATCAACAAAAAAACCCATTAAAAACCTTTGAGCTGATTAAAAAAAATTTAAGATCAGTTACAAGTACAAAATGTTTGCAGGGCAGTTGGAGGCTATCTAATAGCACATAACACCACATAAAGGCACATTTACTGCACTAGAAAAAAGTCACTTTGAAAGGACCTCAGAAACAGTTGACAAAGAGGCTATTACAAGTATATAAGATACTTTTAAAAGTGGAAATCATTACAAATGAGGAAACTAAAATCAAAACAGAGCATAAACACGTGCAGGTTGAATATAAAATCCTAGTAAGCCTTGCCAGAGAAACTGTGAGGAACAGATTTCTAAGGCATAAAAACATTAGAAGCAGGAAGCCTGCCAGGACGTGGGCTGGGCAAAAACAATATTAAGGTGTAAAGGACGACTCCAGAAGATAACATGACTGCAGAAATTTTGCACTGCTTTTAAACTGAAGATGGGCAGAGGATTTCCTCACACTAGAGACATTCTTTACAGGAGAGGAGTTCTAAAAATCACCTAAAATGAAAGATTCAGCAAAAGAGTCTTTAGAATTAATTGATGAATATGAACTGTAAAACATAATCCCGAGAAGCTGTTCATTTAAGAGCCATAAAGGAACTAAACTCTGATACACTTAAACCAAGAAATATATGGGCTTCCAATGCATCTGGGAGAGGGTTGTCAAGAGATTTTCACTCTTGTGCTGTTCTTTTACACTTTATGGCTCTCCTCATATTCTTTATCATGTTCCTCATTTTTACATCCAGTGTAGAAAACTGCCCATCTACAGAGCAGTGTAGAAGGCACTTGGTGGAACTATGCAATCCCAGAACTTTACAAGACTTTGGCCTTTCTGGAATTTTTTTATTCAAATACCTTTTGTTTTAACAGTTGATGTAAAAGAGAATTTGAAATATGGAGACTTGGCTGAAGTATGTTAATTGATCCGAATTACGTTGTTTCACAGCTCCAGCTTTTCAGACTTTTAAAAAATGCTTAGTGTCATAATGGAAAAGATTTTGGAACCACAACAGTTACCAACAAAGTATTGAAAGAAAAAAGGTGGTTTTTTTGCACAGGAGGAAAAACATCTGTCTTAAAAAAATATCCTTGGTCCGAGATACTGTTTAGAAAAGGAAGGAAGAAATGCATACTCCTTTAACATACATTTTTTTATTTTCATTTCTCCACTACAATAAGCCAGAAGATGTTTGGTTCATATCTACAAGAGCTTTAATAGGAGCATAATTTAATTTCTGTCTGCTTTATTCTAAAATACTATTCCCTAAAGATTTAGTTCATGTTATGAAATGACTGAAGAGCAGCTGCTCTTTTCCACACTGTAATTTTTCTCCTTAGTTGATACAAACTTGTATAGTACATATGAAAACAATTAGTAGGGAAACTCCAACAGGCAAAGAATTCCTCAGACCCATGGGATAGATTCCTGTATCTCTTAGCCAGCTGTGCAACTTGTATAAAAACTCTACTGACTGACACTGCAAAATTAGAATGAAAGGAAACATCCTACCAGAAGTTTCAGGAAGTGTGTGTGCATGAATAATGTGGATTATTTTACATTTCCAAGTATTAGGAAAATATTATTTCTGCCATGATATAAATTGCAAAGCTGAAGCAACAGAGGAAACGTGCACAAAAAGTCATTTTTATGCACAGCCCAAAGAGAATTGTCCTAAACTTCTAGAAACAGATAATTAATTCTCTGCTGTGTGCAAAATGTGGCTCTTTCTGAGTTCCCAAAACTAGCAAATCTGGAACAAATTCTGCAACTTTGAAACTATTAAAGAATATGGATTTTTTTTTCTCCACTAAGTGTGAAAGATGCAAGTTAATATCTGTAAAAAGAGGTAAATAAATTAAAGATTTTCATTTTTCAAAAGCTGTTTCCACATCATGGAATTTATTACATTCAAGATTGGGTTCTAGCTATCAGGAGGTCTTATTTATCTATACATTGGTATTTTTATTACCATTTGAAGTGTGATTATCCACTAGCTACCTTACGTATTTGTTCTTAAATTGCATCTGCAAAAGTTATTTACTCACCTCTCACTAATTTAAGGTAAATATTGTTAAATCCATTTTGTAGAGGAGCGGTAAGTCAGAGAAGTTACCTAACTTACCAAAATTGCATAGAAGTGTCCAATCATGATAAAAAGTCAATTTGTAGAATAGATTGTAGAATGTATTTTGTATATATTTGTATATTTCTGGTTTTATATTTGTAGAATATAGTTTTTATTTGGAAGTGCTTCTCAGGTTTGGATGTCTACTTGAGATGTGCCTTGTAGGCTATTCACCTTCTGTAAACCCACTGTAACAAGAAGCAGACTGCTTAAAATCTCTGATCTTCAAGTTTCTACTATGAAAAAATACTTCAAAAAAAATGCTGTTCCTTTATCTCCAAACTTGTTACTATTAAAGTAGAAATAAAATATTTATAATCTTGAGTCAGCTAGATTCAGTAAATGAGACATTTCTACATACACTTAAAAAAAGCTGAATACAAAATTCCTACTGAAGATATAAAACCCCAAAATAATAGTATTTCAGCCTTTCCTAGCTGCATAGACTATGTTTCTACTTTTGCTCCGTTCTACTGCTAGTATTTTGTTTTCTCATTGACATAATTTTATAGAGGATATGATTGGTGCCCCGTGGATATGGGCCATGGGGCCATTGTTGAGATGAATCTGTGTGAAATTTTCCACAGACTGTTGGCCAGCCTGACTCCATGGGTTGGATAGCAAAGCCATATGGCCAAGAGTCAGAAGATGGATGCCTCACTGCTCGGGGACTGGTGAAAGGCAGGTGCTGTCAATTTCTGCCAGTGCAGCTGGGTTGCTGTACAGGAGATCTCTGTGCCAGAGGGTGGCTTTTAGCTTCAGTAGCCCTAGAGACAAGGGCTGCTTGTCCAAAGGGCAGTCACTTATCTAGCAGGCCTAGTGCTACTGCAGCCTGGCCATGTGATGTAGGTTAGCCATGAGATGCCTTCAGCATAAAAACTCTGTGATGGTCACTGGATTAGGCTTTGGCATAACAGAATCTAAAAGCAGGGCAAGTATTAGAGCATCGTAATAGAAGTGTACTGACTTGCTTTTACATAGTGTACTTCAAAGAGGAAGCTGGTTAAAGGTTGTTCATCAGTAGACGATAACAGCTTCTTCTCTTCTCCTGTGGAGGTTTGTCGCTGTTCTCACTGCGGCCAAGTAGAGAAACGACACGAAGTCCAGGCTCAGGGACAAATGGAAGCACTTTAATGAATTCTCAGAAGACTTTTATATGTTAGTTCGCAGTGTATTAAGTGGCATAAGGTAATTGGTTTTTGCCATCCACCCCCTAAGGGGATTGGTCGAGTTCTAAGACACCCATCTCTGAATGTTTTTCTAGTTAGAACCATAACAATTCTGCCAAACAACCCTCAGGTGCAAGAAGTTTACAATACTGTAATCTTGTTTAAAGTGGTCTGCATGGGAAAGACAGAACTCTCACAAACTACTGCAAAGAGCTGAAGAAATTCTCTGCTGAGGCTTTTTCAGCATCCATAGAGGTTTGTGACCTTGCAGGTTGGTTGTAAGCCTCACACAGAATGGAAGTCCGTAACATTAAAGCTTACACTGCCTTTCTGCTAAGGCATTATCCATTCTTTCTCTCCATCTGCAAACCTGTGCACTAAAGAAATTGTTAACAATGACAAATGATGTCTGGTAGGATCTGCTATTGCCTTGCTTTTCACCTCCTGAAGTAACTTTTCTATTTTTTTTCAGCTGCTAGAATAGCCAGACCAAAGTAAATTCTTTCTGGTACAAAGCCCAGTCTAGAAAAAGTGGGTAACTAACTTTCCTGATTTTCTAATGATTAACCACTTCTGGCGATACTAGGTAATTTTATTAGGCTTGACTTTTGAAGAGTCTGCTCCCATCTGTGCCAAGAGTAGTTTTGAAAAAAGGAATCTTTTCAAGCTTCTTGTTCTTGTAAAAATACTTCTCTCTACCTGAAGAACATAAAATTATTTTAGACAAACTGCTTTATTGACGCAAGATTGTCAGGAAAAGCTAGTGTGTTCAGTTTTAAGGCTTTCCCTCTATTTTGTAACTACAGTCAAATGCTATTCAAAGCATAATCTCATAGTGATGACAGACACAGCAGACTAAATGTGATGTGGAGATCTCTTCAGAGAGGCAAGATTGATAGCACATAAAAAGTTCATATGCTCTAGGATGATGTACTATTTCCCATTTGTTTCTTATTTGCTGAAGTTTTCTTCCTCTGATTGCAAATTGTGTCATTTGATTGATTGCTCCTACAAGCAAGCTCAAAAGCTCAGCTGTTTTATTTCTTACTGTACCTAGGAGTCAGATCTCAAATCTCTATGAATTCTTTAGACTCTTGTCCTCTTTTGTGGTCTGTCTTTCCCTCTGCTTTTCTTTTTCTTGATGCTAAAACATCCCTCAGCATCTCCCCAACATCTTCATGTTGAAGTGATGAGCATATCTAAATTCATCTAGGTTTGCAATTGAAATCTCTGATGTCTTTAGAACTATTTCTGAACCAAATAATAAACTCACAAATGTGTAGCAGGATTCTGCTAAAACCGTAGTGTTGCTTTTTGTGTGGCCAGAGTATGGGAGATTAGCCACTCCAAATGTTTGCTTTTTTGCTCTGCCATTCCCTTTTAGACATGCTCTGCCTGGAGTGGAAGGAGAAAGTCTTGACTCTCACAGTAATATATAAGAACACGACTTCAGTCATCAAATATGTATGATGAATTATTCTGTTCATTGCCGTAAATAAAGCATACACTGAAATTTTTCTGTTTAACAAGTAAAGCATTCCAAGCTACATTTTTGAACTCAACCTTTTTTCAAACATTATAGGGCAAAATTTATGTGATTTGTCCAAAGCAAGATATCTGAGTTTAATACAATGGCACCTCTTGAGTTTACATTTGAGAAAATACACTTTTATACTCTGACATGTGAGACTGGCCTGTGAAGTCTGATGTCTAAATAGCATTTATACAATTACACAAGATTTCCTAATTTTTTTTGTTTTGTCCTTGTGTATTTGGAAAAAATTGGTTCTTCATGTATTAACTCATAATTGTAAAGAAGTAGGAATATGAATAAATTTTCAATTTCTGCACGGACTAGAATGTCATTTGAAGGCTACAGTTCAGCAGAGATTAGTGGCATAATGCCATTCTTTTTCCTCAAGAAATAATGGGCTTTTTTTTCCAAGAAAATAATTTTTCATATGGTCATGAGAGTGACACGTATCCCAAATGTGGCAGTTTCATTACCTCTGTCAGAGGAAACAAACATGCAATTAGAATGTGATTACAGGTTGGTTTAAAGGTTATGTTAGTGGTTTTGTATCTACTGCATGGGGACATTAGTATACAGGATAACAGTAGTGAGGAGATCAAGATCAATGAATAATGCAAATATTTTTTTTTTATTTAACTCAAGCTGATTTTAATGCTGACCTACAAACAATTTAGGTTTTATGTTTCGAACTAATTATAGCCTCTTGAAATAATGAAAATCTTACAGTAATGCCAATGGAACACATTGGTATCCTGAGTGTTTTAATTTACTAGAAAACAGCTTCAGCATTGACTAGATGCTCTTAAGATTTTTCGGATTTGACCATGATGGACCAGAAAGGATTTCTGCAGACAGTCTCTTACAAAGGTGGTTTGCTGAACCTCAGCGTAAAGAACCCATTTTTGGCAATAGTATTAGAAGGGTCATTTCCATGGTCTCTCTCAAGAACTACTGGGAACAGAGAATCTTCTGCATACCTTTGCCAAGAAGTATTCAGAGACTGTCTCCTGTAATTACTAGTGCAGCCTAGGAGATTTCCTGACTTAATTAATGAGTATCGTAGGTAGCCAGATACAGATCTCCGTTAACATCTTGTTAAGAAAATTAAAATATATGACTTGGGAACTGCTGATTCCCAGGTCAGTGTATTTTCAGCTAATAATGAATTACTTCTACTTTTTTTATTTGTAGCTTTACTGTAAGAATCTGCGCAGATTTTGAAGGTCAAAGTATTTCACATGAGATAGGTAAGAAATGTTTTCTATTTCTATAATTTACTCTGGCCTGCTCCATTTCAGATATATTTTTTCCCTACACTTGGAAAGACAATAGGAGTGAGATCCTCCTAAGGCAAGAAAATGCAGTTTAAAAAAAGTGTGCATGTATATATTTGTGTGTGTATATATATATCTCACAAGCCTTTTATTAGTCAGTTAAAGGATTTTTGTTTCAGATTAAGTAATTTTTTAAATAAAACCAAGAATGCACCTTGTTGGAGAATGCTGCTTTGGAAAAGAAAATTAAAAAGACAGTACACATATGATCTGTCAATGAAATCAGAAAGCTTAAATTACATGTCCTGCATAGTTTGGATCAAAAACTAGTGGGCTTTTAAAGCTTGGATTAGTTTTTCTTGAAAGACTAGGTTAGGTTAATTAGTTATAATGCATAATGAATTCTTTGCTATTTCGTTTCTGTTAAGTCAATAACTAGTTTATTTATTTATTTGTATCATTTAGTGCTGAAAGGTGAATTGCAGTTAGACTCATTGAAACAGAAAGGAGCTGTTAAGAGGACCCTCTTCTTTGATTACCATCAGCCACATCATTACTTCTCCATTGTGATAGAAAGACAGAAACAACTCCATTGCCAGGACTTCCTTGTTTATCTCAGAGTAAGTTGTTTAAAATATTTTGGATTGTCATCATTGCTTGACTAGTACCAGGGCTTTAAAGATGATAATAAAAAAGGAGACACTGGAAAAGGAAGAATAATTTCCAAAATCACAAAAATGGGATATAATATAGACTTCTTCTATATGTTCAGTATGTCCAGAGCATATTACTACCTTGAAAAAATTCCTTATGTAAATCTTTGGCTCATCTTTTGTCAATGTAGTATTAAAGAAAGGCTTCTTTTGCAGAGTGTAGAGTTTAAAACACATTCATTTCACACTCTTCTGGAAATTCTGATCAAATACTGCATCTTCTGATATAAAAATGCGAGACTGCTTTCCTTTTTTGGTATCCCTTTACTTTTTTAGTATTCACGGTGCAGTAATAAATTAATCATGTTAAATATCATGCCAGTTCAGGTTCAAAAGATATTTTAAAAGAGTCCTACCAGAAATATTGGCCTAAAATACATATATTTTAAAAATATTTTAAAGATATTTTTAAATTTTTTTAGAAAAATTAAAACTGTGGAATTGAAGTTGTAAAGGAGAAAGGGTCAACACTTGCTCACTTGCAGGGGGAGTTATCTCATGCAATTGAAGTAGATTCCAAGTCTGGTCCAAGAAATGCAGTGAGAGGTGAAATGGAGAAGTTTCCAGCACTATGTAAGGACATATCTAAACAATAAAGGTGGTTGAGTTTTACCATTGCTAATTCATATAAATTCTTGGTTATGGTACAAATATGGTACAAATACATGGTACAGCAATATTACCTCCACAAATCCACACATGCCCTACCTCCATTTCAAAAGGAAGGCGGGCAGTAGCTGATAGGAGTTGGTTCTGTGTGTCTCTCTTAAACAGCTTCATTTTAGGCTAATGCTTTGAAAAATTTCTGAGTCTACTCAGCTCAGCCAGCTTCTTCCAGATGTGGGGCTGTGGAGGGAATGTGTTCTGGGCATTCCAGTTACTGGTGAGTCGCTTTGCTTTCCTAATGACACCACATGCAGCCAGAATTTGGCCAGCAGCTGTCAAAGAACCATGCCTTTACCTTCAATAAAGACCACATCTTTACCTTCAGAAGTCTGAATCTGTTATCATACCATACTAACTGAAATAATCGTAGTAAACCATTGGTTTTTATTATGTGATTGTCACTTACAGGATGAAGCAGAATTTAGAGATAAATTATCTCCGATCAATATAAACTTCAATTATAGTTTGGATGAGTCCAGTTTTGAAGATAGTCTGACTGTGAAGCCAATACTGAACTATTACCAGAAAAACTCATTAGCAGAGCAGGTATGAATTCTGCGTGCCACATTTTCTGTATATGAACATTAAAGCATTTACAAGTATTATGTGTGTCATCTTCGTTAAAAAACAGTATCACGGCCAGAATTTACACAACAGGGATTTAATTAATTCAAAATGTAGATTAAATATAAATATAAAACCAACCAGCCTTTCAAGTATTTCCAAAACATTCTTGTGCTCATAGTTCTGATTGCATTCTAGAATATGTAAGCCAAGTTAGTGTGAAAAAGGCCCTGAAGATTATATTGTTCTGCTGAGGACATATTTGACCATCTAAATAGTCTCCAACTACCATGTGAAAAGGGACTTACAGAAAGGAGAAAAATATTAATTCACTAAGGCAGTGCTAGTGGTATATAAGACACTTAGGTCAGCAATATTTAAGTGATTTGGACTTAGAGGCATGTACTAACTGTATTACAATTTTTTACTTTGCAATAATTCAGGCTTACATTCTGGTTGACTGTGGGGAAGACAACTTATGTATTCCTGACTTGCATCTTTCTGCAATGCCGTAAGTTGAATAAAACAAATTATGTTGTATGTAAGAAAGTCCAGACACTGCTAACTGTTGCAACAGAATGAAGTACATAGAACACAGTTCTGTTGTTTATTATACCTAATCATTCTTACCGGATTTACAGGTTTTTATTTGTGCATCCATTTTGTCTATAAAACCAAGAAATGGAGAAATGCACACTTCCAAACCACATTCATGATGTTTAATGGTTATCACAGAAAATATAGTTTGCAGGTGTTTGTTAGTGTTTATAGTTCTTTGAAAATCAAGAGGTGATACAAATTGTTGTTTACAGGAGATTTCAAGTTTTTTATTTCAGTGTGCCAGTGGCTTTGAAGTTGGACAAAATTCTCCTGTACTCAATATACAGTGAAGTAAATAAAACAATATACAGTGAAGTAAATAAATCTCAGAATAAAATTTTCAAAACATGGCAACAGTTTTTCCTATGGAGGGAGAAATATGCCAAGCAGGACAAGTGGGGAACATGTGAGTTAACTGACTGTCTCATCATCAGAATCAGTCCATAGCTGTGAAAGAAAAGGGCACAGTGAAATTGCAGGTCTCAGGAGAATTTCTGTCATTGTTCGTATTACAATGGACATGAGGAGAAAACTACCACGTTTGTGTCCTCCAGAAAACAATGCTGATGAGACCCCCATGGCAAGTGATTCCTCCACCAAATAATTCTTGCTGTTTAGAAAGTAGTCATGCTCTGAAATTTTATACTAGTGACTTTCAAGTTTTGTGGTAGTCCACTTTGGCCATGGTGGTGTTTTCTCTTGACCTCTTTTCTACCCAGATGCTGGTATACTTTTTCATGGGGTCATTTTTTGTAGAAAATGCTTTATTTTGTGTTCACAGAGTATTTTCCAGAAGAGATGTTCTGAGAGCAAAATGTCCTTTTGCTTTATTCATATGTAAATCCTAATTGGGCATGTTTTAACTCCTGACAAGTAGTGTGTTCTATACAGGGATACAGATCAGCTAATAATTGGAGAAGAAAACTGTGTCATGCTCATAATAAATCCAAGGAATGATGGGGAAGGAGCCTATGAAGCTGAGCTACGTATAAAGATTCCACCTGAAGCAGATTACACTGGGGTTGAACGCAACAACAAGGTAAAGGAAAATCAAAATGGTAGCAATAATGAAGCAGACAACTGAGAGCAAGGATAACCTACATAGGCTGTACCAGCTGAAAGCAGCACATCAAGAGGTTCCTTTCAGGAAGAGGGATTCCATCAACTCTCAGCTATCCTTGCTTGCACAGCCCAAGGTAAAGATTAGCCATGCCTCCAAATGATGGAGGACAGGACCATTCTGTTCAGACTGGTTCAGCTCCTTCCTGTTAACTTAGTTATAATGCTACACAAATACTGTCACATTTTTCCTAGGAACAGAGGTATTCATGTAACTCAGATTTTGAACCAGTAAGCACCACCAGTAGCAGAAAGTAATACTGCCAAATTCCCTGAGTGCTTCCAGCTTGGGATCCCACGGTACCCAGCTCCCAGTCAGAGTTAATGAGCCCTGCTGACCCCCTGACACTTGGACACTGCTGTCTCCTCTCACAGCACACCAGTGTTTTCCCATTAGTAAGGGTGTCCCAGTCTCCAATATCCTGAATAGCTGGACGTTAACTGCAGTATAAACTTGACAAAGTTGTTTTCCCTTGTCGTCAATTCTTTTTATGTTATGAATGGGCCAAAAATGCAATTATAATGTAAAATGTGCCAGCGTTCACAGAGGGACTAATGTTGACTGAAGTCCTGCTGAGCTGTATTGAACATGCAGTGTTTTTCCTTTTTGGGTCTGTTTGTTTTTTAAGAGCAAAGATGAAACACTATCCTGCAAACAAGCAGAGTGCTCATGTATTCTCTGTTGGACAGCAAGTCCAAATCGCCTCATCTGCACATAAATCTCCCAAGCTGTTGCAACATGAGCCTGCTTTTTTCTCTTAGTGCCTGGAATGTTCAAGAGGGCCTCAAGGGTGAGAGTGGGAGAAAGCAAGTTAATTTCCTTTCTAAAGGCAAATGTTTTTAAGGAGGTTGAAAGGTACTTACACGGTATTTCCTTATTCTCCTTCTGTCAGTGACTTTATTAATGGGCTTCTAACCTAGTTTGAAAAAAGTTACAAGAAGAATTCCAAGAAGTAATGCTGTCATCAAAGATGATGCAGAAATTCTCTGCAACCTCACATCTCAGAAGCATATCTTAAAGACACCAGCCTTTTCCTACTGCCTATTCCTCCTTTTCTTCTCTTAGCAAAGCCTCTGGTTTTTCGGACTGTAATCTACAAAATCAAAGTTCTCTTTAATATGCTGCAAATAGTTACCTTTTTCCTTTGCTCCTCTTTAGAAATCTTTCACTGTTCTTTTAGGTGTTACCAAGGTGTCAGAGGAGGCACTTGTTCTAAAACTCACAGCATGTACTAAGACATATCCATTATTTGAAGGACCTGGGGGCGGGGGTGCGTGAGAGGCTGGACATGAGTCATCAATGTGCACTCATAGCCCAGAAAGCCAAACGTGTCCTGGGCTGCATCAGGCCTTCCAGTACCTGAAGGGAGCCTAAAAGAAAGACAGAGAGGGACTTCTTACATGAGCATGTTGTGACAGGACAAAGGAGAATGAATTCAAACTGAGAGAGAGTAGGTTTAGATTAGATACTAAGAAAATTTCTTGGCTGTGAGGGTGGAGATGCACTGGAACAGGTTGTCCAGGGAAGCTGTGGATGTCCCATTCCTGGAAATGTTTAAGGCCTGTTTGGATGGAGCAACCTGGTCTAGTGGAAGGTGTCCCTGTTAACAACAGGAGGGTTGGAACTAGATGATCTTTAAGGTCCCTTCCAAACCAAACCCATTCTATGATTTGGAGCAGAGAGAAATAATTCAGAGCTTTTTATGATTTTAGGAAAAATTGAATTTTATAGTGCCAACACAATAGACTCATTGAGAAAGGAAGGAAAGAATACATGAGAGATCCTGGTGCTTTGGGAGAATAAAGAGAAGCTAGAATGGGTTGGGAAGGAGTTTTAAAGTTAGAATACTTTTTCTTTTGAAGACAAAATTTTAAAACCCCAGGAAACATAATACAACTTCTTCATTCTTTTCAAATTTTGTGGAAGATAAAATAACTTTCTGAAAAATCCAATTCTGAATCCTTGTAAATTTATTAAAAACTGCCTTCCTTTTTTCCACATTTACCTAGTTCACTCCCACACATAATTTATTTAAAATTTTCCTGCTTTTCATAATTTCTACATTCAAAAAGATGTCATCATGTTCTTTCTGTAAAGGATCAAAACATTAGTCCTACTTTCTACATCATTATTAGTGTCTTTCTTTCTGCATTTCAAGGACCATTTTCACAAGGATTACAAATGGCACTGAAAGCAAGTTTATTCTTTCTATTGTTTTTAAATGGTAAGTGTATATTTCTTAAAACTATGTTTTTTGCAATATTATGGTTCCATTAAGGAAACTAAAAAATCAACTTATAAGAGCATTTGGAAAAGAAATTTATGTTGTGAATTTCTTCTAAAATTTTCTAAATCTAAATACTTCTGTTACCAGGATGACCAAATTCTTAGGGGTCATATTATAAATGAGTAGAAATGAGAGAGACTCATTTCATTCAACTTACAGGGCTTTGAAAAAATACAGCAATTTGATCTGACAAGGTAACAGAAGAAATTGTCACATTGGATGCAGTAAACACTGAGGTATAAGGGAAAAAAGGTCTCTCAGTCTGCAGGCACTTTTTGAGGCATGGACTAGAGATGAAAAGTACAGTTTTCATGTCAGTTGCAGTGGAGTCAGAATTTCAATACTTATTTTTGTGTTAGTGTTGTAGCCTGCCAATGGGGCATCTGTGACTCCTCCTGAAATACACTTAATTTAATACGGAGCAATTTCAGCAGACAGGTAAATTTATGGTAGAACCCATTGCAATCATGTTCTTAAAGCTCTGCCTCTAGGATTGCATTTACTCTTGGTTGTATCTGTGTTTACAGTCCTCTGTGTAGCTGTTTTTCTCCAGACTGCAGAATTCCTGTTATTAAGGCAGAGGTAAGATTAACCTCAGAGCCAACAAAACAGGTAGACTGAGACCAGAATAAAAGAAATTTAATCAGCTGAATAAATCACTTGGCACATTTCTGATGGAACTGAAAAATCTGTAGAATCAAATAACTAAATTACATTGTCATAATTTCAAAGTAACTGTACTCACAGAGGATATTTGTCTACTTCATTGTGGGGCTCTTCTGGATTTAGTCTATCTAATAAAGAAACACACATTAAGTGCTTAGTAGAGAAATACCTTAAGTGCCTCTTGTCCAGCCCTGGGTTTTTATTTCATTTTCACAATGTGTTGTGTTATTCTATATCATTTGAATTACATTTGGAAGCTGCTGAAGTCAAAAACTTATGTGAAAATTCACTTGCCGCCTTCCTCCTCCCTTCGGCTTTATGCAATACAGTGTTTGACCTGCCTCAGTTGGCATTATCTTCTTACCTCAGACCTGATTCTATAGAATATTGCACACAGACTGTGCAAATGCATAAAAAATGAACAGCATTTTGCAGAAACGTGATCTTACGCAAGTGGAGAGGCAAGTGAATGTGTGTGATCTTAAAATTTGAGGTCAAGGACATGATTTTGGAGCTTCATTGATTCCTGCAGATGCTGACACTTCCTTCAGTCAAAAGCTGATGATTGAAATAGAATTACTTAAAATGAAATTGTATTCTTTATTGGTTGTATTGTGGAAACACTTAGAAGGTCCAGAGACCAGATAAATGAGAAAATTACCACAGCTTCACTAGTTACTGGAAACCCATTGGCTTGCAGTAACTGTTCATATGCAGTAGGTGTGAATTTACTGGAATTAGCTGCTATGAAGAAATTATAACCACATTATATTACCTCGTATTTCCAGCAGTAGATCCAGAGACAGTATATACTGTTATATGGTACATTCTGGCACTGCAATAATCACTAGCATGACTGTGTGTTTGAACCCCCAGCCACTGCCTGAATACTGTGCACTAATCCTTTGCTCCGTGACAGAGTTGCCCATATTGAACAGCTCAATCCTGCCTTAGCAGCAAAAGCTGGGACCCAAATTCTTATTGAATAATTAGTGTAAGTAAATCAGGCAAATACAAAGCACTAACAGATACTTGTTAACACACCAAAAACATTATGTGCTTTGGCAGAACTGCCTCTGCTCAGGCTGGAAACTGCAGAGTGGTACAGATCACATCCAGATATGTATTGCAATGGATAAACTCTGAGCCTTTTCCCCCATGCTTTTTGAACTAAGCCATGGCACTCTTAAAACAAGAAAAAGTCCTGAAACATTCTTGTCTTAAGTGAAAATTCTTAGACTAAGTACGTTGTGGCTGGCTAGATGAGATGTGATTTGAGCCTGGTGAAGGCAAAGACTAGTTCTTCATACATCAACTAGATACAGAACATATACATCAGCTAGAATATGGTACCTAATCCATCCCCCTTTCCCCAGAAAACAAAATTGGAAGGTGATGGTAAAGAAAAGAGGAAGTGTTTTACTCAACAGCCTGTTGTGTTTAACTAATCTGGCATCAATTAGTAATTCATCACTATGACCACAAAAAAGAGTTTCAAGTTTGTAGGCTGCGTGGGTCACTTAAAGCATCCAATCACTTCCTAGTTAAAATGCACCCTGGGAGCACACGTGTTAATTGTTGGGGTTTTACTTCTGATCAAGACTGTGAAAAGGACCATGTGTTGCTACAGAAATACAAATTGCTACCAGTGTCAGGTAGAAGAGCTTTGTGGGAAGCCCTTCCATCTGGCTGTTACATGTGAACGCACTGATACTGACAGTAGTAGGTGTACAAGTCTCAGCTCTTGCTTGCTTCCTGCCTGGTTTTAATTTTCCTATTTTGTACTTAACCACCTCAAAAAGGTGATCCGTGCAAAAACAAAGGCAGCGAATCTCACTGTTGAAGGAATTCTACCACAGTTGACCCTTTGTCACACCTTCATACTGCACAAATCAGCTTTTGTGATGCTAGTCTTATAAATTCTGTACTATTAATCCTTTTCATTCTAGGAACATAGACCCCAGATTGCAAAAGAACTACTTGAAAAACTCCTCTTTTCTCAGCCCTTGAGGGACAAAAAAATGTGTGGTAAGGGCTGATTTTCTGTGTGCTGGTCTATGATACAGCATTTTTAAAGAAACTGCCCAATATCTAATATAAATGAGTATTTATTTCTAACTTTTAGACCTCCATTTCAACCCCCTTCCCCAACAAAAGCAAAACTAAACCCACACATCAAGATCAAATGGGCAATTTTCCAGACAAGTTTGATTTCAACTGTGTTAACACCCTCTTTTCTCCCATGTGTTGCTTCCCACCTCTAATTAACCAGCTGGAAAGAGTGTAAAAATCCTTCCCTCCCAGCCCTAGAGAGGCTTGGGAAGGCTATTAGTGTACTGGACATGCTGTGTAACAAGCATTTTGTTTCCTCCTAGCAAACTGTAAAAATGTCAATGTACAATGAGGTGTGAGCTGAGGGCATGCTTCACATGGGCTCTGTTTAGGACATGCCCTGTCTTTTCTTTTAATCTCAGGAAAGGATGAGGACAGCATGTCCATGCTGGCTTTTACAGATAGGGTGAATTGGTCCCAAGATTTCCCAGATATTTTTATGTAAAGGGCATGAACTTGTTCACACTGCTCCATCTGTGAGAATCACAAATGAACAGAAAGGGAATGCAACTTGCTGCATCCTGCTTTTACAAAGCTGGTTTACTTCTGCACATATATGGAAATACTTTCATTTCCTGAAGATGTCAGAGAGGAAAACAGAACATTCCCCCCCCCCACACATTTTATTGCAAACCCCCCACATTTTATTGCTTTGCCTTATTCTGTATCTCCTAGCTTGCACTCTTAATAGCTGTTCCTCCTCTTGTACAGTTTGTTTTGTTTACAGATGATATTACTAGTGATAATGATTGCTATTATCAGCAAAAACCTTTATATCTGGTAAGGTGAAAGCCTATCTCCTTTGTTGCTAATTTATAAGCACACATAAGAGTTTATGTTTTTACAGAAGTATTAAATGTTCTAAGTATTTTAACACAGGTTGAAAAATAAAAATCTGGAATTGATCCAAGTTTTGCCAATGCCAGAAATTCATTCTAGAGACTTCTGGTGACAACTGCTGTAGTGTGAAACCTATTCTTCTCACTCAGTTTTGCCTACTCTCTTTTTCTTTGTTGAGTCATAATGGCTATAGGAGTGATTCACAACAACAAAGCAATATAGTAAAACTAGACATAGAGTGATCTCATTATGATTCTTAAGGTACTGGGAAACTATCCTGTTTGTTTTTCCCTGGCATCAGTTTTCCCCCGTTGTCTGACAATAACCAAGTAAATGTTTTGATAGTGCACTGAGCAGGTGTCCGAAATCGAAAGAAAGGTCACAGTCGAAAAGGCGTCACTTTCCCAACTGGATGCATTTCCCTGTGATCTCTGACCTCTATATTGGTGTCCTTTTGTTGCAGGCATTCCGTGTATTGAGCTGTGATTACAAGATGGAAAATGAAACTCGAATGGTGGTTTGTGATCTTGGGAACCCCATGGTGGCTGGCGCAAATGTAAGGGAAAATCAGATGCATTTACTGATTTTTATCTAACTGAATTTTAAAGGGGAACAAATGGAAATGTATTCAATTACCAGAATGTGTCCCAATAAGCAGCACATAAACCAAATTATTTACCTGGAAAAGAATTTGTTGGTGTATAAAAGGCAGAACTGTGCTTCTGAAAAATTAACAATTTCTTTTTCCAAAAGATTAATTCTGCTAGTTTTATATCACTTAAAGAAAGTGAGAGTGATTCAAATTATCACAGAAGTTGCACTAGTATAGTGAAAATTCCAATCCATAATGTGATCTGTTTATTTCTCCCTTTTAGTACTCCCTCTATTTAAAATATATGGATATAGATATATGTATACTAAGTGACAACTTCTTCAGCCTGATTCTCATCTTCAGTGCATAAGGGTTGTCTTATCAGTTTATATTGCAATTTAAATCCAGGAAAATGTGTTTGGAATAAGGTTTTGCTTCAAGTTATTCTTGTAATTCTAAAGGTTTTCGTAAGACAGCATCTCATAAATCATACTACACATTAGATGGAATTATGGCAGCCTTATTTTTGGAGAAAAGCTGAACTGAATAGTAACTGATGAAGAACACTAGATAAGGATTAAAAATAGGTTTGGACATAAAAAATTCCACATTTGTTATCCTTTGTCCCTATTTCATGATAAAACGATCCAGGAAATCCCAGAAGTGTTAAATCCAAGAATGTTCAGCCATGGGTGCTCTTGCAGAGGAATTTAGTGTTTCTTGTAAATTCATAAGTGCTATAAATATTTCACCAAAAGAAAATAATCCAAACAGTGATACCTAGATAAAAAACTGTCCAAATAAAAATGAAGCAGTCAACACCATGAACATATATCAGGAATAAATAGCAGCTTTTAATTGAAAACTACAACTGTTGAATTCGTATTGAACCTATGGTTTTGCAAAGAAATCAAAGCAAATTTCTTTAGTATTTTCAAAATCCCTACTAAGTTAAGGTTTGTGCTTCCTATGGAAGATCAATATTTCACTCTTCAGCCTCTCTGTAGAGGGGTGTTTTCCTGGCCTCTGAGGATCTTGAAGCAGTTTGTGTCTGACCCTCAACAGAAGAACCAAATGGGTCATATCGTAGGAGATGGGACTAGAATAAGTTTCTTTGGATCCTAGGGTTAGCCTCAGATCAGCCACAGAACTTTTGAAAGTGAGTGAGGTCCAGTGTCTCATACAGTCATCTGCTTGCATGGTCATAAGCAGTCCCAGAGACTCTTTGGGACTACAAGGAGGTGGAAACCATTGAAAATTGAGCTCTAGATGATGGACCTCCTGGGGAACAGGAATCTTCCTGGGGAGGATCCTTCTCCATTGAACTACTATGAACTAGAAGTCTGAAGACATTACTATAAAGATTTTCTGGGAAGGACATAGACAAGAAGGCAAAAAGCTTTTGTAGGTTTTGTTTTATTCTGCTTAATGAAAATCCTAAAGTGTAAGTAATTGAAGACATTTCTGAGGAATGGAATTTTCATAATGGGATGATGGGACACAATGATGGGCCAAAGCATGAGGCAAATTCCAAGTCAAGGCAAATAATTGAGAAGGCAGCAATTTCATTTACCTGCTTAGTAACTTCCTAGTTAGTCTCAAGGCAGAAGCAAATTCTCAAGATACAGACAGAAGTGGACAAGAATCTTGTGGGTGACTGGGATGTAGTGGAGGGGGGCAGGAGAGCATAAAACCCCTTGGGTTTGGAAGATAAAAGGAAGAGCAAACACAAAGAAGAAATATATATACCAAGAAATATGTATACCAAGAAGAAAATCTTGGAAGTTTGTATATTGTCATAAGCATAATCAATGGAAAGGTCTGAGTGTAGAGCTGTTAGACTACAGACCCTCATACTCCTCCCTTTGAATCCAAAGCCCTGTTTCCACATCATCCTTCACCCAAAATGCTAGCAGTGTTAAGACTTCAGGAATGCCATTTGATGGCCACTAAAACAGTACTACTCTCAGCTGTCTCCTTATGAATTTTCACAGCATAACTAATCTTTCTTTTCCTCAGAGTCAACTCTAGGACTGCTGTAAGTGCCATTACCAGATATTCCTGAGCAAACTACTTCATAAAGAGAGACTTAGAAGTAGCAGAATAAAACAACAGGATTCATAACATATTCAAGGGTTTTCTATTTTATAAAAAAATAATCCAGCCCTTAAAAATTGAGGGATACAAAGATAGAGCATTACAAAGCCAGATGGAAAAATTGTTTGATTAGAGTGAGTGAAATCTTAAATCCTAAACTTATCTTTGAAGCCAGCTCTCCTGGAAGCTGAGTAAAGGTGAAAGGACTTGTGTTTTTTCAGTCCCAACATATTTATGATGGCAAAAGTACTTCCAAAAGCAAAATACCAGCCCTTCGTACAAATTGCATAAATCTCAGAAGGTTGCTCTGATCCATTTCCAATTTTTCAAAACAATTCTGCTCTGGCAGGAGATCAGTTATTCTCAAAACACTCAGTCAGAAAGGGACTCTTTGTGGAAGTTATAAGTGGGAAGGAAAGGTTAGGTCAAAATTGAACATTCCTAAAACTCTTTAACTATTGAGTCACCTTAATGACTTGCCAGCACCCTGAAATCCTAGAATTCTTGAGCTCTTTGAGATCAACTTCTGAGTATGAGGGTTATGTCAGGATTTGGTAATATAATCCATGGGATATTACTGCAGCAGACTACAGGGTTGTCTGACACTTCACATCTTCAAAATACATTAAGGTCATCTGTATCCTTAAAATTGTTTACTGGCCACAAAAAAATACTTCACCTTTTCAATAATATCTTTGAAGTTAAAAAGAAAAAAAAAGATGAAGCCATAAGAAAGAAGATAAAAAAGGATAAGGAAAATCTCAATGCCATATGGCCCAGAATGCAAACTAAATGTCTGACAGCATCTCACTGGGAAAGATTGCTCAACATACTTATTTATGGCACTGAAATCAATCAGACTGGCAAGCTTTCTAATGCCTGTTCAGTGGCGTTAGCAAGTGAGATGTAGGTTTTATTAAAAATTCTGATAGTCAAATTTGGAAGTTCATAGAAATTAATAGAAATAAGGTTAGAAGACTGGAGGCTTGGAAGATCTTGCCTATTTCTTGGTATGTACCAAACTGATTCTTCAAGAGCATCAGGTTTTATCTTTCTTACACTTTTATCTTTAAGACACTTCAAAAAAAGCTACACCTCTGTCTCCCAGCATACTCCTAAATCCTGTCAAACATAATAGATTAAAACTTACCAGTAATAGTAGAAATGTCGTGTATTTCAAAGATACATGATGTTCCAAACATGAAAATAAGGCAATTTTAATGAAACTAACTTCACTTGGAAAATTTTAAGTAAAATTTAACTATTCTGGTAAAATTTATGTCCCACTAAAATAAGGATGTTGATTGATTTCTAAGTTACAGGTTCAAGCAAGTTAAACTCCTTTGGCCTCAGTGGATTTTCAGCAAGGGCATATGAGCATCTTTGCCCCATTATTAGTAGCAATGTCAAGGGTTACTTGACATTAACAAAGTCATATGAGTATACAAAGACAACATCTGCAACTCATTAGAGTTGTACAGTAGGAGTGTGTTTCACTATTAAATAGGAGATTAAGCCTCAGGGGTGTAATAGATCATCAAGACTGCAGTTCATGTCTGCTCTGTCTGATGAAAATTTTATCTTTGGTTCATCAAACCTTTTTTCTGCTATAAGTGGAAACAAATTTATTTAGACTGGTTAGTAAAAACAGTAAGAGAAATGGTGAATTGAATATTTTGAAATATTTGTCTAAAAGACTAAAAAAAGTAATTATATTTTTAAAGGTGAATGGAATATCAATACAGTTGCTAATATCATCTCCAAAAAGTGAGCTTAAAATTAAAAAGAGCTTACATCTCTATTCAAGTCAGCTATTCAACTTCTGAGTAATTTGATAAATACTGTTTTTTCATCTGAAAGATTTTGCTTCCAAAAGGAGAGATCAACTGTAACTATGACATTAGGATAATCAGAATTCAAAGATTTGAACCCGCCATTCCATTTATGATGATGATATTGCTTCAGCATGGGCCAGGTGAAAGTAGTTGAAACATGTTAGGTAAGTCTTGTTCTGGTGGTGGATTGTGTTGCACCACTGCAAGTGAAGAAAGGAGGAGAATTGAATGAAAAAAATTGGTGGGAAAAAGGAATTGCTTAAACATATGAAATGACACCCACAGAGGAAAATTCCTCATCTTCAGTGATGGTGAATGTAAGTCCCAAACATAAAACCCTATATTGTTGTGTCCTGTCCTGTTGCTGACAATGTTTCCTTAAATATTCTAAGGAAATTATGCCAAGCAGACAACTTTTTTTTCTTCCCCCAGCCCCCTACTAATCTAGTCAGATATTGGCAGGAATGAGGGGATGATGTCCTCATTTCCTAATGCCTTTTGATGAATTTCTCAGGAAGATTGTTTCTCCACGTGGAGAATATGTCTATGTGTAACAATCCTTTTTAAAAAATGACAATGTGCATGTTATCCTGCAAAAAATTCTACCATCAGGCCAGATGGAAGGTAGATGGGGAGTGAGAAGTTGTAGGAATTGCAAAATTCACATTTCAAAAATTACCAGATTTAAAATGTGCAGTTGAAACAATTAAAAACAGTAATTTAAACATTGCAGTAGAATTTAATTAACACTGAGGGAAGATGGCATCACCCATTACTCACCTGCCACTTAGACACTGGGACTGTAAATATGTCCGGCAAGAGGCTTACAGAGACCCTACCACAGGCTATTGTATGTTCTTTCTCTAGTTAGCCCTTCTCTCTTCTGAATTAACTTGCTCTGCTTATCCTTGCTCTTCTTGCAAAGCAAATGGAAATTGTCACAGGGAGGAATTATCTGCATAAATGCAAGGGAGCACCAGTGGAAACACTTATCTCCTTCAGTTTTGGGAACTGTGTGTTTTACTCTCTCCTCTGGTCGGTCACTCCAAGTGGTGGCAAACTGAACTGCAAATATAACTTTGAAGCTGTATTCCTCTTAACAGAACTGCAGTGGAAAAAAAGAATCAAACTGGAAGTAAATTAAAACTGTTGCTAATTTAGCCTCAGGTGCTCAGTCAGCCCCACAGCACCTAAAGCATGCAGTGCAGAGCTCACACGTGCAGAGACAATGCAGGGATCAGGAAGCCATGCAGACCTGGACAAAGGCGTGCATGGATGGAGACAGGGATGAGAGCTGCCAGACAACTATTATTTTCTTTTGGCTTGGCAAAGCAAAGCAAAGGCTGTCTGGATGAAGCAGGGCCCACCGCTGTGTTCTGAGGAGTGTGCTGCTCTATTCCTCTGATCTTTCCTCTTTCCAGCCAAGTTTTCCATCTGGTGACATACACAGGCAGGATGGTGTTTTTTCCTGAGAGCAACTAGATGATGTTATTTCATACTAACTTTAAAAAGCAACAGTATCCAGTGTAAGTCTGTGAAATGCAATGTTGAACACTACTGCTTTATTGATCTGGAGAGATCAACTGTTTCTAGTAACCTGTTGTTTTGTTTCTTTCTCAGTTCTCCACGGGCATTCGATTTTCTGTTCAGCATTTTGAAAATGCAGATTTCAGCATCAATTTTGAGCTGCAAATAAAAAGGTTAGATATTTTATCAAGAGCATGGTTATTTAAATTATGAATTCCAATTGACATATGAGGTTTATTATATAATAAGGTCCCTCTTGAGTGTCAGTAATTATTTCATGGGTTTTCCAATGGTAGCTTATTTCAGGAGGATTTTTTGGAGTTGGAGCCTTGTAAGCTTTTAGCAAAATCAGTCTTATTTCTTTAAAATTCATGTTAACTGATTCTGGTCAATCATCCAAGATTTGCCAAATTTGATTTGCCAATTTGCCATATTTTCTACTTCAGAATTAATAAACAGTGATCACTTTGTAACAAAGGTGAATATGCACAAACATCATGCTCTGAATTAAACCAGACACGCCTCTTCTTCACAAAAATTTAGGAAATGGTTTAAAAAAAAGCAGTTAAAATCTGCTCAACAGATTTCCTGGCATGGAGAGAACTGTTTCAGTTTGATGCAGGTGAACCTTTGTAATTGTTTCATTAGATTCCTCCCCGTTTGTGGGCCTCACATATTAATAATGTAGAATCTTGTGTTTTATGCTGAGCAGTACTTCTTCCACAGGAACAAAAAACACAGAGTGGGCTAGGTTAGTATAACCTCAAAAACAAACCTGAGACTTTTTAGGTAGGTGGCAGGGCTGCTGCTCCATCTGTCCTCATCAAATACACACTGGAGTTCCGTATGGGGCCCTCTCTGCCCCACATGCAGAGATTTAATTGCTAATGTCTGGCCTTTAATGAGGGCCTTGATCATGTTCATTATGGTAAATAACTGAGACATTTGAAATGTTTAAGTCATGTCTCCATAATGTAACCCTTGAAGCAAAGGACATGCAGAAACTCAGGAAGGGCACAGCAATGCCACAGAAGTCCATGAGGTGCTTGGTCAGGCCTCAGCCCTCTCCCTGGGATCTGGCTGGGGATCATGCAAATCTGGACACGGGCTCCTCTAGAGAGAGATACAACATTTAACTTGTAGGTCCCCTGTCCATTCCACTGGTCATTTCTTAATGCAAGCAATAGTTTTAAATGGGTATCCAAGTCTCATGTCACTACCCTTTTCATGCTGTGAAATTGGGAAGGTCCAGAGCTTTCTGGATAGTTAAATTTTTCTAGGTAGTAAGAGTTGAAGGTAGGTCACTGTTTTAAAAAACCGACAAGAATTTACTGAGGAGTAAGTCTGAACTTCAGGAGACAGTAACAATTCATGCTTCCTCCATGTGTGTGGCTGACTAAAATGTCAAGGAAGGAAATGTGTTGGGCTACAAACTGGTATGAAAATGCTGAAAAGCACACAGCTATTTAAAAAAACAAAAGGTAAGAGTAAAAGAGTAAAACTTCTTGCATAGGGAATGTACCCTACAGGTAAAACTCACTGCTTTGTACATTCTTTCACAAGCAGCAGGACAGTTTTTGCATTTCTGTGTCCTTAGTAAAACAATCCTAAAAGGAAAAGGGAAGTCCATGAGGCAAAAAGAGGAAATTGCCTAAATGGAAGGAAAGGGAAGAATACATGTGAATTTGAGTCCTGCTTTAATTTATTCAAAAGAGAGAGCTTTCATTTACTTGAAAACATTAAGTGGAAAATAAATATTTTGGTTTGTAAGACTGAAGTTCATTACTTATAAGAAACAAGCAAGAGGCTGAGGAGTGTCTTGAAATCTGATTCCTTTCTGATGTGGATGTTGCTGTGCAATTATGTACCCCTTTGAGAGAGAAATGTCCTGGCACTTTTATTTAAACTATTTTGTTCTTTAAAAATGCGATAAAGCACAAACAAGTTTTGAATACCAGATATATATGATCAAAATCTGCATTTTAACTCCATGGAAGTAGGACGAATATGTAAATCGGAAAGCAGCTTATTCTAACAAAGTAGTGGTATAATAATTTTTATACTTGTACTTTTATACTCAAAACAATGGCTGTAGAGGATTACATAAAAGTTCAAATAATGTTTGATGGGAATCTGCATTAGTTTACAAACAAATTAAAGCTGCTCTTAATTTTAGCAATCTGTAACCAGAAAGCCTCGATCAAAGCAGTGTTGCTCTTTACTCCTCAGGAGTCAGTCTCTGGGAATGCTGACCTCCTCTGAATGTTTCCATTTGACTGATGCTACCCAGATGTGATAACAGCAAACTGTGACAGCAACAGAAACCTAGCGTTCATGAAGCAAGGAAGTCCATGCTTGCTTGAAAAAAACATGCAAATTTAGTGTCATTAATCCCATAATTAAATAAATTCTAAGTCTGTAATTACTTCACTATCTTCATGAATTGGAACCTGCAAACCTTTCTTTATATGAATGGGCTATAATCATAGGAGTGCCCTTTTGAAGTAAGAAAAACTACCTTTATTACTAAGGATTTGCATTAAGAAAGGACAATAAGATGAGTGAGAGCACTAGATTTTAAACATACAGAGATCTGTTTTCACTGCTAAGCAGTTTTAAGAGTGTAAACACTCTGGATAGAGGAAAGAAGAAATTAAGAAAATTAAAGAAACAGTTGATCTTGGTTCATTGTCCCCAAAGACTGTCATGCAAAAGTCACAGGTTTGGAGAGTCATAAAAATAAATTTTATTATAACAAAGCCTGTCTTGTTCATTGACACTGCCTTTCTCCAATGCATAAAACAAACTTGTATTCTATTAAGATACTTCTATCTTTACAGATAGCTGAGTTGTACAAGGGAATTCACATGATATTCTGAGCCAAATAAATTTGTATCATCTTATTCATCATCATAAGATTCTTTAAAGGAAGCTTGAGTTGATTATGTTATTAAGTATGGGATCAGCTCAAATAATATCAAACTTAAATACCCGTGTCCTACAAGACACTGGTATTTAAGTTCATAGGAATCCTGTTTTGTCATGTGTCCAGGGGGACTTTTGTATTGAGTGTTATGGTAATCCAGAGTTCTGATAAATAACCTTTGTTAACACTTGTATATTTTTTCCAGTTCTAACAAGATAAATCCCACCAGCAACTTAGTGAACCTCCATATCAACATCAGTGCTGTGGCTCAAGTACAAATCAGAGGGTAAGTATTTAACTATTTCAACTCACCATGATGACTACTTTTTATGAATCTTTCTGTGTATGATAATCTCATGTAGTGAATCTTTTGGCATATTATCAACCCAAATGCTTTATCCATCTGAGACACCTGGGTCTTAACCCTGCAAGCCTTGCAGGATGGAGCTACTACAGACTTACTGAGCATCTGTGCAAAGACAGCAACCTGTAGAATCTCACATTGTAGCAACCTGTAGAATCTCACATTGTAGCAACACCAGTCCGAGCCAACATTTTATTTGGGCATTCAAATCGTGCATGGATGTTACTAATCTAGAATGTCTGTTCATATGTGTAGGTCTTTTTGTGCAACCACCTGGACACTTAATGCTGAATACTGAACAGAATCTACTGCTTTTATGGCTGGAAATGTGAAAGGCATTATGTCAAGGCATATGCTAATAGAGAGCAGAGTGAGGCCTTTGGAGAAAGGATGAGTAAGAACTGATTTATGATAAAAAGTCAACCAGCTACTATTGTAGGATTCTTATATTTCTGCCTGAAGCAAGTGCCTGTTCACTGACACAAAGTATACCAAAATTAAACAAGCACAGGATGTGATCAAAGATGATAATTTCTATCTCTGTTTTCACCTATAACTTGATTTTGGAAACTATAAAATGCAATTAGGTGGTAATTGCCAGCAAAGTATGAGCCAGCACTGTGCCCAGGTGGCCAAGAAGGCCAATGGCATCCTGGCTTCTGTCAGACAGTGTGGCTGGCAGGCATTGATCATCCCTTTGTACTTGGCACTGGTGAGACCATACCTTGAATATTGGGATCATTTTTGTGCCCCTCACTATAAGAAGGACATTGAGGTGCTTGGGCAAGTCCAGCAAAGAGCAAGAAAGCTGGTGAAGGGCCTGGAGAACAAGTCCGATGAGGAGCAGCTGAGGGATCTGGGGGTGTTTAGCCTGGAGAAAATGCGAAGACCTTATTGCTCTCTACAATTAACTGAAAGGAGGTTGTAGTGTGGTGGGAATCAGTCTCCTCCCCCAGGGAACAAGTGACAGGATGAGATGAAATGGCCTCTAGTGGCACCAGGGGAGGCTCAATTTAGGTATTTAAGAAAATTTTCTTCACAGAAGAAGTTGTCAGGTATTGGGAGAGGCTCCTCAGGGAAGTGGTAGAATCACTCTCCCTGGAGATACTGAAAAGACATGTAGACCTGCACCGAGGAACATGATTTAATAGTGAACTTGACAGTTCTAGTTTTATGGTTGGACTCAATGATCTTCAAGGTTTTTTCCAACCTTAATGATTCTAAGATTTTATAAGAATATCAGACTACCTTGTAAAATCTTGGAACTAGACTCCTATTCTGGCATCCTGGAGGAAGTCAGGAGGATGTTTTAAAGCAAATAATTGCCCCCAATGCTTTTTGTCTGGGATATTAGATTTCCTGCATCTCCTCTTACGAAACTACAGATCAAGACCTTAACCATTACCAGCTCTGCAAGAGTTGAACAGGAACTACAAGGCTCAGATTCACTTCCACAGTCAGGCCATGAGGCTTGGCTGGTGCAAGAGGGGTAGATGTCTCTTAAGTGATGCACCTCAAGGGGCTGCCTTAGATGTAAACAAATAAAAATGCATTTATTTATGGGGTTTTTAATTTAGAAAAATGTATTTATTGTTGTCACTTCTGAGACAATATGACTGCCTAGTGCTAGCAATAAGTCAAATAATTTTGCAGATCACAGAGAACATGTTTCCTGCTGTAATATGCAATCTATCTGCTCTAATCAGCTCTAATACTCAGTCTGAATCAAAGAGGTTTTTAAAGGATTTTTCATCATATTTTGTAAGTGTATTCCAGGTTAAGAAGACTAACCCTAAAACTAGTCAGGTGGGGAAAAAAAGGCTGGCACTCAAAGGCAGTGTGGATATATGTTAATTATTTTATTTCTAAAAAGGAGCAGTTGAAAGGCAACATGTTTAATAAGAAGTGAGAATATTACTCCATTTTCTGTAGCTAGTGGTGATCTAAGGAAATGAGTTGGATAGGAAGAGAGGTGAAAAATACAAAATGTGTAACACAGAAGGAGAAGTAGAGGCTGAGGAAATAAGACTCAAAGGTGTCATTTAATGGGCTACAGATGTGTGAGAAAATGTTGGGAGCCAGCAACTGCTGGGTGTTGCTGTGGGTGAACACCCAGGCTAAGGACTGTCTGGAGTTTCAGACTGGAACATTCAGGTTTACATACACAGGACTTCTAAGAAAGGGTTGCTTCCAGGGCTGTGGATTCTAATTTTTTTAGTGAAGTTTCTCCTCACATTAATAAAAAAAATCTGCCAAACTTTTATTCTTTGCAAACTTCTTGGAAACTTTGCCTCCATCGTGTTCTTTCTGTGCCATAGTGTGTTCTTTTTAATGAAAAGTTCTGTACAAGGTAAATATATAGACCAAAAAAATGACCACAAAATCCTCAGTTCTTATGAGTTTGGTGACGAGTGGAAAAAATCACTCGAATTCCTGCCTTCAGTGCTAAGAAACAGGTTCTTAAATACAGAGGATTACTTAATTGAATGACTTCCAGTTTCTTTCCTCTTAAGTATTTTAGTTTTCTTATTAGCTATAGCATTCCCAACTGCTTTGTTGACAGATTTTGCTAATTACTCAGAAATGCTAAAACATCCAGTTCCAGGAGAATTGCTCACTATTTCCTAGATAAAAATAAAAGAGAGATTATGTCCACATTTGGACTGGAAAATACCTTGTAGTAGTTTCTCTACTTCTCTTCAGAGAGTTGCACAACGTGGAACTGGATGCATTGTACATTTTACTGAGGAAAAGTAAGTAGTTACGAAATTGTGCATATGCATACATGCAGATAGGCTTACACAGTGGAACCAGAATATACTTCTTCTGTGAGAAAGGAATAAATCTTCAATATCCTCTTCAAAAGAAAATTAACATAACTCCTTAGACAGTTCAATAAGCAGTTGTTTAGTTGCCGACTAAGATTTGATTATTCTGCTTACCTTTTTCCTTCTATAAAAATGTAGGAGTTTTAGTATTGTCATTGTTGTCTCCCACTGCTGAAAGAGCACTAGGGGAATGAGACATTCAGGAAGGAAGTAATTTGGATTGAGAAGATTTGCAGCTGGAAGAATTTTTATTATATATCCCACAGAAGCCTTTTTTGTGGACCATACTTCATTTATCATATTTTTCAGTCCTCTGGTTTGACGACAATTGTCACCTAAAAGTCTAGGAAAAAATCTTGTCTAATAAATCACTCAAATGTTAAAAATATTCTCAGTTAAATGCAAAATAAAATAGTGAAAAGAGTGTATTCATTTTTCATTTAACCTAATTTTGCTACTTTCATGTCTATAGCAGAAGTCCTCAAAATAACTGTAAGTTCTGTAAAAATAAATGTTCTTTTATACTTTATAATAATTTTAATTTAATCTCTAAATGTATACTTCGCATTTTGTAATGCTGTGGGTTAGAATAATACTTCCCTGGCAGTGCAATAGAAAACACTGAGTTTTGAGTGTTCCTTCTTCTTTTTTGTCTATGTACAGTTTCTGATTTACAGTTTTTTATGGTAGCTTAAGGGTCTATGTGTCTTTGCTTTTGTAACAACACCCTAAAGTTCCTATTCTCCAACAGCAATCAATAATTAAAATTCATATTGAAAAGATGATTTGTGAAAATTAGCCTAAGTACATTATCAAAAATTACTTTTTTAATGAATAAGTTTAGTTTCTTTATTTTATTAGGGTTGGCTTGTGAATTTGTCCTCTGGCATACTTGTTAGTACAAACTGCTGGCCTTTTGAAGTCTGAGGAAGTATTAAGAGTTAGCAGGATACTCCAAAATACACCAAATTTCACAAACAGTTGTATTTCAGCTGGATGGTATTAAGCTGCTCTTCTCTGGGATTTCTTGCTGCTTTGAGAAGCTGTATACTGTAGAAAATTTTCTTTCAGACATTTCATTCATTATATATGACGTAAGAGCTGTAATCAAGAATGGTTTGTTTCTTCCAGTAGTATTTTTTCGGAATTTGCAGCAAAAGCATCCAATCTTTTCTTCAAGGAACAATCTGTAGCAGGGATACTGCAAAGTGATTAACATTAGTGCCTAGAAACCCATCATGTTATTCAAATGTTACATTCTAAAAAAATTAATAATTGGTTTTTAACACTTTCAGCAAAATTCCAGCTTTGGCAGAACCAACACTGCAATTTTATAGATTTTCTTTCAGCTAAAGACTCTGTAAACCAGCAAAACTGAGTGAGACTTGACCCTGGCAAAGAAAGGGTAATACCATTTTAGTACCAAGAGTTACATGCAGTACTTGTAGATGACAGATGTCTGTGCCAGAACTCACCTACCATGCTAAAAGAAATTCTTGGGATCTGATTTCCCAACTTCTGAACACCTGAGTGAGGTTTAGTTGGCATCTGAATGGGACTGGTACAATGAACTTCCAGTTTTTACAGTAAATAAAATGTTTCTGATTCAAATAAAAATATTAACAGAAGACTACTTTCTCAAGGTCAGATAGAGAAGGAAATGAAAAATAAAATAGCAGACAGAAAGAAAGATGTCAAATATTAAGTCATGATTTTCTTTGTTTCTGTTTTATTTATGTGTTGCAAGTTGCAACAATATTTTAGGGAATGCTTTTGATGCCACTTTGTTTGCAAAGCAATTAGAAAGCCTGGAGCACTTTTAGGCTTTAGTCCTGAATTCTGTTTCCCAATACACCAATTTCCATTATGACTTTATGGAAGTCACAATATGCCCATTTCCCATCTGTAAAATGAGATAGGCTATTTTGCAAGGTTTTTTAAAGGAATAATAACAGAGGTTATAGAAATTTACAGTCAGAACAGTTAAGTAATTACCAAAAAATGTATTCAAGGAAGAAAGATGCATAGCATTAAACAGTCTTCAAATGGAAATGGGAAAATACATTTATTTACTCTGCTTTCGTGGATAATGTATTCAGATATCTCATCAGTGAGAATGATAAAAATGGCCAGCAAACTGGATTCCTCTCTCCAAATAGAGCTACTTCATTGTCTGGAAAGGACAATCCATCAGGGGAAGTATGAAACTAAATGCACACCTTCAGTCATCTGCAAGGATTGGGTAGTACTTTATGGAAGCATTATAGTGTTCACCTCACCTAATTCCTATTAATATGCCCAAATAACAAGCCTTTGAGGGCTCAGTGTTCTATAATGGTCGTAATTTTTTTCTAAAACAAATGCAGTCAGTCACTGGCAACAGTTACTGTTTTAACCTGTTTTATATATTACAGAGTGTCTCACCCCCCAACAATTATTTTGCCTCTTCATAACTGGGAACCCAAAGATGAACCTACAAAAGAAGAAGAAGTTGGTCCTTTAGTAGAACACATCTATGAGGTAAAAATTATGTATGTTGCCACAGGACCTCACGCTGCCCCCACTGAAATCCTGATGAATTTGGTTTATTGTCTTTATCTGTAGCTAGATAAAGCCACAAATGTAAATACTCTGACTTTATCACATGACCTAAATTTAATCTGGGAATTCACAACCCCATTATCTGTTCATGTGAGTGGAGGAGATATTAGTTTATGCTAGGAGTCTGTCTTTGATATTTAAGGGATTTATAAACATTTTGGGTGTTTGACAAGAATTAAAAACTGTCCTTAAAAGTTCCTTATAATCAATGTCAAATATCTTCTCATCAGAAGCTGTGCATGCCGTGCCCTGGAAAAAATGTTTTCCTTCTAGCTAACTGAAAAAAGAATGAAGGCATACGCGTAACTTGTTACCTCAGAAAATGATCTGTTGAAAATAACTCTTAATGTTTGAAGCACACATATTTTTACCTTGTATTTTTGTTGGTTTTTCCTATGGATGATTCATCAATTAAAAGAGAAGAGTTCAGCTTAGAAAAAGGGCATTGAGTGAACTACATGGAATAGAAGCTATCCTTAGAATCTGATGGATGGCCTTTTTTCTAGAGGGTAAAACAGAGGGCTTCACATATGGTTATAATTCACAAAGTAGCACTCAAGAAAATATAAGCAACTGAGCTTAATCAGCGGTGTAAGATTACAATTTGCATGACATGCTAAAGCGTCGTGAATACAACTGTAAAATACAAATTACTAGTTGTGAATTCCTCATCTTAACACATTTCTCTAAACTGAAAAATACCTAACAAATCTTCCTGTCTCAAGCATTTGGGTTGTTTGTGAAGCTATATATGTGATTTCAAATGTATTAAAATAATTACAGTAATTAGTTACAGTTACTAAGGAAGCCACTTACATGATTTATATCAGCAAAGTATAAAAAAGACTAGACAGTCTCCCAGAAGATGTAAGATTGAAAGGGGTTTTTATTTAGCTCTAACTAAAGGTCATCAGTCACAAAAATTCTGCAAATTTAAAAAAAAAAAAAAGGTTCTCACATCTCTAGAAACTTTGTGTAAAGGTCCATGGTGTTCAGCTTCTTTAGCTCTTCATGCCCAGTGACAACACATGTCCAGACTTCCTGTTGTCATCAGTTATTTTCAAACTGTAAACTGATACAAGGAAACTATTTTAATAGCCACAAAACTTTTATTATTTCTATCTTTGTTCATTTTCCCTGGAAAAAAGTAATGTCCTGGGATGTTAATTTAGGAAAACTAGTTCTTTTATTTCTTTTGAGGAAGTTTAGATAGAGAGTTTTGAAAATACAGTTCTTAACCAAAGAAGCTAGTTTAAGTTCTGCTCTACCTTCTATACCTGTGCCCTGAAATATGATTCTTTTGTATTCTGAAGTTTTGGCTACTATTTTCAAGTATAATCTGTTACAGCTCACTGTTCATATTTCTGTAGTGTTTCTTTACTAGTGTGTTTTGGGTTGGGTTTTTTTAATACTTGTTTAGATAATTTCAGCTCTTCATATGTAGGAAAAAATGGGAAAGGTGATGGATTTCTTGAATACAGACTCGGATAGCAAAGACTGTTCTCCCAGATTTGCCATTGGCTTTGTGACTAACGTGGAGAGGTTCTTCTCTCCTACCTGCCACAGATTCTCCGTCAATAAAGTGATATAATTAATCTATACATCCTTCCCTAAATACTTCAAGGCTGTGTTCACTTAGAATTTGAAACTATCTAAGTGGTTGTTGCAGTGTTTTTTGTTGTTATTTATTGCCTTGGAAAGTACTGATCATGTTTCTTTGACAGCTGCACAATATAGGACCAAGTGCCATCAACAATACAGTTCTCCATGTTGGTTGGCCTGTGTCCAGTAGAGAAGAATTTCTTCTTTATATTCTTCACATTCAGACACATGGACCATTGCACTGTCAAACAAGCTCTCCTATTAATACAATGCAAATAAAGGTAAGTATTTTATTTCCATCCCTTTCTGCATTTTGATTGGTTTTTTTTGTCTACACTTCACAATGAGATGGAACTTTTTGGGAACTTTTAACAACCCAAGATCATTTTCCTGAGTAAGAAGGAAGATATATGTAGTCTATAATGTTTCTAATGTGACTGTTGTGTTGCTTGGTACTCTGTACTCTTTATATGTGGAGAAGGGCGCGCTCAATCCTGCTGTCGATGCTAGCAACAGAGATGTTAAAAAGCGCCCTGTCCCAATACCGACCTCTGAGGAGCACCACATGTCACTGGTCTCCAGCTGGACATTAAACCATTGACCACAATTCCTTGAGTGTGCTCACACAGCCCATTCATTATCCCCTGAGTGCTCTGTCAGGTCCATGTCTTTCCAGCATAGAGACCTGGATGTCATCTGGTGTCGCTGTCGTTATTTTGTCAGCACCTTATTATCCAAGAGATGGGATGATCACGATTATCATGATTTATTACTTAAAAATCAACAAGGCATCAGTCTCAAAGGCCGTGATTTAGTAACAAGTCGCCATAATGGAGAAAGTCCTGAGTTTCAGAGTTACATCGTAATTTGTAACTTTTTGGTCCAATAAGGAATTAACACGAAACTTTGTTTTGACTTTATAACCTATCACCTTTACTACTTTTTATTGGATTGCATCTGTTTACAACCAATGACTTATTAGCTAATGAACACACATATACTTCTATTATAATTATTCTATAATTCTTAACTTAAACTATAAAATCACATTACTATACTTAAAAACCCTTCACCATATCACCCAATACATTTTCTTACTTATAACTATAGAAACACAGGTTTATGATTCTTCTGCTTAAAGCCTGCACAGCTTTGCCACTACATCAACCCAAGTTCTTTCCAGGGCTGTAAATCAAATTTACTAATGCTTGTAGAAGTTTCTGCTTCTCTGTTTCCCACAGTCTGGGACTGTGGCAAATGCTTTCTCTGAGTGCAGGTAGATGATGTCTCTGAGTGCAGGTAGAAGTTGTTCTTCCCTTCTCCACCAACACTGTGACCCCCACCATAGAAGGCCACCAAATCTGGCAGGCACAATTAGCCTTTATGAAGCCATATTGGCTGTCACCAATCACCTCATTTTCCATGTGCCTTAGCATAGTTTCCAGGAAGATCTGCTCCATGGTTGGGCTGGGCACAGAAGTGAGACTGACTGGCCTGTAGTTTTGCAGGTTTTCATTTTTTCCCTTTTTTAGAAATGGGGGTTATGTTTCCCCTTTTTCAGTTAGTGAGAACTTCACCAGACTGCCACAACTTCTCAGATACAGATATTGGCTTAGCCAGTTCATCTGCCAGTTCCCTCAGGATCCATGAATGTATCTCATCAACTCTCATGGACTTGTGCACCTCCAGATCCTTTAGATGTTCTCAAACCTGACTTTCTCCTAGAGTAGGCAGCCCTTCATTCTCCCTTGTGTGATTTGGGCAGTGTGCCTGGAGTATTTGCCAGTGAAGACTGAGGCAAAAACACATTGAGTTCCTCAGTCTTCTCAACATCCTGGGTAACCAGCTCTCCTGTTTCTTTCTGGAGAGGACTTACATTTTTCCCTCATCTATATTTTCCCTCATCTTCCTTTGAGTATCCGTAGAAGCTTTTCATATAGTTTTTGACATCCTGTCCGTATTTAATTCTCTTAGGGCTTTAGCTTTCCTAACCTGATCCCTGCCTGTTTGGACAATTTCCTGTTTTAAGATCTATGTTAGTGATGGCAGATCCTCCCAAAAGAGCTTGGTTTGGCTCAAAGTCAGAAGATTAAGCAGAACAGCTCTACGTATTATCCCATCAAAAACAAGGTGTCCAATTTATTAAGCATAACTGATTCCAGACATTTCTGGAGTAAACAGCAACACTTTTCAAGTTTAACCAGTAGCCTGTTAAACATCTTTCAGGGAGAGTTGCATTCCAAGTGCTAAAAATGCTCTACGTCTTTTGCATACCAGAAGGGGTTTGAGTTCCGTATATTCAATGAAAGGGGAGACAACTTTATAGTGATGAGGAGTGCTCACAACCTCAGGAGCTACAAGTCAAGTCTTCAGCTTAAACAGACAGAACTACAATACATACTTAAAAGAGTAAAGAAAAATTGATGTCTACCAAAAATAGTATGGCTAGATGTTTGTGTTTCACCCAGGAGACCAGAGAGGGGTTGGAATTCCATCCTTTTATGTAGTTTCTCTAGAGAAAGAAAAAGCAAATGAGTGGTAGGAAACAGAAGATAAAAAATGTCTGTCCATTTTATACCCAAAGCACAGCAAGATTGGAGACAGAATTTTTTCTATGTGTCTTTTCTACCTAATTTTCGCCTCTTTTCCAGAAGTGGTGAGGAGGAAGAAGCTGAGGTGCTGCATTTGTGCTTGTAATCCAAGCTTCTCAAATTCACTTATCAGATCAGGTTTCAAGTGAAAAGGAGTTCAGCATCCTCCCACCCTAGCCACTGTGTTCTGTTTAAGTTTGAATTAAGAAGCTGGGTAGAATACTGCCACAGTTCTTACTGACATTTTCAGGCAATGTGTATTTTTCAATTTAATTTATTTTATTTTTTCAGTTTGCTCTTCCTTCTCCTACTTGATAATGATTGCATCTGTTACATAAACAAGACTTAATTCTTGTGAAGCTTGTGAGAAATTTTCCTTTAATAATGGTCCATCTGTTGTAGCAGAATTTGGCTTTAGATGCACATTCATTATTGCAAGAATTTAAGTATCCTTTCCTCACTTCAGTTTTTCAAAACATTGAACAGCATAAATACACAAGTCAGGTTTCAAATATGTAATACTTATCTGTTGGCTTCAGATGGGAAGAGGACACAGAGACAGGCTCCTTCAAGTTTTGTATAAATAGCAGGATGCTTAGCTCAAATTTCCAAATAAGGCTACAGACATTAAATGCCTGACTTCTCTTGGATATCCAAACCTAGCTCTCTTAGGGCACTAAGGAATTTCCCCTTTGAAATTACTCAGAATGTTCAGTTTCAATCAAAACAGTATATTCCTCCCTATTGCTGAATTTCTTGTCTTGTAAAAACATCATCTTTGGGCTGTATTGTCTAGTCCACAAAGATAAATCACACCTCTGCACACATGGGAAGACTTTTGTTGAGGGACTTCTCTGTAGCTTATCTTTCTATGAAGGCCATGAGGGATGTGAAAGGATAATAAAATTATGAATCTTGAAAAAGATGTAAAAAGGAGCAAAAGTACTTATCAAAGATAGGGAATGGATTCCACTGCAGAAGAACTCAGAACTCAGTACACTAGGATGCTTCAATCTAGAAAAGAGGTGACTATGCACAAATATGATCCTCAAAATGAATAGTGGCAGGAAGGGCATGGGTGTGGATTGACTGTTCTCTGCCTTTTCCTGCACAGGAACTGGAGCATCTGATGAAGCCTGGAGAGTCAGATTCAAAACAAGTGAAAGGAAGTGTTGGTTCATGGTGGCAGGTCTCGGGTGTCTAGAACTTGTGGCCAAAGGGAAGTAGTCAGGGTTAAAAGTTTACATGATTTTAGGGAAGTAAACAAATTCCCAAAAGAAGAGTCCAGTGAAGATTAGTAAATGAACAAAAACTTCATATAGATGAGGAAGTCCCTAACCTGAAAACATTTGGGAGCTGAAAGTTATTAGGAGAGTATTGTGTGTGCATGCACCATTCTTAATTCCTTCTTACTCTTTCCAAAGGTAGCTGTAATGAGAAGACGGCTTAGTTAGATGGACTTTTGGCTTGAGACAATATTCCTGATGGGTTGTTTTTTTCTCCCAGACTGATGGCAAAAGCATTTTATGAAACCTGTCCCTATAAATACCACTATGGTAGAATATACAGGGTGACACACTTGGCTAATTGTCAATAGCTGAGCACTGTAGTACCACGAGCGAGGCATCTGTCAGGGGAGCAGTGAAATAAGAGCCAAAATCCACCACATGGATAAGGTAATCCACCAACATGAGTGGCAGCAGCTAATCCCTTCCAGAGGCACTGTCACCTCATGCTGCAAAACTGTTACTACTGTGTTTAGGTCTTGGTCTTAGGACAAAATAATACCATCCAATGGGTTGGTCTTGAATGGTCACCAACCCCTCTTGAATAATACCTTTTACACAAAGCCCTCTTCCAGAGTATTTCTGATGGAGTTACACAATGCAACAGAGGCTATTGCCTGGCTAGGAAACAAGAAAGGTGAAACAGGGTTTTGAAATGAGACGTGGAGAACTGGAGAGGTGTGGAAACCTGCTTGAAGTCATAATGCTCAGGAGAATAACACAGTACAGTTTTCCATGGTGGGCAAACGGAGGCAGTCCTCTGTAGTTAAAGGGAGGGAGTGATCCTCTCTCTAAGATAGTGTGCTAAAAATGTGGCATATAGCTACAGAGACAGGTTGTACAGGTGTGCAATTCCATGTGACCACCTTGAGAAGGATAAAATAGTATCTTTAACCTGGACATCTAGGCCACTGGACAAAGTCTGCTTTTAAATGGGTACAGGAGATACATGTGTTTTCTCTTAACCACAGAGGGCTGTTTTCAAACCTTTGCTGTAAAAATTCATTACTAAGATGCTAACACTCTAGGATCTATGAAAAAAGAAAAATATAAATATGAAAATCCTCTTGTATTCAAATGGATCTACATGTATATCCATTATGATCATATATTGAGGGCTTCTCCACAGACATATTATTGTACTATGGTTTTTTTTTCATGTGTCATCATTAAAGAATTCTATATGCTGGAGAAATAATTCTAGGAGAGTTTGTACATGTTATCACATTGAGAAGGAGAGATTTACTAGCTACTTAAGTATTCCCTTATTGCAAATAGACAATGTTTACCTGATTAAGCAACAGAAAACAGGAAAAAAGAGGATTCTTATTTTTTTAATGGGTTTTCATGAACGACCAATTTTTTTCACTTGTTAATGAATTATACTATATTTCACTTTGCAGGATGCTTTTAACTGAAGATCTCAGACAATGTCAAATGTTTATGTTCTGTTTATAGCATTATAATTTAAATCAGATCAATTATACAAATTTTCCAAATCTAGTATTACACAGCATTAGTGTGTGGAAGGTTTTGTGTGTTTATAGCTATTCTCTTCCGTCTAGTGCTACAACATTTATTACAATTAGAAACATTTTCTTTAGGAATTTGTTCAAGATGTGTTCAGAAGTTAAGGGACCTGGTAAGAAGGATCTGATATAGCTCTTTATAATATGAAGTCCTTAAGAAATAGCTTTGGCTATAGTTAGTTGAGTTCCTGTTGAGATCTTATTGTTAACTTCCATGTATATTTTGTTGTGATTTTACATTATTGGATTGTCATGAATTAAAATTTATCTTTCCTTCTGTAGAAATTAGCTCCAGGAGTTGAGGCTTCATGAAAGAAGCCATAAATGCCCTGTGTAGAAGTTAAACACAAACTGCTAACAAAAAAAGTAGGTTTTAATTGAAGAACAAAAATCTATAAATACAAAGCTGAAGAGAATGCATTTTAATGTGAGATTAGAAATGAAAAAACTGTTGCATTCTACAAAGCTGAGCTGCTACCAAAACAAATCTGTAACATATTTGTTATATGATCAAAAATTGTGTTGTTTGAAGTCAAGACTTCCTTTTTTTTCCAGAACTGCTAAAATCATTATATTTCATTAGGCAGATTCTGATCTATACTAATGACTAAATTACTGTGCAACAACTCTGAATTTATCCTGTTACTTATGTCAGAATCTGCCTCCAAGAGTCTAACAAAATTAAGTAAAGCAACGAAATTGACCCCAGTAAAAAGTGGAGAAAAATGTTGTCTACTGTAATTCCTATAACTGGGCAATATCTTGCTGTGCTATTACTCATCATGGTCAGTGTATTCTCATGATTGTGCTGGTAAATTGAAAAAACAGTGTTAATCCAAAATTCAAGACCTCTGAGATGGGAACAAATCTGTTAGAACCATTCTATGCATATGTCATTCATTACCATTCCCATGTCTCTCTTTGCAGTTTGCTGTTCCACAAGACACTCCTGAACTTGCTGCTTTTTTATATAATTCCACAATTTCTCATTACATCAGGAGAAGGGATGTTGCAGTGGCAGAACCTCACAGAAAAAACTCTGCAAAAATATTGGTGAGCTATCTAAAAGCTATATACTGGGACTGTGCAGGGAAAGGTGACACTCTACAGTACCACAGGCAAGGCAAATGGGACAGATCAATGCATTTTTAACAGTCCAGACAATGCTGGAGCAATAGCAGTGCTCTCTCTCCTAGGACAATAGTTCTGATTAGACAGCTTGGTACCTGAGTATTTGGACTTGGCTGTATTTTCAGGAATTTTTTTTCCACTCCTGCATTCAAAGTGCCATCCTTAGCATACTTCAGTACTGTGGGTGTCAGCTGCCCTTCCCTAAAGGCAATGTTCAAACTCAATGACCTTGAGATCAGTCAAGGGATTCACACAGTCAATGCTTTCCATCTATTTTTATGAACCTTGAGCAGAGTTTCTTTCATGCTGTCCAGTCTCTTATTAAGCTGTTTACTACAAACTCATGCTTCAATTCCTAGACCTCACTAGAATTCGGTAGGAAGCAAAGAACCTCACAAACCTGTCTTCTGGAGTAATAGAATAATTACACTGCTTCTGAAAGTTAATTTGGCAATTTTTGTAACAGGAAGAAGATAGAATCTGAAAGTAATGAAAACTGCAATTTTATTAAGAACAAAATCACAGATTAACCCATTTTAAACCGCAATCACTCTTGATTCCTGTGCCATTATTTCATCAACCCAATACCCTGGGAAGAACCCAATTCCACTGGGTCTGAAGGAAAAATGCCAGTTCTTTCAAAGACATGCCAGTCATTATCACAGAACACTTAATCCATTCTTCAGTGATATCTTAATTTTCAGTCATCTTTCTCAGTGACTAGGCTCATAGGCTGCCAACATAAAAATGACTGCAGCAACTGGAAGTGGTTAACAAAGTTCTGAAGTATGCACTGTGTCTGCAACTTAAAATACGAAGCAGAGAATTTTCAGCTGCTTGATGTAGATGGATCAAATATATTTAGTGGGGTATGTAGTAATATGAAATTGGCACTTCGATGAGCAGTCTACTAGTAAAATATGCTTTTGATCAGCACAAATTAGGATAGAATTGGGTGCAGTGCTTACCACTGGATATATAGCAAAAAATTTCCAGGGTAGGCATAGAAAAGCAGTGTCAATAGTTCAGTTAGAAGGTGTCCCAATTCTGTGTGCCTTCAGCATTAACTACTGCTGATGCATAAAAATTACTTTTTGTATTTGATACGTTGGAAGTGTAAATGGAAAATCAGCGTTGCTCTGGAAAAAAGACTGACTGGCCAAAGATAATTCTTTGTTAAAAATAATAATTTTTTTTAGAAATTTTAAGTTACTTTCATTTTCATCAAAACATTTTCACAGAGAGACAAAATGTTCTGAGAACCTCTTATTCTATTTATACTGTTTATTAAACATTTGGTTTCTCCTCCTTAGTTCCAATGTGACATTGTTCTGAAAATCACTACAGGCTAAATGCATTACTGAGAAAAACAGAAATATGTGTTCAGGTCCTAAAATGTCAGCCAAAAGTAGACTTTTTTGAATACTAATGATTTATTTTGCTAATGTGTGTTTTTGGCCAGTACGATTAATGAAAACAACATTTCTCCTTCCTGCAAAATAAATAAATCTTGTTGGAGGATTTTAAAGCCAAATAAACAGATACTTTAAAATATTCATTAAAAAAAAAGTTTATAGTTGCAAGTTCCAGGGTTTACAGATTTGTTTTCAGGCAGATACAGAAAGCAGCAATTAAGCATATAGCTTCTGCTTATCCTCTGATAAGATAGAGATTTGTGGGGAAAGCTGTCTGTAAAGACAGAGGAATTTTAAGGGTGTTTTCAGATCTGTTACGTGCATCAACATCTCATTTCCTGAAGCATGGGCATTGGTACTGCATTCTCACTCTCACTAGAAAATACACTTATTTGTGAAAACTTAGCTTTGTTTTTGAGGTCATAAGGCCTTCTGTCATGGGAGGGATTCTCTGCTTTGTTATAAAAATAGGAATCAATTAAAACCTCAGCCTTCCCCTGAGTCAAACAAAACTTTTCAGATAAAATCCGTTTGTATATACAAAAATTTTTATTCCTTCCACACACATTTAATCATTTTTTTATGAGATTTTTTTTCCTTTTTATGCCCTAAACAACCACATAATTTCTGTGGTTACCCCATGAGACTCTGCTCATTCATTCCCTTCAGCGGCTTCTAGTCAGCTTTTAACCTTTAGTTTGACATTCTCCTGGCAGACTTTAAGAGTATATAGTTTTGAGTTGCAATGCTTGGCTTTTGCCTTCAACCTTGTGTATGAGCCAGAATCACTGCTCATCAGGAATGTTTCATGGACAATAAGTTTCAAGTAAAGCAACTAATGAATCTCAGCAAAAGTTCTGGCTGCTATAGTGTAAATATCAGTGGGAAAACCAGGAGAGTTAGAAAAAAAAGATTTAGCAATATAAATAAACACTTGATGCATAGAGAACAGAAAAAAAAGTGTTGAAATCATAAAATGATTGATAGGTGAAGAAAAAGCATATGCTTCAAAGGATTGGTAAGTGCCTGGACATTTTAAGAGTTCTTCAGAGCAGATACTTTTGAAAATTATTACTTTTATTTTCTTTACTACAGGTAGGTGTTTTTATTCATTGATGTTGCAAAAAGAATCTGCTCCTTGGTTTATAGTTATCACAATGACTCATAGGGTATCTCACATATATTAGATGAAATTACTGATTTCAGGCTATTTAGCTCTTTAAGGGAAAGTTGATTTGTTTTGCTTATTTATCACATTTGAAAATTATTTTGTTTCAAAGCATAAGTATGATTTCCCTTTATTTTGTGCTCAGAACTGCACAAATGTGAAGTGTGTCCTAATTTCGTGCACTGTGGGACAGCTGGAAAGAGGAAAGAGTGCTGCACTAAAAATCAGGTCCCGGCTCTGGGCACAAACATTCCTGGAGGTAATGCACACAAACATCTCTTTCAATACACATATAAAAATAGATTTTATTTGACCAGATATTTAAAAATATAACTGATTAAATTAAATGGAGCAAATGCAAATAATTTTGTTACCACTGTCTTTGAAGATAACATCTCACTGGTTCCTGTCCAGTTGTTTGGATGCTGCTTACTTTTCCTTTTTTTTTTGCTATCACTCCTTCTCAAATGTATGTCCTGAATCCTACTTGAAAATTACAAGATTATTTTTAAATACCTTTTCTGGTTTTGTTTCTGCTTTCCTGGACTGGCCCAAATCAACGATCTCTTAGGTCTCAGTGATGTGTTCTGCATTTGTAACATCTTTCCCAATGGAAGGTCTTTCTTGGAGCCACACTGCATATAGTGTACACTATGTCCAGCTTAAAAATTCATTGTTATTCATTCTCTGTTAATCTAGGGAAGAGTAGTATGTATCAAGCTCATATGATACATGACGCTCATGTAGTGACAATCTGTCTTACTACTGAAAGAAGGGACAGTGTAGGCCATGGAAAAAATAAACTTCTCTTTACAAATTCTTGCCTTTCCAACTTCTGCTCTCAGGATTATATTCACACTGCATAAAGGGACCTGTTGGAGTGATCCCAGAGGAGGGCCACAGAGATGACTGGAGGAATAAAACACTTCTCCTATGAGGAGAGGCTGAGAGAGTTGGGTGTGTTCAGCCTGGAGACGAGAAGTCTACAGGGAGAGCTTATAGCACCTTCCAGTACCTAAAGGGGTCTTATGAGAAAAATAGGAACAAATCTTTCAGCAGAGCCTGTTGTGATAGGACAAGGGGTAGTGGTTTTCAACTAAAAGAGGATCTATTTAGATTAAGTATAAGAAAGAAGTTTTTTGCAATGAGGGTGGTGAAATGCTGGAACAGGTTGCCCAGAGAGGTGGCAGATGCCCCATCCCTGGAAACATTCTAAGCCAAATTGGACAGGGCTCTGAGCAGCCTGGACTAATTGAAGATGTCCAAGCTTATGGCAGATGACTATGAAAGATTCCTTCTGACCCAAATTATTCTATGATTCTGTAAGGCAGAGGAATTGCACTGTGAGCTGTTACCTCACAGCTGGCCATGTGTCCGTATTTATTGTGCAGTCATCATATCTTTAACACTGGGAAGTACACTGAGAAATTTATAATTCAATTTGCTGTTACTAGGAAATAACTGCAGCTCCTATCTTGATCAAACTGATTTATTATCACCTTCTTTCTCAATTTAGAACTCTCCTGTCTTTCTTTCTGTAATGCAAGAACCTTCCTCTGTTCCCTATAGCTGTGGGAGAAGAATTCTTTGTATGCAGAGTACCTCTTACCCTGGCAAGAATTGAGGATCTTTGGTTTACAGCTTTAAATTAAGCTCCTCACACTTTTAAGTTAATTTCTCCCTTCCCTCAAACATGATAGTAGACAAAAGAAATTCATGTTTTCCTGGAGAAATGAGAGCAGATAGAATAGTATTTCCAGAAATTTGAATGCCAGCTCAGAAACTAACCATCTTTGCTTCAAATCCATAATGGTTGCAAACTTTGGTGGGGGGGGGGGGGGCAGTCACTGGTCTCTCTTGGTGTACAGGACTATTGCAGTGGTTACTTGAAAGGATGACTTGAAAGGTTTTTCTACCTCTCTGTCAGGATGTCAGATCACATTGTGTGTTTCTTCTCCAAAAGCTGTTATGGGACCACTGTGAGTGAAGAGCGCTTAAGTTCTGCCCTCGCTATCTAGCCTTGCTTGAAAAAAACAGATTTCTGTCTAGCTCATTAACAAGAGACATCCTTTCAGATACTAAGTTAACTAATTCCTGATTTCTCAGTGCATTTTCTTTCTATGAACAATCAATCCCAAGAATTTTTCATATCCTTTCTCCAATTCCATTAATACAAATACAGTACTTTTAAGAAGAAGCATATTTAACAAATGTGTTTGATACTCTAGACTGAATGTACCTTATTTAGACTTGCTGAGTGAGTAATCTGCTAGTGCAAAAAAAAGGCAAGCTCTGGTTCAAATTTAGGGCCAAAAGCATGACAGCTTGGATGTCTCTCTGTCCTTTGAAATCTGGGAGCTGGGATGGACATCATCTGGTGCAAGCTTTTGCAAAGGACAGAAAATAGCAGTATGTAAGTGTCTCTGCAGCTACAGAAAAAAACATATCTATTGGGAAATAGGATGGGAATTCGATTCCAATATTTTTCTCATTCCATTAAGAGACTACTGGGCAATGTCACACAGACTAGTCCCTGTTAAGTTCAGGTAAGAACTTCACTGCACTGGTTCTCTGTTCCTAACACACAGAGACCGGCAGAGAGGCAGAGATATTATCTTTCATTGGAACAATGTGTGACAACTTCGAGCACTGCAGTGGGCAAGAATTAACACAGAGAATCTTCATCATCTTCTTCACCAAGCAAAATATAAAGCTTAGCTTCCTTAGCTGCCTTCCTTATTGGGAACTGAGCCTGACATATTCCGGATCCAGTCAAGTCTTTCTCCTCATTATTCTGCTGGTGAAATATAATTAACTCCGTAAGAGCCAGACAGAAGGTCTTGTGAAAACGCGCTGTGCACAGATCCTTAGATGAAATTTCTAGGCTATTTACAGCTATTTCAATGTGAATTAGCCTCATAAAGATTTTCCTAAGCCTAATTCAGTATTTGTCAAGAAATATCTGTAAGAGATTAAAGTCAAGCAAAATTCATGAGAAACAGTTTTTCTGAGTTTTTGGCTGTGACAGAGGATGTGTAGCAATTGGAATAAACTAGCTACAGAGGACATGAAATCTCCCTTTTTTAGTGACTCTTAGTAAAAACAGAATCTTTTTCTAGGATGTCTTAGTTCGCCTGACTTCAGTTCAGAACAAGTATAACTGCATGAAATTCAGTGGCACATTTAATGCAAGAGCAGTGGAACTCATTTTATGTAATTTTAGTAATCTGAAAATTAGATGCCAAAGCGAGTTGCCTAACTCTGTAGACAGTGACAAGACAGAAAGTTATCTTCAGAGGATGCATTGTCCACCTGACATGAAACATCTTCTCTCCTTCTGATCTGGATGGGGAGAAGCGTCCAAGCTGGGCCTTGGGACATGGGTGTGTTCAAACACACCAGCCAATGCCAGTGCTGCCGTCCCTTGAGCTCCTCCCTTCTCCTTAATAAATCCTGCTTGCTTTGCCTGCACCTCCCTTCGCTCAGTGAGCTCCAGGCAGAGGTGGAATGTTACACCAGCTTGTGGGCAGAGACAAGGAGGAGCTATCCTGTAGATTCACCGGGTGGAAAAACTTCATGGGAAACACTACTACCAGAACATCTGCTTCCTCCACTGGCCTTACGTACCTTTGCTATCAAACAAGACCTTTTTTGGGTTGTGGTTTTACCTTTTCCCTGTAAACATTTCTCTGTTCTTTGAATAGTAACTTGCAAGTCTTGTTAAGAATCAGAAAAACTCCACTTAAAGCAACAGAATTTTTTCCTAAGTAGAAAAAGGTAGTCCCCAGAGAACTGTTGCATCCCCCCATTTATGTGTAAATAACTGCCAGAATAACATGATCCCTACTTCACATGCAAACTTGAAGAGAGACCATAAATAGTGTCCTAGGGTCTGGTTGTCTTCCTTCCACCCATCTCAAAACAGTTCCCTTTTTCACAGCCCCTTTTAAAATTAACAGTTTTACAGCCATCGCCATAAAAGACTGTAGAACATAATTAGTTTCCTAAAAAGGACATAATCTGCTCTCAGTAAGTCTGCAACTTTCAACTAGGCTGAAATCTGCAGATTCAAATTGAGGATTAAAATGCAGTCAAAATAATCAGGATGAGATGATTGTGAATCAGGAAGTATTGTTCAAGGGCCAGACTGAACCCCATTGTCATAGTTTTGTAAAGAAACTTAGGGGAAAAATATAAAGCAACATTGCAACCTCTTTTGCGCGTTAATGTAAAAATTTTCATATGCCAAAGAAAGCAGCATAGTGGTGACATACAACATTCCTCAACTGTGCTATAATATAAATGAAGACACAATGATTTGCAGAAGAAGTTGTTTGTGCTCATTAAAGCCAAGAACACAGTGTCATGATTCTCTTGTCATGTCATTTTCTCCTTATAGATACTCTAATGCAAACCTGAGAAGGATTTTATTGGAAGTGATTGATTTATGCTAGGATGAAATAATTAATGTTTTCCGTCGAAGTTATATGGGCCAGCCCGTATATTTTGTCGCCACAAAAGATCTGTCATGTATGGGGTGACTCTTTCCTCTTCCACTTAGTTTAACTGAGAACAGCTGACCATGTTGTCTCTTGACAGTTGTAATCTGTCACCTTAAACCCCAAACTCCCATAACAAATAACAGTTAAATGACGTGCAATGATTAGACATGTTTGAGTAAATAAAGCAGCCCAAATTTCCCAACCAGCCAACAAAGATAGAGACAGACATTGTGCAAAGGCCAAGAAGAATCACAGGCTTTTTTGGATTAACTTCAAAGTCAGGCTGTAAATATGAACCCTCTAGTAAAGCTGACTTTTGGATTCAGGCTTGCTGATCAGGCAAATAATAGCCTGATTCGTGCAAAACAGAAACAACCTTACATGGTTATGTTACGTTGTGTTCTGATGGGGCTCCAGTATGTCCCTATTTGTCTAATCATATTTCTGAGTCATCTGAGGGAGACCCAAAGGGATCTGGTCCAGTATTCTTTGAATGGATGGATGCTTTTTAATATAAAACTCAGGAGCTGTCTAGTAAAACATCTGTTTTGAAAATGCATTTCTAAGTGATGAATCTCTATCATCTGTCTGATTTGTGACAACCATCAGGCTCCAAGCTCTTTGGAACTTATAATATTGTGGGATGTGGAACTCAGTGCATTCTTAGCTATTATTTCAGCCTGTACTGAAAATTCCTCATAATGATACAAATCACTTTCTGGGAGAGCTAGGGGAGGCAGTAATGTAAAAAAACCACAACGGGTGTGTGAGGTTCCCAAGAAGTTTAAAGTTTATTTTATTTTCTTTTGATGTTATTGAATATAATTGTATTGTTTCTCCCTTGACTTTTTGACCATTCCAGATATGTGAATTTGTCACTCCTGAACACATGGACTTTAATAGTTAGAATGAAGAAAAATCTAGTTTTAATCAGAAAAAGTTGAAAAGCACCACTGCATTTGGGTGCTCTCTTGGTACCCAAAATCATATTTTGGCTTCTCTGTTAAATACTCATTATTTCAATGTTTCTGAACGTGTACTGATCCTGGTTCTTTTTAGATGCCTGAAAATGGAAATTTATGCTTGACATAGTAACTGTGATGTGTGCTGCAACACCCTTATCTTAACTGCTTGGCCCCAGACTGGTATCCAAAACCTGAAACTAAATGCCTAGGCTCCCTGTTCAGCACATGGAGAAAATTAGATACCTCAGACCAAGTGACTTGCACTAACCATCAGGGTGGTGCATGAGGGGTATTCCTTATCAGGAGGATAGGCACCCAAATCAGGATTAAGTGGGAATATGTCCACCCTCTCTGAACACAAAATCAAAAAATTGCTTAGAAGGTACTTAGAGAATTAGTTGAAAGATTTTTTAAGAGGAGTTGGTTTATTCCATATTCATTGCCAGAAGCAAGAGGTGGTAGTCTAATGATTAGAGAATTCAGGACCGGAAGACAAAAATTCAAGTTCAGCTTGAGAGGTCCCACATCCCTGCTTTATAAAATGATGGTATTCCCTTCTGCTGAAGCTGCATCAAGGACATAAAAAGAAATTGAGAGATCTGGAAGGGTATAGAAAACAGGGAAGACCATGATGTAATACCTTGTTGGTTTGGACCATCAACTACAAGTTCTCCCAGTCTTGTTATCCATCTTTGCCTTCATTGCCTGGAACCTGGAGCTGTCACCACTGTTAAAGTTATTAATTAAGTACATGCTTAATTGTATTTCCATGATGAGAAATGTTGTTGAGAATCTCTGTATTTTATTACTGGTGAACTCAGTGCCTCTTTAGTGTGGTGGAAGTTCTCTAGGCCAAGTAATGCTTTTGTGGTAAGGATTCAGTTTAGCTGCACAAAGGCCATTAGAGGAAGAATGGGGATAGCCTGTGCAGTGGGGCCACACAGACTGTGCAGCACATATGTTGGCAGAAGCTTGGAGCTCAGAACAGAGGTGAACTGGTGGAGGTGATCTGAGACAGGTGAGAGATCCTCTTGTGTAAGATCTTTCATTTGTTTACTTTTTTTCCTCTCGTCTTTACTATGGGTGCAATTATTCGATCTGTAAGTGGAATATGATCCCAAAGAACAATAATTTCTATCCTCAGCATCCTCCAGCACAGAACCGCTTTCTGTGTCCAGTGGAAAACATCTGAGTCAAGGGAAGATTGCTTAGTATTTTCAAAGAATAATTCTGCAGCCAACCTAAATTCCCTGTCTGTGGCTGGAAGTGGGGAAGCAAAAAAATTAGGGAGAGAAATGTCTTGTGCCCTCATTCATTGCCATATATAAGCCATATATGGAAATTTAAGTAGGTTATTTTAATTCAGACTGGGAATTAAAAGCCAAAAATTTGATGCACTGCCCTTCGAGCCACATATAATAACAAAGGGAGGAAGTAGTCAACAAAATTTTCAGTTACACCAAAAAACTGTTGTTATTTAAAAAAAATAAGTAAAACCCAAAACTTTGGTTATGGCCAAAAATACGATATTATACTGGATTTGATTGTTTATGTGGAATGAAGGCTAGAAAGAAAGAGACATTTGCATGGGGCTGAACTAAGTGGAGGTCTTTTGGGTGTGGGCTAGCTTTGTTTTCATTCATTTTTATTTAAAATATTTTCAGTGTTAACCAGAGAAGATGTGCTACAGGATAGGTAATGTTAGGTATATGAAGAAATAAACATCTTAAGTTGATAACCATCATAATCTGTATATTGAAGTCTTCTGGAATCATGACAAAATAGCTGCCTCTATTATAACTTAAAATAGGCTGTTAAAATTCATGTAAAAAGTAAAATATGTGAAGTGTAATAGTATAATGATAGAGAGAAGGATGTGTTGATTTTCAGAGTATTGCCTTTGGTCAGAGCTATATTTGGATGGACATATCCTCTTGCTACAAATAGCACAAATACTTTTTGACCATGTACAGAGTCACATGTACATTTTTAAGCAAATTAATAAGAAAAAGTAGTTGTATGAGCTCTACTCTCAGCATTTACATAAGCTACTCTGTTGGCAGCAGTTCACATCTTGAGATGTACTAGTCAAAGAAAGCCAGCTAATGAATTCCCAAAGCATGTATTTAAAAGGTGTTGCTTACCCTCCTGCCTTTAAAGTGTGCCAGACTGCAGAGACATGAAGGGAAACAAGTTTTAATCAATCAGAGCCAATTTTGTTGTATCAGCTCTGAACTCCATGTGCAGAAGTCATAAGTTCTTGTGGCAAAAATACCACCACAGCATGCAACTTGCCATAGGGAAAGTATGTGCACTTCAGCTGGGGAGATTTACTGGGCTACATCTAAGCAGAAGAAAAAGGATTTCCAAGAGCCTGAACAATTCTCCATAGCAGCAATGAAACAGAATCGTTCTGGGGACTTTTTCCAATAGCTGACCACCTAAAACCTGCAGAACAGCAATGATCTGCCAGTCTTTAAGCTGCTAAAGGTTTTGTTCCTCCTACCCTCAGTCTAGCTCCCTGGGAGCCAGATTTGTCCCTGCATTTCAGTGTGCTCTCTGAACATGATGCCCACGTGCCTTAGAGAAGCCTTGAGGGGGTCAGCAGGTTTGTGCTTGAGCTTCCTGCAGAAAGCACCAGCATTCCACTGGAGCCTGGAGAACTGTCCTGCAAACTTTCAAAGATTTTCCAGCACTCTTCACGTTATTTTGGTCTCAATTGTACTTAGGAAAACACTGCACTGAGTATTTATTGGGAACACTTTCCTTCATTTCTGTCTGCTTTTTTGTCTCGCAGCTTTTAAAGAAAACAAAGGCTTCAATTCAAAAATCTATTTGTAAAAAAAAACATGTAGAGAGAGAAAAGCTTTAATAAATACATCAGCAGGATCTGCCAGCCAGGCAACACAGGGGATGGCCATGTTTTGTCTTCTTCCCAGAATATTGCAAACTACAGTCTCAGCAAAGAGCACAAGATCAGGTTCTCCTTGTTCTAACACAAGGGGAACCACAAAAGGTCGGTGTAGTTGGGGCTGGGCTGCCTACTGTTGGTCATTAAGCACTGACACAAATATCAAATTCTTTCTTACCCTTCCTCTGAGCCATGACTAAGTCCTCAGCTTGAATTTCAAACCACAACCCCTGCAGCTTCCAGTAAATACTGAATATTTAAACATACGCTATTTAAAAAATTATATGGTAAAGAAATGCTGTTTCTTACAATTGGCTTGAGAATTATTAAAAAGGCTGTGGGAAAGACGGCTGCTTCTATCTCAAAGGTGTTAGTACAAGTAAGAATCCTGGTTGCAACCAGCGTTGACCAGTCACTGTTTTCAAGTTCTTTGCCACAAACACATAATTCTGTAAATGCAGGAAAATACCCTCTAGTCTTTTATAGTCTCCATTCCTGCACTCCAGTATTTCCAGGAGCCTAATCAAGGGTTGAGGCGAGTTGATAGCTGTGGTCACAACCCAAGCTTATTAACCCAAGCCAAGCATTAATCCACAGGAAGTACACTCCTCTGATGTTCTTGTTGCTGATATAAGCTGAAAATGAAATAAGCCATGTATAGTAGGTGAAAGGCTTTTTCCATTAGTGATGTGTTTCCTTTATAGGAGGTTTCAAGAGAGTTAATGCCTTTATTGTACCTTAGCCAATCCATCTGAATGTCTAATGTCTGCTTCTTCAGTAATATAACCTATTCTGCTCTCTCCATTACAGATTGCTTTTATAAATCATATAATCATATCCAGAATCCTGCTTAATATGAATTGCTTAGGATTGAAAAGATAAAGCTTTTTTCAGTTTTTTTCTGAATGCACAGCCACAGAAACATGCTGAGATTTTGTGTGAGGAGGAATCTAATGCTGAAGAATAAAATACGAAGAATTGCTTGAGTCTGGAAATGGAAAATAATTAATGTGATAAGGAAAAATAATTTTTCTGAATATCACATCATAGCTGATCAGCATCATGAAAGTGTATAAAACTACTTACTTACCAAGTCTAATTTTTCATTTCAAACTCTACTGATAGAAAAGATAGTTCCCTTTCATTTGATGCTATCCGTGTTACACAGCTTAAGTGACCATCCCTGTGTAGTTGTTTGAGACATGTTTTAGTATTGCACTTTCCCAGTATAAGCCCCAATAGAGGTTGAATTTTCTGATAATAACCATTCAGCTGCTCTCAATATTTTAAAAGAACAAAATTATGGCATAGCCGAATGAGTTCCAGAAGGCAATAAATGTGCTGGCTTTTTATCGCCAGTAAACCCTCGCATATTTGCAGAGAATATTAGCTTTTAAAAAAGGAGAATGGACAAGGCAGGTACCAGAACTACAACCCTGGAGCTCAGGAGAGCACCTTTTACAGGGATCTGCTTGGAAGAAGTCCATGGGAGATGATCCTGGAAAAAAGAGAATTCCAGAAGAACTACTGATTCTTCAGGATCAGAATGAACACCTTTAAGCTCAAGAACTGTCTGTCCTGACAAATGGAGTTTTACCATCCTGGTACAACTCAGACATACAAAGACAGTGATAGGTTAAAGGTTGGACTCAGTCATCCTGGAGGTCTTTTCCAATCTTTATGATTCTATGGTTCTGTGAAACATAAAAGAGGTGGAAGCAGAGTCATTTGACCCAGTGCAGGGGCTGGATAAGGAATATAGAGAGTGTCTGAGAATGCAGGGACAGAGTTAGGAAAGTAGGAGCCCACCAGGACCTAAGCCTAGCAAGGGACTTAAAGGGCATTCCAGAGGCTTCTATATCAGCAGCCAAAAGAAGACTAAGGAAAATATGGGTCTTGTGCTGAATGGGACATGGAAAAGGCTGAGTTATTCAATATCTCCACAGTTTTGTCTTTACTGGTAAAATCTGCATACAGTAATCGAAGGCCTCTGCAACCAGAGAGGAAATTTGCAGCTATCAACATTTATCTTCAGAGGAGGGATATCAGGATAGGGGAAGATTTAAACAAATTGGACATACAAAAGTCCAAGGAACCTGACGACTACATGTACAAATCCTGCAGGAGGGGCAACAGCAATGTGAGACCTTTCTCAATTATCTTTGAAAGCTCGTGCTGATTGGGGGAAGTTCTTGAAAACTGCAAGAATGCAAATGGCAACATCTGTCTTCAAGGAGGATTCAGAGAACTATAGGTCAGTAGCCTTATTTCAATCCCTGAGAAGAGAAGGTGATGGAGAAAAAACCATGGAAGCCATTTGCAAACATCTCAAGGACAGGAAGATGATTGGAAGCTGTCAGCGTGGATTTACAAAAGGGATATAAACTATAGGTTTACCAACCTAATAGACTGATAATTTGCAGATGGTAGTGAAGTGGAAGGAGTCATGGGTATACCAGTTCTTTGTACTGCCCTTCAGAGGAACCTCAACAGGCTGGAGAAGTGAGTTAGCAGGAATTTCATAAAGTGTGACAAAGGGAAATGCAAAGTGCTGTACCACGGGAGGAGTAATCCTATGCACAGGTAGAGGCTAGGAACCAACCAGCTGGAAGGCAAGGTTCTAGTAAAGGATGTTGGAGTCCTGCTGGACATGAAGTTGAACATGAGCCCACTGTGTGTACCCTAGCAGAAAAGAAAGTCAACAACCTCTTGGGCTGCATTAGGAAGAGCATTGCCAGCAAGCAAAGGGAATTGAATCTTCCTCGGTACTCAGCATTGATGAAACAGATCTGGAGATCAGTCCTGGGCTCCCTGAGACAAGTGAGACACGAACATATTGCAGCAAGTCCAGCTAAGAACCACAATAATGGTTAAGGGCTTGGCGCATTCGATATAGCAGGAGAGGCTGAGAGAGATGGGAATGTTCAGTCTGGAGAAGAGGAAGCTCAGGAGGGATCTCATCGGCGTGTATAAACATCTGATAGGAGGGAGTAAAGAAAACAGTGCAGGGTCTTCTCAATATCCAGGAACAGGGAAGAAGAAGAAATTTAAATAAAGGAAATCCCATTTAAACATGAGAAAAAAAACCATTTTTACTGTGAGGGTAGTAAAAAAACTGGAATAGGTTGCTTCTTGAGATAGTGGAGTTTCCTTTCTTGGAGATATTCAAACCCTAACTATTGTATGAGAGCTTCAGTGGATCGATGCTGCGCTTATTCCTACAGGGTCCCTCGGGGACACGCTTAGGCGGCACTCTGATAGCACCCACACGTGCACACGATCTCACCTTGGCAGATGTATGCAAACAGCCACTCACACGCAGAGTCTACGCATGGACCGGAGACAAAGAGGCCAGAGGGGCTCTCTGCATGTAATTCTGAGGCGTTTAATGGCAGCATACCTGAAGGGTAACTGAGGCAAGAAGAACCCTGAACCAAAAGTCCATGCCCGTTATCCCAAAAGCTCCCAAAGGCAGGCAGAGCATCCAAAAACAATAGTCTGAGGGCTAGGGGGCAGAGGCAAGGCTGAGTGACGTAATAGGGGCTAATGGGAAAAGGGATGGGAGAGGGGAGAGGGCCAGTGACCAGCAGGATGTAGACAAAGGGAGAACTTTCTAGCAGGGTGTTGGCAGAGAGGGATCACTTTTAGAGTAACTCGGCGGGTGTAAAGTGGACTTAGCCGCCGCAACACCTCACTGGACATGGTCCTGAGCATACTGCTCTAGTTAACTCTACTGTGCCTGTGCTTGGAGCAAACAAACTCCAAATATGCTCTCCGACCACAGCAGTTCTGTGAAAACTTTGATTTGGGCCATGGTCATTCAAATGCATCCAAGTTGGCTCCCAGGTTTATGTTACGCTTATTTCAGGTCATTTTCACAAACAAACCATTCTCCATCAGTGAAGGAAAGAAATAGTAGCCCAAATTATCAAGGGGTCTTCTTACTTCAGTCTTTGCTCAACAAAACAGCTGAAAGAGGAAAAGCAGTTCTTTGAGAGGGGTTATGCCTTCGATGCAACAGGAAACTACAGGGAAAAACTGAGGAAAAGATGTTGAACAATCACATAGGAACCAAATCTTGTCAATGGAGCAGAACTCCTAAATGTGTGAGAAATAGAAGGAAGGAGAAAGTTTTGCAGATGTTCCAAATATGCTGGACTGTAAGAAGCTGGTGACAAAAGGAAAGACTGCTTTACTTACAAGGATATGTCTTTCTGTAAATCATCAGTCAAACATTGTGTTGAAATCTGTTCATCATATTTCACGAAGTATTAAGACAGGTAGCAAAAATTGGATGGTATAATAATAATAATAATAATAATAATAATAATAATAAGGAAAAAAGATATAACATAACTCCTAGCCCTCTGGATTCCATTGACCATATTAGACCTTAGCCCTCTAATGCTCTTCAGAGACTATTGAAGCACTTTCAAAGGAGATCCGTATCACTACCCCATATTTACATGGTAAGGGATATACAAAATGAGTTGCATGTAGTGTCACCCAGAAGATCTGTTGCATGTTTTGTGTGCTCTTCTTTGGATTTGTTGAAATGCTTAATGACAGCTATATAAATGTTTTATGAGGTGACCAGTTAAACAATGGCTGCTATACATTCCTCTCACATTGACACAACTTAGTAAACAAGGAAGGTGAATGGGATTTTTGAGCTCTGCTGCAATAGGAAATCAATCTCATTCAAAGTGTACCTGGTCTAGGTGACTCTGCCTTGGCAGAGGAGTTGGACTAGTTGATCTCTAGAGGGCCCTTCCAACCCAAACTATTCTGTGATTCTGTCTAATTGAAGTTCAGAGATGCTTTTTCCTACTATTGTTCTTTGGTGGGAACATACAGCCATTCCTTTGATGTTATCAGGAAGCTCTGCCAACCTGGTCTCAACATAGGCCTGTAAATGTTCTCAGTATTCTCAATGTTCTCCCATGTTGGTTGTTGAGCTTGGTGAGCAGAGGTGAGGGTTTAAAACATAGACACCCCATCAACTTCACCCATGCTTCTAACTCACCTCTTTCAGAGAGAAATATGAGAAACAACTGCATGTCTTTCTGCATATCTAACCCTTCTTCCCCATTTTGAACATGGGCCTTTGTATTGCAGCTTTATGATATTTATTTATCTCATGGACACATACAGGTCTCAGTATTCCTGCACTCTTCACCAATAGAAACCATCTTTGACTTATGAAATCAGTACCCTGGGGTTTTTTTGCCTGCTTATTTTTCATAATGCTTTTGAATATATATATGAGGTTTAATAATTTCTTTTTTTCTATAATTTCAGAGAAAGAATGATCTCTACAGTCTTTCTTCCAATGTTTCCTTCCAAGTTAAGAGCATGCCATATAAAGTGCAACCAGAACAGTTCCCTGAGGGAAGCATAGCAGTAAGTAACTGAAAATTTTATCTTTGTGTGAAGCACATGTATTTGGTCACTCTGATCACAGCTGTGAAAGTTTTCATATATGAAAATATTGAGATTAATCTTTCCTGTGTTTCTAGTGTAAATTCCTGAAGGAATTACTACCTAAAGGAAATAACTTCATTGCTTTCTGTGGAAGTTGATGATACATTATTCTAATTACATTTTAAAATTATTTCTTGCTGCACTAGTGTGCAGACTGCTTTATTGCAATTAGGATGGATTTTTCACCCAAAAAAACCCAGAACCATGAAAGCAAGTATCTAGTTACTTTGTTTGGGGTAAAAAATAATCTGGAGGAAATTTTTATGCAAAATCCAAAATCATGTTTCTGTCAGGTTTGGAGATCTCACTCTTCTCCCCATCAGCAGTTCTCTCACACAAGCTTGTGTTTTGTCTACAGCAACTTCCCTCTTATCTCTATTAAGCTTCTGTGATACCCTGATTTTCAGGAAGGTTTGTATGCCTTTCTAGGGTTTCCACCTCAGAGCACATCAAGTGCAAGATACAAATTTACTTGGTAATCCTTACAGAAGTGATAGATAGATAGATAGATAGATAGATAGATAGATAGATAGATAGATAGATAGATAGATAGATAGATAGATAGATAGATAGATAGTTAGTTTAGATAGATGGATGCTAAAGTACTTGCTTATTTGCAGACTGAAATCTGTATGGCCCTGGAGTACTATATGAAAAATTAATTTTGGAGGCATAAGTTTGATTTAATTGTTTGCTGGTGCTGAAGCTGGGTTTGGGGGATCACTTTAAAGAATATTGCTTCTTATGGTGTCTAATATAATGGGTAAAATTCACTCTATTTTATCATTACTGATAGAAATAAGTAAAATATGAGTGCAAAAATTAATTCTAGTGTAAGAGTAATCTGAAATTTTAAGGCTTAATGTTCTTATTATTATAATGATTCATCAGTTTCAGTCCTTCTTTTAAAATATAAGCTCAGTTCAAACTTTGCCAGGTTGAACTGTGTTTAAAATACATCTTATCAGTCTTTTGAGATGTAGTAGTAGGGGCAGAATATTTTCTTACCTAGAAAACCAACAGAATAATACACTTTATAGTTTACTTTGAGTATATTTTAGAGGATACAGGCTATTAAGTTTTGTTTTTTACATGCACAGATTTAGTGGTTGATTGATACTTGCTCTGGGAAGACACAAGGTAAAATCTTGGTTCTGTGTGCACAGTGACTCCAACCTCCATCATCAGTAGAACCATGATTTCTCTAGAGAGGGTTGGTGCTTAATGCAGTATTCATCCAGAAAGGTTCAAAGGCACCGAGCTGACAGATATACTGGGGCTCTTTTTAATTTCTTGCAGCATGTGTTCCATACCAGAAACACATGTGCAGAATTCTGTTGATAGTGGGGCCTTCATCTGGACTGAAGTGCTTTACCCCAGGTGATAGCCTGCTGTTCTCAACAAGTGTCAGATGATCTACCAAATGCTCAGATAAGCATTTCATTCTCTTACTCCTGCCAGCATAATGCTTGTTATTTGCAGCAGATGATTTACAGCAAAATGCCTGTAATGGCAACTGTAAAATGTTGAAAAATGATAACACTTTTATGTCATTTCATATCTGGACATGGCAGTGGATGCTTGCCAGCTCTGCAGCTTGATGTGTTATATGCACCAGTTCTTTGATGTTCCACTTGCAAGAAGAAATATTTCCTTGAAGTCGGGCAAAGCTTAATATTTTTGCTCCTTCTGAAAAAGATCACTGGTTGTGTTTTAAAAGCTTCCAAAGATTTATTTCAACATTTATGGTTGTCTTTCAGACAATGAAAGGGTGGAAGTGGAAGAAAGATTTAAATATTTTTAAAATTCATTTTCAAAAGTGTATCTCTCATAATCAGCTAACACTTTAAAGTTTATATAGAGAAGATAATATATTTAAAAGAATAGAGCACATGTTCTTCATTTAATTCATATAGCACTGGATTCCAATTATGCAGGCTGGTATTTACATTTAGTTTTAATTACATGAATAATCCCATGCACATCAGTAACTTACAGAGTCATGTGGTCATATTTGCAGCACTGATGACTTTATTTCCTTCATCATGGAATACAGGTCTTGGACACATGGATCTTGAACACAGGGTTATGATACAAAAGTGAAATGTAAGAAAATCTGGATCTTTTATAGTGAAACCTTAGAGTGAAAATGCTTCAAACAGAAAATCAGCATGGATGTTAAACCAGAATCCACTGACATCTATAATAGTATTTCCATTAATTTTGGTAGTCTTACAATTGCAACCATACATTATACAACTGGTTGGATTTCCTTGCTAACCTTATACCATTCAAGGGAAAATTTTCATTTTTTTGTTACAAGTATTATAGTGGTAAATAATACTGCCTTACTTGGTGAATTTCCTGTGCAACATTAAAGTGATTTTTATTGCAAAAAGTACAAAGTTAGAATAAGCAGCAATTTGCTCTATTTTAATTTAGGATTCTTGAGCCAGTTTGGGAGTGTAATAAAATATGATTGTTTTTCTTAAATGTTTGATAGGATTTTCACTGTGGATGCCTTTAGTATAAACTGTTTGATCAGTGTCCTACAATGAGTAAAACTGGTTGCAGACTAAGGCCTATAACTTTTTTTATTTATTATAAGGTGATAGTATTTTCATTTTAGACAAGCTTATATTCCTCATTAAATACATTTGCATAAACATTTGTAAAGTGTAAACATAAATGTGCCTTCAAGCTCAAGGGAGCTTTTACATTCTATGTTGAGCATTTTTTGAGAACGTACAAGAACATCATGCTGTAAAGGTATGGATGGGGGCATGTAGGAGTACAAAAGAATTCCTGTTTCTCATCCTCTGTAAACAAAATTACTGAAGATTAAAGGAAGGTCATCATGGGCAGCAAAAGTAGTAATATTAGAATAATAATTAATTTAGCTACTGTTTCTTAAAGTAAAAGAATAAATTATGGAGAAGTTGATTTATTTTTAGTGTGTCTTTTAAAGAACCAGGGAGAAAAAAAATAACTGCGAGAATCCCACTAGCATGCACTGAATTCTGACCACAGATGCTGGAAGTTTGCACCAGTCAAACCTAATTCCCATCTATACACGTGGAACTGTTGGTGAACAGCAGCTTTCTACATGTGCTTCTCTCTGCTTTGTGCTCCCTTCCAGAGGAATCAAAGACTATTTTGAAGACACACTGAGTAACACCAAAATCAGATGCAAAATCCAAACTGTACGAAATACAGTGGGAAAAAACCTAATAATTCTTTTATCTGCTTACAATGTGCTTAACTGGCACATTTTTAAAAAGGAAAATAAAAGCCTCCCCAGAAGAACACTTTCATAAGCAACAAGTGGCTTTCCTGGAACCACAAGAGGGGTTATGAAGTTAAGACTTAGCGCAGTTAGCATCTGTGCTAAGACCAGCTTATATTTTATTTCCAATAGGGAACAAGGGCTCTGTCTGTAACTCTTGGGTTGACTTCACCCTCATCTCATTGCCTGAGGCAGATGGCATTCTTTGGCACCCTTTGCATACAAAAGGTGTGAGACAGCAGTGTCAGAAGTCAATGGCTCCTCAGGTCTGTGAGCTGTGCTTTTCACCCACCTGACAGAGAAGCAAGCAGTGTTTTCAATGTTCAGCACAAAGTCTTGTCCTGAACGGAGAGGAAAGCCAAAACACATCTAAAGTGCAGTGTCAACATGCAACACTTGTGTAAAAATTCCACTTCTTATTGGCCACCTTAGTTGGAAACCTTCCCTGGCTCTGATCCTGCAGTGCTAAACCTACCACATGGAGAAGAACAGAAATCCAAGCTGAAAATACAAACTTGTCTTAAATCAAAATCATATGTAAAACTGTTGTGGACAGCATGGGGTGAAGAAGGGACAGTCCTCTGTAAAAATGGTGAAACAAGGCAGACAAAACTGAAGGAATGTTTTGTTTCTTTCTTCCCCTCCAGCTTCTGTCTCAACTCTGTGGGTGTTCAGGACTTGCAGTGTCAAACTGTTCACCAGCAATTGCATTAGTAGCCTTGCAAGTCTTTGTGTAGAGTATGAAGGGTGGCAGCCTGGGGACATTATATCCTACTGGTAATGCACACAGGCAGGAGTGAGACCGATGCCTACAAATAATCCCCTGCTCAGGAAATAAATCTCAAGTACTTAGCACAACCATCCCCTCGCTTTTAAAACCTAAGACAAAGAAGGATTCATGGAAAAAGTATGTGGGTGCAACAGGATGGTTTCAAGATTTTAGCAGGCAAATGTCATTAGCTTTGGCTGCACTCAGGCTAAAAGAGATGTGCCAGCTTTGCAGCAGCATTCTGCTTAATACATGATAGACCTAATTTCTGCTGTCTGTTTTGCTCATTGCTGATAATCTAAGGATTATAAACATGATACCCTGCTCTTCTGAAAGATTACAGTTTCTTGTTTGTGTTTCAACATTTGTCAAGCTCCAGCTGAGTTACTGAAATCAAACCACAAGTTCACTTGACTGTCTGTAAAGGCAGAATGACAGAAGGAGGAAGGGAGAAAGGATTCTGAACCCAGGCAGCACAAGCAAGGCTGAGTGCTGCTATACCACTCATCATTATTGAGCATCCTCAGGAAGATCCACATGTCCTTATCTGGATCCATACCAACAGGTGCTCTGTAGATACCAGAAGAAGAGCTAGCTTGTCTTATTGTTTTCATAGCCTAAGAAGAAAGAAAACACAACAGACAAATACAGCAAAGATCTAGGAAGTGGCACATAAAAGAAGGCATGGAAAGGCAATGTGGGTACTTGTATTCGCACGCACTGCTATCAGCTTTATCCAAAACCTATCTACCATCCCTAATGAAACAGTCTGCTTCCACTGACTGCAGGAGGATCTCAAACATGCTTTGAAGTCTGGATTGATCCTACCTAATTTTGAACAGTGAACTGGCACATATTAAGAGTCTAGTTGTTGCTCTGCTCCTGTGCAATCATATGCAGCCCTATGAGCCATTCAGACCCAAACACCAGGCAGCAGCACTTCACCACTGTCTGAGAGCACCTGTGGTGTGGAAATAGTTACCTTAGATTGGGTTAAAGTGGACTTGGTGCCCAAGGAACCAGATGTGGTTCAGTCAAATACTGTCTCAAGAAATCTGTAAGCCAAAAATTCTTCCTACAGAAGTACCTGCCCACTCAGATAATTTCCATATTCAGGATGTACCATTTCAGTAGATTGTTGTCATGGTTTAGGAATGGTACTCCCCAGTTTAGTTCTCCCGCTGTGACTCTCCAAACCATGCACTGCTTCCTCTCTTCCCGGCTTTCCCCTCCCTCTTACCCTGCAGCAGGATTGGAGATAAGAACTGAAGGTACAAAACCTAAAGATCATGAGCTGAGCTAAGAAAAATTTACAGAAAACAGCAATGAGATAAGAAAATTAACAATAGCAGCAACGATACTAATGACAGAGGGTACAAGAAAGGAGTTTCCCTGACAATAGACAATACCGACAGCTCCCTCTGCCATGCTTACTCAACTGGGAGGAACTCTGGAACAGATTCCCTTCCCCTGGCCTCGGCAATGGTGTGAGGTGGTATAGAGTAACCTTCAGGTCCTGGCCATGCCCCCTCCAGGCTACTCCAAAAATTAATCCTTTTCTGGAACCAGGGTGATCATCCATCTATCCCACCACCCATGCCTGGCTGTCAGCTTGTCAAAATCTTTTTCTTCTGTTTTACTGATGTTCTACAATCCACCCTACAGCAGCAATGCTGACTCCCATTTTCTCTTGTATTTATCTCAGTCACATTATGCCACCTAGGAATTTGGCAGAAGCTATCAGTAGCAGAAATGGCAAAATAGTCTTTCCATGCAAATGGGTCTTCCCTGGGGTTTGATCTTGCTGTAAATTGGAGTCAGTCATTTTGTTAAACTTGAGACAACAGAAAGCACTGCTTGCCTTTTATTATTGCTGCTGTTTTACAAATATTTTTTAAGATGGTTTTGGTAAGTGGTCTTTCACATTAATAATCCAGCTTCACAGCAACGTGCTCAGGTAACTGATAATGTTAAGAATAGAAACCACAGTGAAGCTCAAACCTTAGATGATTAAGATATGCAATCTGTATGTTGACAGTGTCAGGTCCTTTCCAAACAATAACTAAAATTTGTAACTTCCTGTGTGTAGTAACTGAGAGTTTGCCAGCAGAGGAAGTGCACATTGTGACTGAGTTGAGGTTTTTTGAATCAATCCAGTTTTGCTGTCTTGGGGCCCATGAATTTTCATCAGCACTTCCCAACTCTTGTGCTGTATGTGGTTAGGCTTGCTTCAGGGCAGCGTTCATGATTTTCAAGCAGTAGAAGGGAGATGCTTTCTTCCTTGGACAGCTGAGTTCATTGTTTTCTACGGGCTTCAAGCAGCCCCTTGTAATGGTGTCCTTTCTGTTTTTCCTGGTCAGTTAACCTTTTACTTGAATTCATCTTTTCCCTTAATTGGCTTTTCTCGGGAAGAATCTCTGCAGACAGTTCAGATGACCCTTCTCTCATTTTCTCTGCCCTTGCATTTTAATGCCACTCAGAGACACAAGCAGAGCCATCCAAAAACATTTTCTCCTTACTAAGTGAGCTCTGCTCTAGCTGAATCTAATGATGCAGAGAGGCTATAAAATTTTGCAGTGGTTAAGAAGCAACCCAAAGAGGATGCTGGCAAAGGAAATGGTATTCCTGCACTGGCATGGTTGATCATTTGATCACACCATCAGGATATCTGTTGGGACATAAGGGTGAGATTTCATGTGTTGTTTTATTAATGCTTTTTGCCTTAAAATAATTTTTTCTTATTTTAATTAGCTCTCATACTGTTTCTTTGTAGATGTTATCTTTTTGAAATATTTTAGACTTATGACTAGTTAGAGCTGCTCCAAAGATGTATATTAGCTGTGGTTTTTAGATCAGAAATGGTATGGCCAGCACTGCAAGTACTTCATCTTCAAAGCCAGTATTAAAATGCAGACACCAGGACTGGGCAGTGTCTTGGAATTTTCTGTGTCACCCTCAGTGTAAGCTTTGGTAGAAAGCAAGCAGTATCCTACATAGAAAGTTTGTACGTTTTGTTTCCTGGTGAGGGATACTATAAAAAATACATGCATCAGAAGAGCTCACCAGACTGCCATCTCTGTAAGCACTGTGTCAGAGTAGGGAGCAGTTGGCTGCACAGATGAAGTAAGTGAAAAGGACTATTCAGAAGCATCTTCCAGTTAAGCCTGACAGTAGCTGGAAGACAGATCTACTGGTGCTTTCAGGATGAAAAGTCTATGAAAGAATGCTGATCACAAGAAAAAGTGAGAGAGGAAAGGATTGGATGTGGCAGAAAAGACTAAAATACTAAATTTGCCACCTTCAAGGAGAGAAGTGAGAGGTATGGGAATGGAAACAGTTTTGAGCTGAACTACAGAGTTGTGTCCATTCTTAAAATGTAGGCTGCTGTTCCTTCATAGAACAAATTAGAAATTAGTATTGTGTTAAATTTCTACTGCATCAATCACTAAGGTAGTAGTGGAGAAAAAAATGAAAGAAAATTTACAATGAGTGCAGCTCAGGGGCTGGGCAATAGCCAAGAAACTTATTAAAAAGAGTAGATTTCCTAGCTGTACCTTGAGCACAGAAGAGGAATATAATTTGAGAGTTTGTGTCATCAGTTTCTTTGCAAACTGATTTCATCATGACATAAAGCAAATAACTCCCATCTGTCACATACTTATCCTGTGTAAGGGAGGCTAAGAGTAGATGAGAGGGGTCCAAGAGAAAACCCCAGAGAGAAATCACTTCCTAGGCTAACAATAAAGAGAAAAGTTTGAGAAAGTAAACTAAAACTGAAGGGATATAATTGTGTCAGAAGAGCTAAGGAAAGCTCAAAATCATTCCTTCCCACTTGGGAGCAGCAGGGACAGAGCAAATGTTCAGTGAGACTGATGAGGAGCCTTCCAAGCAGTCTGAGAACATATAATAAATTTTATACAAGGTACAGAAAGGAGAATGAGGAGGAGAGTGTGGATGTCCCCAAAAGGAGAAATACAGAAGGGTTATTGCTACTCTTTGTCCACATGAAGGTCTAAAGAGAGAAGTTTGCCAAGTCAATTAAAACTTTTGATAACTGATGTTAACATCTGCTGCTTTGTAGAGCCTCAGACAATGAAAGAGCACATTTCATGCTTGTTTCCCGTTTAGGTAATAGTCTGTATGCTTGCCTTCTTTTAAAGATAATATCTATGTGTTAATACTGTGTGTTAGGCTTTATCACAAGGACAATACACGCTGCTTGAGTTTCATTTTTGGACTGCTTAGCTGAAATGCAAATCATCGGAAAAAATGTATACTGGTATGTCAGCAGAAATTAAAATAAGAAAAATGTAGCTGGTATCTACTGTGGTTTGAATTAAGAGTTTGGGCCAAAGTCAACCATTGTTTCAGAGTAATTCAGTGCAGTTCAGTGTAGTGGCCTAAGCTGCACCAGCATTCATGTGAGCAGAGCTTTGGTCCTTGAATGTTCTTGAAGCATCTGCACAGAAGAGCATTATTTTGCCACTCTGTATTATGGGAAAATTGTTTGTATGTCTGATACAACAAGACTTTTATATATGTGTGAATTCCATTTCTAATCATTATCATGAACAATTGGAAAGGAAACTACAATAAATGAAGCCAACATAGGTGAATTTTGGTCAATGTGTATTTCTAATCTGCAAAATGCTGTTAAAATCAATGCTTCTAGTCTCTGTATTCTACTGTCAGATTTGCTTTACTTGCGTCATTTTTGTTCATTAAATGTGTTCCTTTCGTTGCAGATCAGAACATCTGTCATTTGGTCCACCCCAAATGTCTCCTTTGAGATCCCTTTATGGGTTATAATACTAGCCATACTTCTTGGACTACTAGTACTAGCTCTGCTGACCCTAGCTTTATGGAAGGTACGTTGCATTACTTCTGTTACTGTTGCCTTAAAAAAAACCCTGGAAGATACTGGAAGATACTAACAGATAAACACAGAAGCTAGAATTTTGTGATCTTTAACAATTTGGAGCAAAAGCAACAGTACACGTGTCTTCTTTGTTTTGGCCTTTCTGACATGTTAGTGTCATTGACCTTTATGCAGGGAACTTGTTTTCAAAGTCCTCCTTTATTATTGAAGTCCAGTTACAAATGGGCATACAGAGTTTGGCACTGTTTCCCAAGACCTATGATCCTTTATTTCAGGATGTTTAGATTCAAAAAGAAGTTACTCTAACTTTGTTTTCTCCGAATAATTCAGGAATTTCCAGTTTTTGTCAGCATGGAACAACACTACCAGTTCTGAGAATTAATTTTTAGAAGATTTCCTTTTATATTAATATATCATATATTTTGGTTTTTAAAGTTTTCTATTTTTGTGTTGGTTGTTACACTCCCTTCAGAAGTTTTAAGACAAATTACTGGAAACTGCTGTATTACAAGGAGCCAGTGTAGGTTTTGTCCATCCTCTCAGTTCACATTAAAAATAAGATTGAAGTAATTCCTTAAGTTAGGATATGGCTCATCTGTCTTTAGCTGCCTAAAGGTTATGGTTAGGTGTACAGCTTATCTAACTGCCCAACTTCACCTAGTCAGGTAACAACAGCAGCAAAAAGCTATGTCTAAACATGAAGGAGGAGAGAAATTACTTTTTGGTAATTACCTTTTAGTGGTACCTTCCTTTGACCACTTGTGAATTTTCAACCTTTCAACTAAAAGATTGACTTTGAGGCAGTTAAAGTAAGGTGAGAGAAATCTAATCTTTAGTGATCTTTAGACTGGGTCACAATACTGTCCTGTGGACATTTCCCAACACATAATTCACCTCTCTTATTATTACTGCTTCTCAGTCTAAATCTCTTTTCTCAATGAGCGCCTCGCTGAACTGAGATGAGCAGATTTCTCATTCTCATCAGTCCGTATCAGCATTCAGACCAACTTGACATCTCCTGCAAAGACATGTCATATAATTTGGATTTTTAAAGCTATGCTTTGGAACTCAACACCTTGCATCTAAAACTTTCAAAGGGAATGATTTGGATAGAAATAAAATACCTTCACAGTCTATCAGCGTGCCATACATTGTGTCTGACATTTCAGGTTGCCCGAGTGAAGAATCAAACTGCAGCTGAGTGTTCCTGTGGTTGTCTTACCATGACGTCTTTGTTTCTGTTGATTGTTTTCTGCAGTGTGGCTTCTTTGACAGAGCTAGACCTCCTCAAGATGACATGGCTGACAGGCAACAGCTGACAAATAACAAGACTACTGATGCATAAAGGAAGAGAGTTACAGTTCAAGTCAGAATCCTGCCTGAGACTAGAAACACAGTGAGGATTAAATGAAAGATTCCTTCCACCGTCTTCCTTTGTACCAGCAAGTGACATGGTGTCAGTCTGATCTATGCAATGTTCTGAGAACATGCCACATAATGGCCATCCTTGCCAAAGAAAGCAACTTTGTCATTGCCTTATAAACATATTCACCGCTGAACAGAATGTTTATCCGGTATTCCAGTCAGTCTACATTTCAGCAGATGCTTTTGAGCACATGTGGTATACTGAGATGCTTCCAGAACAAGTCCAAGTCTCTCAAGGAGAGAATGCCTTCATTGCTGTATTGTCTAGAAGATGAACCAGGACACAATTTCTGAATGCTACTGTATCATGCAGAATACCTTTGAAACCTCCCTAAGAACTTTTATGAAATTATGGCTCAGGGAGACAGGCAATATATCAGTACTGTGAAAGTACTTCTGAAACACAAAGGTAGTCTATAAATAACTTTATAGATGGGGCACAATTATTTATTTTTCCACCTTTTTGGAATAAGTATCTGATACAATAATCAACATAGATTTTGAGAGAAGAAAGGAAAAAAGAATAGAAATCATGTACTTACTTTGCATGTAAATAGAAGAGTAAACCCATTGTACACCCAGAACACAACTTCCTTGGCTGAAAGGTGTTTTGCAAAGCAGAAGATTTATGGAACACTTTACAAGATGAGACATATGATAAGCAAGTACACGTTGTATCTCTTTCAGCCCAGAGCTGGCAGTATCACACCCAGGTAACTAAATCCATGCACAGTATAGAGCAGGGCTAAGTTACCCTGTCCTTGCTTTGCTGAGGGCTGGCAGCTGTACACTGACACAGGATACAGTCATTTCTGAAAAACTGTTTTAAATTATCACAGCCACACTGGTGATATTGAAAAGGCTTGGGGGGTTTGAGCTGGGAACAGCTCTATTTCTTAAAATGGAACAGCTACTGCCATAATTGTTCACCTAAAGAAATCTTCGTCTTTTTCATTTTTCAAACTACAAGCTGGCAGCATCTAAAAAGTAATGCTTTTGGCAAAGTTTAGGGCTTAATAAAATTATTTTTAAGCAAAGTCTTGCAGGAAAGGGTGGCAGGATTTGTATTTATGCAGAAATATAGGATGCCAGCCAGCCAAGCATGAACAAAAAGAAGAAAAGAGATTTTGAGGTAAAGAGTAAAAAGATACACTTAGTATTTATTGTTAATTCTGGGTTTAGGATTCTGAAGAAGGGATGATTCTTTCCCTTTTATCAGCAAATGGTCTTTATCTCAGCAGGGGCTCCAAGGCCTGATCTGTGCAAATTTGTATGTGAAAGCTTGAGTCTTTCAGTGCTGCCTGTGAGTGTGAAATAAGCTATATTGTGTAAACTTCAGGAGGGATTGTTCATTTTATGAAACATACACACCACTTGCCTTCTCCTGAGTTCCTTTTCTTGCCAGTCCATCTCAGCTTCTCAACTGGTAAACGGCCTCATCCATTCTGCCACTTTTTGGCTCCTTTTAAACAACTGCCCTTCTGCTTCGTAATACTTCAAGATAGGAGTAGTCATGAGACATTGTCAGTTCTGTCAGTCTGACATGAGATTTTACAGTTTTACAATTTCTTGCATGCAGACTGACCTGGGAAATCCAAGCAGGAGCTGTGTTCCATCTTCATATCTAAGGCAAATTAGCAAAAGACCTTTATGGAGTCATTAGTTTGTCAGATGCAGTGTGCCAGGGTCACAGGACTTCCTTAGAGGAGGGGACACATTCACCTCTGAACACAAAGGTGAAGCACCTGTGTGCCTCACACAAGCGTGCACCTCTGTTTCCTAGGGATGGGGAGGACTGACAACTTCCCAGTCCCCCAGAAAACCATTAACAGACTCCTTTCCCCAAATGGTTTTGAGCTGCTCCCTTGTAAATTAGAGACAACAGCTGATAAATACCACCACAAAGCACACTTCTTCCGTATTTGCACACCTCTGTATCCCATACATTCGAGGCAAAATCATCCTTCCATGAGCTTGGAAGCTTCCAGCTTTTTGTAAATATTTAATTGTTGTGTGTAGCAGCTTCAGAAATAGTATCAGCAGCTCATTGTAATCACGTCATCTGCACAACTCTGATGAAATAGCACCATAAGGAAATACTGAACACAGGACTTCTGTATGTGCAATACTTTGTATTTCTTATATACCTGAAGCATGTTTACACTGGCATTTGTGGTTGTTTTTTAAATTTTTGAATATACTGATAATGATTACAATAAAGGAAAAAAAGGAATAGGGGAAAAAAAGGAAAACAAACACAACACTGTTCAGTATTTCTTGCAATGTGTTTTCAATCCTACATTGTTCTGAGGATGGGACTAGGTGACCTAATGAGTTCTTTGCAGTTGTAACTTCTGCAGTTCACTTTTGAGCAATTACTCTCCATTTTAATGATGGGCAAAACATGTTCAGATACTAAATTTAAACAAAAAAAGAACTTCAGTGACTGTTGGGCCTGGCTGGAATCCATTGGCTGCAGCTGTGTAATGTCACTGGAAACCAAGTTAGAGGCACATGATCTGACAAACAGTTACTTTGAGCAATACTTTGTTTTATATTTCTACATCCTTGTAGATTAAACTTCCCCCATGGAAATGTCTGGAGTTGTGTGTTGTCAAGGACTGTAGTCTATTCCCAGCATTTGTGGATTGTTTTGGCTGCAAATTGCAAACAGCTTTGTGAAGATTTCTGGGTTTCACTGCTTTCCAAGAGTGTTTATTCCCTGGGGAGATTGCATCCTGGATGTGGACACTAGCAGGCAGTTGACATAATCTTTCCCCGCAGTATATTAGTAATGTGCTGCATGATAACCTCTGCCACATCCCTACATGACTGAACTTTTGTTTCAGTGATGTCAGCTTTATAATGAGTTACTAAATGCGGCTTTCTGTAAAAGTAATTTGGCCTTATGCTTCCCAATGTGGCGAGCTGCTAGTTGCAGAGAATGTGGGAGTAGTCCAGAGAGCAGGAAAAACAGAAGATTACTTAAAAAAAATCAGTCTTTTAAAACTCTTTATTGCTATGACCACCACAGCAGTCTAGTAAACAGAGCGACATTAATCTCTTATTTCTCATTCTTCTTGCTGAATTTGAGAAAGGATGTCCAGTTATTTTATCCATGCAGCAGACTGTATCATATTTTCTGTTTCATGAAAATTTCAGAATTTGCATAACAGGGATCAGTATACTTGAATATGTTTTCCTTATGGATTTAATCTTTAAAGATATTTAGCAAATACAATTTTAATTTTACCACAGGTTAATTTTTTTCTTGTCACCATTCTGTAACTCACTTTGAGTTTTTCCTGGTTTTCACAGCTTTTACAGGTTTCCCACATTAGACGGCTCTTGAAAACAGCACTGATTTTCTCTACAATTTAGCTGTGAACTTTCCATCCATTAGCATGAAGGATCTTCTGGTAGGCATAGCTTACATTACCTAAAAAGCCTTTTGGGAACCAACAAAACACCTAGAGATACGGAGGGAAAAGAAAGCCCCAGCCAGCCATAGCCTGTGGTACTCCACTCCATTGCAGCAAGCTTTTTTTTTAATGAAATACCATCTGACACACTGGCTTTAGGAATTGTTTATGAGTGAGTGTTTTATTTATGATTGTTGGCAAAGATCCATATTAAAATGTAGTGTAATGGCAGTGCCTTTTAACAATAAAAAGTTTTGAGTTCAGTTTGTGCAGGCACCATGATGTGACACAGCAGGAATGCTTTTAATATTGAAGGACTGTTCTTGTTTTGCCTGTGTGTTGTATAGGAGAGGCACTTAGCTATTCAAGATGCTACCCTACTGTACACAGTGATTTTTAGCAAAGAAGAATGGAAGTAATTGTTCAGCTCACTTTTCAGATGGTTTCATTTGTTTTCAACATGTTATTCCACTTAACCAATGCAGTACATTTCATTTGGTTGTATATTGTTCTTTGTTTCAGTGAGGGTTTGTAAAGCAGACTTCGGGAACTCTTTTCAAAACTGGACTGCATCAGACAGTATTGCTTTTCCAGAAGCCACTCAGGATAACAGCAGCAGAGCAGAATTCAGGATGCTGTGTGAAATGGTCAGTGCCTTACAGGGGCTAGCTTGCTTTTCAGCAGTTTACCCAAGTTCATATTCAGGGTCATATTAAAAAAAATCAACCTTAGATTCTTCATTTCCCTTGTCAAGGCAGGCCAGGGTGTGCACTGTGTATCATTGCTGTAAAAGCCAAACACCAGGCAGTTCTCCCAGCAAAGCTGAGAAGAGGAGGGCATGCTTTGAACTTTCACAAGACCAGTATTGCACAAGCAACCAAACCAAGTGTATGGCAGGAGCACAAATACCATCTTAAGATGTTCCCCTGGTCATGAAAGTTAACATTTCCAGCAAAAGCACTCTGCCCATTTATCGCATTAGACCTGCAGCACCAGAAAATAATCTCTGAAGCTGCAAAAAGTTTCCACAGATTGCATATTCTTGTGGAAATTTTACATTATGAATTTATGTGATAGTTCTTGCCTTTTCAAATAGCCTTATTGATTTTTTTGTTGGTCTTTAATATTTTAATAGTATTTGGGAAAAGATAGGTCAGCATACTAAAACCTGAAAAAAATATACATTTAAACTAACAGTGAAGTCTCACAGGAGACCCAGGTTTATATCTGGATTTATTTTTTTCAATTTTAGGCTTGGGAGAGCTATCAGGAGATAGCTCAGATGGACAGTGTTCTGGCTTTGTTGTAACAAATACTCCCGTGCCAACTAATGCGAAAACCAAAAGAATTTGTTCTAAAGATCCAGGTCTGTCATCTTCTCCTGTGTGCCCTGTGTATGAGAACAGGCAGAGCACAGGTAACTGACACCATTAAACTAGGGGTAGAGTGAGACATTCACAATTTGACCAAGAAGAAACTTTCTTGTGGAGAAGGACAAAGACTAAATTTTCTCACTGGCTAAAATTAGGAAAGAATTGTTTTTCTTGAGGAGAATGTGACACCATGGAAGCCCTGCCCTTCATGCACCATGGGTACAAGAATAAACACAAGCTGGCTGGGCACAAGGGACTTGCTATCAAGCAGTCAAGGAGGCTGCAGGATACTACATTAACTATAAACAACTTAGAGAGGAGGAGGAAGCTCTAGAGGAGAAATCAGACCTTTAAACACATAAATGTTATTGCAGATCAGAAGCAACAAAAAGGATGATTAGTAAAATGGATGACTGGAAATGAGGCTCAGCTACAGCAGATGAGAAGTTGTGACCCCAGAATATAATGAGATTAATGATCTACTACAGTGATCTGATTTTTTTTTTCACAATGGTGAGCTGATTCATTGCTCATGCAAAGTTTGAGGAAGACTATTTCCCTAGTAATTAGATAGCAAAAGGGAAAATATCTGCAGCTGTGACAGGCTTACTGCGTTAACTGTGAATCTCTCTCATTCCTAAATGAAGGGCTGTATTCATTGACTTTTAGACAAGGAAGGAGACAATAAAGACATGACATTTGAATTTTTTCCAGCTTCTGGCTTCACTGCTGTTTCAGAGAGACTTCCGTATTTGTTGAGGCACTGTGACATCTTTCACTGTAGTGGTACAGGCTGTGCTATCCAAAGGTAATAGACTTTTCTTTCAAACCAGTAAAAACTACATCTTTTGTGGAAACTTTCTGTCTATGCCTGGCTTACCCAAGAAACCTAAGGAGTAAAGTAGTGTCAAGTGGGATGGTTTTATTTATCGAGTGTTGCTACATGCCCTAAGAAGCTTCTCTATACATGTAGAAAGCTTTGGTCCTCATATACAGTTTCAATTAGTTAAACTGAAGCAATTCTTTGCAAACAGATAAAGGAGGCACAACTAAGGCAGCAATGGAATTGAAAAGTTAATTGATGTAGTGAAGGTGACAGACCTATTTAATTTTGGCTGTACTGAATGCTTGACATTTTCAAGATTTACTACTTCTTTAATTCTACATTTAATATATTATGGTACCAATGAAGCACTTAGACATTATTAACAGTGATATTTGTGTTTAATGTAACAAGATACTCACAGATCAGACAAAGCAATTACTCTCACAAGAGGAGAAAATGCTAATACCATAACAGTTTTCAGTCCTTTGGACATACTCGCTTTGCCTCAAAGATTTCTGTTCCTCTGCTGTGTTGAGTGCTGCTTCATTAATATTATTTGCTTCATTGGCTCCTCCACACTCAGCTGGTTTGGATGGTTGAGAATCAATGCCATCTCCTCTGCATCTGCTTCTTGTTTAAAATGCTGGAGATATCTCCTGTCTCATGAACATGTCTGCAACTTTTCAGTAATTCCCATGTGATTGATGAGAATATATTCTACTTGATTTTGGGGGGAAGGGGTGTTAAGTCTCCACCCCACTTTTCTAATGCCCATATATACACAAAAAGTCAGTCCTACGGTATCTATTACAGATTATTTCACTAAGCAACCAGCCAAGTTTTTGTTCTGTAATTTAGCAGAACAAAGTAAGCCAGAACTTAGCCCCCCAGCCATTTTAAGCAAACATCTGTGTGAAACCATTGACTCACTGCAATGTCTTTAAGAGGAAATCTTGTAAAATATGTTGTGGGCTCCTCACTGTCATCGCTACAGTTGTTATGTCGTGTCAAGTGTATGATCTTATGTAGATCATGCTTAGCAGATTTTATTATCTTGAAAATGCTTTCTCTGGAGAGTGAAAATGAAGTGTAAGAAAAAAATGTAGATTGTCTTTTGCAAGCACACTCAGAGCTGGTGAACTTTTAACTACCAGCCCCTCAAAAGGACCTCCTGAGCAGGTCTGCAGGAGGAGTGGAGGTGGCAGCATGGGTTGTGAGCACCACCAAGGAGGAGCAGTGCCTGGAAAGATGCAGATTGGCTCCAGCATTGTCCCAGACCTGGCATGAAGACGTGCCCTCAGCTGCCATAGGACTGAGGGGCTCTGTGCTTGGCCTCCCTCTTTCCTGAAGCTCTTTCTTCCTTTGTGTTGCCCCTTTTCTCCCTCCCCTCGTTCCCTCCTGCAGTCGGTGTCTTGCCTACCCTCCAGCCCCCTCACAGCTCCTCCTTGTGCTTCCAGCCATTAATTTCCCCCAGCCTGCCACCCCCAGCTCTCTCTATCTCCCCACTTGGGACTTCACCAGCTGTTTCCTGGCCCTGTGATTTGATGGGGCCCCAGCTGGGCACCACAGGTGTCCCAAAGTCAGGTCTTACCCTGTGGCTACCCCATGCCTCCTCAGGGAGGCTTGGGCAGAGCTCAGTCCAGCCAGAGCAGATAGAGCAACCATGTACTTCTCACAGGGCTGCTCAATGGGATGGCATCCCCAAATCATTCATGTCCTGCTGTTTCACACCCACATAGGCCTCCCCAAAGATAAACCATCTCTCTGTTCTGCTCATATTGCTCCATCTCTTCCCCATTTTTGTTTCTGGACTGATACCCCATGTCCCAGAACAATGTCCTGGCCCATTCCTTGCAGACCACCTCTCAAAACAAACTCTCCCAGTGACCTTTTACTAATTGAGCTCTGCCTGTTCCTCTTGGCTGCTAAGGCAAGCCCAATCCCCAAAGCTGCCCACATAATATGTGCCCTGGATGTTTCCAATATCTCTCTCATCACCATGCCAGGCTCTTCAGCTCTTTCCCAGTGTACACTGGGGACATGGGAGGGGAGGGATGGCCTTGTGCTTGGCCGCTAGGCTGAGCTTGGGCAGTGGGAATTGCCCACAAACTTCATGTAATTTTGGGAAAGCATTGCATCCCTTGCTTCCTCATCTGCAGCAGGGCCACTAAATAACAGTGCTGGATAGATGTTGCAAATAATAAACTCCTCAGGTGGAAACCAGGACTCTCCTATTTCTCTAAGGCTGAACCAAGCTTAAAAAGCCATATCAGTGCTGAGTAACAGCAGCCTCCGTGGACCAGCTGCTGCAAGTTCAAGTGCCTGTATTGGAGAAGCATGTGACTGCTCCCTTTCTTTTCCCACAGACCCATAAAAGCATATGGGGTTATTTTTTTAGTTGTTTATGCTTGCATTATTTGGGCCATCAGTTATAACTGGTGAAATAAAGTAAAGCTGATGAAAAAAGTAGTAATGTATGCTGTGATTTGAGCTATTTATTCATTCCAGGCTTACAGAAAATAAGTCTGCTTATTCCATTCTCATCAATCCAATATATGTGAAGCTACTGAACTGTCATACAAATAATAGTTTTCCAAGATGCTGTTTAGAACAATTCAGGTGGGAAGAACTAGTAATATTAAGTACTTACCTTTTCAGCTTTGGATCCATGAATACTAAGAGGATCAAGCTTGTATTTCTTTTGAACATAGAATTATATAGGAGTTAAATGTCACATCTAGAGCTTCTCTGGAATTACTCTGGAGATTTTCAGCAATGAGATAGAAATGTAGTGCCTAGTCTTTGCTCTACTGCACACCAGGCTATTGCATTTTTGTTTCTGTAAAGAAGAGATGCACAACCCTGAATGGGAGTCCCGATACACAAGCAACCATGAATCAGATCATTGAAGAGGATTTTGACGAATAAGTGTGTGTCCCTGAGCAATAGCCAAGCAGGTGTGTTGACTCAAATAAGGAGTGGTTACAGATGAAGTGACTGGGTCACTTGAATCCCTGGGTGCCCTCCAAAAAAACAGACCTGCCTGAAGCTGAGTAGTCAGAAACATTATAATACTTGACAGTCTTGGCCTAGGCATGGCTTCTTGTCAAAGGGAGCAGGATCACTTCATATCAGCATCCAAAGCTGCCATAAAACCACCATGAGTAGAAGAGACTGGCAATGGAGCCTGTGTGTTAGCAATGAAGTTCCTTGTTTTGGCTGGCTTGTGTTACAGTTGTAAGGATGACATGTAAAGCTTTTGTAAAAACTGTCTTTTTCTTCTCCATGTACTCCAATGATGTCTACAGCTTAAAAAGCTGGGTAGAGTCAGTCTCTTAATTTGCCCTCCAAGTCCTTAATTTTTTGCCTCATCACATAGCAGGCACCAGCTGACAAAGACCTCAAATGCTGGTGCCCTAAGGAGGAATGAAGCATTTTTCCATATGATCTACTGTCTTAACTATTTCGTTCAACTGTTCAGTGCTTCCACGAGGCTCTGTGGGGGAAGTGCAGGATTTGGGTGTTGGCATGCCTTTCCTGTGTGCTAGGCATAGAGCAAATTTGTGGCACAGAAGGCCTGCATTTCAAATACAAAATATGGAGCAGCAGATGGATGTAATAAAACAGAACCATACGGAAACAATGACATGATTATGAACAGCATAATAAGCAATGGTCATAGCATGCCAGGGCCATAAGCAGACTTCCTATTCTGGATTCCTAAATTGGGCATCGTAATACCTAAATAGAAGTCATCTGGCCCATCAAGGCAACCCAGGGCATCTCTCCTAGTTACTCCAATGCCTTTTACAGCCAGTGGATGTGACAGCTGTGGGTTTACTCTCCAGCAAGTCCCTTGAGCCCATCTGGTAACATTCCAGTCTGGTGCCAAGGAGGAAACAGCAGGCATCAACTTGGGCTATTTTCCCTGCCTTGCTGGGGGCTGAGGTGCTGGGTGCCACTGGGATGTACTGTCCCAAGGCCACCTTTCAGAAAAGCACTGGTGTGCAAGGTAGGGGAGACAAGCAGGCAGATGTTGTGCCCAGGAGCTCATCTCAGCCCTGTGTTGCCTGCTTTGCTCTGGCTGTGCTGTGCTGTGGTTCACAGCAGCCCGTGATGCAGAGGGATTACAGAGAGAGTGGATGGGTCTGGCTGCAGTCAACTGAGTAGAGGGATCTTCTGGGACTGGAAAGTTGTGGTCTGTGCTCATAGAAGTGAGTGGATTGCATCTTCTGTATTACAAAATGCTCAAAGCATGGGCATTTATGAACCCCAAGAAGATATCCTCTCTCTGAGTGCCAATGCTCGCTGTCCTGTGGTTCCCAAGTGTCCAGCATCCTTTTCTGCACCATGGCACTAGTACTGTGGGAAGGATGATGCATGTGTCTCTTCCCAGACATGTTCCTCACCCAGTTATGGTCCTCTTCTGAGAAGTAAATGGTTGTTCACATCCTGACAGGTTGAATTAATTCTAGTGTTCACTTGCCCTGCTTTATGGCTGAGAACAGTGGCCAAGAGGCTTTTACACATGTAGTGTCCCTTTCTCATCTGATCCTTTCTTGAGCCTGTCTGTGTGTGGCACCATCTAAACAGGCTCAGTGGCTTTGGGCCTCCCACAGACTTTGAGTAATTCTGCACCAGTTGCAAAAACTCTGGCAATGAAGTGCTCATGCTGATGCATTTCTGAGTTTGTGCAATGACGCGTGAGCATCCACAGACAGCAGCAGTAGAAGCAGCACTGTTAAGGCTGGATACCTCTATGGGCTGGCTGCCCCAACAGTATGTGGTCCAAATTACTCTGTTGAACTAAGGCTTCTACATTTCTCTTAAATCAGCCCTAGGTTTGCTAACAATCAGGCTAAATGTGATCCCTTGCCAATAAATGAACTTGAAGAAGTCTGGAATTCCAACTATTTTGTTTGAGATCCCCAATGAATGTCATGGAAAGTTTACAGCCTTGCCATGTTCTGCTAATCATTTAAACATTTAACTTGTCAGATGCTTAAAGGTTCATCATTTTCATGTTCAATTTCCTGAATATACCAGGAAAATTTTTTCCAACTTGACCACTCAAAACAAGCAACTATATTCGTATATAGGCACCTAAATCAATCCTTTGCTCTGCCATGCTCTGAACTCTGATCTCTGAAAATCAGCCACTCTAGATATCTACATATGGCTTTAGGGACCTAAGCCTTGGCCGCCAAATTCATGTTTGTGATACTCTCACATGTTTTCAATAAGAATCTAAACATAAACCAGACTAAAAACCAGAGAAGTGGGGGGAAGGAAAGAAAAACAGTGCTCTGTAGGATATCTGTGTGTTGACATAAAATATGGAATAATCCCATCCTACTGCATCTGTGTGTGCAGAGTTTTCTTTCAAATGTGAATTACTGAATCAGTAGTTCAGCCTGTCCTTAGAAGAGAACTACTGTATCTCACACATACCAAGACAGCAGGCTCCACACTGAGATGTTTTGCAGTGGAATTCAGGTGCCCACAATGCCTCAGCAGAAGGTCTTCACTTGCTCCCAGGTCATCTCCTGGGCCTTCTCAAAAATGAATTTTGGTGTCACTGATGAGTAAAGGTTTTTGTATTTTCTGTTCTTACACTGTTGTCTTAGCTGACCTCTGCCCTCAGGCTGCAGCTCTGGGCATCAGGCCCACTCTGAAAAGTGACAGCCTCAGGAGGGCTTCTGGGTGAAGAAAAAGTTAATGGTATGAGGCCACATTTGGCATCTAGGAGATGCCCATGGTTGCTGGTATCAGAAATTACTTGATCTGGTTTTAAATTTACAATTTGCCAGTGGGGTTTGTTTCTAAAGGTACAAAATAGGATAGACTCACCACCCTACCTGCAACATCAGGAAAAGCTAAATATCTGCTTGAAGGTCCCTTGACAAGCTGGCTTTATGTATGTTCAGGGAAAATAAACCCACATTTTTTCTTTCATTAATGTGGCCAGACAGAACAACAATGCATCAGCAGAGTCAATACAATCTGCTGCTGTGATTTCTCCATCCAATAGACTGAAGTCCAAAAAAACCCCAAAGTTCTCCTGGGGTCTACACTTTCTTCTTGCAACTCTTCTCTCTGCTCAGTTGGTTCTCTGGAGAACAGCACAGCTGTGAATGTTCATAGCTTGGGCAGGTCCATCCACAGCTCCTCTGGGAGGAGAGCAGAGTTTGGCGATTTCTGTTAAAAGGCAGCTCACCTCAATCAGCACTTCAGCTTTTACCACAATGCTGTTAGTCACCAAAAGGTCAAAATAGCACATGTGATCGTGGTCCCCTTACCCCTGCCCTTAGTCACAGTGTTAGATAGGGGGCACTAATGGTGTTTTACTCTTTTATCATTCCTTGACAAAGGTGTAGATGCAGGAACCCTCCAGCCTTGAAAACTAGGAAGTATTCTTCATACAAGACTGGAAGGTTATATGCCTATGCCCAACACTTAAACTGAAATCCAGAATTATCACCATACTCTTACCAGGAAAACACTTAAAAATGTGGAAATTGAGTGCTTTCACTGTGTACCTTCTTCCTGCTCTAGAGGCCATCTACAGAGAAGTGCAAAATCTGTAGAGCTGCCATAGCCTTGTACATCCATGTTTGATATGGTAGAACCTTCCAAGGCAGGATGAGGACAGAACCTCCATATTTCAGTCTGGCCCAGAGTTTGTAGCAGGAGCTACAGAGGCCAGAGTTCCTTGCTCAAGCCATAAATTTAGACAAAGATTTCTCCTCCTGTGTTTGCACCAGCACACACATATTCCTCTCCCATGCAGTGTTAGGCAAGAAGATGAATTTCACCTAGACAGAAGCGTCTGCTGGAGTTTAGCTCTTCCATGGCTTTTTGTCTGTGACTCAACTCACTGGCTGTTGTCAAATGTTGTATAAAGTCCTCTTCATTCTTTACATCCAGTACTTCTCAGTTTGGTTTACACCCACCAAAAATCTTTTCCATGTTTTTCTTCCTTACAAGGAAAATAAACTTGTAAAGAGGGAGAAGTGAAGGGTTACATCTGGAGAGAGTTATGGCTGTGGCTCAAAGGAACAACTGGAATGTCTGCAATGCGGAAGTTTCTTCCACAAAGCCATTTCTTTCCTCTTCTTGAGAAGTACAGATACAGGCTGCTGCTGCTCACAGAGCACAGCCCCAGTGCAACTTCCAGTGAGGAATGCCAACAGCATCCCTGCTGAGAGCAGGGTTGACGATTTACATTGGTGCTACCCACTCAGCCTCATGCACACTGTCAGGAGCAACTCAGCATCAGAAAGTCTGCTTGTCTTGAAACTAATTACGAAAGCCACAGCTACAGTAGTAGTAGCAGCAAATTTTATAATTGGTAGGTATTTCTGACAAGCCAAGTGCTTGTAGATACCACTGAAGTCAATGGCATTGGGGGTGTTTCGCAAAGACCCTTTGCGTAGGTGGTGACTGAGATCAGCAGCACCGAGTCTGCCACAGCCTCACAGCTTCATTCACCTGTCACAGATACTGTGTTGGAGGGTGACATCTTCCAGCTTCAGGCTCAACTCTGAATTTTGACGAGTGTGTGGGATGAAGAGATGAGAAAGGAAAATACTTCCCTTTGGTGTAAATTAGTGATGGGGAAATACACATACAGAGGGTACAGCCCACTTCTCTTGCATGTGTAGGATTTCCCTCAGACTACAGTTCTCAAAGGTTGGGGTTGCCTTTTTTTTGTTCCATGCAGGTGAGTGGTATGCAGTTCAAAACCACTCCTAGTTCAAGCAAATGTAGTTTGGCATTAAAAAATTTTTAAACAAGAACTTAATTTCTGATTCTGAGGTTCAAGTTATATCTGCATCTGGTTTTATTTTTAAAAGACATTAAACTTAACCACTTAAAAACAACCCCATTTTTGAAAAGAAGGGTCAATATTGAAACATTTAATATTTATTTAGGCAAAATATACAAATTTATTTTAAAATAATGTGTTATCTGTAAAACTATTATCTCCTAAATTTTTACACATGTTTTATAAGTTTGTTAGTTCATAAACAAACTAATTTTGGAATAATGACATTCAGAGAAGAGAAAAATAACAAACTAACTATGAGGCAATAACCTCTACAGTGATCAATTTTTTTTCCATTTGTAAGGCACAGAGTATTTGTAATGTATAATATCGTGCAAACTGTTCTTGTTTCACTTTTCTCACAAGTGTGCCAGACTAAGAACTAAGGTTCTGTGAGAAATACTGAATTCTACTTGTTTTTAAAAATGCCATTCAACAGAAAACAAAAGCTAGCCGTCCCCATTGTGGATCTTCCTCTTTTTTTCCTGAGAGATCCAGCTTCTCTTTGCAGTCACTTTTTCTTTCCTTTCTAGAATGTCTAATATAGAACAAAACTATGGCGAAGTGAAAGTATTGATTAAAAAAAGAATTTGCTATTCACGTCAGTGTTTAGTGTATTTTTGGAAATTATTGTGAGCAGAATAGCTACCAGTGTTCCAAACAAGCAACATCTGCACTGCATCTAGCAGCTGGCTTTTCAAACATTCCCACATGTGCTTGACTTGTTCCTGCACCATCTCCAGCAACTATTCCTGGTAGCTATATGTGTCACTGGAATGGATGTGGAGGAGAAGTTATGTTGGAAAAGGGTGAAAAACACTTTGGAAAAACTTGGACAGAGACCTCTCCTTGGAGATCTCCTTGCTCACTCTTGAAACAATTCCAGTGGTCCCAACATGACAGTGATGGAAGCACTGGGCTGACAGTCCATTATGATGAACCCAAACACTACTGTTCCTTGGATTTTGCCATTCTTCATGCTTGAGTGCTTATTTGCCTCTCCTGTGCATCCAATTATGCAGGAATTAGTTACACACTATGTTAAATTCATCTGAGAGATATTTTGATTTGCCAGCTATTTAGCCATCCTCACTCCTGAAAGTTTGTGTCTCAAATGCAGCAGTTGCTTCATCTTCTTACACTTTGCCTTTGAGCAGGGAGTTAGCAATCATTGTTATATCAGTATCAGTATTTATTGTGTCAATATTAAAGTAATGTTTGTGGGATTTATAGGAGTATTGATAAAAAACATTAGATAACATGGGGACAGAACTGGATACCTTTAGAAACACACCCGCTCAGTGATGAGACTCCATTGCAATTTATAATTATAATTATATATTTATATATATAATTATATATATATATTTATATATTTATAAATTATAAATTATAATTTGTCATTCTTGTCTGTTTAGTTGGTAATCCACTCAATGTAAGCCACGCTGATTCTGATTCACACTGAGGTTACTTTGCAGTCAAAGAACCCTACAAAATCAAATGTTTTAAAGAACTTAGCCTTCCATCAGTGCTGCAGCTTTTATCAAATATATTTATAATCTCATTTTTAAGATAAAGGTAGACAAGAACATTTGCCATACAGAACACAGGGTTACTCACAAAACTACAGGACTTAACTCCAGATGAAGTGTTTCTGATTTTAATGATGGTGCTCATCTATAAAACATTCAGGAGCATTGAAGACCGTCCCATTGCCATCACAAAGTCAGAGCTGCTACCAAGACCTCCCTTCTTTCCACATGAAGAGTGATGGGAGGTGGGAAGAAAGAGGGTGATTGTGTCTTTGTGGATATCTTGGCTCTGGCATGGGAGAACAGCAGCTGTGAACTCTTCAGCTCTTCTCAAAGCCTTCCACAGCTCTCTTAACAGGAAAGGGAAATTGGAAGCTGGAAGTTCATAAGCATTCTAGCTTAGCCCATTTCTGTCGTCCTCAGATTAAAAACACACAAAATGTAGTGGGAGATATGATGCCTCTGTGTGACATTTCTGTTGTAAATGCGTTAAGTGTTATAATTATGCATGCAGATATACCGAAACTTAAAATGGGTGCAATTGTACTTAAAGTTTGATCTTTACTCCTAAAATGGAAAGCAGCCATGGATTTTTTTACCATGACAAGAATAAAATAAATCTTGCATGCAGCATAGCTTTAAGGGGAAAAGGAGAAGAGTTTGATATATAACCATGCACTTAGGATCCTGATTTGGCAGGGTTTCCATTGGTTTTTCTTTGGGAAATGTTTCTTATCAAGACGGCTATCTGGGATCTTTCTCGTCTTTTCTGCTCCTTAGAGATTTTTCTTAGAGAAAATGTTTTAAAATTCTAGATATAATCACAATTTTTTTCTTTGCCTTTTCAGACTCAGATGTGCCCTAGGTTCTGTGCTTCCCAGCACAGACTGCCAGGTAGCTGGGGGAAAAAGGATTCTTTATAAATTGAAGCTCTTGTTTCTTCCTTTCTTTACTCCCTTGTCCAGTCATCCAGATTAATTCTTGATTGAGAACATAATTTAGAGCATTTATTGCTTTCCTTCAGGCCAGAGGACATCTATTTTTTTAAAGGAAAATGTTCACTAGTAATACTTTGCTTAAATAAATGTGCTTCAGAAGCTGAATTGTTATGAGTCTTTTCCACCCAGGCAGCTGGCAAATGAACAGCCTCATGGAAAGGGCCTCATTGCTGGGACATGAAGCCAGAACAGCAGCTGTTTTACACAGGTAACTGTGGTGGGATGGTTTTCTCAGGCATGACGCATAAACACAGCCACTCACCTGTGTGTCCATGGCAGTGCTACTAATCCTTGCTACCCTCCTGACCCACAGGGCCTGTGTGCTGCTGTGCCATGGCCAGGCACAGCAGGGGACGCAGTACATGGATGGCTTCACAGTGCACGTGCTGCAAGAGCTGCTCCTGCCCCTCCACTCCCACCAGCAAACATCACGCCCATGTAAATGACAAATGTGTTGAGGGGAACGAGATTCGATAAGGAATAAGAAAGAGGGAGGAGGCAAAAGAGAAACACACTCCCTTCTGCTGACATGTCATCACTGGAACATCTGCTTTATGTCTGAGTGTGCTAATGATCTCTCTGAAACCCCACTGCAAGACAATTAGGGCTGATAAATCACAAGGGGGTTTCTTAAGTTTTAAGATCCCAGATGCTATAGTAGAAAAAAGGCAAAAAGAAAAGAATGGACATTTTATCTCACCTAAAATCTGCTGAGTGATGACACAAAAAACCTTAACTTTAAAAAGATAGTAGAATGCCATAAAACACAAAAAGGGCAAAGTTTTTTTCCACTTTTGTCTGGATTCCAACTCATACACAAGACATTCTTCATGATTATCTTTTTTTGAGGGGGGGAGGAAAAATTTAGAAAAGGAGCCTGGTCTTCCTGGTCTTTAGGAGTTGTGTGTATATATACACATGTTCTTGACTGATGAACTTTTATGCACACATGAGCTTTTTCATCCAATAAAAAGTCATTTAAAAAAAATCAAACCATAAGTTATAGGATGATTTCATTGCAAAGGTTAGGGGAAAGTCAGAATTGTTTGCTAATGTTTATTCTTTCCCTCTCTAGGACATAGTCGATTACAAGGCAGTATGTGCCAGGGGCTTTTCCAGTTGTGTTTGTACACACTGTCTCCCATATCTTCACACAGTGGTAGAAGGCAGATTACACACTGTTTATAAAGCTAAAGCTGGACAAATTATCTGCAACAGATAGTCTGATGAGCCTGAGCCTCCACCTTGCTCATAAATTTTATGGTAGTGGATCCTGGTGTTTCAGATTAGTTTGCTACTGAGATTTGTCAAAGCAAGGGACAGACTGGAGGAGCTGGGTGTCAACGGCACCACTGGGGAGCTGTGGCAGCTCCATGCTTTTCAGAGACCCTGGAGGAACTGACTGACAAGTTTACAAACACTGAGCAGCAAGCTGATGCACCACAAAGAAGCCACTAATATTAATGAAAGGTCAGTTTTCTCAAGACTGGTAAACATTACCTGGAGTTGGTGTCTGGAGTTTGTTAGTACAGAACCTCCTCTTCTTTCAAAAGGTTCTGAAAAAACAACTTCCAGGTCATTGAGGTCTGTTGTTCAAACCAAAATAGAGGGCAGGTTCCTGCAGGAAACTGGCACTACAGACCTGCTGTCCTTCAGTGGTCAACAGCTTCCTGTGTTTCCTTCATTAAAAGACATGCATGTGATGGTGATGATGATGATGACGATGATGATGATGATAATAGTAGAACTAGAGAAAATTGCAGTGGATGGTTTCAGTAATCACAGGTGCCAGTCATTAAAAAAACACTGCAGTGCTGATGTCAACTGATGTCCTCCATTAGCTTTCCCTGTGCAAGACATCTCAGGGCTGACATTGACCTTACATCACAAGGAGCATGGCTGTCAGAGTACATAGTCCTAGAAGTGCATGGTTTGCTTTGCATCCTTTTATATCTGAGAGAATTTCAGACACTCTGGGATCTGCCCCTTCCATTGGGCTGTGGGGGCTACCGAAAGCTTCTAACCCAACCTATTGATTTGTAACTGTTGATCTCCCCTCTAAATGGAGGGATAGCATGTCCTGTGAGATGGAATCAGCCTGTGCTCTTGCTGGTGCTAATGCAAATATGAGAGGACAAGCATTTGCTTTACTATTGATGAATCCACTCAGGCAGAACAGGACATGAATTTTAATAAGACTATTTCCCATTGTACTGAAACACCTTGCTCTTTTCATGAAAATAAAAGACAGAAATAGTTGCCTAAGTGTCCTTCTGGCCATCTACCCTCCCTGAAGGGGGATTCTAAAATGCTTCTTGTGCAGGGGTTGGGGGTTAAGTATAAGTGAGAGGGTTGCCCAACAAATAAGAAAAATAGGGGGTGAAGTGCAGCTCTGGAGAAGCTGTTTTGCAGCAGTCATGCCTGTTGTACCACACTGTAGCAGTCTTTTTTAACAGGCATGACTGCAAATAAAAAAGAATACAGGCAAGAAGGGAAAAAAAATAAGTGCTTAGGAATGAAGTTACTGGTGGATGGACTACTAGAAAGTACCTTACTATCATCTCCACAGTTGTAGTCACTCTTGTTAGCTGGAAAGGAGAACTCAGAAAGCAACTACCTTGCATGTGCCCAAAACTAAAGACTTAGAAGGCTCCCAGGCTCCCTGTAATTCTGTGATTCGTGACTAGAGATTTATCTCCAATGCAGTGCTCCTTCCAACATGCATGTTCTCAGAGAGAAAAAGCTGGGGATGAGGAGCATCTGACCAGGCTGGCTAGAACCAGCATCACTAGCTCTCAGCTGGATACCCACATACATCTTTACAGCACCAGACAGTACTCACTTACTTTTGCAAGAATCAAATCAAAGACATAGGTATCCAGTGCAAAAATTCCATCCAACTCATCTAAATGCAGACAATAGGGGTCACCACTGGTTTATCATCTTAGTACCCTTTGACTTAATTCAACAGTGCATAGTTTTCCTGGGACTGTCTGGCTATTCCCTTAACAATTCTCTTCAACACTTCCACAGGTCTGGGTGCAAAGGCTGGAATTTTCTCATTCTTTTTCCCCACAATGCTGGGACATCCAGAACAGCCCATGGACTACTGCAAAGCATTTGGTACTGTCCCATACAACATCCTTGTCTTTAAAGTGGAGAGACGTGGATTTGATGGGTGGACCACTCAGTGGACAAGGAATTGGTTGGATGCTCACACTCAGAGAGTTGCACTCAAATAGTTATAATGTCCGGATGGAGACCAGTGATGAGTGGTGTCCCTCAGGGGGCCATGTGGGACCAATATTATTTAACATCTTCACTGGGGACATGAACAGTGATATTGAGTGCGCCCACAGCGAATTTGTGGATGACACCAAGCTGAATTTGTGGATGACACCAAGCTGACTGGTGTTGCAGCTGATAATCTGAATGGAAGGAATTACATCCAGGCGGACCTTGACAGGCTTTAGAGTCGAGCCTGTGTGAGCCTCAAGAAAATCAACAAGGTCAGGTCAGGTCAATCACAAATACGGACACAGGCTGGGCAATGACTGAATTGATAGCAGCCCTGCATAGGAGATCTTAGGGGTATCTGTGGATGAAAAACTGAATATGAGCTGGCAATATACTCAGGCAGACCAATCACGCCCTGAGCTGCATCAATAGAAGCATGCCCAGCAGGCTGAGAGAGCTGATTCTTCCCCTCTGCTCTGCTCTGGGTCCCCTGGCATAGGAAGGACATGGATTTGCTGGAACAGGTCCAGAGGAGGGCCACAAAGATGATCAGGGTGCTGGAGCACCTCTGTTATTAAGGCAGACTGAGAGTTAGGGTTGTTTAGCCAAGCTCCAGGGAGACGTTATAGTGGCCTTCCAGTACTTAAAGGGGGCCCTGAGGAAAGATGGGGACTGACTCTGAATCAAGGAGTGCAGTGATAGGTTGAGGGCAGTAATGGTTTTAAACTGAAAGAGGATAGATTTGGTTTATATGTTACGAGGAAATTCTTTACTGTGAGGGTGGTAGGACACTGGAACCAGTTGGCCACAGAAGTTGTGGCTGCCCCATCCCTGGAAGTGTTCAAGGCCAGGTTGGATGGGGCTTTAAGCAACCTGGTCTAGCAAAAGGTGTCCCTGTCTATGGCAGGACAGTTAGAACTAGATGATCTCTAAGGTTCCTTCCAACCAAACCATTCTAGAATTCCATAAAATGGTGGACTGTGATATCTCCCAGTGTAAGACTATAGCAAACTACTGGAGTGTGACCCACAAACTGGATGCAAGCCCCTATGTAGACAGGGTGGCTTTTGTGTGAAGTGGCTGCAGATCAGCTCAGACAGTTATCCTGGTTATTCTCAGCAGAGTCCGAAGCAGCTGGAAAAACACCAAAATAATTCTCAACTCACTACACTTGGACAGTAAGAGGAGAAAAACTACACCTCTGCTCATTGACAGTATTTTAAAGAGATGATATGATGAAACTCAGAGCTGCATTTTAGTAATTTCATTATTCTAAAGAGATGCAGAGAAACAGACTCTTTCTAGTGAGACAAGTCTGCTGAAGTTGGCTATTAACATGATATCCTAAATCTCTACTAAGGTCCTGCTCTCTTCATAAAGAGTCAAGAAAGCATGTGATAGAGAAGACCTGCAAGGTCACCTAGTCCATCTCCTAGACAGTTTTGTTTTGTTCTTCCCTGGTTTCCCATGTCTTAATTTAAACTTGTCCTTATTTCCTTCCTCCCTATCAGCCATATGAATCTCTTAAAATAACTGCCTTCCTCCATGGTATCAGACCAGATAATAGAGTACATATTTCATGTCTTTCTCCTGTACAACCTGAAATCAGTCTGTTTCCATTAAGAGCTCAATTGCAGCTGAAAAATCACTGTTTACATCACTCTTCTTTTTTGCTTTTTCTGTGCACTTTGCTTCTATCAGCTGTGGTCAATAGTCCCCCTCTCCCTTACCTGCTCACCTGTGAAATTTTTCTTGCAGTTAGTTACACTTTTTTTTAATCATCTCTTTAATGATTAGTGAGTATTTGGATCTTCATCTGATTTAATTTTCAAGAAAATTAGCAGTGATGGACTTTTTGGACCAAGATAATGTGTTTTCACTTTGTTCTTAGTCAGAATCCTGCTCCTTCTTGCTTGCAAGGTTCCTTAGCTTGCTGCATTTATAATTCCTTGAATTTGCTATTTCTTTCCTTGTTCCCACTGATGAACATGTAATCTACTTGTAACACTTCCATCCTTATTTTTTCTTGGCTGATTGGCAAGGCTAGCCTGGCATTTTCTAGAGGAGTTGACCTCAGGGTAACAAGTGCTAGTTACCACTAAAAACAAATGACCAGTCACAAGTAACTGCTCAGGTATTATCAACTCTTTTCTTTTACATTATCTGCTTAATTATGCTTTTTTAAAATGTTACTGAAAAACATGGCAGTTTTTCAGTAGATTTCATTATACTGTAGCACAAATATATATATATGTGTATATGTATATATCTATAAAATGTAGTATCCTTGCCAGAACTAAGGATTTTCAAGCTGCTGCCACTCTTAATACTGCCCTTTACGAGAATGCTTTAGTGGCTTTTGGATTACTATGAAGCTGGCCATCACTGCAGTGTTATATTCCAATTAACTTCTTTGGCCCCAGCTTGCTAGAAAAAACAATCCATGAGAATTTCCAGGGAGCAATACATCCTTCAGAGAACAGGCTTCCATCATTTTCTGTCAAAGAACTTCTAGATCAAAAGCTGAAACAAAGTGTGTTGACTTTATCAAGACAAAATGCAATGACTTCACTCAAATGAAATGTTCTGATAAGGCCACTTTTGTATTCCCAAAACTCAGCTTTGGGGATTGCTTAGTATATGGGGGAGTATGAATTCTAACTTTTCATTCCAACTGAGATGGAAACAAATTCAGATGGTAGATATTTTTCCCCCCAGAACAGAACTTCAGCATTTCAACCAGTTCACAGCAGATTCCCATTTACAGAGCATGGATTTCCTGTCTGCTCTACAACCTTACTCCAGGAGTTTGAGGCTAAAACTTTCTGCTCCCCTCCTCAGTAGATCAACTGATTAAAACATTATCTGATCCTTAGTAACCCAGAGCTATAATTTAGAAAAAACATCATTTCCCTCTGCCCTTTATTTTTGTTTGCCCAAGGGAGCATAGAAAAAGCAAATATTATCTACAGACATTTTTTTGGTTTTCAGAGACCACATGCAAACAGTTCCCCCCGTCCTTGGAGCTGCAACCCCCCTTACCCTATAGCTCTCTGTGTTATCTCATATATCCTTCCTCTTGTTATTTGTTGTGTATCTTCCAAAATAAACACAACTGCAGAACCACAGGATAACTTCAGATTGCAAGGCTTAGCATCAAAAACTCCACTGGCTTTAGGCTGGAGGCAACACTGCTGCACACAGGGATTTGAGTTAAACCTCTCTAAAAGGCTGCTATTTTTTCCGTTCCCCTGCAAATACTAGAGCAAATGTTCACAACAATGCCTTCCTGCTTTTCAAGAAGCAGCAACCACTTGGTTTCATGTTTTGATGAATAGAGAATGTTCCTGTGGTGATTTTTAGTGGGAAAACTTTATCCCATAAACACACTATGAAAGAACATTCTGGAGGATGTGGGATGGTTATTGGTATAGTCAGGAGGGCAAAATCCTGTTCTGTTGGGATTCATTTATGTTTCTCAGATGGGAATGTGGGGAACTGGAATTCCAGTTGTTTCTGTGTATATTAATATGTGGTTGTGCATTGCACAAGATGGCATAACCCATATGCTCACTGCCCAAGCACCCAGCAGGAAAGACCTAAATGGCTTCATATCATCGCAGAACTGTTGCTCAGTTCCTAAATAGTCTCTTCAAATCAAGTGAAGTACCCCAGACTCTACAGGAGAAGGAAACTGCACATGAACTCTAGAAAATCAGCAGGAGCAGAGCTTCTATTTTAGGAGCAGAGCTTCAGCTAGTAAACTCTGAAGATCTGTTGTTTTAAACACGAATTGGGAATATAAGGAAATCAGCACCATTTGCACAAATATATGGAAATCAGTACCATTTGCACAAATGTGATCCAGGACTCATAGAGCAATCTGCTCATGAGTTCTGCATGATAATGCATTTTCTTACCTTCAGGGAAACCTGAGGCACTGTGGGCAGACACGTGTTCCTTCAGCCTGAGCTCTGAGCTGGCAGGAGAGGAGGCAGCCCCTGTGTGGAAGCTGTGCCATCACAGTGGTGTGGCACTGTGACAAACCTACACTGCCTCTCAGCCCTGCTCTGTGCCACAGTCCCTTACTGTTCACTGTCAGGTTCCATGATTCCAGCCACACATGGGAAATGGATACAACTTCTTTGCAAGGTCATCAAATAAATGAGCATCACACATTGCTGCGTTAATGATATGCCCAATATTAAGTTAGAAAAAGGAAAAGAAAGGACATAATCTTTTTAAATAAAAATTTTGTCTCTTCTAGGCAATTCTTTTGACTCATCTCCTCTCAACATGCCTCTCAAAATTTAGTCCTACTTGCTCTCCAGCCACCTGTAGAGTCTTCCCGCAAAAGCAAATACAAATTGGTGTTACAATGTAAAATGTAAGCAGGAAAGAAAACTTTCCATGGCTGTAAGAAATTCATATTTCTTTCAAGGGAGGGCTCTTAAGATTCCCTATTTGATACTATGACTGTTGTGAAAGAGAGAAAAAAATCAGAATTGAACCACCAGATCTTGATATTTCTAAATGTTTTCTCTGATTTAGTATGTCATCACCTGACACTATAATTCATGGCAGGTAGATGACAGGAATTTTTTTTTCACACAAAATTAATGTCAGTTACAGAAAGTCTGCAGTTCTCCCCTTCAGGTGACACTGTCTTCTGCTAAGGTTGGGATGGTTTTAGGCAGGGTGTGCCAGTCAGTGCTTTCTTGGCATAGCTGAAAGTAAAGACACTGCAGAACTGTCTAAAGATTAGAAATATCAAGGAATATGTGGTCTAATTTCTGCCTGTTGATGATATTTTATGAATTCTCTGAGAAAAAAAAAAGTCATTAATTCTTTAATTTAAATATTATGTTTAAAATACAATACATCATCTTTGGCCACAAATCAGGCTGACAGCTGTAGCCAGCTGCCCAGGACTGCTGGGTCTCTCAAATGACTCTCAAAGGTGAATATAATGTCAGGGAAGCCAGAATTCTCTAATTCTGGACCAAATACAGTTTGACCAGGATGGCAGCATAAATGACCCCAACCTCCATTTCATACTGTGGTTGCTTTAATCAGCTCTGGAGACAGAACTGGAAGAGGAACAGGCCCCCCTGTCAGGGGCTGTAAACAGCACTTCTGAGCCACTTCACTGTCTCAAGGGTATTTCGAATAGTGCTGTGTAATCACAGTCAAGCAGCAGAATTGAGAGGAACTGACATAATATTCAAGTATTTGTTTTCACTCTGAATAAGACACAGATAAATATATGGGTTTTTAAAAAAAAGTAAACGAAAATATTTGGAATGATATCTTGAGGCTGCACACAAACCAGAAGAAAGCACTTTTTCTGTTTGTTTTGAGAATATAAATAAAAAATGCAAAAAGTTTGGAGTGAGATATAAAAATTAAGAGGGGAAAAAAGCCAGAGAAGTGTGTCCCCAGCGTAAGAAGGACATGGAACAAGTTGGAACAAGTCCAGATGAGGACCATGAAGTTGATAAGAAGGCAGGCTGAGAAAGTTGGAGCTGTTCAGTCTGGAGAAGAGAAGGTTGAGTGGAGACATCATAGCAGCCTTCCAGTATCTGAAGAGGCCCTAGAGGGAAGCTGGAGAGGGACTCTTCATTAGGAACTGTAGTGGTAGGACAAGGAGTAATGGGTCAAAAATGGAAAAAGGGAGAATTTAGGTTAGATATTAGGATATTCTTTTAGATATTCTTTACTGTGAGGGTGGTGAGATACTGGAACACGTTTCCCAGGGAGGTTGTGAGTGTCCCATCCCTCGCAGTGTTCAAAACCAGGTTGGATAAGGCCTTGAGCAGCCTGGTCTGGTGAGAGATGTCCCTGCCCATAGCAGGGAGATTGGGACTAGAGGATCTTTAAAGGCCATTTCAACCCCTTAACAGTTGACCCCCCTTTTAGGGAGGGAGTGGAGTCACCATGCCTGGAAGTGTTTAGGAGGCATCTGGATCTGGTGCTGGGTACTGTGGTTTAGGTGTTTAGGGGTTCCAGTGGTAGTGCCAGGTTGACACCTGGACTTGATGATCTTAAACGTCTCTCCCAACCTTGACGATTTTACGTTTCTGTGAAGATTCTACAGTAAGTCAAAAAGTAAGTTTTAAATGGACTCAAAGACACAACTCTTAAACCAGAACTAACAAAACGGGTGCTTGCCCTGAGCCCAAGAGCTGCCCTTGGTTCTCTGCAGGGTTCTGCCTGCAGAATTTTGTCACCGGGCTCGGGCTGTGCCCGCCCCAGGGGTGGGTGCCCGGGCTGAGGTCGGCTCTCGGGGAGGCGGGAGCCTGCACCGCACCGGGGGAGCTCCGCGGGCACACGGCTGTGTCCGCCGAGTGGAAGGGCACAGGACGGCACCGCGCTGCCCTCGGGCACCGACCCCAGCCCCAGCCCCAGCCCCAGCCCCGGCCCGGCCCCGGCCCCAGCCCCAGCCCCCCCGCCCGGCCCGCGGCCGCTGCCCGCCCTCAGCGCCCGGGGCCGGTCCGTGGCCTGTAGCGCAGCGCCCCCCAGCGGCCGCCCCGCCCGCGCACCCCAGCCCCGCGCGTGAGGGCAGCGGGGCCGCGGCCATGGCCCCGTGTGGGTGCCCGGCCCTCTCTGGGGGCGGCCAGGGCCTCAGGGAGCTTTAAATAATGAAAACAACAGTGTGCGCACCCTGCACTGCAACTAGCGCGGGCTAGGGAGTCCACGGCGGATCCTCGTGCTTAAATATTAGCTGTAAAGCACCTTTTGTCATTAAAGATAAACTGAGGGTTACTGAGAAGTGGAAAACTTAACGTGGCTCTTGTCCGGGAGAAACAGACACTTTTAAGCAAAGTCACTGGTGTGTGTTTCTGGTGGAAAATCCATTTATTTGATAGGCTATGACCAGTTCAATCTCTCTTTTCCTATGGAAAAGCCACGGTTTACTATGTGACTATAAAATTTGACGTACTGCAGAAAATCAAGTAATGAGACTGCAGGATAACTTCTTTTAAAATCTGTCGACTTTACTATGTTTTAATCTCTATAAAATAAACTTTCCCTTAATCTGTAAACCACATCACTTGTCAGATGGTATCTCTATTATCCAAACCCCAGTATAGGGGAGCTCGAAGGGAACCGTGCCGAACAAAATGGGGAAAATGAAAAGATGTGATGACATCCCACCATACACCTACTGAACATTTAAAGGCTAAATTCTCCTTGTAAATGTCAGTCTTTTCAGAGGAATCACATTATCCCTGTGATTTACTTAGTGTCTGCTGGGTGCTGTGCATGAGCTACATCAAGTGGTTCATTTCTTACTGCCAATCACTACTTTATTATTGCACGAATAAACATCCATAGCTGAAGGTATAGTAACAAATACATTCATTGCATTTATTTAAATAAGTGAAGTTGGCTTTTGGTGCTTATACCTACCTGGAAACTAAAATGAATTTTATTTCTACTACGGGGGATCTTTTGGGGCTGGCTACTACAAAGAAGGATGTCACAATGAGTAGAATTTTTTTTTTAAATTGTTGGTCATGATTTTTAAATTAGTTCTAATAATGCATACTAAAAATATCTACTATACCTCAAGATAGCTTTAAAAAATAAATACAATTTTAGGGAGTGAATTGTTAAGCAACATAAACAATACCTTAAGTGACAGTAGGCTTACTAATAACTCCTTGCATTCTCAATCCTCATTGTACATCACAGGTTGTTACAGTTATGGAACAGGCAAAAGGCTGAGAATAAACAAGCAAAGGTGCTAGTAAATACAAAATACACTACATTTTGTGTAGAAACACAGGCTGTAGAATTCCAGGTAACTGCTGATGAAAATAAAATATATCAGATCATTTCAAAAGCAAATAAACTATAACTCCATTGCCACTGACATCATTGGAGTCCTCGAGCAATTAGGGCACTGTCAGCTCTTCCAATGTGCTCCAAAAATCATGGAGAGAACCTCAATGTGACGTGACAGTCATCATCAGTGGGACCATCTCAAATCCACCACATCCTTCTGTATATAGTCACCCAAGCACAAGCATTAATTCACTTTTTTTTCCTGAAGGAGTTGAAAATAAGTGTTCCTGTTTATGTGATCAAAAGGGGTTTTTGCCCACTTTACATAATTTTATTATCTTACTGCTTAGGAGCTGAGGCCGAGGCTCACTCGGACACTGCAAATATTGGTCCCGTTCCAGCATGAGTGGGAGGCTCTTGGTCACAGTAACCATTCCTCCCTCTGCACTTGGAGGCAGCTCTGAGAGCACATCTGCAAATCATTCAGATAAGTGACTTTGGTTCCACATAAAATAATGTCTTACAACTGTCCAGCTCTGGAATTTATATGTGGTTAGTCTGATAAATGTTATATGATCTTAGAATATATATATATATATATATACAAAAACCAGACAAAGGATAATCATAGGGTCAATGAAAAATTATAGTGAGGAATAGATATTGGATGATAGCAAACAGAACAATTGTTGAGCAGCTCATTTGTAGTTGTCTGCAGAAAGGAAAGGGAGGGTGAAAGTCTCCCATGTGTTAGAGATAACAGCAGTATCAGCTATAAAAACTCTAGATGCACTAAAAGCAAACAGAGCCTCAAGTCCAGATAATGTAAGGTTTTAGGAAAGGCACATCTGGAATCCTTTCACTGACATTTTCTAGAAGATCACAAGAGTCAAGAAGAGATTCCTGGAGATTAAGAAGTAGCCGATTTGAATCTCACATTTTAAAGAGGGCAAAGGACAGGAAACTATAAACTAGCAAATGGAACATTGTTTGTATATAAACCTGGACACTGCTTAAGTGATTTGGCTAAAGAACACCTGGAAAGGTTCACTTAATGAATGGTTTGTAATTCATTAAGTTGAGGTCTTTAGAGATACTACTGCCATTGAGTTCTTCATAGGTATTATGACTGCTGTGAAGGATGCATTCATTTGTATCATAATAATGAGAGCATGGTTAGTGTGAAGCAACAGCACATACTATGGGTTTTTGCTGTTCCAGCTGAAGTTTCTGTGAAGCTGCAAGAAAAGTTAAATGCTAGATAGAGGCCACTGTTTTCAGTGGTAGGAAAGAGGTTGAAAACCAAAGGCTATTAGAAAACCTTTTTTCTATGGATTTTTTTTTTTTAATTCTCTTTTTAAAATGACATTTTTGTGAACATTTGGGAACATTATATTAAATTGGTTTTGAAATAAGTATTTTATTCTTCCCTGGTATTTTTTACAGCAACACAACAAATCCTAGTATCTTGCAGAGCAAAATTGATTTCAGTGGCAAAGTCTGGTGAGATGGCAACACATCCCCTTCCAACCAGAACTGAGAATTTGGGGCAGGGACATGAATTCACAGTGAACACTCCTGTACCCCATACAGGCCTTCTGCAAAGCCAGTTGTACATTTGCTGTTGCTCTCAAGAGTGCAAGGTAAAACAGCTGCACTGGGAACAGGCATTTTGTCACCTATCCTGCTTGCTGAGGTGAGGTTTTCTTCCAGGCTTTACCATCTCAGGCAGAGGCCATGTTTCAGTGGGACTCTATTCTTACAGATTTTTCCCCTTCTCTCCTGAGAGTTGATCTCCAGCTGTATCTCGTTCAAGTTAATACTTACTGCATGAGGGAGCTGTCCCATTCCACCATTCTGACAGGACATCAGTTTTGCTTTCTCCACCAACCCCAGCCCTTTGCAGTGGAGGTTGTGTCTGGATGCTGCTGGGCAAAGCAGACCTGTCAGGAGAAGCTTCTCTGCTGGTGTATCACAGGTGCACATATAGTCAGATTTTCTAGCCCTAAAAGATACTGTGTTCCAGGAGCAAAGAGAAAATAGGATTTCTGGACACTTTCCACCTTCTAGCAACCTGATTAAACAGGGCTGGCTGCCAATAAAGAAGGAAAACAATTTATTATCATCTGTATTAGAACCTGCTGGAAAATTGCTTACTGCTCAGCATTGTCATTAACTCTGCAATAGATTTTCATAAGGTTTCCATTTTCTCAAGCTAAGGGCCAAACTTATCCCAGATGTAATTTCATTAGTGCCAATACAGCCACACTGAGAATAAATTTGGCCCAATGATTCTGGGATCTCTGTCCACGTCCCTATACCAAGCCATATAAAGGCCAATCTCTCAGAGTCACGTAACAGTTCTTCTCTAACTGTTCTTCAGCAAAGACTATTTAAAATTAAACTCAACTAAAAGCTCAAGGTACCTCTCTGGACCAGGAGCTAGACAGCTGAGAGTGGTTTTTCTGGTACTGCATGAGCCAGGGCCAGAAGAAGGAGGCATGTAGCTGAGAGGAGGATGTACAGCCCCATACTGTATTCCCCCAGGACTCAAGCATGGCTAAAGCCCAGGCAGATCATGTGAAAATTCACTTCATCCACTTCAGACGTGGTTACCATAGTTGTTCTAGGGGTAGAGAGATCAAACAGATCTTTCTAAAACAGGAAGATGGGTTAAGACATAGAAAGCAGAACTGTCATTAAGGCAGTTAAGAATATGGAGCACCAAAACTCTCCTTACTGATAATTAACTGTGTTAAATTTAAAGAGTGTATCTTTCAGGCATTGTATGAATGGAAGGATTTGTGTGCCCAGACTAGCAAGACTTTTTTACAAGTACAGCGATGTCTCTGACGCTGCATGCTAGTTTGAGTATCCTCAGGCTACCCAAGGTTTCCTTCAGGTACTTGCCAATGAAAAGTGTTACTAAGTTTTTATGAAGAGTTACATTTCTGAAGCCAGAAACTCTGCACTCAGTGCAGGCCTCAGCACACTCAGTACCCAGCATCCCTCCTAATTAAAGTTTGAATGGCTTCTATAAAAATACCACTGATCAAGATTTTCTGTCCATAACTCAGACATGCCTTTCAACACTCTATTGTGCTTAGGTGTTACCAGTGATGAGAATAACTTTATAGTTTAGTCAATGCTTACATTGAGCAGCAAAACCAGAAAGCATTTCCTCAATTTCTCTTCTGAGGTAGTTAAATATCTCCACACAGTCTTTTAATTTCAGTGTTACACTCACATTAATGACATTATTCACTCCATAAGAGTTTTATGTGTGTATCAGAACACAGAACCAAGCTCAGATTTGGATTTAATTTCAAAATATTGGTCTTTCCTTTAAAAAATTTATTATTGCCAGCATCTGTACCAAAACAATACATTGTTTTTATCTGTTGCACAAAGCATTACATTTCACTCTGCACTTTCATTTTTGTGTTACTGCTCTGGGCCCTGCGTGAGTTTAAGTGCTTAAAGTTAGGCAATTGCTTAAATATTTTGTGAGGTGGGAGCCTCAGGCCTCACAGAACTACTGAAGAGACATATAAGGGTTGTTTCTCTTCTAAAGAAAGGTGAATGAGTGGTACTTAGGGTGTTTAGTGTCTTGAAATCACTTAGGGCTTATTTATTCTTGGACAGGAAATTTCTGTGGTTAATTTTGAAGCCTTAAAGTTATGGAGGAAAAAGCAAAGACTTTTGTAAGTGGAGAAAGTACATGTTTGGTTTGGATTTGAGGGGTTTTTTTCTGTTCTTAAGTCCAACATCTGAAGCTGGAAATGTCAAGCAGTTTGTGGAGTGGTTCAGAGGTCACTCCTGTGCACTGTCATGGCTGGTGACAGACCCACGATGCTGGGAGCTGTCTCCATCAGAGGAGGTTCTCTGAATGCTAAACAGGTTGGTAGCTCATCTGGTCTTAGGGGCCTCAGCAGCCTTAGGAGTTGTGATTTCCTGTGTGCCAAGGGTAGTGATCTGTTGCCACCTTGTAGTTCTGAATCCTTAAAGGACATTCTGGATCAAACTATCCCTCTTCCAGCTTTGCAGCTTACTGGTTAAGGCAGGGAAAGGAACAGAGAGGGCTAAGGCACAGACAGTCCCCTCCAGGCAGCGACACCTTTCTTGAGGTGTCTCTTCCCTTTGGAGACCGGGCATGGATGGGATTGGTTTGTCCTCTGAAGTTTGCTTCCCCGTGAGCTTTGGCAGCAACACGTTCCTGGAGAGCACTGTGCCAATGCTTACTTTGCAGGGGAGAAAACATTAATATTTTCTCCTTTCCTTCTTTTTGCAGTGACAGAGGTGGAACACCCCCGGGACATGTCTGGGGTGTTTCTTTCTTACGAGTTTTAGCTCTAGAAGGTTTCTGTATTGGCACCAGGGCTTTACCCCTCTCCTACACATTATCGTCAGACAGCATCTTAGGTGGTGTTTCTGGCTGTCCTCGCATTCCTCACCAGAGGGGGTTCAGTTATGCCACATTTCATCCATTATTTGTATTTTTTGCCTCTATCCACTCTTTTCCCTCCTCCTGATTGTTTATTTTACTTTTTGTGTTTTTCTCAAATGATCCTTGTTTAAATGTTAAGAGGCTGTTTTCGTATTAGTGTGTTTATATTTTCAACATCTGTTTATTTTGCTGCAGAATGCTCCAAATGACCTGGCAAAAGAAGTAGCAGTGTTTATAAATATAGCCATTACTTTAATTATTCTGATTTTTAACTTACAGTGTATTTTTATGTGACTCAAGGGATTAAAACACAAAAAATTCCAGGCCACACTTAATCAAAAAAGTATTACTTTTTTAAACTGTATTATCAGCAAGAAAGTCTAGTCTTGGCTCACTGCAAGCTGACTTTTATATTTGCCACCAGAGGCTCTCAAAATTTCAACCTACTTTTTTTCAGGTAATGACACTCCAATATCCTGGCTTTCACTAAGAATGTAGTAAGACATTCTTTTTTCCTTTTGAACTTAGGTGAGTTTAATTACAGGAGGTTTTACAGAGAAGATACCTCCTTTATGATTTGGATCCAGATTGCTGATCGTAACTTACATGACTTCTATAAAATACTTCCCTTTCCTTGAATTCTTTACCTAGTGTAGCTTTCACCTCTCAGCTCAGGCTGTTCTGGTGCAGCAAACACTCTCTACAATGATGTGTTGCCAATGCATTTCCCCTCTATCCAAATACACTGGGTCCAGCCCTCTTTTTGCAATGGAGTTCAATGAATGAAGATCTAATCAAGCTTCTAAGTTTCTCAGTTTATAATGGAACAAAATTCTTTTCAGGTTCTTGTTCTAGTTCTCTTGTTTTTGCTGGAAAAATGTGCAGTGATACAGCAGTGAGTGTCATGCACACTGCGACTCATTTCAGCAATACAGATTCTCAGAGCAGTGACATGCTTTGTTTTAATAGAGAAATAACGGCAAAAAGGAAGGAGCATTCAACTAAAAGCAGCTCGTTCATGTTATGTAGATTTTGTAATGAATTTTGCATTGCGTATCCATAGATTTACGTTCATAAGAACCCAATATTACGTTATATATGAGATCTACCTTTGGTTGTGTCTTAGCATAAGTCACCCCTCAAGTGTAGAAATATTTTCAGTTGACCTGTTGCTCTCACGTTTTTGATGGATTTTTTGTCCATATGGGAGTAAAAGGACTATTGCCATGATGGTGTCAAAAAACAGAAGAAATTTGAGAAAAACATCTCAGTGAATGTTGTTATGCTGCTGTGTGCCTCTGAATCCCTGACTGCAATAGTAGTATTCTACTGGGGCCCCAGGTTGCCACTGGCACCTTCTTTCTGTATCATTCTCTTTTTCATTCTTTGCCATCAATTTTTCCTTGCCTAATAGAAAACAATAGACATTTCTTTGGCACCACATCTAGCTGTATCTTTTAAAGGACTTAGTACATACAAACTCACTCCTCTACTTACTGCCTGAGTCTTTCTCATTTGAACTCAGAGCTGTTTCTCAGAAAAGACTTTTACAGTAATGAAAACCTTCTCTTTGCACTTTCCATTCAGGTTTTCTCCTATAGACTTGACTTTCCAAGAGACCAATTATTAGCATTCTTTAAAAAGATTCTTGTGAATGGGAGAGCCATAAGAATGTTATTAAAATTTCATAGGGTGAGAAAACTATGGCCCCACTGAAAACTGTGCTATTACATAGCATCTGTAGGAAAAAAGGTGGAAGTTTTGGTAGTTTCCCACATGATCTCACAAAATTATAGGTTTGAAGGTGGAAGAGTATTGGATTTTATGTTAAATGTTGTGCATAGCCTATTTTTGTTTACTATGTTTGGACTTACTTGTCTAAGAAAGATTTTTGTTGCCTAGATTTTGCCTTTTGTTTGCCTTTTGTAGTGATTTGTGAGAGACATTTCAGGAAGGAAAAAATGAGTTGGTGACAGTTAGACTTTTTCTTTTGAGACAGTTCTATAAAAAGCCAAAATGCTTAAAGTGAGCTTAATGATGGCTGTTCTGATACACCTGGCACAATTTTCAGCTCAGTGAGTGAGACCACATCTGAGATTTCCTTAACAGCAGGTCACAAATGAAGTAAGTTATTGAACTGAAACTAGAGCTGGGAGTGTTCTGCAAGCAGCCAGGGAAACTATAGGTGCTGGTAAGCCAGCTGGGAACATTATCAGGGACAGAAGGCCACTCCAGCTCCAACCCCATGAATTATTTTATGGTGGCAGGAGGTCTGTGGGAGTGTTTATATTTGCTGTCCAACGTCCCTGTGTTTCATCTTTATTACGTGTGATAGACGACATGTTTTTATTAAGCACTGCTTGCAGGACAGCTTCTCTCTAGATAAGGAATCAGTAAGCCAGAGAGCAGTGGCCATCCCTTGAGAGCTGCAGGAAAGAAGACTTGGGGTGAAAGACTCCACCATGTATTTTCAAGGACTAAAATTTCTTGATGCTCGGGAAAGCGAGGAATTTGGAAGAAAGAGCAGGGTTCTATAGTCCATAGTAACATATGAACAGTCAGATTTGAAAAAGTGGCTGCGCCTGGACTGATAAGTCTTCTACCAGTGTGAGCTGTGGATGTATGTCCTACCAGCCCTCTCCTTCTTACAGGAAGGAAAACTGAAGTCTGTTGGAGCGCCCAGCCAGTTCCACAGTCAGGATCAATATCCTACACACATCCATCTCTCTTGGTCTATCTTTGGATCCTACTGTAGCTACCAAACCCAAGCTCTTCTCATACAGTCCATAGGCTTCTTAAGTCAAAGAACCTTTCACAAACTTGGCAGTGCTTTGGCCCAGGTAGGAGCAAGGTCTGTCTGAGCAGCCTTGTGGTCCCAGTAGCCCATAGTCTTCTTCCCCAGCTTGCCACAGGCCATAATGCTGTCATGAAGTGCTATGGTTCTTTTTACAGACATGTCTAAATCAGCTGTAAAGTTGTCTACAAAATATTTACATATTTTAAATAATAAAAAGAGTCACTGATTTATGAAGAAAAAACTGAAATCTGTGACACGAATATGTCCAACTAAGTGTGCAATCTCTCCAGTTGTGCATTTTAGGGAAAAAGTTAGAATGGAAAGTTCTGAATTGTTTTGCAAGAGAAGTATCTAATAAAGAGCTCAGGTATGGAAACGACACATTCCCTTGGACATGTAATAATTATATGACCGAAATATATTAGATAAGCAATAAGGACTCAGGAAAAAATTTAACTACATAGGAAATTACAGTTTCTCTTTTATAGTCACTCTATATGTTGAAAAGTCATAGCTTATTCTGCAAGACATGAATCAATAAATGACAAGCTTTAAAATAGGTTTTTAATTAATGTTTTTATTTAAATACAGAAGAACATTAACATTGACTCTTTTAGGTTTACAAGGATGCTGTTATGACTGGCAGATATGAAATTTAACACAGACAAACCACATCCTGCAGAGACTGTATTTCATTTTATGGCATTCACCTGATAGCTTGCAATCCTCAGTTTGGAGTTCCTTCAGCAGTATTAAAAAGCCAGCTCCTGAAACTGAGTGCCCAAAAACCAAACACATAAAATCACACCCATGATCTCTCAGAGCTCATTTGTCACTCTCTTACTGTAAACATTTAGGGTTTGAAAATGAAACAACTTTTAAGCCTTAAAAGTGAAATTTACTTCACCTGCATGAAATCACAGTAATCAAATTTTTATAGGTGGAGTATGGTAGGGGAGAGGGAGGAAAAATTTACACTATAGAAGTAGTGGGGTCAAGTCAGGAGGTCCTACACAGTCCTCCCTTCCTCCCTCTCTTGCAGCTGCTCCTTCTTCTGGCATATTGACAATATCAGCAGCTGCAGTTCTTCACATGCACGAAAAGCTGCAGACTGCCCACAACCAGAAGCTCTTTCTCCAGCCCACTGTGGCCTCTGCTGTAGTCTTTCCTGTCCCCTTGGGTTCCCATCTATTCATCCTTATCTTTAGACTTGCTTGGTGTTAGCTGCCTGATTAGTTGAACCATTTAGGTGCTAATACAGAGCTCCTGAAGGCAGGAAGGGCTTTTCCAATGAATTAGAGATTTAAGCTCAAGGTGGGTCCCTTAAAGCAAACAGAATGATATGAAGTGGCAAGGTGACTGTAACTGGAAAATCTGGGACTGGTGCTTGACAAAATTGTTGGGATTCACCAGCAGTGGTCAGGGCAAACCCAGATTGTCTAAATTAGACTTCAATAAACTGCATTAATACAAATCTCCTGGAGCAGTAGGGTGAAAACTGGACATTTAGAGGATGTATGCCAGAGGTGCTATCAGAAATTAAATAAGTAGAGGTTGGTCTATGAATATAAAAATGTAATGTCCTTGTAGAAAGTATTATTAGATGAAATTGACTGTTGCCATCACCACAAGGGACAAGTATTGCAAATACCATAACTAAAATACAGAGATACTTTTTATCCATCTGCAAATACATGGCTTTCAAATAAGGTACAAACTCTTGAGAGTTGTCAGAACTAAAAATGCTATCTTTGCTACAGAACAGAAATTGCAGCAAAGCCAAGAAAAGAGTTCAATTATATGTACATGAATCTGATTTTAGAACATTCCCTAGATGAGACAGTGTTAGACAAGATTTGCAAAGGCTGCAGCTGATGGAGAAATTGCATAGAAATAAATTCCGACTGTTAGGATGGGAAGGATTGTACTGGATTATCATTCTGGTTTATTGGAGTGGAGGCTCCTGAATTGTTGTAGAAAACTGTGCTGTGAAAAATGTGTGAATGTAATCAGCTAGAAGTGTAAACAAGCAAGAAGTATTGTTTTATTATAACAGATGACCAGTGGCAGGGAAGCACTGTTAAACGTACACCGAAATTCAGGCCAAATTAAGCAACAATTTTCATGATGTGGTGCAGGAAAATGGGCCACTGGTAATAAAGTAACTGTAGATTTGTGTATGTTGGCTGGAAAAAAAATATCTTCAACATTTCCTGGACTATTATTCTTGCTTCTCTGAGGTGGCCTTGCTTAAAGAAACTACAGGTGATTGTGTATACCCAATTTGATTTTGCTACACATTTTACCTGACCTGGAAGTATTTGAACACAGCTGTAGGGCACAGGACATGATTTTAAGTGCTTCATAAAGAAACAGGCTTTTAAATGCATCTTATCATTTACATATGACAAGTTTTGGGGGACATGACGTCTGAATTATAAAATATCTGTGAAAACAGTTGTAGAGTCATTCACTGATCACTGTTTAGTCCTTTGATGATAGAAAAACATGAAAAACAGTTCTGTGGGTGCTGCCATGGGAAATTGTTTCTCTCTAATAACTAACATTACCTTTTTAGGTGTTTCGGTCTGGACAATGCACTTGCCAGGCCAGGAGGTGGTATTGCTGGCAGTCCTTCTAGTTGTGCAGTGGGGTCATGGATGAAGGAAGACAGTGTCATCTCTAAAGCCTCAACAATTTAATGTACACACCCTGGCACTGTCTGGGGTAAAAGCCAAGACTCTGACACAGTGGTATTTCCAGATCTGTGCTTTGTTTCTGCACACTCATGTTGACTTTTAACTGATATCCTGAGAAAACTACAATAAAACTGTGGTTTTCAAGTCTCAGGGGACTGATACCAAATGCTGGATTTAGATTTTACTTTTCTGAATTTACACCTTTTTTTTCCCATGTCTTGTTTCCTTCTGTCATTTTTGATGATCACTCAGACCCTGTGACAAAATCCCTGGTGCCCAGGTTTCAGTTTCACACAGGGCTAGCAGCTAACTTGGACACTTACATGACTTGCAATAATTTGGAGACCTGGTGTGTTTTGAGTAACTAAAAATTACATTACAGAATTCTGCAGCTGATGGTGTTTATCATCAATTTACAGATTCAAGTAAAAAAAAGTTTGTAGTATCAGAGATGAATTAACCGGAACATTTTGCGCCTAAATTATATTCTTTCACAAGTAAAATAGAAATATAGCTATCTGCGAAGATAAAGGAGAGGTTCCAAATAATTTCTAAAAATACTTTGCATGCTAAAATGTCAGTAAAATCAACAGTTATTTTTATTTTATGTTATTAGTAAGATTTAAATTAATGCTTTCCTACCTACAGGCTATGAAAAAGGTGACTGCACAGAAACAGGGTACTGGTATCTACTCCAGACATTACCAGAATCCTCAGCACCAACTACTCAGTTGAGGACCAAAGGCTACAAAATTACCAAATCAGTTACACATTTCTTAGTTCTTCTCTGACAAAAGTGCTACAGAGAGAGTGCAAGGGATCTTCCTCATTGTTGTGCTGTTCTCATCACCTGTACCTTATTAGAGGAAAAAGATTCCAGCACTAGATGCCAATATTTTAAGGAATGCAACAGACCTTTCCATCTCTGAAAGTATTTCCTGCTCTACTTTCTCTGATACAGCCTGTGGTTCAGAGAGAGTCCTGTAGAAACTTCACCATCTAGCCTCCAACCTCTCTGGAGCAGGTCACTGTCAGTCCATATATTAATTCTTAGATCTTTTCACAGGTGAAATTTTGGCTGGTTGAATTTTTAGATATGGTAGAGCGAGCTGATTTTTTCTTATTTTTTAATTACATTCTCATCTCAAAGCCATTACTGTTTTCCTCATAACTTGTTTTCAGCTTTGTCTTGCTGCATACTTGGGAAATAAAGAGAACGGTGCTATAACACTTTGGTCCCAAACACAGTGGTCTCATTTTCAGGAATCTTCACAAGAACATAGGCATTCTGGTGGCTGCTCTTACCTCCAAAGAATGGCAGTATGCCAATAATCACACACTGTTTTTCACTGGAGAACCTTATTGAAGGTTTTAAGCCCTGGGCAGGGTGCCTGCATGGCCTTGCACCCTTTTCCTTGCCCCACCTGGCATCCTTCACCCCAGGCAGCCTCTTGTGTGCGCCACATGTGGGTTGTGCATCCTTACCTTGGCACACATCCGAAGGGGTGAGGCAGGCACCTTGGCAGCGCTGCTCTGCATCTGTCCATGGGGGCACTCAGGGCTCAGTCGTGTCCCAGCAGGTCTGCCAGCTTGGATCATAGGCTGTCCTGACTGCTCAGGGCTCTCGAACACAGACTCTGTATGGGGGTGTCTGAATGCCTTTGAATAGCTCATTTGCTTTTCAGGAACAATTTTTTTCCCCCTAACAGTGTTTTTGCAAGATTAAATAAGTGTGAAATGGGCATTTATATGATCCCTGCCTATAAAAGATGTTATCTGCCTGCTGAGCTTCCCTCCCCTGTTTGCTAATGGGAGTCGAGTCCTTCAATTCATGGTGCTAAATTTACCGTAATTAATTATATCTCTGTTCCAGTGCTGTCCTCATAATGGGTAATAATTGTTTGCTCTGCATAGACAGATGTTCCTTCTGTACTGTCACAACCGTGCCTGGGCTGGGATATGAATAAGCTCACAGAGGTGACTGAAGATCAAGCTTTATATTGCAGCAAGGAATCGGACTACAACTTTTTATGTATTCTTTTAGGATCTTTATTATTTTTGTAAGGTTTTCATAGGCTAAGAAACACAAATTGCAACTGAAGACAATTTCACACGTGAGATATTGCCGTATGAAGTGTAGAATGCTTATACTCAGTAGATGCTGTAAAAGAAAGTTTTACGAAACTATTGCCATTAGGGTGTTCAGGTGAAGGATAATACTGGGTGACTTTGTTCCCTGCTTTGTTTTTCAGGAGGATAAGAGGGAACTGAATTTCTGTACCACTAAAAACTGTAGGTTTAATATCCAGGTATGTAGGTGTTTCGGACAATTGCAGAATCTCTATCTAAAACCTGTTTCTTAGGATAATATAACACTATAATAATTATCTCCTGTTACTGTTAAAGAAAAGTACAAGCATGGCATTTTTGGATGACAGACTCCTGGTGCCCCTGAGAGGCAAATGAAACCCTCCCTGGAGCCATGTAGGGCTATTGATCTCTTTCTGCCAGAACGAGCCACGGCTACACCCATGGTTGGAGCTCTGTAGGTGAACAGGCTGTTACAAACCTGGCTTTGTGATACACATTCGTGTGTGGAGATGGTGCATTGCACGTTTTACTGCACATGTAACTTGCTTTGTGGTGAGCAGGCCCAGTTAGGAGTAAAGATCCCCAGATGTTTTTCCTACCTCAGTTCCCAATCTGGTAGATGAGCTTATATGTCACTCAACTTGTTTCTTTGATTGCAGCTCAGAGGCCTCAAACCTGACTTCTTGGCAACTGCTGGTAAAAAGTACTGCACAGAACTAGGTGCTCATCTAATTAACATGGAGTGTGGCATCTGACTTCATGAAATCTACTGGTGAAAAGCAGTGTGTGAAACTAGGTGCTTATATAATTAACATTGCTTCTTCAATTTGTACAAATAAAAATAACTATTTGTATTCTATGTCTTGCAATGGTTCTCAGTGGTAAAACTTCAATGTTATAAACAAAACACTGCAAATAGATTCAAAGTTTGTTTCTTTGTCCCTTAACATTAACTATATTTGATTAAATGGAAGGATTTCTGGACTGAAACTTGTATACCAAAAAGAAGTCTGGAAAACAGTTGTTAAAATTTTACAACTGAGTTATGAACTCTTGAAAATATGAACTTTCCCTGAAGTCTGGCAGGAGACCATACCCTTTTACTAATCTGGCTTGCAGATGATGCTGGGTTTATTAAGCTCAAACAATGCATTTTTTGAAACCTTTGAATGCCTGTGCCTGTAGCCCTGTAGCTATAGTTCTTGAGATTTAGTTATTCACAGAGACTTCTTTTTTGGTTTTGAAAATGTAACTTTTATTTTTTAAACTTGCTAAAAGTAGAATTTCAACATTGTATTTAGGGGAGAAAATACCATCTTAAAGGAGATATAAAAGAATTACAAGTAGAAATTTGTTTAGCCTCTCACAGGATGTTTCAGCAGGCCTGTATATTTGCCAAGTATTTTTCTACATAAAATACTGTTGCATCTTTTCTCTCCTGATGCTTTAGAGAGACTGGGCATGAGCCTGCTGCATTATGGAAACTGAACATTTTGGATATGTTGTTGTCCAACATTTAATCAAATTTTCAACCTGTCCATATGGACATTACCTAAGTTTTTCAGATAACACATTTTCCTGTTGGCCAACAGTCCTTAGCAAGACTAAGTTAACTAAATAACTAAATAACTAAAGAACAAAACTCCGCCTTTGGGAAACAGGTCATCTGTTGAGGGCTTCATTGGGGAGATGCTTGGATTAAAAATGTGCTTAAATGATCTAGGCACCAAGGAACCAGGTGAGCATGAAGTCTCTAAGTTTCCAGTAGTGATTAATGTGTCATTCAAGCTGTACTTTGGAGCCCTGAGGTCCCTCTAGCAGGCTTGTGGGTGAAAGCTGGGGAACATGGTGAAAAAAAACAATGAAGAGACAGCACTGAAAAGTAACATATTAATGAAAAGCAATGTAATATTATATATTTCTTTTTTAGGAAATATGGAGGTTGGCTATTTTTTATTGATATTCTTATGGCTGATGAAATATCTGATTAATTGGAAGTATGATGTGCAAGTGGGACACACTCTGAAGAATACACGATGAAATTTTTGTTCCTACCTACCAGTCAGAACTTTTTCTCTTCCTGCTACTGTTCTATTTTTTCTATAGTTTTTGTTTTATTTGGGAATTCTGGCTCATTTCAATAAGTTGTTTAGGTTCTATGGCAATTGGAGAAGTAGTAAAATGTTGAATTCCTAAGAAAATCAGGTAGTCAAGAGGAGAGCACAAATTCAAGCCAAACTGCTTAGTAATCTCTGCAGAGCATGATTTAGCCTTACTTAGCATTTAACAACAGCTTAATTTACATAAAAAATTATAAAGTTAAGGTAATAAGCTCCTAATAAAAATACCTGAGGCTTCCTGCAAGTCTTTCTGCAAAATCAAAGAATATTAATTTCAACTTTATTGATCTTTTGGATTCCAAATATTTTGGATTACTTAGGAAAAAAATGAGAACTTATTTAGAAGATAATACCTCACCTTGTTGAAGAGTTTCTGCAAGCTTTATATTTCCTTTGAAAATAGATGTTTCCATTGAAAATGTTTAAAGTAAAAGCAAAATTTCTCTTCAAATCCATCTAGGAAAAAAATGCTGGTGTACTCGTTGAAACAACTGTACTTGTTGAATACTTTCATGTATCGAATTAATCATCAAAGATTAAACACGCATACAGAAATCATGCATATTTGTATAGAGGCCCATAGATGAAGGAGAGGCGAGAGGGCACAGGGCACTCCGTGGTGGGGATGGTTCAGATGCAGAGGGGGCTGCTCCGTGAGGACCCCAGTGCCCACACACCCTGCACCAGGGGCATTTGGCATCCTGGTGGATAAGCAGCATTGTTGGTTCTACTCCTTCATGAGGAGAGATTGTTGTTGACATAGGCCAGCATAACAGACTTTGATAGAGAAATGAAAAGGTAAGATTTTGGACAGTAGAATATAAAGTAGAAAAGTTCTAAGTACATAGAGCATCACACATATTTTCCCTGCCTCAAACTGGAACACAACTTATTAATGAACACTTGCACCTTTTTCTTTTGATGAAAGCTTTCACAAGCTCCTTAGGGCACAGAATTTTAATTTCCCCTCATAAAAAGTCACTGATAGTATTAAATAGCAAGCAACCTTAAATAATGACACATGTTTGAGCAGATTATTAAGTACTGATCTGCTTTTTATACCATTCTATACCATTCTATACCATTTCTCTATGAGCAGTTTGATTTTAGAAACCATTATGGATCGGGCTATTTTTCTAACTATGAATTCATTGCCAGATACAATTAAACTACCAAAACATACATACAAAAATTACAACTACAGATTACTTGTGCTGTAAAAAAAAAAAGCCCAATAGCAGCATATTGATCAGGTAGTTCTCAGTCTCAAAACCCCCCCTTTTTAATATCCCATCTAAATATCTAGGGGAAACCAAGCCCAGTGAAAGTAGATAAACTCGTAGAGTAGGGTGAAAGGGTAACTGACTTTCTGAAACATACTGTACTAATCTCAAAAACATAATGTAAGTAATCTGTGCAGTGGTGTGGGGTTATTATTTTTAAGATGGATTGCTGTATTTTGTTGTTTTTCTACATCTTACTTTGTCCTAACAAAATTGTTGTGTGATCCTAGTATGCGGATCCATCACTATCACAGTGAAATATACTCCAAAAGTAAGACATAGGAAAGGAAATTAGTTTGAAGTGATTTTCTGTGAAAATCTAAAGTTCAAAAGAAATAAGATGTTTTACATTTTTTCCCAAACATCTTGAGCAGAACATATAAAATGGAGTTGTTAATTTCAGGCAGATTGTGTGATTCTTGGGGGATCCCATGCAGGGCCAGGAGTTGGATTTGATGATCCTGATGGGTCCCATCTGACTCAGTATATTCTATGAGTCTATGATTCTGTAAATGTCAAAGTATCTAAGGACCAAAATAAATATTCTCTATGTTGGTGAGAAATAGGTCTTGGTAAAACCCCTGAGGGCAGTTGGCTCCCTTCTGTACAGCTGAGGCAGTGATAGCTGTGGGTACTGAGTCAAAAGCCATCCATATTGCATGGATGTATTATCCTGCAATACAATTACAATTGAACTTTTTTCCCTGTCAGTGAGAGGCAGACAAAAGGACGATCTCTAAGCAGCTGGAAATTTCCTTAATCCCATTTAGTGAAGCTCCCTGCTTTAGTCAAAAACAATCACATCCCAAGTGGGATTTTGTGATATAAAGCATCTTGGAGCTTCTTTGTGGATTTTTTTTCCCAATGCATTCCAATAAAATAAAGCTGAAGCACAGAGGGAGTGGCAGGGCAGTGGCTGCACGCCCAGCTGGACTGGAGGCATGGCAGGAAGTCCACTAAATATTTCTAAAGTGAGTTATGTTCCTGAAACACTGATCTCCCCCTTTCATTCAGAAATCCTCACAGGATAAGCTTTGCTGACTTGGTGGGGGAAAAAGGAAAATGTTTTCTTCCTGTAAATACTTGAGCAGAAAGGAAATTTGACAGGGAAAAATGATTGTCATAAACATAATAATTTTTAAGGAGCTTAGTAGTACAAAATGTCAGGAGTTAAAGAATCTTTTAAAATCACCTTAGAGAAACTAGAGGTCCCAATCCTCAGCCTTCCAGCTGTTAAAGCTACCTTCCCCTTGTCACTGAGAGAAAAATGGGGGAATTATTACCTCCTTGCATCACTGCAAAGAAAAACTAGCCCATGACATTCACATGTCTGGCCACACAGGCACAAAACAGTCACAGGACTGGTCCCTGAGTGCATATAAATCCTGTGAGCCCATGTTCTATCAGCACAGGCTATACATTTCATATCTTTCCAGCCACCTCTATTCTCACTGTTGGCAAGTGGATGGTATAAACCACCATCTCAATTTTCAACAAGAATTTATTTTATAATGGTCTGGATAATAATAGTAAATGGCTTAAAAGTTAGAAATTTAGTTGGAAATAGCATAAGTGAGTGAAATTAACTTTAAAACTTTGTTTAAGTTTCTTTTCTTCAGTGTCTTTCACCCACTTTAGTCACTGAAAGCTTTGCATTGGGACTGAATTAATTAGAAATATATTTCTGATCCTGCCAAGATGTCCAGACTGGATAAGGATGAACATCTTTTTCACCTTGTGTAATGACAGAATTTGCCACTACCTGTAAGGTCTCTCTGGCAGGAATAGAAAGGTCAGCTGCAAAGCCTTCTTTTACACTGAAATGTCATCAGTCAGAGTGCTGGGGAAAAAAATGAAGTTAGTTAGGTTCAAGTATTTCCTAAATGCCAAACTTCCCTCCTCTGATAGTCCCCAGACTGGAAAGATTCATACCTATTCATAGAAAATTATTAAAAGATTCCTCTAAAACTCTTCACAAAGTGAGAGATCTCAGATCTTTTTGATGATATTGAAGGAAATTCTTCTCATGCAATTGAAGTCTGCTGCAGTTTACATTTTTAGAGGTGATGGACACTGCTGCATTTGAATGTCACAGGTCTTAGAGGCTGAAAAAGGCTGTAATTTCTCTCTTATATTATCAATTACCTCGGGACTACAAGAAAAAATATTCCTATTTGCTGTAGTAGGTATTTTGCAGAGGACATTCTTAGTGCTGGAGTATTTTTAGCTCTGAGAGAAGATGGTTATTCTTTTGGGTTGATCTCATATTCTGCCCCAGCTAAATGTTTACTCATGTCTCTGAAACAGTGCTTCTCCCACACTGGACAGGGCTGAGGACACTGAGAATGACTCTCCAGTTTTTCCTTCCAGAGACAAGAGCTGATACTGGCTTCTACAAGCAACACAGTAATTCCCTACAACTGGAAGTGGAAGAAGCAAACTCACATCTCGTTGCATCGTATCCGTGGAAATGGTGTCTGAGGAGTAGAGTCTGTTCTGCTTCTGACTTGCTCCAAATAACATAGTAGATGATTCTCTGTTGAAATTAAAGATACATCAGATAAAGTTCAAATGTCTGTTCAAGGTCTGGTTATAGTTTTGGTTTGGGGTTTTTAAAAATAATTTGTATACTTGAAAGGAGAGGAGGCATTAAATTCGCAGATGACACCAGCCTGGGAGAAACAGCAAAAGTAATGGAGAACAGGACCAAAACTCAGAATGATCTTGGCAAATTTAAAAAAGTCTTCTGATAAGAAAGAGAGGAGCCACAGTGAATACAAGGTCCTTAGGTAATCAGGTATAAGCAACTGAGCAAATGCAGGATGGAGCATGACTTGCTGGATAGCATTTCGCAAAGAGAGCATGGAGAATCCCAAGCCAAACAGAAGTCAGGGACTTAAAATGTCATCTCCCGAGCTATATATACAAAAGCATTGTCTACAAAACACAGGAGTATTTATTTTCTTATTGCATTGGTGAGTCCTTGGGAAAAGGATTACACCTGATGCAGGGCAGCATCTCAGAATTGGTGGGTTCTGAATTTTAAAACACTGATATGCCTTCGTGGTGCTTCAGGGTGTGCATTGTTCTTCAGACCTCCCCAGCTTTTTTAGGGATGCTTTTTCTTTTGCTTCTGTCTCAGCCGCATCCAAGTCTTGGCTCTTTGCTGCTGAAGGCTGCTCTGAAGAATGAGCAGGAAAGCAGCTGCAAGTTTCTATGTTTCAACCTCAAAACCCCTGTCACCTATTCAAATAAAGGGGAAATATTCAAGCAGGCAATATTTCACATGTTTTTAATATGGCATGTGAGATTTGAGGCTTAAACGTGGGAAATCCCACATTATAAGCGATGTTTGACCACTCAAGTTATTTTTAGAAAGATGTGAATGATCTGGAAGGGGTCAAGGGAGGGCATTAAGAATGATTAACTGTCTGCAAAGATTGACAGCCAAAAGAAGGGAAGAATGTGAGGAGGGAGACAGACATAAGCTTCTGACATGTAAAAAGTTGCTGCTGCAAGAGGAAGGAAGTAATCTGTTTGCCATGTTCATGTTGGATAGGATAAAAACCTAAAAGCTTTGTAGGTCACTGAGGGAGTTTTAGGTTAGATGTTAGAAAGTGTTTCTAAACAGGCAGAGCAGTGAAACATAGGAATCATATTCCCTGGGGAGTGACTTGGGACACACAGTCTGGATCACTGGGCTGAACTGCAGAGACTGAATGTAGCCTAAGGCAGAAAAATGGCAAGAGGAACCTTGCAGTGTTCTTCCCAGTACTGCTTGTAAGTCTATCAACAGCAGCAGAAAGAGGTAATCAACTGAGTGCCAATTTTTTTAAAGTATCATCTTGAAAAATTCATTAGCTCTTCAGGCAACAGGAAAGTTCCCACAGCATGCCTTGGAAAGCATGAAATTCACCTTTAATACTAAATGTTGCTGTCTTGGAAACATTCTCAGTGAGGTAATAGTCAGCACAAAATAAATTACTGCATTTAAGTCAAAGACCCAATTTTGACCTTTATTATCTTTCTTTGCATTTAGGCATCATCTACAGAATCAGGGAGTGCAGTACTGTGCCCTATAACATGGTAAGGAACAGAGGGACCTTGGTATTTTTTATTGCAGTGTTGACAATGATATTTTTCTTTAGGTAGTACCTTGTCCCTGAACCTTTTGCCATGCATTTATGCAAGAAAAATAGAGATTTCACATTAAATGTGTGATAACTAACATTAACACTACATCAGATACATACATACATATATATACATATATATATATATATATACACACAGCAAATATATATTTATTCTCTTGCAATATTCATGACTTTCATATGCCTTAAAGGACTATTTGCTCCATCTGGATACTGAAGATACTTAAATTTTCTTCAGTGTTTGAGGGGTAAGAAATTCTATTTACATGCAAAACCTCATGACTCCATATGGAGGTTCTAGACCCAATTTACCAAAAGTTCACGACTCTAAGATTGATATAAGAATAATATACACTAATCAATGGAGAACTGTCATGCCTATGGTTAACTTATCATTTTAATTATAGGGTATGAAACAGCTATACTAAATAACTTCCCTAATGACTAAGCCTTACAGTACAAGCTGTGTTATGATTTTTCTTTAAGATATTAATTTTATCCTAAGACTTGATGTTTTTTCTGACATGGATAATATTTCTGCACTGACACCTTCATAGTACAAAATTAATTCTATCTGGGCAATCAGAGTTTATTACTTTCTCTGTATTTTATGGTATTCACTTTTTAATATTTGAAGTAGCATGAAAATTATTTAAATTTCTCACTCCTTCACTACTTTGTTTCCTTTTGAAACAATACATAATTTTCCAAGACCTAATAAAAGAGAAAATGTTCATAAAAGCTTATTTTTATGGTCTTCTATTTTCTGTGTTCAGTCATGTAAAGGTGATATCATTACCCTGTGGGGACTGTGTTTTTTGTTTGCAGTGGCACCCCAGAGGCAGTATAAGAATGTATTTACATAACCATTGCCCTTAGAAATGTCACAGTATCAGCTGTAACTTACTGAGCAATAAATTCTTACCAGCTTTCAAATCCAAAAGGGGCAGCATGGGAATTACTCTTTATATTACATCTTTAAACATGCTTTTCTTTCTAGGTGATAGGAAAATTACAGTGAAGTAGGGAAGGAGGAAAGCAGAAAAATAATCTGACTCATGTTGGATAAATCTGAAAAGGTCATTTCTTGTTTCTGGCCTGCTAGCCTGGGGGCACATTTTTCTTTGTTTCTCTGCCCAACTTGTACTACTGCTTTTGATATGAAGTAGACTTATCCACCTTCACAATGCAGTTCTAGTTTTGAGTGAAGATAGGACCAAAACCAAAACTGAATAGGATCCAATACTGTTGGAAGATGCTTTCAGCCAAGTCGTCTGGACTTCCCCCTCAATTCTCTCTTCTGACACCAGATTCTTCTGGCACCAGATGGTTGAGGAAAAGGAACAGTTTGGATCAGCTTTCTCATCCTCTTCTCAAGTACTAGTTCAACTTTGAATTAATGTCTTGTTTTACCTTCATAATAGGTTTTATGCACAGCCCAAATGAAATGGCTCCTTTAGTTCTGATTCTTCATGAACATAATCTGTCAGTTAGCCTAGAAGTACGACCTAGGAACTGAGAAAGTATTGTTTTTGATGGCAGAAGTGAGCTGTAAATTAAAGGTATTAGTATGGCACTGTCACTGCCCAGTTCTGGAGTCATGACATTTAATATGGTAAACAAAAGCCTATAATATACCCTACACAAATATACTTTACTGTTAAACTATGCTTTCTACATCCTAATCATCCATCATATGTTAATACTTACAACTACAAGCTGTAAATTCCCACCGCAGCAACAGGCAAATCTGCAGCCTGGCCAGTGGGTGGCAAACGTGTTTAACTGGAAATCTGATCTGCCCCTGCTATGTGGCCCCTAGCCTACAATATTTCATAACTGTTTTCAGCATGTCACTCCCATCAGAGGTCCTGCTATAAAGCCTCAGCACTTGTACTACTCAGAAAGGCAGCTCTAATTCACTCGTTTGTGGTCCTGCTCCAAGACTTTACTACTTCTCTCTCAGTAGAGGCCCCAAGACCAATACAGCCCTTCCCCATGACAAGCACACTGGCTCCAGGTGCCTAATGCCATATATATCCCTAGAAAGAAGCTCTAAAATACCCACAGCAGTGCAAACAGATCAAGATTCAGAGATAAAAGCATGCCAGAATCCTGTACATGAACAGGTGAAGGATGTCCCCAGTGCTCATCCTCTCCATCCTACCTACCTGGGAAAAGGAGACTGAAACCAGCTCCTTCTCTCCCTTCTTCACCTCCAGAGAGTTGCTGCTTTGACAAAGTCAGTGTGGGAGGGAAAGTGGCAAATAACCGTGTTGAAAGTTTGACAATTTCATTAGGCATCTTCCCACTCTTAATTTTATTTCTCCTTGCAATATATGAAAAGAGCAAAAGCTAAAGGACTCTCTTCCCACTGAATTAAAATACAGGATGAGGAAAAGGAAGTTTAGAAGTTTGCTGAAACTCTAGGGGGAAAAAAAAGATAAAAAAGAACAAAAAAAAAGAAAAAAAAGAAAAAAAAAAAGAAAAAAAAAGAAAATACAACTTCTCCTAGTTTATAGACACATATATTTAGTATTTCTCATTTCTTAATGTTCTAATGTTCTGATACATTAAAAACTCGGTCGTGTCTAAGACTGTTACTGGTCTGCTTTGTAATAAAATTGTTTTAACAGCTGGGTACTGTCCTCGGCCAACTGCATCAGGTGACAGTGCACCACCACCATCTACTGATCAATTGGCTGTATTACCAAGAGAGAAAGGCCCCCACTTGAACCAATTTGGATTTGCAGATTTTAATTCCCAGGTTAAAATTCTTGTACTGAACCAGAGTTTGCCACATGTTGTACATGCCTGACAAGGAGAGCAAAGACAGCTAAATTTAGAAGTCTGGAAGGATCATGAAACTCAAAAATTGCAGGGAGCAACTATTTAGGAGTAATGCTGATCTGCTGCTGGAAAAACTGCAGATATAGATTATTTGAACAGCATTTTGCTCTGACTTACAAAACATGAAAAACTGGTGACTGTATGGTAGGCAACACTGGTTAATGTTGCACTGAAAGGATCAAATACTGCTTTTCCTGCCTGCACTTTTACTCGTGGAAATGAAAATCATCAGCAATATTGTGCAAATTACCTTTGACAATTCTCCCAAGGTATTCAGCTGCCTATGCCCATTTAAAGAGCTCAGTAATGTAATGCATTGCATAGGTCACACACTTGGTTCTTCAGGCTAAGCTTAGAGCACATTTGTTCAGAGGAGCTAAGCTGTTGCCTCTCAGTATGTCCTCTCAAATTTGATATAAAATAAAAATTATTTCATTTTTGTACTTATGAAAGGGATAAATTGATGTCAAATTTCTTAGCTTTAAAGGGATTATTTTGGTTCATAGTCTTTATAATATAAGTTGTTCTTTTCCTAACCTTTCAAGGTCTCTCTGTACTTAGACCAGCTACTAACTTTTTTTAAGAGGCTGCACAGAATCTTTTTCCGCCCCTTTAGCAAAAGAATTGTTTTTTACTGGAAAAGTTATGGATATTGAGAGTGTGATCTCTCAGCCTTTCTTATGCTATTGAATCCTTTTGTTCTGATCCTTCTGTAAACCAAGCTGATGTGAGTGAGGATTATTGTGGTAGAGTCCAAGTTGTCCAGAAGAAGGAGACTATTACCAAGAATCCTACTGGGTAGCTTGTGCAGTATCTACATTCTGCAAAGGGATATATCAAAAATACCCAGTCAGAGCCCAGATATTCCATCTTGGTGTAAATGTCAGTGCATTGTGTATGAAGACACAGACTGGTGCTTGGAGCCATCCTTTCCACTTCGAGTCCACTGCCTTTTGTTAAAGTGTTCCATATGGCTACCTTTTCAATCCACTTATCTTCTTTTGTCAGTGTTGGTGGAGTTGTGCTGACTTACAGCAGTAGATAATAAGTCATTATGTTCTGTGCTAGTGTTTCACTTCACTCTGTCAGTGTTTGAGGACAGTCACCTTTGATATATTGTTGAGAGCGCCATGCACACCTCTACACAATAAATAGTGTGATAATAGCAACTTACTCCCATTCACCAAGAAATCAGACACAAGGTAATGATCTAGTGGGATGTCTTGTCTTTGACTGCACTTAAGGGAATTTACAGGTGTTCAGCTGGCCACAGGAGGGCTCTCATATTGTTCCCTAGATTCAGTAAGGAATACAGTGTGAACAAAGACCACATAGTTCAGATCTGACAAATTCTCTCTCTTCCCAGATTACCCTCAGAGTTCATGAAAAAATAAGTTTTTTATAGTTTTTAAACAAAGCCTTTCCATCAGGGTTAAGACCAGCTGGGACCATTACATCATATTACAGAATATGAAACCATTGTTCCCAACATTTTCATACTTGGAACTCCCTGCAACCACCTTCTCCACTTTCCCAGTCCCTAGACTTCATCTTTGTCTGGTCCTTTCCACTTCTGTTTTCCTCCTTGGGCATTCCCTCATTTTAATGTCTCCTAATGGCCATAACAGGGAGGTCATGCTAATTATCTCAGCAGGGTTTACTAGCCTGGACTCCAGTCACTGCCATGCTTAGCCTCTAATGTCATTATTCTGAAGCACACCTTAGTGACTGGAAAGTAAGAGCATGAGCTGTAAGATTGTACCAATGTGCTTTTGTTCTGTCAAGATGGTTTTGCTGAATGTGTAATATTTGTGTGTCATTATACATTATAGTAATTTTAAAAGAATTATACTAACTCTAGAGATTTTAAACTAAACAAAGGATAAAAGTATTTTACTCAGTTAATACTTTCCTTGTATGTTTATGTATGTATATGTCTACCGTGCAGAGATACAGTTGTATGCCTTACATACATATGCATATATGTATTTATGTGTCTTGATATATATCTACATATAATTTTACAGTATGTACAGAAAGATTGAAAAAGGACAATTTTCCATGGTGGCATTGCAAACACATAAATGCTTTTCATGGAAAGGAAATCCAAGAAAAGCATGCTTAAATTTTACAACTTCCATGTTGGTCCTACTGGATTTCCATTTTCAACAGTTTGGATGTATCCACATGCATACACATGCATACATGGTTAAGCCTAACATTTGAAGAGTTTCAGTTTCCTACCGTGAACATTTCGTTAGTGTTTATGTAGGCTATTACCAGCCTGAGTCCTTCATTGTAATAGCAATGATGTGTCTAAACATTCCCGTGAACACTGTGCCTGTACTGAAGTCCTTCAACATAAAGCCAGCACATCTCAAAAGCAGGCTGGCATGCACTGGGCCAGTCTGAAGCAGAGGCAGACAAATTCAGTGCACATTTGGACAGATTGACTTCTGGGACTAGTCTGAGTCACACTCATGCTGAAATAATGTCCCTACAACCAGGCCAAATGCAGGGCTTCCTGAGCACCTCTGTCTGCAAGTATGTAATCTGTTTAGAGGCTTGACTATTTTTCTTGGGTCAAACCCACTCCTTTGTGTGTTCATTTTCTCAAGCTACATAAAATCCCAGGACCATAAGATACATGTAATGAGCTCACCTCTCATTTTCTGGGTTTCCCCAGAAAAGCTATGTTCATTGTGCTCTGGAGAACACATTGCAATGCATGTCTTTATTTGTATAATGTTTTCAGTTGAAAGCAGAAACTGCCAGCATCTCAGTTTTTGTGGCACGGTACTTCTGTACTATATTTGATGGCCATACCACCTTTGTCAATAAGTGATCTCAATATATTTTTCCAGTTCCTGCCTCCCATATTATTTTGCAGTGTCCAAGAGTTGTAAGAGAAACAGACTAGTCCTTGTGTCCTTGAGCCTTGCATTATAGGGATAGCCTGGCTTTTATGTATGGACATTATTCCACAATTCCACACTCAGCAGACCCATAAGTTTCTTCCATCCTGGGGAAAAAAACCCACCACATTTTCAGATTTCTTATTAGTCTCTACCCTGTCTACCCAACATATGGCCACAAACTCTCTTGCCTTAGCTTTCTCTGTGTTGGATGCAGAAGCTGATAATAACAGCTTCTTTTTTGGTTTGGTTTTGTTTGGTTTTGTTTGGGTTTTTGCTTTTTTGTTTGTTCTTTGTTTTGGTTTTTGGTTTTGGTTTTTGGTTAGTTTATGGAAGGCATACGTTCAGCTGGAGGGCTATTCCTGGGCATCCTGGGGTGTAGGAGTGCTCAGTGAGGGGCTGTGAATATTCCTCAGGAAGCAGCACAGGATTTGGTGTAAGATTAAACTGGGTAATCTGTAATCAGAGCAGGCATATGGTGTGTCAGCATGGTGGGAAACACCAAGAGATCAGGCAAAACCTGGGAGCCAAGCTAAGTGGAAGGGCCTCAGAAAGCCAGAATTTTGCTGCCTTACCTAGAAGCAGCTGATCCCTGCCCCAGTGAACAGCAGAAGCTTGCTGCTCACAGGAGTTTGCTCCAATAGACAACTACCCACTTTGCCTTTCCTAGAGCCAGGCCTGCTCACATGAGTGTTCAAAGGGTTCAGAACGCCAGAGAAAAAAGCATTTCACAACACTTCAGCCCACATCTCCTGAGGCTTGTGCCTCTTGAAGAAGCCTCAATTTTCCCCTAACTAGTCATGAGACAAGTTCCTCACAGCCAGTTCCATTTCTGATGAATTACAAGGCCTGGTCTTATCCACTCATGAGATAAAAAATACAGTCCTGCTCATCATTTGAGTATTTCACATTTCACTTTGTTTACTTTGCACACTACTTAAGCTCTATCTTTTCTAGATGATGATCAATTCAGGCAAAACCATCTGCAGATGCTCTTTCTCTCATTCCTGCTCCCCGCCCTCGAAAATCTGTGTCTTTCAGATATACAGTCCTCCAAAAAGTTGGGAAGAGCTAATTTTCAGATAGCAACTAAGACAATAACCACTCTCCTATCTTTTTAATGCCATTTAATAAAAATTTCAACAAATGTTCAATTCTAATACATTTGTATTCAACAGCACAAATGTCAGGCTTCATTAGCAGTCAGGGATGGGTTCTCTCAGTAGGTCTTCAGTCAGTATGATCTACTGTATATCAAGAAAAATACAAACTTACTGTGAAAAGTATCACAGTTAAAATGAACAGACTATTCAGCCATGGAATGGAGTGGAATAGAATAGAATAGAATAGAATAGAATAGAATAGAATAGAATAGAATAGAATAGAATAGAATAGAATAGAATATCCTGAGTTGAAGGGACCCACAAGGATCATCAAATCCAACTCCTGTTGCTGCACAGGACCAAGAATCACACCATGTGCCTACACCATGCTTTGGGTAAACACAGGGGAAAAATGAAAAGGAGAGAACAGGCCAGACAGAGTTCTGTGCATTTCTAACAGCTATACAGGGAAATACAAGGGAGGATATGCAAACCCTGACCTGGAGAAGTTCTGGTACAAGTGTATAAATATTTTCCAGTATGGTAAATAACTTCTTTACTGAATCTAGATTATATAAAATGCTCTGTCTCAGTGCACTCAGAAAAGAAAAGCCATGGGCCACAAAAAAAAAAAAAAGCATTTAAATTATCTTTCAGTCTGTTGGTGAACCCCCTTTATTTTTAATCCCATCATTTGTATTTTAAATGCATAGTGAAACATCTGCTATCTCCTTTTCACTAAAGAAGGGACTAAGTTATTTTTCTCCTAAACTCTGGCATAGAGAACACAGTCCTCTCCTCTTCCCCCAGTCCTCTCTTCTTCCCCCAGCTGACAAAAACATTTGTACTGTTCATCAGTCCTTTGGTCACCTTCCTCCAACAGGTTTCTGACATTGCCTTCCTTCCTCGCCAGATGCTCCTTTGACACTTTGCTTCATGTAGAAACTCGTTTCTATTGCTTCCCCTCTCTGTGCTATGCACAGAGAACAAGTGCATTCCCGGTCTTCAGGGGCAACCTGAAAACAGCAGGACTGTGATTATCTTTACTGTCAGGCATAAATATTTCAGAGAATGACAAAAATCTTAAGGATATTGGGTTTGGCTTTTGGTTATTTCCAAAATAATGGGAGATGGCAGGACAAGGAAAAAAGCGCAAGTACACCAAGATGCCTCCCAAGACACTGAACTCTGGGACCCATAAGACTCAGAATAATAGCAAGAAAACCATCAGAACCATTTATAAGCACAAACACGTGAAAAACAAAGCACTTTACACATACTAATATTGTAGAATTTAATATTTATGTGTCACATGAAACAGCTTGGTAGCAAACTCTGAGCTTGAGTTTAGTGACAGAAGGAAAACAAAAGCCATCACAAAATGCATCACGTAAATTGTTGTGGGAAGGACAGTGTTTAGCACTCACTAATTCAAAGCTGGGCCCTTGGGAGCTAAGAAACTACTTGTATTTGCTGGCACAGCTGTAGCTGTCGAAGGGATTACTAAGGCGTGATGGGATGTGTGTGGCAGTCAGATGCAGCAGAACAGTCATCTGAGAAAAATTATGTCTGTAAGTGCCACAATGTTTTGGAGTTTTTAACTAGGCTGTTAAAATATTCCCAAAATTATTTCCAGTAAGAACCTGGGGCATAATATGGTGGAATGAATACCTGAAATATTTTAAAAGTCAAGCTTAGATAGAGCCTGGAAAGCTACACTTCACAGACCTTCCAGGATTACAATACAATTCTCTGTATTTGCAAATTACCAATAACTGGGAGCTATTTTAAAGCTGCTGCATAATGGCATTTGGAAAAAAAAAACCCTGAGATGGCAAGTCTCCACCTCTTAAGAAGAAACAATGATTCATACTGATGCAGCATTGTCTGTTTGACTCAGCAGGTTTATTGACACCAACCAAAGATAAGGGATGAGCTCTGATCAGTAGAAAAATCCCCATCCCTCAATTTAGATTAAAGAAGGAAAGAGGTTGAAGTAGGAAGGTGGGAGTACCTCTAGTAATAGAGATTAGGTAAAACTGCTTGAACAAGACTATGGCAGTAAGTATGGCAAAGTTTAGAAATATAAACTGGTATAAATGCATGAGATAAAACACATGGAAAAAAAGACAAGAAAAACACAAGTGCTGTTTAGAAGTTTGGGTGAGAAGGAACAGTAATCAGGTTTTAAATGGTAAAGAAAATGACAAGGTTTTTGAGTAGAATGTTATAATTTCCATTTGTAAAACTGATATCCTTGAAACTAAAGTTTGAAGTAAATAAAATTTGGAGCAGAAAGATAAATTAGATTTTGGTAAATATACCTTGAGAATAAATGAAGTGTTCTGGATGTCAGGAGATGTGAGAGCAGAGGTAACAGGCAGAAGAGAGGAAGGGGAGCCACAGAAAGACATAACTGACTTTAGAACTTCAGAGAAAATCTGTTTTAAAAATCTTAGTAAGATTATGGCTTCTGAGAACAATGTTTGCCAGTTTTGTATTGATTTATAAAGTGGTTTCTTTTTTTTGTTTTTCTTCCCCCAAAGACTAAAATCTGTATAGGACTTGTAATGTCAGCTCAAGGCCATTAAGCAAGACTCTCTTGCATTTTATTTTTGCTGACTCAAATGAACTGTCATCAGGAGGCACAAGGAAGCACAAACACTCACCAACTCCACGAACAGAGCTGTGCCTGGATGGGTGTTTGTGTCCACAAGAGCTGTACTGCTGCGGTGGCCTCCGGGACAGAGCTGGTGTGGTGGTGAGGAACTCAGATCTAAACTGCTTTGAGTGTGTTTCATCAAAGTGATTAAACAGAGAGGGAAGGCTCTTAGATTTAGTTATCAAGAGCTTTAGAGAAGACAGTGGTTTTAGTAAGGCATCACACCAAAATATACTTTAGAAAGCTTCTATTTTACTGGTATACTTTTGTCATCATTTGCTGTAGCATAAAGTTTGGTTTGTTTTAATCTGACATATTTTTTGTTGTATCATAAGAGCTTTGTGGCAGCTCAGACAATCATGTAAGTAATATCCAGCAGAGTTTAAATCAAACCTTGTTCAGAAAAAGTTTTAAGTTCGCCTAGCTGATATGCAAATGACAGTTATTCAGCTGAATGGAGCCATAAATAACAGAAAAGGGCAAACAAGGATTTTAATGCTGAATAACAGCTTCCTCTTAATTATAGTCTGTGTTAACCTTATAATAATCCTTAGTATGGATGTTGTCACCTTTTCTTATCCAAAATTTTGTTATGTTGGTGTTCTTACTAAATCCTTAACTCTCAAGAGTCCGGGACTCATCTGGGACTCTCAGATATTTTTGTTTGTTTTAAATTCACCTTCCAGAAATGCAGGAAAATCTGGAAAACAGAACTACCTTAGAGGTTAAAAAACCCCCTTGCCAGTCACAAAATGTTCTGATATTTGCCATAGCTCCCCAAAGCCCCAGAGACCCCATACAACCCCTCCTTCATCCTTCCTTCCCCTGTCCCCAAACCCACTGACTCCTTTGTCATCCTTTCATTCCTGGGTCAGGTGTCCCAGCCCCTTCTCACCTGCTGAGCTTGGCCTCCTAAAACCTTCATTTTGACTTCAAGACTCCCTAACAGCTTTTCTTCTGCAACCTTTATGCAATGCTTACAGATTTTTTTTAATCTCAGCCTAGTCATATTCTGACAGCTCCCATAAGATTAATAAAATTATATTTAATGTAGAAATAGGGCAATAAAAGCTACTTTTGGCTCTAATATTTATTGAAGTCTCGAGCTGGTCCACATGCAGTTGTCTACTAAGGGATTTAGTGTGAAGTCAGATATGGGGATGTATTTCACACAACTGTTTCACACTGACTTCCCTATGTAAACAAGTATTTAGGTCTTGCTGAGCCAAACATTTCTTTACCTTATGAGCACATATAGGCACTGGTTGACTCTCATATTAATAGCACAGCATGTGTATGTCAATACTGAAATGATCTGAGGTCTTCGGGGTGAAACATATTTATGCCAAAGACAGCATAATGTTTTGGTATCCACATTTGGCATGGTTATGACTACAGAAACAGTAGTACTCAATCACTCCTAGATTTCTCATAAGGATATGAAATAATTGTTGTCCTGGTCATAAAACTTTGCTTTTCTCTTTGAAAGATCCAGGACTAAATAGCTTCTATAATTTTCATGTAAAATGTTTAATACCACATAATCTGTGGCTGGCTCAGTTTACCAGGAGCATTGCAAAATAATCTTCAGGGATTTATATGTGACCTTCACTCTTTTTTTGTTTTGTTTTAGGTTTAGGTTTGTGTGATCTTCCATATGTAAAGTAACTTGTGCACTGGTAAACAAGGACTCTTCCAGAAATTATAAAAGTACTTCAAAGCAATTCTCAAATGCACACACTGCTACTGCCAACCAGAAAGGCTAGGTAACAGCCTGCTAGAGCTACGTCTTTATTATAAATATTTGCACCTTCTGGTTCACTGAATTCACTTGCTGTATATGAAATATTTAACTTTTAATCCTTCATTATAGATTTGTCATTGGCTGTCTGAGCACTGCTTTCACAACTTGCATTTGTCTATGTGGAAACAATACCACAAGAAATATAGTAGTAGACATTGTGAGAAAGAACAGAAAAGAACTAATTAGCCCAACTTTTTGCTTAAGCTTATTCAGCATACCTTTCAAGGGTGTCTGAATATTGTAGAATTAAAAATTGGAAATTTTCACTATAAGCCTACCTGCAAACTAATCCATGTAGTCTTCAAGGCACTCATTGAATGTGTCTGTCAACTAATGATTGATACAGATAGCCTCATTAATAAGTCCTCATGCTGTAAGTATATTAGTATTCATTATTTGAATAATCAGCTATTTGAAAATGTTTTTACAATTTAAAATATAATTTACATTGTTTGTACACTGTGAAAATGTACTGTGCGTAGCATCAGCATGGACTGGACAAATAGGAAATGTTGCTGAAAGGAAGAACTTCCCACCTTGGGTTAGGAATAGGCCCAGCCATCTAGTTCCCACTGCACCTCCAGTGCTAGGGCTCAAGTATTCGTTCTGAATAGAAATCACAGAATGGTGAGGTTGGAAGGAGCTTCTGGAAGTCATCTGGTCCAACCTGCCTGCTTAGGCAGGGCCTCATAGAGCCAGTTGTCCAGGATTGTGTCCAGAAGGCTTTTGAATATATCCATGGATGGAGACTCCACAACCTCTCTGGGCAGCCTGGGTCAGTGCTCAGTCACTCTCACAATGAAAGTGTTTGCTGATGGTCAGAGGGAGCCTCCTTTATTTCTGTTTGTGCCCATCGCCTCTGGTCCTGTCACTAGGCACAACTGACAAAAGCCTGGCTCCTTCCTCTTTGCACCCTCCCTTTAGGTATTTCTATACATTGATGAGATTCCCTCTGAGCCTTTTCTTCTCCAGGCTGGCCAGTTCCAGCTCTCTCAGCCTTTCCTCAAAGGACAGATGCTCCAGTCCCTTTATCATCTTCATGACCCTTTGGTGGACTGTCCCCAGTGTGTCCATGTCTTTCCTGTACCAAGGAGTGCAGAACTGGACACAGCACTCCAGGTGTGGCCTCACTGGTGCTAAGTAGAGGAGAGGGATCACCTCTCCTGATCTGCTGGCAATGCTTTGAATAATGAAGCCTGGGATACCATTCAGCTTCTTTGCTCTAAGAGCACTCTGGTGGCTCATGTATGACCCAAATGACAACTGAGCTCTCCCTACAGCCTGACTTAAGATGATTTTTTAAATGAATGTTATTTATTGACACTGCTCCTGTGGTGTTTACTCAGGCTGCAGTAAATTGTCTGCTTTTTTTTCCCTAGGGGTGTCTAGCCAATGGGTGTCAGCAAACAAGGCATGGAAACGTGACTGGGGTATAACTGATACTTGCTTAAGTTTGAAGAGGATTTGAACTGAGCTATAATATATCAACTATCACTTGTGTCACAGGGAGTTTTCATCCAGGAATCAATGGCATTACCAGTATGTCAGTGTTACATAGTTCAGTGCTCACTGAAGCAACAGAGAAAAGATCATTCCAAGAGAAGCTATTTGGAGGAATAGCTCAGTTTCATTACATGAATAGCAGCATTTATGAGAGTGCTACCATGTAATTATATAGATAAATTTAGCTTATTCAGGTAAGAGACAAGTCCTGTGTGCCCAGTGTAGTCTGTAAGAATATCTGGGCTGAAATAAAGAGGAATACAGGGAGCATGTGGTACTATACACAGCTTGTGTTTTCCAAATCTGCAGCTCAGAGGTCCAGCTGTACCTTGGGCTGCATCACAAGAAGTGACCAGCAGGTTGAGTGAGGGAGGTGATTTTGCTCTCTGCTCTCGTGAGACCCTGCCTGGAGTACTGTGAACAGCCCTGGGGCCCCCAAATAAGGAGTCCAGAAGAGAGGTATGAAGATGGTCACAGGCGGGAACACCTCCCCTATAAAGACAGGCTGAGAGAGTTGAGGTTGTTCAGCTGGAGAAGAGAAGGCTCTGGGGAAACCTTAGAGCGTGTTCCAGCACATAAAGGGAGCTGCAAGAGAGAGCTGGAGAAGGCGTTTTTACAAGGACATGTAGTGATAAGACAAGGGAGAATGGCTTTAAACTGAAAGAGGGCAGGTTTAGATGAGATAGCAGGAGGAAATTCTTTACTGTGAGCATAGTGGGACACTGGAACCGGTAGCCCAGGGAAGTTGTGGATGCCCCATCCCTGGAAGTGTTCAAAGCCAGATTGGATGGGACTTTAAGCAGCCTAGTCTACTGGAAGGTGTCTCTGCTTATGCAGGGGAATTGAAACTAGATGAGTTTTAAGGTCCCTTCCAGCCCAAACCATTTAATGATTCTGTGATTTCTCTGTGCAATATCTCATTTCTTTCCAGGCTTAGCTGTTATCCACTGATGTTGCAAGCATGGTTGTATCTGTTTTTTTCTGAAAATAATACAACTATGTTCAGGAAAATGCATTTTCCTCTTTGTAACAAATTGCTCTACCTTCCCTTACGGACAGAAATAGATTTTATGTAAGTTTCTAGCTCTGAGTGCATACTGTGTATGCTAATTTAAGTTCATGAATATCCAGAGAAAGGGAAATGGGATATCAAAAAAAAAGCTATCTTATTTGCCCTATGGCCAACCTCCTTTCTTTAGGAATAAGTTGCCTCACAGTTAAGACATGAGTTTACAATCTTGAAATCTTTGTTTATGACAAGCAGGAGTAAGATCACATGATCTGTATTTGTTCATTTAGTCTTCTTTGTGAACTGAATAGCCTTTTTGTACATAGTTTTCTTATAGGACTGAACTTTACAAATAAATCCTTCAAATTCTCGGGATACAATAATAAAGTTGCAGTGTCTGCACAGTTTTTAGCAACTCTCAGAAAATGTATTTGAAAACAGCAAAACCAAAGTGAAATATATTGTAATCAATTAGAGTGTCTCTAAAAATTATCTGTAAAGTCAGTTTTAACACTTCTGGGGTACCAGAATTTCGTAAAATTCATAAAATAAACAACCTGTAGCTTGTGATGTAGCTACTCTGGTCAAATACTGAAATGACAAAATAAGCAACTATACTGCTTTCTAAAAATCAATCTATAACACATCACATTTTTATTGGAAGATTTTATTTTAAAATAGATATTACAAATAAATACTGAAACTTTAAGACACCTCAGTGAGAGATTAAATTTGTAGGCATACAAACTTCAGTCTTACAGGCCAACTGACACACTGGCAGCGTTTGGGAGCAGATCGTGGGAAATCCGCGAGGCAGTGGGGCAGAGGCTTTGCTTTGCACAGCTGTGTAAAGACTTGCCATAATAGCTGTCTGGAGCAGCAATCTCCGTGCTGGAGGAAACATGAGGAGCGCCTCTCCCCCTCCCTCGGGACGCGTAATGCTCAGCAGAGACCGGGAAGGGAGGAGTGACGGCTGTGCCCTCGTGTTCTGCCTCCGCTGGCCTGAAGGAAAGCAAGCCGAGAGATGCTCTTAGGGAAGATGCAAACCACCCCAGTGAGAAAGCCCCCGGGGAGAGTACCCTGCCCTCGGCAGGATGGCTCCAGCGCTACCCTGCTTACCCTACTGCCATGCTCCGCACGGGGCAGGAGCCACAGTGCCCAGTCTCAGCCCTCAATGCCACGATTTCCAACCCACAGTTCACCGTTCCTGGGCAGTTTGCTATAGCATTTTCAAAAACTATTTTTGTATTTAAACCAGTAGATGGGTGCATTTGCTGCTGCTTTGTGGTTGGTCGGTTCGTTTTGCTTTTACAATTCTCTTTAAATATTCCAGCAGCAGCAGGGGCCCCGGCCGGAGGTCACGCGTGGCAGCGGGGCCGCGGGGGACCCTGCGACCCGGCACGTCCCAGCCGTGCGGAGAGCGGGTCACCGCGCCCGCCTTCCCCCCGTCCCTCCCGCTGGCTGCGGTGGGAGGCGAGCGGGGCCGGCACGGCCGGGGAGGCCATTTTGCAGCCGTTCGGGGAGGCAGAGCGGGCGGCGGGCGCGGCCGGGCGGGACCCGGCTCCCGCGGCAGGTGAGGGCGGCAGGTGAGCGCGGGGCCGGGCCGGGCTCCCGCCGGGGACACGCAGCGCCCCGGGGCAGGAGCCGGCGCTGCCGGGGAGCCCCGCGGCGGGGCAGGGCGGGGTGCGGGCGGCAGGCGGCGCTGCGGGGCAGGGCAGGGGCTGCCACCGAGGGTTAAGGGGCGGGCGGGGAGAGCGGGGGGATAAACGGGGGCGGAATTAAGAATAAACCCGGGCGGACAGGCGGCGGGGCCGCGGAGCGCTCCCGCCTCCCCTTCCTTGCCCCCACCCCCGCCGCCCGCCCGGGGGGACAGCGCGGGACGCGGAGCCGGGGCGCAGCGGCGGGACGACAATGCAGCAGGCGGAGAAAGCAGGAGGGGCAGCGCACGGCAACATGGAGGGAGGCGCGGAGCGGGCCAGCCCCTGATGCGGCTCTTTCTCCTCCTCCTCCGGGCAGCGGCTCCGGCGGCGATTCTCTCCCTGGCGGCGGCTGGCGGCGGCGGGTGGAAATGAGCAGGTCGGCGGCGCTTCTCCTCTGCCTGCTGGGCTGCAACGTGTGGAAGGCGGTGACCAAAACCTTAGGGGCGCCCGAGGCGGCTCAAGGTCGGTGCGGGATGGGCGGCGGGACTGGCCCGCTTTGTGCGGGGGCTGCATTGTGCGGGGGGCCGGGACCAGGGTACGGCAGGGAAGCGGGGCGGTGATGTGAGACCTCTCCCTGCTCCCGCCGCCCGCCGCGGACCCCGCAGCCCGGAGAGGCTGGGGAGCTTTTGTTACTGGCTGGGGCAGGGGTCTGCGCTGGCCTCATTGTGCTGCCCCCTCCGTTCCTCCCTCCGTCCCTCGGCGCCGCCGGAGCTGTTGCATTGCGTCCTTTTCCCCCGGTTTCCCCTCTCCTCACCGTGCCCGCTGCAGGGCCCGACGCGGCGGTGAGAGGCGGGTGGGGGGCACCGGCGGCCGCAGGCCGTGTGGGGCCGCCGGGCTGGGGTTCGCCCCCCGGGCTGCCGGCGCGGCTCAGCCGCAGCCCCGGGACGTTTCCGGGCCTCCGCCGGGCCTTTTGTTCGGCGCGGTGGCTCCCGCCGGCCGGGCGGGGTCTGTCACCGCTGCCCCTGGGCAGGCGGGCAGAGACGCTCCCTGGCCGGGCAGAGACGTCCTCCCCCTCCGCCCTCGCCCGGGCGGGCGCAGAAGCCGCAGCGAGCCAGTGCCCGAGCGCCCCGGGGGCACCTGGAGCAGCTCCTGATGCTCCTGTGCCGGGCTGCGGGTCCTGCCCTGGGCTGCGCAGCCCCGATCTTCACCTGTGCCGTGGTGTGGCAGCCCCTCGGCCGGCGAGGTGCACCTGGCCTCCAGCCCTTCCCGGTGTGGAAACTCGGCGAGGAGGGGGAGACGCCGCCGTGCCCCCCTCGCCCTCGGCCTTGCCTTTAGTGGCAGGAGGGCAGCCCCTCGGTCGCGCTGCCACAGGGATCCTGCGGCGGCATCGCGCCTGCCGGGACCACGGGTATGTCAGGATGCAGAAAACTTGTGTACATAGGGGTACGAGACGTGTTAGAAGGAAATGCATCCTCCCCTGTGGTCAGTGCTGGCCTTGTGGCATGTATTGTCAAATAGCTAAGTGTGTCGTCTGGGATGAGCGATCTTACACCGGCTGGGCCTTCATGGCAGCGGGCTGGCAGCATTCTTCCCGCTGCGGTGGGGTGGACCTGCACCTCGTGAAGGGTACGCTCATGTCCTGTTTCCTCAAAGCTTTTCTGATCTCACACCGGTTGTAACAATCAGTAAGCAATGCCTGCCGCAAGAAATAAAATGTTAAAAGTAACCTTTTTGGACTGTTTCTTTCATGGTTGTATTTAAGTCCACCAAGTAGAATCTGGGTGGGCATGTGTTCACACACAGTAGTCAAAAGGCAAAGGTGTCTTGTAGGAAAACCTACCTATCTGGCATCAAATGTAATACCAGATTTTGCCTTTTTTAAAGGATAAAACAATAGCAGTTCTGGAATAAGGACCACTAACTATAACTCAAAGGCCACTAAACTTAGGATATACTGAGTTTATTGATAAGCATGCCAAAAGAGACCCATGTTTGGCCCATGAAGCTGGCATTTCAGATACCAAGGTAATACAAAAATCTACTGTAATTTTTATATCATATGGAAAATCTCCTTCATGTATGTGGTCAAAGTGGTGAGGTTGGCAAAATTACTGCCTCCCAGCTACCCTGTTGATCTTGTCTTCTACTGTCAAGCTCAGTTCAGATGGCATGGAAAGGCTTGTCTCAGTAGCTGCTACATCCACATCAAGACTGATGGCCGATTATGTGAGTAATAGCAGCTATGTCAGTGAGTAGAGAACATTTTTATCAAAACAGAAGTGTCTAATTTTATCTTCTATGTAAGACCATCTGAGTTTTCATAGTTTTCATTTTCCAAAGCCTGATTGCAAGCCCAGTCTTTACTCTTTGGACATGTACATTGGTAAAAGGGCATATGTAGAGCTGATCTCATATCAAAGTGTATTTTGCTTCCTAGTTACCAGCTACTTACTGTGAATCTTTTTTTGGAAGTTTTGTGATGCCAGCTTAGCCTTGAATAAGTTCCTGAACATCAGGTGTGATGGTTTTCTGGGGAAAAGAGTTTTTGTATCAGGCATATTCCCAGTTTGTATACACAGAGCACAGTAAGTGCTAAATGGTTGTAAAACCTAAACTAGCTGGTTTTCCCTCTTGCCCTTTTAGTAACATGGTCATAGCTGTAGGTCCCAGTAAAGAGCCATTGCCAAAGTTCAGGGATGTTCGTAGATGACTGTCTTTCCCTTTATGGCTGGGAATAAACTAGTTAAAAACCAAGGGCTTGAAATAAAGGTAGAGGTTAGAAAGCCAGAGCATGCCATTAGGGAATAATTGCTTCAGCTGCAGTATTCATTGTTGGACAGGTTACATGAGACTAGGGTGGAGAACCCTCCTCGTGGTGGGACAGATCAGATGAGACTTGGTTAAGATGTTCCATGTCTGTGTTAACAAACCAAATAAACAGGTCTTGGATTTGGAGCTTTTTGAAGGTGGAATTTGTAGTCAGTGTTCTAATTAAGGAAGGGATGAGCGGGGATGCTTTGCATCAAGCATTTCTCTCCTTCGTTGCTCTCAGACGGATGTTCAGACAGTCCCAGCTTCGAATTCTCCTCAGCCAGACTGATTACGTAATTTGTGCGTATGAAAAGTACTGGTAATTAAGCTCTGCACTTAGCACTGTATTTAGAAAATGGAATGAATTTTTTATGCAGATCTCTTGTGGCCTCTGAAGGTCACAGAGGTATCTAAGTTTCAGCAACTTGTTTTCTTTAACAGGGTAAAATTCTCACAGATGAGTTGTTGGCTTTTGTCAGTGTTGGTGCTTAGAACCCCAGCAGTGAGGTTGTTAGATGTCCATGAAGGTTCACCTTAGAACCTTTACCTCTCTAACTTCTCTCATGTATGTAAAACCTGACAGGTATTTCAGATGAGGACTAAATTATGGTTTTGTGGGTTTTTTTTTTTGGTTTTGTTTGGGTTTTTAAATTGTTCTAACAGGTATTCCAGAACTTAAATTTGTTTTAATGTTGAAATGAATGTGTGAAAATTTTGAAACAAACAAACAAAAAAGCCCCAAACTAACCCTTAAGCTGAATTGCTATTGGCATTGGTGATTTGTTTGGTGACTACACAAAATACACAGTGCATGTTTTTCACATGAATAGGTCCTGTGTAGAACCTAACAACAGACCCTTGGTAAATAGGAATGTAAGAGTTATATGAAGAGGTAACATGAACCCGGCGGGGGGAATGTAAGCATAATCAGTGTAATTTGGGAAGGGATTAAATTTCTTTATTGCCTGTAAACTTTGCTTCTCAGTAGAAGATGAGGATCATTCATTTGTAGCTGCTAGGGAAGTCTTTTAAGAGAAATCCTAGAATATTCTGTTGTAGTGCCAAAATCTGGTATTATATTTATCTGCTGCAGTGTGTATTGGTTTTAACTTGTATTTCAGTTGGTCTTCCTATTTTATTAATTGTTCAAAATTAAGAAGTTATGAATAATAAAATAACAGTTGAGTAATAAATAGCACCCAATTCAAATACTAGCCTACTAGTAGATGAATATGCACAGGAAATCCCACCTTCACAATCCCAGAATGAGATTAGGTAGATAATTATTTTCCAGTATGATGGTGAATAAAAATTGAGGTGTTGCTTAGTCAGAATCTGCAGTGTTTTTTCCCCTCTGTGTACATGGAGGACAGAAGGGTTGATGCTTGAGTGCTGCTGTTTGGAATTGTCTGCAAGCAGCCATTCTGTTACTTTGTGGAAGCTAACTTCACAACCATTTCAGATGGACGTTCTGCAAAGTCTGCCTTTGTGGACAGCACAGTAACAGCTCTGAGAAGACCCTCCAGTTCTGAGTTTATTTTTTTTGTTGTTGTTCTTAAACTAGTTATTCCAGGCTTGCAGTTTTGACAATGGTGATAAAGTTTAGATGATGCAGAATTAGTATTTTCTCTCTTTCCTCTTGCACTGCTGTACTGCCTCTTCTCATTCAGCTGCAAATTACTAATGATGATCAAATCCAAAGGTTTATTTCATTGAGACCTCAAATGGACTCCTCAGAATAGAAGCTAAATTGCTCTAAAGCAATACAAAAAAATGTTGCTTTATTTTAGTGGAGGAGCCAGTTGTTTACTCAGTACTACACAGTGTTGTAAAATGTTAATGAAGATGAGGTATTTGTTGATTTTATCAATAATCAGATCCAGGAAAGCACTAGGTTTTGGTTGGGTTTTTTCATGTTTGTCTTGAACTACTAATGCCTGCAAATGCCTAGTAACTGATTTCTCTCAGTCAGATGAACAAGTTACCTAGGTGATCTGAGGGTTTAAAACTGCAGTCTTTTTCTCCTAAGCATTTGTGTTCACCCTTTTGGCATCTAATACCTTGCACTAAGTGGTTCAGCTTACCTTTAATAACGCATGTATGCACTTGTGAAGTGACAAATTCATATGCTGGCTTTCCTTGCTGTCCCACTTGGGTCTTGTGGGTTTTCTGCCCACTTTTATCTTGAGATAGTGTTGATTGCCATGTATTTCTCCCTCTCTCCTCATTTTTGTGGTTTTATTTTTTGAAACACCACACTGATGCCTTTTCCTGCTTGAGACTAAAACTGGGTTCGTGAAGCTTTTAGGGATGGCTGTGTCAACTTTTGGCTAAGTGAATGGTTTCAAATAGTCTTTTCTGGTAGCAATGAAATGCAATTTTACAATTTTTAATTGTAATGGTTAACAGAGGCTTGGCTGTATGTATTTGTGTGCTGGGGAGGAAGAAGAATTGTGCATTTAGATTTTTTGAAAATATAAGAAATCTCCAGTGGTTTTGGGAGGTGGAGGAACAGAAATGTCACTGCTTCTTGTTAGTACAGACTTCAGATTAGTTTTTTACACTTGTGTCCTGTGGGCAAAGCCAGTCCTGGTGCAGGAAGAAAACCAAGAAGAAAATGCATGCCAAGGGAATGCAATGCATAGGTCATATCATTATAGGAATGTGCTGTACCTGGCAGGTTGGAGGTTCAGCTTCAATGGTTTTTCTTCACAGCCCTGCTTGAAGTCTGGCCATTGAACAGCAGTGTGGTTGGGAGTGATGCTTCTATTTCACATCTCAAATTCCACTACATTGGATCAATACAGTTGTTGTGAACCTTAAGCTTATAATTTAGGGAGCGTTCTTCCAGTCAGTCAAAGGCAAGCTAAGTAATCTCTCAAAAATACCTGCAACTTGAAATCAAAGTATGCACTTGCAGTATTTCTGTTGGCTTATACACTCATTACCTTATACAAGCTGCATTTTTTGTAGAATCAATTTTCCTTTGCTCCAGTGTTTATATATATGTGTATATATATATATATTCTGCCTTTAGTTACAAAGAAAGGCAGTTTCTGAGGGAGCTGTGCTGTTGGTATTTTGCTTCTCCCATGGGTCCCAATGGTTTTACCATATTCATGCCAGGGAGCACAAATAAGGGAGGCAAGAAGTCTGTGTAAATGGTTGTACTTACTAGAAAAAAACAGTTTAATAATACTAATATAATACATGTTAATAATAGACACTAAAACATTTTGTTTTAGGAAGTGCCAAAGAGAACTGAGTGCTTTTTTTTTTCCTTCAGAAATTCCAGAAACGTTCTCCTGAAAGCTGGTTTACATTAAGCTTTCAGTTAATGTAATATCTGGCTTGCTGTGCATGGGTAATAAGCATTATACACGTGCTTTTTACAAATACCATCTTTAGTTTTATTGGAAACTAAATATATATGTATTTTTTAAGACAGAACCATAAGAATGTGAACAGACTATAATTTCTTGTTGCTTTTTCTAAGTGCATTGAATCTTCCACTTTAAAATGGTAAGACAGAATCATAGTTGACATAATGGCACGTCTGAGCCCTTGAAAGGAATATTTTTACGTTTGTTTCACATAGAGCAACATTTTCATTTCTGTAAAATGCTGATGTTCTGATTCAGATATACCCGTGCCACTCCTGCTAGCTTGAAGAGCAACAGATCTTGAGAAAAACTGAAGGAGAAATTCATTTATGTACAGTAGAGTCTCTAAATTTGACTCCTTACTTCTTGATGGGTCATGGCTACCTGCTTGCGGGATTGGGTGTATTTAAATAGAGCTGCTGTTGATATAAAAGTAAGTTTTGAGTAGAATCAGTTTATGCAGTCAGGACACGAAAGTCCCTGGAAATACAACACTGAAGCTATCTTTTACTTGTTTCTGCTCTTAGTTTTTGCAGTTCTCTGAGCTGTCACTACCTGTGCCGTTCTGTGGAGGTACCCTAGGGAGTGAATTCCTGCCTTTGTTCATTATCTGTGCACCTCATGCATTGGCAGGTGAAGCCTTCCTGTCACTGTGAGTGGGAACGGGCACCATGGCAAAGTGCTGCTGTAAGGGGCACTTTTCAGATGGAGAGGCAAGACACGTAGCGGTGTAGAGGACACCACACAGGCCTTGCTGGAGCTGGAGTGACTTGTAGGGGCTAACCTCAGCCTCTCTGCCCTGTGGGAACCAGGCTTCGAGAGACACAGTGGCAGCTGAAGTTAGCAGAGAGGAAATGGAGCATGGAGGGGAAGCCAAGGGGAAGGAAGTAGCAGCATCCTTTTAACTTGGGGACAACAAAGAAGCTGAATCCAATGAGGTGCATAATGCTTCCAGTTTAGTTGTAGCTGCAGGAGTGCTGCGAGCTGCTCTACTATGTGGTAGGTATAATACAGTGACAGTGTTTATCAGTAAAGGGGAGCTCACCTTGACAGTCCATAAATGCTGGGATAAATAAGAAGTAGAGGCATAAAGTACTCCTGCTTTGTTAAAGAAAACAGAGCCCTTTCTTCTTCCTGCAGTGATTAACAGAAGTGATAGCATTATTGGGTACTTCCTCTTGTTTCATCCCACCTTTGTGATTGTCATTACTGAAACATTGTGTCTTTCATCCTTTATAAGCAAAGGTATACACAGCAGCAAGTATTTCTCAAGTGATTTTGTGAGACTTGGTAAGGAAACAGCACCAAATTAAACTAAAAGCTGCATTTGTACTGCTGCTGTGAGGAAATTAATGTATCAGCTGTTTTGTCCAGCCCTGTTGATCTTCATCATACCATGAAGAGTTTTGCAAGGTGAAAGGTTAAGATCCAAACATCTCATATGCCAGTCTACATGTCAAGTACTCCTAACGTGAGGGATATGCAGTTTGCATCCAGGGTAGGAGGCATCTCATCTGACTTGGGTGTCTGCAGTCTTCAAGTGTCTACATTGTAGTGAGTCACCCACGGTCCTTTTACAGACAAGAGGATCTAATCTTCTCAGCTAATGGAGCTGAGTATCATTCCTGTCACCTGGAGTAAGCACGTTTGGTCCGATGAATCGTGCTGTGTGAATCTCCTCTGACAAGCATGGCAGCCTACACAACACCATTTGTATTCCCATTTAGTCAGATAAATCCTCCCTCAGTGTTGCCTCCCTCAGTGTTGCCCTCTGGCTTGGCCTTGAGCTACTGAATATATACAGTGTAATAAACTATGTGAAAGAACACACACTTGGATTACCTGGCTGGGTTATGTGCTTTTCAAGACTCAAACAAGAGTTATTGTTGATTTACATTTCTAAATCATTTGTCTTTGTAGCATTATGCTTATGAGCCTAAGTGTTTCACTCCCAAGAGTAAATAAACAAAAAGAAAGCTTTAGAAAGAAGTAAGGAGGCTTGTAGAGTTGTTTGGACTTGCCTATATGTTTTGCCATGTTTTTAATTAGCTTTGTATTCCCAAGGGTTGATTTATTCTGGATTAAACTACATCGGTACTCTGATCTTTGTCTGTTTTCTCATACTGGCATTTGTGTAGCAATGTGGTAAACCAGATCAAGGAAGTTATCCAACTGAAAACTCTTGTATGCATCAGCTCAGTCTTCACCTGGATCGTTTCCCTGACTGGGTTCATCAGAAATTACACAAATGCTATTGCTGGTGCAGCAGAAAGGGCTGGGAGGAGCTGGTAAGGGAAAACAAGGACTTCATGACAGCTGTGCCAGTTGATACAGGATTGCATTTTTTTGTTGAAGTAAAGGCACAGCATTTAGAAAGGTAACTGTTTTAAAAGTTTCCACTTAAAGGAAACTGCTCTTGTCTGGCAATGAGATACTACCCCATTGCTCAAAGTAAAAGCATAAAGAATTTTTTTAAAAACTATTTGCTTACAGTAGACAAAAAACTGCATCATACAGTTAATACTGGCAGACCTGGACCTGGGTGCTGGCAGATGATTTGAGGCACTTTAATCTGCAACTGTCTCTGTCAGAGCAGGTTTTTGTCCCTGCCTAGGATTTCCAGTTTGTACCCTGCGTGGAAGTTTAAACAGACTTTCATCCACAGTTTCAACTCAAGTGTACTGTGACATGTAGTCCTCAGGAGTGTTTCTCCAAGTTGTAGGGCAGCAGGTGAGTTAGTACCTGAGTCATCTTTTCTCTGGATGTTCTAAATGGCTTGAGAGGAAATGATATATTTTAGTTCATTTGAATGCTAAAGAAACACGGGGTCAGTACTAGCACTTACCATAGTCTTCTGGTAGAGCAACTTTTGCCAGCAAGTCATCAGCGTAGGATTTGACATGGTTAGCAATGCCTGGTGGTGTCTGGTCGCTCCTCTCTGATCTGTCAGCTAGAGTGATTCCCACCTTCCTTCAGTTAATTGCTGTACTTTCCTTAGCTACTGCACTTCTGCATTGATGTCTCCAAGATTAGAATGTCTGCTGGGAGATAAGAACTTTTCACTCCTTATCCTAAGCTTCCTCCTTCTGTCCCAGTGCTGGCCCTCTCATATCTTGAAAGGCTTGGTTTGTGTTTGCTGATGACAGGCAGGAAAGTGTGCTGGGGAGTGTTCCTGGCCTTTTCTTGTTTCTGTTTGAGTTGGGCAAGCATTGCTAGGGCAGTAAATGGATCCGGGAGCTCTGGAGACAGGACTGATGGTTTGCAGGGGGTGAGGTGGACAAGGGCAGGAGCACTCCTGGGCAGGAGGGGATAAACTTGTCCAGGCTTTGCATTGTGTTTGCAGAATCGGAGTCATCAGCTCAAGATGGGAGCTTTCTTTACTTCCCTCTGTGTTGTGCTCCTGGCAAGTTCTGAAACCTGCTGAGTAGCATGCTGACCTGGACAAATATTACAGTAGTTAAAAAGGCTACTTTGGGTAATAACATTGACAGACACAGTGAAGCACTTGCTCTTTTAACTTTACTGCTAGTACCCAGAATATCCTTGCAATATTCGCAGCTTATTTCAGCATTTGAAGTCCTGGCAAATAACTTAAGCTTGGGCCAGTCTCTAGGTTCATGATGTGTGATTTACAGGACCCAGGAACACAGATTTTGAAGTGAGAGCTGTGTTTTTGTTGTTTTGTGGTGTACCTGTGTGTGGGGACAGCTATCTTTTCCCTACTACAAAATCCTTACTTTGAAGACACTAATTTTCTTCAAAAGTTAACTATCGTATAAGAACAAAGGAATTTTTACTTCATTCTTCAGTATACTGATAGTTGAAACTTCTTGGAGGGAGCTATGGCATTAGACTTAGTCGATGAAAATATTGTTGTTAGCATGTTACATGAAAATTAAATATACAGTTGCTTCAAGCAGCCTGAAGCAGTAGGAGCTAGAACTGAAAATGGGATGAGTTTGCTTATTGCTGTAAGCTGAGTTATAACTGCAGTGGGCTTTGGAATCTTAAACTAGTAAAAGTGCTTTAAAAATCAGTTATTGAAGGAATAGAATCTGACATACTAAAGGTCTTGGTGAAAACCATTAGTTTTTCCAGACGTTTGATAAGGCCTTCCTTCGTCAGGTCAGATGTGAATACTACTTTACTACTTACCTGCTTTATGAAGCTTTACCTCTGTTTTAATTAGTAATTTTACCTGTATTTAATCTTTCAGTGAATTGGGGGGGGGGGGGGGGGGGCGGGAGGCATGTTTCATTTGCTTGGGGTTTTTTAAGGCATGGTTTACTATTGCTGCTTAAAGTGAGAGTGAGCCCTCTCAGCAGATGTCATTAGAAAGAAGGTCAGAGTAGTGTTATGTCACAAGCTGACTTTCTAGGCACAGAAAAATAGCCTTGAGTTTTGAGGGGTGAGGGACTTTACAGAGTAGAGCACTTTTTGTGGTGGGCTCCTAGAAAGGTAATCATTATTCCTATGTGAAAGTTAATACATGCTTTAGAGTGTACTTTTTTTCTGTGGTGAAAAAAAAAAAAAAAATGTATATAAGCTCTCAAGATCAAACTCATAAATAAATGATAGCCCTGTAGGTTCCTTCAGAGCAGCAGAGAATCTTTGCTTACCATAGATGATTGCACATAAACAAAAATGCATTTTAATATCTGATGTATTCAAGGATTAAGTGTGGCATCAGTTAGCTGCTTGGGGTGATCAAGTGTCATCTTCCTTTACCCCTAGCCTAATTGCATTGAGGAAAATATTAAAGCTTAAATTCTTAAGGCCAAGCTCTGTCAGGTGTTTCTTCAGTCTAGGTACTTTGTATGCCTGTGCCTGTGGTGATGCTGGCATTTCCAAGAAGGAATGTATTTAATGGGAGGAAAAGTAAATGTACAGCACTGTTTCCTTACCATGATGCTGACATGGGGCAGAAAGTCTCATGGCCCCACTGTTACTTCATGCCATTCTGTCTGCTGCTGTGCAGGTTAACAGTTAGTAAGGATATACTCGAAATAGCCCATCCTGACAGAGCCTTGGTGCATCTAGGGCTGGCCAGAAACAAGTGGTATCTGACAGTATTGGGTTGCAGGTCATTGCTTACTTTTTGGTGTGTCCTTGTGGGGACAGTAAAATGCAGCCTTCATTACTCCAAATGTTGAAATTCAGAAGAGCTTTTAACAGCTCAAAGGCTTTGAAGGTGATGAGTATGTTTGCCAGAAGGAACAGCACTTTCTCTTGATGAGCTTAATCTTTTAAGTTATTCTTATAGCTTCTTGAGTGTATAAAAAAAGTAATATAAGTTCAGATTAATAAAGGAGAGCATCTTCCTTGCAGAAGAAAGGGTCATTGCCAGTTCCCTAGTCACAGGATGAGGAAGGTATGTCTGTTGTGCATAAAAGAAGATCAGGAGTAAAGAGAAAGTTCAGTGACCGTGATGATAACACTGTCTAGGTCAGGGCAGGAAAGCAAATAAAGCCCACACGAGAGTTTGTTCTTAAATCATGGCATTTTTACTTCAGTGGTTAGGGAACTTTTAATGAATTAAGTGATTACTTAGTAATGAAGCTTCTACTTGGACCCTTGTGAAATAATGTTCAGATTTATCCCACTCTTCTTGCAGTTCCATGCTTTTCTTTGTCACACCTGCCTGAGTGTAAAGGGTAAAGCCAGAAAGTGGCCTGGCAGTGGGCAGCACAGTGGTTTGTCAGTAGTCTGGGCTTGGTTTTAGCCTCCTGGGAAGGCAGAGAAGGCCCCACCTGCTACACTGACGTTCAAATCTGAAGGGTTTTCTTTTATGTACACAGCAACTTGTCCCCAAAATGAATGGCAACCTTTGTTTGTGAACATACGTGTGTGAAGAACCTAAGAAGATTAAAAAGGGGGGCAAAAAGAAAAATCATAAAGGTGATAGGTGGGCATACTGAAGTTCCTTGAATGGATTCCAACTACGAGTACTAAGATCCTTCTTCCTTTTCTTCTTGCACTTTCTCTCACCTTGCCTTTCCTACTGAGTTGAGCTTAATTTTTGACTGTATTTCATTTTGACAGAAGGTAACCTACATTTTAAAACATAGTCTTGTAAACAAATTTGTATTTCAAACACACTCACAAAACTTGATGTTGTGGGTAACATCAGAATCTGATTTCATGTTCTGAAGCAGCAGGAGGATAAAACCTCAAATTCAAGGTGCTTTAAAAAGTCAGTACTTATCTGTAGTTAAAACGCAGAAAATACCATAGAAAGCAATTATTTTAATTCAGAGAGTGAGACAACACTGATAAATATTGATTTCAGGAATTGTGCTGATAGCCAATTGCATTTGTCAATGTTCTCCATGCTTATAGTATAGTATTTGGTTTAACGTTTTTGTTACTTTAAACCCAAACTGATGACCTGTGATTTTTATGAGGTAGCTGTGTATTCACTGGACTTGGCCTGAGGGCAAAATAAAAAACTGTGTTTTATACCACCTTAAAAAGAATAGGGAAAAAGAGAAGAACTTAATTGTAAGTCCATTGATCCTTTTCCTTGTCATGAATTATTCACATACTAGTTTTGGTTTTGTTAGGGGGGCTTTTTAAGCCTTGTAAACAGGAAAACAAATATGAGCATAATAATTAGTATTGCTATAATAGCTAGTTACCTTTCACACCTTAGTTTGTCTCAGTTTATCTTAATTACCAGGTTTTTGAGACAAAAATTGTGAGTTGGTAGGATTAGTTTCTCCAAGTGACTCTTGAAAAACGATGTATTTGTTGGAATCCTGTCTTCTCCTTGTTTCTGCTAAGACACTGGGATGGCTGCAGTTGGTTGGAGACCTCAGCATTCGTGCACACATGTGCAGATGTGCACACATGCTTGTCTTGTAAGGCCATATGGAATGAATCAAAGCTTACCTCACAGTAGTAAAACTGTAATGCATTTTCCACCATTTCCAGTTATGTGTTCATGGCATGATATTCTGTACTTCGAACAACTTACAGTGATTGCCCTTTGTAAATGGTCATTATTCTGTGAAACGAATGTGTTCTCCAGGATACTTAGCTTCAATTTTGTCCTGGATTGCTGTGGATATTTCAATAACACTAGAAGTTGTGTCTTTTCTGCTCACTGGCTTTGTTCAAAGCAGCTTTGGCTTGCAGATGCACACAGATGTGTTTGTTCTTTCTTGTTCATGGCAGTAGATTTGCATCAAAACCTTGCTAGCAGATAGAAAGCATGTGAATTAATTGAGTGTATGAGTATGTGTACTTCCTTGTTCAGGATTTTTAAGCAATCTGAGACCTCTAATTAAACATTGCTGGCTTCTGGTTAGTCTTTTTTCCTTGTAGTTTTCATAGTATGTCATACGATTATTGGGAGTTCTTAAAAATTTACAACTTTATCAGAAAAAATGGATTTTCATATTATACTTTTAGATGTTTCATGTAAAACTATAGCACTTAGGATTTTTTCTCTCATTCTAGTAGCTCAAGACAATTCAGCCTTTAGGCTGTGGTAGTGTCTTTGATACTGTTAAAAATTATCCTTTCTAGACACACAAGTACACTTAGCATTAAAATGGAGAGCTGAACTACTGTTTATATTTTTGTCTGTATTAAGATGGGTGGTTAAGATACCCTAAAAATTGACCAGATGCTGAATTGGATGTCTTAGTTTGTAAATGACATTACTGAAAATCAGTGCTGGGAATTTTTTCACTTTGGTAGTGATAGTAGGTCCTTGGGTTCTAACTGTTCCTGTATACTTGTTTGAAACTGATACGGTGTCATTTTTCCTGTATCAGGAAAATAAAACAACAAAAAAAGTATGCATATTTAGGTAACGTGATGTGTCTTGTACATTGATTTTTTTTTTTTTTAATGTTTTGTAATCTCTCCAAGCCATCCCTTCAGAATATGTCTGGTAGTTGAATCTTCTGCCATACTTGTAATTTTTGACAACTCAACTTCCATTGCCAGCAGTTCTGGTGTAGATAATCACCTTGTTGGAGTGGCCAGTAATTTCTTCATGTAGTCATGATGACCTTGACTTTCAGAGGACATTGAACATGTGTCTTCCTCAGTGTGCTGCTGTGGTTGTCTTAGAGTACGCAGCATGCTTAGGCCAAAGTATGAAGAAGCTGAATAGTTCATCAGGGAGTTTCGCTAAGAGTTGCTTAGTTATTTCCTGATTCTTTTTTCTGGAGGCTGTCCAAACACATCCTTGTGTTGATTCTGGAGACATTTTATGCATTGTCAGATTCACTTGAACTTGCCTCTGAACTGTGTTTCCAGCTGTGCATTGCAGAAGTTGTGTTACCTGGATGTTTACTCAGAGAATCATAGAATCATTTAGATTGGAAAAGACCTTTCCATCTAGTACAACAGTCCATCTCTAAACCATGCAGAGTTCATCACTAAACTGTGTCCTTATGTGCCACATCTACATCTTATAAAGGAGTTAATTGGGTCCCTGCTAGTAACTGTAAGTTCCTGACAACTTGGCAGTGTTTCAATTTGTCATTCCAGTTGCTTGAAATACCGCTGCATTATAGATTCTGAAGGACTCTAATCCATGTAGCTTGTTCCTTTCCCAGATTCTTAATCCCCATCAGAAGAGACTGAGAAGGATTTGGTTGCTCCGTAGTTCCTGGAGAGAGATGCTCAATGTGTAGGTGGAATGAGGCATTTTGCTGGCCTTCACTACCGCAGAGGGATGTGCAGAGATGAGGCTGTACTGAGCACTGCATTTCCTTGTTCATACTTGAGGAAAGCTTCGTTATCTTGACAGCCGTGGCAGTATCTCATGGCTACCAACTGCTGTCGCATTGGCCAGTCCTTTGTGTTCTTGACGTGCTGCATCCAGACTTAGAAGGTCTGTTGTGTGGGCTTTCTGTCAGCTGAGGATGCTGAACTGCAGCTTCTTCAGTGTGGGCTGGTGTGGCTGAATGTACAGCAATGAGCAGGCTGTGCTCCTGTTCTTCACCCTCATCCATGCCCCACTGCTGCTGCTTTTTGGATAAAGCATCGCGATTGAATGGATCTGTGCAGTAATTAAAAGGTTGATTCTTGTGAACATTTTGTGAACTCACTGGGGAAAATGAAAAAACATTCATCTTGTTGGCTCCTGTTCAGAAGAATGGTGGCTGCTGTGCAGTTGTTTTTGCCTTGCTGTGTGAGCTTGGAACAAATGTCTCATTGTTTTGCTCTCAGTACTTGCAGATGCTAGGCTTGCACTGCTTACCACCGTTGTAACTTTTTGCTTGGCTGTTAGATACCTGGAGATAGCAGTAGTGCATGAGGGCTCCAGCTTGTGACTGGAGTTCTGGGCTGTAATCTGTCAAGGTATTGTGGCTTCTAATGTTTTCCATTGCCAGGGAGCTAAATAGTAGAAGTTCTGCTTTGTGACCACTTCTAATGCTGTAAGGTATGCAACAGAGAAAAGCAAGTAATGCAGAAACAGGAAAAAAGTTCATCTGAAAATGCAAGTACTTGAAAGAGAAACAAAATAGAAAACATGAAAGGTACTTACTGGTGTCTTACTGGCTTGGGCTGCTTGTTCTAAACTTGTAGGTGAAGAAGGTATCCACCCTTATTTGCCAAAGGCTGGCATGCTGGGGAGTGCTTCAGAGCTGCTGTCTTGCAGTACTGAGTGTGAGCTGGAGGGTAGTTTGCTGTTTATTAATTCTTGTTGACAGCTTGGACTTAATGGATACTTGGATACTAATAGAGGAAGTAAACTTAGTGCAAGGGTATGAAATGATGGGGTAGTATTTTATCTTTCTTTAAATGTTAACTCCTTTATTCAATTCACATTGGGTTTCTCTGCTTTGAGAGAGGGTTTGTATTGCCTAGATATAGGGGCTTGCTGTAGTGATGGGATGTTTGTATGATGGAATAGCCTTTCTCAATGGGTGTGGAAAAGATGAGCATATGGGGAAAAGGGCATTTGTTTGAAGAATTATATACATAAGCATTTATTTTTCTTACTTGTGCAAAACCTTCTGTTCTAGGTATTCTGTTCAAAGACAGTATCTGGTTGCTGTGTGACCCTTGCCCAGCAGGTCTTGCAGTACAGACTTTGTCTCTGATCTTAATTTGCTGTGGCTGGGTTTTAGTGCCTTGTGTTGGTCTTTACTTTCTGAGCACCTTTGGCAAGAAACCAGTGTATTGTGTGCTTGAATACTGCCTCAGACTGCTGCTTTTTAATAACAGTGCTCAAGGTTTTATGCTCTTGTTTGCCTTTTTCACTGAGTAGTCATTGGCTCTGTCCTCATCCCTCCTCTCTGCCTATCTTCTCCCTCTAAGAAATCATACTGCTCTCTTCAGCCTTACCCGTCACTTCTATATAGGTCATGTCTCATTCTACATATTCTCTTAATTTTGATTTCTCTGTCTGTCTGGTCTCAATGAGCTCCTGGCTATGCCATAATTTATTACAAGTGACAGATTTGGAGGAGGAGGTCCTCTGCTGTATCATATCTCTGACTATCGTACTGATAGCAGATGATGGTACTGTGACATTCCTCTGCTTGGGTGTTTTAAAAAAGTTCCAGGGTGGAGAAACTGACATGCTCTGCAAATTGTAAAACCCAAAGGAGTTTTTAAGTAACAGCTGCCAAACAGCTTTAACTCCTTACTTTCTTTCTTGGTTTGTATTTAGAGTGAGGAATAAAGTTAATGTTGTTTTTAATGAATAAAAATGGACCTTATTGTCAACTGATGAGAATCAGATGCTGACTTTTTACTGTGTGATTCTTTAAAGAGTTAAAACATGATAGCAAGAGTGTTAATCTAGCAAATGTCTTCTGGTCATGTTTTAAACCCAGCATGAACAAGCACGGATGTTTTTAATAGAAAGACAGATATTTAATTCCAAGAAATATACAGGTCTTATGCCAGAATAAATGCAGTTTGTGAGTTCATTTTTTTATTATTATTATTATTTTAGAATTATTTGACTTTCTGAGAGCTGTTATAGGCACCAGCAATAGCCTGTACTTGATTCTTGGATTGCTGATTTTTTTTTTTTTTTTTAAACTCTCTTTCCCTGCTGCTTTGGTCTCATAAGTCTACCTTGTCTGCTTTGCTTTCAGCCTGGAGCAGGAAGTTGCTACCTGCTGAACATGGAAGGCAAGTATTTGTGAGCTGAAAGTAAAGGGAGGCTGTCTCATTTCTCCTTTCTGGTGTGTGGAATGACTACTGCATGTTATTTTCAGAATGAGTAGCTTGGTCTGCATGGTTGCAGTTGGTGCTTGTATATAGAACAGAAGTGGGGACTAGGTGAAACTCCTTGGTATTATATTGTGGATCATACCAAGTGGCCCTTCTGCCCTCCGATCTGTGAATGTAATACTGCAGAAATTATAGGCAGTGTGCAAGATGTGCCCACAGCTCTCTTTGTAAGGAAAGGCAGTGAAGTGCAGCAATATGTTAACTTCTGCCTTTGACCAAAAATGTTTGGAACGCAGTTCTGAATATGACTCATGAACCGTAGGAAAGTGTAGGAGTGTGGTACTGGAACAGACTGGATTTTCATCTCTTTAGCAAGTACCTTGTAAGCATTTTTTGAATCTCACTGACCTCATCTTAAAACTGAGTTTTGTCTGACTTCACCATTATGAGTCAGAGGATGTTTCAAGGAATTCACTGTTATTAGTAATATTGTGCAAATTTTTCAATACTTTTTATCTGCCAGAGCAACTGAAACATTAAAGTCCATGAAATACAGCATTTTTCTGGCCTTTACTACCATGTGCATAGACAGGGTTGTAACCAAACAACTTGATCCATCTGGTTGAGTTCAGTGAAGGTTGCAGTTGTAAAATACCCAGTTAAAAAAAAAAGATAAATTTAAAATTTTACAAACAAAAGATTGGGCACATGGGGTCATTACCAAGAGAGATGCTGAAAACACTTAGCCATACAGAACCACAAGTGTTCAGAAAAGAAACCAAATAATTTTTATTCAGTTGGTAAATTTTATTCAGGTGGTAAGATAATTAGAACCTGATAATCCCTCATACTTTCCTTCTCTAGTATTATCCAAATGATTGTAGCTTGCACATGGTCCTATTTCTTAGAACAATAATATTTTAGACCATCTTGTAAAATTGAAAAATGGAGAGAAGCTTGCAGGCATAAAGATTTTATCCATTTCTCTGGGTTTTTCAACTTGTGGATACCTCAATACAATTGCTCTGACTTTAATTTTGTTAAGTTAATATTGAGATAAGTCAAAGGAGGGAAATAAGGATGGGTGTAATATCCATCAAATTGGGGAAAGGTAGGCATTGAAATAGTGGGGAGATAGGATCGCAGAATGGTTGAGTTTGGAAGATACCTACGGTGCAATCTCCCTGCTTAGGCAGGGCTGTCTAGAGCTGGTGGCCCAGGACTCTTTCCAGACATTTTTCGAGTATCTCCATGGATGGAGACTCCACAGCCTCCCTGGGCAGCCTGTGCCAGTGCTCAGTCACCCTCACAGTGAAAAAGTGTTGCCTGATGTTCAGAGGGAACCTCCTTTATTTCACTTGGTGCTCACTGCCTCTGTTCTGTCACTGAGCGCCCCTGAAAGTGCCTGACTCCGTCGTCTTTCCAGTAAAGTAGGAAGTGAGGAAAAACTGTGGCATATGGTATTAGCATGATTATGCCACATTCAAAGCTGGTTTTTCCAAGTTGTACTTGGCTAGAAGGTGCTGCTACCTTTAAGACCAGAAAGAGTAGAAAGACTTCTGTGTTTGAAAAAATTATCAAATTCTTACTAATTATTTTTTTTTCAGTAGAAGGATACCTGTCTGGGAAATCAAACCTTGCATGTTTCCTCAGAATTAATTCCATACCAGAGCCAAGAAGTGTACAGTATGCCAGGTTATTTTGAATAGAGTTCTATTGCTTTCATAGCATTTGTTGTTAAAATGCAAACAGCAATGATACAAGGTGAACTGCCAGAAATTTTGGATGTTTCACCTTTGCGTTTGGTCTCAGGAGCAATGATTTCACACTTCATCTGTCTATCCAGTGCTCTGGCAATGTAGAATTTAATATATACTGAGCTGTGGTGGTGCTCTGCTTGTATGCTTTTAGTGCCATATGTGTTGGCATCTATATTTTATTTGATAAGCAATTTTATAACATATTCCTTGTACTACTTCCTCCTTACAGTTAAAATATTACCATATTTTCCTTTCAGATCTAGCATAGTCAGCTTTGGATGTTGCAGCAGCTACTGCAAGATCCCTGTTCCACAGCTGGGATAACTTCAGTTGGTTTTCACCGAAACTGCTGAGCACTGTTGGTGCATGGAGTCACTGCCTGGCTGCACAGATAGGGATGAGGTGTGCTCACTTAACACTGCAGTCCTTCAGCTGGAGGAGTAATAATACTCAGATGAAGGATGGTGCTAGGCAGCTTGAGCATGGGCATCTGCTACTGATGTTTGTGATTACAGTTTCATGCACCTTTGGTATCTGCAGTGAGCAGCTGTGCTAGCAGTATTTGATCCCAATCAAAAAGCAGTCTTTTTTGCTTAATCAGAAGGAAATGTTATTTACCTATACAGAAAAGGTTGTCATAGCTAGCCTGAGCTCGCAGCTTGGTGTAGCCATGTGGGACTGTTTTTATTGTCTTGCTATCAGTTTGTGCCACCTGGCACAGCTCCATTACATTCAATTATTTTCCTCTTTTCCCAGAAAGGAGGAAACAGGCGCTTCAGGCCCTGAATACTCATCTACACATCACTGTGTGATGACTGGAGATAATAAATGAATTATTAAATGTTATTTTTTGTTTGTATAATGTTCATTCCTACCTACCTTTTGAACTACACGTGAACTTACTCTATTGTGCATTTTTTTCCTCATGACATAATTAACTTAGTTTTTGTCTAGTACCGATTGCTGTGTTCTTTTTTGAATTTCAGCTTTCCGTGATCTAACACTTCATCCCAGTACTTGTAAAACTCTCAAAAAAGGAGAAGAAAAAAGAGGGCATGGGAAGGGCTTGGGGAAGATTTCTTAATGTTTCTTACTCGAGCTGGTTGTTTGAAGGCTGGACTCTGACATCCGCAGGTTAATCCATATGACCTCCTGCCTTACCTTGCTTGAATTGCGTTTCAGTGTTGGGAGTTGTTTGTTGTTTCTTTTGGTTTGTTTTGTTAGGGAAATTGTCTGTCATTTTATAGTATTTTTGCTCTTTATTTGTAAAAGGTGGGAAATGTGGCAAAGAACATCCATTACTGTTCTAATTGTTTTTTTACAAAGCTGAGATTTTGATAGATAGACTGTTGCAGAAGCTATTTTGGATGTTTTTTCTCTAACATGTTAACATTGCACATAAGCTCCTGTTAATATTGAATGGGAAAATAGTGTTGTTCCTGTTCAGATTACATCCCCAAACCTGTGGTAACAAGTGTTTAATAAGGATCTTGCTTTACATTTGGCATTGAAAAATTATTTCTGTGTGACCAGACACAGTAGCCTGTGAATAGATGCTGAATATTTATATTAGTAGGTTTTCATTCACCTTTCTAATAACATTTATAAAGCTTTGATTTTTATAACAGTCTTTATAAAACAAAACAACTATATTACAGTACAAATTTGTCTGTTTTGGGACCAATAACATCAATTTCTGATGGAGGCTTACCAGCTCTTAGTTACAGGGGAAGAAAGAGATCCAAGAGTATTGGTCAGTCACAGGTTGTTTTATAAGACACCAAATAGAAGTAAATAAGACACCAAATAGAAGTAAACAGTGATTCTCTCTGCAAATACAGAAAGGACCTGTTTAAGGAAAGAATAACACTGGACAGTTTGGCCTTGAGAAAAGTATGCAGGTAAAAGAAGCAGCCATTGAGAAGTGGGGTTCTGGCAGGCAGCCAGTTGTGTGGGTGTGGAAGATAAGTAATTCCTTTTAAGACAGAACTTGAAAATCTTGACTTTTTTTATGATGCATGTTTCTTCTGGTAATAGAGGCCTGGATCTGACTACCCACAAGATTCCTTTACGTTCTTTATTCTAATTTAAAACGTTACTACTAAGAACAAGTGAGAAGAAGAGAAGCACAAAAAAATGTAATAATACAGTGAAGGTCCAGCTAAAATGTTTTTTCTTTTCAGTGGAATGCAACAAAAACCCCTGTTCTAAAAATGGCCTGAGGTAATTCAGTATTTAAATAAAAAACTAAAGCCAACACAAGAAGTGGAAAAAATGTACCTCTAATTTCTTGAGATTTACAGTTTCTTTTGTACTAGGGATACTGTTAGGAATTGTATGTCAATATTCCTTGGTAATTTTTATACAGATTACGATTTTCAAAGTAAGTTTTTCCATTCTTGCTGCAAAAGAACTCGTATTCAATTGAAAGTAGTTACAGTTTTATTCTCAGTGCACATGGAAAGTAATTAATGTATTAGATAAGGGATTGAAAGGCAAAACATAACTGCATTTCAGGGCTGATACAAATGACTATTGAATGTGGAAGAATTTGCTTTCTTGTTTGTGGTGGATTTGGTTGTTGTTAAAACACTCATACAAAACCACCACTGGATAGCAAGAGGAACTGAAAAGCCAAGGAAATTTGTAAATGCAGCTCCTAATTTTGGGAAGAATTAAATGTCTGTTAAATGCCTATTCTGTGATCTCACAAAGGTGTGACTGCTGCACACCTTTGCCTTTGAGTTGACGGAATGAAATGTATTTAATGGTGCCTGTGTTCTCCAGCAAATCTGCTTGCAGAACATTAGTCTGTGGGTTTCTTTGTGTGCTCATATTAGTGTAAAAGACTTGGGTGATAAAGCAGTGTAAGTTGAAGTTTTAAATAAACTGTCCATGTATTCTTACCACTTGGATAAGAATACAACAGTACAGAGAGATACTTTCATTTGGAGAGCTAATCGATGTCATATTTGGCTATAGTGTGATGTTTTGACCAACAATTGCAATAATTTAGAATTGTAGAACAATTGGATTCTTTTTTTGGTGCAAAATGTATGAAGTTTTAATGAAGCTCAGCTCATTTAGCATACAAATCAAATTGCTTTAGAGGGGAAGTGATCTGACTTGTTTCAAGAAGCTCGTAAAGCTGCCAAAATATGGTGATTTTTTTCTTTACCTTTCATAGTGCCAAAAATGGGACCTTGGCACAGGTATTAACTTGGGTACATCATGTTGCCAAGTTTTGCAGGAGAGCAACAGAAACCTCTAGCTTTTGTCGGTGGAAAATCATGATCTTGGAAATAGCTAATGGCAGTCTTTCCCTTTAGTATGTTGTACTTTGTCCCGGGAAATTTCAGTCCCCTCTGCATGCTCCTTTGCCTTTATTTCACATCCATATTTAAAATGTAATATTTTATTTTAGCTCAGTTTTTCTACATGCTTCTTAGTGGGAATTGTACCTTAGGTATTTTGTGAGAGTATTTTGGGTTATGGAATACCCGTCTTCACAAAGCCTCAGACAGAGCTAAGTCTGCCCAAGTTTATTGCAAATAATTATTTAGCTATTTTCAATAGTATTTAATGTTTTAAAAATTTTTTAGTCTAAGAATGTTCTGTTTTTAAATTTGGCTTCATTGTTTTTAGTTGGTACATTAGTTGTTAGGTTGTTAGTTGAAAACCCATCAAAGTGAAATTGTGGTAAAAGCAGACACCAGGCACAAGTTCTTTATCTGTTGTGTGGCCTTGTCTTGTGCCTTGCTTACTGCTCCAGTGTGGTACATACTATACCACTATGGCTTAACTGGCGAGTTGATCTTTTTCTGGATAGTTTTCTCAAGTATTTTCCTGGATTTTTTTTTTGTCAGGGGAGAGGGAAGGAGGTGGCACAGGGGAATGGATTGGGGTTTTTATCTGGTTTCATTTTCTCCTCTCTTTACTTAAGAATTTTGTTGGACCTCAGCAGCATACTATGCCATCCCATGGCTGTTGTGTCTATCTACAAGAAATGTAGATTTTTAACCTAGTTCAGTCTGAACACTTAAGAATTTTGTTGGACCTCAGCAGCATACTATGCCATCCCATGGCTGTTGTGTCTATCTACAAGAAATGTAGATTTTTAACCTAGTTCAGTCTGAACAGAGCAATTTTTTGTCTGAAAAACATCCACCCCCCATCCCCAGTAAAATGGATATGGGAATTATTTCCTGGTTATCTAAATAAGTCACTCATGGGGGGTTCCTTGATAACCATGGAACATCTTACAGCTTATATGTTGTGAGCACCTATTCTCACCTGCCAAAATGTGGAACTGCGTAAGAAAAATGAATATACTGGTATTTCTGCATATGTGAAAATTGGGGTACAATTCCACTGTTCTTGGCCCCAGCCACTCACCTGCCTTTACCAGCATTTGGCTGTGCTAGGACCATCACTGCCCACCATCACACCATGTCAGTGACTTGATTTGGGTTAAAAAAAATTTATCCTTCCCTTCTTAATTAAGTTTTTTAGCTAGAGTCTATTAACCAGCCCATATATATAAATATGTATATAAGTGCAACTGTAACCAGGATAAGTCTCTTCTGGAACCACATCTGAAGAGCGTCTCTTCTTGCACCCACTGGAAAACTTTCATCTCCATTAGTTCTTTTGAAATTACTTTATCAAGTACAAGTGCTTGACAGACGGAGCCCCATCTGTCATTATATCATTATCTGTTGTATTTCTAAATTTGCTCTCACTCGTAGTGCTTGTGAGGATACTTTGACATTGTTCTTAATTGTTCCTTGGCTGCTTGCAGAGTTATAACCTTGAACAATGAATTAACTCTTGGACAAATGCATGATGTATTACACGATTTTATGTAAGACCAGGCACTATGCCCTATCCTTTACTCTTTTACTTTCATATATGTATGTTACGTAACTCTTTTTCTTTTTTTTTTTTTTTTTTTTTATTAGACTGACTGTCACTTTTTTGCCACGGTCCACAGTATTGAGGCAATGCTGAAGGCAAATACCACGTTAGATACAGTAGTAGCCTGATCTGGTGTGGCAAATCCTTTCATTCTTGAATTTTTTTAACTATATCTGGTAAAGTCTGATTAACTTGACCAAACCACAGAATAATTGTTTGTTTTGAGGCTGAGTGTAGATTAAGCTGTGTCTGAAAGTAAAAGGGTGTATGGCCTTTGGGAATGTCAATATAATGGTTTAATCAGGTGAATAGGTTTAATTATTTCAGTAGTCACACTAGTAAACTGCAGAACCCAGTAAAAGATAATGCAGTTTATAGGATCACTGGTTTGAGTTCAGCCCATATACATCATTCAGGAGTCTCCGATCTGTAAAGTAATATTTGCAGCTCCCATTAAAAAAAAAAAAAAAACCACCCAAACTGCCTGAAGGCACATTTTAGTGGTTCAGCCTCATTTCCCAGCGTTGATACTTGGTTTTAGTCAAAGCACTGACTGAGTTCTGTCACAGAGGATCTATCAGGTGCACTGTACCTACCCTCTGGCTCCAAATAACCCTAAATTTGTGTGGCTAAAACCCATCTCAAACACAGAAACAGAAATCAATGGGTTAGTCAATTCTCTGCCTCGCTTGTTGTCAGTTAAAGGACACTGCACCCTGTGTTGTAGCAGGGGAATAATTGGGATATGTTTGTTTTTTGAGGATAATACAGTCCTGTTTTTCAAAAAGTTCATTCAGTAGTGGAGTTGGTTCACTTTTATATTTTGTGTCATTGTTGATATCTTAACACATATAAAATGACTGGCTAGTTAAGAGACTCTCCGATTTTAAGTGGTTAGTTGAGGAGGTTGATGGCAATTCATGCTCCATTGTGGATGCTGCCTTTGCTGTCAAGATACAACTTAACCACGCTTGACAGTGGCTTACATTGAACTTGATTTCAGACACTCCTAGAACTGCCTGGGGTAGTTTTCTGATTAGACAGTTTTCTTATCTTGAGAAAAAGCTCTTTTCAAAATTCTTATGGCCCAAGAGGCTACAACCTTCCTCTCACTAGAACTGTGATGTCTGGTTGTCTTTTTAGACCAGCAAATGTGTTCATTTTGTGCTCTTTCCAACCTGCTGCAGATATATTCCTTGGCAATATTACTAGATTATGGAAAAGTTGATATTTAATGACAATAAAGTAACTATCACAACTTACCGCAGGAGGTAAATCTGTGCAGTAGACACCTGAGGAGTATGGGTGCAATCAGCACCAGGGAAGCAGCAATTTGAGTAAACCCAAAGACCAGCTTGACTTTTTGCTGGTTTTTTATGTAAATGATATTGCTAAGATGTAGGGGGACAAAAAGCTGATAGTTGGGCATTAGGAAAGAGAGGAAATATATCTTTCTCTTGGGAAAAAATGAAGTAGCTTTAGACCAAGTTGGAATCTCATCTGGTAGTTTTTGAAGGTCATCATGCTTCAGTATTTATAGCAGGTTTCCTCCCCTACACACACATATGCTCACACTCGCTCTTTTTAGCAACAAGCCAAGGCTTGGAAAGAATTATAACCAGCATTCCCGAATCCAAGATGGAGACCTTTCCTTGTAGCGTTACTTTCTGTAAAGTTGAAGAATTGTTACACATGATCATGAGGCTACTAAAAATATTAATGACTTTACTTCAAGTGCCTATAAATATTAACATTCCTAATGGAGTTTTTCTCCTCCTATCCAGACAGTATAGTCATATTCCAATAGCATTGATAAAGTTACAGAGCAAGAGAGATACTGAATGGACAACTCTGCAGACCCTCCAGATCTTTCTAACCAAGCTTCCTTTAGAGAAAAGGACCCCCTTAATGGTTAATTTCTTTGATGTTATCCTTTCTGTGGGGTGTGGTGCCTAATCTAGAGTCCCAGAATGGGTGGCATCTGTGTGCTATTGCTGAAGGAGCTTAGAACAGTTCCGGTACAGCCACGTATGACGTTCTGTCCATTACAAGTTAACATTCTTATAATGCCAGTTAGGTTTGTACTTACACAAAATCAGTGTCTTGGAGAAAAAACGTGATTTTAAAAAATGGGAAAGCAATCAAATTACACTTCGAAATTCTGTGTACTTTGCTTCCATGTGATAATTGCATCAGTGCGGTTTTCCAGTGGTGTGTGCCAGAGGAGCTTTCTGTCCTCAGAAGAAAACTGTGTACATTTGTTCTTTTTGTCCCCCTCCCCAGCCCAAGGCACAAAGGCAGATGGGGGTGAGGGTTGAGGGCTGTAGTATTCTTGTATGTTCTATACTCAGGAAAAAACATCCCTTCAGTCAAATGTTCATGCAGTTACTTGGGAACATTTTCTGAATATTTAAATTTGCTCTTTCTTCACTCATGTAGCTTTTTCTCCCTCTGTTTTCCCTGAGTAGGCTGTCTGAAGTCATGTGTACTGTGTATTTTATAAATGCAGACTAATGTTGTTAGTAAGCCTTTTCTCCGTTCATCAAGGAGGTCTAATTGAAGGCATGCATCGAATAACTTTCCAAATATTTACCAAAATTATGGATTACCAACATTTCGGTCATTTACTCTAATGCTTAAATTGACTAACAACCTAAAGGACACAGAAACTATGGTAGTCATCTAAGCCAATTTAAGTTGGCTGAATGTGAAAGATTATAGGTAGTATTGGAAAAAACACAATGGAGCAATGTGGGTTTGTTTGATTTATATTGTTCTTGATAGGTAAGTGGTGCTGTGTTTGCATCATCACATTCCCTTCTTGCTTTCTTGTATCATGTTGACTTGTGAGCAACCACATTTTTACATGAAAGTAAACATTTCATTGCTCTTTAAGTCCTGTTTGTGCAAAGCATGCTTTTAATGAGCATGGGCATTTAGCTGTAACAGATTGAAAACAGGACTCTCACAGTAGAAGAATTTGTATTTTGAAAGCTTGCCCACTACTATCCTTTGTTTATGACGCTGTGGTAAATTAATGCACTGTTACAGCTCTGGCTTCTGCTTGTGGTTGGGCTTTTTTGGTTGTTGTTTGGAGGGGAATTGGCTGTGTTTCAGGTGATACATCCATTATATTCGTATATAGGAACTGTTAAGTAAGATACTTTCACCTTCAACTAGCATTTAATGTGTATGTTAAATGTCAAAGGAAATTGATGTGCAAACAGTCGTTAGGAGGCATCAGGAAGGAAAGCACTCAAAGGAGAAATGGAATCCAATTGATTTTCAAAAGTGGCTTGATGAAGATGTTTTCTGTTAACTATAGAGAAAAAACAGATTGCTTTTTAAACCAGTTTCCAGGCTGCTTTAGTGTTCTGTCTTTTCCATAGAACTCTTCCACTGTGTTTTCTTCAAGTACATCTTTTAGCAAGCTCTCTGTTCCAGCGTGGTTTAGAATAAGATAACTTACTGCAGCACAATTTGAATGAGGTGTTTCTTGCTATATAAAACTGTACAGCATCCGCTCTCCTTTCTCTTTTAAACACAGTGAACAGTGGGCAAAAAACCACACGGTTTCAATATATGGGAGATCTCAACCTTCTTCATTTTTAGATGTAATTAAAGGTGAGGTGAACATATCAAATGCAGGAGTCTTAATTTTGTAGGCAGGTTTTTTTTGTTACCAGTGTGTTTGTGGATTAACTTAATGGAGATTCCAGGAAAGCTGGAATTTTGAAACATTTGAAAACTATAATATTACTTAATTATCCATTTGCCTTGGATAATTTTTCTAGAAAACTATGAGAGTTTTATGCATTTTTTTCACCTTCATAGTGGTATCAATATTGATACCAGGCTGATTAAGTACATTTTTAGCAGCTTTGTAGTGTTCAGAAAGCAAAGAGATAATACCACTGAAGTTTAAAGATCGCTTTGTGAAATGGCTCTAAACGGACAAATAATAATTTGTTGTCTTTGACATCTGTTAAATAAATGAATACAGCTGAACTTAATCAACTAAAGGGAATGCTGCTCCATCAGTCTCCTTTTCCCTTTGCTTTTCAAGTACTCCTTGGAGAGACAGTTTGACCATAAACTTTTTTCCAATTGCCTTGTGGTTTTTTTGCATAAATCTTCATGTAGGTATATGTAATGTTTTTCCATCTCAGTTTTAAACTAGTATAGGTGTATAACTTGCTTGCAAATAGAAGTACCAAAATAAGCGTACTGTATTCTGCATTGTCACTGGAGAAATACTGACCTTTCCTGAAGGTGTTGGATTTGAATGCTTCTGGCAACATAAAACAGATGATGTAAAATCCCTCATTATGTCTCTCACTGCAGGACTTTGACATTCTTGGAACTCTGTCTGATAATTGCAGCACTTTTGATCCATAAAGAAAAGAAGCCAAAGTAAGATGAAAGGTCTGAAAAGCAAGTCAAATGCCAGGGAATAGCAATCCTGCATGGAGCAGTCCTGTTGCTTTCTTGTGGTGGTGGAATCTGCAGAGCCCCTGAGGAGCTCCAGTCATGGGGAATGACCTCAGTAGACCTGGAGGTCACCAAGGCCATTGTGGTACAATCGTCCTGCTCCCAGCACTGTCTGACAGTCACCAGGATGTGGTGTCTCTTTGGCTAGGGGGAAAGGAGACTCTTCACAGAGCTCTGCTCCTCTGTCACTGTAAGATTTTGCATCAAGGTAATTTTTTATAAGTGGACATGCTGTGCATAGATGGTGATTCCAGCAGCCATACCACATTATTATGTCTGTTCCGACATATTTCAATTCTTAAACGTATTACGTTCATATAGTGGTAAATAAATATTCCCGATTTTGAGCTACAACTGGAATTTGCTAGTCCTCAAAATATCAGGTACAGTAGCTTTTTGCTTGCCATAGAATTAAACAACTACCAAATTGAATGGCGCTGAACTAAAGTGTCTACAACTGTAGTATGATTAAGGCCTTTCTGATTGGGTTTCTTAGCTTGGTATTAATACCAGATGATAGATTATTCCAGCCCTGAAGCAAAGCCCACGTGAAGTTAAAACTGTGATTTCTTCATTTAACTGCAAGGAAGTTAGTCCTCACTCTCCTTTATGCCTCTGAACCAGTACTTCTGTTAAAGAGGTAATGCATAAGAAGTGTAATGCATAAAACCCACAAAGTTTTGTAGGAAAATAGTCACCCAAGTAAGAGACTACACTGAGGCAGTGAAATTAAGTGATTACTCTGATTTTCAGAAGTTTTAGTTCTAGCTTGGCTGAAGAAAATTAGAAACTTCCCATTGTTTCCTTTTTAATAAATGTCTCATCGTAGACATTCTTTCCTTCTCCTGTGTGAAAATACAATTTTGAGATAGGCCACACGGTAGTATCATTAATAAGTGTAAACTGTATGAGGGTGTATACTAATAAAATGTGTTGGATTCGTGTGGTGGCCAAGTTATGCTCTGTCTGTGGCATAGAGTGTGACAAAAGCAGTGGGCTTTTAGTGAGTGTTCTGCTGTTACCTTCCCCTCCCTATGAGCACAGGAGGGGAACTGCTGCTTTTAAAACACCACCCACAGGTTGAATTTTCTACATTACAGAATTTCAGCAACCTATTATCTGTTTCAGTAGCTGTCGGGTTATTGACTGTTAACGTTTATAATGCAAAATGAAAAACTGTATCATTATAGACTTGTCAAAAAGCTGCAAATCTACCTGAAGTTAAAAGACCAAAGTGTAATTAGATGTCTCAGTGATCTGCACAGCCTTTCTTTCTCCTTCACTGTGTTTTTTTTTTTTTTTTCTGTAAAGTGAAAAGAGGCAGCTGCATCTTTGCAAAGCAATCCCAAACCCCAATAACAGTCTTTATTTTCCACTGAGATGCTGTGTAAGTTTGTACATCTTTGAGTCAGCCTAAGGCCGGGCTGAGAAAACAGTCATCTCCTCAAAGAACAAGAAAAGTCAGGAGTATTTTTCTTGTCTAGTCTTATCTATGCAGGCAGGAGTGTGTGTGCATGTGTTTGTTTTAAGACTGACTGAGGGGAAGAGCCTCAAATTGTGCTTTGTCTCTGAGACCCAAGTGTGATGAGTCCACAAGACGGTAGAAGAGTGGTGCTTGGTTCCTCATCTACTGCTGGATCTCTTGGTTTCAGTAATACAAGGAAATCTGTTTTCAGCACTCCCACACGATGGTTCCTGTGTTGCTGTGGCAGCAAAGCAGGGTGAGAGTTGGCTTCTGAAACAGGCACACAAGGGGTTCTGCAGTGCAGAAAACAAGGCAGCGATTAGTGCGTCACCAGATTCCTGCTTGTTCTCGCAAAGAGGTTGTCATCGTCAGCCCACTCAGCCCTTTGTGAGCCTTCTTGAGCTGGCTTTGAATAAAGAGGCATTGTGAACGTACTTGCCAGGCAGTCAGTCTTCCCTTCAGCACAATGAAGAAATACTTCTATGTGGTCACCACTCAGGTCATAAAATATCAAGCTCTTATCAATTTCTGTTTTTTAAAAACAGCAAAAAAACCACCACCAAACAAAATAAACCAAAAAAAGAAGTTGATAGAAACATCAATTTCCTGTAGCATCTTTGTCCCACTTCCTGGAGGGGAGCAATGTGGGAAAGAGCACTTTGGCTAGACATGCCGGTTTCCTTGGCATGAGGAGTGTTGAGAACTGAGAAACTTTTCCCATGTCTGACTGTAGTCTATTCCTTCAAACTCCAGGAGTGCTTGTCATCCTTTCTTCCTTACAAAACTTTAGCCAGTCACCTTCCCACCTGCCTCTATTTCCAAGTCTAGGCAGGACCCAGGCTGGAAATGGGAGAGGTCTGGTCACTTGGTGAACTTCACAGCCCATTTTACTACATTACAACTATTATGAAAGTGGTTTTCTTGGAATCGAGTTTCATACACATCAGATGATTTACAGATCATCTGTAAATGTATCTGATCAAACCAGATGTAAGAATAATTTTAAATACCGTGCTTTTTGTGGGTTTTGAAGTTCTTTGGTAAACTATGCATTTATTGTGTGTGTTCTGTTTAAAAACACAGGTTGATTAAATCTTCATATTGTGGTGTATAAAACTTGCATTAATCTTTGTTTATTAATAAGCTATCCTCACCAATGGCAGTTGTGAATCTCTCAAAAATCCCAGTATAGTAAAAGCCAAAATACTGCAAAGGAAGCTTATGAGTCTATAGAAGGTAGATACTATACATAATGCTATTCACACTTCAGGTGCTGTTGGCCTTGGAGATGTTGTCCATGTGCTTGAACCTTAAAAATTTGCTTTTCTGGGTGTTCATTTATGGTGGTCTATCAGCTGGACATGAGTACGGTATAGAACTAAACAACCACCTGGTAAACCCTCTTTATTTTCTGCATGGTCTCTGGTACTTCACAGTAAAATTATTGTAGTGTTAAGAACTGTATTCTTCCTGTACTAACCTTTGAACAATTTACTACTAGTTTGCTAGATGTATGAAGGCACAGCGATCAAAAATAGCCTAAACCTACACTCCAAATGTTGCTTGACTTTTTCTGCAAGGTATGCTGATGTCACAGGAGCATGGATCCCTACAGCCTTTGGAATCATGGAGGTGTATATAGACTACTCACAAAATTTCATTTTCTGGACTTGCTAAAGCTTGTGACTTCTGAAGTAGCTGAATGTGCAAGTGAGAGTCCTACAGCTGTCTGTTGCAACAGCAGTGAGCATTCCAAATAAAACTATTGGAAACTTCTTGTGTAAAAGCTAGCAAGTATTTTACTGTCCACAAGGAACATAATTAAGCTGATTTTAAAAAATAAAAATAATCTGTAGACATTTAACTTCAAAGGAATCCACAAAGATTTTTGGAGGCAAGGCAGGATATAAAAAGCAGCTATGACACACATTTTGCATTTAAGCATACTATTTTACTAGTTTTCCCTTTGGACATTTTTAGGTATTGCTTTGTATCTGTTTGCTGATGTATATAGATGTCCTCCACCACTGTTCATCTCTCCTGAGTGACAAATCTTTTCCATTTGACTTCTTTTTTCATTTTTTTTCCCCATAAAGAATTGAGCAGATCGTCTTCTAGCACTTACGTCACTACTTAACCTGTGGTTTGCTTAAGTGTTTTCAAGAGCCGTGCTAATGTTAGATGCCTTTCTGATTGCAGCTTGCTCTGGTTTTATCTTGCAAGTGTCCCAGATGCTGAGTGCTGTCACACAAGCTATGCCAAAGAGGAAGAGGTTCACCATGTGCTTTGCAGTTCTGGGTAGGGTGGGACCCAGCCATTTCAAGCAAGCTGCAGAATTCAGAGGGATGGCATATTCCTAGGTGTCCTCCCAGCACGGCGCTGGGCTGTGTTGAAGCAGTGCGTACAAGTCCCAGGGCCAAGGTGTTTCCCTGGATCCCATAGCACAAGACTGGAGTTGCTGTTTTGCACAGCTCAGGTGGTTTCGGGGCATGCTGTTGGATATTCCTTCCCCTGCCCCCACTATCCTGCTGCTGGTTTTGATGCTTGTAGGGTGTGAATTCAGTGCTGGTGTGAGTTGCTCTGTGCCTCTGAGGGGACGGGTGTAATAGTCCTGCAAGCCCCTGAGCTGCATCACAGCACAATGTGTGGGTAGGCAAGTGTTTGTATCTTAGCTTGTCTTGACTGCTGTAACAGGAGAAAGCAGAGTCTGGGATTCTTTGGTCTCCCCTCCCCACCTCAGCTCCTTGCCAGCTGGCTGACAGCCCTGAGGTGGTGGGCTGAGGGTGGTATCTGTGTGAGGGAAGAGGCAGAAGTGACCCATATGCTGATGCTGGAGTGGAGCTGCCCTGCTTCTGTGACCTGGCTCTGTGACAGCTGCGTACAGCCCTTGCACCAAAGTGTCTCGGCGTGCAGCAGTGATGTACTTACTCCGCAAATCAAAGCGAGCGGCTTGAAATACTCCACTTCTCCTCCCTTCCCCCACCCAACACCCCCATACCCAGGGGGAGATGATACTTTGCATATACAAAGCCCACATGTATAGGAGGATCTTAAATTTGAGCACCCAGCTGCTGTAATAAATAAAATGTAGCAAATTATCCCAAAGAGAAAGGAGAAATGGGAGTCAAAGGCCAGGGTATTGTGGCCCAAAGCAGATGTTGTCAGTATCTTGAGTGGACGTGCTGGAAGGGGAGTGAACCTTGGATGATGTCAATGAAGTGCGTACACCCAAGGCTGGGGGATGGGGCACCTTTCCCAGCAGAGCCCCTGGCTGTCGGTGGGGAACGCACGTGTGTGCTGCCCCTGCTGCCTTACACTTTCGTCCCAGAGACTTTGGCACATAAGGAAAGTGGAGTGATGGCTGTATCAGTGAGCAGGGCCTGTGGCATCGTGTAGGTGTTAGTCTTTCACTGCTGCACCAAGGAAAAGTTTTCTCTGCACCTTGCTTCTCTGAATACTTTTGGATCACTTTTAAGGCCAGTCCGAGTAAGAGCAAATAGCAACAGTCAGTCTAGAGCTGACAGGAATTACTGGAATGTGATAAGGACTTAAAAAGGGAGGAGAGTCCAGTATTCAGGGAGAAAAATCCATTTATAGGGTTTTTTTTAAACTCCAGGAAGATGGAGGGACAACATCTGTGAACCTGTGACTTTCCTATAAGCATCTGTCCTCACTCTCATTTCCCTGTTGCAGTGAATGGAGATTGTCCACCTCTTCCCCAGTCTTCCTGTCCCCTCCAATTTTACCTAGGCTGACAGACATGGCAGGTAACCAGGCAGGCTCCCAGCTGTGTGTTAGCTATGTGCCTCTCGTGTTAAGGTCCATTTACTCCCCCAGCTCAGCCCAAAGGCCTTTCCTTTCACAAGGATACATTCACTCATCTTTTTTTATCTAATAGGAGGTGAAAGTCCCACTGAACATGAAATACTTTGCCGATTCTCTGCAAGCTACAAAACTGTTAGAATAAATTTATTCATAGGTTTTCACTTAACTCATACAAAAGCCAGGTGCTGCCCTCTCTTCGTTACATTTTCACTCTCTGTTATTGTACAATTTTTCTTTCTCTGAGTTTTCAGAGTCCTTTTCCTAAATAGAGTATGTGGCTGTTTCTTAAGAAGCCTAAACCAAGAGGCAAGCTCACTGCCATCTTAATAGACTTCCTTCATCATTCACCAGTAGTTATTAGTCTTTTTGCTTTTGTGGATCCTATTTAAAATATATTTAAAAATCTAGTAACAGTAAAAATGGCCATATAACACTGTAAGCCTCATGACTTGCTCTTTTTCAGGTGTCATTTGTGACCTTTTTGATGTAATCTATAGGTTCAAGGGCCTTGTATGGAGCCTGAAAAAACTGCCACGGAAGGGGAAAACCAAACCAGCCTGGCCGGTGATTGCTTTCTTCAAAAGGGAGTGGGTCAAGACCCATCTGTTAACTGTTGCAATTGAGTGATGGGCAAGAGCAAGTGGGGCTGCCCACACAAAATGACAGGAAGATGCTGCTTTTGTGTGAGTCTGCTGGAACCTGCATGCTCACCCTGGAGAAAGGAGCTCCAGAACTCTGCCATAGCAAGGAGCCTGCTCACTGCTCTGGCCTTCATGATCACACCATGTTTCAGATATTCAGCATATTTGCTACATGCTTTAGGGCTTCTTTTAGCTCTGGGTTTGACTGATTTGGCAAAAAGGTTTGGTAACTTCACAAGTGAACTGTTACAGCTGCTGGAATCAGTGTGCCTGCTGTCACTGCAAGTGATCTAAAAAGGATGCATATTTTCAGAGGGACCTTTTTGGGGGGAGAAGTAGCAAGCGTTGAAACAAAGTTGTTGAAAAATGAGAACTGTTATTTTAAAAAGTAATTTCAAATTTCAGTGCATTTTGGAAAATTAACTTATGAAGCCTGTTTTTCTCTGCATGTTGGTATAGTCTCATGTGAAACTTGGAATGGTTTGTCCTAAACTGTTGCAGAGAGAGCCAAAGTAAAGTACATGTGTTTTGCTGTTCCATTTTTTAAACTGGGGCAGGTCTGCTACTTAAATGTATTTGCTACCACTGCTACTTAAATAAAATGAAGTTTAAACAAGACATACTGCTCCAATGTAAATCAATTTATTTCAGGTTATTACAGTTAATTGCATTTAGCAGAGCTTTCTCTGTTTCCTTTTAAAAAAATGTGTATTAGTAAGTGATGGAGCATGAGAATGGCAGGACAAAGGTACCTAAATATGAAGCAAGGTGTTTCACAAGCAGTTCTGCAGATTGATAGCTGAGGGTCTAAATATGTCACCTTATCCAAGTTATTTCAGCAGTAGGTCACCAGGCCAAAGAGATGGCAGTTTTTAAGCCAAGCGAGTCTTTAGCACAAGAGCAGGAGGTAGCCCAGACCAGGATTCCTGGGTGAGACCCTCAGGCTTGAGCATGTTCTTACGCCGCTCCAGGGACCTGGGCTGGGGAGGATGCTGTGCAATGGCTCTGCCTGCCAGAGGATTCCTGACTTGGAGTGCAGCTGCCTTTCACTGCAGACCCTTTCTGCATGTGATGTAGCCTGGGCAGCAGAAAAGGGAAAATTATCAAGGTGAAGGCCACATCTTCAGACTCCAGGCTTTGTTACTGCAAATGTAACAGGCAGTCCCCAGGGCACTTTGCCAGGAAACCCCTCTAATTTGTGGAAAAGGATAGGCATGGTGCAGAAGTAACTTATGGCCTGCAGAGCCATCTGCTTCTGCCACTGTCTGTGTTGACAGCGAGTTTAGCACTGCATCCCTAAGTGTATCATGAAATCTCACCCGTTCTGCTTCACAGTTACCTATTTGATTTTCTAAGAGTCCTTTCTACCAAGGGAATTGGAGCAGTGGCTCTCAAAAACACTTTGGCTGAGGTTCCTAGTTAAAAAGAGATTTTAAGAAATTCCACCCACTTCACTGCAATTTTAGCATGGCAGTAACAAAAATGAATTTCTAAACCAAACTCCAAAGTAGGCAGCAGTGTTTTATGTGTAAGCATACCCATTGAAAAGAATATGAAATGTATTTTGCCTGGCTTTGGTATTGCAGCCAACTTAAGAATCATCATATTTCAAAGGAGTAGCTATACACTATGAGTCGCTGTACTTAGCTGAATTATTATCTTGCTGCTTTGTGCTATTTGAGACCCCAAGCATTTTGGGCTCCATGTGAATGTAACTACAAAATAATTTCAGCAAAATTTTAATAAGCGTTTCATGGCTAGAAAGATGAACTTAAAGTGCATATATTAAAAGTTGTTTCATTCACATTCGCTGGTAATAATTCTTACTTGCTTCAATTTTTCTTTTAACTACCCACTCAGATGGGAGTATCCGATTGAATGCTCCAAAGCTGAAGTGAAAATCCTTCTTGTTCACCTTGAACATCTTAGCATTAGAGTAACTCTGCCATTTCTGGGAGAAACTTGAGTCTGCAGATAAGCTGTTTTAAGTTGCCATTTAAGACAATTGGATTTTTAATTACTTTGTTTCTCCTATATTGCATCTACATGTATATGGGTACGGGATGTTAATGTGTCTGTAGAATTTTATTGTAACTACTTAGAATCAGAACTGTCACTGTTTTGCTGTGGTGTTTGTTGCTGATCCTGTGCTAGAGCAGTGGACCCAAAGTCCTTTTTTCTTTATAAACATCTAAGGCAACTGAACTGGTTGTTGGCATCCTCGCAGCAGACCTCTGGTTCCTACAGGATGGGTGCTGCAGGGTTTCCTAACCTCTCCACTTCCTATGCTCTTTAAAGGGGTGCATATTGTGCTTGGCCAGCTGGTGACTGGAAATCTCCATTGTGCTGTTATAGTAGCACAAGGCTAGCTGGGAATTCAGACTGACTTTGAGCAGTAATAGCGATCTACTGTCCTTTTCCCCCTTCCCTTAAGTAATTTTGCAACCTCAAGAGAACAACTGACCACTTGGGTTGTCAGACCTGTTGTTGAAATAAATAAATCAGCCTTCCTGTATAACTGCGTGCTGCAGATTATGAGTGTATACACACACACACACACACACACATCCTTTGGGTTGTGTGAGTTGGGTTTTTTTTTACAGACTCTTAGTGTGAAGAGGAGCAAAAAAAGTATAGAGCAGTTTTGGTTTAGAACATATGCTCAGCAAAGCAGAAAGAATACCTTACTTTTGTATTGTGGAATGTTAATTTCCCAGATCTCACGTCATGTTGAAATTATGTGAACTTTAAAATTAAATGTATATTAATTTATAGAAGTGAATGTCAAAGTAATACAAAGCATGAAGTGATATTGAATATGTTGCTAAAAATTGGTATTTATAGATTTCCTACAACCGTTATATTCAAGAAGGAAAGATGGGGAATCTGTATCTCTATTTTACATGTTTACAAGAAGCTTAGCACTCCTGTAATACTCACTGGAATTGTATTTATGACTAAATATGGTAGAATATGTTTTAAATTTATTGGGCTGGTTCCTTTAAAGTAATGATTAACTGCTGAATACTGTAATTTTTCTTAGCGGTTCCTTTGTAAGTGTGAGAACAGAATAAATTACAAATGAACAAAGAGGAAATATCCCTGCGTGAACTACATGTTTTCTTAACTTCAGGAAAGTATCTGTAAACTTGGTTTTTAAATGGGTTTCAGGGAAGTGATGTGGACTGGTACTGTCAAGGAAACTTTTAAGTAAATACTGTAATTTTTAGTTTGATTAGCTGTACCTTGTGTTTTCAGTTTAACTTAGCATACGTGTGTGTACATACATACATGAACCTTCTATCCACTAATTATAGAACTTCTAAGGCTGGAAAAGATCTCTTAAGATCATCAAGTCCAGTCATTAACCAAACACTGCAATGTTCATCACAAAACCATGTCCCCAAGTGCTAATATTATATTTATTCTGGGCACAACATATAATAGAGAATACTTTTCCCTTTTAGAAGTTGATTATTGGTCTCATATCTCCTTTTTCATTTGCATCCCAGCAAATTCCTGCAATGCATCCTGTTAATGCAGCTTCTGTGTATAAGTTTAGCCTCTGTATGATTCGGGTATTTAGAAAGGCCTTTCTCCTGCTTCTCCTGTAAGCATTGTTTGCACGCAGTAGATCACTTTCCAAACATACAGCTGTTTGTTTAGGCCAGTATAATAATACTTCATAATGCTTGCTTAATGCGTAGACTAAGTGGGCTACAAAATATTCATGTTGCTGTCTGTGCCAAGGAAGTAGAGTGTGCTGCTGGAATGTTTTCAGTTCTACGTATCTGCTTGTAAATGGGAAAGTGTCCTTATTTGTCAAACTGAAAACCAGCAGCCCTGTGTGATAGTGTTATTTTTAAACTGATGTGTGTTTTGTAGCACAAGTATAAGAAACAGACGAGGTAAAATGGAAGAATTTGAGGGATTCTGTGCTGAGGGAAAGAGCTTGAGCAGAGTGCTATTTTCAGCCATAAATACCTATAATGGGCTTATGCCAGAGTAAAAGCAATAACTCTTTTTATGTTGTCAAATGGACAAACTAGTAAATAAATATGAGCATTTTCCAGAAACTTGTACACTCTGACAGGGCTCCTTTAGGTAGGCCACACGTGTAATATCAAATCTACTTATTTCAAGGTATGTTTAACATTACGTGCGAAATTTGATTTAGCAAAATGATGAAAATTATGCCAAAATCACAATGCTGATGTAATATGTACTTTGTTAATGTGAAATACAGTAACAGCAATAACAGTCTCTACACCAATATGTGGTACATGTTCTTGGTCTCTGTAATATGCTCACCATCATGATGTTGGCCATCACCAGCTGCTGAGAAGGAATACACAGGTTGAAACCAGCACACAGCTATCTTTGATTTTATTTATTTATGTTGCTAATTGTTCAGTTCTTACATGCTTTCCTGGTCTGAGCCATGTATATATGCCTTCCCTGTGCTAGTTTGGGAGACATTCTCACTTTCTTAATGAACTTGGAGAAAGATTTGATCCACTCAGCTGTGGTGTAGTCAGTTGATTCACTCAAATGACATAGCTGTTCATCTAACACAAAGGCCACCCTCGGGTGCCATTTGTGTTGAGATACAGTCAGCCCTGTTTGCAGCAGCTGGGGTCAGTCCCACCCTGCATTATTCCCTTAGCTTCAGGGCACACAGCCCTTGCCCATCTCCTCTCAGCCTTCCGCTGCCATTTATTGGCCAGTCACAGCATTTTACATCAAGATTGATCTCTTAAGTAGAACAGATAATTCACTGATCTGTTTGATCAGCTGTGATTCATTGGTTTTTTAGCATTTTGATTCATGAACCCCAGGAGTCCTTCAGCAGTGTCATCCCTTTCAGATGCCCTGCTGAGATAGGCAATTATATATACTACCTAAGCAAACATGCTACTCCCAAGTTACTTTCACCCATTCCCAAAGCCATGGACCTCCAAAACTTCATTTCTAGCTACAGTGGTAGTCATGGGACTGTGATAAGCAGTTCTGGGAATCAGAGCTGCAAGGTGACCAAGAAATACAAAGGTGTGGAGGGCTGTGAGCCCTTGACTCCAAGGTATTCTCCAGTGCTCATCCCATCTCGGAAAGCAAGATAAGGTGTGTGAGCAGCATGTCAAACCCTCATTGTCACATTGTGGGTTTTGTATACAATGAGTCTAAGAAAGATGAATGTTGCAAGTGTAACTATACCTTTCCATTATGATTGTGAATTTGTGGAAGAGCCAGTAACTTCTGATATACATAATTGACTTCCAGTGTAGGGGAATAGAAAGTAATTTTTCAAAATTCAGAGTTCTAATCTGATTAGAAATTTTTTTCTCATGAAATCATAATGGCCCTAATAATTAATCCCCTGCCAAGAATTAAGATCACCGTGGCTATTATGGTAATTTAAACTGATGCAAGTTTTGGTTGCTGAGTCAGTTATGTATGCTCTGCATATATATGCAGTCATCGTAGCTGAAGTATAGACAGTACGGCAGCCTGGTTCAAAAATATTAATTGAAAAATTAATTGACTTGGATCAGGAGCCTGCTTCTATGTGACTGAGATTGGATGAAAGGGAAAACAAAATGTCATTATAAATGGCCATGTATTAAGCTGGGGTTGCTTTACAGTGTTAGCATGAAGGGAACTGTAATTTATTTAAAGTATAATGTATTTTATTTAAAGTTTTTATTCATTATATAGAAGAAGACCTAGGTCACAGGTTAATTAAATTTTTAAGCTATTCCAAATGAGGAAATAGAAATATTGTTTTGAACAGAAAAATGTCAAAAACTTGGAAATAAATATTTTTGGAGGATAGGAAAATTTCAATATAGACAAGTCGGGTAGCATTTAATCCTGGTGCTGTTGTGACAGAAGTCACAGGAAGTGGCATGTAGAGATGTTAATAAAAGAAAGTTTTTTCGGGTTGGGAGGAAACAACAGTAACCTCCTCCATCCACCTGGTCACAAATACCAACTGACTGTAGAAGGTTTTGGGTGTTCAGGAGCAGTAGTAAACACTGTGTAATGCCTGTGCAAATGTCCTTGCTGCCAACCCTTTCCTGGCATTGTCAGAAGCATCCTGTTGTTATGGAGCCAGGAGATTTTAGTGCTGTGGTGCCAATATGCAGCAGTAGAGGTTGGGACGTTATTGAAGAATCAGTATGGGATTTGGGATAAATGCAGTTTAAAGGTTTACTGCAACTGTACATGCCGAACACTGACCTTAAGCTTGCCTCGGTCAGGAGATGGACTGTAGGGGTGCAACAGAGCCGACTGAATTGCCTGTGAACCAGCAGGGGTGGTCCTAAATTCCTTCTTTTCCTCTGCCAGTGTTGCACTTGGCCACCACTCTCCACCCCCACACCTGCCTGTTCTGCTGATTTTGGCACGTGGGGATGCATTGCTTCAGCAGTTCAGCCTGATAACGTGGCATTGAGCCACTCAGTTTGTTAGGCTGGTGCAGTGCTGGATGAGTAAATACAACCAACACAGCAGCAGGTCCAAGGAGAAGTGGGATAGCCCAAGAGAAGGAGCAAGAGTTCAGGCCACAGAGATGGGGAGGGAAGGGATGCTGGTGGTTTTGCTGTGGAGTAGCTAACAGTAGTGCTGCACTCCTCATCACCTTGCAGAGCTCTCTGCTCAGGCTGGCTGGGTTGGAGGAATGAGACTGTTACCATGTGTAGCTTCACCTGTGATTTCATTTTCCTGTCTGCCAGCTGGGGATAACCTCTTCAGGGAATGAAGTGATTATAAGTCGACTGTCGAATTATTTGAAGAAAGGGAATGTGCAAGTGCCTAGATAAAATTTTGGCGCAGTAGTTCGCCTCTGTATGTGCATGAGCTTACGTCACTGGAGCACTGAGATGAAAGTGGGAGTTTGCACTGCAGGCTGCAATGGGAATGTAGAGGCACTTGAGATGGGTTTGTTTGAATTGTTACAGTGGTTTGTTTAAAAACAAACAACTTAAGTAAAAATACCTTTTTCCAAAGTGATACCTAGCTTTGCTTTCACAACAGGCTTTGGAAATTAGAGATTAAACCTAAGATTAAAGCTGCTTGAAAATGAGCAAAAAAAAAGTGCTTGTCTCCTTGCTGCCCCATTGAACATACATTGGATCACTTAAACATAGAATACATCTGCTTTAAATTGCCTTCATCAGATGCATACTTTTATTAATAGACTTAGGATAAAGTTGTTCAGAGAAAATGTAACACGTGCCTTTGTGACTAACAAATCTAAGCTTTCCCTTTCTGCCCTCCCCCAAACTAGACTGGTTATGCAGTAGATGTAAAGTTGGCTTAAAACCCTTGTGAGCACCGCAGCGGCTGAGCTATCCTCAGAGCTGATGTCACAAAATCAGCTGTGGTCGTGAGTCAGTGGAGAGCTCTAATGCTGAGCAACTGGAAAATATCAGTGCATTAACTTCTCATTCCATATTGATCCCCAAACAGAGTTTCAAAGAGCTCTATTACAAAAAAAAGAGGGATTACTTTTTCATGTCTTGTAAAGAATACATTATGCGTGTGGCAAGCTAAAGCTTTGAAACTCAACTTCCATCTGCGCTCCATGACAGTATTTTATTTAATTCCATGTCTAAGAGACAAGGTTTGGAAATGAAATTAGTTTGTGTCATGCACAGTTCCTGTAGAGATCAAAGGCAGACCTGTTAATGCAACTATTGCTATTCATGAGTTTCATAGCCGTGTGAGTTTCAAGTTAATTATAAATGCTTGTTTAATCACTTAACAATAGGGTATCGGAGTCTCATCTGGGCATAATGCATATAGCTCCCTTTTTTTTTAATTAAAGCAAATTCCTACCTTTTTTCCCAAGAAATTAATTTTGGTGGTAATGCTCTAGGCTCTAGCAGGTCAGAATATGCAAATCTTCTTTTACATGTTGGACAGCTGCATATTGAATGTCTTTATTTTATTATCCCATTACTGCCTCTCCCTCCCCTTTGAATACAGGGCTTGTATAGTAGCCTGGTTTTCACTGTATGTGGCATAAATTGCTCTAGTTCATATAGTAAATTCTTTTTGTGACATTTTACTAAAACTTGTGTGCATTATCCCTAGGAGATAATGCATTGTGAGATTAATATCTCACATTTTATCATTTTAGTTTATGAACACTTTGTTTAATGGATTTTAAACCTGAAGAGGTAAGTAGGGCACCTGCCTGACCTTCATATCGGAGACCACTGTGCTTTATTTGAATATTGAGGATTAAGTCTAATTATTTTAGTTAAGATAAACTATTTCAATCCTCTGGAAATTAAATTCTTGTGCACTAGAGGAACCAGCCACAGTGCCAGTAATGCCTGAGGCACTTGGAGCAGCAAGGAATGTTAGATGAGAAATACAGATGAATCAACTTGAGCTGCAGAGAAGGGGGGAAAAGCCTCGTGTGCTACCTGAGCGTAGCTTCCTCCATAATCCTGGATACTCCTTGTCCACAGAGATGAGGTGAGCAGAATGTTCTGATCAGGTATCATTTAGGGGCTTCTCTGTGTCAGTAAAAGTGGAATATGCAGCTCTCGTTGCATCAGATCTCTACTGTTTCTGAGGAAGAGCAAGAGGGAGGAATAAAAGAAAAACTCAGAAATCAATCAATTGTGCATTTGGGGAAGAAAGTTCCTTCTTGACTTCTGAGGTGTGGGAGTTAATCATAGTCATCACACTGCAAGTACTCAGTGTACAGAGGACCCTACTGATAGTCTTCCTCTTGACCTCTAAAGTACAAAATGTTTAGCAAATTCATATTCCAGAGCTAAAAAGAAGCTCCACAAAGAACCACTTGGGCTGACTTCATAAATGTGCTAGAATCAAACACTACTTAAATACTCTTAACATTAATTGTAAGCCTTAATTAAACACCTAGAACTAAAATTAAAGCTATTAAAAAAAAAATCTCCCAGCCTGAGTGAGTCTACCATCTAGTAAGCTGTTTTCTTGTTGCTAAGAAATGACACCTGAATTTGCTTAGGTTCAGTGTACAGCTGTTGGCTGTCCCTGTTGGCAAGACTAAAGGTCCTCAGCTGACTTGATCTTTTGCAGTTTCATTGTTATTCACAGTGATCCAGCCTTCTCTTGTGAGAAGAGGAGGTCATGTTCTTCAGATGGCCAGTCCCAATGCTGCTTCCCTGTCCCCTGGGTTTTTATGTGGCTCTTCTCTGAACCCCTCTAAATCCTTCCTGAATCTGGGTCTGAAACCAAGCTGTGTTGTGTAGCCCTTACTGGATTTCTGACCAATGCAGTAAAGAACTTTCTTCTTGATGCCAGGGACTGCATCAGCCGTGGTGTCATCTGGAGAATTGCCAAACAGGCACTGAGCAGTCGTCCTGTGTCCCACCCTCTGAATGCTTGGCTTCCCTGGAAATCAGTGGCAGACACTCACCCCACCTGAAACCTGGGTCATCTGTGGTGGTTGGGAAGGTTGTGTAGCTCTACTGATTTTCCTGTAATGAGGGCCAGAGCCAGTTCTGAATAGAGGATGTCTTCATCTTCGCTGTGAATCTTGTTTGAGCATACGCAGTTTGCTATTTGAGGTGCTACTTGAGAACCTGCTTTCAACTGACAGCATCAGTGAAGATCAGAGTCTATGTGCTTCTGGAGGGTTGTTACGTACACGTTTCCTTTTCTTCATACAAACTTACTCTGCTGCTATTTTGAAGTGTGATTGTCAGTAGAGCCTTCTCGATGCAGCACATTAGAAAGATACGATATGTAAATGCTAACGTTGGCATCTGTGGCTAAAGCATGGGGAACACTCCTTTTTCTAGGAAAATGTTTTCCTTTAGATAAATGAAAATCCTATTGTTTGGCTGAGGATTGACCTCACACATGGGCAAAAGGTTAAGAGACAGAAAAGCTTATCCATTTGGCACGTAGGATTCAAAGCCAGGCATGTTGCCAGTAAGCTCAATCAGAGCAGAATACGCAGTTTTACATAAAGTTCATAATGGCATTTTTTAAATGAGCAGGAAGTTTTCTTTTTCTAATCAAAACCTAGATAATTTAAATATCTCTTTCTTTGGTAATATCCTGACATTGTCCGTGGATATGGGACCCCCAAAGGAAAAGCTAAGTGATAGCAGCTGCCTGTGTCAGCCTGTTCCCTAAAGAGATCATCTGTCCAGCAGACGTCAGTGGGAGTCTGCCTGACAGAGGGGTGTGTGCACAGAAACCAAATTGCAGGATTGGGATCTAAATAGGATTGTGATCTTTGATTTCCAATCTGTGTCATAACTTTTCTCTGTTTATTCCGGTATTTGGGATCTGACAGTTTGCCTTTGCTCAGGTCACTCAGTATTTTATTTTCTCGATTACATTACTGACTTTAAAAAACCCCCAACAAACAAACGAACAAAACCCCAAAACACCTAAAACCAGTGCTTTTCACTTTTCAAGAGTTCAGTTATAGAAGACAGCGATGATGATAGTAGTTCTGAAGGAAACCATTCCCAAACAGAGTTCACAGCAATGTAAAGAGCAGTTGTGGGTGTAAGAAGGGGTTACAACTGCAGAAATAGTTTTCTTAAGGTTAATTGTATTTCAGGCAAGGCAGTAGGGTTCATAGAGCAGATGGCACAGGAAGGATTGCTCAGAAAAAGTTTAAACTTAGTAAAATCTCAAAAATCAGATTAAGAAGACAGATGGGATTCTGGATTGGAATGCTACCATTTAGGGATTTTTTTGTCCTTTTTTACTTTGCCAAATTATAACCTTGAAGATGCTGGAGGTTTTTTATATAGCTTACAATAAATTTAGTACTAGAAAACTGGGAGGGAGTTGCACTTAAGCAGCTGTTTTCACAGTAACTAGTAGTTTAGGTCTGCACTCATTTGAAAAACAAGTAGGAGGTTATTGTTTAAAAGAAGACAAAGGACTATAACTACAAGAGAACAGATTTACACTAGGCTTGCTTGAGCATACATATACATCAACCTTGATCTCTTTGTGGAATTTACCCCTGCATTTGCTGCTTTTATGTGCTCTTTTCCCACTAACCTCCTTTTCCCAATTTGCTTTGGGATTCTTGAAGCAGAGTTGTAGTGTTGCACTATTTAACAACTGTGAGTGGCCCATTCCTACCTGCAGTTCTAGAAAGGGAGACACAGGCTTTTTGCCCATACAGAAAGGATGTCTCTGCTTGTGGTTTATCTTCTGGAAATGACAGTTATCCTGAGTGGTTCTTGCTTTGGACTTGAATCTTTCAAGTGAGAATATAATGGCAGGACACACTCTAGTGGTGCAGGCAAGTGACTCTGGCTCTATACCTGTGCCCACCAGCGCTACCAGCCGCCAGGGGAGTACATGCCAGACAGATGAGGTCTGAAAGAGATGCATTCACAACACACCAGCTCCTGCCAGGTACCTCACACAGGGGTGTGGCAGCTGCCCTAGGTGAGTTCATCAGCCCAGGGTCTGTCGCCTCAGCCATCTCTGCTTTGCTCTCACGTGAGTGCTCAGCACTCTTCACCTTTTGATCCTGTTCTTTCCTTCAGGACTGTTGTGGTGGCTTAGTCACCACAACACAGGACCTCATTAGTAGCACAGAACAAAGCTCCTCCACAACTTAGCTGTACTAATACTCCTGCTGTACATGCGATAGTGTGAGAAGGAAGCAGGCTTCCCTTTAGCAGTTCATGTTCTCAGAGTACATCTCTTGCAGTGCTTTCAGTTCCCTGCCTTCATCTGCAGCTCTCCTTCTCTGAGTCCGTGTGTCTTTAATTCTGTGAGCTCCTTGCTGTGGTAGGCTGCAAAACTCAAGAATAATGTGTCTGCTTTATACCCACTGTTTGCCGAGAGTACTGACTAAAAAGTTTGCCAGACATTTTAAATACTCTATTCCATAGTTAAAAATAAGTCTTTTAAACAGCTTCTAATTGATTTCATCTAGTATACCTAGTCTTTTGGTCTAGGACCTCCCTATTAATCAGAGGTCAGACTGATCATGGGTCACTTCTTGTCCTTACTCTGCTGTCTTATTTCCCTTCTTCAGTTCTCCTGATGCTCAAGAAGTGCCTGAATATATCCTAATGAGTCTGAAATTTACTGTCTCTCTTTATAGGTTGTTCTCATCACGTCACTGTTTGAGAGGATATTTTCTTCAACAATTTCTTTCCAGTTTTAAGCTTTTAATCATTCAGTTGCTGTGGAAATTACAGTGATAGTGTAGGTTTAGCGTTTGTGACTTCACTGCTGCATTAGATAAGAAAAAGGAGATGTTGTGTGGGAGAAACCCCTGAATTAAGCAAGTTGTATACATTTCACCTGTTTGTCAGGGAAGGTAACACATGAAAAGGAATTGGGATTGTTCAGGCTGCTAGGGTTTTCTCTATCTGCTCAGGAAAAAAACATGTTAAATATCAAAAAGAAGGAGAAAACAAGCTGCGTGTCTGATCTAGGGACTGTGGGGTTTGGAACAGCAGTTCCAATCTGCTGCCTTTCAGGACATCAGTCTTCCGTCTTGGGTAATTGCCTTTGTCATTTCTGTTTAAAAACAGGATTTTGGAAACCACTGTCCTTCCTTATCAGAAAGAGGGAAGGATGCAGAAAGAAAGAAGGATGCAGACAGAAGCCCTTACATAGCTATGGAGTGAAAGATAAATTTCCTACTGGAGAGACCCATGGCCTAGTTCACTGTTTTGGGAAGAGAAAGATGGATTTGTGTATACAGGAAAATTTCACTGGTGTTTTTCTTGATCAATTTTAGTAGTAGTCTTTATTGTAGAATTTTGGATGTATATAAGGAATTAAATTGATTTGATACTTCTGTTGTTTTCTTACCCTCTTCCTTAATTAGTATTTAATATTCCAGATTTCCTTGGTTCCATGTTGTATGTGGTTGTTTTAGAAAAGGCTAAACTTCCATGTTATTGAAATTGCTAACAGTGATTGATAACAGAAATTGTCCTGTTCTCTTGCTTTTTCTTTAATGCATCACCCATTATTCTTAACCTCATCTATTCTTGCATTTTTTCCTAGGAAATTCAAAGTGGGAAATGCTTAGAGCACAGCTATCTGGCTTTGAATCTAAGCAAATCCCTCTACTTCGAAATAAAACTTACACTGTTTTTTGTCCCCATGTTTGTAAATACATGAATATATGTATTTTCCTTCATTGATTAATGTGGCTACCTTTCACATACACAAGATTTCACAAGTTGCATGGTGGTCAAGGCTGGATTTCTAAGGAGGCTCTCTGTACTGGGCACCAGAGTATGTGGACACTGATTTTCAATGTACATTGCTTCCTTTGACTACTAAATGCAAAACTGGGAAGAAGTCCAGATTTTTAATAGCTAGAATGTATTTCATGCTGCTGCCATCTAAATTGGCATCCTCCGTTGCCAAGTTCTAAAGCAAGGGCTGGGATGATGATGAATTTCTCTAATGGGGTTTTTGTGCAGGGCTGATTGATATTGGTATTTTCAGTACTGTAGGATTCAGAGAGAAGGTCCCTGCTTATAAAAGGGTCCAAGATACTGATCTTTCTGGCTGAAATGTCCTTAAGACAGATGTGCTGATACTTTCGTATTAGGTCCTGACATCCTTTTAAAATTTTAGGTTATAGTGTGTTTCTCCGCATACTCAGTTGTGTCATTTCACTACTGAAACTCACAACAAAGATTTTGTTCTTTGTTTTCTGCTTGGTGTTATGTCTTGTTGTCTCAGGGCTTACACCAAAATAAGTTCTTACAAGGCATTAGTAATAGAACAGAACTGTACCACCAGTACTGTTCTGTAGAAATCAGTGTAATGTTTTTGAATATATGTGAACAGGAGGTTGTCACGGTTTGAAGTTGGTTAAGTGCCAGGCAACCACGAAAAAACCATCTACTTATTTTCCTCTGCTATAGTTAAGCAGAGGAGGGGAAATTAAAACAAAAACTTAATGAGTTGAGATAAGGATTATTGAAAAAAAAGCAGTTTAAGGCAAAACAGGTTTAAAACTTAAACAGTGTAAAGAAAATTTATTATTAACGGACTTAAAAGTAAAAAGGATAATGAGAACCAAAGCAAACCCTCGGAACACCTTTCTTTCCTAGTCTCTCCCTCTTTCTAACGACTGTGCAAGGAAACAAAACATGGGGTTTTGGTCAGTATTTCACTTCTTAAAAGTCTTTCTTTGGTATGCCTACGGAAAAGAGTTTCTTCTGCTGTGCTGTGGGATCATTCCCATGGGAGATAGTTCTCTGTGAACTTTTTTTGTGTGGTTTTAACTTGCACAAGCAACAGCCCGCCCAAACCTGCTGCAAGTGAATCCCTCCCACGGGTCAAGCAGTCTTCCCACGACTGCTTGGCGTGGGTCATTTTAGTTCATGGGGTTTTAGTCTTTTAACGATGAGCTGTTCTACTTTGGAACGGAAGGCTCTTTTCCTCTATCTCTAAAAGCAAGGGTCATTTCTCTCTGTTTGCGTTCTTCACTAGGTTACAGCTTTTCAGTATCCACGTGCTCCAGTGTGAGTACTCTTTTTCACAGGCTGCACGTGGATCTCTGTATCCCCCCATGCACCTCATGAATTACAGGGAAACAGTGTTTTGTATTATAATCCTTCCACGGCTTGCAGGAGAATCTCAGCTCCAGCACTTGAAGCATCTCCCTCTCCTTTTTTTCACTGACCTCGGTGCCGCTATGTTACTTTTCCTCACGTGTCCTCACTTTTCCTTTTTCTCTGACCTGGAAGAAGGTTTGTGTCAGTAAGTTGCAGTTGAGAGGTTGATCTCATCCGGGCGCCGCATCTGGGAATTGCTCTCGATGTCTCTCAGTGCTGGCCGCGTGCTCCTCACCAGCCCCACACGGGCAGCTCCAGCCTCAGAAGGGCTTTGGCCACGCAGTCCCGGCCTTGCGAGGTCCCCGACCGTGCAGGCCCTGCTGGTTCCTGTCGTGATGGGCCCCAGTGCCCCCTCCACCTCCCGCTGCCGGGATGGGCCCTGGCAGCCGCCTCGCCACCCCTCGGGAGAAGAAAGAGAGCTTCTTGCAGCTTTTCCTTTCTTAAACATGTCATCACAGAGGCATTAACCAACTTTTCTAATTGGGCTGGTAACCTGCCCATTGTCAGAGCCTTCAGTGAATGGCTCTGTGCCGGACATAAAAGTTTCGAGCAGCTTCTCTCCCGCCCACTAAATACTAGAGTGTTTTTAAACTAGCACAGAGGTCATGCTCTCTTCTCTGGGCATCACATGCAGAAATGCACTGCACACTGGAGTGTGAGCATCTTGCTTGTGAGAAGCTGGAGTCTCCTGACACAAAAAGGGAGTTTGCAAAATTCCATCTACTATCTTAGGGAATGGAATAACCTGGGGTGGGGAACTTCATGCAAGAACAACAGAATTTCCAAAAATTAGGATGGTAATGAGAGAAAGGGGAGAGCGGGAGAGAAAAGAGGGGAGGGAGGTGTTCATTTAAGAGTAAGAGGCGACTGGAAGCAAAAAGGACCCGAGGAGTGTCTTGGTGGAAGCAGTAGATCATTACTGGGTCTTTTCAACACAGCATTGCATTTAAGTCATGGTTATTGCAGAAAGGCAACAGCTGCTACTTTATAGCATGAGGCAGTGGAACTATTGTAGGCACAGAAAAATAATCGTAGATACAGAAGAATGCCTTCCAGAGGGACTGTGTTGCTCAAGCCACTCCATTTTATGTAACAAAAGCCTGGTGACACAATGCATGGTTTAGTCATAGGAGTGCCTAGAGTGGACAAATATTGTACATCTGGAAACATTTAAACTAGTAATTAGTTTCTGGAAAAATGGCAAATTACTCAAGAAAAATGTAGTCCATTGTGTTGGCTTCTGACTGCATATCTGCAAGATGTATGATTCTCTTGACTGCCTTAACTATCACTTCTTTGCTTCTCACCAGCAGTATGTGGGGACAGGTGATACAGTAGTGTCAGGGCTACTGCTGTCACTGCTAGCACTCTGCATCCCACCTGGTTGTCCTGTGCTTTGCGGACACGGACATGATCCTGTGGGAACTCTCCACCTTGGTTAGGCATCACCAGGGAAGTCCTGTACCAGCTGGGGCAATCTCTCCCACTGGAGCTGAAAATCTCCAACTCTAGCACAGCCTGCTCTATTGCCCACTTTTTTCCTGAGCTTCCATCACGCACATTTCCTCCATTCCATTGCTACACAGAGAGAATTGCTTTGGGAGGGAGTGAGGAGCATACCCCACTTGCAGCCTTTCCCTCTTCCCGCTGCTGCTGGAGAAGGCTGGCTGGAGCAGAGGCACAGCAAGGCAGGGACCGTACAGAGAGTTTCCATGCCCTGCTGTCCGTGACTAACACGTGTTTGATAGCACACATTCAGAATTGTCGTAGTACGACAGTACTGTGTGATTGACATGTTGCCCCTCGAAGGGAATGTTGCCTGCCCTGGTGATGTGCTGCCCAGCTGCATGTGGGTCACAGGTGGAAGATAGATGCCTCCACAGCTGAAGTTAGCTGTCAGGCAGTAATTCAGGACCTGGTCTGGCTTGTGGCAGAATCTGCAGTGTCTCTAAAAAGTGACTGCCTGAGATGGAGAGCTGTGGGCCAGCCAGTATAAAAAGTTGTACATGGCACCAAAATGTCAGAGCTGGTCTCTTCAGTCATTGGTGTGTCAGCATGTTCTAACTGCTGCCTTCCACAGAAGCTTTTCAGACAATAATCACTGTGGTTGTTTGTCATTACAGAAGTAACGCTGAAGGTCCATGTAAGCGATGCCAGCACCCATCAGCCAGTAACTGAAGCCTTCATTGAGATTTTTACCAACCAGATCTCCATTGCATCTGGAACCTCAGGAGCAGATGGCACTGCCTTCCTCAAGTTTCAGTATAAATTGGGCAATCAGCTGATAGTGACTGCTAGTAAACATGCTTATGTGCCAAATTCTGCACCATGGAAACCTGTAAGATTGCCTGGTAAGAGATCTTTATTTTTGTTCTGAGGTAAGATTTTGCATCTAAAGGAAGCTACACAGTTTTGTATGATGTGTTTCAATGCTTGAGATCCTGGGTGGGAGGAGAAACATCTGCACATTTCAAAAATAGTAACGTTTCTACCTCAGTTAAACTGCAGCATCAAGGCTGAGCAGAGACTCACTCTCCTTCTGGCGGTCCTTGATACAGTGCTCCATCAGTTTTCAAACATTGTTGGTGCTCTTACAGCTCCATAGAAAATAGGAATCTATTCCAGATCATTTTCTTTATGGAAACACCATTTCCAAGAGCCTTGTTTCAGCAGCTGTGGTGTATTCTTACTTCTCTTCCAAGGTGTAGCAACAACTGTTGCACCATAGGCTGTAGTGTACAAAAAAAGTCCTGGCCCTTTACTTCTTAGCCATGTCAATAGAACAGTTTTAATCTGCAGTTACATTATGCAGATCTAAGGATTTTTAGTAACTTAATTAGCATGGCTTTGCTTCTTCCACAGGCATAATACTTGCATGTTAGTTTTTATCAGAATGCCTCAGAACTTTAGTTATACGAGAGGAAAAATTGAGTCATGAAGCCTATTTCTGTACTGCTAAAAAGAACAGATTGAGGGTGGCTTTCAAACCTCGAGATGTAACATCTATATGAAGATCACATCCTGAGTTTTATCTGCCTTTCCTGTAATCCTCAGCCACAGTTAGGGTCCATGATATTTGGGAATGGTCCCAGGCTTATACTACACCCAAATCACACCTAAATAACACACACCTCAGATTTGATAGTTAGCCTGGGCCAAAGCCATGCCAGGTTTTAAGTGCACTAATATTTAAATAGTATCCATGTTCCCAGGGCAGTGTTGAATTCCATGTCTTGGCTCCGTTTTATTTATTAATATCAACATAGCCAGAAGGACTGTGTGACTTGCTGCAAGGTCAAGTAGCAAATGTATTTTCAGAAGGAGAAAGGAGCGTGAATCTCTTCAAACCTAGAATTATGCTTTAGGCATTTCAACATGCTGTTTACTTATCTGCTTTCACTTGCTTCAGATAAGAGACGAGTGACTTCTTCCACATTTTCTGTACTGTATTCCACCATGGTTTTCAGTTACTTAAGGGAGCTACAGCAAAGACTTTAGTCAGGCTCTTTGGCATGTAGTGAAAGCGAAGAAGCAACTGAAAAGAGTTGCAGCCAGGAGGGTTTCAAATAAGTAAAAGGCAACAATTCATTACAGCAGCAACAGAAAGGCTGTGAAATCGTAATCTTTAAAGACATTCAGAACACAACTGGACAACCCCTGCTCGGTGGAAGCGGGTGACATCCAGAGGTCTCTTCCAGCTGTCATTGTTCTGTGACTCTGTTTAGAACTTTCCTTTGGGTTTTCTTCTCTTTCAATAAGATGAAGTGCAGCTTCCTCAGCATACTTCGTGTGCTTTTAAATGATTAAAGTATGCAATAACCTTGCCTTGTGTCTCTTATCTTTCTGACTCATACCCTAGGTCTTTTAAATGAGATGTACCCTTCCATAGCCTGAAGTTTGTTTGGTTAGTTTTTTGCTTGTTGTTTTTCTTAAAATACTGATTTTGAGGGAAGAAAATGAAACAGGGAGTTCTCGTTTTAGTAAGTCATTGAAGTTTAAAGAGCAGTAATTGTATAGGTTCCACAAAATCTTTCTTTCCATGGCTGAAATGTGAGCTTAGCTCAGAAAGTAGATTCATTTCACCTCTGATCCTCCCCCACTGAAACTGGTAGATAGTTTGCCATTGATTTAATTGGAAGTAGAATCCTTTCTTTTGCTTTCTGTACCTTGAACTTACTCCTTTCTTTGATTAAAGAAACAGCAAGTTACAACTTGATATGCCTTATGTAGATTTAATAGGGTTGTTCTTTGAATTAGTCCTGAAAAGGTACATGACATGAAAGTTAAGGACCAAGATACTTAGGCTTTTATTTTTTGTATTGACTAAGATGCCTATAATCTTTAAAAAACTTTCCAAGATCTGTTTATATTTAAATGCCCTGTGTTTAAATGCCTATCATGCTTTTAACTAGCATAGTATAGAACTTCTGAAAAATGTGCAAGTTGTTTTGTTGTTATTTTTAAGCTGGCTTGAATGATGGGCAACAGGCAGCGTATCTCAATGTTCATTCCGCAGTGTGCAGTCTGGACACACCCATACAGCTGGATCCTCATTTCCCAAAAATGCTGCTTAACAGTCCTAGGAGCTGTCCCTCAGAGAGCAGATGCCCCACTCTGAGCAGCATTCCACCCAGGGCAGTGTTTCAGCTGATATGCCATCCTGTGTGCTGTGGTAAATGGACTGTGGCCGTATTTACCTCAAATGGGAAAAGGATAACCACAAGCAGGGAGTAGGTTTGAAAGCTACAGGGTGATAATGTTTGAAGTGCTGTAGCAGAACTTTGCCAAAGGATCAGGATTCTTCTATCACATATGCATTAGTTATAGACTTATGCTGAAAAGCTGTGCAGCCACTGAACTTGTGATATTGTTGTAGCTTCAAAGAGTAAACATCGAGGGTTTTCTGTTCTTATAATTCGACAGAAATTAACTTTTCTTATATTAACCAAAATAATTACTAGCTCTTTACTGCTTAAGCAGGAGGATTATTTTTTTACATACTGATAAATGGTAGGAGGGAAAGATTTAAGATCTCTTCTTCCATTAAAATATTTATCAGCAGAGCCATGACTCCGCTTATTAACAGTTCATTAATTTAACATCACTTGAGTTGTTGAAGTGTTCATGATGGAAGATGTGTTCATCTGTCTGCTCTTAACTACGCATAGATTTTTCTTTGTAAATAATTTGGAAGAAAACATTTGTGACTGGTAATCCTTATTTAAAAGGATGTTTTTTTAAAAGGATGTTATTGTTTTGGAGCAGTGTTTGCAATGAAGAGAGGGAGTTGCTGAGACAGTACAGTTCAGACTAAGCTGACCCTTAGTTGGTAGGGTCAGTTGGTAATGTCACTGTCCAGTTGTCAACTAAGTACCATCCATGTGCTTGCTCCCCCCCAGCCTCCATGGGGTGGAGAGGAGAATCATAAAACAGTAAAAAACATGAGTTGAGGTAAGAATAGTTTAATAATTGAAATCAAGTAAAATTTTATAATAATAAGAAGAAGAAGAATGAGACCTAACAAGAAGAGAGTGGAGAGTAAAACCCAGTTAAAGCAAGTGATGCACAATGCAATTTCCCAGCCCATTCCTGAGCAGCAGTTGAGCCCTCCCAGACAACTCCCCACAGTTTATACACTGGCCATGACATTCTGTGATATGGAATTTCCCTTTGGCCAGTCTGGATCAGCTGTCCTGGCTGTGCTCTCTCCCAGCTTCTTCTGCAGCTTCTCACTGACAAAGCATGGAAAACTGCAAAGTCCTTGACTTAGGGTAAGCACTACTCAGCAACACCCAAACCATCAGTGTGTTACTGACATAATTGTCATCCCAAATCCAAAACGCTGCACTGTACCAGCAACAGAGAACAAAATAGCTGTACCCTGGCTGAAACCAGGACAGTCAGTCAAAGCAAACCACGATTTTGTCACTGTGGTGAAATACAGTTCTAGGAGCAGAGGATGATGCTTATTGTATTTTTGGGACAGGAGAGCTCATCTGGAATTGTTTACCTGTAAAATAAGGTAAAAACTGGGAAGGCAGAGTATAGTATTTCAGGACTTGTCCTTGGCATAGCCATTCAAGGAAATGTGTAGCCAGCTCTGGATCCACATTTCAAGAAGAATGTCCACTGTGGACTTGTATCAGGGTTGCTTAAAAGATTGGAAAATATGGTTTCCAGGGAAAGACTTGGAAATGCTTAATTTATTTGGTTCACTTGCAAGAAAGTTCATGGGGTAATTTGATCACAGTCCATCAATACCCTCACAGAGAACAGGAAACGGGTGAGAGAGAATTCTTCTGGCCAGCAGGCTTGTATAAAAAGATCAAATGGCTGGAAATCTAACCTCTATAAATTTTGATGGGTAAAGAGGCACATAGCTTAACTGCCCTCATAATTATTTATTAGAACACTGATATTGCAGTGTGTTCTTCACCACTGGACACCTGTAAAAGAAAATTGGAGTTTTTCTACAATATGTTTTCAAGTTTTGGTACAGCTATTGAATCTGCAGCAATAATTAATTCAGGGAAGGCTGTAGTTATACAGGAATAAGGCTGGATCATCACTGTCATCCTTCTGGCCTTAAAAGCTGTGTCTTTCTGTCTTTGTCATGCTGAGAAAAGATTGTGCAGAAAAGCCCAAGGGAAGTTTAGAGCTTATGTATTCATTATAGTCTGGCATATACGGAAGAAGATCTTGGCATGGTTGATTGTATTGAGCTCCCCAGGGTGTCTAAATTATATTAGCTTTCTTCATACAAATTAAGTTATTGGAGTAAAGACAAATTTTGTAATTGTGTGGCCTTAGTGCTACTTGCACTAGGCTTTCTTACTTACGTTGCCTAATGTGTAGATCTGTTTCACATGTAGGGCATTGGGAAGAAGATTCCCAGCTGTACGTGCAATAACGTGATTTTTTATTTTTATTTATTTATTTTAATGTTTATATCTTCAAGACCATCTTTTAGATGGTAGTTTTTATCAGTGTGTTTCTCCTAGTTTCTTCTCCTTTCTCCTGTACTTTTCCCAAACACTAAAATTTCTGATCTTTAAAAGGCGAATATATTTCTTAAAGGAGAAATACTGTAGTCTCCCTGTTGGTAGCTAACATCTGTATGGTCTCTTGGGTTAAGTAACATGTATTAATTTAGAGGAAATCCATAAAATTCCAGAAAATCAGAAGAGTTTGTGTTGTTATTCTATTGACTCTTTCTGGGAATGCCTTCCTCAGCTGGCATTTATTTCAGACTAGAGTGAGTACTCTCCAGGTATGGGATGCTGCCCAATTACCAGAAATTACTAGTCTGTATTAGTCTCCTCCTTCCATCTTTGAAAGCCACATGTGGACTGCAGGCAGTCATGCTGCTTACTGTTTTCATGGATGCAGGAGGCAGGTGGGCTCTGTGGCTAATTTCTTCCATATTTTGAGTCTTCTGGGTCTGAAGAACTTGGCATGAAATTATATCCTGTTTTTCACTCTGCAAAGATGTGTGTGTGTAGTGACACAGCCCCCTGCAAGGAGTGTCAGTAGCCAGTGGGAAGGGAGGTCCTTGCAAGGCAGACTTCTTGCAGCAAATACCATTTATCTGTCCCCTTTCACACCACTAGTAGGATGACAGTAGTTCTGCTATAAATAACAGTTCCCTGGTGTAGGTGGTGACTCAGTAAGTACATGCTGCATTTTAAAGCAAATTATTCAGACTTATTCATCATACTTTGCCTTTCTGTATGACTTAATGTAAGCATCTCAAAGTACTTAAAAGTTAAGTTTCATTAAAATATTCCTGAGATAAGAAGTATAGCAGTTGCACACAAAAATAACTCAGCCAGACTGAGTCAGTGTTTCAATTCTCTTTATGTATTTCATGTCTTTCTGTGGAGCTGGGAATTGTTTCATGTAAAGCATGAAACCCTGCTTTACACTGCACTCTTCAGTGCTTTAAGCTGCCATGCATGACGTGCAGGAGTCAAAGCGTAGAACATTTTGTTTAGTTCAGTAATTACTCTGGCAGTTTAACTGTTTGGTTCAGAAAATGCATGTGGTTTCTGTCATGTATACAATATGATTTTAATAGTTTGGGTGGCCTGCTTTTGCAAAAATGTGAAGAAAGTAAGCACTGTTGTTGTTGGATTATGTTTATAAGAATTTAAATATATCCCACTTAAACCACTTCTCTCCACAGTGTTCTCTTCACTGAGCCTTGGCCTTCTTCCTGAACGCTCAGCTACTCTCATGGTCTATGATGATGTAGTCCAGATAGTCTCAGGATTTCAAGGTACGCTGGCTTTTGAAAGTTGGAATTGAAATTTGAGGGACACTAAATAAAAAGCCTGACAGCCCAATGCTGTCTGAACTCTGTCCTGTGAATGAGACTGGTATTCTGTGGGGAGTTCTGAGTTCCCTGAGGAATGCTTCTCTGTGGGATTGTTTTACCAAATTAATAGCTGAATTCGTTCCTGACTGCTGTGACTAGGGAATTCAAGTTACACGGTAATAAATGAGTTTGGACTTTAGTGTGCCATTTGAGAGCTAGAGATTAAATTTCTTCCGCTATCTGTTGGATGTTTTTTCATCTAGCCACATTTAACCATCCTGGAAGTAGACATTTTCTGATGTTCTTAATGTCTAAGAATTTTCTCAGGTTTTATTTTTTTTCTTGCTTCCTAGTATGAATGACTTAGAAATTTAGGGCATAAAAACCCTGAAAATTTCTTGTATACCCTGTATGAACTTGCTTTTCCTGTGGACCCCTTGTCAGACTGCCTGCAAACCTAAATCCTACACACTGAAACCCACTGTGTTAGGAGAATAAAGTTTGAATAACCTTTTCGTAAGGCCAAACGCAGATGTTAAAGCAACTGTAGTATCAGTCAGAGGAGCAGTGTTTTCTGAACTGCACAGTGAAGAATAAAATGTTCATCTGACTTAGGGGTCTGACATAAATTAATCCAATTGATGTGCTGGCTGAGGTAAGTCTGTTAAGAAAAGAGCAGGAGCTTTTTACCTTGAACCAGAAAGGGGACATCCTTTCTGTGGACACTCTTATTGTGATAAATGGTGTCTTATTCACAGTAAGTCTTACGCTTGCCATCATTTTAAACTCTACTGGATTGTTAATAAACAAGGGAATAGTGCCCTCAATAGTATTCCAAGATAACCTTGTTCTATCTGAGCCAATATAATACAGTTGTGCCTTCCTGACACATTTTTTTAGTTAGAAGCCATCCAGACACGATAGGCTTTTCATTAATGATAGCACTAGATACGACTGGAGCTGAAAATGCATTCAACAAATCAGGTAGGTAGCTGATGGGATGCTCAGAAGGAGCTGGAGAAACAGCTGCTCTACAAGTATTTTGCAATTTGAGGGTTGGACATTGTCTAATGGAGTAAATTAGATGGACAGTGAACTGTGTTAAAACACAGGCATTAGGCAAAACACGAAACATTGTTTACCAACAGTATTCCACTATCCTGCTGTATTAAATACCCTTATTCTTATGCAAATGTGCTAATATTATGCAATTAGCTGAAAAAGAACAGTATTTTCATGTTCACAGCTTCCTTCAAAAAATGGGGAATGCTAAGAGACTAGAGGGACATTTAACAGCTGAGTGAGACTCGTAAATATTTTCAACATAATCTTCCTTCCTTCAGTGAATTGATACAGTGTGTTAACAATATATGTAAATTAGAATAATGTAACTGGTTTACTGGGATAGCAGAAAAAACAGATAAAGGAAGAAAGTGGTACCTGGAGTATGCTAAGGACTGGGATTTGAATTTGCAGTCTTGCCTAGTAAAATCTAGTTTATGGGTCCAGTCGGCATTTCTTTTCTTGGGACTTCTCTTGTGATGAAGCCTAAATGAAAGACAGCCTAGACATTGTTCCAGTATTTGAATGGAGCCTCTCTAGTCTCAATCCAAAATCCTTGTGACCTAGTTTTTCTCTGTTATTTCTCTCATTTACTTCCCAGTAACCTCACACTGTTTCAAAAGAGCTGATGAGGAGTTACCTTAGTGCAAAAATGAGAGCAAACCAGAACTCATTATACCAGGAACAGGCTGGGAGCACTGGTGTTTGAAGCACCAGTCAAAGGGAAAGAAAGGCCTGTCTTGGTACACGAAGTTACCAATTGCATTTGAATAATTAATCAAGCAAGCAACGTATTATGCAGTTGAGAAGTTTGTCTGAGTTGATGCAGGCAGCTTCATTTTCATGATGGCATTACAATCCGCTGCTGTGCTCTGTCAGTAATTGTGAGGGATGGGGCTTGCCAACCACTGGGTCATTTAAGTTATTTAATAGTGGCACAGTGACAGGCTGAATTTCAGTGTTCAAAGAATGGAAGCTGTATGGGGACCCTCTATCTGTCTCTGACCTATGAGCAATCAGAGCATGAATTGGTGAGACTTCAGATGTTGCTTCACATAGATTAAACCTCAGATGCTGGTGTGGTGCCACATGTCACACATCCAGTGTGACAAAAGGTGCCTTACAGGGACTCGTTGAGGTTACATCCTCAGGAGTGTTCTGGCAAACTGGAGCTGACAGCATTTGAATTTGGCTGATGTGCTGACAAGAGGCTGTTTAAAGAAGATAAGATCCATGCTCAGCAGTCTTTATTTCATGGCACACACCATGCGGAAAGAGCTCAACATGTCTGTTTTACACTTGAATGTGCTTGGATTTTATAAGTAAAAACTAGCTATCTTTAGTAATAGAAGCAATGCTAATAATCCAGTCCCAGTGATAAGTGATGACTTGGTGAAAAATACTCTTAAGAGTCTGGTCAGCAGAAGTTTCTCCCACTTCCAATGCCCTCAATAAATCTATCCCCAAACATACACCCCAAAATCGACCATGGCCTCTGGTAAAGGAGAACATTGGATTATCTTCTAGCAGGGTGGTGAGAGAAGGCAAAGCCTTGGTAGCTGCTTCCCTCACCAGCCTTTCTCTGGAAGCTCCCAGTCTTCTGCCCCTTTGGAGTCTCTTGCCAGGTGTGGGAGACCCAACTGAGTAACTGAGGGGAGAGTCAGGGTGAGTGTCAGGTTTTGGGTGAACATCAATCTGGAGGAATTTGTTTTTCTAGGGTGTGAATTAACTACTCTGCACTGATTTATTGTCTGTGTATGCACTGTCTACAGAGGAGGCTGTTCCTTCACTCTCAGAGCTTTTGTCTGAGTTCATTGCTGCACACGTTTCCTGCCAGGTTTGGGGCTCAGCCATAAGAAGGCTTTGTGCTGCTTGCAGGATTGAAGGAACTGAGGTTGGCTTTCTGAGTCCTCCTTATCTAGTTAAAATTTGGCAGTTCATGGCTCTCCCAGTGCTCAAACCCAACCGTTTTTTTAATAGAAATCCCATAAACTACTGCATTACAGACTCAACAGCAGTTACTTGGGTTTTAATTTTTAATTAGTTTGCATCTTTGGAAATAAAACACCAGTTCTTGGCAACTTGAATAATGCATCTTAACCAGAGATTTAGACAGCAGAAAATCCTACAATTTTACATTGAATTGCTGGTGATAATCCTAATGCCAGTTTCTTTTTTTGGAAGGAGAGGGGGGTGTTCCTGTTCTGTTACTGTGGATATTTATACCCATGGGCTGTAGGAGCCCACTCAGCAGTGCAGTCAGAGGTTTCCAAAGTGCCTGAGCAGATCAGTCCCTGAGGTACAGCAAGGTGCTACAGTATTGCAGAGCACACAGGAGATAAGTTCTGCCTGAGTTTGTTGCAGTTGATTTATTTATTCTTTTATATAGTTTTCCATTTAAGTCTAGAAATCGGATAAGGGAGATTTCTTCCCATTTCACACGATTATTGTTTAATGACTACATTAAACACTTGAGGGTATTGCCGGTCTTGAGAGCCTGCTGTAAACACTTAAATGTTTCAGAAATTAAAAAAATGAAAGCAATTTTACAGCTTTTTCTTGCAGAATTACCAAAGAAATGACAGCTAAACAACAATCAGCTCTTTGGAGGTACTTACTCCTGTACATGGACATTTTTCTTGGCCAGTACAACATTTTGTTCCATTGAGTTTTATGTTTTCTCACAGCTAGAGCTCCTGCTGGAAAATTATGCAAGAAAAGATTCCAGTCTCTCGGTTAATGACACTCGCAGTTACAAAGCTTAGGAGCAAGTCAAGCTTGTTATTCTTTCTCACAGTGAAGCTACATGTAACCTAAAAGTGCTGCCAGAGACTAATGGGGAAAAAGATGCAAAATTGTTTTGAGTTGACATCTTTGAATCACATAGTCCAATGTGAATTAAGAAGAAAACTGCTTGCCTCTTGATTTTGTGCTGTGTGGGAAGTGTTCTGTGTGTATTCAAAATGAGCTCTGGAGAATACAATAGCTTTTGATTTAAAAATTAATTTGCATGTTGTGCACACGAACTTGCAGATGGAGTCTTGCTGTGTGTTGCTAAACAGTATTAATGGTGAGTATCCTTTGAAAAAGACTACTGACTTTATAAGCTGGGATTTAAATGAGACATGAAATGCCATAGTACATGAAACAGTCTTAAATCATGTTGCAGCAAAGACCATTCAATGAACACCTAGTGAGCTTGTACACTAACACTGTACAAGACAGAGGAAAAGAGAGAAAACTTACACGCCAAGTAATTTGGTTCTGTTTAGATGTGTTCTTTGCATGGGAAAAGATGGAAAATCTTTTCACCCAAAGTTTGTCAAGGGAATCTTTTAATCCAGTGATTTCAATGGTGACCAGTCTAGACTCAGTTCTAGAGTTAGTTTTCATGGCCAAAGCTTGGCAAAATCTAAATACAGAAGTTACAGAAGTTAATTGAGACTACAGGTAGAATTGTCTCTTAGAAAGTGATTTTAAAGAGTATAAACTACATTTATCTTGCTATTTCAGGGAAAACAAAATTTGAACAAATATGGTGAACTGAATGTTTTCCTAAGCTTTTGCATACCCTACCTCTGAACTTAGTTTTAGTTTTGGTTATACTCATTAGAAGAGGCATGTAATGAAAGTGGAGGACAAACAACATAGCCAGAAAAGCTTGGGACACTAGGTGCCTCCACAGTTTTGCTCTGGAATACTTGTGGACAAATAATGCCAACTGGAAAATAAGTGTAAAAATACTGGGTTTTGATCTTTCATAATAGACTTCTGATGTCTCTGTCCTTCTCAAGATACCGCAGTTTATAATGAAAAAAATGTAAAAGTGCTTCCATGAATATGAACACCTAAATATTCTGCCCACCTTGGATATAAAGTCACTTTTAATATTTTTAGGTGCACGGACTCAGCCACAAGTTCACTTTCAGAGAAGATCTGTGAAATTGCCAGAGAACACTAGCTACAGTGATTTGACAGCATATCTGACTGCAGCCAGTTCACCCTGGGAAGTGGACAGTTTCCCTTATTTGCAGGGATTAGATGGAAATGGAACAGGTAACCCACTACTTTGGTTTTGCTCTGATTTCATATTGGTCCAGGGCTTGACTTTTGATCATATAATTTTTTCCATTCCCCATTCCAGCAAACATTCTTTCAAATTTGGGTGACATGATGCGTTCAACTGCCTTGCCAATATGCTGTTCCAGTGAGCAAGAGGGCAAGGTCTGCTATCCCTTAAATGGGGCCACTGAATAGCAAAGATGAAAACTCCTTGGCCTTGGGAGATCAGATGAGTTGGTTGCACTTTTAGTTCAGAGCTGAGTCTCCAAATGCGCTGCATGTGCACATAAAAGGTGAAGATTAATGTGAAGGAGCAAGAGAGAATTTAACTTGAGGATGCCATAAAAATTCTTGTTAATCTTTTTTTTCTAAAAATAAATAAAATGCCTGTATCTCAAGGATTTAATACTGTGTTGTTTCAGTGGCTTTGTTGATACTTTTGAATGTAGCCAAAATGTGCAAATTCGTCTAGCACCAAAGAGAAAACAATGAATATTCATAGTAGAAACATAACCACTGTTAAATTCAAAGTTGTTACACATTTTTATGACTGCAGCTGCCTGCTAGTCTTTTTCCTCTTTTCATTCAGTCTTGAGTGAAATAATTGGTGTTTCATAGGTAAGAGAAGAATAGCAGAACCACAATGAGAAGCCTTCAAATTCTTAAAAGGCTGGTGTGAAAAGGAGAATAATTTGTTTTCTGTGCCCATAGTGGGTTAGAAAGGTATCAGTGGCCATGCAGTGTAGCAAGAGAGATTCAGGCTACTGATTAGGAAAACCTTGCTATGATGAGGATGTTTTAAGCTGTAGAATTAATTGTTTGAGGGTGTTGGACAGAGTTAGACAGTCACCTGTGAGGATGGCAGAGGCATAGCTGAGCCGGCTTTGAAGCAGCGTAAATATCCCCTTGAGGTCTCTCCCTGCTATTTCTCAGGATGCATGTGATGTGTTGATCTAAGTGACTTTGAATGCTAGGTCATGTGTGTAAATGGTAGCTTGCTAGCTTCCCCCTTCTTCCCTTTGTACAAATCTGTGTATCTCCTTTTCTATTACAACAAGAAATGTGTCTGCAACCTTACTCCAATCCTTCTGTCTGCTCCAGTGACTACATCTCATCCTATCTCATTCTATCTCCCTGTCATTTTCCTATTCTCATCTTCAACCTTCAGTTTTCTCTGACTTTTCATACTCAGACTCATCAAAATCTATTTATCTTTTTTAAAATTAAGGAATGCATTTGATCTCACTCATTTGTCTACTTCTTCATCTCCGTTCTTTTTATCTCTAAACCAACTGAACAAACTGCTGGCAATGTGTGTGGGATTCCTCTTTCCCAAATCTTTCCTAAGTAGTCTGCAACTTGGCTTCCCATTCTTGCATTTATTTAGTGATCACAGGTCTTGCCAGGGCTTCAGATGATCCCATCTCATGGGAACTGCACAACCAGAATATTGTCTTTCTCCTGTTTTACCTCCTAGCCTCCTATAAAACAGATTAATGCAGGCTTGGGTTTTTCGGTCTTCTGTATTTTTGCATGACAGAAACTTTTTTCTTGAGCACAGGGACCCTGGATTTGACTTCTAGCCTTCAGGCAAAATTATGTTTTAAAAGACCAAAGTGACTGGCGAAGAAATGGTGTTTAAGAGACTGAGAAGTGCCTTGTTTTCCAAATACTGTAGTATTCAGTATGGTGTAACACAGACCACAAATGCAATATATCTTATTATCCACTATAGTAGAAGTGAAATTTCCTCTCTCTGTAGTAGGAGCCTCTCCTGATGTGGAAACATGAAACTTTAAAATCCTAAAGTTGAATTGACTTCCTTTTCTGCATCTCCAAGTGACTTGATGAAGACTTGGCCTGGAAAACTTCTGAAAGCATAAGAAATTAGGTCAACACCTGTTGGAGATTGCTTAATATTTCTGGGCTCAAGAGAAAAATAATATTTACAAATTTTAGAATTCTAAGAAAACTTAGCATTGATTTGCATGGGAAATTTTGGAATTTGGCAGAACACTGTCTCTTCCCTCTCTCCCACCTCTCCTTACCCCACAATTACTTCTCTGTTCTTTCACAGTTTATTTACTTGTCTGTAGTGTTTTGGTGAGGTCTCTCCATTTAGGTCCCTCAGTATTTGTCCAGAGTGACTTCACAGTAGTTTTAGCTAAAACCTATTCTCTATGAGTTCAACATTTTTCATAAAATACCACCTGGGTGTTGAATTTGTAATACAGAGCAGTGAGAATTCATTGCATGAATCAGCTAGTTGTAAACATAAAACTTTGAAAAATTTCACTGCAAGTAGTGACAAGCCTGTATAGTGTTAGCTTATTGTTTATATGAATCACCAGTTGGAGAGCAGGAGGATGGTTCCACAAAATCTTGTCCTTTTAACCCAACTAAACCAAACTTTCCATCATCTGCCTCAATGGACCAAGCTGGCTAATAACCATTACTCCGCCTGCTTTTTGTGGCTGCTTGTTTCTTTATAAAGCATCATGTCTGAACTGACAGTGAATTTTATCTGATTATTTTTAAAGCTCTTTACAGGTCACCAGATGTCAAAAATGAAAAGAAATAAATGAAAGCTGACATTTATCGAAGTCCATTCCCATTTAATCTGTGTGTGTGCTTATCAGTTTTATAGGATACGAGAGTTTCATAAGCATTGATTTTAATTTGCCTTCACAACAAAAAAGAGAAGCATTCTATCTTTTTAATAAGCATTAACATACTGTACAAGGTGGCAAATGGAAAAATTATGTCTTCTTGCTAGAGGTCAGTGGATTTCAGAAATTTCTTCATCCTAATATAAATTGTTCAGCCCAGTGCTGAACAAAGTATTAGTGCATCTTAATTAAAAATTGTGTTACACAATTAAAAAGCATTAAGAATGCTTTCTCTGGGATTGAAAAGTAATTTTTACATATGTATGCTACATCAAGGCAGTAATAAAAGAAAAATTGGAAACTTTCAATATCTAATAGATGCAAAATACAAAACATTATTTAATCCTTTATATTAATCTAAAATCTGAAGTTATACCTTTTTTCATTTGGAATTTGTATATGCAAGAATGTCATCAGGATACAATACTTGGCAAGAGGAATTTATTTCTCTGATACCAGCCTGAGAACCTTAGTGGCCCAAGTCCTGGGGTCAAGTATCAATCTGACAGAAGTTATAGGTGCATGGCAGGGGCAGTGTATTGAATGATCAGGAATAAAGAAACAACTTTTCCCTTACCAATTCTTTCCTCTATCTTGCTGTTTTCTATTCTAAGGTGTAAAGGGGACAATACTGTGCACCACTGGAGCCTATAATGCAAATTTACAGTTGCATGGGTAGGCTGGCAACCTTCCCCTACACCCTAGCTGAATTTTCAGCGCTTGTCTGTTTTTAATCCATTAGCTCTGTGTCTCTCCTCCACTGCCACCTTCAAAGTGCCTGTTTTCTCAGTACTTTGATCCCTCTGTAAGGTCAGCATCTGCCCCTCTGTTCACAGTCAGTGAAGGCAGCTTGTGTGTCCCTTGCACATCAGCTGTGTAACACCGACACCCACGTGGAAATCTGGGCAAAGTGTGCATCAGACTAGGTGCTTTCATGAATCAGCCACATGCAAACATTACTTCTGATTGTTTTCCATTTCTTCAGTTTGGCAATCCTGAAAAATCCAAGGAATTTGAATTTCGGAGAAGTTTTGTCACCTTTTTTTCCCTTCCCTTTGCCACTTCTCCACCTCCTTTCCTGGTGATGTCTTTATTTGGTGAGCTGTTACTCATAGACAGCAGATTTAATAAAGGCCATTTCTCAAGGCTTAACCAGAGTTACGAGAAATCATAAAGGTCTCAATGCTTTCCCACCATTCCCTCAAGCGTGCTCATCCTGTTGAGCACTGTTGCTGAGATACAGCATGTTCCCGAGGACCTCTTGGTGTGCCACCACTGCTGGGTGTGAATGTGCTCTCACAGGCAGTGTGCAGTGTAAGGCACCAGGGTTACAGTGGGGGCAGTGCCCCATCCCTGCCAGCTATGCATCCCTCTTCCTTCTCCCTGATTCACCCCTCAGCAGGAAGAGCAGCTACACAGCCCCAGAGCCAGCACAACAGGGGCAGCAGGGATGGTGCTTCAGCAGCTGCCTGGGCCTGCGGGGCTCAAGCCCCCTGCAAAACGGGAAGCTCCATCTCTTCCTATTTGAACTACTTTTGCTATTGCTTTGAGCTCCAGATCTCCTCAGTTTTAAACCTCGAGGGATTTTTTCTCACCTGAATACATAAATCTGGGATATTTATCCCTGTCATTGATTCATTTGGTTAAATCATTGAAGGGTTATAATGCTTTTTTAAAGTATGTTGTCATGGAATAACATTCATTGGCATGCAGTTTAAACATAAAGAATAATTACTGTCTTAGATAAGAAGATAACATTTTATATGCTAATAAACCATTTAGCATGTTTTTTTTCAGTGAAAAGCCAAAGGAAATGCAACCTGGCATTCTTAAACATGTGTGATCATCTGTGAGGTGCCACTGTTTATTTTGATGTTTGTTAGTTAGCAATGTGGGCATTTGAGGTTATAATAAAGACTTGTAAGATAATTTTTTTTGCCAGAATTATGGCTGTGTTACTCACACAGGTTTATTTAAGATGAATTAACATGAAAAAGTATATGCAGGATATTTTTACATTGGAGGTTTTTTTGTCTTCACATTTTTCCAAAATTAAATCAAAAATAGACCATATACATCTTCCCTCTATTTCATGGCTTGGGTTTGGTTTTTTTTGCAGGGGGAGGGTTGTTGGCTGGCTGATTGGTCAGTTTGAAGTTCTATTGTAAGTCAGGGAGGAAATTGCTGCTACCATCCCTTGAGACTTAGGCTGATGCAGTCCTGCAGTGTTGAACCACACATGTATCTCTTAAATTCTGTGCATTCTGTAGTCACAGTGTTCGTTCACTCTCTCACTAGGAAACAGCACCAGGTACGACCTCACCCCCGTCACTGCCGTCAGCGTCCACCTCCTCAGCAGCGACGGGACCCCCGTCCCCGTGAACGGCCCCATCTACGTAACAGTGCCTCTGCCAGCAAACAGCAACCTGAAGCACAATGCTCACGTTCCAGCGTGGAGGTTTGACCAAAAATTTGGTAGGTAACATCTCGTTGTGGCTCCCTAGATGGCTTTTCTATCTAACAGAGACAATTGAGTTTTACTGATCAAGTAGTGTGTGGTATATATGCAAATATACTTGACTAGCGCTGTGTGCCAGTTTTAAACAAAAATGTTTGTAAATGTACCATTTTTCAATTATTAAATATTTTATTTAAAAACTTGACAGAACTGCATTTCACCCGCAGACTGAGAAGAAGAGAGATGTGTTCACTACAGCATTGAACTGGAAGTGTGTAGAAATGGAAACTTGCCTTATCTTTGCCAGCAGCTAGCTGTCTGACCTTGAGTCCCTCTCCTGGCTTGGGCTCTGTTTCCTGCCTGCCAGATAGGAAATACAGTACTGACTTCTTTTGTAAATCACTTTGATTTGTAAATCAATTTGCCAGGAAAATACATGTAAATGGTTTAAAGAAATTCTAAAAAACAAAAATTGATGAAATATTTTGGAAGGACAGAATGACTAATTAATAAAATCTGTAAAATGAACTCACGTTTTTATATTACAGAATAGTGTTTGCTATTGTGAACAGGAGTTTTCCCAGAAATACATGTTTTAGGCTCTTTTTTTTAATTTATTTTCTTTATTTGGTTGCTAGCTGGTACACTGTACTGGCCTTCTTTACAGCTTCGAAGTTTAAAGAACAAAGGAGTGCATAAGTCTTGTCCTGGTGATCCCCCTTCAGTTACTGCACTGTGCCATCTGAAGTATGAGCCAGATGGTTGTTAAGAAAAAGGAGAATGGAAGGTGAGAAAGGTTGATTCTGAGAGGAAAAAGAGCCAGAAATATGGGTCTGTATAGACAATCGGTGGGGCTTTGTCCTGCAAAGCAAATGTTTTGAGCCAGCTGATGATCATACCTAGAAGTAGAGCAACGAGCATGAAAGCAGCATGTTGGAGAAAGGGAGGAAGAGAGAGCTGAAGGGGGAAATAGTTTTTCCTTCCTTCCTGCCTCTGTTTGCTGAAAAAAGTGATGTATTTTCAAACAGCATGCTTATGAATCTTCTGTCAGAAGTTGCCTGTATTAGAGAGCAAAGCAGTACAATTTAGTGAAGAGTAAATTTGAGTATGATATAAAGTGGAATAGTAGAAAAAGAGTGCAATGAATGGATTTGGATTTTCCTTTTAGTGTGGAAATGACACTTCTCTTGTGCTGTGCTGGCAATAAGTTTCACTATTTTCTTCCTGAAACTGAATAATTCTTCTAGAAACTATTTTGTTTTTCCTTGTATAAAAAAAAACACAGGGAAGACTGAGTCACGTTTACTTTCCCCACAAGAAGCAGTCCTTCCCCAGTCCTTCCTGTCAGCTGTGCTAGAGCTGCAGCCTGTCTCATTGCCAGTTACTCACAGCAACTAAATGGTTCTGATTTTGATTATGGAACTTTCTCATTTATGGCCAAATTTCCATGCCCCTGCAGTGAGGCCACAAAAACTCTCTCTTAGTACGGAATATGGTTTTTAATTTTCTATATAAAGAGCTAGTTACCCTATTGTGTGCAGTATATGTATTAGTATAGATCAGTATGGGTTAGTTAATTAGCGTTGCAGGCTTGAGGCTCCCAATCTTGAGACAAGTCCAGCCTTATTTGATTCATGACAAACTACTGGAGCACTTGTATTGGGAGGAGAAGGCATGAGGACTGCTAAACAAAATGCCTTTGTCAGGCCACTTAGCTTCACAAAGCTGTGGAGAGGAAGGTATTGAAGATGATATGCTCAGGCTCCAGCTCACACTTCAGCTGAAGGAAGCATCTTCCTGTGCAACCAAAGATGTTGAACAAAGATGCATTTTAAGCCCTGACTACAGCATGCCAGTTCTAGTAGAATTTTGGCCACATCCCAACCAATTTAAATTAGAGTTGTTTAATTTAATAAGTAGAGCAGCCACACTATCTCTTGCAAGCTACTTTAACACCCTAAGGTCTGTCAAACTAGCCATGTGTAGCATGAACATGGTGGTATCCTGTCATTCCACATCCCTCTTGTGCTTGGACTGTGAAGGGAGATGGATGGATGACTGGGATGGCTCCGTGCTGGAGAAATCCTTAGCTGGCAGATGAGTTGTTATAACCCACTTGCACTGCCCGATCTGTGCCTTGTCAGGATAGGACCTCTGACCTTATTATTCTGATTTTGTCCTTCATTTCAGGGCTGCTTTTTTCAGTGCTGGTTATGTCACAGTCTCTCCTTAATAGATTTCCAGTGGCTTAAATTTTCATGCTTTTATCTGAGCAGTGAGTAAATGCCACAGACAGAAATCTGTGACTGTCTTACCAGGGGCTAACACAGCACTTCTCTCTCGTGGATTAGCAGTACAGTGGACACTTGTTCGTGCAAGCCATTGTTTTTGTTTAGAGTCCATGTGGTTGTCATCATTACTGCATGAAATATAATTTCTGCTCTAAAAAGCAGAAATACTTTTTACTTTTAGAAGATGTGGAGAAGTGACAGAAATACTACAGATATATTTTAATCCTTAGTGTCTCATATGTTTTGCTGAGCTCATGATGAACTAATATGAACCCAGAGGCATCTGACTGGAAATGCAGAGATTTTCGTAGTTGCCACAAAATTGAGGCATATTTGCATCTTATGACAGCCAAAAATAACTAATGGCTTTTTAGGATGTTTACCATAAACAGTCTGTATTTGCATGACCATGCTTTCTATTCTTGGGAGAGAAGCAGGAGAAGCAGCATAGTCTGCTTGAGGCTGAGAGTGGCTCCACTGACACGGATGAAACAAGCAGCCAGAAAAAACAGGCTGACATCAAAATAAGGCAATCTGCTGCATCTATTTCATACTGTTCCAAATGAGATTTTTCATTATGAAACAAACCTACTGCCTTGTGTGCACAGCAAGCAAATTAAAGCAATAATACCATTTTGAATAGTTCAATAAAATGAAGATCAGCTGTCAATGCCCTGGAGATGTTTTAAGGGTAAGCAAATACTTGTAACCTTGTTCTTGTGTTGGTCCACCACTGTTTCCTGCAGCGTTTCTGGGTGTTGGTAATAATAAACACAGATGCATTGATGTTGCACACTAAAATGCAACTTAATTGCTCCATGCTGTGGACATACCCATGCCTTGTGTTTCACACTACTGTGGGACAGTGGTTTTTCTTCACAGTACGCACTTAAAAGGTTTGAACATAGAGACAGAATTTCTCTTTTCTATGATCAGGAGTGCTCAGTGGGGTTTTCTGGGGTTTGGGGATTTTTTTCCTAGCAAGTACTGTGTTGTATTTATCAAAATCTGAGGGGGCTGAAAAACTTTTTTTTCTTCATCCGTAAACAGATGGTTGGGATCATGACTTCTTTCGTGTATATTTGCCTTGATGTCAGTAGGATTTACAGCAGTATAATTAATCTCTCTATTCTTGGACACCAAATTTCTGTTCAAAACTTCTTTCTAGCCTTGTCCTCTTCAGTCAGAAATACCACAGATCCCAGTAGAAATGAAACTTTCTGCCTCCTGTGTCATCTCCAGCTCCCACCAGCTGGACTGAATAACACAGCACTTGCTCAGCTATATTTTCCTCAGCCCCCATTTAAATGGTTTATGTTTTATGTTAAGGTGTCTGGTTTTCATTGGCTTCAGTGAGCAACACTCTAAGTCCAGCATTCTCCATTTTAAGTCCTCAGTTTCATTCTGTGTGGTATGAAGGCATTATGTTGCACCTAGACCTCTAGATCTACATCTGGAGCTGTATGAAGGACTTTAAAATACTACCAAGTATTCCAGTATGCATAATAGGATAATAAGATTTATTAATACGATGCATCTGAATTAATCAACAGGAAAGTATTTTCAACACTGTTTTCAGTTATGTGGCAATGGATTCTGGAGTGGAAGGGTTAAACCTTGGCCCTTTTGTTCGTCCTCCTTAAAATGTGTTATTTCTTGTGCACTACATGTAAATGAAGTTCAGAATACTGTGTCTCTATTCTTTCTTCTCCCTAAACATTTGGTGTGCATCTTGGATGTGACCTTGTTGTGTTTAAACGAGTGGCTTCTTTGCAGAGGAGGATGTTTCCCCAGTGTCTGAAATTTCAACCATGTGTTCATGTAAAGTGATGGCAGAATATAAAGAAGAGTATCTTGGGGAACTCTTTGTAACTTTATAAAACACAGTACTTTATGTTCTCTGCTGTTCTTGGTTGGTACTTTCTGACTGCATTTAATGCCATAATAGATTTCTAAATGCATTTAAAAGTCTGGTACTTGTTTTTTCTGGGTGACATTCTGCCGTCAGGGGTAAAATTTGTATTGATTTTTGTAGAACCAGAATTTCCAGATGTTCCTTCCTCAGCAAAATCAAGATAATGTTTTCTGTGCTCAAAAGAAGTCATGAGGATAATACTTATGTGTAAGCAGTATTGGTGCCTACTTAAACTTTACTGCAATTTCATAGAGGTGAAACGATGCTTGTTTTTTGTTCACAGTGTTTATAGGGAGAGAGCGACAGCTACTGTCAGGCAGAAAATGTAAGCAGATTACTGTAGATCTTCCTGTCTAGTTCGCTGTGCATTGTTTGCAAATAAGATGATTTATAAAAGTCTCAAATTTAAGCATCCCATATGGTAGCAGTGATGATCCACCCAAAGAAAATACTGTCTTACAGTTAAAAATAAAATGTGTTTCTTTTTGTTGTGAATTTGATTAATGTCTGATTGCCACCACATTCATAACCCTGTGTGACTGACAGAAAATAATCATCTAACAGAAACGTTTACAGCCTGTCACTTGATATGACACTGGGTGTGAGCATGTGCCTCTGACCTTGGAGAGATGGCCTGCATTTGGGCTGCATGCAGCTGCACACATGGCCTGGGACTTCATGCACTTCTCCATGAAATGAGTTTTCTATGCATGAGAAATGGATGTACTCAGGAAATCACATTCCTCTATAGTATAATCATATCCAGAACACGTGGTTCTAGACCAGACTCAGTGGTGATATGGAGATTGGTTTGCAAAGGTGAAAACCACAAAAGTTCAAGGTTAAGCTATTTCTGTAGTTTAAAAATTCCTTGACTATTTGATTTTGACTTCCTTTTTAATCTCAGCTGGAAAGCTTAAATTATTCTTAAAGACTAAATACACTAAGGAATACAGGTTCTTAACTAACTGTTCTCAAAGAATTTCATATTTTGTGTGTTGCCATAGAAATGGCAGCTACCAAGCCCAGCTTTTTACCATGTACAATGCCTACATAATAGGTGCAGATACAATTTCAGAGTATTAGACGGACATCAGCATTGAAAGGACAAGAAGCTCTTCCTCTGATTCTTCACAGTGTAGCTCACTGAGGTATGTTCTCACTATCATAATTCCTCTGGAGAGGATCATAGGAGACAGTTGTGCTTATTTATTAATGTGTGTTTTCAAAATGGATGTTGTGGCTTATTCGTATGAAAGTGAATGAATGGATTGTTTAATCCTCTGCCCACCTCGTACACCATCCGAGCTGCAGATACAGCATAGTGGATGAGGTATGGCATGATGGTGGTGCTTAAGGAGACACTGAAGGAATCAGGTTGGTGCCAAAGTATAGTGATCTTTGTGCAAATAATCTACTAATATGTAGTCAAGGAAAGAGAACTGGAAACAAGTCCCTGGCTTCTGGAAGCAAGTTCTAGTAATGTAGTATCATGTAGATGGCCCTATAGCTCCATCTATAGAAGCCATGGCAGGAGAAGGTGGGAAGAGGCAGACATCAAAACTTCAGAAGTGGAGAAAAGACCTTTGTGCTTGTGCAACTGCCTGAACTGAAGAGGACCTGGAGATCAGTGGGAATCCAGGCAGGAGTGGGAAGTGCCTGGATGGGGCTGGAAGAGACTGAGGAGGACGTGGGAACTCCTTCCTTCCTCTGCAGCTTGGCAATGTTAGATCAAATCCCAGTGTGCTTTTATTTCCACTTCCAGCTTGAAAAATAGAAACTGAATGTGAGTGTGTTGTGAGGCTGAAGGAGGGAAAAGGCATGCAGTGTTTTGTGCATGTGCTTCTATTTATTACTTGTTCTAATAATTTTGTCGGTAACTGACTGAATATGATTAATAATGTGGTAAAAAAAATTTTAAAGGCAGTGTCTTTCAAGTATACCTGTAACTAGGGATGGTGGTCCAGCAGGCATAACTAAGCTTTTCCTTTTGAAATACAATTATTACCCAGTAATTATGTATCAAAGTCATTTTCTTTAATAAGTCCCTTCTGTTCTGGCATCCTGGAAGGAAATACTGAGGGGACCAAAGCAATGCAAGCAGTTCTGTGTACAATGTGCCCTGCCTTCTGCCCAGATATAATTAAGATTATTAAATAATGAAAACTGGTGTGTTCTTTTGTTAAATACTTGACAGGTGATTTAAGGGGGAAAATGAGAAGAGATGGAAAATCCCACAGAGCTTCTCAGACACAAACAATAAATTGAACCCTTAGATTTCCTTGCCAAAATCTTCAAGGTATGATGGTTAAAGCATTTCCCTTTTAGTTCACGAAATAATGGTGTTGCTGCTGGAACAGGAGCAGGATTTAGCCCTGGAAGGGTTGTGTAACAAATTCTGTAAGAGTGGAAGAATAATGAGTCTATGGGCTCTCAGAGCAGGGACGTTTATTTTTTGATGTTGCTTAGCAACCCTGAAAACAAAATTGTAATATTAACCTAAATACTATGAATTTTTAAACCCATGTGTATTGGGGGGAAGGTGAGGAGGAGAGTAAGCTCCACCAGTATTCAGAAAGGAATTTTTAACTTCCATTTCAAGCTTTTAGTTTTTTAGAAAATGTACAAAAGTAAAACCAAAAATCCCACCCCTGTCTAGTAAAACTTCCCCTCCTGATGCAGATTAGAGGTGATTTTCATTTGGAAGAAGAAATCTGATAAGCAGCTTTCAACTACTAGGATGAAAAGCTACAATTTATGTATGCCATAACCTGCTTTAGGAAGTTATTTCCACAAACTTGCCCTTGATTAACTCTTCATAATAACTGCTATTTGCAGTGTCTAAATCAATTACTTCTAGAAGTACTTTTAGTATGTTTTGAATATCCTTTGCTGTCCTACACTGTCTGATAACAACCTGCCTCATTCCTTTTGACACATATATCTCTGTTTAACCGTGAATCTCTGCCTAAGCAGGCCAATCTTACAAGACGTTGTAGACAGCACAAAAGAGATCCATGCTGAAAGAAAAGCACTTCTCATTAAGGAATATTTATTTAAAACATCTATGCTATTAAGCAGTACGGTTAGAAGTACCTTCCTTTTCTTTCCAAAGCTCTTTTGTCTAGGGAAGATAATCTTCTGAATAAAAATAAATTCATATAATGGGATTATGTTTAATTTGCTCTCTGACTAATTAAATCCTCTTATTTGTCAAACCTATTGGATGGAAATGATTCATGTTGTAAATAACATCGTTTTGGTTCCCTGCTTGAGTGGGATTGGATGATCCTGTTGCCAGTTAAACAAAATGAAAAGCAAACAGTATTTGATCAATGGAAGAATTTTTTACCGAAAGCTCACATATAAAATTAATTTATGGAAATAAACCACCATAGCTACCATATATTTAAACACAAGCAATATTTAGGCTTTATGACTGTCCTTGGGGGAAGCTGCTGGCTGCAGCACACTCCTCTGACAGTCATTTACCAGAACTATTTTGGTCAGTGATAGAAAGAACACACGATCAAAGTCAGCAGAAGTCCCTGCAGCAGTGGTGATCTGGAAGGCTCTGAAATGGTCAGCTTGGGAAGTTAAACCTGAGGCAAGCAGCACTGTACATCCTCCCAGAGAGCCGAGCTCTGTGCTGGGGTGCCAGTGAGCAAACTCCCCTCGCGGCCAGATCACAAGAGGGGAGGTTGTCTTCCTCCTTCTTGGCTGTAGCAAGAGTCCCACACATCTCTCCTAGAGCAGATGGTCGTGTGGGGCAGTCCTGCCTCACCTAGGTCAGTGGGAAGTTTGCCATTTGCTGGAGCTGGAGCAGCCTGGGATGGTCAGCATGCCCAATCACATGTGGAAGCCAGAGGGACATACCATTCCCTGGATTTTACTACAGATCAATTTAAAATAATAAAGTCTAGCTTTAAAATACAGAAGCAGTGTCTTACTCAGAGGTGTCATGTGTCTAGACAACGGAAGCAGATCCATTCGTGCTGCCTGGTTCCAGCAAGCTGATACATTGAATAGCTGATGTCTTTGAAGACAACAGGACATCTCTCTTCTGGGCAAACCAGCCATACCTACAGTGATTGTGCAGGGGGACAGTCTAGAGTAGCTGTTCTTCAGTGGCTTCTCTGCAATAGCTGCCCATCTGGGCACTCTCCTTGCTGAAAGTGCCATTTATCAGTCTGATTCAGAAGTAAACCAAATTAAATTACAAAAAGGTGTTTTTTTAATGCTGAATATGTCTTGAAGTAGGAATTTTATGTGCAAACCTTTTGCTGTTAAATTTGCTCATGATAACCCCCTCTAACCCCTATTGGCAAGTCCTAAAAGCTGCCTGAGATAAATAAATGTGTTCATCACAATCAAAGTTACTGTAAAGTATTAAGATGTTTCTCTCTAGCAGAATTTGTTTCTCCTGTTCTGCTGAAGTCGAACTTCTCAGGTATTTTTGCAGGCAGATGGATGTCAGCTTTCTTTATTCTGATCGTTTTTTGATTTGCGCATCTTTAAAGTACTGTCATTTTTATATTCTTTGCCATATTCTCCTACCTTGCTTTTGACTTCCATATATGAAAGAGTGATGGATAGATGCTTCATAAGCTTTTTAAGAAAGAATGAAGAATAAATTTGTTAAATTACATCATTTATTCCAAAAAGTCAGTAACAGGCAGTATAATTTTGGTGAGAAAAGCGTTAAACGTTAGGTTCTCTCTGTGCTGTTAGTTTGAGCCAGGAGACAGCTCCCCTGACTTGCATCTTGGATCAGCGTGTTGGCTCCACTGAGCAGTAAGAGAGGAAAAAGAGGAAGAGAAATGTAAAAATGATCTATAAGCAAGAATGTCTCTATATATAGAAATTTTCCATGAAGCACCAGACAGTCTTTAAGACTTAATGGTGAATTGGCCTAAATCATACAGTGCTTACAAACTATACTGAGCTTGCTGTTTCTGCTCTGAAGAGGCATTGACAAGTTTCCTTTGGAACTACACAGTCTTGAACAAAAATGATCACTTCCATTACAGCTCTTTTTACCAGATTTTTTTAATAATCCTGTATTGCTTATTACTTAACAATTATTGCAAATCAAGTAGAAATATTAATAAGCAGTGAAGCTCATTGATTTTGCTGACTTGGGTAGGGGGGAGAAGTAGATGTTAAAACATATTTGGAGCATAAAAAATTAAATTATCAGAACACAGCATACAGGGAGGTAAAACCTCTCTTCCCTTCTAAATCCTCCTACTTAGTTCTGCAGTCGTAATCCTGACAACACAGAAAGAATGAATGCTGCTTGCTCTTCTTCCATTTGCAGGCTACTGCATAGGAACAGATAGAAAACTGGACAAAGTTCTTTACTCACTGCCCCAGTCTCCTCCTTTGCTTACAGCAGCAAGTATGTGAAGACATAGAGGGTCATTAGCTTCACTTTTAGAACAGGAAAACATCTTGTTCTCCACTCCAGGGAGGAAATCTGAGGCAGGATAGGGAATTCATTCTCAAGGCTGCTCAGCAATGAACTCCTGGTCATGTAAGGTAGTGTGAAATGGTAGGAGCACAGCCAGTCTGCAGTTGAGTTTTGCTTGATAGAAGGTCCAACATTAGTCATTACAGCAAGGCATTGTATGTAAGGAGCTACAAGAACGCTGCTTGTTTAATGATTCTTGAAAAGCAACCAGGAAATTAGAACCTATAAAGGATGAAAGATGAAAGATACCTGGAAATGCTGGTGGATTTGCAGAATACTGGAGGTATGTCAGTTCCCTCCAGTAACACTAGGTTGGCTTTCAGCTATTTGATCACAAAAGAAGGCAATACAGGACTTTGTGTTTCAGCTGTTTCCACTCAAACCTGTTTTGTTGCTGTTGTTGTGAAGGATGGAGTTCTTTACTTTTTTCATCCCATGATGTGGGAGGATGCTCTGTTTTATTAGTGGACTATTGGTAAGAGATGGTCAAAGTTTAAGAGGCAAATTTAGCATCAAAGTTTTGGACGATGAAAGTATGAAAAAAAGGGCTGACAATGAGATTGTGTACTCATGGTTCACAGGAACCCACACTTGGTGTCATCCTGATGAAGGAACTTGGGACAGTGCCATTTAAATAGTAACTATTTTCTGGCATAATACACCAATTTGTAGGGTATGGTCAACAAAAGCTGCATCACTTTTGTTTAAAGATGACCAATATTGGATATATCTCCGATGCATTGGAGATTCTTAACTATCCATAACAGATAGAGGGAATTACATTTTTCCTTAGTTTATACAGACCAACACATTGCCTGAAGTCCAGTGGTTAGCAAGAATGGGTGAACTAAGTGAGCAGCAGACAAGTGTGAAACCTGACTGAGGCTTGTGCAGTAGACTCTTGTTTGCTTCCACTGCAAATAAGGGATTCCTGTTGTTGCTAAAATATGAGCAATCTGAGCTGCTGCTCGTTTGGCAGGACGGCAGCAGAGCTCTGCTCACAGCGATAAGCCTGCAGCCTCTCTGAGCTTCTTGATCGCTGCATTATGCAGAGTATTACCGAGCAAAAGGCTTTTCGGGAGGCAGCAGGAGGACTGCGTCCTTTGGCACGCAGCACCATGTGGGTAAGGCATGCTGGACACAAGTTCCCCCTAGTGAGGGAATCGGTAGTAGCTTATGCTCGAGGAGGCAGCTGTAGAAATAGACACTGAAGATAGGGAACTTTGCTAAATTACATACCTCTGCATTCTGCTTGTGTGTGAATGTAAAGGGCTTTAGAGATGGTAAGAAGAGTATGGGAAACATGATGTATTCATCACCTAGGTCCTTCCTTTTTTTTTTTAAAACAGTACTTTATATCTCTCTTAAAGTTTTACTTGACGTTGTGTATTTGAACAGTTGGTGCATAGTCTCATCATCCAAATCTTGCAGAAAAAAGAAAAATTACAAGGTTCAAGGTGACAGAATTTTTTACCAAATGGCATTTTAGAGACAAGATAAAAACATGTTGTGACCCTAAGGACTATTTTTCACCTTCAGGGCTATTAGTATGATATCTTCCCTGAAAGTGCATGGATAGACAATCTGAAGGGTTAGCGGCCATATTAGTAGAGAAAAAGAAATGTACTTTTCCTAGTTTTTCCAGAAACTTGACACATAACTGTGGACGATTCCATTCTATTTTTCCTGAAAATGGTTCCCTAAGAGGGGCAAATGAGTGGCTACATCAGGGTGTTCTGCTGCAACGGTTATGGATGCCACATATGCAAATCTGTGTACACAGATTTTGGTCCTTTTAGTACTGTAAATCAAAATCATTTGTGTGACTTTCTTTATGAAATAACAGATTATTGCTATCATCTACAGATTGGAAATGATACTTGGAAAACTGGTAACTACATCAGCAATTCCTTTTCCCCGTTGCCCACAAATTCAGTTTGGTTGCAAGTAGAGTTGACATCTGGCAGTAGCATTCACCTCAATCTAGAAATCCTCTCAACCATGTATTCTTCTAAACCTTTCTCTGTATTCAGATGGGTTTATTATTAGCCTAAGATGGTGGTCTTACATCAGAAAAATCAGTAGTAGGGAGGAAATAAATACTCAGAAAAGCCATTCTTACGTGTAGAGGGTTTGCACAGATGGATAATCTAAGGAACACAGAAGAAATCATCGGGATCTTGGATGTATTATAAAAACAACAAATACAGCCCCAGCACCTCTTCTGTGTGTTCTGTGCTCATTGCTGAGTGTTCAGATGACTGTCATCCAAAATGTTCTTGCTTAGTCCTGAGTGACATCTGATGAAAAGCACCATTTTGGGAATTACAAGCAGGAGACTTATTTAAAGGAAGGGGAATCACAAGTACATGATGCAGCTTGCCTTTCAAGTGAGCTTTTGAAGCTGAGTAAGGGAAATACAGCACTCTTCCCCCTTCTGCACAGAAATAGAGAACTGCACTACAAAACTGCAGAGGGGTTTATCCCTTCTCTGTACACAGATCAGCATCCTGCTAGTGGCCACCAAAATATGTGAAGAACCTCCTTAAGGAGGCCATGCCCTCTATTATGTCACCAGGGGTGGCCTCTCAGTGATTGCTCCCCATGTTGAGGCCAGCAATTCTGTGATTCATTCAAAGAGGGTGAATACAGGAACAGTATGCAAGCCATTCTGGGCATTTGTTATATCAGAAACTTAAGGTGATTTTTTTCTCCTACAGCCCCAGAATTACTAAAAGGCATTCAGCTGGTTCAATTGTAAAGGTTCTCATAACCCAACTCTTGGAATAAAATTAAGCTTCAGGAAGTACAACAGTTCTCAACTAGTGCAGATTGTCAATCTGGACTACTCAAGAGTTATGTGAACTTAAACACATTGCTTTAAAATTGTTAGTCTTACTTATTTTGAAATTATAATTTCATCATTCTGAAAAAAAATCTGTTTTGTTTCCTTTGAGAAACATGTTTTAGAAAACTCATCATCTGTTACCAAACAGTATTCCTGTGGGTACTCGACAGATTCTGAATGATTACCTGAGTTAATCAAAAGTGATGGTACAATGTAATTCTAGTCATTGGCAGCAACATTCATAAGCTTGCTTTCTGTATAGGAAAACTATTTTGAGGAAACATTTTCCTCTGTCTTCTAGAAGTTGACAGCCAAGGCTGGTAGAAAGGTGGTGTGTAGAACTCAAGTGTGGTCTGAGAGATGTAATCTCTTGAACTGCATTTTTTAAGTAGGCTGTCTTCTTCAAAATAGGGGAATCTAATATGATAATAAATGTTTTCTTTTAACAGGTTTTGAAGATTTACTAGTTGTATTTAATCTTAAACATTTTGGGTTTTGGGTTTTTTTGCTTCTGACAAAGCCATGGGGAGGACTGCTTGTGGGAGCTCTCAAATGCCAGTCACCAGAAGGCTCAACTTCCCACCTCACAGCAACACACACAATCCCTACTGCACGTTGATAGGCTTTGTTACTGCTTGATTTTCCTCTTGTTTGCAGAGGAATGTGTGAATATCTGTAACATCTTCCTACAACTTTTACATTTACAGGGACATGGCTGAAGAGTAGTTTGGGCATTGTACAACAAGAAGGAAATCAGTTGACTTGGACTTACATTGCACCTCAGCTGGGCTACTGGGTTGCAGCTATGTCACCTACTATCCCAGGTAAGATGGAATTGGATTTTACTGAAATCTGCAGCATTGGGTAATTAGTTATTCATATATAATGTTTATATTTTTCAGAATGAGTTCATCTGAGATGCCACATCTTGATCAATAATGGATTATTAGAAAACAGAAATCTGAAAGCAAAGGGCTAAAATCTTTTCAGGATTGTGTGGGGCAACCTTGGTGCTCAAAATACCTGCATCATTTCAATGGGGAACTTTTTAAAGTGTTCCTGCTTTGGTGCATTTATGTCACCACTGCCTGGTAGAGCCATTGCTAGAAAATGAGCCATGGCATCAATATGTTGGTGTTCCAGCAGGTAGAAAAACAGATGCTATGAAGTTTCTGTACAGAAACTCACAGAGATACAGATTTATCTAAAACCAGCATTATCCTGGGTTAGACACTTACGGATGGATGGATGGATGGATGGATGGATGGATGGATGGATGGATGGATGGATGGATTGACACTTCTTTTCTTTTGCACTGAAGATGCACATTTTGCCCTGAGTTAATGCTTTGCATCATCTTGGTGACTGATTAATTTACACTGCGAATAACTTAGTTTAGAAGTTTCCCCTTAGAAGGGGGTGTATTAGAGTGGCATTGGTACAGAGGTGACTGGTTGCCATCTGCAAATCTCTTGGCATAACTGTAGAAAATGACTTTGAACTAGGCATTAATTACATGTGCCTCTGTATCTTTGGAGATTATTAATGCTGCCACTTCTGCTTCCTTTTTATCTGCCTGTGGCTGCTTCAGATTTCTTGGTGTTAGTTCCTCAGCCACCAATTATCTGAGATACCTCTGTGTATAAAAGAGCCAATAAATCGATAAAAAAAAAACCTACCCAGAACTCCTTACAGATTTTCTTTATTAGGTTTTCCAGCTGAATACCTAATCCAGTAGAAATGAAAACATGCTTGCCTTGGCTGTGCAAGTTCAATAAACTATATATAACCAAAAAACCAAACTCTTACATGAGGAGAGGTTTTAAAGTCTACTCATACATATCATGAAGTTGTTTCATAATATGCGAGGTTTTGTTTGAGGTTCTATTAAATGATAGTAAATGCTGGGATATTCGGCTAATTCATTGCTGAACAGAATTTAGAGGCATGTGCAGATCTGAATAAGCAATCATATTAAATTTAATGGAATTTTACAAAATAATTGTACTTGAAGAGAAAGCAACTGCTCTGAGCCAAACATTTCCCAGGACAGCTCTGTCCCCAATTGCAAGGAAGTTACACTAGTCATGAAATCGTGCTTGTAACTCTGAGGTTACAAGGCCTGTAACTCTTAACAGGAGAAGGCTTATTTGTCCTTGTGATTCAACTTGTGTGGCAGAGTTTCTACTTGTATTTTACTTTTCCTTCCCTGTAGGGCTAGATCAGAGTTCCTAAAACTTTGTTGCAATGGGAACAACATTTTCATGAAAAATGCAAGTGATTTATCTTGGGGTTTTTTTGCTTAATGTCCTGAAGCAACAGTAACAATCAATTATGTAAAGGTAGTGGTGGGACAGAATGTATAAATATTTAGATTTCCCAAATGCAATATAATTTATGTTACTTTTAATGAGTTCATGTATTTTTGCATATTTTATCTCCTAATTGAATCTTTTTATTTCTTATCTCAAAAATGGACAAAAATGAGCTTCGTTTTCCTAGCAGTGGCTCTACAGACCACTCAAGATCCACAGATGAAGTTTTGCAAACCTTATGACCTAGAACCTCTAAGCTGGCCAAGTTTGCTGTCCTTCACAGTACATGCATGTTAATCTGCCAGCTGGTGCTGTACCTCCTTGCCTGTACATGAAAATTTGAGTCTTTATTTCAGAATTATCATAAGGATTTTACAAACCAACAGGGTCACACATGCATAATTCTGAACAGATGTTGTCCACATGTGTGCATTCCTTTGTGTGTTAGAACATTTACTAAGCATTATTTAAACCTGGAGTTACAACTCTGTTTCACCAGTGGCCTGTTTTTTAAAGCTACTGAAGATCTGCTTGGCTTGGCTTGATCTAGGCTTCAGAGCGAATCCTGTACTGCAGTGTCTGGACTGTTTGGTGTGGAGCACCACAGATGTTAAAGAGCAGTTGTTGCCCACCCTGTTGCTTCATGCATTACAGTGCTGGGAGATGCTGGGATGGATTTTCTCCAGTGGTGAGAGCTGTGGCACAGTGTCAGCATTAGGACCTGGAAGGCAGCATTCACTGATGCATGCTTCCATTAAAACTAACTGCTTTTCCACAGAATGAGCTAGTTGGACTTGCAGCCATGAAAACCAGCGCATGCTTTCTCCACAACTTGCTCCCTTCTCCAGAGATGGTCTGCTCAGTAGCCACCAGGACTATGAGCAGCAGTGTTGCTTAGCACCCTTGATAATAAGGGAAGGTGTCCCTCTCCTTGTTTGACTGTTGTTCCTCTTCCTGTTTGCAAGTTATTAGAGGTTTAAATTCTCTTTTCTGGCCTTCCAGGTCCCGTTGTAACACACGACATTACCAGCTATCACACAATGTTTCTTTTGGCAATTTTAGGAGGGATGGCTCTCATACTTCTAGTCTTGCTGTGTCTGCTTTTGTATTATTGCAGGTAAGATTCAACATCCTGGTTCCTTAGTTCATGTTGAAAATACAAGCTTTTTTGTGCTTATGAAATAAAAAATTTTTGTATTGAAACATTTTTACTTTGGGTGAAAAGAAAAGGCACTTGAAAAAGAAAGAAACAGTGAGATCAAATTTCCTGTGTTCCTGGTTACATGCAGCATATAAATCCCTACCTTTGATAAGATGGTACTTGAGTACCTGTGTTCTCCATGTAACTTCCTATGAAATACGGGCATAGGTTTAAGATCTCTGTCATTGTACCTGTTAGCATTTGCAAATGATTTTTCTATTGGCATTGTATTAAAATGAATGTTAAACTTTTATCAGCAAGTGCCTACTAATGAGTGATTTTATATTTGCCTTCACCAGACATTTACTCCAATTTGTAATTGGTACTTGAGATATTTTCCAATTGACATTAGTTATTCTTTAATTTTATCTTCACTGCTGGGATAAGCTTTTAATTTTTAGATTATGTAATAAAAGCTTAATTCCCCTAATACTAATCACTGCTTCAAAACCTTCTGTTAAGACACACTTGCTTCTCTTGTTTTTGTGTACAGCAGTCATAATGCATAACTTCTTTTGTTACTGGCTTTTGTAGAAGAAAATGTCTAAGACCACGTCAGCATCATAAGAAACTGCAACTTTCAACAGCACTGGACACTTCTAAGAAGGATCAAGCAACCTCAATGTCCCATATAAATTTAATATTTTCACGTCGGGAGTCGGAATTTCCAGGTGGATTGTCCGTTGCTAGCAATGGACATGCTGAAAACTCAGGGGCAAAGGAATTAATCAGTGCTGTCCACATGGAGATGGTATCACCTACTGGGGAAGCAGATATGCATACACCTATGCTCAAACACTCCTTCAGTACTTCCCAGGAGTTTAGCTCCCGAGAGGAGCTGCTCTCTGACAAGGAGAAAGACAAGAGCAGAATTTCCTTGGATGACCTGACTCCCAGTGGGTCTCTAAGAAAAGACTACCACAAATCAGCCGATAGTTTTCCTCTAAAGACAAGAAAGTCTACAGAAACAGCTGAAGGCTATGAGTCCCCTATCAAAGATGAGTATAGGAGAAGTTACAATGCTATGCTCTCTCAGCCTTTATTTGAAAAGCAAGAGAGGGAAACTCAAGTATCTATGAACCATATTGCTACTGGAAGTAAATACAATATTCAGGAACAAATATACCCCACACCTTCAGCCCCTGAAAAAGAGCTGCTGGACTGCAGACCTACTGATTGTATGATGTCTCGTTCAGTTGATCACCTTGAAAGACCTACATCTTTCCCTCGACCAGGTCAGCTAATCTGCTGCAATTCTGTTGACCAAGTCAATGACAGTGTTTACAGAAAGGTTTTGCCTGCACTGGTCATCCCAGGTCATTACATGAAGCTGCCCGGAGAACACCCTTTTGTTAGCCAGCCCCTGGTTGTCCCAGCTGACCAGCAGATTGATATAGAAAGACTTCAGGCTGAGCTTCCTAACCCTCACGCACGGCTTTTTCCACACCCCGCCCAGCAGCTGCAGCCCCAGCAGCTGGCATCCCAAGCAATATCTCAGCAACATTTGCAAGATGCAGGTGCAGCTGAGTGGAGTCAGCAAAATGCTTCCATGTCTGAATCTATTTCCATTCCTGCCTCTCTTAACGATGCATCCCTGGCTCAAATGAATAGTGAAGTGCAGCTTCTTACAGAAAAGGCTTTGATGGAATTAGGGGGTGGAAAGCCATTGCCTCATCCTCGAGCGTGGTTTGTTTCTCTAGATGGGCGTTCAAATGCTCACGTTAGACATTCATACATTGATCTCCAAAGAGCTGGTAGGAATGGGAGTAACGATGCCAGTTTGGACTCTGGTGTTGACATGAATGAACCGAAATCTGCTCGAAAGGGAAGAGGGGATCATCTGTCTGCACCACAGAGTCACCCCCCTGTGCAGGAGCACCAGCAGAGGGAGCGGAAGGTTTCAGATAGCACGGCTTACACACAGCTTGTGTACTTGGATGACATGGACCAAAGTGGCAGCGAGTGTGGAACAGCAGTTTGTAGCCCTGAGGACAATGCTCTCCGATGCCTCCTAGAAGGCACCAGTAAGAGAAGTGGTGTGCAGCTGCCCAGCCTGCAGGAGGAAACCAGAACTGTGGATACCAAACCAGAGCCATTAACTAGTCCTGAACATGGAACATCTGTTCAAGATGATGATGATGAAGATGAGGAGGATGAGGAAGATGACCAAGGTGAAGATAAGAAGAGTCCTTGGCAGAAACGAGAGGAAAGACCACTAATGACTTTCAATCTAAAGTGAGCTATTGTGAAAATCCACCCTTCAGTGGAGTATAAAATTGCCAAATATCCTTTCTGTGGAAGTGCTTGATAATTTTTTTCTTTTTTTTCTTCTTCTTTTTTTTTTTTTATGTTGTGGAGAGAAAAGAGAAAAACAAACTGTGGTGAGCAACATTTGAAAGAACTTAAATGCATTACTGTGTAAATGTTAGAAAAGAATTAAAATCATTCCTCTGATTTAACAGCTGCCTCCAGTGAGATAGCTGAACAAAGAGTGTGATTGTTATTCCATATACTTGATATTGGTCATCCAGGATGTTGAAAATACTGACAAATTGTTTTGGTTGGTTTATGACCTCAATCTCCTTATGAATGGGAGCTGGTAAAGCTTTTGTTTTGTAGGCCAATTTTATGTTGATAATGCTACTGAAAGTATCTTAAAAACAGGAGTTTGACACATGGTGTCCAAAATTGTGCATTATCTCAATGAAAGGCTATGCATTGCTGCTTTTAGTAATATTTTGCTTATACTATGCTTTTCTTAATTTTACAAGTTGGTTGTAAACATTTTATGTCCTTTATTATAAACTACTCAGCAATTTATTTTAATGTACAACTGCAGGAAACTTGAGTAGCATCCCTTAGCATTGAAGCCTTTTTATGAAACCAAACTGAACTTTATGTCGACTAAGATTCCTCCAATTCTGGTCCCATTTTCTCAAAGTGCCTTTTTTACAGTAACAATGAACAGTCCCTTCTTTTGCTAAGTCCTTTTAATTGACCCCATTTGAGATTTTATAAACTTCTGAACTTCTACCTTTTATTTTAAGCTGCATGCCAAGAGTCCCATTTTGTGCTGAGCATTTCTCATTTCAATACAGTGTATTCTGTAGCTATCATGTATATTGTGGATTCTGTTTAGCCAGGATAGACTTAGAGGACATTTTAAAGGGCCCAGACTAGCCGAAAAGATAGTTTCATTGACTGTATATATTGTTAGTTTCCTCTGGAATCACATGAGCTAATCAGGCTCATATAAAATGGACTATTGACCGAGCAAGTGGACTGAATGTGTCTAGAAAAAATTGGGGGAAAAATAAATGTACTATCCAAAAGTGCCAGAATTACTCTTCTGTGCTTTTTCCATACAGAGCTGCTTGGTTATCCAAAAATTATAATTGAAAATAAACTGCAAAAAGTATCTTTGTGGATTTTTTCCTCTGTTAGTGGGTATCACATTATTTTATGTTATTTAAAAAGAAAAATACTTTGGTTTCACTTTTCCTGTGCATATTTATGCTCATGTGACTTTCTTTTGCAGTTCTCATGAACTTAAGTCAATACTGAAATTTAGACCCCTTTTCATAAAGGCATCCTCTGTATCTTGATAAATACATAATTATTTCCTTAAGTATCATTGAAGACTTTGGAAATGAAATCCTGGTATCAACAAAATTCCCTGTGGAGTCGCACTTCCCATCGGCCAGTTTTCTTCTTGGGATTTTTGTGGATACCCCCACTTACTGCACTCTTCTCACTTTTTCGTGAATTGGGTTCAATGAAGAGGAAGTGTGTGACTTCCACTCTTGTGGAATCCCTCACAGACATTCAGTTTATCGTGTTTCATTCAGTTACTGTTTTGCAGATTAGCAGCAGTCACACTTACTAAAGTTAACAATTAAGTCATCTCCAAAGTGATAGAAGTGCTATATAGTTCCTATTTCATTTTTAATAATAAGCCCCAACTCTCATTCATTGCTTTATTTTCAGTAAATTTCAAGGTTTTCATAGGAAGCAAGTCTTGTAATTTCCATCTTACTGTTTGTCTTACCTGGGAACCTGATCTCTAGCCAGGAGTTGAATCCCGATTTCCTAGTTCCCAGGCCAATGATCCTTTCCATTCACAAATCCGGATCACCTTTTGCTTTGATTCATGTTTGAAAGTGGTATATGTTGTAAAAGGAATCTAAAATATTGTGGAGTGCATTGAATATTGGAATCACCATATTAGCAGTAAATTATGTTTTACTCATTGTGTATGTGCCTGGTCCTTTCCTGTTCTGTTTAGGAATTTCGTAACTGACCACCTGTGAACTGGTTTTGGGCTCTGGGTTACTTATTGTCAGTTTGTGCAAGGTCACTGAACAGAAAAATGCTACTTTAAAGGAATAGTATTTATCAGATGTCAGTAAGTGCTGGTAATACAGTGTCACTTATTAATCAGAATGCTGCATAAGTAAACATTCTGAATAAAATTTCCGCATACTAGAATTATTGTGCTATTTAATTTCAAGTTTTCTGTTGTCTTAAATCTGTCATTTTTAATTACATTCTTTTTTCACATTCCTTTGCAAAGTTTCCATCATTACTGTCTTGTAAAGTGAGATTGTTGCTATTAAATTGCAGTGGTTTGTTTCTTTAATTGTGTTGGTTTTATGTTCAAAACACTTCTTTTTATGATTCAATGATTTGTGGTCCTAATAGAGCAAATATACCTGAACAAACACAATGTGGGTATGTTGCAAATCTTCTTTAAAATAGCATTTTTTAATTGGTGTGATAATTTAATTTTGCAAGATATATAGTTTATGAAATATATTTCTCTAGATCCAACATACCTAGGTAACAGGTTGAGATTAGAGTATGCTGTGCCTAGTCTAAAAGTCCAGTGGTAAGTTCCATGTTTTAATTTTCAAAAACTTACTGAGGAAGATACGTCAGTAAAATACAAAGACATTTTCTTGCTTGTACATTGCAGTCACACAGTGAAGCAAGTACCAATACAGCTTACAAAACACAGAGAACAAAGTATAATGTGAATAGTTCTTGGCATCAGCAGCTCCAAGTCCATGTAGAAGATAACCTAGAAAATCAATTGTTTTCTTGTTTTATGATGGCAGATATTAGTAGGGGAAAACTGCAAAAGTTTGTAATGACAAAGCTTACAAAAATAATGAAAATATAATGGAAATATGTTTGTCTTAAATACTAGGAACAAATCTTCAAAGTTCAGGTCCATTTATATCACAGACTTTCTGAAATGTTAGCACTGTTGGGAGTTAATACACTCATTAAGAGTCCATTCACTTCATGGTTGTCCCCCAACTCCCACTTTGTTCCTGCTCAAATACTTGCTTCTCAAAGCTTCTTAAACTATCTGTAAAGTACCTTGACTTAATGTGATAATGTCCTTTTATTATTTGATTAAGTGCTTTGTCAGGGTAACAGCATGCTAAACCCTCTGCAAATACAGGGACAAAAGCTGGTTACTGCCTCAGAGCATTTGCAATCTAACATGTTACACAAATTATACAAAATTGTGGTACTGATCTAAGATGAACAGATTACAAAGGAAGGCCCAGCATTTGGAAATTGCTCATTATGCTTTTCTTTGTTACTGGGGGGATTGAGTAGCTTTAGTAATTAAGCACTCTTGAAATAACCTGGCAGTATTTCCATTTTTCTGTCCTTCATTCTATCCGTGAATGCTCTAGGGGACCAATTTTATTTCACTATTCTAAACCAATATGTTTGAAATTGGTAAGAAATCCAACGTCCTATGTAGGGTTTAGCCTATAGAACACTACAGGTATAAATGAGCAAGTGCTGGATTAGATATTTACTCTTACTCTAGGAAGGTCTGTAGTGAACCAAAAAGGCTTTTTTTTTCTTAGACAACCAGAATTCATCTGGGAATTTAAATTTATTACAACACAGTAATCAACTATCAATAGTCTGTAACTTGGAGTATGGTAGGGTCCATGCAGTACATCCTTGGACTTGGTCAAAGGAGCAGAGTGTCTGTTCACTTTTCTAAAACAGGTATGCGACAGATAGGGTTTTTCTGAATCAGTGCTGCCGTTTGGGCTCTTAGCATTTGAAATTCAAGTTGTGGTATCTGCCACCTGGTGGTGAACTGCTTCTCCAGACGTACTGCGTGTGAACCACGGTTCATCATTTCAATATAAGCACAGTTAACAACTTCAGTAACACCAGCAGGCAGCTGGCACAGGATCATAAGTTGTTTCCTGGGCCTGCTGTCTGTCCAAGTGCAGAGATCCCTGTCAGCCCAGTCTCTTTGCTGGGGGAGTATTCAGCTTACGATATCTCTGTTCAAATCAAAAGGCATCATCACTGGTGGCTCTGTATTCTGCCTTGTGAATGGCACTTTGGGTTTAGATTAAAATAAGGTAAAAACCATTTATCTACTTATTGTTTCCAAAGTTGAGAAAAACAGGAGCAACTCAATTCTTCTTTTCCTGTTCCTCTGCTTACAGACAGATAAACTGGCAGGTTCAGCACTAATCTTACCCATAATGCTAACCTTACTATTATGATGTGTGTGTGTGTGTACATATATACACACATACATGATTTATAATATATATAATATTATGCTATATCATATGCCATGATAGATACATACACACCCTATCTTTTCATCATATCTGCTATTTTCATTTCAATGCTGTAAAAAAATTGGAATTGGAGCTTCAGGTAAACAACTAGGCCGCTGTCAAGTGCAATTTTCAGAATACAGGAGCATTTTTTATTACATTTATTCATGTAATTCCAGCTGTTAAATTGAGGCCAGGTACTGTCTTCTATTGTCAGTAATAACAGGAAGGGTATCTAGTTCTTTTCAGCTGTAATCCTCTGGCATCCTCAGGTTATTACTTTGCAAACTGTGGCGCCTGGTCTATTGTCACTTAACTGAAGTATTTCTTGTTTTATTGATGTGCTTTTCTTCTAGGAATGAACAGTGCCAGTTAGTGTGTTTGATCATTAAATAGCTATTCTGCCTTAGAAACTTACTGCCACAGGGAAGGAAAATGTGATAACAACAGGGAGGTACAAATGAAATACTTGTTTACAGGTTATTTGTGTAATTCTGTAGAGAAGGACTTTGTGTTCACTTGACTAGAAATAACAGACTCTTCAATAAACCCAACTGAGGAATGCTTCTGCCAGTTTTATATTATAAAGGTAGGAAATGGTGCTTGAAATAATGCTGTGAGATGAGAAATCCCTCTTTCAAAGGAACGGCTGGTCCTGCTGCAAGAGAGGTTTACCATCAAAGCTGAAAGAACCTAGTTAAAGTGGGTCCTGTTACAAGCACTGTTTTTTTAAAGGGTTTTGGTGATTTAGTGGTTGTAGGGAGTTTAGAGCCAAGCTGTGGGCCTTGGCTTCTCTCTCCCCTCTCTTCAAGGACTGCCCCTTCTACAAACCCAACTCCCTGATTCCACCTTCAGTTTTGTGCTGTGCCATGAGGGTGTCCCATCAATTGGACATAGTGTGACACCCTAATACTAGACTTTCAGTAAAGCTGCTTTTAGATGTTGGCGAGGGCAAGCTTTTTTTGTATCTATGCCATTTGTTTTAACTTGTATTTAACACCTTGCAATCCTGCATTAAATGACACAATAAAAATGAGAGAATCAAAACATGATAACCAGGTTCCCCAATGACAAATGTATTTGTCTTGACAGCTGGATTGGTCTTTCATTCCTTGAAATTCTTGAAAGTATACCTGCATAAGTGTGTGTGTGTGTGTGTGTGTGTGTGTGTGTGTGTGCATACGTGCATGGATACACATTCACATGTATGTATATAAATGCATTTAATATAAAAGCTGGCTTAAATCCTAGTTTCAGCATTTCAACATCAAGCAATGGCAAAGTGAAGGTCGCTCGCCCAGACTGACTGGAAGAACGGGCATGAGAGCTCATAAAGGCTTGTATTAATTAACTTAATTGTCCTTGTGGTCTGACATTGCAGGGTCAAAACCATGCTTGATGCTGAGTTTCTGCTGCACCTTCAACTTCCATGAGATGTATTCACACTTGCCTTCTAGCCTAGACCTGATGTGTAAATTTTGTGATTAAAGCTTGTCTAGTATCTATATTTTAAGTAAGTTACTCCACAGTTGTTGCACACTTGACAGAGGCTTTTCTTTTGCACAAAATTGTAAAATTCTGAAGGGTAAAATCTTACCATAAAATCTGAAAAAAAAAGTGCATAGAAATTGAAGAGTTATAATAATGAGTCTGATTTTCCATTGTCTTCATAGGGAAGACACTGCCTATGAGACGCTTCTTAATTCAATGTAATTCTCCATGCCATAGGTGTGCATCCTGAACCATGCTGTTAATCTGTTTCTAACCACCCAGAAGGCACATCTGTCACAGGAAAGAGTTCTTTTTTTGTTTGGAGGTAAAGAACTGCCTGAAACAGACAAAAAGAAAACTCTAAAAACTTGCATTTTGGAAAAACTACTGGAACAGTCAAGAGGTAAAGAATAATTAATTTATCTATCACTCCCTTCATCCAGAATGAGGGAAATAAAGTATCTTGGCTGTACCTGCAGCCTCCCTGCAAAGAGAAGGAAACAGCAGGCATATTGATAAGGGAAAGTGTAAAAGGCTAGTGGGAGAACTGATTGCAGAGCTGATGGGAGTAAATTGGATTGATTTGGAGACTGGATGGGCAGAAGTAATTGCTGAGTATTGGTCAGAGCTCCCGCAGCAGCTGTCAACCCCATCTTTGTCAACATGTCACCACTAATTCTCGTTCACATACATAGTTGAGAAGGGTCTTAGAATTAAAATAGACATAAAAATGCAAAATACGTATATATTTGTAATAATAATTTAATTCTCAGTTCTGATTATTAAATATCTTTTTTGCCTTTTGGGGCTAGAGACCCTAGGGACTGAGGAACTGAGCAGTGCTGGAACCAGTTTGAACCTGTGTTTGATGTAAGTCTCGTATCCTGCTTCCAACAGTCATCAAAAACAGATGCTTCAGAAAACTGAAATCTCTCCTAGCAATAATAACTAACATGAAGGGTGAAATTCTTTCCACCCTTATCACTTAAACCTTTAAGCACAAAGGTTTGTATTTATCATACACATTTTTTAATGCTCTGATGTTTTCACTATACATGTAAATGTGTAACCCTCTTCAGTGCTGTATAGCCCACGGCCCTTGCCAATGCAGGCACCAGCATGGAGAAGTAGATGGTTCTGTGCAAAGGTAAGATGTAAAATAGAAGAGGTAAGGTATGAGCTGCATTTGAAAATGGAATGAAAAAGAGTTGAATGAGCATGCAGCAGAAGGAATGGGATGCTTTGAGAGTGCTTGCCCCCAGTTTGACCACTGCAGCCAATACAGGCTGTCAGCAAGTGGGCTGTGGGAACAGGTGAGGCTGCAGCTCCCCAAGCATGGTATGCAGGGGGGGCTAAAAACAGGTAGAGTGGGTGAGACAAGCCATAAAGACCAGAGGTGTGATCTCACATGGATACAGGTGTGCAACATATGGGATCACAATCTCGTTTCTTTCCCTAACCATTTCTACCTACGCTGTTAACAATAACAGCTATGGAGAAGTGTTTTGGTGCATTTGTTCTGTTTATTTTTAGTCTTACTCTTTTACCCCTGCCTCTCATTCAGAATTGAGGAAGATAGTATTGAAGTTTTCACCATAAAGAGCAGCCAATTAGAAAAAAAACAATGTGAGGTAGTACTAGTAGACATTTATATGAACCAAAGTCTAAATATATTTGCTCAATAATTTATTTTAATGTTAATTAGGAAAATAGGGGCAACACTAAAATATTAGCTAGTTTTCAAATTGGACCAGTTTTGCCTCCAATTTACAAGATTAAAAATGTTTACACCAAGTTGTTATTTGCAATCCAAATCCATTTTAAATGCCATGAACATTTCAGTGTGGTGTGTAAAGGTAGGAGCAGTCCTGTGACTGCATGAAAATTTCAGATACTTCTCTTATGCAGTGTTTAATACTCAAAACACATAGACTAATCAGGTGATGCCAATAGCCCGAATGCGGGATTATATATCACCAGCTCACTGGGATGTAATTAATATGTGTTGCTAGGCAGGTAAACAAGTCTGGATTACGCCTGGCTGCTTGAGGGAAACAGTATCTGTGCCTGGCTGGCTTTATTCAGTCGCAGAAGAGCAAGGAGAAGCACGGTACAACCCTACCCACTGTCTCCAACCTACAACCCTACTGCACAGTCTCCCCTGTTGGTTCATCCAGCAGCTGAGATCTGAGAAGTCCCTGTACAGTCCTGGGAATTTAGGCTTCCCAATCCCCCCAGTATTTCTTACTGCCAAGCTTAAATGGCTCCTCCCTCAGTAACCTGGGGTTCCTGTGAACTCATGTTGGCCGCCAAGATGCCCAAAGTATTTGAGTGTTCATAGAGCTTCGTTGTAAGTCCTGGAGTTTCCTCTGGGAGTTAGCTAGGGAAAAGTTAAACACAGCAATGGCAAAGTCCATTTGTAGATCTGGACCTATATTCATACACACATCTGAGGTGGCCCAAAGCATCTTTGAATTGTAGACACAGGTTAATTTTGTGTAGCCATGACAGACCCATGACTGCCTCTGTTACGGAAAACAGGGGAAAGACAGAACCTGGAAGAAGAAGTAGAATGGGAAAAGATGCAGAAAGCTGGGATTTATGGTGGTGGGGTGGGTCCCCTAGACACTGCTCTGTCCTTTGGTGGCTGACAGTAGTGGGAGCAGCAGCGCAGAGCTACATCTGAAGTAATTTATTTGCCTTTCTCTCTTCCTTTCTTCCAGTTTGTTGCCATAAGCAACTGGGTATGTTGTCTACATCTAGCAGCAAACCTAAAGTCACTACTAAAGCTCTAAGGAGACGTATGAAAACAACCAACTGATGAATAATTCATGACATGCTAGAATTACTTTAATTGATTTCATGATATGCCATTTAGTATTAAGTAAAATGTATCTCCTCCAAAGGAAATCTATTTTCCTTTGTTAATAATTTTTAGCTTTTGTGCAAAATGACTGTGCTTTCTTCTTTTCAATCTTCATAAAATAAAAGGCTTTTGCTTTTATCTTCCCTGTACATCTAGGAAGAGGTCCATTTTATCAATTAAAAACAGTAAGTTCACACCTTCACAAACACAACATCTTTACCTGGTGAAGTTTAAAATTAAACATTTGTGATCATTTCTGATGGTCTGCTTAGACTGGTGCGTGTCTGTGGTTTGTGTCTGCAGTACTGGCGTGCAGCATTTTGGGGAGTTCCTGGACATACCCACATGCAACAACAGAGATCTTGGAAGTACAGATGCCCACAGGGAGCCTCTTCGGGCACAGCAGATGCCATCCTTGCTGCTTCCTGTCATAATGTTACATACTCCAGTAACTCTGTGGCTGAGCACATGCGGTCCTGAAATTCAGAGGTACATTTTTTCACCTTGCTGCTCTATTTTCGGAAGACAACTATACATGTGACAGCCAGCATCTATCAAGTAGTGTAACTGCTGAGCAGTGTCTGCAGAGTGAATTTAAATGCTCTGGGAATATATCTCGTAATTTCAGAAATGCAAAGCTACCTCAGAAATCCACAGTGCAGGACAGGTACGTAACTCTCACTTCTGGTGAACTCTACTTGTGGTATAAGCAGAAGTTGCACTTTCATGAAATGCAAAGCACAATCCAGTGCTGTCATTTGGCCTTGCAACAGTCGAACCTGGATAATAATCTCAGGATACCGACTGCACTATGCTTAAGGTTATTCTTCACATATGCTATGATGCACAGAATAGCAGCCATTCATTCTGCAGCTACACTCCCCCTTCCAGGGACAATGCCTAGCAGGTAACTTGCTGGGAGAGATTCATACTGCCTCTTTAATTGACAATATGAAATGCAAGAAGAGTCAGGATCCAGGCTTCCTGTACTCTGTTTGTCTCAATGAAGTGAGGAAAATTGTGGTAAAGGACAGAAGACGGTGAAATCTACAGCTTCTCCAACACAGTGATTCAATATAGCTGTTTAGTCATTGACATATTGTTCTTCACTTTCTCTTACACATCGAGGGGAAAAAAAATCATTCGTAATCACTGGATAAACTTCTCTCCAGGCTGTGGGACAACTGTTCACAATTGCTTTTTGTTATTGAGAACTGTTGGGTATTGTGCCTTTGTTTTGAGATTTTCTTTCTCTCCCATGCATTACAACTGAATGAAGGTTTACTCCTAAAAGTCATTTCAAACTGTAATGACATGATAGAAACATTTTCCCTCTGAACTACAGTGACGCCTTGACACTGGGAGGTCATACTTGGCCAAGTGTAAATTACAGACTCCATTTTATGCATTTAATCACAAGTTCCTGTGGCAACTCCCAAGTTGTAAAGGACCAAATGCAGTGGGACACAGAGCAGCTCCAGGCTGGTGCTCAGTACAGAGAGGTTCACAGTTTGACAGCTGGAAGGACATTTAGCTTTCTTCTGCTTGGCCAGGGAGATCTTTTCCTTGACTGATGTCACCTGCAATATACAATAGAACATAAAATGACACCACCTTAAATCTAAAATGGAATAAAGTAATCCAGATCCCCACCTTAAATCAAATAGGGCAGAAGCAATAGCTTCCTCACATTGAATTACTTTCAAGGGTGCAGTGGACATAAGGATAAATTACAACTGATGCACCCTATTCTTATGTTTTAACACAGTGTTTGGCAGTGCTGCCAAACCGAGCACTCAGAAATTCTGAATCTCACCCAGAAAGCTTGATATGACCCTGGAAATCATGACAGTTCAAATACTTAACACAAGTTGCTCTTTATTCGTTTTCCTGGGTACAAATCATTATCATTCAACTCCAGGTGTTCTAGCATGGAACTTGTAGAAATACCGGAGGCTTTGAGAAAACCGCAAGTGCTGTGAGTGCCCACCAGCCACCATGCTGGAGTTGCCCTGGTGGCCTCAGCAGTTTCCACCAGCAGCAAATTTTGTTCATAGAGCTTCATTATAAGTCCTGCAGTTTCCTCTGGGAGCCAGCTAGGGAAAAGTTAAACACAGCAATGGCAAAGTCCATTTGTGGATCTGGACCTATATTCATACACATATCTGAGGCATCTTTGAATTGTAGACACAGGTTAATTTTGTGTAGCCATGACAGACCCATGACTGCCTCTGTTACGGAAAACAGGGGAAAGACAGAACCTGGAAGAAGAAGTAGAATGAGAAAAGATGCAGAAAGCTGGGATTTATGGTGGTGGGGTGGGTCCCCTAGACACTGCTCTGTCCTTTGGTGGCTGACAGTAGTGGGAGCAGCAGCGCAGAGCTACATCTGAAGTAATTTATTTGCCTTTCTCTCTTCCTTTCTTCCAGTTTGTTGCCATAAGCAACTGGGTATGTTGTCTACATCTAGCAGCAAACCTAGAGTCACTACTAAAGCTCTAAGGAGACGTATGAAAATAACTTGGGCGCCCGAGTGTTTATGGTGTGCGAAGGAAACACGGGGAGCGGCCGAGCGCGCGCCGATGCTGCGGAGGCCCAGCGGCTGCCGGCGCGGCCCCAGGGGCTCCGCGGGACGTACGCGCCGGGGCTGCGCTCGGGCTCCCGCGGGGAGCTGCGGGGCAGCGTCCACGGACGGGATCCCGGGGCCCACGGAAGGCCGGGGAAGCGGCGTGGATGTCGGCATGAGGCGGCCAGCGCGGGGCCGGGCCCAGAGGCGGCACCGCCCGAGTGTGGGGCTGGGCAGGGCCGGGCCGGGCAGGACACGGCGCGGAGCGCTCCCCGCACAGCCCCGCCCCGGCCCCCACGGGGTGGTGGGAGCGGCCGGGCAGCCCCGGCGGCCGCCGCCTCCTCGTCCCCAGGCTTTAGCGCGGGGAAGGACCGCAGCTAGAGGGAGCTGCTCCGGACCGCGTCTGCCCGTGCGCCCCGGTTCTTTCACAGGCTCCCCCGCCCCTCCCCTCCCTCCTTCCCCCGTGATGGCGGAGGACAGCGAGTCCGCGGCCAGCCAGCAGAGCCTGGAGCTGGATGACCAGGACACCTGCGGCATAGACGGCGACAATGAGGAGGAGACCGAGCACGCCAAGGGGTAGGGGCGCGCTGGGGGAGCGGGCATGGCTCGGGAAGGCAGCTCCGTGTCCTCCGGCGCGGCAGAGGCCGGGCTGGAGGTGGCCGGGGTGGGCTCCGCTGATGCCCGGCGCGGTCCCTCGGCGGGGCTGGTGTGGCGGGCGCTCCTGCCCACTGGCGGGCGGCCTGCGCGGCCCTGCCGGGCCCGGCCCGGCTCATCCGCGGCGCCTGCGCCGGGCCGCCCGCGGCCGAGGGGGCCCAGCCCGGGCCGCCTCCCCTTGCAGCGTGCGGGCGTGGGACGGCCCTGCCGCCCGGCCCGGAGCCCCGCGCCTTCTGCCCGTGAGGGGAGAGGCGGGAGGCCGGGCCCCGGCCCGAGGTGAGGGGGCGGCGGGGCTGGCACTTCCCCGCCGGACACCGGCCTTGAAATCGTGCCGGAAAAGCGAGGGTAAATCCTGCCGTGTTGTTGGCGCTTTTAGGGCTTGGAGGCGTTTGTGGGTATTTTTGGCCGTCAGGAAGCCCCCCGTAGCGGGGAGGTGCCCCCGTGTCCCCCCGGTGGTTCCGGGTGGTTCCAGCTGAGCGGCTTCGGTGCGCAGCCCCGCGCACATCCACATCCACATCCACATCCACATCCATATCCACACCCACCGCCCGCTCCCTCCCGGCCGGGGTCCGCTCCGGGCATCGTCTGTGTTTGCCTGTCCTGCCGACACTCCTCCTCACCGTCACCCATTGTCCGCAAAGAGATGGTACCTCCAGATGCACACGCTGCGGAGGGGAGAGCGCGTGTTTCACCGCGGCATTGCCGGGGCAGACGCTGTTGTCTGGTTGTAGTTCCTTCCCCGCTAATCTCGCGTCTCAGATCTTCCCACGCTGAGGATCAGGCGGTGTCTCCGGTTGCCTGGGGAGCTGGTGGGAGAGGCAGCCAGCATAGCTGCGGTCCCTGGCACCCGACCGGTGTTGGGCTGGCCGCAGTGTGGCTCCGTCCGAGCACGAGGTGCCAAGGGTCTGGCTTACTCTGCGGGTTTTTGGGGTAGGGGAGTGGGAGGAATGTGTTTCAAAAGTCGGCTTCATTTAAAATTACTTTTTTTTTTCCTTTTTTGAGCGGTTAGAAACGTGATTGCGGAGAAGGCGCTTTGTTGTCGCAGCTAGGAGTGGCTGGAGTAACCTAAAATAGAACTAGGTTAATCTATACAGTGCTACACAAATATCTTCCTAGTGAATTTGTGATTGATCTGCTTGGGAGCCTTTCTGTAGGTGCTTGATGTTTGAGGATGTACGCTGTTTGTTGTCTCCTGCCCCTCGGACTTGGTTGTCAACAATCTTAAACGTGGCAATAGAAATCTAAGAGACTTTGGAGGGCTGACTGGTCTAGAAGGCAGGAAAAGGGAAAACTTCGATGCTTGCTGCTCTGTCATTGAGTTAATGGCATGCACGCTAAAATAATTGCATCAGAAATAATTGCAGTAATACAAATCTGGGATATTAAAAGGGACAAAATATTGTTTTATTATCTTGGGGCTTTTGTTACATTTGTTTCAGTAAATACGTCACAGCTGGTGATTCCCAAATATGTGAAAGTAAAGCGCTGAGAGCAGAGAGTTGTTATTTATTGTTCTTCATAGGAACCGACCTGGCATCCTAGTTGGGATTGTTTGATAGCCAGGTGATGCCTGTCCAGAATTCATTTGGATTGTATTCCTTCTTCAGTTTCCTCTCCTGTTTGTGTGCGTGCCCGGGCTGTAGCTGCCCTCTGCAGCGTAGCTCTGCGTGTGGCTGTGCTCGGGCTGCTGTGACAGCGAGCCGAGTGTGTGTAAGGAGCGGCCGGGGAACAAAGAATTGCACTTTGGTGTGCTCTGAATCACAGCTTGCTGCTTTGCTCCGACACGGGTCTCGCTGCGCTCTGAGGGTCACCAGCTGCAGCCTGTAGAGTCTTCTCCCCAAGGCTTGTTTTTGTTGAATATCCCAAATGTATTTCAATAAGTATTTCCAAAAAAGCTGAATAAGAAAGTGAATGCTTTCAAGTAATATGAAGTTTAGTTAAGTGAGTGGTAGATCATTCCAGCAGAAAAAGCCTCTTAAGTATTAGTATCTGCTGAGTGAAGTCTAATATTGACTTCCAAATTACTTTATTTTCCTGTAATCTTTGACAAATCTTGTTTGCTACTCTTTGTCTGCAGGCTAAAATATTCAAACAAATTCCAGGAAATGAAAGGAAAAATCTCACAGTAGAGCATGCAAGATCTACTCATGATCTGGGAGATTAACCCATAGAAATAGGAGCCTAATTAATTATTCTCCATTTTCTTCCTGTCATTGTATATTAATTCTTGAGGTAGCTTTAAAGCTTGCTTTGAGCTTTTAGATGAGGTTTTATATACTTAAGCAGTTTCTGAGCAGTCCAACTACTAGAGACTGTGACTTTGTCAACTGATTTGCTGAATTCTGCATGGTCTCTCTTGCTGCAGATCAGTATTTAATCTCATGCTATTTTAACCTGCACTTTTTTAGGAGACCGAATATTGTGTGTCAGTCCCTATTGGAGTGCCATGTAAATTAAGTTACTTTCAAGATGTTTCTTAACATTTGAAAATAGGCCCTTAGAATACCGCCCACAAGAAAACATTATTTATATATATATATATGACTTTGTTGTTGTTGTTTTAATTTGCAGGTTTTTTATGTGCTTGAGCATTGAATGAGGGCAGCAGAAAACAACCATTTTATAGCTCTCAACTGTGCAAATGTCTTTGTCCTCTGATTCTGCTCCTGTTTTTTAGATGCAGGATTATGTATGTTGTGTGACTCATTGCTGTTTTCCTATTCTGTAGTTTGCTCTGGCTGGATGCATTATGCTGTATTTGTTCTGTATTGTAATAAAGTGTGGTTTACAAAATATCTTTGTTAGTGTGTGTGTAGAAAAAATGTAATTGTTGCGCCTGGATCCACCCTGCTAAGCCCAGCCTTATAAGGTCTCTCAGTTCATTCTAAATAGCTCCTTATGCTCATTGCCAGAAAGGCCTTGGGCACAAAACATTTAGTAAACAGATGAGAAAAAGGTATGACCTTTAAACAACTCCCCCAGCCCACACAAATTATTTGCTTTGAATGTTTTAGTAGTATACCCCTGTGATAATTGTTAAAAAAGGCCAACTTTATAATGAATACTGCTTTTAGATTTAAAAAAGAAAGAAATATTTTTAAGGTAGTGGAAGGAGTGCTCGGTTTTAGCAGGTGAGTTTTACATCTTGGAGCACAGACTTAAGTGGGAGGCAGAGGAAGGGGGAGGCAGAGGAAACATGGAGATCTGGGGAATACCATTTGGTTTAGGGTTTAAGGTATTGCTGCTAGGTTTTCATGCCAAAAACCTTTCCTTTTCAAGTATCAAAATATATACAGATGAAATCTCCATGCAGAGAGATGCTTTGTAATGGTAGTTTGTTAGTAAGGGGAATCTGAAGGGCATGGACCCTTCTGGTCAGGACCTTTCTATATTGTCTTGGTGGTAGTTTTACACAGCAATGAGAAAGCCTTTTGCACCTAAAATTCCATTTTCTTTATGAATCAAGGACAGCCCCAGTATAAATAATACTGCTTTGAATTTTTTTGAAGTTTTGCCCATATACATGAGACCTGATTTTTGTGATCAAAAAGATTTGTGTAACATCTTCAGAAATGTAGCTTTGCAGCCTCACTTACTCACAGAGAGAGGTGCTGTGAAGGCAAGAACCCCACACAGGCCTTTGCAGTTTAAAAATAAACATCTGAAGTACATGTTTGGTTTTAAATTTGAGAAATTGCTAACTTAAAATTGCCATTCCATATAACTTAAAACAGATGTTGATATTACAAAAGGCTGCTTCTGCTAAAGCTGAATTTAGTGTTGAAACAGGAAATTAAAATAATAGTGACAATTAGTCAGTGACAAAGATAATCTCAAACCAAGGGAGCCAAAACAGTTTGACCGCCTTAACAGGTTAATTGTCGTGCTCCTCCTGATTTTTCCATCTCAGTTTTTCATGGATTTGCTCTGAGCCTCATAAAGTAAGTTTCTCCACCTTTGCCACACTTCTGCCCAAATGCAGTAAGTATTCCCATTTTTCAGTTTTAAAAAACCCAACCCAACCAAAACACCACCACATGCAGGGAAAAGCAAAAGGTTTTTTTTTCCACATCTATGCAAAACACCAGATGTGTGTACATAAGTGGAAAGGTATGTGGGTGGGATCATGGGCTTGCATTTGTGACTTGCAGACAAAATCATAAAACTGTAGGCCTAAGTGACTATCTCAGAGTCCTATCCACAGCCTGTTTCTGGGGCAAGGTTAAGTCATTCTGGGGCAGAATGAGGTCTTTTGACCCTTCTTTTGCCTCAACTGAATTTTGATTTGCATGTCACTTTTATGCTGGACTCACCTTTTTCTTTTTTGTCAGACTGACAAAATTGTCATTGTAGGTGCAGTTAAAAATATCTTAGACTCTGCCTGTACTTAGATATAGCTGAACCTCAGTGTATAGACTTGCCCTGCTGTCAGTAAAGTTCTCGTGGTATAAGCGTGTCTCCTAGACTGATACAGTCAAAATCTTCCCCAAGTCTAACACTGAATGGTTTTCTTGGTATGTTCTGCTGTGGTCTGTGTGGCAGGCTGGACTGGGGCAGATGTGTTGGTCTGATGCATGAAAAGGTTGTTTCCTGACCTGCCAACTTGACACGGCAGCACCCTGAGTTCTGTATTGTTTTCTGCTTCCCGCATGGGACGTGCACTCGGAGTTGTGTCACTTTACGCTTTCCACAGGGTGCTTTGGAAAAAGATTTCACTCTTACATGGGAAACTTTTTTTCTCCCAGCTTCTAAGTGTGAGATATACATCAACATGTCATCGTATAGGTGTATTTGACCAGACAGAGGAGAACTCAGATCTTAGTCAGCACACAAGAATGTCGGAGGAAAGCTTTTAATAGGAGCCTTTGGTTTTAATCGTTACCTTTGCATATCCTTTGTGCTGTAAAGTCCAGTGCAATTACTACAAGTTGAGCAACAAAGTTCCTCCCTTCCCAGCCATTCTCACTCCCAGTTTTAGAGCCTTTCAGTTCTTTTCAAGGCAGAGCATGAAAAGGACAAAAAATCCTGACGTTTTGGTTTTGCTTTTGCTTCTGCCCTAAGTTGCTTGGTATCTCTGGTTCTAACTTGGTGTTGGACAAACCTGTTTACTGAGTAGAAGTTTCTGTGCACTGCCTGCTGCCAAATATCTGGGCTGCAGGCGTGCCTAAATAGTAGGATGAGTAGAACTCTATTTAAATCCTCTTTTTACATTGTGTGGACTGTAACAGTAAAAAATAAACTAACCCAAGCAGGAGACTGTGCATAAATCACTGCTCAGAATGATCCCTGGATAACCTGTCAGACAAAGATACCGGTATTTATTTTGCAACAGACAGTGTGAAAGATTTAAACCTGAAGGTCATAAACCAAGGACTGGGATTTTGGAAGATTAAAAAAAAAAAAAAATTAAAAACCGAGTAGTGTAGTTTTAAATGCCACATATATTTTACAGCAATTTACTTCTGTCTTCCTTCTTTCACACCTGAAGAATATACATTTCTATATGAAAAATTTCTTAAATTGGTCAAAGAACAAATTAAGATTGTCCTGGTAAAAGTACAGTTTTATGGGGATAACAGTAGTAAAGCTTGGCAAAGCTGATTTTTCTCCACAGCTGCCAAACTTTTTTCTTAGTACAATTGTTCGTTATTTCACCAAACTGTTTGCTCAGGTAATCCTAGTGAGCAAAATTCCCCTGTGGTGTATGTGATGCCAGATCCTCCTGAAAGACAAGAAGACAAGTGAACTGCACTGGTGCAGCTCAGGGCTCAGTGCCTGCTGAGGGTGTCTGTTCAGGAACAGGGTTTGCTGAAATGCTGAATAGCCTGATGTTCAACATAGAAGCCCTTGGGAGCCAGTTCAGGGACATGGTGGCATCATTCATTTGTTATATGTGAGGTGTTAGAGGGAAAGACAAGTTTGTGAACAGTTGCAGAAAGTAAAAAAATACCTCATTAAATGAACTCAGCAAAGACGAAATCACTTCCCCTAATATTTTTATCTCAATTTTGTCAGATAGAGGTGGTGAAGTCCTAGGTCTTGCATACATGTGTGTGGTTTTACTCTTTTGTATTTATAACCTCTTGCCAGGCTTTTGGGTCTGTTCTGCATTTAAATTCTGTACAAAATGTCAGCTTGGTATACAGGCCTTCAGATAGATGTAAATTTTATTATCTTAAATGGAGAGTCAGTACTGTGCCCAGGTGACCAAGAAGGCCAATGGCATCCTGGCCTGTATCAGACAGAGTGTGGCCAGCAGGGCCAGGACAGTGATCATACCCTTGTACTTGGACTGGTATATCCTGGGTTCAGTTTTGACCCTTTCACTGGCCTCAAAACTGGTGCTGGAGCATGTCCAGAGAAGGGCTGCAAAGCTGGTGAAGGGGCTGAAGAGTAAGTCCTGTGAGGAGTGGCTGAGGGAACTGGGGTTGTTTAACCTGGAGAAAAGGAGGTTCAGGGGGGCCTCATTGTCTCTACAACTACCTGGAAGGAGGTTGTAGCTGAGTGAGGGTTGGCCTCTTCTCTCAGGTAACAAGTGACAGGACAAGAGAAAATGGCCTCAACTTGCAGCAGGGGAGATTTAGATGGAATATGATGAAAAATCTCTTCACAGAAGGGGTTGTTGAGCATTGGTAAAGGCTCTCCAGGGGAGTGGCCGAGTCACCATCCTTGGGGGTATTGAAGAGATGTGTAGATGTGGCACTGAGGGATATAGTTTAGAAGTGAACTTGGGTTAATGCTGGGCTCAATGATCTTAAAGGTGTTTTCCAACCTAAGTGCTATGATTCAATGAAATTGTGATTCATTGTGGATCATGTAGGTGATAAGGCAGTATGCTTATTCTGCAACAAACATTTTTCTCCCTGTGTCACTTACTCAAGTCCATCTTTTGTTTCTGCAGCCTTCTAGTAAATCAAACTTCAAACTCATCTCTCCAGTGTGTTTGGTCTGCTCTACTGCTGTCCACTGAGTAACAATTTGGTCTTGTTCTAGAAGCTGCAACATTTACAACTCTGTCTTTTCTGGAAGCATAACCCAGTGTCACCTTGAATGTTAAGGACTTCTTGAGATTGATCTTTCCCTACAGACTTTTCTAAAGTACAGTAGCGATCTCACAAAAATCAGTCTTTGCTTAGTTGCATTGTTCGGTTAATTGCAGACTTTGGGCCTCCCAGCTGGAGGGAGGGTGTTTTCTTCACAACATCAGCTCAGACAAGGTATAGATGCTAAAACTTGTCATCATGATCTTGAAAGTGAGCACGTTACAGCAAATGATATGTCCCTTGCAAATGTATTGATCTTAATAAGTCTAGTTATGTTTTTCTGGGTTTTTTTTCTTTTTGTTTGTCGGTATGATACCTGGGGTTTTTCCCCCTTCAGGATTAAAAGAAACAATTGCTTGTTGCACTGACTTTTTTCTTTACCAGTGAAAAACACCCAAGCCCTCCAAACTCTAGATATCTGTCTTCAGTTCCATTATGTGCATATGGTTTTGCTGAGAGATTAGCCTCTTGAAGACGATTTAGTGTTAACTGACTCATTGCCTCCGTATTTTTCTTCTGTCTGAGAGTTGCCAACACATCCCACACTTTGCAAATTCTGATCTAATCGTTTCTATATCTTGATTATTTGTTAAATTAAAATATCCTTTAAGAAGAAAGAACTTATATTATCAATAGTAAAAATATATCAGAATCTGCAAGTGCAGTGTGTGCTTTGTTGTTGGGGCTTTTTAATTAAAGTTGACCCCTTTGTCCTTATTGTTGCAAAGCACAAATATTTGGTTCATTTTATGTTGTCTCTTACTGGGATTTCAGCAAGACTTTCATTGCTGCTTAAGTTACGAACAAAATTTCCTGAAAACAGAATGTTTTCATCTGGATTCTTCTCAAATTCAGATGTGCCTGATGGTTGAGCATGAAGGGAAAAAGTATTGGGCCGCTAATAGTTACTGAGTTTCCAAGGAGGTTACTTTCCTCAGTTCCCACCCTTTCCTGTGTTCCTCCAAACTGTTGAATTTGGTCATTTTGTGTTTGTGCTGGGTAATAGACTGGACAAGAGCACTGGCTCCTATGTAGTGTCACAATTTGACATGAGTATGTCAAAATGCCTGGTAGTACTGGTGTCAGTGTAGAAAACAAATTAGGCAGCACTTGCAGGAAGTTTTTCATCAATACTCTCAGTTCCCCCCTTCCTTCCTTTCTTTCCGCTGCCTTTTCTTCACATTCAAGCTGCTGTTAGATTTTTCATATCAAATTGCTGGGTTTTCCATATTTAACTTTTTAAAAATTTTAGACTCAGTGGTATTGATTTTTCTCATTGCACATTCTTTGAATCTCTGGCAGAAGTCCTGGAGGGGATTTGGGAGCGAAGAAGAAGAAAAAGAAGCAGAAGAGAAAAAAGGAGAAACCAAATTCTGGAGGCACCAAATCAGATTCTGCATCTGACTCCCAGGAGATTAAAATTCAACAGCCTTCAAAAGTGAGAGCCTGGTTCTGTTTTAATTTGTGCTTGCTTTCTAATTTAATTTTGTGTGTTGCTTGTTGTAAAAGCAAGTTGGTAGTTCTGCTTTAGTGTGTGAAAATTAAGCAAGTGGTTCCTGTCCTGATCAGACAGAAGCAAGTCAAGACCTGGTGTTTTCAGAGCTGTTGTCACCACCACAGTGGCATTACTGTGAGAAAGGCAGAGGAGGAGTTGTTTTGTCTTTCTCTTTGAGCAGTTAGAACTCGGGCTAGTGACAGCTTCGTTGCATAGAATCATAATCTGCGGTGGTAATGCTTTTAAATAGATTTTGTATTTGATGAATGGCCTTTAGCTTTTAGCCACCATCTAACTTGGCTTAGTGCAGTTTCGGTCACTTGTGCAGCATAAAGCTCTCTCAGCAGCAGCAGCAGGAGGGAAGGTGGGCCTGCTGTGCTAACCAGAGTCTCTTTGGGGCAAGCAAGCAGCATGTCATCGTACATAAATTGCAGTAACCTCAAACATGAAGATACAGGCTGAAGAAACTTTCTGCTTGGAGAGGCCTCCACTATAATGAAGAATGCAGAATTACTTGAGGGAATGTACAGTCCTTGTGGACTTTATGGTAAAATAGCATTGTGTGTGTGCTTTTGTCTATCACGTTCTGAATGAGCAGTGAATAACATGATGTGGTGGCTTTTTAGCATACAGCTCTTACCTCAAGAGAAGTCCGAGAACTAAAGTTTGTAAAACTTAAGTTTATGGACCATTGAGCATATTGAGGTAGTTATATTTGCTTTATCAGATTATTGCAGAGAATTTTACACCATTGTACCAACAGTAATTTTCGTCCTGCAAGACTTGTCAAGTACATTGGGGTTACCCACTAATTTTAGGGGAAAAAAGTTGTGTTCTGGCTCATTAGCATAGTGATAGATTTTTGTGTTGTCCCTTTAGCTCTTCTCTGTGTTGTCCTTTGCTTTGAATGGGCATATTTGGCCCAGGGGACGCTTTATAATATGTAGGGAGATCTTAAGTACGTCTTTGCCACATGTTTTTGATACCGCCTTTCTGTAAAATGTGTCATGAACTGATAATATAGGAAGACTGCAAATGATACACAAGGAACTTCCCACTCTTAAAACTAGCATGAGGTAAATTTTCATGTTAACATAAAGGCATAGTTAATTGCGATAGTATCCTGTGAGTTCCTTGATTTTCTGCTGACCAAGCTTACCATATATTGTGTCTAATTGCATCAAAAGGAAGCTGCTTCATGCTTTTTTTTTTTCATGTGCAAGATTTTAGTCCTGCACCTTGCAGTCTTGTGCACCATTTCTCTGATGTGATGTGTTGAGCAAATGTGGAAGCCTATCCTTGTTCCAAGTTGTATACTTAGAGTGGCACTGTGCATGATTATTTTACTGACACAAGAAATTTAGTCAGTCTGTTAGCAATGTTACAAAATTTTCTATTTCATTGGCATGAGAAAAAAGTTCTTATATAAGTCTTTCTTTCAAGCTCTAGGCAGCTAAACGACTTTATTCTTATATGGCTTCCACTTTCCTCTAGTCATAAATGCATCAGCATTGACTGGGGGGTTGTTTTGCCTTCTCTGCTGTGTTGCAGGTCTGTCTTAGACAACTGTTCTGTTTGAGAGTTTTTAAAAGCATCTTAGACTGCTGATCTGGATCAGTGTGGAAAAATATATTTATTTTGTCTCAAGTAATATTTAGATTTTGTATTCCTTGTGCTATGTAAAATTTACTATAGAAAACAGGCTTTTAGCATTTGCTTGCTCTTGGTTGAAAAGAACATATTTCAGAGAAGAATGACATTGTACGCCTTACCTCTAAGGGAATATATGAAGGATCATCAGGTAGAACTCAGTGGGGCCCCAGAACTCATTGAAAATGATTTTGAGAAAGGATTTTGAGGTTCCTTGAGTTTGTAAACGCGTGTACCAGTCTAGAGATGAGTAAAGCAGAACAGTGAGTCTCCTTTGCTTCTGCCTTCCTTGTATGTGATAGTAGTGATAGTAGACCTTTTGAACACTGGTGTGAGTGTAATCATAGCAACAAATGCTTGTTACCGTTATATCCTTACAGTGACCTTGAGGACACTTCACTGCCCTTCTCACAAGACTTCCATCTCTCCCTGTGTCAAGTTCCAGTGATGTAGACTGTCCACACTGCCACAAAGAAAGTTTGCTGTATCTGCAATATTATCAGTCATTATTGTAGTCACTAGTGGCCTACACAATCTAGCCACAGAATAACAGATTGGAAGGGACATCTGAAGGTTTTTTGGCCAACTTCCTGCTTAGAGCAGATCCAGCTAGATCAGTTTGCTCAGGCCTAGATCAGGTTGTGTGGTTTCCAGGGATGGAGACTCGACGACCTTTGTCAGTAACTTATTCCAGTGTTTGACTACAGTTTTGGTTAAAAAAAAGTAATTCCTTACATCTAAATGGATTTTACTGGTTTGCAACTTGTCTCCTTTGTTTCTTTTCCTATCATTGTGCTCGTCTGAAAAGATTTGGCTCAGCCTTCTTTATACCCTCCCATTAGGCAGTAATAAGATTTCTCCTACTCCCCCAACTTCTTAAAGCTGAACAAACCAAGGTCTCTCTCTCATCTGCTCTTTGTGTGTGATGTGCTTCAGCCCCCCATTTATCTTGGTGCCCCTCCAGTGAACTCGCAACACTCTGTCAATTTTCTCCTTGTAATGGAGAACCCCAAACTGTGAGATGTGACCTCAGGGGTGCCGGATAAAGGGGAAGACTTCCTGGCCAGTTTTGCTGGTACTACCCAGTATGCAGCTCTCTGTTGCTGGCCAGCAGTCTGCTGGCTCATGTTCAGCCTTCTGCCCACCAGGACCTCCAAGTTCTTTTCTGCAAAGCTGCCTTCTAGCCAGTCCATGCTGGCCTCTGCCTTTGCATGGGCTTTTTCTAACCCAGGTGGAAGACTTTGCATTTGCCTTTGTCAAACTGATTAAGTTTCTGTTTCCAGCTTGTCAAAGTAGCTTTGAATAGCTGCTCTGTGGTCCAGCATATCAACCATTCTTCCCAACTAGGTATCATCTGTGCACTTGCAGAGAAAGCGCTCTTTGTCAAGTCCAGATCATTAAACAATATTGACCCCTGAGTCCTGAAAATCCTCCCCCTTGCATTCTTGACAATGGGTGTGACATTTCCTTTTATCCATTTATAGGAAACTTCTAGTTGCTATTTTAAACTTAATAGATGTTAGTTTCACTAACATCAGCCAGTTCCTTCAGCACCCTCACATGCATTTGGTCTGTTTTCAGACCTGTGCATGATTAGTTTGCTCAACAGTCTCTGACTTTCTCTCTTGCTGTGGTTAATGGGAGTCTCACAGACTGCTACAGTGCACAGGAACATCAAAGGCCTGAGGTCGTCAACAAAACTGAGACAAAAATACCATTTCATACCTCAGCCCCATTGCACAGCAGGGCCATTTTGTGCTGTGAAGAGCTATTTGCCCTAAATTGAAATTAAGCAAAAGAGCTGGGTTTTGTTTTTCTAATTCATATGAAGTTCTGTGTAGGTTTTCCTTGCTTTCTATTAAAGGAAAACAAAAAGTGTTGAAAGTAAACTTCTTAGTCAGGCTGATATCTGAATGTTTTGAAATGAAGGGGGATTCCTCCTGATGTCCCTAACCATGGTCTCTCTAGTACCGGAACATTAACTTCTTACTTTACTATTTTGCTAGTAAGAGCTTTCTTAGGACTCTTTTTTTTTAGATTTTCTGCTTTTTTAATGTAGAAGGCATATTAGAGACTTTAAAACATTTATGTATGATTTCATTATGTTCTCTCATGATGAGATGTCTGAATTTATCTAGTGGCATTATTAATTTATGTCTCTGTTATCCTGATCTAGAAATAAGATAGGCTTTTTAGGCTGGAACAATGTAGCTCTAAAAGTGTGTAAATATGTTAATTGACAGTTACTTGGTTGGCAGATGTTTAAGGCACACTTACAGGTGAAATTTGCAATACTTAAACATTAGGCATTTTCTTTCATTAGTTTAGATAAAAGAAGTGTTCATTATAAATAGTAAATGATGGGCTGCTTGAGCTCCAGGCACAGAGTTTTACTCCTTTTGCGACTGAGGATACCAGAGGCTGATCACCCAAATTAAGCTTTATCATCATTATTACATTTATTTTATGGTAGTTTTTCAACACATGAATCCTAGAAAGAAAGTGAAATGTGGAAATAGTAATCCATTGCTATTCAGTAAAAAAAAAGTCTGGCTTGAAATCCTTGTGCAGAATTACTTAAAATTTTCCAGTGCATTTGAGACTATTCTTTCAGATGCATTATTGCACTGCAGTCTAGGGAAACCTGAGCACAAGCATGCTGTTGGTATGCCTCAGAACAGGACTTACCATTAGGAAGATAACAAAACAAAACAAACAGATTTAAAAAGAGAGAGGGAAAAATCCCTTTAGATTTAGAGGTCTGTTACCATTATTCCTCTGTACTGTCCTTTGCAGGAAAAATTCTTATTTCTGTTACATTTACTTAGAGTGATCAAAAGTGAGGGTTTAACAGCTCAATGTAGAAACACTTAGGTTTATGCTTTTAAAATAACTTCTCTATAAAGATTTTTGAACTTCTAAGTGGAAAGTGGGTTTATTTTATGTTTGTCTGCTTCATTTAAAATTGTCTTTAGTTGTCAGTGTTGGCACAGTTGACATTAGCAGCAAGATGGTTAACTCCTCCATGCATGGTGCAGAAAGGGATTATCTGCCCTAATATTGCAAACAAATACAAGGCAGTATATCTAAGGTTAAAAAACAGGTATTTGTAGCACATCAGTGTACCTTCAGGTACTACTGAACCAGAGAGAATTTAAATATTTATGCTGTATGTGTAAAGTGCAACTTGAAAACTCCATGTGTACTAATGGTTTAAATACCTAAACTGACCCTTTTTTTGATATTTTGTTGTATTTTACCAGGGGAACAGGGAATAAAGAAGCATTTATTATTGCAATACAGTATCCTGCCTTAATGCTGCTATATTTGTGTTAAAAATGTTGATGTTTCTTGGTTAAATGCAAGTGCTACTCAAAACTATTAATTATTTTGTGAAGTTGCTTGCCTGTTGCCCACCTTTTTTCCACCCTCCTGTCTACAAACCTTGTACCAAAACTAACCATGATGAGAAAAGTACACGTAAGAATACGTAACAGTAAAAGAGATGAACCTGTTTGTACAACTATTCACAAAGTAGGTGTACTCACTAAGCTTCCTGTTCTGTTTGTCTGTGTGCGCAGAATCCAGCCATTCCAATGCAGAAGCTTCAAGACATCCAGAGAGCGATGGAGCTGCTCTCTGCATGCCAAGGCCCAGCAAAGAATATTGATGAGGCTACCAAACGTAAATACCAGTTTTGGGATACGCAACCTGTACCTAAACTTAGTAAGTTTAACTGGATCTGTGTGGAAGATCTGTCTTAGAATCACTGAAGAAATGTGTGCCAGCTCTGTGGCATGTTCTCTAAAACGGGTATGAAGTCGGACTGTGTGTGGTGGGGATCCTTAGTCTTTTGTGTCATTTATGTGGAATTCTTGATATTTTCTAGGGAAGTGCTTGTCTTCCCCACAGATAATAGGCAACAAAATACAGTGTTAATAAATCTCATTCTGATGACCTCTGTAAAAATGGGAAATGCTATTGAACTAAGGTTCTTTTGTATATTTTAGGTCTGAAATCTTGAACAATAGAACAGAAATCTTTCCCACTTTAGGAGAAGAACTCTTAAGTAGTGACAAAGAGTAAACTTTTTTGTTTGTTTTCATTGTTTATTTCTACTTCCTTAAAATTTTTTCAATAGATGGATTTGCTATCACCTAAATAATGACTTTCCTACCATAGGTTGCACTGTTTTCATACAGCTTTAAGTGGATAATGGTATTTCTCAGATACACAGACTCTTTCTCTGCTATGTGTTCATGTTCTCCTCCACAATGTACACTACCTTGAAGACATGCTTTATCAGACTCTGTTTTCTGTTCTTGATTCCAAGTGAGATGATGAGGTGATCTCTCCTTGCCTTTAAATTTATAATTAATTTGGCAAGTTAGTTATAATACTGATCTGATCCCTGATAACACAGTTGGTAAATCTTCTCGTTGTTGGAGAAAGTAGTTGCTGGCCATCTTCTGTTTTCTGCATTGCTTTCTTAACCTTTTCACTTTCATTATCTTCAAGTTAAGCAGTTATAGCTTTTCAGTGTGAACATAACCTGGGGGCCCCACAAGTAAAACATTCTCAGCACGGTAGCTGGCATTGTTCTGTCCTGCAGGTGATGATTTTTTGCCTTTTATTTTATATTCCTATTATGCCTTTTTACAACTTCTGTATTCTTAGTGCTTCTTCGCCTGCATTCTTGGACTTGTTTATCAAGCCCAGAGACTAAACATTTTAGGGGTTTTGTAGTTAGGGAGCAATATGCCTCAGACCCCAGGGTCCTCTCCAGAACACATTTTGTAAAGTAAGGTAAAACCATCCAGGGGAAGGTTCCTTGGGGAGGGGGGCTCATTCGAGCCTCTCATTGGGGAATTTTTGATAGGTATGCTAATTAGTAAAACCTGTAATGTTATACCAGATTTTCTGGGTGGAAGAATTGCGGTGTACATCAAGGTGCATTCAACCTGGACATAGTGCACCTAAGGATCCTTAAAATAAATACCAATGTAAAATCCCTTTTCCCTTCTAACCATGTTTGCCTCTTGATTTTAAGACCAGGAAAAGGCATCACAGGTTTCTCTCCATTGCACTGGGGACTGATATAGAATAAGCAGAAATAAAGTAAAATCTGAAGCACAGGAGTACTCTGCTCGCTCTCTCTCCACAGGCAGCATTTCACATTAATCCATGGGTATAGCTTAATCCACAACATCTCATTTCTTCCTGACTTTTCTTGCATAGAGAAGTCCAGAGCAGAGTCCCTGGATACAGTATTTTCACCCAGATTGGATTGAATTGACCTGCCATGACGTCTCTGTATATAAATTCTATCCAAATAAAGTAATGGTAATAATGTCACCAGCAATCCAGCCTAAGTGGAGAAAGACCCTAGCCAAAATAAGTTGATGTGTAAATCAAAAAATGCTCTGGCCATAATCAAGCTTTTTCAGAGCTAGTTCAGTCTGTGCAGTAGTTCCAGGAGTTCAGTTCAGGCTAATCAATGTATCGTACATCACTTAGATAGAGATGAGTGTGTCACTTGCCAGTCTAAAAAGGCCCATACAGTGGCTCAGAAAATGATTTGTTAGTGTTGTTCAGTAGAAGTATGCTTTGTTGAATTTGGTCAGCAAGGTTTTGTCCAACAGTGTCTATAAATTTCTTCTTCATCCCATAGATGTTTTTTTAAGCTTTTCTTTATCTGCTGAATGAACAGATTGGGAAGTCATCGCTAGTTGATATGCTTTATGTGTTTAGGTGGAAAAAACAATCTGTCAATTCAAGAAAATGTAGTAGGGATCTTTGCATTAAATTTACTTCAGAATCCTCCTGCCTTCAAGTTAAAATTATTAGCAATAGGTCCTTTAGTTATGCCAAGCCTGCCATGTAGTGGCAGTAATATCTGGGCTGTTGGTGCTTTTCAGAGTTTGCTTGAAGATGCTAATAATTATGACCTTCCAAACAGCATGGCAGGCCATAACTGTTAGTCAGGATTGTGCATAATTTGGAAAAATTCACTCAAAGGAACACTTCACTGTGGTTTGATGATGCCGACAGTACAGTTGAGTGTCTATAGGTGAGAATCAGGGGGAAGGCAAACAGGGCAGATACCATGGTGTGAGTCAGTTCTAGACCTCCCAACCAGGATGAAGAGGCAGATGAAATATTCTTTAAACATCTGGCAGAAGTCTCACAATCTAGCTGTTGTTCTCATGGGGTCTTCAACGTACCACGTGTCTGCTGGAAGTACGGTACAGCTGAGGGGAGGCAGTTTAGGAGGTTCCTGGAGTGTGTGGAAGAGACCTTCCCGGCAGTTGGTGAGTGAGCCAACTAGGCAAGGTGCCCTCCTGGACCTGTTCATGAAAAGTGAGGACTTGTGGGTGATGTCCTTGTTGGAGGCTGTCTTGGGCCCAGTGATCATGAAATGATAGAATTTTTGATGCTCAGAGAAGGAAGGAGGGGGTCAGCAGAACTGCCTCCTTGGGCTTCCAGAGGGGTGACTTTGATCTATTTAGGAGACTGGTTGACAGAGTCCCTTGGGAAGTCCTGAAGGGCAAAGATGTCCAGGAGGTCTGGAAGTGCTTTCAGAAAGAAAACTTAAAAGATGCCGGAATAGGCTATCCCTGTGTGCCAAAGGATGAGCCAATAGGGGGAGGGAGAGCAGCCTGGCAGAACTTTGGCTCAGACTGCTGTGATTGAGTGGTTTGGGCCACCTAAAGAATCACCATCAATGATAATGGCAACAAGCAGGTTTTAATATAAGTGTGTGGAAGTGCAACTTAGCAGAGTTTGATGGCAAAGTTCTCTCTATTACTTACTACATAGATGAAGTACACATAGGAAAATGGAGTTAGCAGCAAGTTAGAATAGTTTACATGGAAACTGGGGATGCAGAAGAGTCAGGGTGCCAAGGATACAGGTGCAAAAATACAAGGGGACAAAAGAGTTTAGCAGTACTTAATCATTAATTCAACGTTTAAGAAGTGATTCAATAGGATTTACTACAATTATAAGAGTGACTTAATTATAGATTCTAGATAACAGCATTCCTACTATACTCAACTCACAACATGCAGTCAGGCACAGAGATGTTTACATGCTTATGTGTTCAAAGGTGCCTGTTAAAAATTCCCCTTAAGTGACGTACATCTAGTTCCGTGCATTTCTGTGCAGGCAAGTGTTGAGCCTCGAGGAGTGGGGGGTGTCAGCATAGGCCTCATCCTCAGCAAGTCTTTAGAGTATCAGACTTGAGGGTTTGCAAGCTCTGAGAGAGCTTCCCTCTCAAAGGGAAGAGCTGGTGCAACCCACTGCAATCCAAGGCACTGTAAAGGGCTTCGCTTAGGACCACTCTTCATAGGATTGCAAGATGATTTGCTTTAGCCATCAGTAAGTTTCCATCATGGCCATAACCCACATTGGTAACTGCTTTTTGAAAAACAAAAAAAAAGCCCAAAAACCCCATCCAGTGGTAGCATTTCGCTTGGGCTACAGTTCAGGCAAATGGTGTTCCAAGGCTGTCAGGAAATAGCAGATTATTAGGGAATAACTGATTACCATTGTTCATCACCTTGTTCAGGCAAATGATGATCCTGATATGGTCAGTGTCGCTCCCACCTTTACTGTGCAGGAGCTCCTGTTACTGTCTAGGGACATTTCACTGCCCAACTGGTTTGGTCAAGGCTTATGGGGAACTCCTGAGATCATAGAGCAGGCCCAAGGATGGATGGGGAGATGCACCACCACAGGAATTCAGGAAAGAAAATGAGAGTTTATGGCTATTGAAGGACAGGCAGGCAACTCATGAGGACTACAAGGATGCTGAGGTTATGCAGGGAGAAAAGCAGGAGGTCCAAAGCACTTACAATGTTATCTGGTTACTGACATAAAGGGCAATGCTACAAGAAAGACACTGAGGTGCTGGACTGAGTCCAGAGAAGAGCAGCAAACCTGGTGAAGAGTCTGGAACACAAGACTGATGAGGAGTGGCTGATGGAGCTGGGGTTGTTTAGCCTGGAGAAAAGGAGGCTCAGGGAAGTCGTTATCACTCTGACAGGAGGTTGTGGTGAGATGGGAGTCAGCCTCTTCTCACAGCTAACAAGAGAGAGGACAAGAGAAAACGGCCTCAAGTTGTGCCAGGGGAGATTTAGATGGGATGTTAGGAAAAATCTGTTCACTGAAGGATGGTTGAGAATTGGAAGAGGCTCCCCAGGGAAGTAGTGGAGTCACCATCCCTGGAGGTATTAAAAAGATATGTAGATATGATGCTTAGGAACGTGCTTTAGTGGTGGGCTTGGCAGTGTAAGGCTAGTGATTGTACCGATCTTAAAAGTTTTTTTCCAATCTGAATGATTCTATGATTTAGTAGGTGCTGCTCCTTAGAAGAGGAACAGCTGCAGTTTGTAAGTTTATCCTGAGGACTGGAGCTGTGAAGTAGGGGAGAAGAAAGCATGCCTTCAAGTAGGATTTTAGGAACACATTTAACATACCACCAGTATCTCTTAAATGCTTTGGCTTTGCTATGTCACTGCTCCTGAGTAATCCTGTTCTGTTCAGGTCTGTTCAAGTCAGTGGTAAACAGGATCTGAGCCATAGCTGGTTAGCTGTGAGTACATGTTTCTCATGAGGAGGCTGTGGATCTCATGGCTGGCTAAATGCTGTGCATGTGCTGGTAAGTTGCTGTCCCGTGTTATGAAATACAGGATATCAGTTGAGGTAGAATGGTTCTGTGAATATCTATAAATATTATGATGAGACAGTCATTAGTCTGAATGTGGTCTATGAGAATGAGAAGTAGTGTAAACTAATAGTACTGGTTTATTTTTTCAGCATTTTTTAAAGCTTCTTGTTCCATTCACATAATTAGGAGAAAATACATGATGTGAATGAAGTGCAGTATACAGAACTATCAGGAAAGCTAGCAATGTAACAGTTTTTTGTTTTTTTTTTTTTCTTCCTTCTCCCTCAAAAGATGAAGTTATAACTTCACATGGTGCAATTGAACCAGATAAGGACAATGTCCGCCTAGAGCCATATTCTTTGCCACAAGGTTTTATGTGGGACACACTGGATCTTAGCAATGCTGAAGTTGTAAGTAGAACAATTTTTATATGTATCTCAAATAATTCAAGTTTATTCTGATTGATATGTGGATAAGTCTTTGGATTTTTCTGTGTGTGTTTTCAGCTGAAGGAGTTATACACACTATTAAATGAGAATTACGTAGAAGATGATGATAATATGTTTAGGTTTGATTATTCACCTGAATTTCTTCTGTGGTGAGTAGCAAGTTCCACATTCTGTTGTGGCTGGAGTGCAATGAAGGGTGTTTTTATTACATCTTCTTAGGCAGTAATTTGTAATTATTTCTGTCATCAATTGTAGGGCATTACGTCCTCCGGGCTGGTTACCGCAATGGCACTGTGGGGTTAGAGTGTCTTCAAACAAAAAACTGGTAGGATTCATAAGTGCCATCCCTGCAAATATTCGTATTTATGACAGGTAAAATGCACCATTACTTTTTTATTTGTAAAAGAATAATGCCACAAAACAAATCTTAAACTGGTATCCATTGCTATATAGAACTTAAAAAGAGAGAAGGAGGTGAAGAACACTAATATTTATTTAAGGAATTTTCTTAGTGATGGATGATACAGATAATGCCATACAATATTCTGACCCTGCTGGAAAGCATTTATAGTCAATCAGCTGGACTTCTTGGCCAGATCTTCATACACTGACAAACATAAAGCATCATGACACCACATAGCATTGTTTGGATGCCATTCTGAATCATAAAGTAAGGCAATCAGTTAAGTCTTAATAGAGCTCCAGAAAAGGACTATTGCAAACCCCTTAGACATAGCTTGCATATTGCACAATTTGCCAATGCAGTCGCAGTATCATAGATGAGTATTTGTTGCGGATTTACTTTGTCACAGGCCAGTTTATTTTACTTCAAATTCTTCTTTCACAGTATGGAAAATTGTAGTTATACAAATGGAAGCTTGCAATGTGTAACTCTCTTTAATTTTTCTACTATTTAATGTCTTTATAGTGTGAAGAAAATGGTAGAAATCAATTTTCTGTGTGTCCATAAGAAACTGAGATCTAAACGGGTGGCACCTGTACTGATTCGGGAAATAACCAGAAGAGTAAACTTGGAAGGAATTTTTCAGGCTGTTTATACTGCTGGAGTGGTACTTCCCAAACCTGTGGCCACTTGCAGGTAACCTAGGTGATGTTCTTAATAATATTGGTTCCTATAACAGTTATTTTTAAGAAAATTTAATTATCTAAAAACAGTAAAAGCATAAAATTCGAAGGTGTTAAGTGTTGTGGCCTTGACTAAACTGAAAGCCTGAATGTTTGTCAGGGTTGGTTTTTTTGGTGGTGGGTTTTTTCCCCCCCTTCCCTCCCGGTGCCTTGGATAAAACAGCTTCTAAGACTAAAATTTAATTTGTGGTTTGTTTAGCATACTTTAAATAGACTAACAGATGTTTCTGTTGACCTTCTGGTGAAAGCCATTCTAGCAATGACAACGTTGTATATACCTGTGTTTTTCAACTGGCCTGTGTCCCTCCTGGGACACTTCCCTGTTAACCTGGTTGCTCGTCAGAGATGGCAGAGCATTTCTGGTAATTGTATGATTTGCTTTTTTGAAATACTGTCATCTTTCCTGGAGAAAGGAGGACTTTATTGGCATTTGATAAATACAGGAAAACTACCATGTGGGAAGAGTTACAGTCAAATACAATTTCATTTGCTTGGAATGGATTTTACTTCTACTAGGAAAAGTTCAGCTCCTGCAGTTTTAGTCTGGTTGTTTAGATTCCTGGAAGACATAGTACATTTTGATTTTAAGTTGTTTTGTACCTATCAACACCAAAGATCCTGTGAGTTTCTGTAAGGAATGATGGAGGGGTGGCGGGGTGGGGAAAGCTATGCTGTGTTAGAATAACTAGGAATGCTCTGTTGCACAATGACCTCACAGGGAAAGGGAGAGCTCCTTCAAAAAATCCTTAGACATAAGCAGAGGGTCCTGTCTGCTCAAGAAAATAAATGTTACTACATATGTATGGTGACTTTTCAGGGCTGTAGCAAATACTATAATGTTTAGCCCTGTGCTTACTTACTCTGTATCAAAAAGCATTTGCTTAGATTGAAAATACTGTGATAGCAGGCTTTTTAAAAAGCTATTGCTTGGACATAGCTTTTCCTTAATTTTTTTTGTTAGTCAGCCTTCTTATGGATGTGGTACAGACTTGCTTAGAAGCAAATTTGAAGAGTAGAAAATGAGCAAGCAAGAAAGCCGGGAAATGCATGCAAGTGATGCTGACATGTAAAATACTATTTAAATTAATTATTTTGTTTTATTTCCAGGTATTGGCATCGATCACTAAATCCTAGAAAATTGGTGGAGGTGAAATTTTCACATTTGAGTAGAAACATGACTCTACAAAGAACAATGAAGCTCTACAGACTTCCTGATGTAAGCAGTATGACTTCTAGAGAATCCCCACAGTTATTGTGAGGCCCAAAATAACCTTCCATCTGTCTCTGACAGCACAGGCTTTTCTGTGTAAAGGCAGTGCGTGCAGGACATTAAAAAAATAATTTCTGGTTGATGAAAAAGACCTTAAGGGCTATACTAAACAGAAGAGACTATTGCTGGAAATCTGGATTTCTATGGAGAAAATACAAATTTTGACCTAAAATCCTTAAACAAACAAAGGAAAAAAAAACCCAGAAAGCTTGACTTCACAAACATGTGGGATTGAGTTGAAGATGCATAAAACTATTCTCGGTATGTTTAATCTGATAAGAGATTACTGGAACAGAAAATCAACAGTTCATGTCTTAAAACTCTCAGAGAAGTCCATCAGCAACTTGGCTGAATACAGTCATGTTGTTGATTCCACTCTAATTCAGATTTTTTTACATTCTGTCAGAGAATGTTGTTCTCCTGCATTGAGCAGGCTCAGCAAAAGCCACTTCAGTATGTTGTGCACTGTTCGTTTGCATAGTCTAGTAAAAAAAAAAGTGTTCTGGCATAGCTGGGTTAGTTGAAAATATTTTTTTCTCATGTTTGCAGCTAATAGTTAAGCTTGTAAAAAGCCTTAGGGTGCTTTTCCATGATAGGGCAAGTCACTGTAAATACTACATGCTGTTAAAAAATCTCATTGCTGTAATTAATAGCCTACAGAATTTAGTCCAAGTTTTATGGCTGAAAACAATTTATTTGCTTGTAAAGGCTACTTTTTTTGTAGGGATTGGAGAGTACCCTTAACCTGTGCCTTATCAGTAAACCTCTCTTTATTTAAACAAACCCTTCCTTTTGGTGAAAAACAACACTTTTTTGCTCAGTCATAGTGCTTTATAATGATTTATCTGATTCTGGAGAATTGTGTCTGTTACTATATTTAGCATGATGCTGCAGATTCTCTTAGTGCTCAGATATTTGAGTAGTAGGCTGAGCAGCCCTTGGAATACAGCACAAGCCATGGCTTGGTCTGTACCCCTGCTGCTGTCAGAGACACTCGTTTCCTGCTCTGCCTGGTGCCCACTGTGCCTGCACATGCAGCTTCTCCCTTGCGTGCAGGGCAGCAGTTTGCAGAGCTTAAGAATTAATAACCAAATTAATTGGGTTTTAATCTTGGGCAGCTAAATATAGCTTCCATCAAACCTTGAAGACGTTTTTAACAGTCTGAACAGTGCAATATACAATTTCAGGTATAGGTTTTGGTGGCAACTCTGGTAATGTTTCTTAGGGAAACAGCTCGGGAAGTGAATAGTTTAAAGAATTAAGACCTTATAGTACCAAAAGTGTAACTACAGAGAATAATTAGAAATAGCAGTTGTACCTTGATCATTTTCCTTTATCATAAAACCCAGTTTCAACAGAAAAGTGAACTATGGAAAACAAGTAATATATCTCATTCATAAAATATAGCTAAGGCAAAGGTATACAATACATAGAAGTGCAAATAGAAAATAGGTGCTTTCAAAATCAGTTTTTAAAACTAAGTGATGTAAGAGTCCATATACCTCAGGATTTTTGTTATTTTTAGGTTGGATTTAGGAGCTTGTCCCATGGAAAATAAAGATTTAGTCATTGTTCTGATGTTTTCTCTTTAAGTCTTGTGCTTTGGGTTTATCTGGAGGGCTTTTTTTTTTTTTCCTGAGAAAGGGATTAAGTGCTGTTGAGGCTTTTCTTGCTTAGTTTCAGGCTGTTTTAAGCACTACTGTCAAACAAATTTGTCCATTCAGGCCATGCTATCCTGTCCTTTAGCACCAAACACTGTTTCTTGCATTTTAACCTGTTTTCTTAGTGTCCTTGGAGTATCATTGCCACTAGGAGCTCATCTCCCTTTAAGAGAATTAATCATTCCTAATCACTTGAACAGCCTGAATTAAAAAGGTTTTCAGATATAATAAATACTGTAATTAATAAATACCACCCTCCCAAAAGGCTGTGCATGTACCTATAGATACAAAAAATAAAAGGTTTTTTCCCTAAGTGTTTAATCTCTTGAGCAAGGAGTTTTCTGGAAGAAGTAAAATTTGACTGTGTTTAGAGTCAGGACAGGAGAATGTTTGTGTCTGTATCTTTTCCTGACCAGGAGATCCTGACGCAGGACAGTTTCATGAATATGTGCCCAGTCCAGCAGAGAAACAAATTTTAGCACAGTTCTGTACACGTCCCCTCACCTCTGGGATTGCAAATAATCACTTACTCGTGGCCCTTCTGAGCATTACTGGGGGGAAAAAGATGTTCCAGCCCAGCTGCTTTTCCTCCATCCTTCTTGTTTGTCAAGTGTACGCCCTTCTGGAACAAAGGCATTTAAAAATGTAGATGATGTGCTGTTGTGGAGTCAAGCCATAGTCCCAGGCTGCCTAGAAAAGCAGGATGACTGAAATGTAATACACAGGCCAGAGCTGTGGCAAAATGTGCCTTGATTTCTCATCTGGCTGCTGACTCCCAGAGCACATGAATAAACACCTCCCCTAGAATAATGCCTTTTGGGCAAAGTATAATCAGCTACACTAATTTCAGGCTTCCAGTAATCAAGTCTCTACCTGGCTGCTCTTGCAATTGACTTTGCTATGATTAATGCGGTACGTGCCCAAGTATGTAGCTCAGACAGATGTGGCAGGATAAATGAGAACTGAAGAGAACAAGGATTAGCCTCCCCAAAATGAAACATCCAGGAAGGCTAGCAAAAGCTGGGAAGAAAACTTTAATCACTTTTGCTTGTTTAAACAATTATTGCATAGTACTAGAAAGTAATTTTTTCCTTTTCTGATATTGAAAGTCAGAAAAATAACCTTATTTGTTAAATAAAGTTTTTCATTTCAGGCAGCTGTAAGTTATGAGAAGCTTTCTTGTTAACAGAATAGCAGTTATGCCTGTATAGAAAGCTGTTAACAAAGGAGTTTACAAGTGCTAAAAATGGGTGGAATCTTTTTTGTTAAATAATTTCTAAATAAACTTATTCAGGTGACATTGATGTATACCTTGACTGTAATTTCCACTAGTTTGAATTGCATGTGTTCTTGTCTTCAGATAACTTCTGCCATACAGGTGTGTTTGTTTTGTTTTTGTGTCTGAGCCCCAGGTAGTTCAGAAGATAAATAGATTGACCTAAGAAAAAAAAAATACGAACTGCACAAAGTCTGGGCAGTTGACGAGGGTATGTCTTTCTCTGGAGAACTGAAGCTGTTTCAGTAATGAAATAAAAAGATTGAAGTGCCCCAGACTGTCTCAATAATTAGAAGAGAGGGAATTCTGGTTGAAAACCATTTGTAAAATAGCATAATGAATTAGGTGGCTGGGATGAAGTAGGCTAATAATGAATACATTATAGCAAGTGGAGTGACTCTGCAACCTACTTTTAACCTTTGCTGTGTTTGCAGTTTTCCTTTCAACATCTTCACATTTATTTTTCTTTTTTTATGATAAGGCCACAAAGACTTCAGGTTTGAGACCAATGGAACAAAAAGATACTAAAGCAGTACAAGAATTAATCAATACTTACTTGAAGCAGTTTAATCTTGCTCCTGTGATGGATGAAGAAGAGGTGGCCCACTGGTTCCTGCCTCGGGATCATATTATTGACACTTACGTGGTAGAGGTAAAATATGCCCTAACATACGTGAAAGTGTATGTGAGTGCCGCTGACAGTAGTTCATATCAGCATCAAGTTTTTGAAATGCAGGCAGTATGAAATGTGTGTATTATAGGTCGAATTTGATGCCATGAGTGAAAGCTGTTCTTTCTATTATGTTCTGTTAATGAGAAAATGTTTGGCTGTGATAAAAGTGTTCTTATAACAGGATATCTTAAAGAAGAATTCTGAAATACCAAAATATCACTGTCTTGACAAGAACTTTACATATTTCAAGATCAACTCTCCTACCTGCATTTCTTGATTCTTTTTTACAGAGATATGATATGATATGATATGATATGATATGATATGATATGATATGATATGATAATAAGCAGTGGTCTTCAGACATCCTTTTCTAGAAAAAAGGAAAAATTAGGCACTAACTGAGATAAGGATTTGTTTTGAATTGACTGTCATTCTCCCATGTGTACATGTTTCTGCCATACACCATTACAAAATACTTTTTTTTAAAATCTAATTTTAGAGGCACCTGCTGGGGGAATTATGTTTTTTGATGGTTTGCTTCAGTGAAGTGTGTTTTTTGCAGTAAAAGAATGTGTATATATATGTGTATGTATTTGCATATATATTTATATACACACATCTACCACCCCCACCCTCCAAACAACTGGTCATAATGCTTCTCTCAAAATACAGAGTGCAGGAATAGATTAGCATTGGATTGAAAATCTCCCAGACATGTTTGGAATAGGTGCTCTAAAGCTAGTGGAAAGATACACCCTTCCCTTTGAGTCCATACAAAATCAGTTGTAGACAGCATATTTAGACAGTGTATTACTTTGCTTAAAGTGATAATGTTAATTAAAAATGATCAGCACTAACATCCCTAAACCTTCTCCTCACAGAAGTCCTAGGTTGTGAAACTCAGCATTCCCACACTGTAACCTGAATTTGTGCAGGAGCCTCAGCTGAATTAGGAAACGTAGTGCTGCTGGAGAGGAGTGGTCCTGTCTATCAGTTTTTATTGTCCAAGCGTAGCTTTTTACTTACTTTGTAGTGGGTCTAGTGCTCACTGGACTTTTCCATGGTCTAATTTATAGTCCCACCTTCTTTCTCCACTCTGTCTTTTCTCTGCCCTTCTGCCTTGCTCCCTGGGTTGGCTTTTGGCTTGCTTTGTGAGCCTACAGGAGAGTTCACAAGCACCAGGACCAGCATGAATGGGACATTAACAGTGCCATATTAACTAAACAGCACAGTCTTCACTTGCTTGTTTTATGCTGTCTCTTGGACTAGTTTTTTACTATACAAAATGTAGGTTTGTTAGTGCTTAAAATCTTTTTAAGACCTGTGTGACTTGGAAAAACTAGTGTCGGACTTTTAAGTCATCGTTGTAATGTGCAGATCTAAAACCTTAAAATACTCTATAATAATTTATATACTATAGTAATTTTATTTACTATAGTGATTTATATACTCTGTATAATTTATGAGTTAATAGTTTCATCATCCTTACTGAATTTAGTGAGTGACTTAATGACTTTTCTGTTCCTTGTAGTTAGTATTACTCTACTACAGAATCTGTACCTGCTCTAAGACAAAAGCTTTTTTGCATGTGGTATGTTCAACTGTTTCACTTTTTACTGTAGAAGTACTACTAATTTAAGGAGCCATGTGAGGTCCTTCATTGAACTCTAATTAGTGGCTACTAATCATTCAAAAATAAAGTAAACAAGCAAGAAGAACCATTTGTGTGTCTCCTTTGCCTTATTTTCTTGGAGATACTCTGGGGAGTTTTTTGTGCTCAGCATGTTAATCATAACCCATGTAATAATTATTTCCCGTCTCCAAATAATCCATGCTCTTGAAGATGGTCAAACTAATGTACATGTGTGCAATTAAGAAGTTTTATGTAGTATATTTTAGATTTCTGTATAAACACCTTTTCTGATAACTACTGGTTTTATTGGAATTTCAATGTGATTTAGCACTGTTGTCAACAAATAGGTTGTGCTTGTTGATAAATATTTAAATATGCTTTGTGTACCAGCACAGTATATCTTTTCTCTATTTTTAGAAAGATGAGAAGATTATTCTTTGATGTGAATGTCATCAGATTTTTTAAATATCTATAATATTTTAAGAATATTTTATTAAAAATGAGTTCAGCTGGAAAAAACTTCAATACTTCTAGTGGAAGTGTGCTTTGTTAGCTTCATCTGTAGCAAACTACTGCTTTGACAATTGTTTGTCAAAACGTTAGTGGTGTAATAGACTAGAAAAATCTAGCTGTTATCCCATAATACTTACAGTGCACAAACCTTGCTGCATTTATTACTTATTTTCTGTAGAACTGCCACATTAGCCTAACCAGTAACTGATTACTTACTAATGGACTTTGTTGTGGTTTGTTTTTTTGTAGGGTTCAAATGGTATTTTAACAGACTTCCTCAGTTTCTACACATTACCTTCAACAGTGATGCATCATCCTGTTCATAAAAGCCTCAAAGCTGCCTATTCCTTTTACAATATTCATACAGAGACTCCCCTCTTGGACTTAATGAATGATGCACTCATTATAGCCAAATTGGTAAGTTGTAGGTTGGGTTTTTTCTGCTTCATTCACAAAAGTATTCTTAGGAGTGGTGGTACTAGACCTGGAGTAATTTACCCATGCCAGTGCATTCAGTTTTACTATCTACAGCACAGAGTGCAGTTGGTGAGACATATACTATAGATACATATAAATATAAAGCACTGTAGTTGTTTTTCCTTTTTACTTTGAGTGATTCTGGGGAATGACAAAAGCATTAAGTGTTTGCAATAGCTTGAGCTGTGGAGATGCCCAAGAGCACACTGATGACCATAGTCACTAAGTATCAGAAGAATGAAAAGTATCACTAAAAGAATTTCCCTTGGAGATGAATTAATAAGTGCTATCAAATACATTTTGCTTTTTAAAATTATTTTTTATTTCTAAAAAATGAAGAAGTTTATTTATCTGAGCTTTATCATTTTATCATTGCTATGTGTAAAGCTCTGTAGATGATGTCCTGTAGCTTTTAAGCATACCTTTATGTATGGAATTACACTGATAGATTTTTGGTTGAATGGAAGGGAGAAGACTACAAATGAAGCTCTTAAACAGAAGAATTTTGAGAATTTAGTACTGTCTGATGAAAAACTATTGCTCAGCTCTTAGCGATCAGGGTTTCATGGGAGTGAAACACCAATGGCACATATCAGCACTCTGAGTGAATTTGCAGAGACCTGTTTGGCCTGGGCAGTTCAAAGAACTGCACGAGCTTCATCCAGTCCGTAGCATCCACTCTACAGCCATTCCCAGCACGCTGCAGAGCACAGGCATGTTTTCCTTCTGCACCTCATTCCATCTGAGGTGTTGCTGCCACACTGCTGGTGGTGTCACAGCTGCCTGTGGAGTGCTCAGTGCAGGCAGCACTGCACGTGCTCCAGCAGGCCATGCTCAGAGCTGCCTGCATGTGTCATGGGGATTTCTGTGTTGATTCTGTATGAAGCCAGTGATGGTCTGCAAAAGCTGTATCTGTTCAGACTTCAGGCTGCATGAAAGCAGCCACACAGTCTTCAAGCTGTCTGTGCCAGCCATGTTCGTGCAGCACTGCAGCTGAGCTGCCATCTGTGACAGGAGCTGCTTGCTGAGGCTTGTTAACCTAGAAGCAGTTCAGTAACTATTTGTCAGGGAAAACTCCTGGGCAGTCACAGAGAATACTGTTATTCAGGCTCCAGAATGATCCAAAAGGAAGTTCAGAGACAGACTTTGAGAAGGTAGTATAATTTTCAGAAGTGGCTAAAAATACTGGTAATTATTCTTTAAAGTCAAGGTGGAAAAAGGTTGGTCTCCATTAGAAGTGGCACAGGGAGCTGTGTCAGGCCCTTCCATAGGCCATGGGTGGGACAGGTGAGGAGACAGTTCCATGGTCTGACCACAGGGCTTTGTACCTTCCCCTGCATACATTTCTCTCTCAGTGTGACATACGACTCTTTCCTTTTGAGTGGATCATCATATACCCCTTGCAATACTGGGATTTAGACACCTGTGATTTCTAAAGTACCTGCTGGGCCTGCAATGCATCATTAGATGCCTAATTGTGTTGCAGATCTGGCAGTTGAGTTTTACATGAGGGAGAGGTAAGGCAACAGAAGAGAGCTGATAAATGCAGCCCTGTTCACAGCCTTTTTTTTGTTTACAAACATATGGAGTCTGGCTGGGATGGAATTAACTTTGCTCCTAGCAGCCCATATGGTGCTGCACTGTGTGGCTGAAGCAGGGCTGATAACACACCAGTGTTTTGGGTGTTACTGAACAGTGCTTGCACAGCCTCAAGGCTTTCTCTTTCCCCCACAGTGAGGAAGCTTAGGGTGGGCAAGAAGTTGGGAGGGGACATAGCCGGGACAGGTGACCCCGACTGACCAAAGGGATATTCCACACCATATGATGTTCTTAAAGGCTGAAGGAAAGGAGGAGGAAGGGGGGGATGCTTCCGGTGATAGCATTTATTTTCCCTAACAACCATTATGCAGACTGAGACCTTGCTTCCCAGGAAGTGGTTTGACATCTGCCTGGCAGTGGGAAGTAGTGAATGAATTCTTCTTTTTGCTTCCCTTGTGCCTTCCGCTTTTGCTTTCTCTGTTAAACTGACGTTATTTCAATTCACAAGACATCTTGCCTTCCTTCTGTTTTCTCCCCATCCTGTGGGAGAGGAGTAAACCAAAGGCTGTGTAGGTGTTTGGCTCTTTTCTGGGGATAACCCACCAGTCTTCTTTCTGTACCTTTAACTCCAAAGCATGGGTTTTGGAGGTACAAATTCAGCTCAGCAAGTTGCTTTTAGGATTTTCTTGTCAGCTGATGTTTATTTTTATCTTCATAACACACTCCATAAAATTAGTTTAGAATTAGTTTGCCAGTTACAGGACAAAACAGCTGACCTTCAAAGTAACCCAAAATTTGGAGTTAACTCACTTAGGTCCTACGTGTTCTGCAGGGAGTGAGAGTGGGATTTTGCATCAAGATAATCCCTCTAAAACCCTGCCTATTTTATTGTTGAAGCTGACACTAAGTTTCTAAATACCCTAAGTCTCTTGCCACTCTGTAAAAGTATCATTTGTGTGTCATTTGAAACTTTCAAAAGTAAAATTTTAAAAAATGTTTTGCTGTTGCCAGAAAGGATTTGATGTGTTCAATGCACTAGACTTAATGGAAAACAAAACATTCCTGGAAAAACTCAAGTTTGGGATTGGAGATGGAAATTTGCAGTATTACTTGTACAACTGGAGGTGTCCGGGCATGGAATCTGAAAAGGTAAGTGAGGAAAATGAGTTTCTGAATTCCACTAGGTATAATGGTACATTAATCTACACTGGCCAAAAATGGGCAGAAGTTTTAAAAATAACTTAATTGGCCCTGTTTATGATCCATAATTGAGATGCAGAAGACTATTGATGTTTACATTTCCTGCCATACTTGAACTAAAATACTATCTTTTTCTTCTTCCTTTAGGTTGGTCTTGTATTACAATGAGAACACTTACGTTTCTAGAACTCTTGAGGTCATCGTTTGAGTTAATTTGATCTCCGTAACTCTTGAAATAGTATTGTTCAAGAGGAGTAAAAGCACAACGTCAGTGATACGGAAATAGTCCATTAAATCTGATCAGTGAAGACATCCACATGTGACCAAATTTATGCATTTTCAGATAGATCAGAAGGTCCATGAAACTCTTCTGTTGTCCATGAAAAGAATAAAAAGCACATTCATTTAAGTTTCAAAGCATAGCTTGCACCTTGATGAGAAGAAGGTATTTTTTTCCACTCTGTAGAAAAGACTGTTTTGTACAAACTGAACTTCAGTGGTGGATTAGGGTACAAAAATATTTGCTATTATGTGGATGAACTGCTGCATTTCTATTTATTAAGTGGTGATGTATGTATGTCAGTGTAACAGAATGAAGGATACAAACTGGAGTATCTCTGCTTACTTCCTTAACATGGATATCATCATTTGGGAGAAAATCATGAAGTACGATACCTTTGTAGCTCTATGAAAGTCCTGGATGTTTTTGTAACTGGAGCAGTATGACAATGTACTGGTTTAACTAGTGCATTTGTTTCTCCATAAGCAACGCTGCCAAATCAATAAAAAATACAGATTTGTACTTTGATCTTCAATAGATCAGTGGATTGATTTAACAGTATCGCACTGTTCAGTGCAGGTGTTATCTATGTTGCCAGAATGATAATACATTACTGTACTTAATTTACAGTTGTGGCACAAAACCTTAGTTTTTCCTCAGTAGAATAACATCAGCCTGTGTGTAAAACTAAGAATTTTAGTAGTGCTATCAGGATATTTATAGTTTGAATGTTTTCAACGCTTCTGCGAAATTGCACATATTCCTTTGTCTACTTTGATTTCCTATGAAGTCTGTAATTCTAATGAAAAGTACCTTGTGTAAATATGTATTCATAAATTGTTCCTGGTAGTGTTTTTATCCTGACTTTGGAACAAGGAGTTTTGCTATGTATGTGGCTGGTAAGTGGAAGAGAAATGCTCTGCCCTCAGTCCTCGGAAGTCTCTGTACTGCGCTTCCTGAAATGTAGGAGGGCTGATCTTTGTTGTTGGGTGGAGCTCTTTTAATTCCCTCATGAATGCTCGGCAACGGGAGTGGCTTCTGAAGCACTTTATATGCATTCCAGCATAGCATCATAGCTAGAGATGATAGCAGTTCTTTCAGCTCATGGATGCTGCAGAATCGTGAGCACTGAGAAAATCTGCGTTAAGAAATTGTTCTAGCTGAAAGTGCCAAATTGTGGTAGTGAAGCCTCTGTGCTGTGAGCATCTTTTGAATGTGACTTGAATATCTCATGAAATGCAAATGTCTAACTTTCCTTTTAAACATGCCTGTAATTCTGACAGCAGATTTTGCTGAAAGTTTAATTCTGTACATGAAGATAAATTTGTCTGTTCTTCATAACTATTAGCCCTACCCACCTCCTTGTAGCAGTGGGGTTTTTCTTTCTTCCCGCTCCTTTTCGAATGTGTGAATGGTTTGTGGTTTGGTTTCTTTTTCTTGTTGAATTGTGGTGAGAGGACTCTGCCCTAGAAACAGTGATAAATCCTTTCCCTTATTGCATTATAGCTGATTAAAGCATTCGACTTCCTTCAAACAAAGGAAGGGACTGAACGTGGTTTGTTTGACCCCTGGTTATGCACCAGCTTGCGAGCTCTTGAATTTAAAAGGTCTTCAAAGGAGATCTAATGGTGCAGTTGGGCTTTACATCTCTGGCCACTCTTGATACCTCTGTGCTAGTAGCAGTCAAAACAGGTGGTGCACAGAGAGCTTGGACTCTGTGTGAGGCCTGAGCATAATTAAGTGCCTGAAAACATAATTGATGGTAGTGATACGTGAGGTAACAAGAAGGATTTAATCTCAACTCCATCAAAGACTTAAGTTTTTAACTCCAAAAAGGCAGGAAGGTGCCTCCTTGGCAGGGCACTCTCATGGAGCACTCTGGGATGAGGAGGAGGTTCGTCAAGGGGCTCAGTGTGTTCTGCTTCAGCTCTTAAAGGCAGAGCCTCAGCAATTCTCACTCAAGGCTGCCTGAGGTAAGGTGGGACAGCAGGGCATTGCTCTGTCCTCATGGCTAAGGTATTTCCTTGCTGAGACAGCCCAGGTGATCATAGCCCAGGTAGAAGATAGGTTCATGTTCTCTGCCTTCCTTCCCCTCAAAAAAATGCACATGGAAGAGATGATTCCTCCTCTCTTCTCTGAAATCAGAAGGCAAATCCTCCTTAGTATTGTCCTGTGTAAAATTGAGGCCATGATGGGATCAAGTATGTTCAGGTATAAGACAGACCTGAACCTGAGTTTCATGCAGCCTGGCTTTTGCCCAAATCTTCAGGTTAGGGCACATGAAGGAAGGAGCATTGCCAGTCTTATGCTCTCTTCTAGTAAAACAGTGCCATTTGCTTCTGAATCCAAGGGATAAACTTCTGTATCGTTTTCTGGCTCACTCTGCATGTTCACTGCGGGGCAAGAGGGCAGAGACATCCTCGTGTAGAACCTGTGCAGCACTGTAGCTGAGAGAGAAAATTTATCAGCCAGAGGGCATGAGGGAAGCAGGCATCCAACCCTGAGTGTTGGGGCAGCTCTTGGAGAGTTTTGTTGGAGACTTGTGTGAACTGTTAAGCATGGCCTCTTCTGTCCTTCCTGAGTGCTCTTCACCTGTAGTGTTCCACTGAAGTATCACAGCAGCAAGAGGGCTTGAGTCTTGAAAGTGTTCCAGCCTGCACCCACATAAAAGACAGTTACTCTGGAGGTGAAAATTGTGGCAACTCAATTTGACTTCCTAAGCAGGTACTAAACAAAAGGTGAATATCTGTGTGGGGCCACTGTCAGGAGTTCAGTAGGAGGGGCATGTCTCTTGTTTCCAAGGCTGAACCTGTGTGCATTAGGCCCACTATGAAGGTAAGGCTCCTCAGAACCTAACAGTTGTTTGCAAAGGGTTGGCAAATTTAAAGCTTCCTCCACCACCTTTCCCACCTGGCTTTTTAAACATCTGTTCTTTTGCAAAGTAACTTCCTATCTGGAGAGGGAACCCAAATCCCTGAAGACAGAGATAGACCTGGGCAGGCAGTGAAGTGCTTGGAAGATGATTGCTGTGCTTATGTTCTTTACCAAAGCTAATCCTTAACACTCTGTGTAAATGCTAAGACTCTTATGCTATGGTTAGCCAGCCTGGGAATGAAACACACTAGTGCTAGCATGCTTTCAAAGATTTATGCATCCAGAAGGCTGCAACAAAGGACATGTATGAAGGACTATGAAGCAAGGCAAAGAAATCTCCCCTCGTCTTGCACCCTCAAAGACAAGAATTTTAGCATTTAATGTTTTGTTTAAACTTCAAGGAGCGTCTTGACTGCAGTCACTGCTCATTGCTACTGCCTGCCTTTGTAGTTGGTGTCATGAACTAAAGTAATTTCTAAATAAATTCAAAATACAGATGATCTCTTGGATGGCAGTAGAAGTCTGGATTAACAAATCTCTGAAAAATACATGTAAATTTTACCTTTTAAGGAACAACAGAGTAACTCAGTTAAGGCTGTTCATTGCCTGAATTACAGCACTATTTCCCTTCCTTCTTACAACCCCCCCACTCCCTCATTAGGAAATTCATAGTCCCCAGTAAAATTTAAGGAAACTCAGAAGTTACATGGTATGTTTTCAGTCTTGTAGCAGTTACAGTTCTCATCTACTTTATATAAAACAGTACATGGCTTATGTCAACTTCCTGGGAAATAATTTTAGACAGAGACCTAATGGAGTTTAGATTTACATTTTCTCACAGGATACATGTTCATAGTTTGCATATGGAAGTATTTTTTTTTAATACTGCAGCGGTAGTAACTTGGTTCTGTATTTGAAAATAGCTTTTCCTTCAGCATACCGTACAGCAGGTATCAGGTGGAACCCAAGTCTGCATACATTCGTGACCAAAACAAGTTGTTGTTCAGCAGAACAAACTATAAGAGTTCAAAAGGGAAGTCTGCCTGTGCTATTACAGCTGTTTACTTGATCCCAGCTTTAAAAGACTCATACTGGCATGGACCTTTGTTTAAATAAACTTTCACTTTTGGTATTTATTTGTTTGAGTAATTATACTTAAATCTGTTTTGCTTAAAGTATGTTTATCTGTGTAAAAATACAAAGTTCATTTAATGCTTTGCATTAATTCCAAAGAAGTATTAATTATGTCTTAAAATTACTTCGGCATGTTCATTACCAGCTTTAACTCTGCTCTCCAGGTGCCAATGAAATACTTATCTCCAGGTAAAGACTAACACTCAAGTCGGAGTAATATTCTTTATTAAAGCAGAAAGTACCTCAGCCAAATGCAATGTAAAGTTCACCTTGTATTCAAGAGCTTTACACTGTAAAGTATAAAAGAATTGTTCAGTTAGAACTGTGCTCCATTCTGCATTTAAAAAATCAGTTTAATGGAAAGAACCAAACTAAAATCAGTTACGCTGAAAAAGCCTTTTTCTTTTTGCGAGGCGGTTTCTTTATCTTATTGGGATTTGGGACAAGTTTCTTGATTTTCAAAGGCTGCAAAATTACATTTGAAAGATCAGGCCGATTGCTTTCCATATGCTTCCGCTTCTGACTTGTGAGCTCATCCCCCAGCACCTCTGCAAGCTCTTCAGGTTCCAGATTTTCCGAAGAATCTGAATCTGCGTAAGCCATGGATTCTTCAGTTCTGTACTGAAACCAGGGCACTTCCAAAGCTGGTATCTTTGGAATTATGGCTGCTACTGCTTCGGTGAATTTGTCGGAGTGCTTTTTGAAGCCGAGAGCTAGGATGGAGGTGAGGCCCAGCAGGGGCGCGATGGTGTGGCTGAGGCGCGGCAGCTGCCCGGCCGGCGTGGCCCGGCTCGCGCTCAGCTCCAGCAGGTGCGTCGTGATCATGGCGGGTTTGGCAGACTTGCACACCAGCAACAGGAGGAGTTCGTTTTTTTCCAATGCTTTTGTAACTTCATTAACTCCAATAGCAAGCTGTCTTCTGATACTTACGTCAGTCCATCCTGGTTTTTGTTGGTGGCTTTCTGTTTCCTCTTCAGGGAGTTCATTGGTGCCAGCATCGCTTTTTCTTTCTGTTTGTTTTTTTGTAAGGGAACGTTTTTTCTTTCTTGGACTCTCAATCTTTTTAAGTCCAATATGCTTAATTCTTTCTTCTAAGGTCTCTAGTATAAAATGCATATCTTCTCCATCTATGGTTTTCCATTGGAAAACAAAGGGGTTATCTAGGCATGTTTTTACAGTGGTTTTCTTTGCTTTACGAAGTGTTGCTGTCCCTTGCTGAATTACAGACATCCTGAGGTGGTTCTGTGTTTTGTCACCCTAAGGAAGAAAGAGCAAGACATTAGTTCAAATACTGCACTGTGTGCTGTGGACGTTGTTACCAGAAGCTTCTTCTGGGAATGCAGAAGTGAAGCATTGTACGTCAGTGATCCTGGCATCTATCAACCTCCTCACACTGGCACCAATCCTTCACACGTCTTCCACAGGGCAGGTGTGGAGCTGCCTTTTTTTTCATAAACAGCTGGACAGGACAGTAAGACAACAGCAGTGACAACAGACCCTTCTAAAGCTGAAAAGCAGCTGGAGGTATTACAGATGTAAAAAACCCCACAAACCCAAGCAAACAACAGCCCATCCCCAGAATCATAGGATGAAGGACCACTCCATTTTCAGTGTTGAACAGCTGCATTGTCCCTCCCCATGACATGGGAGGAGAAAAAAAGGCAAAAAAAAAATCTGAATCACAACATGAAACAAGCTCCTGAATTTATTTAAGACTTTTAGTAATTTGTCTTTTTAGTCTTTAGTCCATGCCTTTCTGTTTTTCTCTATCTGGAAGGCATGACAGAAACTTGCAGACTCCTAATAATTTTTTCTTTCAGGGAAGGAAGGCAATCCCCTACAGGCCTCCAAAAGTTCAGAAGGGGTCTTTTGTGTCACCTGGACCATGCCTTTAGGGATGAGAAAAATTGAACAGGAGCGGAGAAAGTGTAATTGTTCTTGCTCTTATTGATCTAATCCAGAGTAGCAGGGAAGACACAAAGTCAAGCCTGGTGATGTCCCTGGTAAATTGCAAAGCCCCCATGCTCCTGCTTGGGAGCTAGTAATATCTTCATTGCTGCACAGGCTGCCTTACAGAGTAAGAGCAGTTCAGGTCTCTGATCAGGGGAAACATGTCATGACACCCTCCTAGGTTTCCCAGTTACCCAAGCAGGCGCACAGATTGCATTTATGTACAGCTCATGAACATCTCAAGGCTGCCACCCAAAAGATACCATTCTGCTACTCATACCTGTGCACTGGTACATCCTCTGTGTACTGGTAGGGAACTACCTTGCTATAAAAAGACAAACACCATCTTCACACAAGTGTACTGCCATCAAGCAACATCTACCTGGACAGATTTTCACTCAGTAACTTGTCTGGAGGACAGCAGGAGAAAGATGAACATGGTGTGATTCTGGGGGTGGGCTACGAGTTGGACCGGGAGGCCCAGGAGTTGGATTTGATGATCCTTGTGAATTCTGTCCAACTCAGGATAGTCTATATTCTATCATTCCACCTTGAACAAAGTTGTATCAATGCAATGTGAACTGTTGCCCAAAATAAGAGTCAAAACCAGTGAAGGAGCTTTCAGAGAACAGTAGAACTGAAGATTCCAAAATACAAAAAAGCACTGTGGCACTCGAGTACTCTCAGAATTATCTGTGAAATGCCCTGGGGCACCTCAGCAATGGTCCATCGAACCCACTTATCTGCCTCCAACAGTGGAAACTGGAGAAACCATCTGGGGAGGACAGGGCTGGCATTCCCCTCAGCTCCCAAGCACCCAGAATGGTAGCATCTGGGATACAAGAATAAAAATGTGCCATCTTAGCCTATCAGTCCTTTATGGAGCTATCATTTATGCTGTAATCTACTCCCTTTTGCTTACCATCACAGCAGCAACAACCACAAAGTGAACACAACTAAAGAATGGAAATGACCACATGCATTCTTACATACGACTGAGTTAGAATGGAAGCTTGTGATTGCTTTAAAAAAATGAGCTCTGGGTTATCGCTTTTAAAAGCTTTCAATTAGGGATGCTCTGATGACCTTTGACAAGCAAAATCAGCAGCAGACTTGTGCACGAGGTAAGAAACATGGAACCTGTTCACAGTTCCAAGATTACGTTTTTCTGTTAAAAATGGGCACTCCTGAGGAAAATAAGCGTGCAGGAACAAGGAAACAGAGCAACGAGTGAAAAAAACAAACACTGAGCTCCTCCACCTCGCACCACCGTCGCGACCCCCTCGCTTCCTGCGGAAAGGAGATCGGGGAAACACCGCCCACCTTCCGCCAGGAACCTTCCCTAGCCGCTTCCGCTGCAGAGCGCTCCTTCAGCGGGCTCCTCCAGCTCCTGCCAACAGGGAAACGCGGGTGAAGCACGGCCCCGGCACGATGCGCTGCGGCCGCCGTCGGCTCCCTGTGGCGGGGGCTCTGCCGGGACCGCCGCATCCCGGGCCGCAGCATCCCGGGCCGCCGCATCCCGGGCCGCCGCCGCCCCCCACCCGCCGAGCAGCTGCGCGCCGGGCCGGGCCCAGACGGCCAAGGCAGCGGGGCGGCCTCCGGCTACCCGACCGCGGGGCCCAGGCCGCAGCTGCCCCGTGCCCGCCGCCGCGCAGCCGCCCCTACCTCGGCCGCCCGGAGATCCGGGAACGTGCCGCAGGCCCAGCACGAGCCCGCTCCGCAGCACGGCCCCGCTCCGCCCCGGCCCCGCTCCGCCCCCGGTCCCGGCCCCGCTCCGCCCCCGGTCTGGCCCCGCTCCGCCCCCGGCCCCGCTCCGCTCCTGGCCCGGCCCCGCTCCGCCCCCGTTCCGGCCCCGCTCCGCCGCCGGCCCCGCTTCGGCCCCGAGCGGGCGGCTGGGTCTCTGCGCGGCACAGCGGGGTCCGGCGCGGGCCGGGCGGGGGCGGAGCGGGGCCGGGGGCGCTGGGGCTCGGGCGGGTCCCGCGGTGGCGGCCGGGCCGGCGGTGTCCGGGCTGCGCTCGGGAAGCGTCGGGAAGCGGCCGTAGCGCTGGTGCCGGGATCTGCCCTTGGCGGGTGTCACCGTACGCTCACCACTGGCGTTCCCAGGGCTCGAGCGCTCCCGAAAACTGGCGCATAGGCGATGGCAGACCTGCTTCGTCGTGTATCAGCTAACAAAGGCAGGGCCGGGTGACGGGGTGCTTCCCAGGGACCTCACAGCCGCAGGGGTGGCTGGAGTGCAGTGTGCGCCGTGCTGTGCACGGACATTGAGTTCTGTGGCTGAGGTGACAGGTAAGGGCTGGTTCCCTTCAGCGTTTCCCGCAGTCTGCCCCAAGCCTTTAATAAATGTTCAACAGCACGTTCAGTTCACACATTCACCGTACTGCACATCATGGTTAAGCACAGCCTCTTGGCCGTGAAAGCAGAGCTGCTTCGTCAGGACACAGGTGCTTCAGAGATGTTTTCAAATTTTTTTTTTTAAATGTCCTTCAATTTACTGAAATTTACTTGGTTTGTTTTCTCGTTAATTCCTGACTTAATTTAAGCTGGACTTGTTTCCCCTCAAATTACTTCTTTTGCATAGTTTCATGGAAGTTAGTGGGTTAAAAAATGCAGAAGCACCTAGTACTGTGATCGAACTATGCTCAGGGGATGATGAACATAAATGTATAGAAGCATGAATATAAATAATTTATTCATTGATACAATAGAGATGGATTTTTTTATTCTTCAGTGGTTACCTTTGTAGGGTAGTTTATCAATTCATTTAACATTCTTTTTACTCTGTACTTAGCAGACCAAATTAAAAACCAGCATTCACAGTGTATTTTGTGTGTGTAGCCACTTGTGTGAGGTATCCTTGGGAAGACCCACGTTTTTCAGAGCTGCAGCTGAAGGATGCGAGGTCCCAGGTTGGCTGGGCACAGACACGGGCAGGGGCTGCGGCAGAGGCAACAGTACCGATAACTGGGCTGGTTGCAGTTCACAGCACTCAAGAAATTCCTTTTCCAAACAAACGGCTTGGGAATCTTTCTGTACCGCTGCTCTCAGCCTGGCGGCTAATCCTCGGTGGTGCGGAGCGGAGCGGAGGCTCGCAGCGGAAGGGACGGGGCTGAGCTGCTGCCCGGCGCCCTCCCCGCTCGGTGCCGGGAGCGCAGCGGGATTTCCTCCCGGCCCAGACGCGCCGCGACCCCGCCGCAGCAGGAACGAGGCCGCTCCCGCAGCATCATGACCCTCCAGGTACGCGCTGCTGCAGCCGTGAGACACAGCCGAGAGCAGAGGGACGCGCTGTCCCTCTGTGTAATGCCGTGCTGGGGACTGCGGTATTTCTTCAGCATAAGGATTTTTACTGCAAAATCAAGGTTCCCTTGCGGCAAGGGAAATCTGCCTGAACCCTTGGCGGTTAAATAGTGCGTTACTTTTCACAACTGAAGGGTGAGAAGCATGCTGGTTAACTTGAACTGTTTCATAGGTCATGTAATTTTTTGGAGCCTTACCTGTTCATGTATTATTTTTCTTTAGGTGTGCATCTGAGTTTGCTAGGACTGAGCTAGGCATGAAAAGGCAGGTACATGCCATGGTTTTAGGATCTAGCTGGTTACTTGGAGCTATTAAAGGAGGAGGGAAACTTCTAATACCGAGGCAGTGTTATATGCACATTTGGAAAGCATAAATAATTTTTAAGGAAGTTGTGTGTATTTTTTAGGGTGCATGCATCTTTGGACCGGTACATTTTGATGGGCTTGTGTTTTGGTAGGAGAGCTTCTACTTTCCTACCTTCTGGCTAGAGAGAGAGCTTCCTTTTACCTTCTCTCTGATTGTAGCTTTAAATAGCTGTTGAGGAAATTATCTTTATTGCTGGCTTTTAGCCTCCTACCTTTGTGGGAAACTATGAATACTTCCCTTGTCTTGGCCATGCCCTGATGGTTAAGCTGTTTTTCTTCTTTAGGCTTTCCCATTATCCCTTTCACTTCAAGATTTGCAAGCTCTTTTATCCCTGTCTCATTATGTCTGTCTCAGCTTAGTTAGTGTGCATTTTGCAAAGAGTGAGCAGCACAATGCTCTGACCTAGATGCAGGGAGTGCACTGCCAGTAGCTTAGCAATTTTCTTCAGAGCTGCAATTACGTTGACTAGCACAGAGGTTTCATTGTGCTGTGTTACAGCTAAGAAGAAATTTGTTTCTTCAGTGGATCAAAATTTCCAAATCCCAAACATAATGGCACCTTTGCTTAATTAATGATCGCTGAAATTATAGTTTGTTTTAATCTGCTTTGAATTCACTCTAGAAAGTGAATTTATTAGCCTGATGATTAAGCAATGAGCCATAAATCATGATAAGAAAGAGCTGAATGCAGTAGGACATGCTGTTCCATAGCTGTATACAGTTACACATTCACACAGAAATCAGTGGTTGAAGATATCATACTCATTCTGCATTAGACATTACAGAGCTTTTCTGTCCACATTGGTTTGGTTGACAGCTACTAACCATATCCATAAATTTCTTGAATCTAGCTGTATGGGCATGAAGACAAATGAATAAAATAATGTTCTCATTAGTGAGGCTGTAAAATATTTATAAGTTTTGCAAACTGGTAAAATATTTTCTGTAAATGAAGACTTCATTCAAGCTTTTTTCTTTGGAAAAAAGGCAGTATCTGATAATAGTCTGATAATTTGTGCTTTTATCTTTAATGCACGTGTGTATGTTTATGTCTGTGTATATTTTTATGCTTTTTATTTGAGGAGTTAAAGGGAATTTTATTGGCACATGATTAAAAGGAAAGTATATTTTTACAGGCTGCTCACAAGCATGTTGTGTAAGCAGGCAAATCCTAAGCAACAGTCTGTGCAGAATGATTGGCTAGAGGGGGATGAAGAAAGAAATGTTTAGTATTTGGATTTCATGTCTGCACATTTCTTGCACTGTAAGATAAGCATTTGCAAATTTTTAAGCTATCTTGTGATATTTTCCTATAGATGCAAATAGAATAAAATTATAGGAAGATAAGGTTATTAACTTAATGGTGTCCTTAATTTATTTTTTTATCTTTTGTCTTGTACAATATAACAGGGCTTCTGGTTCGTTCTTACTGTAAAGCTGTCATGGTTTAACATCACCCAGCAAATAAGTGTACCATGCAGTCACTTGCTCACACCCCCTTCACCTACAGTGGGATGGGGAGGGGGGGAAGGAAAGGGGGAGGAAGCAAAAACTCATGGGCTGAGATAAGAACAGTTTAATAATTTTAAAAAAAGTAAAATATAATACTGTGAGAGTAGTAATAAGAGATGAGAGAGAGAGAGAGAAAGAGAGCACGTGCAATTAAACCCAGGAGAAACAAGTGTTGCACAATACAAGTGCTCACCACCCACTGACCAAGGCCGAGCCCATCCCTGAGCAGCAATCTGTCCCTCTTTATCTGTCCCAGTTTATACACTGGGCATGATGTTCTGTGCTGTGCAATATCCCTGTGTGCACTTTGGTCAGCTGTCCCAGCTGTGTTCCCCCCCTTCCCCAGCTTCTGCTGCAGCTCCTCACTTTCAGGGCAGGAGACACTGAAAGGTCCTTGGCTCTGTGCAAGCCCTACTCAGCAACAACCAAACCCTCAGTGTGTTACCAACATTATTCTCATCCTGAATCCAAAACACTGCACTGTACCAGGTACTAGGGAGAAAATGAACTCTACCCCAGATAAAACCAGGACAGAAGTTTAGATCAGAAAACAATTCCAGACATGTGAAAGATTTCCAGGTTTGAATGGTCCTTGTAGGTCAGTGCTGGCAGAAGCTCACATACAGTAGTAACTTATTTAAACTTTAAACAATGTGGCAACCTAGGTATGGTTTATTATTGATATCTATTTTAAATCTTACAGTTAACAGAGCATGAATCCTGCTTTTGTTTGCACGTGTGTGGATAATATTAAGAGGTGTCTGTGATCGAGGAATCAGTGATAGATGCAGTCAAGAATGTCACATTTCTGATATTTGGATTAATAATTAAATACTTGTTTTAAAAAAACTGTATCTATAAATAAACCTTGACTGGTAGTCATCACATTTATTTGTGTAAGTAAATGTACATCCCTTTTATAAATCTGTACCAATAGTGTGAATTTAAATGCTTTGCTTTAAGGAGTGTCAAATATGTACAGTTCCAGTTTCTTTTGACCACTATTTTTAATTCATTGGTAAGGTAGTTTGCATTGCTGATTTTTGTTTCCCCTTGTTAAATGTTTCTCCGTTATAAATGCTGTACATCTATTACAAATACTGTTGTTAGTGCATAGGAGTTTTTGTGCCATTAGTCTTGCCTTGCTACTTTAGTACAAAACTCCCTCATATCCTAATGCTGCAGCGTGTGGAACACTGGGCACAGCTGGAGTGACTCAGGGGTAGGCTGGGATGTAAGTTCAGAGCATGGGAGTTCCTCCGCAATGCCCACGCCCTTGGCTCTTCCCCGAGGTGAGCACAAAGTGGAACAGGCCTGTTTCCATGGGAGGATAAGCCACCTGACTGTCAAGGCATAGGGGGAGGTAAAAAGTCCTGTGAGCAGCCTCACAGCAACTGTGGGTTCAGACTCCTGCTTATGGCAGTGTCTGTCCCCTCCCTGCTCCTCGGCTGAAGGCACCCAGGCTGTGCCTGAGACACACAGCAAGGTGCCTCTGCCCCAAACCCCGAGCTCTCTCCCTGTACTGGTGTGGCTTCCTGGCCTCCAACATGTGGGTTCACCATTCTGGGTTTGCTGCTGAAAGGAAGAATAGCGTTTATGGCCCTCAGCAATTTTTGGTGAAAAATTAAAAATGAGCTTAACATCTGAACTTGTTGAAGCATTTCAGGTGGTTGTAGGAAATCCAGGAACAGCTGCTGTGCGGAAGGAGACCAAAAGACAATACGGCATAAGAAGAAAAATAAAGATTCCAAGGCTTTCATGAAAGCAAATATTAATATTACAAAAAAAAATTGCTGAGAAGGGATGCTGTAAGGCCATTTCAACATTATTGATTCAGCTTTTATATATATAGCCTAGAGCACACGATTTTGTTTTATCTAAATTACATATATATACATAGCATATGAACATATTCTGAGCCTTTTGGTTTTTTATTCCAGAAAAATTACATATTTTTTTTGCAGCACTCTCAAATACTTGGTTGGTTAAAAAAAACTGCAGTGTTCTTAAATCAGACACAAAAAGTTGGACTTAAAGCTTAATGTTTTTCTATGGTTCTGTGGTATAGTTGCATTTTAGTAACTGAGAATTATTTTTATTAAAACAGGAACAAACTACAGAAGTAGTTACATGTTTCAGTATATAAAGTTTTAGATTTAAGAATATAATTTGGAAGTAATTTAATCTAGAATTTAGTACAGAAACTGTCAAATCATATACTTTATTGAATGACCAAGCGTCAGATCTTTAAGAAGACAAATGGCACTTGGAATCCGGCTAATTCTCAGAAGGATTGTTATATTCAAAATAGAACAGCAGCATTTCTCAAACTTAAAACAGTCTTTATCAATTTTAGCACACCAATTCTTCTCTGTACTCCTCCATCTACTAGTGGGCATTTGGTTCAGGGAGGCCTTGGTGGGAATCTCCCATGAACTTTTGCTTGTCAGTTATGCAAACACTGAGGTCCTCACTGAGTAGGAAGATTATTTGTTAAAAAGCATCTGCATCACTGCAGGATTTTTGTCTCTTCCTTTCATTGCACTTTAAGGGTGCTATGAACTGACAGACTTAGAGATGTGTATTGTCTTCATTAATCCTTCTCATCTAATGTTCTGTGAATTTAGAGCAGCAGAAAGAATGTTCAATATTTAATTGCTATTTTGCAGGGAGCTAGAATGCCCTTTTAATCACACATAATGGTTTTTTAAAGACATTCCTTTTAGATGCACCTCTTTGCCTGCTGGTCCTTGTTGCAATTCTGGTGTTACAGATGTACATCCTCCTGTGGTGAGCCCTTTTGTTCTTAAAACACTTGTGCTTTCCCTTTGTGGGCTTCATACAGCATTTCAAAATTTGCAAAAAATTAGAAATTCCTCAGAATTTTGTATCTGGGGAATCTCATTAGCCAAACTAGATTTCCAGACCAAAATAAAAAGTGAATTCCATCTCAGGAGGTAGAGGTGACTCATTTGGTGGCCAAGTTTCTGTGCAGGAAGCTGCAGTGTACTCAGCTACCTGACCTTACCCTGTTTTGCCTGCTGCTCCAGCCTTAATGCAGCCACCAACTGGCGTGTCCTGACATCAATGAATATGTAGTTTCATGATTCCAGGAAGGGGCCTTTCTGTGAGGGGAGATGCATGAACATCACTCTCTAATTAAATTCTTACTCATTTTTCCTTCTTAAATTTAAAAACAGAAATAACCTTTCTCTTGTACTTTCTTTCTGTTTAAATACAGAATGCTGGAGTGAACCAAGCTCTCATTCATATTTGCTTGTTTCCATCACTTGGTCCACCCAGCACAGTCACTTGCCAAGGACAAAGGCATCAGTTAAGGAGACAAACATGCATTAGGTTTTCTTATTTAAAAAAAAAAAAAATCAAATCTTTCCTGTAACTAAAGGGAAAGGTGGTATAAAGAAGCACAGTACAGACTTCTGAAGTAATGCCAGGATCTCAGTGATTTAAACAGAGCCACAGTACTCATGCTGAAATCATTGCTGATTTTTCCACAAACTTTTAAGCTGGTGTAGTGGGGTTGATGCTGGCCAGATGCCAGGCTCCCACCAAGGCCACTCTCTCATTCTCTTCTGCAGATGGACAGAGGAGAGAAACTTTAACGAAGGGTTCATGAGTTGAGGTATGGACAGGGAAAGTTTGCTCATCAAATACCATCAAGGGCAAAACAGGCTCAACTTAGAGACATAAAGTGAATTCACTGCTAACAAAATCAGAGCAGGATCATGAGAAGTAAAATAAGCCCTTAAAAACACCTTCCCCCAACCTCTCCCTCCTTCTCAGCTCTACCTCCTACCCCAGCAGCACAAGGAGACAGGGAATGGGGGTTATGGTCAGTTCATCACCCATGGCTTCTCCCACTGCTCAGGGAGAGGAGTCCTTCCCCTGCTGCACCGTGGGGTCCCTCCCACGGGAGACAGCTCTTCCTGAACTTCTCCAACGTGACTTCATCTCACAACAGCTTCCTGTGACCTGCTGCAACCTGAGTCCATCCCATGGGGAACAGTCCTCCCCACACTGCTGCGGCCTGGGTCACTCTTCCATGGGGTGCAGTCCTCCAAGGACAGGCTGCTCCAGCACAGGAGCCCCATGCTCCAGCGTGGGGCTCCTCCACGGGCTGTGGGTGGGTCCCTGCATCCCCATGGCCCTCCGTGGGCTGCAGGGCACAGCTGCTTCACCATGGTCATCACCACAGCCTGCAGGGGAATCTCGGCTGCGGAGCCTGGAGCACCTCCCTCCCCTCCTTCTTCACTGACCTTGGTGTCTGCAGAGTTGCTCTTCTCACATGTTCTCACTCTGCCCTTCTCTTGTCATAATTAAAACTGCAACATAACTTTTATCTTTCTTCTTAAAGCTGTACCACAGAGGCGTTACCACCTAATTGCCCAGCCTTGGCCAGCAGCACACCCATCTTTGGAGCCACCAGGAACTGGCTCAGCTGGACATTTTGGAAGCTTCTGGCAGCTTCTCATGGAAGCCACCCCTGTAGCCCCCCCCAATACCAAAACCCAGGCCATGCAAAACCAATCCAGCTGGTTTTGTACATATTAAATGTGTGTGCAGGATACACTGTGCTTCTGCAAACACAGATCCAACTTAAAAGCTAAAATAATCGTTGAAACTAGCATATAGCATGTTAAAGTGGTTGTATCTTTTTGCATTAGAGTAGTGCAGTGACCTGATGGGTTTGTGGTTACTGAACGAAATCTCTCTCTCTGAACTGTCCTGGGCATGAAACAGAACCCCAAAGCTTAGCCTGAGACCTGCTTTATAGAGAGGATGGCTACAGCCTCAGGTTGATGTGAGTGTGTGATTCACAGTGATGAAAGGAGTAAATTTACACTTTACTCTGGTGCTCTCCTGTGTTTCAGAGTTGGTGTGGAAGGTGGTCCTGGCAGTAGCTCATCTCCATGAGGTTCCTCTGTGCCAGCTGTTGGTCACCTACTTCTCTGTCAGCAGAGCAGTGGAAATGGAGGGTGAATTGGGCAGTACCCCCCTCAGAGGGGATTTGAGCTCCCCCACTTGAGCCAACACAGTGCAGGCAGGGCCAAAAGGGTTCAGAGATTACTGTGGGGTGTAAAGCTCAGTGAATGCCTTCGTACCTGTAGTGTGACTGTAAAAGACAAATACACCACATAAATTGTGGAGGCTACTTGCCCCTATCAGCCATGCAAGCCTATATCCCTTTCTAACAATGTACACATTTATGAAGCTTCTTTTATGGGAAAAAGCCTTGTCTGACCACTAAACCCAAGTGAGTCATTGAGAAAATCTAATGATACGACTGTGCGTCTTATACCTCATGTTTTGAATACACCCCTTCCACAGAGAACTAACACTTTCTGTTCTTTCCTCAGGCTGACTTTGATGGTGCTGCAGAAGATGTAAAAAAATTAAAAACAAGACCAACTGATGAAGAACTGAAGGAACTATATGGATTGTACAAACAGGCTACTGTTGGAGATATTAATATTGGTATTACTATGTATACTTCATATTTACTCACATATCTTGATAATCAAGCTAATGTTACGTAAATCTGCATGATAACCAAAGCTATGCATTTATTTTGGCAGAATGTCCAGGAATGCTAGATTTGAAAGGCAAAGCCAAATGGGAAGCATGGAACCTGAAAAAAGGTGTTACACCAATTAAATTTACATCCTGTAGTCAAGTTTATAGGATGACAAATGAGGAAAGATAATGACTCCTACTTTCCTTTGCAGGTTTATCAAAGGAGGATGCCATGAATGCCTATATCTCTAAAGCAAGAGCAATGGTAGAAAAATATGGGATCTAGAATACTCAAAATAATTCCCACTAATAATAAACTCTTCAGCAGCTAATGAACTAGCTCTGTTGAGAAAAATGCAATACTAACTTCTTATTGTGTAGTCTAACACTAATATGTTTTAAGCATAAGCTGTTTGACTGTAAAGGGTGTTTACACATACAATAATTTTTAGCTTGTATCTTAATCTAAATAAATTTGAACTGAATAAATTAAGCCTTCTGGGAGAATTGTGGATTTTTTTGGGTATTAAATTATATTTAGCATTCTGACAGGAGCAGACAAAAAGAGAAGCTCTAACAGTAAAGTAACATTATTCCATAACCTTGTTTGCAAAAACATTAAGTGACGCGTTTGTACATGTGCAAGAGAAGAAGGAGAAGATGAAACCTTTTTTAAGACCCAAAGCCAATGTTTGTTTTCAAAATATCAGGAAAACTCCCCCTTTTAAAGGATTACAGAGGAGGAACAGAACAACTTTTAGGCATAACTGCAAGCAATGTTCAGAAAGAATGACTCACTACAAATTGCAGTCGACTAACCTTACACATTCTGCTATTAAAATTGAGGGAAATACTCATACACCAGCATTTTCTATGCATCTCGTTATGTGTTTTGTCAAGAAACTTTCATTAGATGGTTCCAGCAGATAAAAGTGACCTCCAGGAAGCTCATAAAAGGAAGTATCTCCACTTGTTAGTTCTTGCCAAGCTAAAAAAGATATTTTAAGTGTCAGAGAAATGTCAACTATTGTGATAATTTTCTATAACTTTCAATTACTTAATAATTATTTTAAATCCATATCAACTTTGTGGTTCATAGATTGAGACTGCTGTCTTGATTTGTTTCCTTTAAGAAGGAGACATTCTAGAAAACTCTAATTAACGGATGCAATACAACAAGAAAATGTGTAAGTATAAGAGGAAAACCATTGAAGCAAAGTACCTTGTACATCATACACTTCATCATCAGACCCATTAAAGCTGGTAATATCACAAGAGAAGGGGATACCCATTTCTGCCTTCTCAAATCTGTGAACATAAAAAGTAGTCATAAAACATTCCATAAGATACCTGTATTTGGAATTTGCTTTCACATACAAAATAGGTTTTTTGTTCTTCTCCAGAACTTTCAGGATGCAGGACACCAGGAGGAGAAAATACTGCATCTTGAAGTTTCTTAGCTCCTTACCCTACTGCAATTAGCTCTAAAATTGTAAAGAAAAATGACCCAATAGTTAGGGAACAAAAAGAGGTTCAACCTACAATAAAAATTCTCATCTACAATAAATAATTTTTACCAGCTTATGTACGAGTTTTCTAATGTTTCTGCATCTTTCAGTGTCAGGCTCCTAAAACCAAAATGGGCCCCACATCCTTGTTTTTGCCAGGCTGAGAAGCCTTAACCACTCAGCTTCATGAGCTGTCATGTAACATCCAGTGGCGACAGCAGTTAGGACAGAGGAAGCTGGTTGCTGTCTGGGTGCCCAGAACACAGGAATTCTTTTCTTCTGGTTAGGCTACAAGACCTTGGATCTGGAGGCTGAATGCAGTGTTCCTGAAGCATGATCAGCTGAGATTGTTCCCTTTTAGTAGCTGCTGACTTTGGATCCTAGGTAGAACCGTAATTCTACCATGACAGGTTCAATACTGCAGTAACAGTTGTGGTTGCTGCAGTATGCAGTGCTTCTTCTAGGGCTTAAATAGTAGAAAACAAATAGAAAAGCACACAAAGGATAAAAACTATGCTTACTATTTCTTATTCTTTTCATAACTAAAAATGAGAACAAATTACTAAGAAAGAAAAAAGAAAACATGATCAGACAGAAGGAAAAACGTAAAATACAAATATGAAAGTAATACAAAGTTCTATATATAAAAACTTACAAAAATGTCTGAAGAACTCTAAAGTCTTCTCTGAAAGTAAGCACCACTTGTTTCAGAATGTCTTCATTATGCAGAAGCTCAGGAGGAATTCCTCCTAGAATCTTTAGCCGTGCAATAATTTCTTCATCTTTTGCAGTAGATACAGGTAGGGCTTGCACAGCAGTAAAACTTTCAGACTGTCAGTACCAAACAAAACAGATCAGGTGTTATATATAATACACTTTAAATAATCTTTCCATTAAAATTATTTTGGTAAAAAGTACAGTAATTTTCCATCTCCAAAATATGATGGCTGATTAGTTTAACATTCACAGAGAACACTTCTTGGAAAGGGTTAGTAGACTGTGTTTACTGAAATTAAAAATTATGAGTGAGCCAAGTACTCTCTACTTCTGAAACTTCCACAGACAAATAACTGTTAGAAATTTTTTGTTTAAGCTTGACACTTACTATTGAAATGCAACTAGTAAAATAATCTAAGAAAGAAAAACCTTGCACTGGACGTAAACCTAGCTAATGTAGGACTGAAGGGACCAACTGACTATGGAAATTTGCATGAATTGCTTCCATGAATCACTAGCTCATACTCAGGACTGCTAAGAAGCCTTAGAAACTGAAGAACAGAAATAGCAAATACTGACTGAGAACAGGACTGGAAAAATGCCGCTCCAGTGCTGTTTTTCTGAGAAAGACTAGCAGAACTAGAAGAACCTCAGAAGAAACTGATTAAAAATCCTACAAAGAATGAGGAGAAAAAAAAATGGGCAAATATATTGAGGGCTGATGCAGCACGTTTAGGAAAGACTAGGTCAAGGGAGTTATTTCACACATTACAGAGTAAGGAGGACCACTTAGTATTTTGGTTTGATTACTTTTGAGTTTTAAGCCAAAGGCCACAGTAAATAACACAATATTCAAAAAAGTTTAGTTTAAAGATTAGTTAGTTTAAGCATTAATTAGTTCAAGCATTAGTTTAAGGAGGTTGTTCTCCCGAGGCTAAAGTTAGCAGCAGTGAATATTATGTATTCTGCATCTATCTCAGAACACTTTTCTCTCCATAGATTCTGAAGAAATGTTTTTGTATTAAAACTACTCTGCATACCATACTGTAAAATATTATTTTTACCCTTGATAGCTAATTTACAGTTCTGTTTCATAATGTTAATGATTCAGTAACTTACATTTGGGGCATGTCCCCCTGATACAAAAAGATGGACCGGCTCCAGTCCGTACTTTTCTTTCAAATGAAGTGCAAGTGCAAAACTCACGTAAGATCCAAAACTGCAGCAAAAAGATAAATTAAAGCAAAGTATGCAAAAAATTACATGAAAACTGGAATTTTCCTTTTTTTTTTTTTTTTGAAATTAAAACATAATATTAATTTCAGCACTAACTGGCTATCTTGAACAGTTGCTGAAACCATGTAAGATATGCACATTACAATGGTATTAGTTAATGGACATGAAGTATATTCCTATACAGTCTAATTTTGCAAATAAGACCTTTTCTTAGTCTCTCTTTCAACTGTCTCCTTAATTTTCAGTAAGAAGAGTTATTTTGAATACTTGAGACTAAGCAATTTTCAAAATCTGTGTTCCATGAATGGTTCACCCCCTGCATTCATACAGATCAAGCACTGACACAAATATTAACAATAAATGTAATTATAATTGATTAGAAACACATGTTCAGATGTTGTGCCTGAAAGTATATATAAATAAATAACTAGAGTCTTTGAGAGCAACTGCATGTTTTAGGATGGCTTGACAGAAGATCCTTGCAGAAGCATATTTTCCTAAAGTTTTTGCAAATAAAGACAAGTACTCCTAGAGCTCCAAAACAGAAGCTCCTTCACTAGTGTATCTAAAAATGTATCTATTTTTACCTGTGACCAAAAAGTGCAAATGGTTTTTCTTTCAATTCTTTTAACAAAACATTTGTAACTTCATTAACTATGCTTGTCATGTCTTTTGCAAAAGGCTCCTTAAGACGAGTTTCTCTTCCAGGAAGCCTTATACAGAACACTGCAGAAGAGGTGGAGGAAGGGAAGGAAAAGAATTATAGTTATTTCAAATGGATACAGTAAAATAATTTTAATTAAGTTTTTAAATTATTCTGCAGAATATATATACTATTTGAATGTAATCCTTCCTACAGTTGATATTGTGCACTTGCTTGCTATTGCTACTACTGTGATTTAATCCTGTAAGAGATTAGGTTTCCATCCCTTCCTTTAGTCACAAATGTTGCCTGCCCCTCCAGCTGATTTGATTGGTAAATGCCTTGGGTCAGAATCCACAAGATCCTGATTTCAGCTGAGGTTTGAAAGCAACTTTATTGTTTCAAGTTTTAATAACAACCACAAATTCATCAATTTCAATAATAGTAAGTTTGAGGGTTGGGTAAAATATATCAGGGGCAGCATCAGGAAGTGAAACTATTAAAATTGTACAATCCCTGTTTTCTTCTTTGTCAGCTCTTCAGCACTGCACATCAGAAAATGTGGAATCATAGTGCAAATAGGTGGATATTTATATTTATAGTTATTTATATTTATATAGAAGGAAATTTTACATGTTTTTACTATTTTCCCTTCAAAATTGAGGATTTTCCTCTCACTGTTTAGTGAAAGTAAGGAATGAATAGATCAGAAAAAAAAGTTTATTTTCTCAAAGCTCTTTGACATCATGCATACTGCCAGTTACATAGAAGTAATGGGTCAGACACAAAGTATTTTAGAAAAGACAGAATAAACCACAACCTAATACCATAGATAGCAGTACAGAAAAGTTTGCATCTTCTACACTTTCTGCAGAAACCATCTCTGAAAGAGCATGCTGCGCCCTGATTTTATTCATCTGTGTCTGCAGTTGGTCCTAGGCCATTTCCTTAGTAACTTTCTTGTAAATAGTTCCAGTGGACAAAAACTTTTTTCTTTTTTTGTTTTCCCAAATTTCATGAAAAATTCAATGTGCAACTGCTTACCTGGAATTATACATGCATTTAGAGGACTGGTAAAACTGCAATGGCAATGCTCATGAATATGAAATTATTTTTTCCTTTGTGGAAGGTCCAGAAAATGGCCTTGGTTCCTCTTCAAATAGGTCAAGGAATGGATCTTTTTAGTGCTGATATATCTTGTAAGCAATGAGAATTACTTCATAGTGTAACTAAATGTCATTTCACTGATATAAAATTCATAGATTAAATTTCAGTTTTGATACAAGAAATGCAAACACTGGATAACAGATGCTCTATGCAGCCTCTTAACATTAAAAATAGTTCTCATATCTTCACTGTTAACCTTGCTGAAGACTGGCTTATAAACAATGTGCAGTGTACTGCTGTTTCTGAATCATACCAATAGTTTCTGAAGCAAACATACTATACTCTTGTGAAATGTGGCTCTGAGGATATAATTTTTTCACCCAATCGAATATAATTTGATTCAAGGTGGTACAGAAAAGGTAGCCTCATGGAAATGCTAGTTCTTAATGAATGCTAGTTCCTTCCTTCCTGGAGAAGACCCACTGGATAAAGATTGTGGTGCTCTCAAGACTATTATATTCCATTTTAAAAAATTGGCTATTGTGTATTTTAGAACTGATTAACTTCTACTCTAACTACAAAAATGACTAACCTTCAATTGAGTCGCTGAAGAGTTTGCCCCATTGAGAAAGTTGCAAAGTTCCACCTCCAGCCCACGGAAAGCAAATCAGTCTACAGAGAGCATCTGGCCTTCTGTGTACACAAGCAACCAGCTTTTCCATTTCTTGAAAAAAACCAAACCAAAAAACCAAGAAAATAACACATCATTCTAGAACAAGACTCTTCAGGTACAGGAAAATTAGAGTGAATTAAGACTGAATTGAAACAACAGAGTGCAATATTTTCTGTCATCATAACTGCTTGTGCTACAGCAACTATCTGTTAGACATGAGATGATCTTCCTACAACACTGTAAACCATTTATATATTGTATATCATTTATAAATTATGGTAGAATAGTATTGGGCAATACCCTTAGCTCATATTTGCTCACTCACTGACCACAACAAACATTACAAGCAGCAAAATAAATTGGTAAGGGATTTCTTCCATCTGAAGATGTAGAAAATATAAGGACCACCTAGTTCAATGTTCTCTCTACCACAGTGGTAAAACAGATGTCTAGGGAACAGTAGGATGTAGTTTCTTTATATATATAAAATGTCCATGAATTACTCTTTCATGTATTTTTCCAGTCTCCCCCTGAACAGTTGGCATCCATGACATCCTCTTGCAATGAGTTGCACATCTCCACTGTCTGATGCATGAAGAATGATGCTCTTTTTTGTTTTTCATCTCACTCGTACAAATTCATTTGATGTACACAGGGTAGTACAGTAAAGAGAGCGAATAGTGCCCCTATTCAGGGTTTGCCACTGAGCATTTCTGAGCTCTGCTGTCATATTGTCTCAGCCCTCAAACATTTCTTTTTCCTGAATGAAAAGGCCTGGCTGTGTTAGATATCCTTCAAATCCATCATCACTGCCCATCTCTGGACTTCTAATTTTGTTATATTCTGTTGAGATGGTGGAGCAACCAGAGCCACATTCAACTTTATCACAACAGCTTTAGTAGTTTTGTTTAGTGACTGATAAAAGTAACAGCTGAAGCAAGATTTATAACTACTTCTTCTTTCTTGCTGAGAAGAAAAAATAGCATTGAAGATGCCAAGTGCATCGTCTCTAGCACCAGATACTGCTTTTACTATCTGAAGGAAAAAGCAATTCTCAATCATTTTTATTCTTCTTTCCCCATTTTCTTGTCCTTTATTCTAGCTGATTAGATTTGTGGATGTAACTACTGAAGTGACAAAGTGGCACTGATAGCCTATCAGGCTGTGTTCTGTCAAAAGAACCCGGGAACCATGTGCTTGGTGAAGATAAATTAATTAGAAATATATGATAGAGAATTTTTATAAAATGTTTTCTGCAACCACTAGAATAAACTCTCATGTTCTTGTTAAAAAGATTGAAAAAAACACTGATTAGGGGATAGCAAGCAGCAAAATTCCATTTCCAAAATGCTGCATATCATTAAGGGTATTATTTCTTACCTTGAATATAGCTCAGTATATGCAAGGGCTGATTCACCATAAAATACACCTGTATGCCTACATGCAATCTTTTTCACCTGCACAAAAAGTTTGAGAAATGCAACCAGATCAGGATAGGCAGCAATTCTGACCTATTTCAAAACTACACAAACAAGACAAAAGAAAACTGACCCAAATATTGCTGTGGTGGTTGCTTGATTTTCATGTATGTTTGAACTGGAGAGTTTGTGAATATTTGTTATGAATCACTTCAAAGACACATTAAGAAGAGCAAGACACACAAAAAAACCCCCAAAACCCAACAAAAAAACAGAAAACAAACAAACAAACAAAGTCTCAAAAATCACTGGGTATGTGAGCCTAAAGCAGCTGAAGAATACTGGCATGGGTGCTACAGAAGACATAACTCCTCTGGTGGATTTTTAGCTTCAGTACAATCAGTTCCATTTACACAGTCACTTATTCCAGAAAAATACACAAAAAGCTCAAACATTTCTGAAGCCAATGTTTTAACTTGACAGTCAAATAGCAAAAGAAAAATCTCTTCTCAAACTATTCCAGAGGTGACACAGAAATTTCAAGCATGATAAAGTACATTTAATCAAAGTCTTTATATTATTTAAAGATACATTTAAAATCCTTCCCACTTTAAACACTTTTAAATACTGGTTTATTCCATCGCCATCCAGCTTACTTTAGGTACAAATAAATACCTGAACAGTCAGAAAGATCACTAGTACCAGGCAATGACGGCCTGAGGGTGGCTCCACTTCTCAATGCTGCACATCAAGAAGCTGCATAGACACCTGCTTTTAAGTCTTTTCCAGGCTTAAGGAGAGGAGCCCCACCACAAAAGCAAACAAACAAAAAAAGGCACAAACTGAGGCATGCAGCATCCCAAAAGGGAGACAGAAGCATCATGTGTTGGAGGTGACACATGGCATTTGGCAGAAATATAAGAAAGGCGCACTGCACTAATCCCAGTGAATGAAAAAGCACAGGCTAGCATGCCCATGACAGCACACAAGTTGTAGCAGCTTTCATACATGGAGACACACAACCTCACTGACAAAAAAAAGCTGCACAAATAGAAAAGCCAGCCTTTTGTAAGAACCATGTCCAGAAGTACAGCACTCACACCTAGGCTGTAGTGTTTTGTAGGGGTCTGAAAATGCTGCTGTAGAAGACCATCACCTGATTTGATTAAACCACTACATTTGGTTAGTAGACCAGTTGTCATTTCTGCAAACCGAAAGACATAGCAGTGTATGAACTACACACTCTGGTTACATATGATAATTTCATGTTAGATATCCTTTATGCTCCTGGCAATCAGATGAACTATCAGTAACCTAAAAACACCAATATATTTTACAAATGCATTTGCAATACTAGGAAGACTGACTTTTTTCCCCCTTTGACCTTACTTTGTTTTATGCCCAAACCAGCTTTCAGGAGAATATGGATTATCTTTTCTCTTATCACGAAAGCTTCCCTTGCTATGTTCCCCCACACAATGATGTCATCGATGTACTGCAGATGTTCTGGAGCCCCACCCTTTTCCAGCAGAGTCTGGATCAGTCCATGGCAGATGGTGGGACTGTGCTTCTACCCCTGGGGCAGTCGGTTCCAGGTGTATTGCACACCTCTCCAGGTGAAGGCAAACTGGGGTCTGCACTCTGCTGTCAAAGGAATGGAGAAAAACGCATTTGCAATGTCCATAGTGGCACCACTTTCTGCCTTGGACTCCAGTTTGTACTGAAGTTCCAACATGTCCAGCATAGTAGCACTCAGTGATGGTGTGACTTCGTTCAGGCCATGATATTCCACTGTCAGTTTCCACTCTCTGTTGGACTTCCCCACAGGCCATATGGGGCTATTGAAGGGAGAGCAAGTCTTGCTAATGACCCCCTGGGTCTCCAGTTCACAGATCATCTTACATATGGGAATCATGGTATCTTGGGTTTGTGTGGTATTGCTGATGGTGTATTGTTGTGGTAGTGATCGGTGCCTGCTCTTCTTCCACCCTCAGCAGTCCCACAGCAGAAGGATCCTCTGAGAGACCAGGCAAGGTGTTCAACTTGTCTTGTTTTTCTCCACAATAGCTATCCCAAAAGCCCACTAATGTCCTTTTGGGTCTTTGAAATACCCACTCCTGAGGTAATCTATGCCCAGGGTACACAGGACCTCCGAACCAGACACAGTGGGGTGTTTTGGCCACACCTCCCCAGTCAAGCTCACTTCAGCTTCCCATACTGTCAGTTGTTGGGGTCCCCCTGTCACCTCAGAAATGGTGATAGATTCTGTCCCCACATATCTCAATGACATCAGAGTACACTGGTGTCAACTAGAGCCTTATATTCTTGTGGGTCTGAGGTGCCAGGGCAACTGGATTCACACAATCCAACAGATCCAATTGTCCCTCGCCTCTACCTGGCCAGATGCAGGGCTCCTCTAGTTCTGGTCACAGTACTCATTGCTCCCTCGCTGTAAGTGTGACCTGGAAGTCTCTTCCAGATGATCAGACATAGCATCATCCCTTTTATTCTGCCTAGGGGTTTGCCCACAATAGACCAGAGTGGCATTTATCCTTGACGAGTTCCCTGTGGTAGTTGTTCCTCCTTTCACCTCACACATCTGTGCTGCTGGGGCACAGGTGGGTTTTCCATCCCCCCTTCTCATGCCATCTCCATGGTCATGCAGGTAAAACCACAGACTACCTCATGGGGTGTGCCCTCTCTCCCTAGCTGGGGGGTGCCTGCTCCTAATAGAAGAGACTCTGGTCTGTACTGGCAAGACATGGAACATTCCCTACCTATGTTTCTCTCTGAGTTTCTGTTTGCCTTCTTGAATTTTCTCTTCCAATTTCAGGTATGCTCGACCAGTTCTGTTTCCACAGCCGAGATGTGGGCCTTTTGTAGAATTGCAGGAAGCTGCCCCTCTCTGGAACTCCAATAGCATTTCTCCTTCACACATTTAATCACTTTGACAGGGTCCTACAGTTGCTCAGGAGTGAACTTCCAGACCACTGGAGGAGAGAAATCCTCCAAATACTTGTCCATGTCCTCCCACATTCCATGCCACTCATGGCTATCCACCCATGGGGCAGTTTGCTGCACAACTTCCCTAGAAACCTTTGTCTTATCTCTAAACATGATAGAGACTGCACAGAGGAGACATAGCGGAATTGGCAACAAAATTATGTTATCCCTAACATCCAGAGAGAATTCAAAATTCCCAAAAGCTGTTCTGGCAGATCTGAAGGGGAAGAAGGAAGTGAAAGGCTGGGAAGAATCATCCTCTCCTGTCCTCTGCCACAGGCTGGGTGTGATTTTTAATAAACCCCAAGAAGTAGCAGCTCAGACCAGGACAGGCAAACAACAAATACGCATCCCAAATGATCCTCATTGCCTTTGGTTGACCTTTATAATTTCATAAATAAATGTCACACAGTACCAGAGCAACCCTGATCCCTCTCCCTACTTTGACAAATTGTCATGAGGAGCTCATACAAGAATATATATATGGCCCAAGGTCTATTAGTATTATTAAAGACTGAGGCAAAAAAAGCATTGAATGCCTCTGCTTTTTCTTCATCTTTGTTAATCAGATGACAGTCTTTAACTAGCATTGGTCCAGTGTTTAGACCTCCTCTTGTTATCACTGTACTCAAAAAAGCCTTTTTTACTCTCTGAAACAACACTGGTCATTTTCAACTCAAATTGAGCTTTGGCCTTTTGTATCTTCTCCCTGCTTACACAAACCACAGCCCTACACTCTTCCTGCAAAGCCTGACCTTGCTTCCAGAGATCACGCAATTTCTTTTTGCTCTTGAGCCCTGTGAGTTCAGCCAAGGTGGTCTTCTGCCCCACTTGCTTGACTTACAACACCGAGGAATCGCCTGTTCCTGTGCTTCCAAAAGGTGGTTCTTAAAGATTGACCAGTACTTGTGAAATCCTAAGCCCTGAAAAGATTTCCAAGGTACTCCCATGGAGTGTTTCCATTAGCACTGCCACCCTCAGGTGATGCTATTCCAACCTTCAGCTTTCCCTCTACAAACCTGTAGTTACCTCTTTCCCCTATCAATTCTATTTTAAAGCTCTCTTGGTAAGTCCCACCAGTTCATGCCCAAAGACATGTTTCCCTATCAGGACAGGTGGATCCCATCAGGCCTCAGCACATCTTGCCTCTTGAAGGTTCTTCCATGGTTTAAAAACCCAAAGTTACAGTGAAAGCACTAGTCCTGGAGTCAGGTATTGATATTCTGGGCTCACCTGTTTTTATCAAAGTCTCTTTCCATTACTGGAAGTACTGAGGAAAACATTACCAAATTCTTTAGCATTCTTTTCAGGGCTCTTTTTATTGTGACATCATTTGTACCCATGTGGAAGAGCAGGAACAGATGGTAGTATGAAGGTTTTACTAGGCTGCTCAGTCTTGTGGTGACACCCCTAATCTGGGCCCCAGGGAAACAGCAATCTTCTCTGAAAAGAGGGTCTGGCCTGCAAATGAGTGCTTCCATTCCACACAGAGGGCAATCACCAGTGACCATGACCATTGTTTCTTCTCAGTTCTGGTCTTAATGCAGGTTTTGTTGCAAGAGGTTTGTCTCTCTGACTGTGGCAAGTCTGCTTGTATGGGTGTACTTAATGCTACCTCATTAGGCACTTCACCTATTGTACCCAAGGCCTCGTACTTGTTCTGTCAGAGTATCCTAGAAGGTAACTTAGAGGGTAAGGAGAGGTTTCTTTTGCCACTCTGTGCTGTAACCTTCTTCCATCCCTTCTTATCCCTTATGATTCTCCCTCCTTCTGGTACAAAGCAGATCCAGGACCTGCCTCCCTAGTGGCCATGCTGAGTTGGCTTCCATGAGTCACAGATGGCAGGCTATGGCTCCACTGACCAGTCTCCTGCTTGGCCTCTTAAATGCTCCTCAGAAGTTCCTTCTGAGGAACAGAAGCTAAAGCTTTCTTAGCTGCTCTTTTATGGCAATTTTCAGTCTCTTTTGGACCACAATACTAATACAAATGGATGTAATGGTAAGTCAGGAAATATGATTCTTTCAGAAGCAGGATTCTTTCAGAAATCATAAACAGTGCAAGAGTACATTTTTATCCAGTAGTTACAAATACTGAAAACTTAGATGTAGTTCTTTTTCAAGAACAGAAATGTTGCTTAGACAGTTGCAATTCACTAATCTGACTCATTTAAAGTAGTAAAATGAGCACATACAGATCACTGAAGTAGAATAACAAAGAAGCATGTGTTTCTCAGTTGCGCACCTAAGATTTAAAGAACCATGTTGTGTATGTTGCTTCATAAAGGCTGACTTTTATTACTGACAGTTGTGAAATACACTGGATTATATGTACTGTGATCAGTGTAATTTGTTTTCTTCTCTGTCAGTTATTAAACAAATCTGTCCTGGTTTTAGCACCTTAACTGCAATCATACTTAATTTCCTAGTCACTCAGCTTCAAAGGATAAAAATAAGGATGCAGTTAAAACCTTCCCTTAAAAATCACCATTACCCGCTTTTATGAAGAGACATGCAATTAAGCAGCTCTTATGCCATCCAAAAGAGAGCAGGAGTAAGCCTCCCCTGTAGACAGTCTTAAGAGAGAGACAGTCTAAAATTAATCCAGATTTATTATTATTCTGAAGTATAGCCTCAGAGGATTTTGCACAAGTAACAAAACAGGAGACATGAAGGTGAAACAAGGAGGGAAAAGTGGATTTTGCAAAAGGGAGGAATTTTGAGATGCATTAGCAGGATCTCCTGACAGATTTGGAAAGATGAGTGACACCAGACAGAGTATTGAAGAGATCTCACTTGGAACTCTGCCTATAGAGTTGTCAGCTTCTTCATGAAAGGTGCGTTCAAAACAGATCTAATGCAGGGCATGGCCAGAAAAGAGGACTTAGGAAAGACAGTACATTACCTTCTACAAGTACACTGGAAGATGAAGATGGGAGAAATAACATTCCAAGAAATGGTTAGAGATTGTTCATTAATTAACCATGGCTAGAAATAAGATTTTTAACCACTGGACCCATCAAATTCTGGGACAGCTCTCCAGAAAAGCCACCTGCTTTAAGCTGGACATTCAGGTTATTAAAGTGGTTCTAGAACAGGTATGTAGTGTGGCCTGGTGAATACTTTCAGTGCCACACAGCTATTAGCTTGACACAGGAATGAGTCTTGTACGTATGTGAAGAAAGCCAGCTAGTCACAATGCTATAAAATAGTCTTGCTATCAGAGAACCAGCCTAGTTTAACAGAGTCCTTTTTATTACTTTACTTAATACTTAGGACATGCACTGAGGTCAGTCTTTTAAGGTCTGCTGAGCAAGAAAGACAATAAAATTCAAAAGTACTCAGAGAAAACAGGAAGCCAGAGGGACTAGAATGCAGTAGAAAAGCTGACTTTCCAGTCTTGCAAAGAGAAAAAAAGCGTGGAAGTTACATAAAAATAGTCTACACACAGGGCTGGCCATGGGAAATGAAACAGAACAGACATTTTTGTTGCTATCTCAGGAGAAGGCAAACATGAGCTGGCTGACCTATGATTATACGAAGCATCATAGTAACTGATAGAACTGCTTCACTGGTACAACCAAAAAAATTGTTTCTGAGGAAGAATAAAACTTTACTAAGAGCAATTTACCCCTGTTCCTGCCCTGTGATCAGCTCCAGACACAGAAATGTACCATGGCAAGATCCCGGCTGCCTAGAGCCCTGCCTAGACTTTCTCTTTGCAGCAAACTCTAAAACCAGGGAAATGGTGTCTGAGTTCCAAAAGACAGATTTTATAAGAATCAAAATGAGAACAGTGAACCTTCAAATAAAGACATTTGCATAGGAAACAGACTCTCACATACCCTTAGCTGTTCAGTCCACATAGCAGTCTTCAAACTTCTACCCAGGTGTGTTCAGATGCTCCCTGTCTATGCACAACCTTGAGGCACTCACAAAAGTCACCATCTGACTTAGAGTGTAACAGTCTTAGCAAAGCAAACTGTTGGTCAACCACAAGTTCCCACAGCAAAACAGTCAGGCATACAATATGATAAACAACAAAACCCCCTGTACACCATTGTTTCAGATGCATCTCACAGCTTAGAAACACAATTTTAGTCTCTAATTTTGGAGACTCATTTACAGCTTTAGGATAAAGCTCACTCTACAAAAACGCTTTCAGTCAGAGAAGACCTAAAATATTCATGGCAGGGATGCAAATGTCAATCCCTACTTCTGTACAACAAGAGTATGAGACATTGTTCAGTTGTACAAACACTCTTCCCTTCTCCCTCTGCATTTCTGTAAAGCAGGGTCACAAGGTGCCAACACTCAGTCAGCCTCTGAAAGTGAACAGCTGTGTGTAGCGGGTTGAATTTGGTTCCCCGTACGGGTCACCAATTCGTGCAGCAGTTTAAGGGTTAACTATGGGCATTAGCCCTCCCCGATGTCCTTGCAGCGAGATAAGCTAGTAGGAGGCAAAGCAAAGCAGGCACACAACTTAAAGAAAAGGAAAAAAAAGTTTAATCAACACCCAGATGGTCAAGAACAGGACAAACCTTCAGAGCTTACCCCCCCGTTTTTCCCTTCCCCAAAATCAGGATCACAGTCCTAGGAAAGGGGGAAACAGGGGTCTCCCCTTCTTACGTGGGTTTCCAAACTGCCACTTTTCGCAGATTTGCTTACAATTAAACATTCTCTGCTACAGTGTAACACATCTCTTTTCATGAGCCCTCACAGCCCTTGTGACTGCTAATACAACAGGCTTTTACATGGGTTTTTAAGGATGAAACATTTTCCCTTTCGGCTTGAACGTAAGGGTTTCCTCTGCCACCAGGTCTTGAAAGCCTTCCCCTGCTTTCACATATATCCTGGCATTCGGCACTCTCCCCCCTCTTTATAAGCCATTTGATGAAAATGCCCATTCCCCCCATTTAACATGAACTGAAGAGACGTAACAGTTTGTAATATTAATAGTTCATCCCACAGCAAGGCAGGGAAATGTTTAAGCTTCCCGCGTGAGTCACACACCCACAGCGCTGCCGCAGCAGCTCCGTCTCACGTGACTCCGCCTTCTCCCTGGCTCTGAAGCCGCCATGTCCAGGGTGTTTCCTCTGCCTCTTTTGCCGCGCTGCACCGTGTGAAGAGAGGGGGGGTCCTTTCGTGTTCGCCGCGAAGTTTATTAGCTGTTCGGAGGCTCCGTCTCGGACGACCTCAGCCCTTGGAGCCAGCAGCCACCCCACAGCTCAGGAGAACAGCTCCCCTCTTATAAATCTGAGTCCATGCTGCAGCACAAGAGATCCCCAGGGGGCAGAAGGCAGGAGCCCTGTCCCCAGCCGCGCAGGCCGGGGGAAGGGGGGCCACCCCTCCGTCTCTGCCGTCCCCGCACCGAGCCGGAACGGAAGCCCGGGGGCCCCCGAACTTTGCCCCCCTCCTCACTGGGAGGAGGAGGGGAGGAGGCAGGAGGCAGGGGCGCCCCATTCCCGGGCCCACAGGCTCCAGGAACGGGGCCGACCCCTCTCCATTTCACTCCCGACCCATACACCCACCTGGGCCCGGAAAACTGCCGCCCTCCGTGGGGCTTAAATATGTAAAATTTCGAGAAGCGCATTGGCTTAGAGGGCTGTCTGTCAATTTTTGACTAACCCACGACACTGTGCTAATTTGATGAGAACTTGTGTGTCATTCAAAGCTTGACCTACTCTAACTGCCACATAAATTAGGGTGAAAAAAAGGGGTTTATGCCACTACTTCCACTACCATGCACAAAACTATGTCCTGGAAAAAACGTGTGAAGATGACCATAAGCAACAGAACAGTGGATTGTATCTTCAGATGCTCACAAACAGACAAGGCTTGCTTTTCTTTCTTCACAGATGCTGATGTGTGTCTGTCAGCCATTCTTGATGCCAAACTGACAACAATTTGGAGACCTAGTACTTTGCAGAACTGCTAGTCTGGAGAAACAGCAGTTTCTGCAGGAGGTCCTTCCATCTCCCACCAGTGCTGCTCTTGGCTCCTGGACAGCAAGTGGTGAATCACCCATGAAAACCAAATTATAGTCAGGGAAGTGAAAGGACAGGGAAGAGAGAGTTTTGCTTTCCCTAAAGTAATGGTGAGTAGAGCATCAGGACAGACAAGAATAAAACACGCAAACATTAGGAGACCTAGTAGGGTACAGAGAGACCCTGCTTAGGCAGAGAGGCATAAATGTCACAGATAACAGGAATCTGTTCCTTTCACAGCCTTTGCATGGAAGGTACACGTAGCACAGAGAAGGCTGGCACCACAGCAATCACATCCAATGGGAAGACCACATGGACACTCCACTTTGACCCTACAAGAAATAAGCACATGACTATAAAAGCCATCTGCCAAGACATCTTCATTTGGCACTCCCAAGACAACCTCACAGACATCAAGGTTTGTCCTCATAATCCACTGGTACAGAAAGTATTCAGTGGCCTTGTCCATTCCAAATTGATTACCCAGAGACACGCAGCAGGTGCAAGACCCCACAGGGCTATTCCCACTCTTTTAAACACAAATATTTTTGTGTGGTGATAGCAAAATTCCCACAACTGCTCACAGCCATCTCTGTCTCTTTCAATCACAGAGTTCTGCATTCATTACTGGCTATTCAGCATCCTATGGGTGATGTTGTCCCATCAGTTTTGATGCCATGATGATTTTTGTCTTTTCTTTTATACCCCTCTTATACCTTTTTGCAACTTCTGTATTCTTGGTGCCTTTTTGCCTACATTCTTGGACTTGTTTGTTAAGCTAAGAGACTAAACATTTTAGAGGCTTTGTAGTTAGGGTGCCAGGGTGCCCAGACCCCAAGGTCCTCTCCAGAACACATTTTGTAAACTAAGATAGAACCATCCAGGGGAAGGTTCCCTGGGAAGGGGGGCTCATTTGAGCCTCTCATTGGGGAATATTTTATAGATATGCTAATTAGTAAGACCTGGAATGTAAGACCAGAGCTAAGAGAGAGAGACTTTGAGGTGGGGATGGTGGAGTGCACAGAGGTGTTCGTGGTGCACCTAAGGATCCTTACAATAAATACCAAGGTAAAACCTTTTTCCCCTTCTAACCGTGTTCGCCTCTTGATTTTTAAGACCAGGAAAGGCATCAGTTTGAGCTCAATTCCTATATCCACATCTATTAGCACCCCATCAGAAGAGGAAATTCAGTAGCAAGGACTCCAGGAAAACCATTCCAAGTGCTGTTTTCCTCACACAAGCTGAAATATGCTAATAAGGTATGGAAACAAATACCAGATTTCTGTAAAAATCAGTAATGGGGCCAGATTTTGTAGTCACAGGATGACCTACAGAAGTATTTGATGATGAGAATAGGAGTAAAACCGTACTCACAATCACTGTTGCCTTTGCTGCAAAGGAAATTGCTGCAGGGAAGGCAAAAAATGGGGTGCAGAGAAACTGTAAGGCTCAGAGAATAACCTAAGCCAAGCATCTGGTGACAAGCCTGCATCTCAGTTGCAGCTTTGGCTTAGGTTATTCTCTGAGCCTTACAGTGTCTGATCATGCTGCTGCTGAGACAATCTGTCCCTTCCCAGCTTCCTGGAACATAATGCTCTACCCCAATCTTTTTGTCAGCACTAGCAATTATATAGCTATGTAGCAAGAGCACATTATTTATCAAGATGAAAACTAATCCTGTAATTCAGTTTTCACCTACATCAGTCTCACCATCCTCCTGTTGAAAAGGAAAGAAGCCTTTAATGACCTTTTTGGAAGTCTTCACACACTTCATCCAGCTGGACAGGTGCATGCTGATACTACATATACAGCCCCAAGGTCTGGATGTAAATGACACATCTGTGCTAATGGAGTAATGTGTAATGGAGTAATTTGCCCTTAAAAATTATTTTACTACTCTTCCTAAAACAAAGAACTTGCAGAGTCTTACTGGTTTGAAAGATACATTCACCTGATATAATCTTCATTCAGAAAAAAAAGGCCACAATCAAGAAAGAACTATTACATGAATAAATAATCATTGGAGTTCATTCAGTTGAATCTGGATTTATTTGAAATCTAAGCATATCTGATTAGGGAAATGTCTTTCTTTTTTCTCATTTTTTACAAGACAAGAGAACAGTTAAAAGAATTGGATTATTATTTCCAAACTGTCTTTATATTTTCCTCTGCTTTCACCTATTGGCCTTATACCTGAGACCTAACTTAGACCCTATTATAACAAAGAGAGGATACATAAGAATTCTTCTGCATAATCAAGATTTTCCTGGATTGTAAACTTTCCAAGAGAAACAAGCTTTTATTTTATTCCCTATAAATTTTAAGTTAGATGCATGATCTGATGAATTAATGGCAGAAAAATCTACTTTAGAGTGTTCACAGTCAAAAAGAGTGCTTCTTTCTTGAACTATTGGCAAAAAAATGGCTCAGCGAGTGAAAAAAAACCAAACCACTGAATTTTAAGAAAGTATTTCTTGGCTTTTGTCTCTTCACATTTAGAATAAGCCAAAAATAAAATTCTAGTTTGATAAAGAGCTGCATAAAAGATTAAAAGAGCCATCATTTAAATCACAGAAGAACTTAGGTTCAAGGGGACTTCTAGAGATCATATAGTCCAAATCTTCTCTCATTAGGTGTTGAATATTTCCAAGGATGGAGACTCTACAACCTCCCTTGGTAACCATGTTGCAGTGTTCAATCATGGCTCATAGTGAGGACATTTCTCTTTCTGTCTACATCCTCGTTGTCCCTTGTATCCCCAAATCTTTTGTCTTTTTGCATAGTACATGCAAGAACAGTCTGGCTCTGCCCATCCTCTGCATATCCTTCTATCAGGCAGGTGAAGACATCTTCATTTGGCACTCCCAAGACAAAACAAATTATCTCAGACTCTCCTCCTACACCACCCACTCCAGTCACAATCGCAGGGGATCCTGCCATGCTCACTTCAGTATTGCAACATCTTCTAATACAGCAGAATTAAAAATGGACATGGATGTAATGTACCAAAGAAATTTTGGATTATTTTTCGAACATGTTTCTGAGACAGGCTTTCAGGGCATGAAGAACGTTTTACATTAGCTTTATTCATTGTCATGGCATCACCTTATAGTAGATGGACAAGTATTAATTGAAAAGTACAACTGAAAATACAAGCGACAACAAAATTGCTTTTGCACTGACCAGCTGCTAGGACAAATGGAGCAACAGCCCCATCCTGCAGGGAACAGAAAGCCAAAGGTAAATAAAGTGTTTGCAGCACAGGGCTGCAAGATATTTCCCAAAGGAAAATATATTCTATAGCACACAGTCTAGAAATCCATGGAATGAGCCTTTGTGAACTGCAGAAGTGTGGTATTCACCAGTAGGGCAGTCCAGGACCAAAGACACCTCTCAGGTATCCAGGAACGCGCAAATCCTACAGAGTAGACCCATCTCATTTGAGCATACATGACTTTACCCCTTGTCTGCAGATTCTGGAAGGCAGGGAAAAAGCAAGCCTAATCCCAAATGGCAAGATCCAAGTAGATCCAAGTCTACTTACAAAATTTAGATTTAAGGTAGACCATTCACCTCCCACCAATAAGCACAGAAGTGGAATAGCCAGCCTGGGAGTCAAATGATCCACTCCATGGTAGGTACAGAGTCTTATCAAAGCTGCTGGATTGCTTACAGCCAAGCATCTGAGACACCTGGCTGGGAGCATGGGAACTTTAACAAGGCAGGGCATTGACAATTTGGTGTCTGCAATCCTGCAATAACAGACCTGTCAGGCTGTAGGACAGTTAGGCAATGTAATCCTCTACTGACTTTATCCTCACAAGACAAGCAGTTTGTGTAACGACAGACACCAACATGTCTCAGTGTCCTGAACATTGTGATACAATTGAAATTTTTTATTTCTGCATCTGTATCAGTACTTTACACATTCCTGTATCACACGTTTGGTTACATTCAGTATTCATCCTTTAAAAAAGTTTAAAAATATGTTTTCCAGGGTAGGCACCTAGGAAAATTACCTCTGGAAAATTACAGGTTTATGAGAAGAGATGTCCCGTTAGAGAGAAAACACATCTGCTACATGCACTGTAATATTTAGTACAAGTTTTTGAGGATTATGGATCTATATCCCTGAAAGTTTTCTTACTCACCAAAAAACAGTGGTGTGATCTTCCATTTAAGAGACAGCAAAATGCATAAACCACAGGAAAAAAAAAACATGGAAAGCCATATCTCAGTAGCTCCTGAGTTCAGGAAAATACTGGTCTTTGCTTCTTAAAAAAAAAGACTAAGGCAGTCGTTCATCATTATACTTAGACACTAGAAAATATTGGAAAAAAGTATGCAGCACACTCATCTTATTAGTCATATTTTTCTCAGTAACATCTCTCATGGCTACACTTCTAGCAGACTATTTTTAAAATAGGTTAATGTCATTGCTAGCATCTAAAAGCTGCTGATGAAAAAAAATTTTTATGTTATTACCAACTAAAATCCTGCCCTCCAGAAAGCTATTTACCCATTCCTTTCACTTAGTCTTGAAAAAAAATCTAGGACATTATTACAGAGAAACTTATTTGTGGAACGCTTGCATCTGATAAGCTCAAAGCATCCCTAATGCAAAATTATTGAAATAAATATTGAAGTCACACAACATGCATTCCCAGCATGGACTTTTACTACTTCGATCTTCCAGAGTGTTGAAACTGCCAAATATACAGACCGTGTGTATGCTTCAAAAGCAAACATAACTAGGAGCAGTTTAATTTCCCCTCCTTTCCTACTGTTTCTGCTGTCAGCCTAGTTCTGCTATGGTACAGCCACATAACCTTAGCTCAGATTTTTGAGGAAATCATTCAATTGTGAGAAGGAGCTCTAAAGAAGTCCATAGAGTTGAGTTGTGAAAGGGAAGAGAAATAAAACTGGACAGAAAGGCTGCAGAGATGGCACCAGGCAAGTAGCTCAACAATCACGAGGAAAGGCATCAATGTGGAAAGATGACTAACATCTCAAGGGAAAAAAATGAGTTGGAAGATTTCAACCTCCTGTTTAATATCTTTACTGATAATCTGGAGGAGGGGATTGAGTGCACCCTCAGTGAATTCACAGACAACACCAAGTTGGGTGGGAGTGTTGATCTGCTGGAGGTCAGGAAGGCTCTGCAGAGGGATCTGGACAGGGTGGACCGATGGTCCAAGGCCAATGGTATGAGATTCAACAAGACCTAGTGCTGAGTCTTGCCCTTGGGTCAAAATAACCCCATGCAGCACTGTAGGCTTCAGGAAGAGCTCAGTACAAAAAGTGGAGGGAAGAAGGAGGAATGGGGGAACGTTTTGAGTGATGGTGCTTGTCATCCCAAGTAACTGTTACATGTGACAGAGCTCTACTTTCCTGGGGATGGCTGAACACCTGCCCAAGGGAAATAGCGAATGAATTCCTTGTTTTGATTTGCTTTTCCTTTCCCACCTACCCACAAGAAACTTTTACTCATCTGATCCTCTCCCTGATCCCACTGGTGAAGGAGTGAGCGAGCAGCTGCATGGGGCTTGGTTGCTGGCTGGAGTTAAACCATGACAGTAGGTAATGAGAAGCCATTTTGGCAGCAAAGGCAGGTAGTAACAAAGAAGCAAACAGAAGATGCCACTGCTGCAGATGCAAAATAAAAAGAAGTCATGGAACATGGTGACATTTTGTTCTGAGTATGGCAGATTATGTCACAGAATTTTTTAAAGTTTTTTTTTTAATGACTCTGGGCTGAGCCATAGCTCTTCAACACACACCACCCCGGCACACATGCAAGCATCAGAGACCCCTTCAGCGTGCCAAACAGCAGTACTGGCAGGAGTCTCTGAAAGTAGAGACCTCATTAACCATGGCAAGTAGGGCTGGGTGGGCCTCACATCCTTCCCAGTACAAGTAGTGCTTCACCATGTGGTGAAATGTTTGCTCCAGCATGTGAAGACTGCTCCAAATCATACCCAGTTACTCTGGTTGCAGCTTACTGCCACTCCTGTGGAACTGCAAGTCACACTCCACAAGCATCTCTCCCACACATCACTTTAACAGGTGGCACAGAAACCCAGCACTCTAGCTCAGACCAGCACCACAGAAATGCCCTTGCAGACTCCTTAGCTATTGCCCACCCACAAAGCAGTTGGGCCACTTACCCTGGGTGAGGAGTCCCCCGGGCCAGCCACGGCTTGCATGTGGTCTCAGTCCTGCTAAGCACATGACTGGAGCCCATGAGGGACAGCAGCTGTGAAGAGCCCCTGCCTCCAGTGCAGCCCCAGCTATGCTTTCTGCGCATGTCACAGATCCTGAGTTCTAAGGATCACTGAAGTCCAACTCCTGACCCTGTGCAGGACATCCCGACATGTGCCTGAGAGCATCTTCTGAATGCTTCTAGAACTCTGCCAGCTTGGTGCTGTGACCAATTTGCTGGGGAGCCTGTTCCAGTGCCCAACCACCCTCTGGAAGAACCTCTTCCTAATACCCAACCTAAACCTTTCCTGACACAGCCATTCTATTGTTTCCTGTCACTGTGCACCACAGAGAAAAATCAGTGTCTGCCCTTCCTCTTCCCCTCACAAGAAGTTGTAGACTGCAATGATATCTCCCCTCAGTCTCCAGGCTGAAGAGATCAAGTGACCTCAACTGCTCCTAATGTGGCTTCCTTTCTAAGTCCTTCACTATTTTCACAGCTCTCCTTTGAAAGCTCTCTAATAGCCTAAAGTCTTTTTTATATTGTGGCACCCAAAGCTGCCCCCAGGACTGCAGGTGAGGCCGCCCCAGTGCAGAGCAGAGCAGGACAATCCCCTCCCTTGCCCGGCTGCTGATGCTGTGCCTGATGCCCCTCAGGACACGCTTGGCCCTCCTGGCTGCCAGGGCACTGCTGATCTATATTCAAATTTCCATCGACTAGGAGCGCCAGGTCGATGGAAATGAGGTCTCCAGCCTCTCATTCCCCGGTCTGTACGTACGTCCAGGGTTGCCCTCTCCCAGGCGCAGAATCCGGCACTTACCCTTATTAAACTTCACACAGTTGGTGACTGCCCAGCCCTCCGATTTGTCCAGGTCTCTCTGCGGGGCCCGTCTGCCTTCGAGAGTCAACACCTCCTCCTTTCAAACTGTGCCTTTATTGACACCCGGCCGCACGCCCCCAGAGCGCAGGGGACGGCGAGGCCGCTCCGCTCCCGCCCCGCCGGCCGCCCCGCCCCGCGCGGCTTCCGGACCCGCTGGGAAGTGGGTCAGAGGCGAAGGCGGCGGCCGGGGCGGTGGGCAGGGATCCGGGACCGGCGGGGCCGGGGTGAGCGGTGGCCCCCGCCGGCCTCATTGCTCGGGGGTGCGCGGCGGCGGGGCAGAGGGGCGGGCTTGGCTCGGCTCGGCTCGGCTCCTTACGCCCAGGCCCAGTCCGCCTGGGGCTCTCCGGGGCTGTCCTCGACGCGGGCCGTGAGCCGCTGTAAACACTGCCTGGTGCCGCGGGGCCCGCGCCCGGCCCCCCGGCTCCGGCTCCGGCTCCGGCTCCACCCGCGGAGCGCTGGGGTCGGGGCACGGCCGGGGCTTGGGCAGGGGCCTTGGGGAGGGTTTACAGGGGTATCGAAGAGGGGCTGCCATCCGGGCTGGGGTGTGATTCATCCTTCCCCAGATATCCTCCGGTCTCGGGCGGGTGTCCCAGGGCTGACTGGCTTCTCCTTGGGAAAGAAAGCCCCAGTCTTCTCTCTGGTTAATCCCGACATTATGGAGAAAGCATCGGTAGCCGCCTGGTCATCGTTTCCCCCTGTTGTGTGTGTGCCTCTCGTGGCTGCAAGCCAGCAAGAAACCCTCGGTTCATCCTTTGTCGGGGAACGTTCCCTGATACCTGTCTTTTACCTTGTAAATCGCAGGAGGGCGGAGCAGGAGAGAGAACACTGCGGGGGGATTTGTCTTTGAACGTGGGCTTCGTGAGTAGTCTCTTTGGTTGTGCTACAGATCTGCGACATGGAAAAGCAAGTGCTTGAATCCTCAGAGGAGCGAACGTTTCAGTACCAAGATTCTCTGCCTTCCTTGCCAGTACCTCCTCTTGATGAATCTTTGAGTAAATATCTTGATGCAGGTAATGACTTAATCTTGTAATGGTAGCGTTTCATGCGCTGTTGTAACCGGGCTAATCCGAAAATGTTTGAAGAAGTCATTGTAGAGACAGCTTGTATTGTAATTGGGGCGTGACATACAGACAAACATAGAGTGCCAAAGTCTTTTTGAGACTCAAAACTGGAAATTAAGTGCCCAGTGCAACCTGGGTAAAAGTTTCCATTTTATCCCGAATTACCTTTCTTCAAGGGAATTTGGCATGTGAGAGGGTTAACTTTTTGGTTTGAGAGTAGATTTTTTTTTTTTACTTTTTTTTTTCTCTCCAAAAAAAGAGCTGGTCTGATAAAAGATACTTCATCTACAAATTTTGTTTTGCATAGCTGCTTGTTTATAACTGTGTTTACCCAGGATCTTTTTTTAAAAGCAGTTATTTAAAACTTTTCATACTTAATATCAGTGCAAAAGAACATTTATTAACTATATAATAGTAGGAAAAAGCAGTGGTGAGAATTTTCATATAATTTAGCTTCGATAAGTTCTGCCTTGACATGTTGACTAATCTAAGGAAGATCACAGAAAAGTTTTGAAAACAACGCTGCATGCATGTCTAGCTTTGTTTATAAAGCAGAAATGACTGGATAGTTCTTTATTATATATTTGGAATGATAAAGATACATTATGCAATATCTTGAGATTTCTTTGTTTCTTCAGTAATTTTCAGAACTCTGAGACATGGAGTTTTTTCTGAAACATCTGCTTTGTATCTTACTATCTTACAGGTATTACACAAATGCTAACAAAATAGGACTTGGAGTACTTTCCTTAGCAGAAACATACCACACCAAATTTTCCCTTTCCCAAAATGGACTTCCTTAAGTTTACTCTTGAGTTCCCATTTACTCTGAATTCCTATTTATTCTAAGTACTGGAAATGGCCTGCTTTGGTGTTCCTTACATCATTGCTTTTTGATGCAGAATGTTCAAGTGGTGGGTTTAGAGCAAAAAATGTTGTCTGTAGGTGTGTCTAAAATAATACATTTTCTTTTTGCTGTAATGCAGATTAACTAAAGTTGTGCTGCAAAAGTAGAACCTGCAATAACAAAATTGCTGTTTTGTTTTGTAAACCCATCTGTCTCTCCAGGTTAATAAATAACTCTCTCATGGAGTGAGAAAATCTGACAGTGAATTTGTTTGCTCATTTTCTGATTCTGACCTGTTTTTATAAATACTTTATCATGTGTCCCTTTCTTCTTCATGCTGAACTTAGTTGCTGCTTACTGTTCCATGTACAAAATCATTCTATAATTTTGATCACTGTTGCTCTTGTTTAGTTTCACTGGAGGTGGAGAAAAGTTAGCTCAGCATTTGCCAGTCTTTCCTTGTACAAATAATTCAAAGTCAAAGTGTGCAGGGCACAGTTCTAGATGTAGCTCTGTGAATTTCATTGCTTAAGCTTGTCATTTTAGTGTGTAAATGTGAGTGAAGAAAAGGAGAGGCTTCTGAAGAATAATTCAGAACCTCCAAATGATTCTTCATAGAGGCTTTAAATCAGTCCTGGGAAGCTGTCTTTCATTGGTTGGAGGAGAACTCCAGGCACTTGACATTAGTCAGGGCGTGGGCTGGTAAAGCACTTGCTTGTTTAAAGCCAGCCAGGTAGAAAAGCTGGACTAAGTATGTGTCTGAATATGCCTTATTTAAGGCTTTAGAGTAGCTAATTCTTTAAGGAGTAACCCTGTTTCGAAAGTAAGCCTTGAGCAGAAAAGGTGGCCATAGCTGTGTTATTTAGCCTTCCAGCCCAGAGGCTGAGATTCAGAAACATGAACTCAACATGAAAGTATGAGAACCAAAAGTTCCAGCTTTCCAGAGCTCATTGGGTAGGCGCTGAATTACCAGAAACACACCTCACACACAACCCTCCCTTCTGTTTCCCACTGACTTCACAATCTAAGTATAAATATACCAGACAAGACATCATACACCAGTTGAGTATAGGAAAAAAATGAGATGTGCCTGTATGGAAAATGACATCAGCAGTGCCTGTTACTGACCATAGAGTCCATGGTAAAAAGTCTTTAAAGAATGTTTAGATTAAAATAACGACTAGTTTTGCAGATGTTTTTGGAGGACTTTGGCCTATAATGCACATGATCTGAGAGAAATCCAAGTGGATTAAAACCAGAAAACTGTCTAGCAGTGACTGCATTTGGTATCAAAGGTGGATATAACACAGGGACAGTGAGTGAAAATTGATGGGCAAGTTGCTGGTAGACCATGAATGGACTAGAAAATACAGGCAAGTAGCTTTTATTTGGTGCAGTAGGGTGGCAGACATGTATGGCTCAATGTATTAATTTACAAACAAAGTTCCTGTAAATTTAATTGCTTGGTATAACTCCACAGTATTTCCAGCTACAGATGTAAATATGTTTGATAATTATCTGTTAGGTATTCAGGTTTTCAACAATTACTTTAGTCTGCTAACATCTATTTACATCTGCTAGCATGTATTTATTTAAAAGTATGTATTTATGTTTTAGTAGAACATGCTGATTTATTTACAGGTTTTTAACAGGTGTTTAAAAGGTGTTTTCCCTTCAAATACTTGTTTCAGAAAAGTGAATTCTTATCCACTCCCTTGCCTGTGGAAATCTGAATCTTGGACTAAATGTTAGTATACAGTTGTCTTTAAAATAAAAACAATTTCTTTTTACAGTGAAGCCATTTCTAAATCAAGAAGAATATCAAAGAACCAAGGATATAGTTAAAAAATTTGAAAATGGCATTGGTAAAGAGTTGCATCAGAAATTACTGGAAAGAGCTAAAATGAGAAGGAATTGGGTATGTATTTAGATATGTAAGAAATCATAATTCAGTGTGAGAAACTTTAATTCAACTTGTGGAAATTTAGTTATTCAGGATATAACTCAAAGAGTCATTTCACTTTTTTAAATCTCAGGATCTTCCTTATATCTGCCACTTGGCCTATGGATATGAATTCATTCACTTATATATGTGCCATTTGTTTTTTTTCAAAGCTGAGTGGCTAAGAGAGCTCACTGAAATTTAAAGCTATCTATCAGCTTTTGCATGCTTTGCCTGTCAGTATCTCCTTCTATGACATCTGTCCCTTCTCTCTCCACCCTGGCAAAAAACCAAAAAACAAACAAACAAAAAAAAACCCCAACAAAACCAACCCTGGAATTTAGAGTTTGGTTTCTCTCTTTTTCTTCCCAGAAGGAAGGCATGTGGTAGTAGCATTTTAAAGTTGTCTTTCAACAGAGAAAGACATATGAGGAAGGTCATTAGCAAGGGGAGTTCATGAGGGCTTTCTAAATGTTAACATGACACATTCCAGAGTGGGGATTTTCAGATGGTGGCAGAAAATGTACATTATGAACTAACTGTCTCAGATCCCTTCTTTACACAAATTTAGTTTCCTTCTATTCTTCATGGAGTAATCTCTGCTTTTCGCAGCAGCCACAACTGACATCTGCAGAGTTTAAGATAAGGAGTATCAGGGAAGAAATATCATACAGTTTAATATCATTATCATCATCATTAATATCATTACAGTTTAATATTCTTAAGTAGCATTGAATTTTATTTCAAACTTGAAGAGCTAAATGTGTCATTATCTTCAGCAGTTAGTTTTGAACCACTGTTCTGCCTTGTGTTATACAGGAACTACTATTCGGAGTATTAAAAAAAAAAAAGTAAAAAGAGCAGGCAGTTGAACAGTCAGGTGATTATTAAAGAATTAATGAATAAGTTCTGATGTTAAACATTTTTCATTTCAGCTGGAGGACTGGTGGCTGAATGTGGCTTATCTTGATCTTCGCATCTCAACACAAATACACTGTAATATGGGAGGCCCTGGTCCCTATATTGAGCACTGCTGGCCACCAAAAGAGGGCACTCAGATAGACAGAGCATGTGTAAATATATGGCACACCGTGAAATACTGGGATCTATTGCGAGCGTAAGACTTTAATAAATGATCCTAAATATTGATGGTCTGTGTATCCCTTAATTGCATATGTATGTTTATGTTGATTGGCATGCATTCTTTGCAGTAATAGACAGGTTTGTCTTACCTTGATTTAATTCCATCATTGTAATTTCTCTTGCTTAATGTTGCTGTATTTATTACTACAGAGAGAAGGTTGCCATAGAGAGGTCTGGGAATGCTGTTCTGGACATGAACCAATTTCGAATGCTCTTCTGCACTTGCAAAATTCCTGGAGTTACCAGAGACTCGATTGGCACTTACTTTAAAACTGGTAAACAAGTGGAAATTGGGGGTTAATACAAGCAAATGATTTTTATTAATGTGCTAAAGTAGTGGTCAGTTTAACCATAAAATGCTTGCTTTCTTGAGCACTAAATCAGGTACTGGTTGTCAAGTGTTTATATAATGAAGCAAAGAAGGTATCTCATTAACAAATGCCGTTTTTTTGGTGCAATATTTAGTCCTTACCAAATAAGAGTAAAAGAAAGCTCTGCTTCAAATTGTATGTTACCAGCCTGATGTGTATAATAACCATGCCAGCATTAAGAATTGATGAAAGACAAATTGTGTGTTCTAAGTGTGTGTGGATTCAGCAAGGAGCACTCATTTCAGCAGAGGGAGTTCCTGCCTACAAGAGACACAAATAAATGAAATTTGCTACTAGATAATGACAATGACTTGAAGTAATTTATAACAGTGAAAGTTATATGTGACTTCTCTTGTTTTTTAAAATGTCTTCAAGTTTGCAGAATTGAACAAAAAAGGGTCTGTAGGACTTGCTGAGTTTTTCTGTATCTGTCACTTTATCCCCAAAGTTGGCTTTTCCTTTATTCCTGTTTTTCATTTCAGAGGCTGAAGGCGAATGCCCATCTCACTTGATAGTCCTGTGTCGAGGTCGAGTGTTTGCATTTGATGCTGTGCATGAAGGCAGCATGCTGACTCCTCCAGAGATTTTCAGGTTTTGAAAATGCTTATTTTAAATTAGCTGTGCTATTTAAGCTACACACAAAAGAGGGTTTTTTTTCCTATTTCCTTCACCCCAAAGAATTAGGTGTGAAAGAGGTTACAGCTTCTCCTTTAATTGGAAGTTCAGATTAGCGTAAATTCTTGTTCAGTGGATGGCAACTTCTTTCCATGTACTATTGTAAATACATCAGTAGAGCATCATACAAAAGGGCTGAAAGAAAATATACTTCAGTAGGAAACATCATTTTTTATGAAGTTTCTTTACGTGGAGTTAATAGGGTGTTAACTATCATCATTCCATCCGGGTAAAATCCTTATTGATAATGGTCTCATTGCTACTTAATCCTTATCAAAGCTGAAGCACTCTCACGTGGTGAACTCTCCTATCACATACACAAGTAGTTTCAGCATAAGTCTCTTGTGACTGATTTGGGATCTATATGCATCTCCTTACTAAAGAAGGGTTGTTAATTTTGCTAGGGAATAACTTAATGCATTTGTCAAAGTGCTGCTTAAGAGTGCACAGCAGAAAACTTGTAATTAAAACTGGCAAAAAGCGGATGGCCAAATTCCTCAGGCAAGACAAAAACTAATTAGAGAAGCTAAAAATCACTTTTAAAAAATAGTCTGGTACTTTATTACTTAGTATTTTAACATAGGCATTTCTAATTTTTGTAGTTGTACCTCTTAAGTCAGGCCAGTAACAAAGAAATAAACACTTGGAATACAGACAAAGCCTCCTAAATCTATTGTCTGTAGGAAGAGCAGGTTGGATCTGGTTTGGTGGGATTTTTTTCCTTTGGCTTTATTTTTATAACCCCACCATGGTTGCCTTCCATTTTCGATACTGTGTAACTAATGATCAATAGTGAAATTTAATTGGCAAGAGTGCCAGAACAAGAAAGGGATTAAGTGCCTGTAATTTGTGGAGTTTCTTTAACATCAAGAACAGCACATGAAAAACTGAACTTGCAAACTAAAAATTGCCCCTCTGTTAAATGTTCTTCTGAAGGAAAAAGTAGGAATAGAATTGCTCTTGAGTAGTTCAGACTCTACATTCAGGATGTACTGTAGCTAGTGTTCTGCTTTAAATTTAAGGGTTTGTCTTGAGGGGAAGGTTTGTCTGGTATGTGATTATTTGCTGTAAAAGCTGTAAAGCTGCAGCACTGCAGATGTCTGCTGCTCAGAAAAGTCTCAACCTGCGCTGTTGAAGTCTTAAATCTAGTTTTAAATTAAGTGTGTAATACCACCACAATTGTTTATGTGTAAGTTTGTACTGAGCTTGTAGGTGCTGAGTGACTGAAAACTGAGCTGGTCTTCAATTGTCCTTAGAATCTGGGGGAGCTGATTCATTATTCCTGAAAATTCACATTGGCTTGTGAATGTTGAACCAAAATTCCAGCTTTGAAAAAAGAGAGAGAGACACAAGGTGACTTTTACCTTCTCTCCATCTGTTGTTTATTAACTTCAATTTTTGAAATCTTTTTAAAGGCAACTTACATATATACAGAAGAGATGCCACAGTGAACCAGATGGACCAGGACTGGCAGCCCTAACAAGCAATGAAAGGACCAAATGGGCAGAGGTAGGAATACTTTGACAGCTGGTTCCTGAGAACAGCATCATGATCACTGGAAAAACATTATTTCACTTAGCTTTGTCTTTTTATGCCTTCTAGTTACGGGAATATTTGATTCATCTCGATCCAAAGAACTTAACTCTTCTGGAAAAAATTCAGAGAAGTTTGTTTGTGGTCTGCCTTGATGACTCTAGCCCCCATGCAACTCCTGAGGACTACACCGAGGTAGCTAAGAATTTTTGATAATTCATACCTGATCATCTTTACATAAAAATTTCTCCTGCATATATATGCAGAAGTAGCACCTCTTGCTCTTTCAGAACAGTAAAAATGAAGCAGATAAATATGCAAAAAATGTGCTTTTTTGATCCATAGGAAAACTTAAATAGTTTTAATCATTAGGACATTGGAAGTGGGAATGGTTGGAATCTACCTTTATAACTTTTTAGCCCTCTGTCCTTCAGGGTCTTCAAAAATATAGTCATTAACTTTGTATCCCACTTCTAATTAATAACTTGGCCTTATAATCATGTTTAATCTTGAACTGGATGAAAATGTCATCTGTCAGGGAGGTCTTGCCAGCTTAAAGTAGACTAGGTTTAGCTTACAAAGATTGGCAGTGTTTTTGGTGTTCATTTTAGAGTTCACAGTGTGTTTCTTCTGCTTTAGCTTACAAGGCTGGGGCTAACAGGTGATCCAACTGTGCGCTGGGGAGATAAATCCTACAACAGCATATTCTTTTCCAATGGAACTTGTAGTGCATTCTGTGATGTAAGTTAATTTTTTTTCCATCTTCTGAGTATTTAGTTACTGAATTTCCCCCTTCAGAGTATTATTTTAAGTGCTTAGTGTGTTACTCTTTAGTATAGCGTTGCTTACCTGGCACCTGATTTGGTAAGTTTCCAAAAGCAGTCTGCTTTCTCACTGTTTGATACTAGACCATACTTGAATTAACAACAGGATCTGAAGTCATAATCTTATTTCTGAAAGTATTTAATGAGGGGTTCAAAGAAAAAAATAATACTACGCACAAGAAGGCGTAAAATTAACTCTTTGTTTGATGTATCCATTTGAACAGCTGTGTTTCTTAAACTTACATTATTTTAAACTTTTTTTGTTGTTGTTTTTAACCTTTTTTTTCTGGCCATATTGCATGGCCAGAAGGGCTTGTATTTTTCCTTAAATGTGCCTTTTCATGGTGGTAGTACGTTATGCCTCCCTGTCCAGCTGCAGAGCAGTCAAAATGGTGGGTGGACTTAAAGTAGTTCTTTATTTATTGTAGAACTATAAAACAAGTCCAACACTGTGCAGTAAATCTGTTGGTCTGCAGGAAAAAGAGTGGGATAGGGAAAAAAGCAGAGCAATTTGGTCTTGTTGTTTTTATGCAAAATAATGTAGTATCTTCTCTTATCTGATTCTAGCATTCTCCTTTTGATGCCATGGCTTTAATTACCATGTTATCTTATGCTGAAAAGAAGATTATTGAAAATGAGGGAAAATGGAAGGTATCTGTCCTTTATAAACTTTCAAACTTATCAGTTAATGTTTTCTTATGGACAACATTTTCTGATTTTGTGTCTTTCTTTCTGTCTTTATCTTCCCAGGGATCAGATAATGTGAGGGATATTCCATGGCCAGAGGAGCTTGTATTCACAGTGGATCCAAAAATTATAAATGAAATTGGACGTACTAAAGAATTGTATTACAAGAAGGTAAAATTGGCTCCTGGTTCTCTTAGTTGTTACTGATACTATTTTTTTTCATTCTGTTACATGTTTTTAGTTGGTCTTTTTTCATGCTGGAGAACAGGAACAAATATGTAACTGATTAATTGATGAATTTTACACCATGGTTAAATTTGTTACATTGTTAGTGTGTGTTGAGTGTGTTTTGTTTGCACTGGACCAAGTTGTGATATTTCTTGACTTCTATTGTTTTTCCTCCGTTGGTATGACAGGTATCTGACTTGCAGTTGGTGTCTTACGCCTTCACATCCTTTGGCAAAGCATTGATTAGAAAGAGTAAACTTCATCCTGATACATTTGTGCAGCTTGCCCTTCAGCTTGCTTATTACAAATGCCATGGACGGTAAGAAAATCCCAGATTAGGAATAAAAAACTAGTTTCTTGAGTAGAGGGGTGCAGTGGCTTTGCAATGTTAATATGTAATTTGCTGTTGGGATGTAAGGGTGAGGATCTAAGGGGTTTTTACAGTAACAGTTGCACAGGGCCATACTTGTTTCAGAACAATTGTGTTCTTGTGCCCATAGGGATAATACATGTAACATTGTGGAATAGATGGCCGAACACAGTCCATGGAAACTTGTATTCAGGCTGTACAAAGGAAACACTTGGGCAAATACCAAATGCACAGTGGGTCAGGATTCTCTAATGTCAAATAGTTGCTCAAATGCAGAAGAGACTTTTGTCTGTAGCATGTGACAGCCATCAGTAAAACGTTGAGTCTTCCAAGCCTGTAAAAGGCCTCACAAACTTCAGTGTCTCTGGCAATACTGAAGGTGAAGGTTTGGGCAAAATAATAGAGAAAGAGAGAGTGACCCTTCAAATGCCTGCCTCTGCATTTTTTGATGTGGCATTTAATTTTGTATTACCGATTAAAAGGTGTCATTCTTCCTGTTATTGATGTTCCCAAATTTGTTTGCTAACTAGCGCTAATTTTTTATGGCTTGTGTAAGTCATTACTGACCAGCAGAGTATTGCTTGCTTCAGAAGGAGAAGCCTTTCATCATAGGAGTGTGAAGTTTAGTCACTGGTGAGGTGTGTCTCATCATAACAATGGTTGGTAAATCTTGGTTTGCTGAACAGCAGGACAAATAAATTATGTGACTAAAATAGCCTTGGCCTGTTGTAAACATGCAAGCATGTTTCATGTAGGTTGTATATTAAGTGGTAGACTGTCATAGAGCTGGAGTTGCTCCCTGTAAAAGCTGGATGGCTGTCAGTATGCAGCAGAGAAGGTTTTGACCTTTTCCCTCTAAATTCTTCAGAACACATTGCTTATTTCAAATGTGTCTCTTCATTTTTGAGGGTTTGGATGGTGTAGGTGGAGGTATGTAGTGAAACTGAAGCTTGTGTAATTTCATCTATTTTTGCTAGAGGCTGGTGGATCTGTAGTCTACAGAAAATATTCATAGCAATGCAGTCTTTTCAAGGTATTATTATAGTACTGGCACTTTCTTTCAGTCATCTGTCCCATAAAAGCATATAGAGTTGCTTTGTGCCTCTTTTTCAGACACAAAACTTAAAGAAAATTAATGGGTTTCTGGTACTTGTAAATGAGCTAGATGTGCAAGATCTTTTGCAGGACTTTTTTAGTCCTTGAGAGAGCAAATAGTTTTGTTAAGTTAATGAGACACTCTTCCCTAATTTTTATTCTTAGTCCGGGCTGCTGTTACGAAACTGCCATGACCAGGCGTTTCTATCATGGCCGCACAGAGACCATAAGACCATGTACTGTGGAGGCAGTGGAATGGTGCAAGTCCATGCTGGATCCTTCTGACAGTGTAAATACAGAAGTGCTACTTCAATCATTGAGTATTTAGAAAGCCTGTCATGTGAACCGCTTCAAACTTGTTTTTCTGTTGTCTCATTGATGGGAGTTGGTGCCTTTCCATTGAGATAAATTTCAAATGTTGGGTTCCTTGAGCTCTGATTCCGATCATTGTGACTTGAGATGTGCTGTTACGTGTGAGCTTGCTTGGTTTTCTGTGCTATTTACCTTCTGGGTTCAAGAGTGTAATTGTCTTTGAGTTCTGTTCACACTGATTTATTTCACACCTCAAAAAGTTACTGGGTTGGAACCAAAGTATTCTGCTGTTGTTCCGTTCTTTTAAAGTGGAATTGGGAAATTTTTATGTAAGAGTTGCATCTGAGAGCAAGATTGAAATCTGTTTGTGTCCTAGTGGTAACAGGGATGTATTCCAGAGTTTGAGTAGCTGAACCAGAGTCCTTTTCTTTTCCCAGCAACTACCCTCTGGTGCTCGGCTGGCAAAGCAGGTCATGCCTTGCTTGCCAAGGAAGAGCTCTACTAAAGCTCTTTCTGTTATCCTCACTGCACATTTCTCAGAGCCTGAGCAATTAAGCAAGGAGAAGGTTTTTGAGACAAAGGGCAAACATATCTTCCTAAAAATATTATAAATGCATCTGAAAAACACAGAGGAAAACAGCTGTCAGAAAGCATGTGTGATTGATTATTCTAGCCTTGAAGAGTACATTTTCCTGGTCTTCACTGCTTCTTTGGGCATGTAGTGCAGTTTTAAAACTCAGTTTTCTGGCCATCTTCCAAATCTGCTTTCCTATTCCAAATATGGATTCCTATTACTTCCCTGCTCCTCAGTTACCTTCTAACCAATTATCAGGCCTCTGTGGTTGCTACTACTACTACTACTAGTGTGTAACTTCCAACATTAACTGTGTATCCTTTTTCTCTTTGTAATGTTAAATAGCATCTCCAAATAGCTCCCTATTGTTGTTTTGGGGTTTTTTTAGTACCATCACCTGGAGCTTAAAAAATCTGTTCTATAGTACTGAAATTAACATGCTTAAAATTCCGTCTTTATGTAATTTTTAGTATCTTAAAGTCAGACGCTTTGGAAAAAATCCTTTTATCTTAAATTTTCTTTTGCTTCCTGTCAGCTTGGTAGCTTGACTTTTATCCAAATTGAGTGGCTGCTGTCCTTGTTTCACATTCTCTACTGTAGCCTCTTGTGTGATGAATAAAAGGATAAAAAGCACTTTTTTAGTAGTCAAAGAGCTATCAAAATCTAAGATATTGGAAGTCAAGATCTTGAGCATCTAGGACTGTTTCTGAAGGCCTCTTTTACAAAAAACACGTTATTTGTATTCTCTCTGACTTACTAATATGTAGGTTTTAATATAAACTTGAAAAAACCACGATGTTGGGCAGAATTGGCAATCAGCAGAGGTAATTTGGGAATGCACCTAGTAGGAACTAGTGTCCTTCTAAATAAATGGTATTGGAGAAGGTTTTTGGGTTTGATCACTCTAGTTCATACAGGTTCCTTTCCATTGTTTCAGGTTATTTGGGAAAGAGCATGAGGTTTAGAATATTGTTCAGTTCAAAATTGGTCTGAGTAAGAGAACAGAAATACAGGAAACAAACAAGCACATTCTCCTGAAAAGGGAATTTGGATTTGGGAGAAAGGGTTTGAGAGAGGTTCTGATATGCCTTTCAAGTTCCTCCATTTTCTTCTATCTAAAATTGTTAGAAACTATGAAAGGAAAAAACCTGCTGATCTGTGATTGCTGATATGTGACTCATTTGGATTGGCTTTTCTTATTCTTTTTTTTTTTTTAATCCTGTCTCCCCCCTACTTTACAGACTTACCGCCAGCTACAACTGATGCATAAGGCTTTTGCAAAGCACAATAAAATGAGGAAAGAATGTGAGAATGGAAAAGGTACTTTGGGATCAAAATTTTGGGTTTTTTTCCTTGTGCATGAAAAGGGAATATCATTATATGCTAGTTTATTTTCTCTGTCTCCTTATTTTCAAACTGAATAAAAACTACCCCTTAATATTTTATACTTTAATTTTGGGGAGAAGAACTAACACCTAGTCCTTGCACCCATCCTTGTACCCCAAAAATATGTTCACTTGGAATATTAATCTAGTTTTTCTGCCCAGCTAAACATTACTTCGTAATACCTTCCAGTAAAATACGTCCTTGGCTGAAAAGTGAAAAAGGTGGTCTTTTAGGGCAGAGGAGAGATTTGGGTGAGATTCTAACCCAGATGTGTTAGTGCTGTACACTATTCTGTACATAAGAAAGAGTAGCTGGGAAATGAACCTGATGAACTTGATACTCTCTCCAGCCTCCTTGGTGTGCTATCACAATTCAGGGCAGTCGTGGCCCTGAAAGCCTTCTTGCTATGTTGACATAATTGCCCATGGGCCACTTCCACTGTGAGGAACTCTTCCTCCTTGACTGAAATGGGAGTTTTCTTGGGTTTTGTTTTCCACAGGAACTGTGCTGGGTCTGTTACTTAAATCATTTGCTTTTGAGCTCAGTGCTGCAAGCTGAAAGTGTTGAAGACCTCTTAGATCAAATCTGTGGGAATGTTTTTGGATGCTACAATATGATGCTGTTGTTTACCTGTCCTTCAGTTGCTATCTCAGCTCCCAGCTATCCAGACCAGAAGAGGCAGAAAAGCAGCTGCTGTTAATGATTCAGTATTTGCATTTATTTGACAGGCTTTGATCGTCATCTTCTGGGTCTCCTGCTCATAGCACAGGAGCAAGGACTGCCAGTGCCAGAACTGTATGGGGATAAGGCCTTCACAGCCAGGTAATTCATATTCTTGTCCTGTGGGGAGTTGTATCCCTTGCTACAAAGGCCTTTGTTACACTGGCCTTGTGTGTGCTGATTTCTTGATCTCTACAACAAAATAACTGTTTTGTAAAACTCACTTTTTTAAAAATTATCTTTAAAAGTGCTGCTTTTATTTTGTGTTGTTTCGCAGTGGAGGAGGTGGGAATTTTGTCCTTTCCACTAGTCTGACTGGCTACACTAGGTTTAGTGGATCTGCACTCCCTATGGTACAACATGGCTATGGCTTTTTTTATTCAATTAGAGATGACAGGTAAGGATATAATTTCAATTTGGATATGGCTCTGCATTTGTCACTGAGGGAAAGGCGGCTAACAGCTAGAATGAGGAAAGGAGAATACCGAAGAAATACAGGCTGAATGTGTCAGGAGAGGTTGAGAAGTGAGGTACATGAGAACAGAGGCATTGGTATTCTGGGAAAGCATGTGTCGGGGGCAGGATGAGTGGTGGAGGGCAGGTGAGCACCAAGATACTGACAAGAAGCAGAAATAAAGAGTAGGGAAGGTGAAAGAAGGGAGCAACAAAAGGAGTTAACTTTAAAATAGGCTGTCATTTTAGAGATTATTTGGAACATATAAAGGTGTTTTTGGCTGAGCTAGAGCAGATAAGAGGACAGGTGAGCACACTGCCCATCATTCTTGGCAGTGACCCACCTTTCGACTCAAACCAGACTTTTTTGACAAGCAGAGGCTAAAACATTTGGCTTCGCTTCCCCAAAAATCGTACGATTTGAAAAGATTAAACTTTGGCTTGCTGTCTTATGGACAAAAATTACTGCTTTTAATGAAATCTAAAACTACTTTGGTTAGAATGTCTAGAGATAAATTGCTGTTTTAGGTGTCATTCGAATGACATCTTCCTAAAGCAAAGCATGGGTTTGTGTGCCCATTCAAATCAGTTTGAGAATACAAGCCATTAATACTTTGATCTATGACTCTCTTAAAATAAATAGAACTAAATCAAGATATATCTTTTATTAGATAAATAGAAAGAAGTCCCTAAAACCTTAAACTAGTTGTAGAAAAAGAAGAACTATAATTCACCGCATTTTCAAATATAAGCAGAAAAGTTGTGTCACCGTGTATGTAGTAATGGATGTTTAAATCAAAGTATCTGATTTCAAGATCTGTCAACATTGCTAACTGAAGGCACTAAGGATCTGAGTCCTTTTTTTAATGTTGAGACTATGTTTATGTGACAGTCTACTTAAGAATTTATGTCAATAATTCCACATCTCAGGAAAATTTGTATGACTTTATCCTAGACCATGACAATTAAGAGTGGTGACTTCACTGTTTTCTATATTGATAGGATCATTACTACCTGTTCTTCTTGGAAATCCTGTCCAGAGACTGATGCAGAAGTGCTGTGCAGAACTCTGTTCCAGTGTTTTCATGACATGCTGCAGTTAACAGTTACAGCTCACCTGTAAGCTTCATAATGATGTAAGAGGCTTTGCAAGCTCACAAGTTATATGTAGTACTTAAAAATGAAATTCTACTCAAGAGTACTGTTACATTCAAGACATTTAATAATCTATGTGACATGTACCTATTTTTATGAGATTTACTGTGGTAACAGTACCCATTTAAGAATAATGTAGCCATTTGCAACAGCAATGCAAGCAGTAGTACTTTACCTGTGTAGAACTATGCAATATTAAAATATGCCACAACAATGCAAACATACTTAGGGATGGGATGATGGAGTGGAGAATTGATGGGTGACTTGTATTTATGACCTTAGTAGTCATGTGTAGAATAGTTTGTAGTCTACTTATAGTGTTTATGCCAGTGGAGCACTTAACTGTGTACTTAAAAGTAACCACACTATCCTCTTATGTGATTATGCTTCCTACTCATAGTGGTTTATGAAACAGAAGGGCTGCCTCCATCAGGTTATGTGGTATTTTATAAGTTATCTTTCATTTTTTACTATCAGGATTATACCAAATAAATGTTGTGTCCATGAACGGGGATGTTCCCACTACATTTGTAGTATGAGAGCACTACAGTTTGAAGTATTTTGAAAAAGAATCACTCAGTAGAGACAGAAAGCAGCATGAGTTTCAAATTTCTCAGTTTTCATTCTCTAGTGAACTGTGAATACCTGCTGCTTTACACTAATAATGCACAATAAAAGTAAGCACTGAATGCAGTTTGATGCGGTTCTCAGGATTTTAATACTTGATTCCTCTGAGCAGCTTTGTGTTTTCCTGTTATAGAAATAAAATTTTCTAAAAATCAACTTTGTATTAATTGATTTTTGGCTGGACTGCTTAACATGGTATAGTGACATTGTGAGAGAAAGATGATCTTGGAGACACGTGAATTTGAAACAGATATTGAAGTACCCATTGTTTCTTCTCTAGCTTTTAGAGTTTCAGATCAAATACTATTATTTGTTTTACAGAAACAACTCAATTTTCAGCTAACATGGAACCAGTCTCTTTGCCCTCTGGAAGCTCTGTTGCATATTTTTTGTCCACAGTAGCAGGAACACTTCCCCTTTTTATTTCCTCCCTCAATGCCTGACACTTCTCTACTAGTCCAGGGTGTGTTACACTGTGTCTTGTTGCCTCAAAAAATGGTCTCCTCATTTCAGCCTTTGGTTTCCTTGCCTTTACTGACCTACCTGTACATCTTGTCTCAGTTACATATGACAGCCATTCAGTGTTTTATAGTTTGAGTTTCCAAAACTCATAAACAGAAATAATCCATCCCTGTTCTGCAATGCTTATGATAACCCACCCTCTTTCTCAGAGGTAAATGACTTTCTGAAATCTCATGGGCAGTGAAGCGTCTGTCTTCATGATGCTGTGATTTCTGTGAGATAGATTAGGATTTTGGATCAAGCTATGCCTGATGACTTTTATTCTTTAATAATAGTTCTGTCTGATAGTTACAACCTTTCACCCCTCAGCTGGGTTAGTAAACCTGGTTGTAATTGTGATAAGGGCAGTTTACTTTGAACATTCATTCAAAACAGCCTGAAGTCTGATGAAGGGTGTAATTTTGCATTTATTTGCATTTATTTTCCATACACCTACTCCCTACTCCTGCCTTTCTGAGGATTTCTGGGAACATAGAAACCCTGACAGAAATACAGAAAAAGGACAACTTTTTCAGAAAGTGAATCATTGAGAAAATGGCATTCAATCACCAGCATAAGCAGAATTTCTTGTTCAGCTGAGACAGTCTTGAGTCTTGCCTAGAGAAACTGAAGCCAAAGTGTATCCAGGGAGAACAAATTTAAATTCTGTGAGTTGTTAGAGCTACTTGTTATGTGCTGTGGATGCATGAATTCATGAATGTGGTATTAATTTCCTTGTTGTGTAAAGCATTTAATCTCCAGTGCCTCTGCCCTCAAAGTCACTCCCTGTTTTTGTGCCCTTCTTCATGAGCACAGGTGCTCTGTGTTGCAGAGCTGATCTCTGTGCCTGGAGCTCTCCACCCAGTCCTTTGCTTTCAGTTTGGCAAGTCAGTGAGGCTTTTTCAGGACTGCTGTGTACTCTTTAATTTGAGCAACTATGAATTTTGTGCTGGTGGAAGAAGGTTGGGTACTTAAAGCAAATGTACTTCAGTTATTTATTAGTTACAGGTTTTAAGGAAACTAACTATGGAATTGCACCAAAACCACATGTAGTGAAACATCCTTAATAAGTCTCATCTAAAGACTGAACCTACTGTGTAGCTGCACTTCAGCAGCTGGTACTGCCCACTCTCATGCATTTCATGTCCCACTTTGACCAGAGAATAGTAGATGTGTTTTTCAGTCCAGAGCTGCTGCTGATTCTTTTGCTCTACAGCCTTGCACTCTGAACTACAGCAATCTTGTTTGCATTTTGGATGGTGGAGAGGTGGTGAGCTGTCATGGTGCATGCATGACCTTCTCTGTCTTGATCTGACACTTCCTGACAGTCTCCACAATGGAAAAACCAAAAGGTGAATTAAAAACTAATACAGCAGCTGTTCCCACCTGTGGTGCTTCTAGTCTGTTACCTGTGATAGAACAATAACAGAGATGATGCTTCTTTGGCCTTAGAGGTGAAAAACTTTACCCTAATGACTAGTTCAGATTCCTGTTTGTACATCTGGGATAGGGGACAGCAGACAGGCTATATTTTCACTTGCCCCAGAAGTCAGCTCAAGCAGACTTTTCCAGGGCCACAGCCTGGCCTTTCTTTACGGCTTCAAGCAGATCTTAGTTGATTAGTTTTAGTAACTGTCTCAAACAAATTGGCCTTGCTTATTTGACAAGTCATGCACTTTCTGACTCACTTTCAGCAACATGGAAAACTGCTCCAAGTCCCGCTCATTGAATAATTACAACTTAATCCCCCAAAGAGTCCATGTAATCAAATAACATGCTGGATAATTTTGTATTTCAGTTTTTAACCTCTAAGAAAGCATGTACTTGGTATAAACACTTAACACCCACTCAGGACCTCAGTTTATTGGTGTTTATGTTCATTTTAAAAAAGAATATCTATATCTATATCTATATCTATATCTATATCTATATCTATATCTATATCTATATCTATATCTATATCTATATCTATATCTATATCTATATCTATATATCTATATCTATATCTATATATCTATATCTATATCTGTATATATATCTATCTTAAGAAGCATTCTGTAACTTGTATGGTGCTTGCAAACTTTGTGCAGATACAAAGTCAATTTTTTTTCCTGATTCAAAGTAACAACAATGCAAACAACTGCTGAAGAAGTCTGTGTCTGGAAGCAGCTATTCATCATCAGAAAAAAAACCTATGTGGATATTACTAGAATAATCTAATGGAGAACTGCAGCAGAAGTGTTTTTACCACCTGTTCAGAGCACAGTCACACCATTTGTGGATATGCTGCTGTTGCAGCAGTTGAGCCTTCAACAGGACCCATTAAGGAGTCACAGACACATTAAGGCCCTGGATCAGTCTGGGAGTGTTGGTGGGCCCATACTGAAGTTTAGAATGCCCCCCTTGGTTATGGTGAGATCCCACAGATCTTTGCTGTGCTATGTAGATTAATGTCAGCTGGTTGGCCCATTGGCCACCCTCCCTTTTTCCTTTTGTTATGTGTTCCTTATTGAATATTCATATTTTCTAGAACTCTCCAAGTTGTTTGAAGCCCTATTGGTTATTTTTTCCCCGGTCCCACCCCTTTCCTTCCCTATTGTCTCCAATCCTGTCAGTTTGCATCCACTCCTCCCCCTGGCCCTTACCTTATTGGTTAAAGATGCTTTGCCTGGCCATGGTACCTCCCCCTATATAACCTTGGAACCCTCAGTTGTTGGTGTCCTTTGTCCCTGGATCCCTCGGACAAACCTATGCTTTGGAACTCCGTACAGAAGAGCCTTCCCACCTCTCTGTTCCCGGACTGCTCTTTTGGATTTGTGTGTGTGCATGTTTGGCTGCGTGCTGTCACTGCACCTGAGGTGTGTGTGCTTGTCTGTGGGCACACGTGGCACCTCCCTCGTGCCCCCGACGGGGAGTGGCTGCCCAGGACCAGCTCGTACGAGGGACGCTCAGGGAACGCGCAGCAGCAGAGACACTGTCTGGGCTAAACGCTGCTGTGAGCGTCGTGCTGCTCTTAAATACATCCAGTTAGACTGAATTGTGGCAGTGAAATGGAAACAGCACGCATTTTAGCAATGAGAGTTTATTTTCCATTGGTCTTGTGTAAGCTGTCACGAGGATAATGCCATGGAGTTGTCTCGGCTGTGGGAGCCCAGTCAGGAAACACTAAAAAGGCCCACATCACCTGCAAAGGCTTTTGGAACTTCAGGGTAAACATATGTCCACACTGTCAAAAGCAACCAGTGATTTGGAGCTTGCCCATAAAGAAATTATCTTTCATGGGCTATATTCTCAGCATTTTTTGAAAATCAAAATTTTTCCAAACTCCTAAAGGAGAAACTCCCTACCTAATGCCATTTAAAACGCCGAAAGGAGAACCACTGGCCATTCCTAAAAATGTAGGGACACATTTTCCTGGCTCATACAGTTTGGCATCTAATCCCTATTCATTTTATACCTTTGAAAATCTTCTGTTTTGCACAGAAGAAAAATTGCAGAAGTTCTCAAAAATTATTAGTTAAGCTAGTTACCTAATTGTGATTGAAAACTAGAGGAAGTTCATGCATTTATTTTCTTAATGCTCCCAAATATTAAGAGAATCTACTTCTAGCTAATTAATATCAACAGGAAGTCTTATAATAGCAACAGTTGGTTTAGCCTTGGTCAGGAATCTAGAAAATCAAAACCCAATATGTAAAGCATCTTGGGAATCAATTTGGTAAAGTATATTTATTAAGCACTAAATTCATTACAGTTCATAATTTAGTTTCAACGTACTTATTTTGTGGGAGAAGAAAATTTAAAATGATCCACTAGATATGTGAACGTATCACTAGGTATATCTAGAAAACCAGCCCGTATGCAGGACTGAAGCTCAATTCTTTCTCACTTTCTGTCACCCATGTCAGATTTTTACTCTGTGGAATCCCATTGCCTTCACAGAAGCTCCCCATAGTATCTGTACCACTCTGAGTTGTTGCTTATGGATTGTACCAGGAGCTACTTGATTCATTAGGTAAGTGCTTGACAAATTTTGCTGCTCATAAAGAAGGCATTAAATTCATTTACTCTCCTTTAACTATGTCATTTCTGCACTGCCTTTCAGTGAGAGTAGTTTATTTTTACCTCTGGTGTGTGAAGATGGCATTTCTCCACAGGCAGTATTCCAGGAAGAACCTCACTTTTAAAAAAAGTAGATTTCTACCTAGAGCTAAAAATAGATGCTTTAGACTTGTTTGCCTTCAAGTTTGCTTGGTATACTGAGAGTAAAACATTTTGCTGAATTGCAGTGGAAGGACATGGTTTAAATATTGCCAGAAACTGATGATCTGCAAAAAATTGTTTTGATTAATATAGTCTGCTGCAAAACCAGATATTCAGGTCATCGCTTAACAGTCATGTAACTCTTCTTACAAATACTCTCCAAGGAAGTTGGCATGAGATGATAATCATCATGATAAATACCGTGGCTATGAAGTAACTTTGAAATATTTCAGTGCATTAGAATGCACTCAACTAGGTTACTAATTTGGCAAAACTTTGTGAATAATTAGAGGCAGTGTTATGAATATTTTTTTCTTGGCTACCTTATCATGTAAAGAAGAACATGTTTCTTTTTTTTAGCACATTTATTCTTTTAAAAATAAACCTTTCTAACTTCTTACTTTAATGTGTAATGGAACACCTCTATGCTTATGAATCATCTGCCCTTACTGTAAATGTAGAAAACAGCTTGGAAGCAAACATGACTCAATCTCCAACTCAGTAAGAAGAAGGAACAGCCTAGAAGCTCTAAGTATGGGAGCTAACCTCCAAAAACTTAACTCTACCCATGCAGTTAGTAAATCCTTCTTTCCACATCACTACTTCTACATAGGAGGTAGAATACATGCTTAGACAATCTACGAAAAAAGAAACACAACAGACTAAGTACCATAGAATCACAGAATAAATAATGTTGGAAAAGACCTCTAAGATCATTGAGTTCAACCATGTGACCAGCACTGCCATTTTCACCACTAAAGCATGCCTTAGTCTCACATGTCTACATGTTTTTTTGAACACTTTCAGGGTTGGTGACTCAACCACTACCTGTAGAAGCCTGTTGCAATACTCAACAGCACTCTCAGTAAAAAAATATTTCGTAATATCCAATCTAGTGGCCTTCTAGGATGGGGGGACCACATCAGTGGACAAGGGAAGGGCTACAGATGTCATTTATTTGGACTTCTGTAAAGCCTTTGACACCCCCCCCCCTCCCCTGCCAAATCCCCAAACATTCTCCTCTCTAAATTAGAAAGACATGGATTTGATGAGAGGACAGTTAAGTGGATAAGAAATTGGTTGGATGGATACATCCAAGAGGGCAGGGCTCAGAGCTGATGGAAATCAAGAGACCAGTGGTCTGGTCCCTCAGGGGTCTGTATTGGGACCAGTGTTGACACAGTTTGTGCCTTAATTAGACCTCCCCGGATGGGGGAGATTTGTTAGAGTCCTTGCCAGGAGTCTTAAAAGACGAACTGGACCTTCAGCCCTCTTTGCTCTTAGATAGTTGTTTATTAAGTCTTATCAGAGAAACATAGTCACTGATGTGACCTAGACACAGCACGGAGCAGAGAATGCAGAAGAAAGCCAACTTATCAAGATTTCACAGCTCTTTTAAAGGTGAATTATCCAATGAAAACTTAAAAGATATTTTTACTTTTCCACCAATGTCCAGTAAATCACCTTGTAATGCAGACCAGAACTGCAGCAAATTCTACCCAGTCACGCTAAGCTACTTCTACTGCAGAAAATGGAGGTCTTGAAGGAGGAGCATGAAGTCTAAAATGATGTAAACATCCACCATTTTGGAAACCTCACTATTTACCTACTTACTACATAAACAAACCCAAAACCTCTAAATTCTTCACCCTGTGACAGTCTTACATAATATTCTACTATCTAGTTCACAATGGTGTAGATTTTAATTCTTCCCAGAGTGTAGGCAGTTTTCTCCATGGGTAAAGGTCAAAAACAGCATTGTTCAGGGGGGTTAAGTTCTTCAAAACAGGCAGAGGAATATTCTCTGCACTCTGGATTCCCACAAGTGTGATTTAATATCTTCATTAATGACATCGATAATGGTTTCGAGTGCACGCTCAGCAAGTCTGCAGATGACACCAAGCTGAGAGTGCAGTTGACACACCTGAAGGACAGGATGTCTTCCAGAGGGACCTGGACAAGCTCAAGAAGTGACTCATGGGAATCTCACGAGGTTCAACAAGACCAAGTGCAAGGTGCTACACCTGGGCTGGGATAATGCCCAGTATCAACACAGGCTGGGGGATGAAGGGAGCAGCCCTGCCCAGAGGGACCTGGGGTTGCTGGTGGATGAGGCTGGACATGACCCAGCCATGTGCACTCACAGCCCAGAGAGCCAAACGTGTCCTGGGCTGCACCAAAAGCAGCGTGGGCAGCAGGGCAGGGGAGGGGATTCTGCCCCTCTGCTCTGCTCTGGTGAGAGATCCCACCTGGAACCCTGCATCCAGCTCTGGGGTCCCAGCACAGGAAGGACATGGACCTGTTGGAGTGAGTCCAGAGCAGGGCCACCAAGATAATCAGAGGGCTGGAGAACCTCTCCTGTGTGGAAAGGTGGAGAATTGGGTTTCTGCAGCCTGGAAGAGATGGCTTAGGGGTGACCTGATTGCAGCTTTCCAGTACCCAAAGAAAACCTTCATGAAAGATGGAGAAGGACTTTTTATGAGAGCGTATAGTGACAGGATGAGGGGGAATGGCTTCAAACTGAAACAAAGTAGGTTTAGGTTAGCTATTAGGAAAAGATTCAGTGCGGGTGGTGAGGCACTGGAACAGGTTACCCAGGGAAGCTGTGGATGCCACGTCCCTGGAAGTATTTAAGCCGGGTTGGATGGGGCTCTGAGCAGTTTGGTGAAGTGAAATGTGTCCCTGCCAATGGCAGAGGGGTTGGAACTGGATGTTCTTTAAACGTCCATTCTATAATTTTATGATTCTGATTCTATACCTCTCCTGCAGCGAATTGAGGTAATTTCCTTTTGTCCTCTCACTTGTCACCTGGGAGGAAAGGCTGATTCCTACCTCACTAAAAATCCTTTCAGGATTTTCCTTTGAAACAGGTTCCCAGGCTTCTGCTTCTCTTCCTGGCTGAAAGGGAAGGAATGAAAATCAGAGAAAGAAAATGCAGGGTATGATCAGCTACACTGTCACATTTTCTCACATCCTTGTTACTGATGGTTTCTATACAGTGTTTTTTTATCTTAAGCCCACAGACAACTGCAAGGTGAGAGGAAGAGAGGTGGAAGAGAGGGGCTCTGAAAAGGAACAGACTGAAAAAAAAAATGACAAGAAAAAGAAAACAGACTAGGGAACCTAAATGCACGTTTGGGACAGGCATGAAGGACCCAGTACTTTTAAAATGCTTAGTATGGTCTGAATGCTACAAACTCTTTGAGGATACAAATGAGTAACTCATGTTTTCAATTTTCAGCTTCGTATTTGCTATATCACCATTTTGTCAGAGTAATAGAATAAGGTAGACTTAGACTTGTTTCAGGAGCACGTTCTTGATCCATCACCAATGTCCCTATTAAGCAACACAGTTTAGTACAACATAAAAACCTAAAAATTCCGTGAAACCTACTTTTCCTGTGATTTACAGTGCCTTCTTATCTTTTTTTCCATGTCCAGCAGGCATCTTGATTTGAATCATTCCTGTTACAGCAGTAATTGGCACAATGGCTGAAAGAAGAGGAATCAGCTGCCAGCCACAGACCAACAACAGAACATCCCAGTCCCAAGAACAGCTACGTTTTGGGTAATTAGTGCCAATCTGGAACCTGTAGCCTGGAAATGAATGAAACCATTGTAAGTTACTCTGGTTTGTTTGAAAGCTACAAAGGAAATACTTTTTACCTAGGCAATTGAGATTTATTCACCAGAGGCCATCTGAAGGTGCTTAATTTGGTCTAAATACTCTGCAGAATTGGATGCTTTGTCTTTTGTCAGTTGTACAGATGTTTCCCTCAAGCCTTCTGTATCTTGTCTAGTATTCCTCCTCTGCTTCCATATATTCACTCAGACTTTCAGTCCTCGTTCACAGGTTTTGCCCAAGAAAATGCAATGGAATTTCATAAATCTCATATTTTTTTTAATATGTAGAACCATGACTTTAAACTTGCCAGATCCCAAAACATGACATTTCCTAACTTGGAGTCTGAGATGACTATTTTTTTTCTCTGACCACTTTTATCTTTAAACACAGGAGAAACAGTGCTGCAAAGCAAAAAATCCCCTTTTTGAGGCATACAATTAAGAATTTTGTTAATATTTTTAATATTTGCAATATTTAGCATGAAAACACAATGCTGTCTAGACATCTAAGCAGATTGGATAAATAACTTAAGGTCAACAGACTCCTTGGATGACTCATTTATATTAGTGATAACTGGATCAAACATTAATAGGAACTAGGAGGAAATATTTATAAAATACATTTTTGTGACACCAAGATAAATGTTATTTAATAAATAAAAAATACATAATTAATTAATTAATAAATACATCTGTCTGCACACCACCTAATTAGGTTACATAAGAGAACTTAATCACTTCATATTACGACAGGATGACACACATACTATGGTTTTCATTGCATATAATAATAAATGCAATAGAACTAAAAGTTTAATAGAGGTATGGAAACACAAAACTGCTTTTTGCAATAGCACAAACACCACCAAATTATTTAATATTAAATGTAGCTTTACAAGAAATTTTTCTTGTGAATTTAACATGTTTTTGACAATCAGATGCTCAGTAAATAGTGCCATGGAAGCTGCCAATCAGGGACAATTACTTGGATTTATAACATGCATCTGCAGAGATAACTGAAAAATATACTTTCTCCTGTTATAAAACTAGAAATAAATCTTCAATGTCTGTCAGTACTGTGAGAGCTGTGAAGAGTTTCTGATCATTGCTGCAAAATCTCTGTGGTGTCTGAGAACCCGTATGGGAAATAGTGTGCAGAGCTGGGAGATTTCTCAACACCACCTCTTCCTCATCTGGAAGATACTATTTTTAGGGGGTAATTATCCACTTTTCTATCTCATTAACAATTCAAATTAACCGGTAAGAGGGACCAGTGACTTTAAAACACATATTTGAAAACTAAAATGTCTGAATTAAATGCAAGACATTTGTCTTATTTAAATCCAGGAAGGAAAAATAAAGCATTCATTCTATCTTTCCTCCAGATTTTCCAAATATCAAAACTAAAATGCTACCACCATGAAACAATCTTAAGTTTTTTATTACTTTATACATACATAATTTGTTTCAAAGAATGGTATTTTTGTGTAAGAACTGTTTGTTAGGGTAGTTTGTTAGGGTAGTTTAAGTGTTTTTAGGTTTCTTACCATAAGTGTATAAATGCGGAACCTTTATACATAAACATATTACATTTTGATTTCTTGGGGGTTTATTGAGGGTAGGGGATTATTTTTAAGTGCAGTAAAGTACTATATTTTTAAATGTGGTAAGAAAAAAAATACGTAAAACAAACAGTTTTGATTGGGCTCTAGGCTAACAAAGCCAGATGGCTGCTTTGGTGTTACGTGCTAGGAGAACACACCACATGTGGTTGTGCTAACACACAAAACCCTCCCAGGCCCCACTGTTGCACTGCCTGATACTTGAAGAAGTTGCCAGGTGGACACTTCACACCAGACTGAGAAAAGTGAATACAGTGGCGTTACTTGAATCCTCAGACCGGGAAGACCACTCATTTTCCTTTAGGGTCTTTTCAAGTCCTTCCTCCGGGGATCTGTTGACATTCGGCGTGGTCTGAGAGACTTCAGTTTCCTCCTGGGCTGGTGAAAGAAGTCTCATGGGACTTAATTTCCAAGGAGGTGACCTATAATCCCTTCCCATATAAACCAAAAAGAAGGGGCATCTGGGTCGCTAGGGAAGGGGGTTAACAAGTGGAGCTGATGTGATTCACGCTGGCTCTGGGAACGTCTCAGGGAGAAAATGACCCTCTCTGGAGGCCAGGAAACCTTCACTCAGCTGAATGGGCTCAGTAAGTGGTGGGGTTGTGGTCGTGGCTGGGATAAACCACTGTCTGTAGTGAGAGAATGACAAGGAAGGGATGTGTCTGGTCTAGTCTCACATTGCTGTGCTTTCTACTATTTCAGGGATCACAAGCATGCCTACAGCTGGGTTGGGTGAGAGTAAAATTTAGTAGAAATTCAGAGAAGGATTGAAGTTATGCTGTGAATTGATAATAAGATGCTGAATACCAACATTTCCCTAAAATACATGATGAATTAAAAAGAATACTTGTTAGGGTATCAACTGGTAAGGGTAGGAATGGCAACAAAATAGGGATAAAAATATTTGCATTAGTTCTAGCTGTGCTAAAATACAAACTGGAAACACCATCAAGCCCACAGCCACTGCAGGCTGTGCCTCCCAGGTAGGGTTTAGCATCTGGCATCTCACACACTCTGCAGCAGAATAGGGGTGCTGAGCAGCTCAGCCTGGCAGCAGCTCCAGGAAGCAGCTGGTGCCAAGGCTCCAACGGTGGTGATAGGGCTGCTTACACACACTCTTGGGAGCCTCGCTGTCCTACTCACTGCTTAGCAACTGGAGACGGCCCTGCTTGCATTTCAGGCTGATTCTTTTTAATAAAAGATTTAACTTCGTTGCTGACTGTACTTCTACTGACAGCAGAGCCCTGCTCCCAGACCTGATCCCTACTGTCTGTGACTGTCTTTGGCTCTGGACCTTCTACCGAGGCGCAGCCACCAGTTTAGTGAGTGAAGTTAGTCAGATATCCAGGTCCTGTTCTCTTCACTAGTTACTTTTTGTGGGTTCTGGTCTATGTGAGTTAGCTGTCTTTGAAGGCTGATCTGAATTTCAGGTTGTCTCTTAGAACACAGTCTACTTTCTCTGGTCCTCCATCTAAAGGTGCTTTGATTTTATTAAAACATCTAAATAAACACCACAAATACCTTTGAGCTTTTCTACACTTGACTCAGAGTTACATTTAAAAGCCATTCAAAATATCTACCCGGACCTGTTCTGAAGATTTAGCATGGTGGGTTTCTAAGCTGAGCTAAAGAAATCGGTGTGGTATCTTTATGTGTAGGATCACAGCATGGCTGCTTAAATAAAGACAATTTATGTTGTCTAAACAAACAAGCATTTCTAAAGCTCCGGAAAACTAAATATATATTTAACCTGACTCTGAAGTCATGCTTTAAATAGTATGGATCAAAGCCTCATTGTAAGAATTTCTCCAGCTTTGCCTAATGTGAAATCATGTCTGAGAAAAAAAGGCTTTTTTATTACCTTATCATATTTTTTGTCTTTTTCAGATAAGTGACTATGTGCATACAGTTTAAAAGTAATATTACCATATAAAAAAAAATCAAGCTGTAGCTGAGGTAATCCAAGTTTTTAAAACCTAAATTTAGCACCTATAAGGTAGAGGAAAAATGATACATTATTTTTTAAGAAAAAAGTGTATATCATGTAGCAGTCTTCCGGCCCCACCAGACCCTACGCTCGTTTTAGGCACTGTACAAATACCAAGGATTTCCCTCCTCTCTCTAAGAGCTTACAATCAAAACCTGTTGTGCTACTGGTTATTTTCTAGAGGAAGCCTCTGAACCTGCACAGATACTGACTACAACACAACTCAGTGTGCACAAAAATGCGCTGTGAATCTCTCACTTTTGGGGCAGGGCCCTGCAGGGCCAGACCACACAAAGGTGAGATGAGATGAGATGAGATATGAGATGAGATGAAGCATCTTCTTTTATTTTCCAAGGGCATCATAGAACTGGGAATTTTGAGGCTGTTTCTGCCTGAAGAGAGGGCAAAGGCTGGATGTCATTTCAGAAAAGGCACCATATTCTCAGAGGCATCGGGCAGAAGGAAGCAAGGTGGTGTTCACAACTCTACGGACTGGGCATGAACAAGTAGCTGAGCAATAAATAAAGCAATTTGCACAAGTAAATGAGATGTACTCATCATTGTGCAAAAGTAAGTCACTTACCTTTCATGGAACTATCCAGAAACAGAAGTTGAGAATTTAAACCACTTTTTGCATTTGATGGTATTGAATGTTGAGAGAATTGTTTCTTTCTTGTTGGTGACTATGATCTCTTGCAAGTTTAGGTCCTTAGACAGCTTGATAATTATATCTTGATTTCCAGGAATCTATTTGCTAACACAGGTATTTTAGACAACAGATATCAAAACATTTAGACAAAAATAGTAATTATTCTCTGTTCAGGGTGTGTTATTTCAGTTGTATGAGTAATTACATGGGTTTGGTTTTATTCTATAATTAAATGAATTAACTTGCTACTTAGGCTATTCCCATATTAAAGCAATTTTGTTTTATAATATTACTCAAACAATTTTAAGTATCACAACAAAATATTTTAGCTTCAGAGGAAAAGGCATTTTCACAGAACTGTTTTAGGATTATGTCTATTTATGAGTCCTTACCCAGACACACAGGATGCCTTCACAAATTTCATTTAAAAGTTACGTCCTCTCAAGTGGGATTGTGTTCCTTTGTTATTCTATTAGTTATGGAAAGCACAGGCAGGTATGAATACAGAGACATGAGCTTTTAGATCAAGTTTATGATGCTGCTTTCTGAACCTTTTTATGTTTTTCTGAGTGGATGGGGTTTTTTTGTCCAGTCAGTATTGATCCCTTCTGTGCTTCCTCTGAGACAGCTGATGCACTGCCTTCTTTCTGTAACTGATCCTCCATTCCTGATGCCTGAAACAAAACACAGTATGATGTTAAAATTTGTTTGCAGCCATCCAGAGGGACCTTGATGGGCTCAAGGTGGGCCCCTGCAAACCTCATGAAGTTCCCCAAGGCCGAGTGCAAGGTCCTGCACCTGCACTAATGTAATCCAACACAGACAAGGGCTGGGAAGAGAATGGATTGAGAGCAGCCCTGCCGAGAAGGACTTGGAGGTGTTGGTTGATAAGAAGCTTGGTATGACCCAGCAATGTGTCCTTGCAGCTCAGAAAGCCAAACACACCCTGGGCTGCCCCAAAAGCAGTGTGGGCAGCAGGGCGAGGGAGGGGATTCTGCCCCTCTGCTCTGCCCTTGTGAGACCCCACCTGGGACACTGCATCCAGCTCTGGGAGCCCAACATAAAGACATGGACCTGTTGGATAAATCCAGAGGAGGCTACAAACATGATCAAAGGGCTAGAACACCTCTCTTATGAGGAAAGACTGAGAAAATTGAGTAAGTTCAGCCTGGAGAAGAGAAGGCTCCAGAAAGACCTTATAGGAGCCTTCCAGTACCTGAAGGGGACTACTAGAAAGCTGGAGAGGCACTTTTAACAGGGAGTGTAGTGGTGGGATGAGCAGTAACAGTTTTTAAATGAATGAGTATAGACTTATATTAGATATTAGGAAGAAAATTTGTGCAGATGGTGAGGCACTGGAGCAGGTTGCCCAGAGAAGCTGTGGATGCTCCATCCCTGGACGTGTTCAAGGCCAGGCTGGAGGGGGCTTTGAGCAACCTTGCCTAGTGGAAGGTGTCCCCGCCCATGACAGGTGGGTTAGAACTAGGTGGTCTTTGAGGTCCCTTCAAACCCAAACCATTCTGTGATTCTATGATTCTATCTTATCCTGTACTTTCAAATGATGAGCAATTCTAAATAAAAACTACAATTCCTGTCAAGTAGGAGAAAGATTGATAAGAGCTGAATGTTTTTGCAAAGCCAAATTAAGTACTGGGTTTCAATAATTCTTCTCTACATTCAGTGAAAACCTAGACATTACACTAATGCTTATAAGCAGGGTGTGGGTGTGTGGGTGTGTGGTAAAACACATGTTTTAGCCCCATATATATTTTTTCATTATTTTATTGTGCTAAACTGTTATGAAAATATACAGAACTAAGTTAACTGAAGAGACTTGCCAGAAAGTAATTTTAAAATGCAAAAATTACATAAAAAGCCTTAAATTGAAAGAGAATTAGAAAGTCACTGAGAGGGACTTTTAGTGCAAGGAGGGAGCTAAGAAGAATAGGAAATAAAATTTATAGCGATTTCAAAGTGTAGGCCTGAGAGAAACTGCTTGAGAAGTTCAGGAGACAGCTTGGGAGATAATAAATATATTCAAGGTGAACCGTGTCTGAATGACAAAACTTCAGAAGTCTGAGTCACTAAGATGCTGTTGATTTGTAAAGGTACTTGCATAAAAGATTTTGAATTTTCACAATGAGAGTGGGAGGCACTGGAGCAGAGGGCTTGAGGAGGGTGTGGAGTATTTCAAACCCAACAGGACATAGCCCTGAGCACCCTGCCCTGACCTCAGAGTGTGCCCTGCCTTCAGCAGGAGTTGGATTAGATGGTCATCTCCAACCTGAGTGATTTTATAATCCTATGACTTGGAAAAGTAGTCTGAGAGGCAATCAATTCCACAACTTCCTTTTTGCCACAATCTTAATTTTTACCTTCACATATACTTTATTTTTAATGTCATACTTCTGAAAAACAAAATTGCTTAGAATTCCTGTAATTCACAGCTTTGAATTAAACTTGAACATTTAACTTAATATGAATTTTTCCTTATCGGAAGTTTAGCACTCTTCACGGGAGCTTTTTTCCCTTGGAGTTTCTTCACTGAGAAAACACTGCAAAGCTGGAAGTACCTTTGGGAGCAATTCAATCCAGTTAGGTCAATGGTACACAATATGATAAAAGCTATGAGAAAAGCTACCTGCATATTGACAAGCTTGTAGTAAATTCCATTCTGTTCCATTAATGCATTATCAACTCATTCTGTGATGACACCATTTTCAAGTGCAGCTATAAGAGCTGCATTTTGAGCCACTAAGCTATGTGTAGCATCTTTTCCTGACCTGGAAACAGTGGAATTGTGACTCCAGATGAACATTTTCAGGTACATATAACATTTCCTCTCTTCATATTAGAGTTGAACAATAGATTTTAAAATGATGTTCTGGTAAAGATCAAAATGGTCAGCTGAAGAATTTGAACTTCACAGTATTTTTAGGTTTCTTCAAGGTAGACTAAAGCAAAAATGTAACTTAAATCAGATACTGCAAAACAGTTTCAATGAAAATATATGTTAAGGTATTTAAAATCATACTTTTATTTATACTTTTATTTATATATATTACTCATATAGTTTTTTCCATCTTTTAAATTACTCAAAAATAATAAATTTTAGAAGTATGTAGTTTGTGACGACAAAGATGTATTTACTGGCACATTGTGACAGTGTTTGCTGGGATAACTTTGTATTAATATCTAATGATCCAAGAAATTATTACAGACTTTATATAATTCAGTTTAAAAATCTTCACTGAATATTTTGACCTGCTAGAATATAAGTGGATTAATATGTTTTACAATTAGGAAATAAAAGATAAAATTGTAGTGTATGGGATGTTGTCCATGAAATTCTAGATAAACCTGATATCTTTATATTGTAACATGATTTTAAGAGCTGGAAATGACAGCCATTCAAATATCCTATAAAAATATGTATTATTTTTCTTGGTAGACTGAGAGATTCACTGTGTCTGAGGTGATACTAAAAAGCTAAAATCACGTCAAAATGTAGAAGAAAATCAAATTAACGTCCTTCATTATAAAAAGCATAATGTCCCATTTACAAAAACAGTAAACAGAGATTCATCAGAGGTTAGGTAAAGCCTGCAGGGAAAAGGGTCTAGTCTACATTGGATGTAAACCTTCTCTGGAGGTACGTGTTCGGCACAGTGAGGAAAAGAAGAATTAGGCAAGAGGAGAACAAATGAATGCTTGGCAGACAACAGGTTAGCTTTGTCTTGCTCAACATCAGCAATCAGAGCTAGTTCGAGCAAGCCTTTCTGTCATGCTCTGCCAGAAATGTCAATAGGAGGGCATATTTCAAAGCTGTGTGGGGGAGGTGAGAGGCTAAGGAGCTTGTTTAAACAAGCTCTGTAAGTTTCGTATTGCAGCACTTAGCTGGGAATCCCACCAAATGAGTCTACAGCAGTTCTCTGCCCTGCTGTCTCTGGGATTCACCTTACAGGTCACGGGTTGGGAGGAGGATCACTGCATGTGCCAGCAAGCATAGCTTCACAAAATAGTGTGAATTATCAGCAATTAGAACTCCTGGACGAAGAGTCCAGTTCTTGCTGAAATTAGTGGCAAAATTAGGTGTCCAAGTAAACGCTAGGAATTAAAAGATTTCTGATGATGAGAAGGCAGATTAAGTATTTCTCCTGTGACAGTATACATTGAAAAAATATTCTCTGAATATTTTGTCCATTGCTGAAACTGTTTATGCAATGGTGAGAATTTGTCTTCATCCAGAGCATAAGCATAGATGCATAATAAGGTAGAGAAACAGAGGGGGGAAAAATCAGCAAATATGATTGATTCAGACTGGGGGATAGGTGGAACTGTTTTGTAAATGGTTCATAGACATGCTTAGAGCAGACAGCAAGAAATACAGGGTTGGCTATTGCTTTGAATTGTCTGTGTGGTTTATAAGTTAGGTCTAGACTGCAGTTAACATGTAGCAGCTGCTCTAGAAGAAACCCCTGAGCTGTTTTTCAATTACTTTGCTGGGACCACAGGGATCCCCAAAACTGCTTGGGAATATTTAGGTCACGGCACACATTGAGTTTTCCAGTGCTCTAAAGACTAAAGTTTGTTTGGGGAACCTGCTGCTGTTCAGTCCGACCCATAACATCATTAACTAAATTCCATGGGCACTGACAAAAGCACTTCAACACTGACCAATACTGACCTGGTCCAGTGCTGCCTTCACTGCTGATTTGCTCTCAGTATCCAAAGCTGATGTTGCCTCATCAAGCAGAAGAATTTCAGGATTGTGAACTCTATGAAAATTGGAAAGTATCACAATGATTCCATATCAGAAGGCCAAGGCATATGATGTGTATATCAAAAAGAAAGCAATTCCTGTAGAAATGTTGGCTGAAATAGCCTGTTTGATAGCAATGCATTTGACATTTTTTTTTTTTTTTTTTGGTATCTGAAGGTAAAAAACTCACAAAAAAGCCCCACAACATACAAGAAATTACCCTTTCTTTCATTGTGTTTATGCATACATTTCTCATGAAATACATTGAAGATGTATAAAATATTTTCGTAGACAGTAATCCAAGCCCAAGAAAGATCTTGTTAAGAGTAGAAGAAAATGTATTGACTGCCTTTCTACTTGTGATATACTGAGCAATTTTATCTTACTGTAATTACAGATGAACACACAGAGAAAAGGTCTGCGACAATGGTTTTTCATTGAGATGAAAAGCATTGAGATGGAAACTGCACTGGGGATGGCCTCGAAACTGTCACTCAGCCTCAACCTTCAGTAAAAAAAAACTACAAAAGTGCGTGGTGCCAAAAGCAGGGTGACAGTGTGAATTGGGATATCTTAATTACCACATCTGACCTGAAAGGGAAAATGATAAGGAGGGAATGTGCTTCTCACGGTGATCATAAACTCTTTATTCCAGAGTGTTGAATAACCTGGCCAACATAATACTGGTTCAGTATCCAAGATTTTTAGTGATTATTTTCAAATTGTGGATAGAGACACGGGGCTGAAGAGTTACAACAGAGACAGTAAGTTGAGAAATTGCACCTTTATCTTGACAAAATCAGCATGGGAAACTTGCAAGCAAATCCTAAAGAAAATAATAAAATCTGAAATAAATGGCAATTAAGTATGTCATGAGTTAGGGAAGCAAAGAATTTACCAAAGAATTAAGCAAAGAATTGTTTACTTTGGTACTGATTTTTTTTAGAGAGACTAGACCCAGTAAAACGAATCCATTGGGACTTCATTAATGCCTAATAATGCCAATTTATCCCTAAAGCCATGAGATAAATTATTAAACACTAGTTGTGAAGTAATAAAAGAACAGTAAGGTAAAAAAGAGTTTGAAGGAAGACAGAGGTGTTCGGCATGGAGATGCAATACCCAAGTGAGCTGACATCATTAATTCTTCACTCAGTCTTGGAATTTATTGCTCTTACTTAAATTAATGACTTGGGCATGCAAACAATGCTCATGATAATGAAATTTTCTGATGGTACAAAACTGAGAGGATCAGTACAGAAAACCAGTGAGAAGACCAGGACAAAAGAATACCAGAATATCTCACAGAATTAGATAAATTATATTGGAGAATAGTAGTAAGAGAAGCAGATGAACCATAATTATGTGAAATACAGTATGACAAAATGAAAGAAAAATATGATCAGTGAAAATCTACACTGTATGAGAAAACTAAAATGACTTAATTTGGTTGGCCTCACAAAATGTTATCTGAGAGAATCTAAGATTTATTTCTATAAACAGCACAGGAAAGTAAGCCCACAGGAGGGACCTACTAAAGCAAAGGCTCAGTGCTGGTCCAGGAACAAATTAATCTGCAGGAGCTGTGCATCTGTTTTGTTGGAAAGAGATGTTCAGTCTTCAAACAAGTAGAGTACTCTTCCTGAAGCAGTAGAGTTAAAAAGCTCTGGTCACACATTAGTTTTCTACAAAAACAAGACCTGGTCTCAGTAACAGGGAAGGTCCTTCCCACTTTGGAGCCCTGAGGGAAGACCTACATCAGGTGTAGTGCACTCATGGCAGGTAGTGGCTGGCAAAGAGTGCCTTGAAGACAAGCAGGAAAAAGAGATAATGAGAGTTATGAGAGTAGTGAACAGCACTGGGTGACCAAAGAGAGATGTGTTGAACTGGGAAGCCAAGTGAAGGTGCCCAAAGATCTTCCTTAGCCACCCAAACTAGGTAACAGTGGCAGCTGGAGCATAAAGGGATATGCAGGTCAGGGGATGGAACATGTTTTCTGTGGGTGACACAGTTGTTACTGAATTTGGAGTTTCAGAACTTGCTGGGTTTTGTGGTCACACTGTTTATATTTAGATAAAATATCGGAACGATGGCAAGACTGGCATTTCATAATATAATACAAATAAATACATGCGCATGACCTTGGTTAATTAGTGTTAAACCTGGGAATTTTTTGCCACATGCCTTTCTTTTTGTTTTGCAACTCGCATTGGGTTTATGAGGTCTGTAAGGCCATATTGTCTTCGGGAAAGGGACTGCATCTCTGCGTGATCTGTGATGCTTTTTAAACTACAAAAAAGAAATGAAAAGACAAAAAATCAACAGCAAAAATATATTAGAAAAATGAAATTCTCTTTAGCCACTGTTATAAAAACAGCCAACATATGGAAACTTTGCAGCATTATATCTGAGTCCATGGTGGAGGCACTGCTCTTCTTCAGCTGCACCAGTGGCATCATGCAGCTACTCACACCTTTCTGTATATGGACAAGGTCTAAATTCACTGAGAGACAGATTGTATTTTTAAATCTTACAGACACCAAATGGGATTATAGAAGATATGGCTCACCAGTTTATTGAAAACTCATATGTTTTCATATCTTTGCATGGAGAGCTGATGAGAATTCCGTAACAGGACTGAAGGACAGAATCGCAAGTGTCAATTTCCAGCCTTTTGTAAAACCAACTCTAAATGCAATGAAAAGGTAGCCACCACCTGAACTAACATTGCAATTTTTCCCTCAGAACCAGACGTGTGGCTATGATTTGTGCATTGGACTATACCTTACCCTCCCGTGGTCATCACCCACTGACAGAAGAGGGAAAGCTTCAGAGGAAAGGAAGAAGGATGAACAGGAAAGCTGTGTCAGGAAGAGAAACCAGGTTGTAAATCAGGCAGGGCTGGTGGCAAAATGGGAACAGGGGAGTGCAATGGGACATTGACGAGTGAAAGACATGGGCACAGAAGAAGAGTAAGAGTAGGAACACACACAAGCCATCTGGCACAGACTGGGATTAGAGTGGGAAATGCAAGGTGCTCCCTCGCTCATAAAAGGAGGTTAGCTCAAAGACATAATAAAAGTTGAATTCCTACAGTTCTGTGAAATATTTATAATAAGATTAACCAAATGTTGGAATAATCTTTATAGAACAGTCACTTGAGATCTCTATTACAAGAAAAGAATAGCCATGGCTTGAATGAAAACTTTCCTATTACCTGGTCATTTCTTCCTTCAGCTTTCCCATCAGAGTGAAAGAAAAATTTCTTAGAAAAATTCACTGATGGACCAATACAGAAAAAAATTGCCAGAGAGTTTTACAATAAGGTTTGAACTATGCTATATTTTATATCTAGAATTAATCTTATGGATGGCTGTATTTATACTTAGAAAATAGAAATTGTCTTGTCTATATATATAAATTATATATATATATTTAGAAAATATAAATTGGTGTTGTCTTTTCAGAGTTTGATAGTGTTGGTTGAGGAAGGGATGAAAAGCTTAAAAAATTAAACAAAAAATATTCAACAATCAGAATGAGGTTTGGTAACATGAGAGCTCTTAGAAACTTGGAGGATCTCAGTGTTTTCCTTTCTCAGGGTGGCATTTGAGGGTCTTACAGCAATGCAGTAGCAGGAGAAGGTGGCAGAGGAGAAGGGGAAAGCTGGTCTCAGAAAAGCAGGGAGAAGAAACCATGGCAGTACCTGAGCATCCAGTTTCCAGCTGCCTGTGGCTGTCCTGTAATTATCTGCAATTCCTAACAACAAGGGTTTGCCAGTCCCTGGCTTTCACTGAGTAAAGTCGTGGCTTACTGTCGTGATGTCAAAACAATGTTCTGTTAGAAGCAATGGCTTGTTGGTAAGAGTGAAAAAACAACCCTCTTTTTCCTTTGGCAGACACAGCCCAAATCTGATTCTTTGCCTCAGGCTGCCAGCAGAGGTCATAAAATATTTCTATAACATCCCTTTTGTCGTGTTACAGTCATCTTCGAGGCATGGGAGACTTCTACATGCTCTTTGTACAAAAGTTTATGAAGTTATGTTTAAGCATTTTTTATAATTATTTCCTGCTCAATACAGCTTGTTATGTATTCAAAGGTATTGAAATTGGACCCATCGTTGCTTCTTCTTCTACTGGGCACAACAGAGAGTAGTGCTTGTGCACACACCTATTCACCCACAATGAGAAGTTCATGGGTATGTTATTGAGAATTATTTTCTTCTTGTGAAGCAGTCTCATCCTAGAAACCGAATTTTCTCAGTGTAAAGCAATAAACCATCTCTGTGTTCTCATTGCAGCCAGCTTAACCAATTAGACAGTTAAATTATTTTTAAGTTATTATTTTCATTTAGGTAATATGAAAGTGCATTATACATCTTTTTAAAAGTCTGTGGTATATTAAATTGAACCAAACACTGAATTTTGTCCACAGCTGCAAAACCAAGCAACTATGAAATGCTTTTATTTTTTATTAACAGGAAATACTGAATTACCTAGCATAAAATACTGATGGTGGTAAGATGCCTGTTGTTACAGGTGAACAGTTTCACTTTAATATATATGTGGCATTTTAATACCCTATTTTGTAAAATTCTATATCTGTTCTGTAAAATTTAGAAGTCATGTGAAATTCAATGTAGAATGATAGTGCTGTTGAATGTAATTTCTCTTAAAGAAGCAAGTCGCTCAGAGAAATGGAACCCAAACTCTGTGTCTGCAATCAAATTACCCAGACTAAATGAAAAGCTCTTTGCTCCTGTAATACTCTGAAATATTTTTAATACATTGGAAGATTTTTCTTTATCCTTCTCCTTTATCTTAATAGATTTTGTGACAAATTAGATTAAATTAGGAAGAAATAAATGAAAGGCCTTTGATTTGAATGCAGAGATAAACCTTATCTACCATCACGGATTGCCTCCAGCAGGTCTGCTTGACATAGTAGAAGCTGGGAAGAGCAGTTAGTGTCTGCTGCCTTAGTCTGGGTCTTAGGAATTCTGACTTTAGAAGACATAGCAGCAGTGCTGTCAGGACTGTAAATTGATGTGCTAATCCCTTAGGCAGGAAAGAGAATTTTGCTGTTTAGGTTAGAAGAATACGGCATACATTGAGTTGAACAAGACAGACAAGAAATGAAAAAAAAAAAAAGACAATGCAGATCAGTGTAGCCATTTTCTGAACAAATGAGGCCATCATGTGGCAAGTTAAAGACATGGCCATAGGAAGAAAAATGATACACAGAATAGAGTAATAAAGAAGAAAATACACACCTTTCATCATGAACTCAAAGGAAACTGGTGTTAAAGATCAAACACAGGTATTACTTTGGGCTTTCAATTTTTCACAAGTACTTATAGAGAAATTTTGAAAGATATTTTTAAATTTTAGAAATTATTTTTCAATTAAATATCATTAGATGGAAATCACATATATTTTTTCTACAGCTAAAATCTCATAAAAGCTAATAGTGGGAAAACCTGAGCTAGGAGGAATAATTTTATCTTCAGAGGAAAGATTTCAAAAGTCTACATATAAGCACCAAGTGAGCAACCAAGCTTCTGATTGTTTATCAAGTGCCTCAGGAAATTGCAAGAAATGAAATTATAAACATCTGCAAAACTAGATTGCTGTATGCTTCATTGAATGTACCATTAACAAGCAGAACAGGGAAATATTAGCATCCTGAACTGTAATTCACAACTCTAATATGCATAAGGAGCAGTGTCTAAGCTGGTTTTGATTCAGCAGATATGTAAATAACTCTGATCTTTAATAACTCTTGATCTTACAGTGAAGAGTAGACAGATACATGTAGATAAATCTTCTGCAGAGCTACCCAAAAGAAAATCCTGGGAAAACTTAATTGAGATTAGGAATTCATTTTATGGATGGAGAAATGTGTCATAATTCCATAGTGCCTTTTCTTACCCATCCCTTGGAAACTGTGCAAAAATTCTGTGGTTTTTTGTTTGTTGAACAACATGGAAATTATGTATTGCTTTACAACACTATTAAATATATGCATATCAAAGAATGACTGAAGAGTTTCTACAACAAGCAAGCACATCAACTAATCCAAAATGAAAGCTGTACAAAATGTCATATATGTAGAAGGGAAGGTAAGAAGAAGTTAATCTTGGGGAAAGATGAGACTGCCTAGGAAGAAAAAAGTGCGGTGCCAGTGTTAACCAAACAGATTTTCATAGCCCCAGCAGTAAAGAGAGTAGATAAAGCTGGGCACTGTGCACCTATACCACTTACAAGGGCATGTAGTGGCAGGACAAGGGGAAATGGCTTCAAGCTGAAAGAGAGCAGGCTTAGATCAGGTACTAGGAACAAATTCCTTACTCTGCATATGGTGAGGCACCAGAGCAGGTTGCCCAAAAAAGTTGTGGGAAGTCCCATCCCTGGAAGTGTTCAAGGCCAGGTTGGATGGGACTCTGAACAACCTGGTCTAGTGGGTAGTGTCCCTGCCCACTGCAGAGGGGTTGGAACTAGCTGTTCTTTAAGGTCCCCTCCAACCCAAGTCATTCTACGATTCTATAGTAGCTTCATTCTTTCAAAGTTCTGCTCTGGCTTTTTTATATATTGCTGTAATGAAAGCTGTCCTAATTATGGACATTTGAAAGGTAAGTGGGAACCCACAGTTCCTATGTCATACAGATTTGCATTCCTTCTCCCTCAACATTGCTTTGTTGTAACATCTTGTGCATAATGAACTGACATTTTTTCTTGGATTAATCAGGTTATTTATTTGCCCCTTTTCATCTGTGATTTGAGAACCAAATCAGAACTAATACAGAAATAAAAGTATTCCTGTTTGTTAGATGATGTAAGGACCACACTATTTTATCTTAGAACAATTATTTGCTGTATCTTAACATATTTGTCTCCTTTACTAAGCAAATGAATGATACCATTTCTACTCAGAGATTATATATGTTGACACAATATTTACATTTAAGTTATCTAAAACATCAATGACTTTAAATGTCGGGACATTTTAAAACAGCCCCATACAATTTCTGTTTTTCCATAAAAATTTTCTCTGGCTTGGCGAATGAAAGGCTGCAGCCAGTTTTTATGGATCTACTTTTATGAAACATTATGTAATGCAGGATCTAAGATGCTTATTTTAGTAGAGTACTCATTCAAGGTGTGATTCATTTACTCTACACCAAGGCATTAACAATGTAGGTATTTATGATAATCATGCTCACACCCTCCTATGTAGAGATACAGTACAAGGTTGTTGCTAATCAGACCTGCTAGTGACAGCAACTCTGGAAAAGGATGAACTGTGCCCTAGTCTTCATTGGCCAGACCTTTGTTAACCCTGTAGAAGACAGACTTGCTTAGAGAAATGACTTATGTTTGAATGCTTACTGTGAGCTACATGCAGTGCTGTCCTAGATCTCTACAGCAACAGTGTTATGATACTGATCTCCCTCTCTAATGGAGTACACCCAGAATGAAATGTATACGGGAATAAGCACACAAAGACAAAATGAAATGTGCTCACCTTTCAATAACAGGGACTGCTAAAGATAGTTGTTCTTGTGTGTTCTGCTATTTTCCTTCCTGTTCTCTACTTTCGATAGCCCTGCAGTCCATGAAATCCACAGCAAAGAATTTGAAGTTTCTGCTGGTCCTGTTTCTTACTTTCTGCTTTCAATTTAGTGGATTAAAATAACTAGAATAATGATACCATCCTCTCTTGGAAATTTTCCTGGGGTGACTGTATGATACTGTATTCCCTATTGTCTGCCCTATGCCAGACATGAATCCTGTGCCTTCCTGTGTCTTTAAGCTGTTCCTCAGGAGAGGGGGGAGAGAAGCCAGGCGAATTTTTCAGAGGGTTTGTATCTCAAGGGCATATACACCCCCCTGTGTTCTCTAACTGCTGTGGCAGAGCAGAGAAAAGAACTCTTGCTTTTCCCAGCTCTCAGTTCCTTTTCTCAGGAGAGAGACAGAGAGTTAAACTCCTTTGCTTTTTAGCTAGTCTGCTAGCTGAGGCAAGAAAGATTTTCCCTGGGACTTTGGTTTCTTCTTCTTCTCTTCTGGACTGTTCAGCAACACCAGAACATCACCAGGAGGCCCTACACCACAGCCCGGAGTGGCCCACACCAAACCCCAGCTCTGGAGAGAGAGCAGAGCCACACCTACAAAGGACTTTGAATTTTACCAGGTTCTCTCCACAGCGAGAGGATTTATTATTTAGCATTATTCTTTTTTTTCCATGCCTGCGTGCACTCTGCTTGTTAAATAAATAACTTTTTTTTCACTTTCCTCTGACAAAATTCTTCCCAAACCTGTGGAGGAGGGGCGGCTGAAACCTGCCTTCTTTGGAGGAGACGTTCCTTCCAGAGTGTTTCCCTTAATTTATCTCAAACCAGGACAGAAATACAGAATGAATTTATGATAAGACTACATTGTTCTAGACATTTTGTCTAGAAGACTGAGTACTTGACAATAACAGTTATTTAGACTGTCCATAGATACATGTACAATGTAGCTTTTTCTGAACAAGAATTGCTAATTGAATGTTTTTGTCCTGTGTTCACAAGCAGTGTATCAAGTTTCTTCTTTCCTCCCAGTTGTCTTCATTCCTTTCAATGACAAAATCTATGAGTTAGACTGGATTTTGAGGGAGAGGAGGAGGAGGAGTTACAAAGGTACAAATACACTCTACACCTTGAGAAAGAGATTAACTCATGTCTGTTTGTGCTGTGAATGATTACAAGGATTACTCATTAACAAATGTTTAAAGGAGATCTTTAGTGTCACAATTAATGCTGCCAGGCAGCTTGTTTTTACAGACAAATATAGCAACAAGAAAGAGACAACAGATTCAAAGAATTTACTCTTAAGAAAGTGTAGAGGGACAGGCTCCAAATGTGGCAGCTGTCTGTCACTCTGACACCGCCTCCGACCCCGCCTCTGGGGAGGAAGACTCCTCCTGGGAGGAGGGTTCTGTGGGCAGCACAGAAGTCTAGTGCCAGCCCCTTCGTCTGGAAGGTTCTCCAAAAGGTGTCGTGTGGTTGGCTAACCCATGATTGATGTGTCCTGTAGACCCCCCCCTGTTTTTCGATTTGTTCTCTGTTCTTGTCTCCCCCCTTTGTCTGATGTTCTGTTGGTTTGCTATCCGGCGCCCCTCCCATGCTTGCCCCCCTTATGAGGCTGTGCACCCCGTTACCCCCTCGGGATCTCCCCTGGACTTCTCCTCGGAGCCTGACCCTTACCCTACAATAAAGGAGTTCACGGGGACACCCCCTCTCGCAGCCCTTTGCCTCCTCGCCTTATTTGCGCCTTGCCTCTCCTCGTGAGGAGCCGCCCCTGTCTGCGGGAACCAGCCCCGCCTAACCCACGGCACCGAAGCCTGTTGAGGCGCCCAGGGTTCTCGGGCCGGCGTCCTACGCTGAGGGCAGCTGGGACAGCCAGGCAACAAGAAAGGAGAACTGGTTCCACTAAAGCTTGATTGATGGGGAGTCGGAGTTAGGGAGGAAGACCGTGTAACTTCTACCAACCTATGGGATAGTTCAGGAAGAACGTTGAAAGAATGTCTGAAGAAGAGACTAGTGGAGGTCCAGAACTGATGTATAGTCTTCCTTTGGTACATGGCCTATGGTATTGGTGAGAAATACTCCTTCCCAAACTCTTGAGGCAAGGGAGAATGATGGAGTTTACCCATGCTCTCACTCATGTCAGAAATTATAGAAGGGTTGAGTAGTGAGGTACTTGTTGCATAAGGAACAGCAAATTATCCTTGCAGAAGTAAATGTGCTGGAGAAAGCTGGGCAATAGGACACTGTGGTATTTAACGCCTAGATAAGAATCTGCAGTAAGAATTACTTTCTAGACCTAAATCCTCTGTTTCCTCTGAGAACTCTATTTTGATTAGTTGTTTCAGCAGGAGGGCTATCAGACTGTTGAATTTAAGTCCTTGCTTTCTGTTTCCTCACAGTCAGTGGCATTTGCTTGCAAAGTTGTTAGGATTGCCAAGGTGGTGTCAATGCTGACACCTCTCTAAAGACTTGTTCCAAAGATAATGGGTCTAGAGGCACAGGAAATGTGGGGGAAAACATTAAACTACCTCCCCTCAAAACAGTGAGTTATGCTTGAAAATGCTGAGGCTCTCAAAAGAACAAGACAGAGGAAGAAAGGCCTATTACTTCAGAATACCAATACATACATACCCTCCTGTGTTTAGGGTGCTTATGGGCAAAGACAAGAGCTGACTACTCTAACAAAGAGGACTTAGAGTTCAGACAAGTGTCTTGTGACATCAAGGGGAACCAGAATGGTCAGAGCCTAACTGGAAAGGCACAGCTAAAGAGTAAGACCTCTTACGCCCCTTGGAAAAATGTGGTAGAATAATGGTTCTTAAAGCAGAATTGTCCTAGTTCAGTCAATCCTTCCTTTGGGTAAAGCATTGCAATTTAAAGCTGTATGAATAGAATAGGATGAAGAACACATTTTTGGAGGTGTCTTTGTCTGTCCTTTTGGCTTTGTGACTATAAATTACATGATGAGGTATTGAATGGTAGCACAACTGTAGTCCTATGGCTGTTGTGGTCTTCTGAAAAAAATTCTGAACAGGATGTAATTGTGAGCAGCAGCAAAGCTCTTCAAGCATTTATAGTGGATTTGAAATTATTATGCAAATTTTTGCATAAGTCTCAGCAAATATTTCTTTTAAAATGTAGAAGAAAAGAATGGGGAAAAATAGATTGTGTTGGAAGGTTTCTACATTTGACATGAATTTCTGAAATGTATTTTAAACTATATGACCAAAATTTAAAAAATTGGTTTTCAGATGTTTGTGGTAAAATATTTATAGTGCTATCTTTATTTTCTTGAAGAGCTAAATTGGTCTAGTAAATCAAGCATCTTTGAAATGAGTTGGGGAAATAATCCAATCATTACTAATCCAATAAATAGAAACTGTATCATCAACAATTAAAAATTCTGGTTTAAAAATTAAGTACTAACATCCAGAATTAAAAAAAAAATCAGTTGAAGTATGTTCTTACTTAAATCTTCAGACTATAATGTTGAAGAGTTTAATTCTTTTTGAATTAAAAGAATTGAAGAATGTTTAATTCTTCCAGTTGCAAGTGTAACTTATTTATATTATTATGCAGAGTAATATCCTTATTGGTGGACAAGAACCTTATTGCATCAAGCAACGCATAAATAGGAAACAAAAAAATTTGCCAGTCAAATTGGTTTTCCATCTAAGACAGAAACAAAAGAAAATAGGTATGTGATTCAAGAAGAATACAACGAGACTGCGTCAATCAACGTTCTGCAGAGTGCTATTACTACGTGTTTGAGCCTAATTGATGAGCCTATCTGCCAACACTGGCTCTGTGTGTGTAAATATCTAGGTGTAGGTAAGACAGACCATATGTATAAATCTCAGGGAATCAGAAATTGCTATGACGAGAATGTGGACAATGGATTAATCAAGACAGTTTTAAACTTAAAATCAAAACTTTACTGCATAAATATTTACTAACAAAATACATTTCTAATATTTAGTTATTAATAACTATAATCAATATTACTCCATAGTCAAAGCAGTTAGCCTTTAACAGCCACCATATATTAGCAAATAATATACAATATTCCAGAGCCATGCCAAGAATTCAGCACCAATGGTTACAGTCCTTGAGAGTCTCAGTCATGGCAGTGATCGGGTTCAAGAGCTCTTCAACCAAGGATGCTAACACTGAAAAGGATGCCTTCCTTCCCCGTCCTCCAAGTCCAAATCCAAGATTTTCACCTTGTATAAAATATTGCAGTCTTTAGAGAGTTCTTAGTCCTTGACTTCTGACCCCTAGGATGTCGAGAGAGTTGCAGATAGTACTTTCCCAAGCTGCAGCAGTTGCCTTGTCTTGCCCATCAGTTGTGGTCTTGTTTTTTTTTCTTATCTGCTGTTTCATTTCTGTTTCATTTCAAGCAGTCTTTTTCCATCTCTTAAGGCTGCAACTCTTCAATGATCAGTAACCATCAGTAAGGTACGTACAGTTCTGGGAGCTTTGTTTTCTGTCTGTGCCCATATTTTCAAGGCCTTTGCTGACATCCCAGGCTAAAACTCCACATCATAATAGGAGACATCTGGCACCAAGCTTCAGCTGACTGCAGGTTCTCATAACAATTGGTAACAAGCCTAATAGGCCAGGACTGACGGTGTCTTACACAGGCACAGTGAGGATAAGGCTTGAGGTTTATTTCTGACAAGAACAAAACTATTTTTACTGAGCATGAAAGTATTTCCAAATTGCTTACCAGATACACTGGATTAGTCTGACTTTTTATAAAGAGTTCAAAGCAAGCTAATATTAATTACATTTGGCTTAGCATGCTTCTACTTTCATGAGTGCAATGGGCATCTGCTTTGGCCACACAGAAAAGAGGTTTGAATAATGAAAACTAGTAGTGAGAAACTGGTACACATTTACTTAGTATTTCTTGTGTTTATATGACTTATGGAAGAAAGGAAGAAAACCAAAAGTATCAAGACTGACTGTTGATACTGAAATAATTACAATGATAAAAGTAGCCACTGTGACAGTTCAGAGGTAAGTACTGCCTTAAATTGAGATGTTGCATTACACACTTTGAACATTGACCAGGGAATAGTAGATGCCTTTTTCAGCCAGCAGCTGCTGGTGGGTGCCCTGCTCTACAACCTTGCCATTCTGGACCACTGCAATCTTGTCAGCATTTTGGATGGTGGAGAGGCGGTGAGCTATCACGATGCACGTACGACCTTCTCGAGCTTTATCCAGAGCTTCCTGCACAATCTGCACAATGAACAAACCAAAAGGTGAACTATTCTGGCAGCTGTTGTGAGATATACCTCAATCACCATCTGTAAACTGTAATGACAGTGAGGGAAAGGGAGTATCTGTTTCTCAAGCTTCTTGATTTAGAATTAGCCTGTCTTGGCAAAGAGTTCAAACTGTTAGAGTGGATGATGCTGTGATAGTCCAGGTTCATTACCGAGATGCATGGCAGGAAAACAAGAGAAAATGGTTTTAAATTGTAACAGGAGATGTTCTGACTGGATATTAAAAAAGGATTCACTGCAAGGATAATTAAGCATTGAAACAGGGACAAAAACATCTCTACTTAATCCCCTCGAGATTTTCAAGTACCCTACCAGACATAGCATAAAGCAATCTAAATTTGAGTTCAGTATTAGCCTTTGTGTGAAGAGGAGGTTTAAATGGGGACCTCCACAGCTTCCATTCATGACTGATTAATTATATATGGAAGTCAATATTCTTGGGTCAACTGCTATCGTACTAGTTCCCATGATTTCACAGGGAGTCTCATGAATCACATTTTTCTTAAAGCTAGCACTGTCAGAAAAATACTAAAAAGAATCTGTTTTCTTGTATTTATTCCTTAAATTTATTAATGCAGAATAAAATAAGAGATTAAATTTCAATACCTAACCGGCACATAATCAAGAAAATTATAAATCATGGGGTTATTTAATGACACTTTCCCCCTAAACCTCATTTTTTCATGCCTACAATTGATCAAAATTTAGTAGAAAGATTTTAACTTTCCAGATTATAATATATGATATTTGCCTCATTAATAGCAAGTCTTTTTGTAGAGTCCCTGTTAATTTTCTGCAGATAGATTGTACTTCTGTTGTACCAAGATTACAGCTTTGGGCTTAAAAAATAAATAAATATTTTTGCAATTTTCACTTGAACTTTCCGTTTTAGCCATTAACATGTAGCAAGGACCAGAGAGCAATGGGAGAAGAAAGAAAACTTATGAAAGCCAGATTTCACAGTTTCACAGAAAAAAACGTTCTCTGGCAGCATCCTCAATCTTTTTGGCTTCTGCAGTTTGTGTGTCCTGATTCACTTTCGATAGCACTTTCTCAATTGAAGCCTGAAGACTTCTAGGCTAAGGAATGCATTCTTCATAGCAACTTCAATCTGCCTACTGCCATACAGATGTAAAAAATACTTTTTTTTTTTTCCCAAGCAGGGGTAAGACATTTATATTTGTCTATTATTAGCCTAAATATGTACTATGCGTAAGATCCCATATTTCCAGCTTTTGACTTTAAGCTGTGGGAGTAAAAACAGTAATCATAGTACCAAAAACCAAAAAAAAATTTAGATTCCAGATTCCTGGCTGAGGTTTAAGTTACCTTTTCACTTTCTGTGTCTAAGGCAGAAGTAGCTTCATCCAGTAGCAGAATTTGGGGCTTACGTACAAGAGCTCGGGCAATAGCAATTCGTTGTTTCTGGCCACCAGAAAGCTGGGTTCCCTTGTCTCCTACACGGGTGTTGTATTTCTGGAAACAAAATATTAAGTTCAGGCTATGAACAAAAATCAGTTCTGATGTATATTGAAGCATATAAACTGACACCAGCCACCCATAATCTGCATATTCCATGCCAGTAGCTGTATGAAAACAGCTAGCCAGAATTTCTATCTGCCACAGATCTGTAGACCTTTTACTAGTAGACTTCTTTATAACATCAAGTGTTTAATACATTCAAAGCAAAGACCCCCTTTAAGGTTGGAATAGGTTATTCTCAATCAGAGACACAACACCAAGGGTCAGTGAAAGTCTGTGACAATACTGGGGTTCAAACTCTGACAAATCATGTGAAGTGAGATAAGAATTTAGGGGAAATGTGATAAAATTTTTATCCTTTCTGAATACTTGTAATTACATCTTCCTGGTCACTGCATGGGACAAGATTTTGTGATGGCAGACCCTTCATCTGACCCAAGATGCTCAGTCTTACATTATTATATGTTTGTCATATATATATACAGGTGAAAAAAAATCTTAATAATTTTCAGACCATAGGAATACTAGAAATGTAAATTCTGACTAGGTATAACTAGAAGAAAAGTGTAAACTCATCAGTCTAGCAGAACCTTTTACATATGCTTGAGACAGACAGGAGCTTAAAAAGAAATGTTCTACTTTAAAAACCCCACCCCTTACTACCAGCTCTCAGTTATAATTGTGTTTTCTTCCCTGAGATCTTAAATGTTCCACTCTCCACCTGACAATGGAATCTCCCAGAGTGAAAATAAGTATGGTAAACACAATTAAGTAAGGAAAATATTTAAACAATAGTTTCAGGTCTATTTTCATCTCAGAGAATTATTGTACCCCAGGTAATTATAAGCAGACACAATTTTCCCTAGCACTTTAGGTCACGTCCAGTTCTGAGAAGGACTGAAAGGGAATAACTTACATCTGGCAGTGAGTCAATGAAGGAATGAATATTGGCTTCTTTTGCTGCACTAACAATTTCCTCAAAGGGCACCTGCCGACTGTTGTCTCCATAGGCGATATTTTCAGCAATAGTGAAGTCAAACAGGATTGGTTCTTGTGAGACAATACCAATCTGAGCTCTCAGCCACTGGATATTCAGTGCCTTTGCATTTTTGCCATCAAAAAGCTGAGAAAGCAAACATTTTAAATTTTAGTCATATGGCTATATATATGAATTTGAGACTTACTGTAAATTCATACACAGAAGCTATGCAATTGCAGCTCCTTCCTTAGCTCTTTCTTACCAATTACAAGCCCACATAATCTCTTCCCCTCCTTCTCATATATGTTCCAAAATTTTCTAATTCATAAAAGTGAGAACAGTCCCTTATGCTGCCTCAGTCCTTTTCTTTACTTCAATATTTAATTAGGATTTTGAAGACAGTGGAAGATAGGATATGCTGAGGCAACTTCAAAGAACTTTGGGCAAAGTTCTTTCAGTTGTTTCTTCAGCAGGAAAATTTTCCTCCATTTTGCACAGAAGAAATTTACTTCTGTGTTCCTTAAGGTGTCATTTGCAGCCAGTTTTCTTTATTGGCAACTCTCTCATACTTCTGCTAAATTTGCCTGCTGAATTGCTCTCTTTTGATAAATGAAAACAGAATTTTTAATTATTTCTTTTAAGTATCATTTTAGTAATTACGTAAGTCACCTTAACTTGGAAGCAAATACACCAGGACATTGAAAGGGCTGTTACATCTCCACTGGAGTGACCCAGTGCAGTGCACAGGCTCTGTGTTGGGTGACATGATCAGCTGTCTAGTTGAAGAATTGCCCCCTTCATAGCATGGCTATTGGAGGAGATTAATCGAACTCCACAGTTTGTGCTAGAACAGTCAATTTTCAGCCAGTATAACTTTTTCTTCAAAGGAAAAGGTGTTATAATGAACCTAAAGTGGATTCAAAATCCACTAAAATAAGGGAACTTTTGTGAGCAGCTGTTCTGACAATTACTGCTTTAAGCTAAACCCCTTTCACTCAGTTCACAGAGCAACTCAGCTTGAGAATTAGTCCAACACTTTTGTGGTTTCTATGCCACAGGTCTGTGCCTCACCCTGCAGTAAAATGTTGTTGGTTATTTATGGACACAAGGTCAAAAACATTGGTAAGGAAGTTCCACTTTGTTAAACACATTTTTGTGGCACCTATGCTGCTTCTTTCCACACACCGTTTTGCTACACTGGACCTTTTGGGGCACTTTTAACCTCAAAAAAATCTTTTCCATTTCATCTAGGCCTTATTTAAGTGTTGCTTTATCTTTTGTGAGTATCTCTGCAGAGACAAGTACTAAAATCCTCCTTTTTCTCACCTCATTCAGGCCAAAATGTGGGTTATTTTCCAGACAAAACCTCTGAGCACAGTTACATCAAAAAGCAAAAGCAGTTAACAGTACCATTATGTGAAAAAAGTTGTAAAGTTGCTAAATAAGTAGTATAGGAAAACCTACATATATTTTAAACCAAAATTACTGAAAGTATTTACAATCTATCACTTGATAAGCAGGCATATTCATAAAGATGTTTCTAACAAGTAAAAATTACAAAAAAAATTACTTCAGTCAATGTTCACTGGTTTTTTTTGACAGAACATAGATGGCAAATTCTATTACTAGATTATATAGAAGTCGATACATATGTTTATCAGCTTTTAAACTGTCCTTATTATAAAAACCTCAGGAAATTGGCCCTGCATTTAAAGCCATCATTAGACTGTGGATCAGGCATATTTTTATGACACAGATCTTCGTTAATTCATTGTAATGTGGGAAACCAGGACTTACATACATCTCATTTAATTAAGGGACCCAATGAGTCACTGCTGATCTTTAACATTAAAAATACTTATAAAACTAGAAATATCTATTGTAGTTGTCATATCACATCAAACCAATTAAGAACACCCTCACTTAACCTGTACACGTGTTCTTGCAAAAATACTTACCATTTCTCCATCAAGTGGGTCATAAAATCTCTCAAGCAGCTGAACAACAGTGCTCTTTCCACAGCCACTGCTACCAACAAGAGCCAGAGTTTGTCCCTTTTCTACTTTTAGATTCAAACCTTGAAGGATTTTGACCTCTGGTCGGTTTGGGTAGTTAAATGCCACATCTCTGATTGTTATGTTTCCTTCAAATGTTTCCTATAATTAAACAGTATTACTGTTACATCTTTAGGACAATTTCACAGATTATTAAAATAGAATTGCAGAAGTATCACCACCCCCCAGAAATCAAGAAAGATTTTCAAAACAAATACCCTTTTGGCTCTATGTGCAAAAGCTGGACTCACAGTAGAGAACTTGGTCCATGTTGTGTTCAGTTAGTGTCAAGAATGCATTGTGATAAGGATGCAATCAGAAGGAGAGGAGGAATCAGTTTGAAGAAAGTGAGGAGGGTGCTGTCCATATTACCAATAAATAATATCACCCATCACACATGGCTTACTTACAGGCTTGTCTCCTTCCTCACTGTAACTATCTATTGAGGGCACTCTTTCAAACAGCAGAAACAAGTGGGCTGCTGATATCTTGGCTTTGGCATAGTCTGGAGCAAAAGAACTGGTTTGTCCTAATGCCATTGCACCAAATACAACAGCTGAAAATACTCTATAAAAGAAATCAGGAAAAAAATCAGCAGACAATGAAGAAAAAGACAGTGGAAATGTGGCTGCAGTCAACTTTTTCTTTTACTCAGAAAAAGAGGGCTAAATTTAGAAAGAATAAAGTAGTATTTAGTAAAGTAGCAACTATTATTGCTTTAATTATTAATTTAGCTCCAGAAATTTCTTTTTACCCTCTTTTAATGACATGAAATAAACATGCCTGCATTCCAAATTCAGTGTTTTCATACCTTATTAGCCGTAATTTCTTTAGTTATTAATTCTGGTTAGTATATTAACTCTCAGCTGGGGTATGAGGAAAGGGGTCAATGGATGGCAAAATTGTTACTCTAATCCTGTTCTGCCATCACTGTGGTTTCCTCTCTATGTTTCAATGACCTTTGGGAATCAGTGATCAATTTTTAAGGCACCAATGAAGATAAGAAATCAAGCCTGTAACAAGGTGACAATAAAGATTTAATTTTATACCACATCTCTTCTGGAAAAAAATTGCAGGGTTTACAATACCAATAAAGGTTGAAAACTATGCTGTTATTGGTTCATGGTGATTTTTATGGAATTTTATGTAATTTTACAGGCTACATTAGAATAGTTTAAGAACCTGTTGTTTTCAGCTCTTACTCACTGCCACACACCATAGAAACAAAATCATCACCAAGAAATGGTATTTGATATATGACACCTCTTAGCCTGTTTTAAGGCGAAGTAAAATAGATTCATTTTTATTAATTTTGTCTTTTCTCTTCAGAGCTACATAAAGTGATCTGTTTTATTCTGCGTTTGAACAGCCTAAAAGGGCTCACAGTTTTTGCTCAAACTCTCTCTTTCAATTTTAACTGGAAATTTACTCAGCTGGCTGGAGATGTTCACCTAGCAGATGGGATGCAGATACTTTCCAATATCTTCTGGTCAAAATCAGCTGTGTTAACTATCTTTAATGAGGTTGACAACAAAAAATCGGCATGTTTGACCTTCTTGGGTATTCAGGTCACTGATAATCCACACTGGTAGGATCTCAGTCTTTCATACTCGTTTCCATAGCCCTGTATTGAGCTATTACCTCTTAAATTATAAATTAATTTTCTGGACAGACAGAAAAAAGATTGCAAAAGAGATACTTACAAAAATACACTTTTGTACTCCATGTGTCCATTTACCACTAGATAGGCACCAAACCGGAAACAGCCGGCGTAGGTAAAGAACATCATTGCTTGTGAAAGAGCAAAACAAAAGCCAAATATATGTGCCTTCTTCACAGAATTTCTGTATAGAAAGAATGCATGCTTTCATCAAAGGGTGCAATCATACTGACGTCCTAGTATGCAAACAACAACTGACTTCAATTGGTACTGTTGGGAATGGAAAGCTTACATACACTGAAACATTAAATTAAAACACATCTTCTCTCTCATAGGGCAATAAGTTCCTATTTATTCTAGAACAAGAGAAAGATTAAAGTCTTGGAGCAACCCCATCAATGTCAACCCTGAGAATGGTTAGGAGCAAATTCAGCAAATTGTGAGATATGAATGCAAAACCCAGCAGCCTGAAAAAAAAGTAATTAATATCTTTTATGTCCTGCATTGTGCTCTAACCACCCAATTATTCCAGTAGATGTATTAGTGGCACCCCTGCTTCTTTCCCATTATATCTGTGTACATATACTTTCATTTCCTTTACTTCTGTCATGGGTGTTTGAAAATGAAACATTCCATTCTGGAACAAAGAACACTTTAATTGGCAGAATCTTTTTAGTTGTTTACTTTAAGACTTTTAAATTTGGATTTAGTCTAGACAGATTTATATTACTTTATTTTCAGCCCCAAACCAGTAACTATTCAAATGCTTTCAATCTTACTAACAATTTAAAAAAAGGCTTAATGTAATATTCAATTTACATGAAAAAGGTTTTAATTAAATATCCAAAACAATTCAGGTGGAAATTTAGATTAGACCATTTTGAAAGCTCACTTAAAACCAACATTTTTCCAAACCAAATGACATTGTAATATAAGATACCAATTATAACAGAAAATTAATTAAATAAAATTTTTAAAAATGTTGACTGGTGGTGATTGCATTTGTCAATAAAAATATGCAAAATATTCACATTAATTCTGAGATAATTAAATTATACATTAAATCATACACACTACCAAAAAAATCTATTTTTATTGAAGTAAATGTTAGTAATTTATTACAGATATATTTTTAGCTTAGTTATTTTTATTATACCTGTATGGTAAAATCAAATGTTCTCCATACATCGACTCGAATTTTCTTTCTCGGGTCAAGCTAACAACAGTTCTAATATTTTCTATTGCTTCGGTGGCAATCTGCAATAGTAAAACAAATGTTTTAATCAAAAGCTAAGATTATGTTGGAATTACTTATTCTAAATAAATAAAAAAAATTCTGTTGGAATACAATTTTAGATTTTTATACTGGTTATTAAAATCATAGACTTGATATAAAAATAAGCATTTTATATTTTTCTTTTTATGACAATTTTCTTCTCAGAATTTTCTGATAAGACCTCTTTAATGTTTGACAAATACCTGGGGAAAAACCATTTGACAGCAATGACAGTTATGGAGAAGATACTCAACAAGAAAAATGGCATATTAGCATTCAACTTCCAGTCCACTGAGTGTGGGCTAAAATCAAAATGTCCAGGTTCCTTAGGTGCCTTAGAGCCTATCTGAGATCTCAGCAGTAAATATTTGCCCTGATACCTTCTTTAACCTTGCAGATTCTTTAGACTTGAGTCATTTGTATACACAAATGGGCCAGGGGAGATTCAGATCAGATATTAAAAAAAAAGATTCACTGTTAGGATAATCAGGCATTCAAATAGATTGCCCAGCGAGATGGTGGAGTCTGCAAGCATTCAAGAGATGTATGTGGCACTTGGGCATATGGTTTAGGGGTGATTATGGTGGTGTTGTCTTGATGGTTGGACTTGATGATCTTGAAGGTCTCTTCCAACCTTGATGCTTCTGTGAAAAGACTCTCAAAGCTTTAATGCATTTTGTTAAAATATAAATTTCATGTAATTTTAATTTAATAAAGACCATAACATAAGGTTTTTTAGTAACCTAAGTTCAGCAACTCTTTGCAGAAAGCAAATTTTCCAGGTGGAACACTTTTTTACTGAAATATTTAAAAATATTTTTTTAATTTTTTTTTTTTAATGAAAATTGAATAAAATGCCTGTAGCCCAATGCTTTCTTAGGTGGCCTTGAGATGGGAAACTCACATTACCACAAAAAGAAATATTTTTTTTAAGTTTTTAAAAAAAATCATAGATGTTTGGAACACCTGTGGTAATTCTTCACAATACGCCGCACTAAGAAAGTCTTTAGTGTCTATTCCAAGAATTGTCAATTATTTTCTGTCACATTTTACAAAACACAACATGAAATAAATGCTCATCCCTTAGAGAGAAGAAGAAGAAATACACCCAGTTGAAAGGAAAGGAAGGGAATTGCATGTCCTTAGATAAATGATTTTCTTTTCAGCAACTTTTAAAAACAGTACAGCATAGGAAGAGATTTTAGAAAAGTTTTACCTTGAAGAAAGCAATATCTAGAAAGTGATGAAATAGTTGTTCCCAAAAGAATTTTTGGAATGAAGTGACATTGAATGCCTTCGTTTAATTTGTTAAATAAGAGTCTAGCCTTCTTGCTTTTCAGTTCTCATCTCTCTCTTCCACTCCAGAAACAAAGGAATGGCAAACAGAAACCAGTGGATATATATACATATTATCACCACAAACATTAATAAGATGAAGGAGTGGAGAGGAAAAAAAAAAGAGCTGTGTAATAAACATAAGAGAGATGACATGCCAAAGAGGGATGACAGAAAAAAAAAATGAGAGAAAGTCAAAATGAAGATGGTTGCAAAATAAGGAAAATGAAGATGAATAGAGAAGGAATGAGAATATAATTTCCCTGAATAGTGTTTAACACATTCTGAGATTTATCAACTACAAAAATATTAATAGGTTAATAACATAAGTCTTTGTTATTGAATGGGTGTGATGCTCTGTAGGTCTACTAGTGTAACTGGCTGTCTTTGGAACTTACATATCATGAAATGTTCTGTACTTGGAAGTAATACATCCATTAACAATACTTTGGTAAATATGACCGTATACATTATACAGAAATAGATTAATTTCTCTAGACCCACCTTTCCTGCAGCTTCCAGCTCTCGTTTATCTTTCTTAGCATGCCCAGCCAACATTTTCATTTCAATCATTCCTGCCACTGCAATGATGGGCACCACAGCTAAAAGCAGCAGGGTCAGCTGCCAGCCATAAACTAATGATATAATAATTCCAGTCCCCAGGTTGGCTACGTTTTGGGCAATTAATGCCAGTCTGACACCAGTTGCCTGGAAAAAGAAAAAAGGCATCTATTACTAACATAACTGCATTTTAAATAAGCAAAGCATTTTCACCCACGAAATTCCTGATTCTCGAAACACTGCTTAGAAAGTCTTAACTCAGTTTTACTATTTTTCAAAATAAGATTTTCTTAAACGCTTTTGTAAAAAATTATCTAGATAATATTTATTTCTTCTTTCCCCATATTCTCATTACTTAAATTTACTCTGCAATTTCTAAATTCTGCTCTTGAAACTGAACAAACTTTACCCTCATCACATACTCACATTTACATCTAAACATTAAAAATCTGTCATATTTTGTAGGTCATAGACCTAGCTTTACAAGTCATCACATGGAGCCCAATGAAGATGAAAATTAAACATTTAACTTTTCCTATGGAAATAAAGCCAAAGATACTTCAGAACTCTTCAGTTCAGGAAAAAACCATCACATAACTTCATGTAGCAGTAAAAAATTACTTAAGCATACACAAATAATTACATTCAGTGTACTTTAGCTTGACGCTACAGACCCCTGAAAGTGCACAATTTACTTTTAAAGAATCTCCAAAAAGTAACAGAGAAAAGGATGTCTATTACTCACAGTTCTTTTTTTTTTAAATAAGAAATCTGTTCAGTCAAAAAAATAGCAGGAGATCATACACTGAATAAATTTAGTTGCATGTCTTTAGGTGAATAAGACATCCTTAAAAAGACTTCTTAAATAAGAGATTCCCAATAAATTTGTTTAATAAGGAAGATCACAATACAGCACAATAGTAAACCTTTGAAAAAATTTATTTGGAAATTAGTCTGTATGCATATATTACCATTATTGTCATAAAGTGCATCAGTGCATTCTCTACCAGCTGTTGTTTTATAGTAAATTTTAGTTTTCAAAATCAAGACTGTTATCCAACCAGTCAAACCCAAGCTGCAACTTCGCTATATACTAAACCAAATATGAAAAATTCCAAACCAAAATTTTACTTACTCCTTTCACTTGAGAGGCATCATTAGCAAGTCTTGTAGTTAATGCTCCAGTGCTATTTTTAGGATTATCAAACCAGCCCATATCCTATAATAGGAAACATTATTTTTAAGACCAGTGTTTGGGCATTTCAAATAAACTGCGAAGTAAATCTGGTATGCGGCAGTGCCTCAGGTTCTGCACATTTAGTAAGTTTAATTCCATCATTGCACATTGAATATTTTTAGAAAAAAGTGTAATCTTGTGAATCATCCAATATATTCATTGTCACTGCTAAGAAGGAAGGAGAGCAGCTAAGAGATTCCCAAAAGCAAAATTTACTCTCCCTCACTGCTGCTCTCTCACTGAATCTCCTTGGAGGAGAGGGCGCTTCAGTCACAGTCCCTCATGGTTGCAAAGCTGTTTGGGGAGGGGTTAAGTGTAAAGCATTTTCAGGTTAAAAACAAAACAGTCATTGCTTTGTTTCTTCCCCTATTGAAGAGGCTTAATTTGGAAGCCATGAGACACTAACAAACAAAACAACAAAACCCCCCAAAAAAACAAAAAACCAAACCGGTCTGTCCGATCAAAGTTAATTGTTGGGATCAGGTACACAGTTTATGGTTTATTCACCATGTGACCAAATATCTGATTTAAACTTTCATGTGTCATATACATTGAATGATGTCCTGGTGATGTATTACAGGCATTTGTGACCTCAAGACTCAGTCGTAAGATTGCCTTTTCATTAGATTTTCAGTATGGCTGATCTATAAATCATAATTTTTCAGACTACAACAGTTTTCTGTCACACTGAGAACAGTCATGTTCACATGAATCAAATTCTGTGTCTACATGTAGCCTTATATGCAAGACTTAATACCCTTTAACTATTGTATTGTGAATTTCAAAATCTAAAATATTGATCCTGAAATCATGCAAAACTAAGGCAACTTTAGAATTACTTTACAACATTATGTTCTATTTATATTTTAATTCTCTGAAAGTGGTTTTACTTTTCAATATATGATCTTATTATTGCATTAACAAACAGCAGTTGTAGATTCGGGGGCTCTTGGACAGAGATTTCCAATAAATTAAAAAACCACTTCTGTACATATCACAGTTTAAATGTGACATTTGAAGTAAGAGTTACTTTGTAAGTTGTGTTGCATTTCTTTAGGGGAGAAAAGGCACCAAGAAAGCAAAGCAGGCAAATTAATAGATGAGATACTGCTGGTGCACATCAACTTGTCAGGCCCTTGTAACTTGGCTGTAAAACTGAGTCTTTGCCAGGAGTACATGAAAAGCTCTTGTGTTGATTTAAGACTCTCCCCGTAAGGATACTTTGCATAACCACATGTAATTAATCAAATTGGTTTCTAGTCTGATTTAAATAATCTTCTCTGTACGGTCGAGTGATGTAGAATACAGCTATTTTATACCAATACAATCAATTATTTTTAAAATCCTGGAAATCAAAATATTTATTATCTTTACCTGTCTGAGCATTGCTTTAAATGCCATGAATCGAAGCCTCATTGTAAGAATTTCTCCAGCTTTGCCAAATGTGAAACCCTGTTTGAGAAAAAGTACAATGCTTAGTATTATACTGTGTTTATTCAATAAATATTTTACATAAATTGCCTCTACAATGTCAAAGCACAAAACATTGCAGTCCTGTTTGCACAAAGTGAGTGTAACAACAGGTTTAATATACATAAATTATAGGTTCACATAGGTTCACAATATAGACATTAAAATATTATTTCTGAAAGAAATATAGGGAGCATAGCAATATTTCCCAGCACTGCTTCACCAGCATGCTTTAAGGAGAAGGTCACTAATCAACCCTTTGACTTCATTTGCATGAGTCAATCTAAGCCAGGTTTAAACAAGTAACATTCAGGCCATTAATTTTAGATTAAAGACTTTGTAAGGTAAACTGGGTTCACTGAAGTCAAATGCATCACTCAAATTTAAAACAGTATCTGAACATTTATAAACTGAGCAAACCTATCACAGCCCTGTACTACTCAGCCTTCTGTACTCAAGGCCTTTTTTGCTTGTGCAAAAAGACAAATCCAAAAACAAACCAGCAGGTTTCTGCAAGAGACTGTTTATGCTGCTGTCCCAAGTGCACGTTATTATTTCACTCTTAGGCTCATTTAACAGATAAAACTATACCAACATCTTCAGAAATTATAAACCAGACTATATATGAAAATATTTAGTATGATTACCATATTTTTTTTCTTTTTAAGTGGCACTATCAAAACAGGTACAACCATTAGTATTTCAGCAGGAGGAACTGAATATCAGCATGATGAGTGTTACCTGACAAATTGGGCCTGGGAGCCTTTGGGGACTCCCATAGGAGAAATATGGGACATTCCTTTGGATGAGGAAAGGGCTAGGGAAGTAAAAAATTGGAGAACTAAGGCAGGAGATTGATAGATTTTCTATTACTAACAGATTCAAATAGGAAGGCTTGAGGGTGAGAAGGGGATGGTAGAATGTAAAGGCTGGAGGGGTGGCCTGTAAGTTGGCAATGGAAAAAGAGCTAGAAAATCCAGAGTTTCATTGCTGAGAACTGTTTGATTGATGAACAAGAGAGGAAGTTCTAAAGTTAAGAGGTCTGAATAGGTTCAAAAGCCTCTTAGACACAAGAAGCTCTATGTCAACAAAGTTTCAGCACAAGACACATCTAGAACCATAACTACAGTTGCTGGTTTGAGTTGGAGACATGTATTATAAAGATGCAAATTTTTAGTATATTTCAGGTCTGGTTTCTAAAATATGATGAACAATTATAATTATGTTAAGTTAATAAAACGTACCTGAAAAAAGAATGTAAAAAAGGAAATTATTCCAAGTGCTAAAAATAGCAGTGAATATAAGTTGCTCTTTTCTCTTAATATGTCCTTGTCAGTTTCTGAAAAAATCTATAATACAAAATTTGACATATTTTTAAAAAATTAACTGACAATCTAAAACACTCTCATGTTTTTCAATAATTAATTTTGGTAGTCAATTGCATTAATATAAAATTTGAGCATATGTTACATAATATTTAAGGTATAACAAGCATATTTCAGGTTGTAGCAAGATTTTTAGGATTTTGTAAATTTCATACAATTTTTCAGACTTCTGCAAGAGTGCTTCATCCACTCTTCAGCTTTATTATGCAGTGATTGTTTCAAACCTAATTTTTATTAGAAATAAATTTTGTGGGCTTACAGTTTTTTGCATATTTTACTCCAACTTACCCCTATAATTTCAGAAAATATGATTGCAAATGCAGGTTGTAAAGCTCCATTGATAATTGCACACAAGGTTCCAGCTACAAAGTATGGCCATTCAGTTTTGTTCAACTTCATAATTTTCAGAAATGAAGCTGGAGGTAGTTCTTCAGCCTTAAAAACATGAATTCTGTTAGGACAAACAGGAATGTATTTGGAGAAATATGAAGACAATGAGAGATTAATAATCAATTTCCCATTCCCAGAATCTGTTCAGGGGAAGCAAAAATGTATTGTTATTAATAACATGAATAAATGACTGTACATTTTAAAAATTATTCTAACACCAGGAAGGAAGAGCTGTACACTATATCTACACTCTTGTCATTTTATATTAGTTTATCCTTATAATTTTTGTTGGGGAATACTTTGGTATTGGTCATTTATGACTGAACTACTCATTCTGGGCATATGGCTGTGTGTACTCCATGGCTTGATTAATTTAAGTAAATGTTCATTAAGCAATTTATAACAGTAAAGTAATTCCTGTAAATATGAATGCAATCATATTTTTGGGGGTTTTTTTGCAAGTTTTGTTGTAAGAGTTGTTATGTTGGGCCAAATATTCTGTTTCTTATCCAAAAATGAATGTTTACTCTGTATAGACTAAGTTGGTACGGTATGTAAATATAAGTAAGTGTATCTCTTTTAAAGGAAATTTATTTTCAATAATAAACTCATCATCTTTGTTATAGATTTTTAAATTACCATTTTATTTGTATTATCACTTATGTTGAGAATAAAAAAGCAAGTTATGAATATTATCAGTCAAAGGCTATTTAGAATTTTAAAATTCTCATGTTTTCTTTATCCCTATGAAATACCTCCTTCTCCTCATACCTTTCTTGAGCAGGAGAATGAATTTAATATGCTTTGCTTAAAGGAATCAAATTCACTAACAGCTCTGCAGAGATACTTACAGGTGAAGTTTTTTCCTCATCAGGACCATTATTTTGCTCTCCTGGCTTTTTCATGCTTCTCCGAGTTGATCGTCTTCTCAATCCTGTTGTTAAGGATTCTTCAGCTTCTGGTTCAGATTCGCTCTTTTTGGCACTATGTGAATTTTCATCATTTTCTGATGATGGAACTTCAGCTTCTATTGCCTAAAAGTGGGAAGAACATGGTGCTAAGATTATGTATGCATATATTACTTCAAACTTTCAAAATAATGAGGTAATCAAAGTAAAAGTAACTTTGTTTCAGCTGAAAGAGATACAAGGGAAATAACATATAATGCTTTAAGGAGATATGAAAATCTGTATAATATTTAATAGAGCTCTGTCTTCAGAGCTTTATTCATATATTAGTTTTGCACCTCTCATGAAAATTCTTACAGTAAGTGGAGGATGGGGACAGATAGTAGCTGCTCTTTTTTACTGAATTAAACAAAAAAAGTTTTAAATTGAGGGTAAACCCTTTGTACTCTTCTTGGGTTCTTTTAGAATGAGTTCTTGGGGGATATACAGTTTATTCATGGAGTGATAAAACTTTACTGCCTTTACTGCAGAACACACTTAACAATTCTTGACTTTAAATGGAATAAGGAAGTTCAGTATGAAACTAAGTCAAAAAGAGATTTTGACTGAAAAATTATAGCAGCCTGGAAAAGAACCTTACCCATGGTGGTACTTTTGCCAGTCTCTTTGACAGAATAAATCAACGTCTACCCACTCCTGAGGTACTTGATAGCAACTGGATTCAAAATTTCCTTCAACTTGTGTTTCTTGCTTTCTAGAAATTTTTTATTTTTTACTGCTTTTTGCATGACTAATAAAAATATATTTTTGACTTGCTTTCCATTTTTTATTTTCTTTTTTCATTGTTTTTAAATTTTCTTTTCTAAATTTTATATTTCCTCATTTTTCCCATAATCACATTTGCTCACATACAAAGTTACTTTGAATCTATGGTAACCAAATGCATTCTCATATTCTATGAAGAAATATTTTAATTGGTCTGGTTAACCCCTTCAGTCTGACATACTGAGATGGCAGTTTCAGTTTCTTTAAAGGACATAGTGGTTATGCAGTCAAACAAAGATTACAATGAAAATCTGCTATAACCTAATGGTTACCTGGGACATTGGGATGCACTTATCAAAGTATTTTGGTTTTCATTTAATAACTAATACATTTCTGAAATTTATGATAATTTGAAATTTCTTTTACTCTGTGTAAGTTAAAAACATATTTTTGCTGTCGGCATAGCTGGATTATTTTTCTTTTTCTTCTATTCCTACAGATTTTTTTCTTTAGAAAGAAATTCAGTATGAAGGATTATAACTAAACAGCTTAAAATATGCATGCTCTATTCTTCCAGGGTCAGCTACTGTATTTTATCTTTTATCAGACTAAAAACAAGCAATGGAATAGCAAACTACAGTAGTCATCTGTTCTACATTAACTGCACAAAAGGAAAACATAAAATAATCTTTTAAGGTTAAATACTTAGAGGATTAAAAATGTACTATCCTGGGTTCAAACAAGTCGTGTACCAAAATTAGACGTCTTTCTCAAATTGCTACTCTCCTTTCAAAGCACATGGGTTCTTGCTGCTAAGAAAATATGCTGCAGAATTTCTCATACTTCTGATATAATAACTGTGGATGCGCAAAAAAAAAAAGAAAATGAGGCAACATCTAGAGAAAAAGTACCTGCATGTTAACGAGTTTGTGGTAGATGCCCTTTCTCTCAAGCAATTTAGCATGATTCCCTTGCTCTGCGATCACTCCGCCATCGAACACAGCTATCAGATCTGCGTTGCGCACTGTTGACAGCCGATGAGCCACCACAACTGTGGTGCGTCCTTCCCTTGCCTGAAAATAGCAATATCTAATGTCAGTATTTCTAAGTAAATCTAAATAGTGTTCATCTTCACAGCAGAGTTGAATAACACCTAAAAGAAACATTTAAAAGGTCCATGGAGAAATGTAACTTTCAAAAAAAAATTTAAAAACATATTTCAATGAGTACCTTGAAACAGAAATACAATCTAAAGCTCGAATTTTAGTATTAGAGACCGTCTTTCCCTGTGGCACATAAATACACCAAACTTTGGTCACAACTATCTAAACAAAAATCTCAACACATAAAATTTTAGAATGTTACGAACACTAAAATTTTTTAAATGCTAGAATTTTTCATATTTAGGCCCACAGTTGCCCACTTAAACCTTAAACCTTAAACCACTTAAACATTAAAATCCATGGAGAATTTATACTCAGAAACATTAGAAAATATTTTACACTCACTTTTAGAAAAAAACAGTGTTTTAAGTTCTAAGTCATTGTTAACTCAAAAGACTACAATAAAAATAAAATCCTCTCCAATTTCATGTGAATTGTATTCCAACTAAGTACCTTTCTTTGGGTATTTATAAGCATATTACACTGAATGTTTCAGACACCACAGCTTGTCATTTTAATTATGAGGCTGTTTTAAAGTGATCAAGCAAATTTTAATTTAAATAATCAAAGTAATGATCCCAAGCAGTGGAATTCTGTTGGAACCTGGATGGAGTTCATCTTCAGTGATGACCCTCAAGAATCCATACTGGGACCCATACTATTTAATATCTTCATCACTGATACAGATAAATGGGATTGAGTGCATACTCAGCAAGTTTACATGTGACCTCAAGCTGAGCGGTGCAGTTTATTCACTTGAAGGAAGGGATGGCATTCAGAAGGTCTCTGACAGGCCTGAGGAGTGGACCCAGGAGAATCTCAGGCAGCTCAGCAAGGACTGACAACTATATGAATGGCAGTAAGACAGATAATGGAAGAGGATAGTATTTACACGAAGAAAATGCTGATTTAAACTTAATGCAGAAAATATGACTCTGTCTTCTAATTTAAAATAAGGTGTCTCTCTGTAACGCCTGCAGGAACTCAAAAATTCTCTGTACAAAGAATACTTGCCAAATCAAAGTTTATGTTTTATATTTTTATGGGTCTCTATTTTCAACAAAAGTTCAGGAAATAAGTAAACATTAGGCTCCTGCTTACATGCCTCACTTTAAAACACTACTGACCTTGTCCAGTGCTGCCTGCACAACTGATTCGCTCTCAGTATCCAAAGCTGATGTTGCTTCATCAAGAAGAAGAATTTTGGGATTGCGAACCAGAGCTCGGGCAATTGCTATTCTTTGCTTCTGGCCTCCACTCAGCTGTGCCCCTCTTTCTCCGACCACAGTTTCAAATTTCTACAAGACAAACACATGCATTGAAAACACTCAGTGGCACAGTCCTTCCACTAAAGAAAGATGTCAGTAATGCCAGTAATGCCAGTAATGCCAGTAATATCTTCTCCTTCCTCTACAGGAGTAAACACCTACTTGGATAAACCTGACTTATCATTTGTGTTCCTGGAAATCCTAGTAGTTCTTCAAATGACTGACAAATCATTTCCTGAAGATATAAAATTAACATTATTCTCAAAAGTTATGAGAAATCTCTGCATAGCTCTGCATATTCACAGGTTCAGGGATAACTTCCCCTCCTAACAAGCATTCCTTCTGAGGAACTGTTTGGCACAAGAAGGTTTAGATTAAATTATTTCATCAGGGAGCTGATCTGCTTACATTGGGTAGCTTCATGATGAAGTCATAAGCATTCGCTTCCTTGGTGGCTTTTTCAATCTCTTCCATGGTGACATCCTCACGGCCATAACGAATATTTTCTGCAATAGTAGTGGCAAAGAGCACGGGCTCCTGGTTCACCACACCAATAACCTCCCGCAGATACCTTACATTTAAGGTCTTAATATCGTGCCCATCAATTGTAACCTAAGCAAAAGAGAGCAGACAAAAACTGTTACTAAGTGTTTTGATCAAGGAACATCTTTCTCTGTTCTGCTATGTGCCATTTTAGGGGAGACTTTACCAGGTCATTGGAACATTGACAAGGGCAGTGAGGTCAGAACTAGGCTTTTAACAAGTGTGACATGCAGAGAAGTCATCTCACTTGAGGTATCTTACCGTGCCTTCCTTGGGATCATAAAATCTCTGGATGAGCTGAACAGTTGTACTTTTCCCACAGCCACTGCCACCAACCAGGGCCACTGTCTGGCCAGAATTAATCTTGAGATTCAAGCCTTTCAGAATCTGTCCATATAAGAAGGTTGGCCAAAAACATAACAGTATTTAGAAATGTCAAGGCAAATTCAAAGGACTGCAATAGAATAACCTTCATATTTCTAGCAGAATCTGGTAAAAATAAAATTTATAAACATGTGGGTTTAAATTTTGGATAACTGATGACTTCAGCTTAATTTTCCTTATAATTACATCACAATTGGTACAGTATTAATGTATTACACAACACACTCCACAGTTACCTGTCTCACGAACCAGTTCATATGACAAAATAATAATAATACTACTAACCATAACTAAAATATAATATACAAACAGTATGATGCAATATTTCTGTATTATGTTGTCTCACCTTCTTCTTTAATGCACCATGAAAACTACAAGGAAGCTATGTAAGTCATAGTTAAAAGCTGAGTGTATTTCCTTTCTGCCTATCAAAAGTAAGAAAGGTCACTTTATCAAGGTCAGTGATTTTTCTTCAAGATAAGGAAGGAAATAGTTCCATAGTGGAAAGACAGTGTCCACAGAAATATTTTCAGGAATCATTCATATGTCATCTATTGTCACTGCATTAAGACTCTGAATATATGACAGTGCTTTAAAAAGGAAACTTATTCTCTGTCTAGACAAATACATATTCTGATCTCTATTCCATATACAGCAAGTCCTTGCTGGATCTTCTTTCTTTAACTGGTTCAGACACAGTCATAACAGAGCTGCATTGCAATTATTTTAAAACTCACTATCTCATTATTATTACTATACACAAAGACTTGAGTTAGGATTGCAAATTTAGATTCTGATAGAAATACGTATTAATGGTTTTTCGCATAGCCAAACTTACTAAACCTTTAGACAAAAAAAAATTATTCAGGAAACTTAATATGTTTAGCTAAGGTGGAAATAAATCTAGCTAAAATCACTGTGATGATCAGGTAGTTTTATACACATTAGAGAATCAACCTGAAATTGTTATATTTTCAACAAAACTTAATTTATGTGATTTTTTTAAACAACTTTTTTCCAACACATTATCCACATGTTCAACTGTAATATATATATAAAGTTTCATTTACAGTACCTCAACCTCTGGTCTGGATGGATAATTGAAGAAAACATTTTTGAATTCCAAGTTCCCTTTTATGTGATCTGGTTTGTAACCTGTCTCTGAATAGCTGTCAATTTGAGGTTCCTGTACAAAATAAAATACAAAAAAACCCCAACTTTTTTTTTCATAAAGAAGTTATTGAGTGCACTATTATTCTGCAGAAATATTAAATGTGTTTTTTAAGTAATTTAGGTCAGATTTCTGAAAGATCTAAATTGCGTAATGTTTTGCTCCCTCACTTGCTACATTGATGATATGCTCATTTAAGAATATTTTTTACAATTTCTCCATTAAGCTTTTGTGTGAATTTAGTTCCTGTCTTTAAAAAAAAGGGTCTCTTACCTTCAAAAGAAGCTTTGTAATGATACTGAGGGCAAAGATACTCACATTGTCTATTATATTAAAGATCGTATAGGCAGCTCCTCTTGCACTAGCAAATGCCTCTATGCTTGGAGCAGTCTGTCCAATGCTGAAAGCTCCAATCAATACAGAGAAAAAGACCTGAAAGAAATGTTTACAGAGGCATATATTCATTCTTATTTAACCAGAAACTTATTTATTTCCATTAGGTATTTTTGCGTAAGGAGGTTCCGTGTCTGTTAACGGAAGTTTAAGGAATCTAGGATTAAAGCAACACTGAAAAGATCTCTCCTAAACAGAGAAAAACATTAAGAAAGGGGCTTTTTAAGGTTCAGCTGAGAACTGAGCTACTGTACAATATTTTGCAAACTTATTGAGAAAAAGTGAAAAAGTGACTCAGACTTGTAAAATCTATGACAAAAAATTTAGAATTGCACTTGATGTCTCAGGATTTATTGTACTAATTCATTCTTTGGCCAAAGACCAGGAAGTGTATTACATATCTTCCAACAGACCGACAGATATGTAAACCACTATCATTCTGCTTTCAAAGTGACAGTGAAATAGAAGTACAGAAACCCAAGTTCTTCATCACAAAGTAATAAAGGATCCTTCTGCTTCAATGAAAGAGAGTGCAAGCAAACAAGAAAAGCAGAAAAAGCAAAAAATGAACAATTTTCTCAGCACAGCACAGTTTATTGCTTTCAGTTAGTATCAAAACAAAAGCAATTAAACCACACCGCTCAGAGATCATAACAGGCATAGTAGTCGGAGCAAAGTCCGTCACACCCATCATCTTGAACAGGGGTTATTCACAGATTTTACACATGATAATGCATCATCCATGCAATAAAAACATAGTTCAGTGAACTACAACATAGACAATTTGCAACAGAATTTGCAAATACTTTGAACAGAATAAATTACACACAAGGTCATGAACTTCACTGGGAGGTTCCATATGCCAACCTGTACAAAAGGTTCAAAAGAGCCAAAAACACTTATCAGAGACAATTTTCACAAGCTTCAGTGGTTCATAAAAAAACCAGGTAGTTTAAAAAATATTTAAATATATGCATATGGTCACCTGGCTGGGTTTCATCATGGTTAACAAAGTTATTCTTCTTACCCTGTTTATTTCGTATTTCACACAAAATTAGAATGGTTTCCACATCAAGAGAAGAATTTAAGTTATGACTCAAGTGTTATGGTTTTCTTCCTTTGGTTAGATGGTGACTTATTTCCTAGTCACAAGGATATTTTTATCCCCCTCAATTTCTAAAAATACTGAGAAGGGATTCCAAGCTCTCATGGTACAAAACATAAGAAAAACTTTAAGAAAATTATCTACTGAGACCACACAACAGCTAATAAAAAAGTATTTGTTTCTGCATCCTGAAAATATATCCAGCCCTCTGAAAGCAAATAGCAACTAGAAAGGGTATTGTACTTCAGTTTTTGATTGAACTATTTCTATACCAGTCTGATCTTATGAAAATCAGAAAATATGTAGGAACAGTTGAAAATAATATATGTTTTATTTGGGTTCATTTAGATTTTGAGATCCTATAGAAACAACATGTAGGCTTTTGTGGTGAGAATCTTTTTGTTAAGAAAGGTTACTTTGCCAGTTTTGGGACATAATTCTCATTAAAGTCAAACAAGTTCCCATTACACACTTTAATGTTTGTTCTTTATTGTTTCTCACTGTTACTGAGAATTTAGTCATTAATACTTACTGTAAGAACTTTGCCAATAGTGTAATCATCAGTTAAGATCAAAGTAGTTCCATACCAGAATGCCAGTGCATATGATGCATATATCAGTAAGAAAGCAGCACCCATAGAAATATTAGCTGTAATAGCCTTTCTTATTCCAATCCGTTTAGCATCCTCTAAATTTTTATGGTATCTGGAAGAAAGACAGAAGTTCAAAGTAGACTCATACTCATACCACAGCATACAGCACCAAAACATCTGTGGATGAATTAGAAACAGAATGTTCACAAAGTACAGCAGTTAGATGCATAAAATATCTACCCCTAAGACTGTACAAAGATAAGCCTGGCAGTCAGACACGGAGTTTCTAAGGTAACCACCTAAAAGGCCAACATTAGTCAACCTGGTATATAGAAAAAAAAGGGCATTGCATGTCAGGGACTGGCATTTAAGTTCCTTAAATAACCTGCAGGTCGGTGAACTTTGATTGTGAACCACTCAAGATAAAAGGTTAAAATATATCACAAGATCTATGTTTTGCAGTCTAGTGGAAATAGAGATATTGTTCGTTAGCACATTCACAACTACTGAGTAATCAGATTACCAAGGATATCATCATCTCTTCCAGGAGCAGGGCCTTCTTTTGTCTAAAGCTCTCACTGTGTGATTTTTGAAGTAGTTTGAATACCTTTTAATGCAGAGACAATACATCAAGTCTAGAAAAATAACTGTCTTTCTACATGTAGCAAACCTTGTGACAGCCCCTAACAGACAATCTCTCATTGTCTAAAAATGCAAAAAGCACAAGACTTTCAACAGAAAACACACAAGAAAATTTCAAGCAATTTGAAGTTAGTATTTTAAAATCCGCTGATGAAAGCAAATATTGCTCTTACCTTTTAATTTCTTTTTCCTGTCCTCCAAAAGCTATTACAGTACGGACTGCTGCCAGAACTTCTTCTGCGACAGCACCTGCTTTTGCATATGCAGCTTGTTCTTTGTCAGTGAAAGCAGAGAGAACCTAATACACAATCAAATATTTTGAAGTAGGAAAACCAGAATAAGTTCAAGCACTTCATAAGGGCTTTTATCACAGTTAGTTTCTTTTTTTTATTAGGCATGGGTGCCCAATGTCCAATATCCAAATTCTTGAGTATACTGTGAATTCCACATAATAATTCCACATTACACATTGTAAACAACTAGGTACTGGATTTTTTTTCTGCTGTCACCCAGTGCAAGAGATAAGATGACTACTCGTAGTGACCTGGTGTGGTTCTCCCCAGGCAGATCTCCTTAGCTCATTCTCATCTCTGGCTACCTTAGCCAAAGGGCCGTATATCTTAGTCTGTGAAGACTCAGCCAGTAGACAACATGGCACACACGTCTCTAATCCTACCTTTTCTGCAATATACTCACTCAAGACAGAGAAAGCTTTCATGATCTTTGAAATGTAAGGGACATGAAACACCATAAAAATCTGAAGACTTTCAAACTACAAAGATGAATCACTCTAATCCCTTGGTAATTTGGTCCTTCTCTCATCTAGATCTGCATAAAATTTCTTAGCAAAGCTGTAAACAGCTAAGAAAAAAACTGTGTGTCTGAGACAAAGGTTTTTTTCTAATTTATTCTCTTATTTTCCAATTTGCAATTTGCAATTTGCAATTATTCCTTTCAAGAGAAAAAGTACTTATACAGATGCAGTTAAACAATTACAGGTGTGGATTCTACACATACATCTTTCTTCCTTCTCTGTATGTGCTATATTAGCAAAAACAGCTTCAAATCAAACAAGTCTGTCCAATCTATGGGAATTATAATGTTCAAACTACATAAAATCATTGAATTATAAAATGACCTTGGATGGGACCTTAAAGATATCTAGTTCCAACTACTCTGCCATGGGCAGGAACACCTTCCACTAGACCAGGTTGCTCAGAGCTCCATCTGACCTGGCCTTGAACGTGAGCGTACTGATACACAGTTCATCCAAGAGTATATGTACATAAGTGCTATCTAAGGCTGTAACTGCTCTAAGCAACACATTCTAATATTAAGAATTACATTATGTGTAATTTAATTATCTTCACTAAGAATTTCATTACCTGTCATTAATATAAAACCTGACTTAACCTACCTTTGCCCAGAGGGCTGCTGAAAGTCCCAGAACAGGACTAACTGCAAGTATTACAAGGGTTAATTTCCATCCTCTTATGAGTCCAACAATAAATCCTGTCAAAAATGTTGTTAGTGCTTGAACAAGCAATCCAATCTTGTCACCTATTCCTTCATTAATCTTGGCGACATCACTGAAAAACAAATTAGATACGGAGAGGAAGAAAAATGTAGAAAGCACAAGAAAGGTTTCCAGTTTTGTTACGTGGGCATCTGTGTGGATGACAATCTTTATTATTTTAATATTTCTCCCAACAACAGTTTTCTTCAACATAAAGCACTACGTAGTGTGGCCAAGGAAACTTCCATATTTTGGTGAAATTGTAATGCTATAAATCTGCTTTTGTCTGAAAAAGTTGAAATTCTTTCTGTAGTGCAAAACTACTACCACTTTCTTAATTCCAAATTTTTAATCTTTTTGGTACTTGTGGGCTATTTGGAAATAAAAGATAAAGGCTTTCATGTAGGCAAAGTTATGCAGTCAAAGCTGTTCACACTGCTGGGCTGAGTTAGCACCTTTTTCAGTCCTCAGTGTGCCCAGAAATGGACTGATTTCTCTTCATGGGGCTAATACAATAGGCTGGGCTTTAGTCATCCTTGGAGTGCAAGGGAACTTAACAAAATGCTTTTCTGATATCTTTGTGACAGTCCTGTATCAGAAATACTAGAAATTCAGTCCCTGAGACTCTCCATGAGAAAATTTGAAAACTTTGTTTCACAGTGAAATAATTTAATTAAAAATTAATTTGTAAAAATGTGTAAGTCCTGCATGTTTAACAAGATAAAATAACACTGGGAAAGGTATAGTGTACTTACTCTAGAAGACGAGTGTTAAGTTCTCCCACATCATTTACATCAAACCATCCAATTTCCTGTCTCATAATTGCATGAAAAAATTTTTCTCTAATTTTTTTTATTTGCCGACCTGCTGCTAAGGTCCAAAACGAAGTTTGCACATAAGCAGCAAGAAGAACACCAGCTGCTATTCCAGAATAGTAGTATGCATATCTGTAGGGAAAAAAAAAAAAGCAAGATTCTCTGAAATTGGTTTAATTACCTTGCTAGTCTGAATTTAGCATGATGCTTACTTTTTTCTGTTTGACCTGAATTAGGGATTATATGCTTGTACTAAAACTTACACTTCACTGTAAAACTTGCTGAGTTTTCCATGAACAGCACTTAACGTCAGAATAACCTTTTTTATTTCAATTTAGTATGTATTTTCTCATAAGATTCTTTTAGAACTGTATTTCAGGCACAGTACCCTTTACACTTAAATGTATCATGCCCAAAAACTCCCTAGCATTTTTAACACACATAGACAGAGCAAATCGCATACATCTATATTATACACACATTTAAATAATAAACATGTCTATTTATATAAATAAATAAATAAATAAACAAACAGATGCAGTAATTATTTCTTGATTTGAGAATACAGCAGTATTATTATATGTACATCTACTGCAAGCAAATGTCATTAGATCAGAAATTCTTTGGCTCTTTTATTCATAACTGATATTTTACTTTTACATTAATTCAGCCCTGCACTATGAGCAGGGTGTCAAATCCAAACCAGGAGTGTGTCAAGCACTGTATTTCTCAAACTGGATGTAAATTTCACTCACACCTTTAAACTGTTTAAAAAGAATCAAATCAATTTTGATTTGATGAAGAATTGACATCAGAATCAGTTCTTATTGAACTTACACCAGAACTGAACCAAAAAAATGTAACTTAATGGATTCTTTTTGTAAAACACAACTGAAATCAATGATTACTTAATGATGCATATTACCTGTAATTATAAGAATAATGCATCTACCTCAAAGTAAACAATTAGCAAAAAGCTTGACTCTTATGACCTTTTCTGAACGCTTGTGACCTTTACTCTTTTACTAAGTTATGCATACTGATTTTATAGAACTTTAACACGAAACTTGGCAGGAGCAAATTGCGGGAATCTGTGTGCAAATGCTCTGCTCTAAGAAAGAGAGAATGGCTTTACAAATCAAACTTCTCAAATTTTATTCCAGTCTTTCTTGTGGCTATAGTGTCATACAGTTTAGTTAGGGACTTTGAAATTATACTCCTTATGAAATTCACTTAATCAAAACTGTTTAATAAAATCAGGTTAATGCCTAACAGAATGCTGGTTAGTTGAATATTGACCTCAATCATATTCAGCTCCATTAAAACTCCACAAACAACAAAAAAAAAAGCCTTTTAAACTAAACCCAAGAACACTGATTCTAAATTCAGCAGTAATTACTTTAGACAATTACTTTATGATGCTGCTTCACTTCAAAGAATTGATTTATACTTGGACTTTGTTTCCTGACAAATTGTAACAAAAGGGATTCATATCTTTGCCAGATTCCATGCTGATGAAATATATTCTGTAAATTCCCTGCTGCAACTTATCAGAGAGTAAATGCTCATTGCATTGTAAAACAATAGTTCTTTTTCTTTTGAGAAATAGTTGGAGTAACTGGCAAACTGAGTAACAAACTCAACTAAATCCACATGTATAGTTCAGTACTTGAACACACCTGTGTGAGAACTCTGTCCTTGCTAACAGTTTCTATTATTATTTGACCTGCTGGCAGGTGTTCCTAGAGAAACAGGGAGTTGCTGCAAAGGGCTTCTTCTTCACACCAGTGAAAATGCTAAGGCCCTGTCTAGAAATGTTGGAAAAGAACACCTATTCCTGTGCTGCTAGTAATAAATTTCTCAGTAAAAACACTGTTCCTAAAGAGAAACTAGGGCTGCTTTTTATTCACGCTTGTACTTTCAGAGTTAATTTGTGGTGGTTTGACCCTGGCTGGATTCCAGGTGCCCACTGAAGACACTCACTTCCTTTCCTCAGCTAGACTCGGAGGAGAAAAATATAATTAAAAGCTCGTAGGTCAAGATAAGGATAGGGAGAGACTACTCACCAATTAAATAATGGGCAAAACAAATTCTACAATTTCATATGTAGCAATTCTGTAGTAACTCTTTTTGCAGTTCTTTTAGAATAAACATGAGACAGACTTTGAAAATGTTGCGCAACTAGCTATCAGGTATTTACCAAATAAAGAACAGCGTAACTTCACCCATGCACACACTATTTAGTTTGCAATTCTGCCTTCAAATTTGTTTTCAAATCAGTGGGAACAAGTATATTCCACTGAAGGTTTGTATGCATTACTTGCATTCATGTCAGAGACTGACAGAAATGTTGCAGGAGTGAGAAACTCTCCTATAAAGCATAATTGCCAAGTCCCTGTCAATTCATTCCCATTACATTCAAGTTCTTAATTTCTAAGAAACAGCCGTCTCCTAACTTGCTCATGTATTTTATGATAAAGAGTTGTTTGGGTATGTTTCTTTTTGGGGTATTTTTGGCATAAATAGTTGTGGTATTTTTAATTACAAAAATTAACTACTGAATCTAAGTAAGTTTACAGTCCACTGCTACTAGAAATTATAATGCACTTTGACATAAAACAGCAAGAGTTACTGCAGCAATTGCCTTATCTCTTCCTTCTCTTCAGAAAAGGCAATTGCCTTGAAGAGCACATCAGACATTTTTCAGTATCTAATGAGCAACAGAGTTCAACCTGAAGAAAAGAACCTCAAGTGGTACAAGAAACCCATAAACTTTAGACATCCCACATAAACCAAGTGTACGGACAATGGATAATAAAGCCCCTTAACAAAACACACGTATTAACAGCTGGTTTCCTCTTATTTGATCTTTTCTTTATGGAGCTTTGTAGCAAAAGCACCTACTGGTTATTGTCTTCTGCTGTTTTCAGCTCTAAAATGCTAGATTTAAGGTAGGATATAGTCTAAATACGCATTTTCTACAGTCCAGATAATTTCACAGAATTGTTTAGGTTGGTAGAGACTTCTAAGATACTTGAATCCAACCATTAACTCCACACTGCCAAGTCCATCACTAAAATATGTCCCTCAGTCCCACATCCACAAATCTTTTAAATACCTCCAGGGATGGTCACTCAGCCACTTTCCTGGGGCATCACGTTCCAATGTTTGACAACACTTTCCATGAAGATATTTTTTCTAACATCCAACCTTCCCTGGCACAACTTGAGGCCATTTCCTTTTGTCCTATTGCTCATTAGTTGGGAGAAGAGACCGACCCCCATCTTGCTACAACCTCCTTTCAGGTAGTTGTAGAGAGTGATTTAGCTGAATTGATGCTTTGGCAGTAAAGTAGGTACTATCTGACAATTCAACTGTTTTTTACAAGTGAATTCCCATAGCTCAGGGAATCAACAGATTATAATCAATATAATTTTTTATCATAACAATTACTCTTTATAAATTCAGAGGAAGAGAAGAAAGAAGGAAGGCAATGCATATTTCACTGGGATACAGAGCACCCCTGAAATGGGGGTGCTGTGGGTGAGAGCATGTGAAATTGTTGGGAATGGCTGGGAATGTTCAAAAATCTTCCCAGGGCCTCAAATAATTTTACATACCAATCTTTAGTTACATGTATTATTCAATCATTGTTTTTATGTTGTTTAAAGTATGCAAAATATCCTCGGGAGAAGAATGGCTTGACTAGAAATGTATACCTACATTAAAAAAAGAAGAGGAAATACCAATTTTTAATTACCTTGTCATATCATCTTCCAGCTTGTGAAGCATATCCATAGTGAAATTCATTGAAATGTTTCCTTAGAAAGGAAAAGAAGAGTAAATACTTTTAGTAGAGCAAGATTTAACAAATTCGTTTTCCTGCATGCTATTCAGTATATCTGGAGTTGCTACATCTCCTTTTAAATCAAGTTGATTTAAAAGAAAGGAGGAAATTTTAATGCACATCAATAAACATTACTAATACATAACTCCACTGGCTACAAAACGACATCACTGTAATTTGAGATTAAAAAGTCTTCCTGAGCATACACACATAGAACAGAATTGTTTGGGTTGGAAGGGACATTAAGGGATCCACCTAGTTCTAACCTCCCTACCATGAACAGGGACACCTTCCACTGGACCAGGTTACTCAGGGCCATCGAAGGCCATTGAAGCTGGCCTTGAACATTTCCAGGGATCAGGCATCCACATCTCTGGGCAATCAGTTCCAGTTTCTCATCACCCTCATAAGGAGGAATTTCTACCTTATATCTCATCTAAATAGTTCCTCTTTCAGTTTAAAGCCATTATCCCTTATCCAATTACTACAGGCCATTGTTAAAAGTCACTCTCCAGCTCTCTTGTGGCCCCATTTCAGGTACTGGAAGGCTGCTATAGGGTCTCCCAGGAATCTTCTCCAGGCTGAACAGGCCCAATTTGCTCAGCCTATCCTCTTAAGGGAAGTGCTTCAGCCCTCTGATCATGTTCATGGCCCTCCTCTGGACTTACTCCTTCTCCTTACCAGTGGGTATCCTTCTTTTGTTGGGGGTCCCAGAGCTGGATGCAACACTCCAGAGAGACACAGAGAGGGTAGAATCATCTCCCTCCACGAGACACAGAGAGGGTAGAATCATCTCCCTCCACGTGCTGGTCACAATTCTTTTGATGCAGTTCATGATACAACTTCCTGGGCTGCAAGCCTACAGTGCTGACTCAGGTTGGGCTGCTTGTCAAGAAACACCTTCAAATCACTCTCCTCAGGGCTGCTTTAGAACCACTTTTCTCCCAGCCTGTATTTGTGCTTGGGATTGCCCCAACCCACATGCAAGGACCTTGCACTTGGTCTTGTTGAACTTCATGAGGTTCCCACAGGCCTACCTCTCCAGCCTGTCAAGGGCCCTCTGGATGCACCCCTTCCCTTGAGCATGTCAACTGCACTGCACGGCTTGGTGTCGTTGTCAAACTTGCTGAGAGTGCACTTGATGCCACTGTCCATGTCACTGACAAAGCTGTTAAACATTGTCAGTCCCAATACTGACCCTTGAGGAACCCACTCATCACAGGTCTCTACTTGGACAACTCTCTGAGTGTGACCCTCCAGCCAATTTCTTATCCACTAAGTGGTCCATCCATCACACCCATGCCTCTCCAATTTAGTGAAAAAGATATCAATTGGGACAGTGTCAAATGCTTTGCAGATAGTCCAGGTAGATGATGTCCAAGCTCTTCCCTTACACAGCAAATATGCAACCCTGTTGTAAAAGGCCATCAAATTTATCAGGCATTATTTGCCCTTAATAAAGTTATGTCAGTTATCATCAATCATCTCCTTATATTCCATGTGCATTAGCATAGTTTCCAGGAGGATCTACTTCATGATCTTGTTGGACATAGAGGTGAGACTGACTGGCCTGTAGTTCCCTGGGTCTTCCTTTTCCCCTTTTTAAAAATGAGAGTAATGTTTTCCCCTTTTTCAGTCAGTGGGAACTTCACTGTTCTGCCATGACATCTCAAATATGATGGACAGTGGCTTAGCAACTTCCTCCACCAGTTCCTTCAGGCCCCACAGATGCATCTCATCAGGTCTCATGGATTCGTACACCTCCACATGCCTTGGATGTTCTCAAACCTGACCTTTTCCTACAGCAGCCAGTTCATTATTCCAGTTCCTGCCTTTCCCTTCTGTGATTTGGGCAGTGTGCTTGGAGCATTTGCTAGTGAAGACTCAGGCAAAAAAGTCATTGAATACCTCAACCTATTCTGTATCTCAAGTAACCAGGTCTCCCATTTCCTTCTGGAGAGGGCCCACATTTTCTCTCATCTTCCTTTGATAACTGACCTACCTATAGAAGCTTTTCTCGTTGCCCCTGACATCCCTGGTGAGATTTAATTCTATCAGGGTTTTAGCTTTCCTAACCTCATCCCTGACTGCTTGAACAGGTACTCTGTATTCCTCCCAGACTACCTTTTCTTACTTCCACCCTCTCCAGGCTTGCTTCTTGTGTTTGAGTTTGTCCAGGAGCTCTTTGTTCATCCATGCAAGCCTTCTGGTGTTTTTGCCTGACTTCTTCTTTGTTGGAATGCATTGCTCCTGAGCTTGGAGGAGGTCATCCTTGAATATCAACCAGCTTTCTTGGGCCCCTCTTCCCTCCAAGGCTTTATCCCATGGTACTCTACCAAGCATGTCCTTGAAGAAGCCCAAGTCTGCTCTACTGAAGTTCTAGATACTGAGCTTGCTGTCCTCCCTCCTCGCTGCCCTGAAACTCCACCATTTCATGGTCACTGCAGCCCAGGCTGCCCTTAAGATTCACATTCCCCACCAGTCCCTCCTTTTTAGCAAGGACAAGGTCCAGCACAGCACCTCTCCTCGCTGGCTCCTCTATTACTTGGAGAAGTTATCAACACAGTCCAGGAACCTCCCAGATTGTGTATGCCTGGTGGTGGTGTTCCTCCAGCAGTTATTGGGGTGGTTGCAGACCCCCATGAGGACTAGGGCTTGTGAATGCAAGGTGACTCCAATCTGCCTATAGAGGCCCTCATCTGCTTGGTCTTCCTGGTCAGGCAGCCTATAGGAGACTCCCACTACAGTGTCACCCCAACCATAGTGTATCTCTAGTACAATGAACATGAGCTACTAATCTGCATCATATTATAGCATTGTGGTTTTTGACATCAGTATCTCCTGTCAAGATGCGTGAATCTTCCTGTATCTTTTTTAAATATGAGCCATTGTTCTTGTCATAACAGATATATTTTTACCTGTAAAATTTGTGTCTCCAGAAGCAACAAAGCTATCAGTCATATCACCAAAAATTATCATTGCGAAAGGGAGACTGCTTCCATGGGCTACTGCCAGCAGAGTGCCTAGTATCATTAATAATTTATCTGACCAGCTGGAGTATCGAAACTGTAAGTGAGAAGAGAAATTTATTCTGTTGTATTAGAGTGCTAACTCAATGCTGTGTCTACAAAGTCAAGAAAGTAAAGAAAAAGCTATCAATTGTACACTTGCTGTCACAAAACTACAACTTTATCTCTTTAGAAATACAGTTTACAAAACAATTTAAATGTACAGGTATAAATCCTTTCTATATAAGCCCTTTTATACTATAAACTCTCAAAACCACAGAGATGTGCCATTTTAATGCATTAATATCTGCCCCTGGGTAAGAAAGGCCATAGGAAAACAAGGCATTAGAAATTTACCCATTTGCCATTTAAAGTTCCAATTATAAGAAGTTTTAATGGCATTGTGATAATTAAGGCAATAATTGCTTTTACTGTAAATTCATTATTAAGCAGTCAGAAAAACCGTCCCTAATGTACCAATTATAAAAATGTATTGAAATCTTAAATCCTCTTGCCATTGAACTTAATAAAATTTGAGCTCATCTATTATTCTGTACTATAAAATACTAAGTTTACTGATGTAAATTATAGTTGTATGATGTAATTTTACAAGTGCAAACTGATATAGAAAAGCAAAGAAATTGGGCATTGGCCAGCATCACGGACTATAGTTTTATATCTGTTATTTGCAGTATCATTGCTGTATATTACACACACTAAACCTACAAAATACAAAATATTTCAGTGTTACTAAAAGAGGACCTAGGATTTACTTGATTAAATATTAAAAGATTGTCTTTTAAAAAACATACAGAAAGTTTTAAAGAATATGGTACCTTTTAGTATACAATTTTTAATTTTAATTTTCGTCAGTGCCATGGAATTGCCCTTTTCTACTGACTCAGGTGATTGAATAATGACTGATGGGGATAATTACTGTGATTAGTACCTGACTCTGGTAATTTAGAGGACAAGACCACACATAATTGTAGGCATATGGTCACCCTTTTCATTGTGTCAGAAGAAATGACTGAACATGGAAATTCCTATCTTTCACAAACAAATATCTGGTATGGGTGTGTTTAACATGATAAATTACTAAGGGAAGACTCCTAAGAATCCTTACCAGTAATAAGACAGCTTCTTTAGTATAACTACATCCACAAAAAGAACTGCTTGATTTCTATACTATAGTCAATATTCTGTAGTATCAAAGTATTTGATAGAGAGCATAATATATGCAGGACACTGACATAAGCCATTTTTGATTACACTTTGAAATGTGCCTGTGTGTACATATACATACACACATATAGAGGGAATAAACCTTACCAGTGTAAATGGGCTGACCATCTTAGGTTTTTCCCCTTTCTTCTTCTTCTTCTTTCCCTGGCTAAAAAAAGGTGCTGCAGTTTTAGTGAATTTAAAAATGGACCCTCTTTTACAGAAATACTAATTCCACATATTAATGCATTTCAATTATATTATGAAATAATTTTACAGCAAACAATTGTGCCAAATTAACATGATTTATTGATCATTCTTGAGATGTTTGTATTTAAATCTTCAGCAATATAAGTAGCATCACCTCCTAACTGCTGTAAATTTAAGTCATGTTCTTCCCAGTTCACCCCTTCAAGGATGAAACAACACCAACGGGGTTGGTGGTTCCACTATCTGGTCAGGGAAGTTGTGAACCGAAGCACTGTATAGCTTTCAAAATAGAAGAGAGGAAAACTTTTGTACATAGTTGATGGGGAATACATAAAATGTTCAAGGTATGTAAAATGTTGATTCACTTGCATACTAAAAATATTAAGATAATTTTTAGCAGATGACATAAATGCATCCAAGATTTCCATTCCAACATGATTTCTGTCATATTTTAGAATTGTTTTTCAATAAGCTCTAGTCAATACTGTGGACACTTAGTCCTTTAAAGGAAAAAAATAAATAGTCCTTTTGCATGAAATAAATGTGCCAATCAGTGCTACACTTACTCTTACAAAGTATTCTCTTTCTAGGTTTTCCTAAAAAAATAAGGGAAAATAAGATTTAAAATATGAAATTCAATAAAATATACACCGAAGTAATGGAGTCTAATGAGCTTCAATATAGCATGTTTACAATATTTAAGAGTACTTACTGTTTGTCTTCAAATTCATGACCCTGGCTGGATGCAGCCATCTCATGACTATTTCCATCTGCAGTATACTTCTTTTCATCATCAGAATGCATTTTAAATGTATTAAAGATAGTTTCCTGTAAAATAATATTTGACTGAGAAATACACAATCTTAAGCCAAGGACAGTAATCTCAACAACCATTTGTTTGATAGAAAAATATGGATACTTACTACAATCAGTAAAGTTAATAATATCATGTATTGCAAGTGAATATTCATAATGCACAAGTATAAGCATATTGAAAAAAGTCCAGAAGTTTGGAATTTCCTTACAAACATCTATATTCTGTATTTGTATCCATTTGTTAACTCTCAGTCATTAATTTAATCTCATTTCAAAGACACGAGAATATTTTATGCAATTCAGCACAGACATAAAAAATAAATGAGAAATTAAATGTTTATTTAAAAGAATATGCAGTTAATTGGATTTGTCCCAATTTTAGTTATCAGTGAATTTATAAAATACCTCTGATTTAAAAAAAAAATCCAAACTACTGACATACCGTGAAAGGTTGTTCCTGGTTTGTGTCTAGTCCTCTGAAAAATTATTCTACTATGAGCAGAATTAATATGGTTAAGGACCTGCAGCATGATTGGACTTTGCTTCTCTTATGTAAGACAGAGATAACAAATAGCTTTCTCTTGGATTTTTTCCCACTCCAATTGCCTCGCCTATTTTGGATAGTACAGTGCATGCACTTTGGACTGTACCTCCCTTTTCCTAAAGGGAATAATACTAGTCCTTGAAAGCATGCATATTTCATTGTCACCTGGGAAAACAAGCCTGAATACGTTATTCTTCCACCAGAAAAAGTTCCCTGTTACAGGTACTGCTGTTTTAATTATGCCCCTTAAAACTCAAAGGAATTCCTCTTTACCTTGTTAGAGGTGTTGCTGAATGCTCGAAGTAACTGTTGCACTTAAGGATGAATCCATTCTTGAACACACAGTGAGAACAAAACTAGGTAACACCAAAGCATTGTTTTAATCTTTTGCTTCCTTTCCCATCTTCTAAGCCTAATCCAGGAAATCATTACCTATCTAGCAGGAAAGAAAACAGGATTTTACTATAGTGCATATAGTTTCTCATTTGAGTAACTGCAGAACAGCAAGATGAGCTTCAGACTCAGTTTAGAAACATTTTGGAAATAGCTCTGGTCAGCAGAAATTTGCCTAATTAGTATTCTTCTGATTTCTGAATGCATGCTCATATTCTAAACGGTTTGAAATGGGCCATTTGTTTTATTGTGGAATGTATTGTTTTTATCAGTCATAGTCATAGTCATAGGCATGACTTCAATGAAAATAACAAATATTTTAAACATTTAAAATAAATTTATTGCACTTCTTAACACTTATTTCAACGTATGTATTGAAGTAGACATGTTCAACACTTTTACAGAAGTAAAATTTATGAGAAATTAAATAAAAATTCTTGTCCTAGAAGACAAGAAGGTTTATACAAATTTCTCTGTAGGTCTCCTATCACTTTACTCACACAAAACTTACTTAATCTGATAAATACCCAGAAGCAATTATTTTTGTTCCTTATTGTCATGCATGCCTGTAATCTCAAAATGTTGGTGAAACAGTTTTTTTATAATGTTTTGGAATAGAGATAGTCTTATCAGATTGAGGATTACTTTAGAAAGGGTAGTTTTGCATTTCCAGTCAAGCAGAATATAAAGGGTTAATAAATATAAGTATTACCTGTTTATGAAAAGTCATTGTGATATATTTGTGTAGAAGTCTATCAACAGCAGTTAATGGGAACAGTGGGTTTTAACTTGTGTGCCTAAATGCTTTCCTGGACTCGATCTTAATGGACTGGTCCCATTATTTCAGTGAGAACCAAAAAAACTAAAATGAGAAACTTTAAAGAAAAGTCAATATATTAAAAAAAAAAGGAATAGTATATGTAGCTCTTTCACAACTGTTTCACCTTAAAGGGCAAATAGAGAGAACAGAACGAGATCTGTCAGAATGTTCTGTTATCTCATTGCAATGTCTCGATGCTATTGCAGTGCAATCATGATAAGAAACGGAAATAGAAATAAAACAGATGAGCAATTTTTACCAGAGTTTCTATTCCTGCATACAGTAGTGCCAAGAAAATGAAAGATACCTGGTTTTAGAACACTAGGAGCTGACACGACTAAACTGATATCAAAAAGTGGGAAAATTGGGAAAGTACAGTATTTTACAGTAAGATACAATATTCTGTAATTTCTTTATAGCTTTTGTACTTTGTTCAGTCACATAGTTCCACAATTGCAGAGAATTTGAAATCAGAGATCACTAAATCTTTCTTCCGATCTCTTACATTTTGTTTAAAACCAATAATTTGGTTGAGAATGTATAATTTTAGCCTGAAGAGATTAAATCTGTAAAATAAACCAACAACAGAAGAATCTGTGGCATCATCACAGCACATTGCCTGAGTATAGAAAAACATGTAGGTGAACATAGTAGCTGATTCACAACCAAAGATATACAAAAACATAGAAATAACGCAGCTGCCAGTCAATTTAATCAGAGGAGAAATACTTTCTCATCCAAGGTCTGGTGACTGGTTTTGCCCTAAATACATTAGCATGACTCATAAACCCAGTGTTTGAAAACTACTGTCTTCCCTCATATCAGTTATTTGGTTAAATCAAGAGTTTACCCTCGGTTTTAGGCAATCTTTGATGTTATCAAGGGGGAGTTTTTAGTTCTATAGGCCGAAGACTTGAAGCATGAAATCTTGTACAGACATTGCCTGTATCAAGTAGACATTGACCAGATGCTAAGTAAAGATGTCTTGAAAGCAGAGTGTCCTGATCATTGTAAAGCTCATGAAGAAAGAAAATGTTTCTTTTTTTTCCGCTTCCACTTACTAGTCACAAAATTTCTCACAGAAGAGGGATTTAAACAGAGATGACCAATCTATGACCTTTGAGCTATTTAAGGCTCATAAACAATTCAAAATTCCTTCCCAAACCACTTTGTTATACTATGATTAGAAGAAGCAGAGATCTGGTGATGTGGGAACTGTTAGACAATTCAAATCCCTTGCTGCAGAAGCAAGTAAAAAAAGGCTGATAATTTTCATCCACCTGGACTGTCTGAAGCTCTGCCACATGTCCATCTCAGCCCTATCCAACAGTGGATCAGTGGGATTGTAGGAAGATAATGACAACTGCAGCTCAAAGAGCTCCCTCTATTGAGTTATGGTTTAAGTGTTTTAAGGGATTTTAGCCCGTTGAAAGTTCTGTAAAGTGACTCATTGGATCAGGTAAGTTTGCCTCATCTAAAGCAAAGCCTGTATAAGAGGAAATCTCCTAATTTTACATTAAAAATTGCAAGTGGTCTAAAGTTTGTTAAACCTATTGGCTAACTGCTTCTATGCTCCATTTCCCTTCACAGATATTGTTTAGTTGAAGATAGAACAATACCTCTTGGATATTATTATTTCTGTGAAGCTCTGCATCATCAGATCTATTTTCTGTGTGAAAATACTTATAGATATTCATATGGTTTACTCAATCCCCTCCTTATTAGGATAGCAGACAATTTCCCTTTGTTCCTGCATTATATTCACACAACCTTTTTAGAATTTTAAGCATAAATACTTCTTACATGTTTGAAACATGACCATAGGTCCCTTGAAATCTGTCAACATTAATTCTAGGCTGAAGCACAGTTAATTCCCTTCTCTTATGTGTTATAAATGCATGGTTTGAATAATCTCTCCTGGGCACTCCAGGACAATGAGAGATTGTATTGGTACAATAAACTAAACCTTAAATCCTTCTTTGAGTCATTGCTCTTACAGACCACTCACCAGACTTTTTAGTATAACTCTGTTATTTAAGTCGTATTTTACATGATTATAACATAATTTTTGAACCACAGTTAGGTATATATGGATCATCCTATTCTGTACTCACTATTAATTATTCAGATTGTTTCCATGTATTAAGTTATCTAAATTTACTTCTCCAACCCCCTTCTTGTGTCAAAATTTCTTAATATTTTATTAACAAACTGATAATGAGACAGTTTCTAAAACTGCAGGAAAAGGCATTTGAAAAAAAAGGGCTCTCATGTTTTGTGGTGAAGTTTCAACTACTTATGCTTCTAGAAAATAATTTGTGTTGAGAGAATTTCATCCCACAAATCACACATTGTATCTATGCATTTTTTTAATCTGATGCAGGCCAGCACATCACAAATTGACACATGATATTGGAACTACCAACCCAGAAACTTTAATCTAACTTTGATATCAGAGATAAAACGTTCTGAAATGATGGCATGATGCCTTCAAAATTTTATAAACAATATAAAGAAAAACTAACCTTTTTAAAATACACTTATTAATAAAAATAGCAAACAAGACAAGAAACTGAAGAAAATATTTCAATGTCTGCAAATATTGTGGCCAAAGAAAATCACACAAACTGCTTTTTTCTTCTATTCACTTTAAAGATGGTGAGTTGGATTTTCCAATAAGCACCAGGTAAGCAAAATGCTGGAAAGGATTGTGGGAATTCTGTAATGATTCCTCAATGACATTCAACCCTAGCATAGATCAGAACACCTGTGAAGAACCTCTGATTTACAGTACTAGGAGAATTCCTGTTCTACTTTAGCAGCCTCTTTCCTGTTAATCAGGTCTGGAAAAGAATAATACTCTGTAAAGGAATTTTGCCAACTTGGCTACCATTCTATCAATGAGAATTGTCCTATATGAAGGGAATTACTATACTGTCAGAAACTGACAGTTTTGTGTTCCTTTAACTATGCTGTATGCTCAACTATAAGATAATGCCTGTTGGAGTTGCTGGATGTTTTATTTTTCCTGGGCAAAACATGAGAACAAATCAAGTTAATATAAGCATCTGTTTGTGTTTAAAAAGAAAGTCTATTCTGAAAAGTATGTTTGAAAATTACAAGACTCCACTCTTATTATCTGTGATTTACTTTGGAGTCAATTGTTTATTCTCATAAGGACTACCACAAACTAAAGTAATGTCACTAGATTCCTACTACTAATGTGCCAGTTTTCAGCTTTACAAACTCAGTCTTGTTTCTGAAAACATAATCTTTACTTGCTGAATAATTGCATTTAAAGTATATTATTACTACAGTTATAAGAGAAAAATGCATTTAAAGAAATATAGTACAGAACATTAGGGCTTTAAAAATGTTCAGTACTTTATTTCACAAATGAAAACTGAAGGGAAAAAAATAAACAAAATTACTTTTTGTGCAGGTGGAAAACATTTTACCCACTTAAATCTGAATAAAACATATATTACTACGACACATGCAATTTTTGGCCATATAACTTTTCTAGGCAAGGATATGCCTGGTAACATTGTAACAGTACAAGTAATTCTTCCCTCCCTGAGTGCCTTTGACTGGACAGTCACCTTTGGCCATGCACAAAGAGCCCTTTGTAAACTGAACATGCACAGCTTAAAAGTATTCAGCAGTTACTGATTAGTTACTATACATCACCATTTTTTGATAACTTGAATTAATGAAATACTAAAGTGAGTGTTGGTATGTTCAGTGCCCTGAATCAAGAAACAGGAAAAATCTTTGTTGGTCACGAAGTCCTCAGTGAGGTGGGGTAGAGCTGGTTTCTACTGCTCCTGGAATGGATCCTCATTGGGACTGAATTGCTGTCTTCCAAATCCCTGCTTTTCCCTTAGGATTGTCTTTATTTTCATGATGATGTTTCTTTCTCTTGAATCCTTAAAACTGCTGCTTAACTCAATTTTAAGAGTCTTACGTCTGTCTGCAACCTTTCTTACCTTGCAGAAGCCCATTTTATCAACTTCTTTGCAGTTCTTGCTCCAAATTAAGCAGTTTCTTCAAAAGTCTGAAAGATGGTTACACTGCTGCGTCTTGGATCACAGACAGCTGAATTCCTGAGAAAGAAGGACTTTACAAACTCAAGTCACTACATACAAAATATATAACAGCATCAATATTATATTCTATACAGAAATCAAAGCTATTGACTTATTCCCTTGTACAATATTATTCAAATACATATTTCATAAATACTTGCATTCTATTCCATACTATTTGTGAAATATCTAGATTACACAGGAGATTATGAGAATTAAAAACCTCTCATTCAGCTTCTTCCTAGTAATACTGATTCCAAATTTTTGTTTATTTCTACACCTACAGTTCATTATATGTGGAAGACATACAATGTCAAAATGCCATCCTGTCCACCCTCCTTCCTTCAGATCACATAAATCATTACACATTACATTCCCTACAGATGTTTCAATGCCATACCTCCATAGTTAGTTTCCAAAAGCAAAGATGGAGAACTCCAGACTGTCTGAACTACTTGGAGGTTTTTTTGATATCTAAAATGAATTGTCCTTGAGATAAGTTAGACCTGTTACCCCTTCCTTATCCACAACAAATAGGAAGAACTTCTTCCACTTCACTTTGCAGTACTTTCAGAATTTTAATGCTGCTTTCACAAGTGTTCTGTCCTCTCTCAACAAAAAAAAAAAAAAACAACAAAAACAAAACCCCAAAGAAACAAACAAACAAACAAAAAACCCCACCAAAAAACAAGTTCCTATAACCATTCTAGGCAGAACTGGTGCAATTGACATTACTATCCTCTGGACCCAAAATGTTTCACAGCTTTTGTTTATTTTAGTGAAGTAGCCCCAAGCTGGGGGTTATTTCAATAATAGCCAAATATTTTTAATTTCTGTAAGTAATTTGACTTCCATTTTCTGTAGCAGTGTGGAAGTACACTTACTTACTTTATTTAATCTTATATATTGGACTTTGTTACTGTGGTGAAATGAACAAAAATAATCACTTCATTCAGTTCATGTCATAAGACATTGATTATGGCACTGTGACCATGTTCTGCATGTCAGTCTTTAACCACAGCCAAATTGCTCATCTCCTTTTTGTTTACTGTAAAACAAATGACTGTGCACTCTAAGGTAAATGTGTTTCCACAGGCAATTGGATACAGTGCAGATACATGTTCACAAGCTCCAAACCTTTCGAGTAGCCATAACCATAGACAATAGGGCTAATGCTCCCTCATATCATTTCTGCTTCCAGAAACATCTGCTGCATGCCACACCTCTGCCTTAAATGTCAACACCAATGATCCCTGACAACAATCCAGGGAGACTCAGCAGGAATATTCCAGTTATAATATCAAGATATGTCTGCATGTGATCATTTTGCAAGAAACACTTCTAAAAAGACTGGAGGAAATAACTCTCTCACCATCCAGGACTTCAGCAATTCAAAAATCAGATTTCACTATTTTGTGGCTGGCTACATTGCGGCTACAGTTACTGAAAAGGCAATTACCTGCAGCCATTCTAGTGATTCAGACTAGATGTTCTAACATCTCATTAATCTATCTGCATCTTCTCTTAACTTCCCAATTCGCTAATTCCATAAGAATCTTTAATCTTAATTTCCACAAATTCATCATTAAAATGTATCTTGATTGCAGTCAAGTTTATCGCTCTACCCCTAGATATTATGCTTGTTAAGGGAAAAACAAGCTTTTCCCATACACTTCCCACTGAAACTTGAATTTATTAGACCTTTGCCTTGCAAATCCAGATTTCAGAATGTTTTTCTTATTTCTTACTGATTTCTAAGTATAAACTTTGTGTAAAAGAGACATAACATATTAAACAGTAATGCAATCAGTGAAATTTAAGAAGTGCTAATCATGGTCAAACTCATGAGTAATATTAGTAAACTGAGACCTTCCTGCCAAAAAACTGCAGAAAGCACCCGTACAAGATATTTAACCAAACAGCAAGCCTCAGAGGTCTTCCTCAATATTCCTCCCCTTCTCTGTGTGAACAGCGAAATCACAATATGATTTCCTACTTCCCAGAGAGAATGGGAGATAAAGGCTGCAGGTCAGAGCCAGAAGGACTGTCACGTAGCTCCCCAAAAAGTTGATATTCATGGGGACCCTTGAACCACAAGGCTTTGTACAGTGTTCCAGCATCACACAATGATAATTGAAGGAACAAAATTATCTCTGCTCATATTCCAACTTCCTCACCCTTTGCACTCTAGACATCCTCCTTTCTGACTCAGCCCTGTGTCACAACCTCTGTACAGTTTAAGCATTCTTCTTGCATGCAATGACACGTGACCCTGTTTGAGTACCATGATACTAAATGTAATTCCTTGATTTCTTTTTATAGTCAACAATAAATCATGAATGATTAACAGCTCACCCTGACTGAATAAGGTGTTCAGAGCAGTCCCTTTTCCGTATCACCATTCACTGAGAGCAAATGAGTTTGTTGGTATGGAAAATGTTAAAGGAAGCAACTCTGATCATCTCACTTGAACACCTTGTCAAACTGAGATAGCTCCTGCTGTAAGAGGTCTACTCTTCTTGTATTCATTGTCCACACCTGGCACACAAGGAATGCTGTTCCAGTAGAAATTAGAGAACCTAATGCCAATGTCCTAAGGAGCCAAAGATTCCCTGTGGGCAAGGTATGCTTATTAAACCCTACAGAGATTCCTCAATGGGAGCATCCTCTGGGGTGCTTTGAATAGTCAGCACTATGAAGCAGCGCTAAATTTAGAAAATTGATCTTTTTTAGACTACCTCTGGTGAGTATCTATGGGACTTGGCACGCAAACAAAGCCTTTTATCTAACCAATAGAGGACAAGACCTGGCAGTGACTCCATGTCATGAGCCATTTGCTCATGGAGACATAGGATTTTTCATGGTGTCTGAGGACAGATATATTGCTAAATTATCCCATGTCCTAAAGAAGACAGATGATTTCTGCAGTGAACCCACATGGCTGACAATCAGTTCATGACGACATCCACTGAGTTGGATGTTATAAGCAGGTGTGACCAGAACCAGGCCAAGTCCTTTAAGGAAACTGATTCCATGGTATGGTGCACATGAGAGAGGAGAACCTATCTGCCCAGGTTATTTATGGAACACCTTGGCGACACATTAGCAGTGAAAGATGCTTATCACTGTATGTGACAGGACCAGAAGAATTTCTCACACACCAATTGGATAATCTAATGTGTATATGAAATTGTATGTTTACAAGAACAAAATTATTGAAATAGGGTTCTTCATTTTGTTCCAAATATATATGTGACAAAATCTCTTTCTGAATACTGGTGCGGTACATTGTTTCACAGGACAGGCTCACCACGCACTTTCTTAACAGATTTCGACCTATATTCATATTTTGAGTAAACTGAAATACTCAAGAGTGTTAGGTCTCTCAGGGTAAACATATGTACATATTTCCTTAGAGGCTAAAAACGAAGCGAAGTCTAACTCATCATCAGTGCATGGTCTTTTCATGCACTGGGGGTTGGATTGTGTTATCACCTTTAATTTGTTACAGAGTTCACCTTGTTCCATTAAATCCGTCACCAGAATTGACAATTCCCTCTTTGACAAGAGGGTGAAGTTGGGCAGGCAGAATAATGCTTACCTCAAGATTTTGTAGTAAGATGTTCCCCATAAACATTTTAACCACAAGAACAGTAAAAGTTATCTTGTTTCTTTTTATGTGCCACCACTATGGTAGTTATCAAAACATCCTTTGTGCCACCACAATACTCATAGTAGTGACTATTCTTATAATGGTAACCTAAGTAAACTGATCTCCTCCCAACAGATCACATGGATACAGATAAGGACTTGATTGTCATGCCACATCAGATGACTCATACATACATTAGTGTTAAACCATGATAGGAAATAGAGGAAAAGAATAATTACATTTTTCACCTCTAAAAATCCCCTTCTTCTTCATATATATTTAGATGAATGCATGGAAAAAGGGGGTGAACAACAGAAAAGGAGAAATATAGACATATTAGGCTGTTTACTCCTGCTTGGGTTGTGCTGCTCCTAAAACATGGAAGATTATTATAACAATAGAAACTGAACTGATTGAAGAGCAAGCAAGGGTATTTGCTTAAAACTTGAGGCCACTGAATTCAGAAACTTTTAAAATGGGGCATTTGGGACTAAAGGATTAGCTTTCCTTAACTAGTAAATATTGCACAGCCTCAGAACGGAGTATGATTATCAGCTACACTGCAGGAACAATTTCCTGTAAGAAATTTAGTAGGTAGATGTCTCAGAACAGTTATCTGAGCAATAACTGGAGATCTGGCTAGCAGGTTATTCTACCTAGAATGCTATGAGATTGTAATATAATGTGAATCCTGGGAAAATTGTTGGCATTGGCATCTGGGAATGTATCTGATCAAACAGAGCCACTGGCTTTCAAGTAGTAGTGGTACAAGAGTTAAGTCAGCAAGAGTAATTATGGGACCTGTGAATCAAGCACAGCTACAATGGGAAGAGCTGCAAATTCAGCTTCAGCAGGTATAGACAAGGAAAACAGACCAGGTAACGAAGGTAAGAAAGAATATAAGGAAATCTCAGTCCTGTGGATCTGATAAAAGGTCCACATACTGTAGACATTACAGACTGTAATTTTCTGAAACAAAGTCTTAAATGACCCACAGCCTCCATTTAAAATAAAGATCAAAAGAAACAGAAAAGGGAAAACAGTCCTCAATGTGGATTTAGCTCTTCATGTAAAAAGAGGTAGTAATGGTAACTGCAGAATGTCCCTGGACAACATGATAAAAACTTCCTTTATTGGACACCAATGAAACTGCAGGAAGAAAACATGGTAAAATTTGAGAAAAAGAGGCAACGACTTGAGAAAATGGGATATAATACATTAATTCCTTGCTGGCTCATTTTGTCAAACTAATGAAAAATCATGAGGAGGAATGAAAACTACAGAATATAATAGGGCCCTCTCAGCAAAGCTCTCAAACATCATCTCTTCCTCTCAATAACAAAGACTAGGGACACTCTGCTGTCTACTTGCCCCTGGTCTAGTGGTAAAATTACAATATAACCAATGGAAATGGCCAATAACAATATTAGTACTGGGTGGTCAAGGGAAGAACATTAACTACCACCAGTGCCATGATGTTAATTGATATTGTAGTGTCAATAACCACTCTTCAACAAATATTTGTTCCAGCTATAATCCAAGAAAGAGGGAAAATGATAAAACTTCTTGCATTATATGCATGAAAGGACGTTCAAGTAACTGCATTAAGCTCTCTGCCTGAGATCTAAATAGCTGCCAAGTTCAGGAGTCTCCTTCTCCTGTTCCTTCAGGAGTGGGAGGATCCCTTTTAGGAACACCAGGGAATTATTGGCACAGCCTTGTTGAAACAAAATGGATTAGCTGTAGGTTTTGTTATGGATGTTTGCAAGATTGGGCCTGACCAGTGGGAGGTGAGGGTGGAGTGATTCCTGCAAGTCATTGATGCTTTGTTATTAAGAATCCGGAGGAAGTTAAAACAGTGGATATTTGGGTAACAGAATTTCCTCAAGTTTTGTATGTCTGTAACTTAAAATGTGAAAAAATAGAAATTGTATTTTAATGGCAGAGGAAGGACTCCACCATCAACAAGTTTACTGGAAAGCAAGATCTTAGTACAGAGACCTATTATTTTAACATCCCATTTGTCCAGGGTTAAAAGCAATGGAAAAAAGCTAAAAGTAACACTTCCAACACTTAAATAAGGCAGCCATCTCTCAGGTTGGTTGTATGCCTGAAATTCGTGTAACACTGAGCAGAATATTTGACCGTTATTTTGTTACTGATTTAGCCAGTGCTTTCTTTGCAATTCCACTAACAGAGAAGAGTAACAACAAACATTTACTTGTGAGAGAAAGTAATGTTGTTTTATCCATGTACCTCAAGACTTTCAGATCAAACGTATCACATATGCATGAAATTACCATCAGAATGTGTTATGTCATACCATACATGAATGATGTGTCAGTACACAGAAAAACTGAAAGTTTGGGAATATACTCGAGAAGTAGTCAGCATTACTTAAAACATAGGCTTCAGAGCTAGTCATGACAAAATTCAGATACAATCTAAAGTGAAATATTCAGTAATAGTTTTAGGCCAAAGGAATGTCATCAGCAAACGGTAGAACTGACTATGAGAGTCCATGCATATAAAAATTGTATTAGTTTTATTTTTGGAGCTGCTTACATTTTCGTGAGAATCATATTTGCAGAAATGAGTAAACTACGAATCAAATTAGTGAAGAAATCTCACAAACAAGAATGGAAAGGAAAAAAAAAGAAGTGAAACTGCACTAGTTCAAACACTGGCCTTTAGATGCCCTTTATTGCAAGCTGTTTCATGTTCAGCTGGCCAATACTGATCTATACGGTGCTGTTTAAAGAACACAGAAATAAAATGCTTTTGCTTCAAGATTCTTAAGACTTGGGGGAAAAAACTCTATTCTGTATTAAAAAACATGTTTAGCATTAATATAAGCAATTAGCTTTGGGTATACATTGCTAGAAGCTGTTTTGCAGTAGTACATATCACACATGCTCCACTAAAGTACGCATCACACATACTCCACTAAAGTACATAATGGTGGAAAAGTACAAACTGGATATGCATCGAACCTAGGCTAGCTGGATACACACTGGCTTTTATAAATAAGAGCTTTCTGTAGAATAAGGCAAGACTTTATCACTAGCTCTATAGGGCTTTTAACTACTGGAACAGAACAGAAATGCACTTTACCTGTTTATATGTCTCTCACCAGATAAAAGCTCCGTTATTGACTTCGTGCCACAGGTTATTCAGTGTGACTCACAAATGGCTCCAGTTTTTATCAAAAGGATGGAAAATCCTCTATTAGATATGCTGGGGAAAATAAAAAGAGCTGTCTGCCTTCACTCTGCACAAGCAACAAAGCCACAAGCTCTGCTAATGATGTTAAAAGAGAAACCCGAAGGAAATGACCTAGCTTCATACTTAGTTTCAGACCGGATACATCAAGCTTTAACTATTTAGCTACCAAAGAAGAATAAAAATTACCTACAAACACAGAATGGAAATCTGGTAGTCTCTCAATCATGGAAAGGAAATCCTGAACATAAGTTAAAAAAAAACAGCGAGAAAAAAAAAATGCAGGTCATGTAAAAGTCTACCAAAAGGAAACATACCGAGGCAGCAATATTTGAATAGTCAAGCACACACCCTTGACAAGGTTGTGGTGGTCCCAGTAGACCTGACATTTGAAGAAACATCCAGTTTGCAAACAAATAAGAAAATCAGACAAAGCAAGGTATAAAAAGATAGTGCAACTTTACAACATGGAAATGAGGAAATTGAGGGGTGATTACTATAGAAGCTGGTAGATACGTGAAGCATAGAGAGTATAGTGTGGCCAGGTAAAAAACACTTGTACCTAATGAGCACTATGTACACTTTCAGTAGATTTGTTTCAATAGGTGCATGAGCCAGATCATATAGGGGGTGCCTGAACACAAAAGGGAGTATTAGAAGGTAGCTAGTTGGCCAAACATGAAGACAGATGGTGCATAATTTCTTAGTTTGTGATGTGGTGAATACCCCCACGTGGAGAAAAATAAAATTAAAACGTTAGAGATTTCATGAACCATTGGTGCCATGGTTTAATTCCAGATGGCAACTAAATATCACACAGCCACTCAGTCGCTCACTCTCTGCCCAGTGAGACAGGGAGCAGAACTGGAAAAAAGTAAAAACTTGTGGCTCGATGTAGGAAGAATTTAATAACTGAAGCAAAGCAGAATATAACAACAACAACAATAATAATAATAGTAGCAATAATAATGAAAGAGAGAGAGAGGGAGGTAAAACCCAGGAGAAATAAGTGATGCACAATACAGTTGCTCACCACTCACTGACTGATACTCAGCCCAGCCCTGAGCTATGATCAGCTCCTCCCAGCCAACTCTGCCACTTTATATGATGTCCTGAGGTATGCAATATTCCTTTGGGCATCTCGGGTCAGCTGTCCTGACTGTGCTCCCCCTGGCCCCAACTTCTTGTGCAGCTCTTCACTGGCAGAACACGGGACACTAAGAAGTCCTTGACTTCTTAGTAGTAGTAAGCACTACTTAGCAACAGCCAAAACACCAGAGAGAAACATCAGAAGAAAACAAACTCTATCCCAGGCAAACTCAGGACAACGGGCTAGGATACAAACAGACTAGAACAGAATTGGTGTAGTCCCATCTTGATCCAACATACCATGCAAAGTGGGAGTAAGTATGGTTTCCTCATTCTAGGCCCACTGACAAAGCGGGTTGAGGTAGTTCAGTAAAGAAAGCTGTAGCCAAGCGTGCCACCATGCAGGCATTTATCATTGTATTTTCCAGATATAATTTAAACTAATAAATTTATTTGAGAGAAGGAACATATATTCCAGGGCAAATCATCAAGGAATTACATGGAAGCCTGTGAAGAAAAGAAAGGTTCCACATTGCTGTGAGCTTGCAGTTCAAGGTAAATTGAAAGGCCCAATGGGACTATAAAAATAGCACTAAGCCAAAAGGTGAAAAATTACAGAAAGATTTGGAATATTGCATCATCATGTCATTGTAATGACCTGTGAGCCACAGCTTCTCCAAAGTTCATGTGATTTAGAGCTATGCCTGGGTGAAAAAAAAGTCTGACTAGTGTTTTAACTGAAGAATGGCTACTGACCCAATCTAAACACATGGAAAGAGATTAATGTTGCTATAGCAACTCAGATGGGAAGGAATGCTCAATGCACAAATAAACCAACAAGAATAAACCACAACTTTACAGAATGGCAAGGAGGATGGAAAGCAATGTTGCATATTTTCCACACAAGTTTACAGTCTAAACTGTAAATGGGATGGACTAGTTCCAATTATAAACAAAGCAGGATCTTATGTATATCAAGAAAAACTCATAGATGGAAAATAGCCTAAATAGTTCCAGTTCCGATTTTAATTATCACAAAGTAAATAAGCTAACAAAAGCAAGAATGTTATGTTATAAATGTTGCTATTAAAATTTAAGAGTACATAAGGGAAGTCTCACCAGAGTTGTTGCTAGCAGAAAGGCTTTTAAAAGAAGCAGCATAAATTAATTATTAGATTTTGTCTGAGTGAAGTTTGTCTGTTTTTATTTTTATTATTAATTGTGTTAGGTTCAAAATTGTAAATATTTGCATGCATAACAAGGAAAGTAATAAGCACCCTTCTCTTTGCTGATAATACACCTTACCTGTAGTGACAATAGAAAATTCTTTTGTACCAAAGATAATGAAAACATTAGATACATGTCTCCATTACTTTAAAATTGTGGGAAACAAATGTGAGGGCTAAACAACAGCATCTATGTTCCATGATGTCAAAATAAATCTTGGGATTTTAACGAATGTCTCTGATTTTAAGGGAATGTATTATGGGGGCTTGAAGCAGCACACAAATTTAACTTGCATATATTATTTCTATTAACTTGGTTAAAAATCAAAGCAATGCACAACAATTGTGATAGAACCTAGACAACCGCAGCAACTGAAATATGAGTGGAAAACACCAGAGGTGTTTTGGTTAAACGAAGTGGAAAAACCAGAAGTGAAGTAGAAATTTAAAAAAAGAGAGGTCAAACGTTTACTTCACAGAGTTTTGTTCTTGTTGTGGTTAACTCTTTTAAACAAAGATTCCAGTTGAAAGACAATTCAAAATTTTGGGTACACAAATACTACACAGTAGGAACAAAGTAAAAGAGTGCATGTTACTGTGAACAAAGCATTTACTCTGGCTTTTCTAAGGCAGAACAGATACACTTCTCTTATTAAAGGGTCATTGCAACATTGACCCAGAAATAGATTCCATGCAACTGGGTAAAACACACCAAGAGTGTTTATAGATACCATTTCAGAGGGAGTAGAAATTGTGACTGGAATTTTGAACACCGTTTATGTAGAAACTTTGACTTGTGACTTATCAAAACTGGAGTATATTATATGCAACATTCAAACCCCACAAAATAAAAATATGTATAAAAATAATTTAATATTATTTACCTGAAATGTAACAGTGTCACATGGGAATAAAAATATGGATAGAAGTAGAAAAATAATAGTTTTAGAGAAAGAAAATCACTGGAAGTAGAAAGTGCTATTAACATTGTTAAAGTACCAATAACAATAGATTCTTTAAGCAGTAATTACCAACACACAAGTTACAGGACAGTCGCAGCGTAGGATGGCCAAAGTGTCAACTATTGAAATGAAATAGAGCTGTAATTTTAGGAGAAATGAAGGCCAAGATGCTATACTGAAGAAGGTATAGACATGATTGTAAAACAGCACATGCACAACCTGCATTGCTATTGCCTGAAGAGATTTATCAGTCACTGCACAGAATGTAAAGGGCATTACTGATGGGGTATTAACAGACTCAGAAAGGCATGGTAAAAAATGAGGTTATAGTCGCTGAGTCCTGTCCCACAGGAATGCAGTCTGAAGAAGGCCCCACAATGGAAATGGAATATTGCTCCTACAGTAGCAGTAGCTACTTGAGTGTGTGGACCCAAATAGTTAACGATTGCAGGATCTATACCACCAGATACAGATACATGTAATTGTTTCTCTGTATGTCAGTAGAAATTGTCAGAAGACTGTGCTCTGTGTAGAGAAATAAATACGCAATGTTTCTCATCTATACAATTTTGGGTAAACATTTGCAATATTCACCTATACGAGCAGGTTTACAATATCCAGAACATCAGCCTGGGGCTAACTGGAATCTTTATAATAAAAGCATTAAGGAATCAAAGAAAACTGAGCAAGTAGCTAAAATAAAAAAAATTATGAGTAGGCACCAAGCAGTGAAAGGACACATTACTTCAGAGAATCAACAACCACTAAGATCAGGAAAGAATGAAGAAACCTTGAATCTACTCTGGTAATTTTAGAGGACAGTCAAGCACTGTTACAAGAATCATGTGTTATGTTAGCCATAAACCATTGCCAGTGTTTTAATTACAGGTCTTTTTGTTACAGCTTGCAGTATGTCTTGCAGTGTGTGACAGAAGACCTGGGGCTATCTGGAGCTATACAACTGCAAAAGACCTACACGGATTTTGCAAGTAAACCATGAGACAAGACCGGAGCAGGGTGACAGTCTGTCCTCTTGCTCTGAGGCAGTACTTAGCCCTGAGCCAGCAGAGTGTGAGACTGTGGGTTCAGAATCACAGAATGGTTCAGGCTGGAAGGTCATTTGGTCGAACCTTTCTGCTCAAACAGGGTCCCCTAGAGCCCATTACTCAGTATTGCACCCAGGTGGCTTCTGAATAGGGGGTTTCCCTTCCAGGGAAGGAGAATCCACAACCATTCTGGGAAACCCGTTCCAATGCTCAGTCACCATCACATTTAAGAAGTTCTTCCTCATATTCAGGTAGAACTTCCTGTGCATTAGTTTTGGTCCGTTGCCCCTTGTCCTGTTGCTTGGAACCACCAAGAAGAGCCTGGTCCATCCTCCTGGCACCCTCCCTTCAGATACTTATAGACACTGGGGGAGTCCCCTCACAGCTGTGCCTTTTCGAGGCTGAACAGGCCCAGCCTTTCCTTGTAAGAGAGATGTTCCTGTCCCGCAGTCTTCTTCCTAGCCTTTTGCTGGACTCACCCCAGGAGCTCCATTTTTCCCTTGTACTGATGACCCCAGAACTGGACACAGCACTCCAGATGTGGCCTCACCAGGGCTGAGTAGAGGGGCAGGATCACCTCCCTCAGTCTCTGGCAATGCTCTTCCTAATGCACACCAGGATACCCCTGGCCTGCAAGGCCACAAGGACACTGCTGGCTCATGGACAGTTTGTTGTCCACCAGGACCCCCAGGTCAGTTCCTGCCCTGTACTCGTATGCGGGGTTATTCTTCCCCAGGTGCAGGACCCTGCATTTGTCTTTGTCGAACTTCAAAAGGTTCTGCTTTGCCAATCCCTCCAGCCTGTCAAGGTCCCTCTGAAGGGCTGCACAGCACTCTGGGACACTTGGCCACTCCTCTCAGCTTTGGGTCATTAGTGAACTTGCTGAGGAGCCATCTGCCCCTTCATCTAAGTAACTGATGAACAAATTAAACAATTCCAATATTGCACCTTGGGAGACACCACTAGTGACAGTCCAACTAGACCCTGTGCCACTGCTCAAAACCCTCTGAGATCCAGCACTCAGCCAGCTCTCAATACACCTCATCATCCACTCACCCAGCCCGCTCTTACTGAGCTTGCGAGGCACTGGAAACTGACAAGAAGCTTACCAAGGCAGAAGATTTCTATGAGTAGAAGTGTCCTAAGCACGATATAATCAATATTTGCTTGCCTTGAACTCAGACATAAGTACACTAAACCAGCAAACCTAGTAAAAACAAACTAGCACTTCGTAACACAGCTAATCATGTGAATAATATAGAACCACAGAGGGACAGAAGGGGTGTGGAACATCAAAAGTTCAAGCATGGGAGAGGAAGAATGGGGAGAAAAACCATCCACTTCAGTTCTACCCTTACTGAAGAGCTCTTAAAACTGACCACTCTACCATCAGTGATTCAGGCCCTTGAGAACTACCACAGCAATCACCACAGCATCCACATATTCATTGCAAAAAGGGATATATTGTTCCTGGATGTGTAGGAAATTCATGTCAAGGTTTGAATTGCACACCTGTAAAGAAAAAGGATCTTAACTTACATTTTTATCTTCTGTTACTGATCAAATGAGGCCACCAAGTGGCAATGTAAATATTTTAAGTCACAAAGGAAAAGTGTAATAACTTTTAATAACATAACTTTAGAATATGTAAAGAGAACAATCAAGAGAAATTAACACAGATCAAATTTTATGTGCAATGGCATAAAGCAGTAATCTAATTTATCTCACAAGTAATCTCACAAGCATAACTTTCAAATGCTACAGTGTTTAAGTCATGATGCTCTCAAATATTGTTTTCCTACTCATTTCAGGTGAGCAATCCTAAACCAACTTGCAACAAGTTTTGAAACTCGTAGATTGAAATTTACATCCTTCCAATCCTAAATCACAAACATGCTTCATATTTCATTGTTTCATATTACTTTTCCTTGGCCAACTCTACTAGGATGATATAATTTTGTAAAATTCAGGTTTTGTTCTTATTCTCCTTCTGTTCATGACTGTCACCGAAGTATGCTCTAAAAAGGCATATGGTACTCTGCTTTCATAAATTCCTTTCACTCCTTCCATAGAATTAAGCATCATCAGTATGCCAAAAAAAAGAAGGTGGGTGGAATTCCATCTTCTAACATGCACTCAAACTTTTCTTTTAAAGGCTCCTGTATGGATTTTCTAAGACATAAGGATGCGCAATAATGCCAAAGTGCAAGATCTACAAATAATCTGAAAAATTTACCCACCCTAAGAATTCTCATAGGAAAGAATAATTTGCAAAAATGCAACTATAACTTCAAATTATACCTATCATGTTTCGGTACAAAGATACTGGTAAATCAGATATTCATAGATACACAGATATGCTGCTAATAAAAAAAAAGCACAACAAAGCAAAAAATAAGCCCAAAAAACTTCAAACCACAAAAGTAAAAAGAGCAAGCAGGTACACCTCTTATATATATAGAATCACAGAATTGTCAGGGTTGGAGGGGACCTCTGGAGATCTTGTCCAAACCCCTGCAAAGACAGGGTCACCTGGAGCAAGAGACACAGGAACACATCCAGGTGAGTTTTGAATGTCTCTGGAGAGGGACACACCTTGACCTCCCTGGGCAGCCTGTGCCAGGGCTCTGCTGCCCTCAACATAGAGAAGGTTCTTCCTTATGTTGAGGAGAAACTTCTTGTGGTTTAGTTATGGTTTATATACAAAGCTAGGCAGCTGACTGGAATCCACGAGATGCATTCCATACTATCAGTATACTCAAAGTTATCTGAAAGTGTAATAGTAAAATATATCACATTTCACACCAATTTGTGTTTTGCTCCTAACTGAGGGAGTCTTATGTGATAGCTTGATATCAACTTCATTTTCTCCTACTATAAATGACAATACAGTGCCAACTTGTGGATGAATCCTGGCCAGCAGCTAAGGCCCACACAGCCTTCACTTCTGCCCAGTGGGATGGGAGAGAGAATTGTAATGGCAAAAGCAGCAAAAAATCTGGGCTGAGTTAAAGGCAGTTTAATAAGTGAAGCAAAGCAGTATATGCAAGCAAAGCAAATAAGGAATGCATTCACTACTTCCCACCAACAAGCAGACCTTTAGCCATTTCCAGGAAAGCAGGGAACAGGTACTTGGGAAGATAAATTCTGTAACTCAAATGTCCCTCCTTCTTCATTCTCTCCCTGACTTTTTACCACTGGACACAATGCCATATGGCATGGAATAACCCTTTTAACTGTTGGGATTGGTTGTCCTGGATGGGCTGCTTCACACCTTCTTGTGCATCCCCAGTGCTTAAACATCTTTACAGCAAGAATTTTCCCAATTTATCTCATGTTGCAGCTTACGACAATTGCCCCTTAACCATTTTCTCTGTACTCCTCAGGAAAGCCTCTTCCTCTACCCTCCCATTGGCTAGCTGAAGGCAGTAAAATTTCCCCTTAGTCTATTTTCTTACAGAGAGGCATTAAAAATTTAAGACTTACCACAGTAAATTTCCTGACAAACTTATTGAGCTTTCCAAGGCAGCTGATGATATTAAAAAATTATTTTTTATTCTTCTGAAGTCTTCTCAAACCTTTTTACATTCTCTGATTTGATAAGACAGTAGTGGAAGATAAACTATATTTGAAAGAAAGCAACAATTTTTAAGGAAATCCATTTACTTGAGGACTAAAACTTATTAATACTGAAAACCTAAGGCTTGGTCCAACACATAAACCTGATTTAGTCTTAAATCTCTTTCAAGTATAAAAAGAAAAAGTTTCTGTTTCTGGGAAAAAGGTAGACGAGAAGAATGAGAAGATACTTTTGGTTTTGATATATGTAGAAAAGTTCTCCTGTTTTTTGTTAGTTTCTTTTCTTTGGGTTTTTTGTTTAAGTGTTAGTAATTATCCAGTGTGTTTATCATCGGTTAAAGAACAACAGGGCTTGCAGCTGAAATTGCTCATCTGCAGAGATTAAATCTACTTCAGCTTTATCTTGAATTTAATTGAAAGTTTACTCAATCGGCACAAATCTCTTAACAGAAGCTACAGACACAATGGGTCTTAAAAAAGCCTCTTAGAAGCAGAAAGAAACTTGAAGACAGGCTCTTCATTTTTGAGAGGCAACAAGTATCACATGCAACATTTGCCCTCAATAGTCTGAAAGAAGAACAATAGCTTGTTTCAATCTTGTACTAGTAGAGCTATTTAAAATTAATTTTAAAAGCATTATTCTTGATTCCAATGTAGAAAGGATATCCTCCTTCAGGTTTACCTGTGCTTCTACTTCTTCATGATGTTTCCAGAGCAGGGAAGAAGAGAGGCAGAAACAAAATTATGAACTACCTTGTAGTGAATTTGAATGGTAATAAGCTTGCGAAAAAATCCACCCAAGCAAAGAAGAAGCTTTACTTTAGAGAAGGCAGGACAGTTTACTTACCATTCCATATCAAGTTCAATGAAGACAAAGTTTACATCAAATTTAATGAGTTACCTGTTGAGTGAGGTGAGAATACAGCATACCAAGTAATACATGATGATCTAGGAACTTTTGGTAAGTGGCAATACTTGAATCAATTTATGAGATACCTTCTGATGAAAAAAGTTTACATGCTACTACATTCGAAAAAATCATCATCTGTATGGTAATCTACTTTTCAAAGTTCCTATGTTGACATAATTCCTCTTCATGTAACACAATTGTGCTGCACATAGTTCTTGTTTGACAGGAACTGGCAGAAGTGGCTTCATATCTACAGGGAGTATTCTCCAAAGAAACCATAGTCCAGTGGGGATTTGCATGTCAGTAAACAGAAATTTTTATATTTCATTAATAGGAATGGATAGGATAGAATTTAACAGACACATTTAGGAATGTTGCACATATTATGTGCATAACTCAGTAGAATGAAGAGTTCTGCCAAAATTTATTTCACCATTCATCCTCATTGCAAGCAAATAAAGTGATTTTCTTAGGCTGAAAGGGAACTTCCTCCCATAAAGGAAGCAAATCAAATTAATCCATACAGTTTCACACCTCCCCAACTATCTAGCCAAATCTACTCTTTCACAGCCACAAACCACAGTTAGTTTACTGCTAGGTTTTCTTCTGAAGCGTTGCATCTTCCTGTCCTCCAGTGACATGAACTTCATGCAATTCTGCATCTTGACACCAAGGCAAAGCCCTATACCCAGAGCTCTTCCAAGCATGCCTTAGTTCAGAGCTGGGCCAGCTGCAGTTTGGTGGTAAAGTGTATTTCCACTTCATTCCCATATTCCTACAAGTATGGCCTGTAAATCTTACGTAAGGCATTGTCCAGCATTGGAACAGGCTGCACAGGGAGGTGATGGAGTCATCTCCTGGAAGAGTTCAAGAAGCGACGGGATGTGGCACTTAGTGGCATCTAGTTGACATGGTGGTGTTCAGTCAAAGGCTGGACTCGATGATCGCGGAGGTCTTTTCCAACCTTAATGATTCTGTGATGCTAAGATTGTAACTAACGACTGACAGCATTTCAAACTCTACAAGCTACAGCCAGGGAAGTTCTTACATTCTAGACACCAGCTCGCTAAGAAGGGGAAGAATCGATAGCAATTAATGGAAGACCGCAGTTCCACAGGCGCTTGGAGATCCGCAGGGCTCACTGGGGTCGGACCCGCCGCTCCCGCCGCCGCCGCCGCCTCAGGCGCCGTTGCCCGCGCCCGCTTCCCCAGGGAGCGCCGCCAGGCGGCGCCGGCGCCGCGCCCCGCGCGCTGATTGGCTGGCGGTGGCGGCGCTCTGCGGCGCGGGGCCGCCCGGCTGAGGGAGCGGGGGGGCCGAGCCGCTCCCGCCGCGGGGACCCCGCGCATCCCCGCCCGACCCGCCGCTGCCTCGGGCGCTCCGGGACCGGCGGCGGGAGGAGGAGCGGGGAGCACACGGGGGCCTCCTCATCCGCTTCCTCCTTCTCCGCGTGCGGCGGCGGCAGGCGCAGCATCCTGGAGTGCGGGAGGCCGGGAACAAAGGCTCCGCGCCAGCCCCGGCGGCTCCACCTGCCCTGCCCAGCGGAGATGGCGTCCCTCGGCTTAGGGGGGCTCAACGTCTCCGCCCGGAGGAAGAGCGTCCCGTCCCGCAACGCTGCGGTGGAGAGGCGGAACTTGATCACGGTGTGCAGGTGAGCCCCGGGCCGGGGCCCTGCCCGCCCGAGGGGACCGTCCCCCCTCGCTGCCGCCGCAGCCCGCGGGGCCCGGCCCGCACGGGTGGCTCGGGGCAGGAGCGCGGGCGGCCCCGCCGCAGCCCCGTCCGGCCGAGGGAGGCCGGAGGTGCCGGCCCGCGGGGTAGCGCAGCCTCCCGCATCCATCCTGACTCAGCTCCTGCGGGAGCGTTCGTGGGAGGGTGTCCGGGTGGCGGGCGAGGGGCAGGGGCTCACCGGGCAGTGCCGCTGCTTCGGGGTGTGGAATGGCCTTTTTTGAAGCGGGGGATCGAGAGGTTTGTTCTCGGCACCATGCTCGCGTTCTCGGGCGAAAGGCGGTGCGGGAGCAAGGCAGGGCAGGATGAGCCCTCGCGGCGCTGGGCTCCTGCGGGCACAGCTGGTGTAGCTGCCCTTCGGTTGACGCGGTCCGGCCGCGGGTCAGTCCGGAGTTAATGGGATGAGGTTTAGAGTTAATGGATGTATCCAGCGGGAAGGGTTCGAGCCGCCGTGGAAGCCGCTGACCGTGTGCTCCTGCGAGCGTGCCGGTGCCGCAGGAGCATCCCGAGGAGGCTGCGCTCCGGGATATTTTTATCTACGAAATCTAGATCAGGAGATCTGCAGTACTAGAACTACTGTATTCAAATTTCTTTTTTTTTTTTTTTTTTTTTAGCATCTTAGTGCTGAGCTTATGCAAGCTTAATAACAATTCCTATGACGTTCTGTTTAAGCGTTTCCACTGGTGTCACTGTGGAATTCATGCAGCATTTCGAGGTGTGCAGTACTGTCCTGTAACGTCATGGCAAACTTTTAAATACGTGGATATGCTGGAAGCAATGGCTCCATTCGGTCGTTTGTTTCAATTGCTTAATTTTGAAGTTATTAAAGTAATTTGAATATTGCCTGAGAAAGGTTTTCAACAGATTCATGAGGGTTATGATATAATTTTAGTTCTCGCAAGTCTTACTAAAGTGCCAGGACAACTATTAGATAATTTTGTCTATCATCACTTAATGCTGCAGCAGTATTTTCAAAAACCCATAAAACCTCATATTTTCCCTCTCTTCTTTTTTTTTCTTTTATTGTATATTATTGGCAGGTTTTACGAAGTGTGACAGTATCATTCATCTCATGTAAAGAATTTGCTTCAGTATTCCTTCAGGTCATAGTATCTGTGTTTGTATAGCATCAGTACTGTTCTGTCTTTTCACAGGCTTGTATGCTTATCTCTGCTCCTATCTGTGAAAAAGCTATGCAACAAAAAAATACAAAAAAGTTTTTTATCAAACTTGCTGAAGCAGATCAAATAAAAGAAATAGAAGTTTTCAGTTTTACTGTTATTACAGAGACGCAGATATTGCCAATCTACGTGCTCAGGAAAACACAGGTTTTATCACATAATGTCACAACTGTACAGAATATAAACAGTTCTTTTTAAAGGAATATACTGTATTCTACAGAAGTTGTTATTTTTCTCTACCTCCCACTTGAGAAGAACTCTTCTGTACTCTGTGCTGTTACATTGTTCTTTGGTTTATTTGAGGTCCTTGTCCTGAAGTTGAAATGGTCATGTTACATATATTAAAATGCTTAAAAATCTGAGGGAATTCAGTTAAACACATATAAAAGAAATAGCTACTGCAGAAACTGCTTGAGATTGGTGTATTTTTATTATTTTCAGTAAAACAACTTAATTTTGCTTTATCTTCATGAAACTTGAAGTTCTCAGTTTGTGAATACACATTAAAATTTGGAAAGGATGTCAAGGAAAAAGGATTTGTATTATTATGATGTGTGTGCATTTATTTATATTTCTATTTTGCCAGTGTAAATGTTTAAAATATTTCTGTGCTTTACTGTAGTTATTACACATTTTTCATTCTAGAAAAGGTTTACTTGTTAGGAATAGCCAAGTTAGTATTGAAAAGCATAAATAATAGTCCTTTCCAATCAAAGTCCTGTGAAAATGCAAAATATTTCTAGTAAAAAATAGCTCCAGTCAATTGATTCAATCAAATTTGGATGGTATGACCTGCTCCCCAGTGAAGGGGAAAGATCACAAGGAAGATACTCTTCTGAGTTACTATCTGTTAACAGTCTCTGATATTTTAATGAATTATTTACGTCAAAGTTTCAATTTAGCGTATTTTTGCTTATTAGTTATACCAGACTTCAGGGTTTTCATCTTTTCTTACAGCGATGATACCTAACTCCTCCTGCAGATGTGGATAGTTTCTTATATTTACAGTTTTGGAAGAAACAATTTTTTTTCCACTGAAATGTTGAGTGACACTGTAGCCATGGAAAGAGACAAAGAGACTTAAGTTCCATTAACCAGTTGCATGTGAAAGTGTGTGGTTGTGTTTTTGTAACTGCACAGCCATGATTTAAATTGTAATAATTCTTAGGTTTTTTTTTTGTTTGAGTACATAATGCATGTTCTAAGCTTTGTCTCTCTCCCTACCTGTTTTCCCTTAAGTTTGATCCTTTTCATTTTCCAATAAGCAGCACTGAGATTTTGTACTGGTTATAGATTGCTCAACTTGTTTTAATCTAGTTTTCGATAGGATTCATAGACCAAAGATCTGTATAGATGCAGAACAACTGAGACAGTCCTCGGAAGTGACATTTGAAACTTAAATGCAAAATGTTAACACAGAATTGAACAACTGTTAGGAAATACATTTTTAAAACAGTAGTAAGACTGTTGCAGTGACTTTGACCCTTAGCTGAAATGTCTGGTTTCATGACCAAGCCATGTTTAGCATAAGACATATTATTTTATAATCTTAGGGATTATTCTGTAGTAATAGTTTGAATTCTTTAAAATAGCATTTTAATGACACTTTCCAAATTGCATGATAAATAAACTCGACAAAATCCTTTCATTCATTTGAAAATTTAAAAGGGGTTGCAGATTCTGACAAGGAAAAGGGACAGGTTCATACAGCAGTCTTAATTTCCTGCTTTTTTGGTGTTTGATTAGAGGCTTGTTGCTGTTTTGGTAATAAACCTATAGATGTGGGATGTATCCACAAAAGGTTTGGCTTTGGTTTGGAGTTATTCAAGATACTTGGGAGACCGTCTTGTGCATCTTGCAAAACAGTGGAAGAACCTACCCCAAAAAGATTGGTTTAAGTCTTTCTTATTCAACGTCTCCATCTTACATAATTCAGAAGGTCTTTTTAAGGTTGGAGAATGCTAATGTTTCTACATCTTCTTTTTGGCTCAAGCAACAGTAGATTCATGATAGAGAAAAATGTGTAATAATCCAAAAGCATCAGAGTTCATGAAGGTCATTTAGAAACACTGATATTGGAATCTCTCCAGTGGCAGTTACTGTGTTAAAAAAAAAAACAAACCCAATGCAACTTGGGAAGTAGGAGTTGCTGCAGTAGTACAATGGGAAATGTTGGATAAAAGACATCTTTTTTAAAGTCTTGAAGCAAGAGATATTGTAGCAACAGGAGCTACCTTACTCATCTGCTCTTACAGTCCACTCAGAAGTTAATCTCTGATGTGTAGGTAGATGGTTGCTCTGGAGTGCAATGCTGCTGTGGCAGCCCAGTGGAGAAAAGATGGAATGAGGTGGTGCTCAGGCTCTTTTCCCAGGCGGCAAGTGACAGGACAAGAGGAAAAAGCCTCAAGTTGCACCAGGGAGGTTTAGATTGGATATTTGGAGAAACTTCTTTGTGGAAAGGGTGGTCAGGCATTGGAACAGAATGCCCAGGGAAGTGATGGAATCACCATCCCTGGAAGCGTCCCAAAGAAGTCTGCATGTGGCACTTGGGGACATGGTTTAGCGCTTGGCACCACTGAGTTAATGGTTGGTTAAGAGTTAGACTCCACGATCTTAAAGGTCTTTTCCAACCTTGGCAATTCTTTCAAGATGGGACCAATAAAGGGAACCAAGGAAACAGCTCCAGCTCTAGCTGTTCGGACTTTTTTTCTTCATAGCTCATGCGTACTTTAGACCTGGCCTTTTCTTTCTTGACTTTCAGTCCCCATGTGGCTCCACATGACTGTGCAAGAGCATGGACTTTCCAGTGTGGGGGGCCATACACTGGAAAACAACTACAGTGACTGGGAATTGCTTACCTAATGCTTACAGTGTAACTTTTTTCAAAGGCATAACTTCTATATACCCTGAAACCTTTTTCCAATATACATGGTAAACATGGTGAAGTGCGAATATCTAACATGCAAAATGTGCTTATGACTTTTAACTTGCACTTAAATATATGTTTGCATCTGTAGTATTTGGAGAAAAAAAAGATAACACACAAGTATTTGCCTGAGAGTTTTTTTTAATCTCAAAAAAAATACTTCTAGTGAATCAAATTTTGCTTGGTAGTGCTATTATCTTCCTGGTCTATGGAAATAAATACATATTTGCACTCCCTGAACATTCTCCTAAAAGCAAATTTAACCAAACTTGACTATAAAGGTTTAGGTTTTTGGTGAAAGATGAAAATTAACATTTCTGTGGAGTATAGTATGACAGTAATATGAGCCCTTAAAAAGAACACCATTATTGATGATGAGCTCTTAGACTGTCTTTTATAATCAGACCCTAGATATATTAAAAACTATTGTTTCCTTAAAAACTACTTTTTTTTCTTCAGTTGAATTGCAGAATGCTTTAAAATTAAAAAAGTCAAATAAATCGCTTATCTCTGATTTTTAGAAGTGTATGTGAAATTGCTCTTAAGTGTTTCTCCTTGAATATATCTCCATTTCTGAATAGGTATTCCATATGATATTAATTAGTGAACTTTCAAGTACAGCATTGAATACAGGAAAAATAGGCACAGCTATATATTGTACTCTTTGTTTTGCAGCTTATGGAGGATCATATCTCTGAGTTTTAAGATGATATTCCTGTATACAGAGCAGTACATCACACTGCTAACTCACTGTCCATCTTGTGTATGTACCTGTAAGTGAGTGATGTGCTGCACCTTCTTTTTTTCCAACCTGTATGGTGTGGGAGGAATCATCTTGTTACAGTTGATAATAGCTTAGTCATGTCATTGCTATAGGCATTTGTATTTCAAAATAAAGAAGTTTTTTTAATCAAAAATTTCTCAGCTCTGATACAGCTTTGAGGAAGCAGTAAGTTATGCCATTAGAGGAGTCAATAGCAGTTAACTGGTAGGCATGCATGTCTCTCACTTACTAAAAAATTGGTTAAAAATGTGGAGGAGTTCAAAACTGAGTCATAATTTGGCACTGCAGGAGAAGCTTCCTCCCCCACCCTAATTCACTCCTAATTCCTGTCCTGCAAAAAACACTTCAACAATAGAAGCCTGCAGGAAAGGTAAAAAATCTTTGTTCAGAAGTTTACTGAGAAAGACATAATTGAGTGGAAGCTCTTGAGTGTGTGTCAGTTCAGTTTGAGCATATTAGTTGTGTGCATCAGAAGGCTGTGCTGACTCCGCTGAGGAGGCAGTTACTTCTGTAGTACAGAGCATTTGAAAATAGTGCCAGTGTAAGGAGCTTCATTCCTGCCCGTGCCTATGGTGCTGTGCTGCTTCTGCAGCTATGCCATAGAACTGCTTGTGTTGAGATGCTGTGAAGGATATTTGTTATGAATGTATCCATATTTAAGAGTCACTTCTTCCCTCCCTTCCTGTACTGAAAATCTAGAACAGTTCATAGTAAGCGCCATAAAAAGTAGAACTGGCAAAACTGGGGAAGCCAGTGCTCACTCAGGTATAGGATCTGGGATGACAAGGCAGAGTGAGATCCTCGTAAGTTGGTACTATTGACATTTGGGTGTTGTGAAAACTATCTCCTCAGACTGTAGTATGTAGTATTTATTAATAAAAATAAGATTGTTGCAAAAAAAGTAGTAAACACTTCAAATTTAATACTTTTAAGTTTGAGAACATGTGAAATTTGTCTTGAAACAAAACTGAAGAACAAGAAAGGAAAATAAAAATGGATTATGATTAAAATTATGAAGGCAAAAGAAAAATAATTTTTGTCACATTTGTTGAGGTTTAAACTACCCTCTGAATAAGTTTGTATAAATGTTGGTGTAACTAAACACAGCAAATGGGCCCGTTGACTAGTTGCGCCTTGTCTGCTTTTTACAGTGACTTGATTCAGCCTTTCCAATTTTAAATGTTAGATCATTTAAAATTGAAAGCTTTTCTAGCACAATAATAAAGTAATATACTGCTGAATAAGGATTACCCCCATTCACAGGGAAATCAGACTAAGTGAATGCAGAGTTAACAATGCATAAAAATTCATTGTTTTATAGTATATCTAGATTATTTTTGCATTAGGATGAAATTAGAGTGTTCTCGTAATAGGATGAAGTTTATACTTCTGATTCTTGGACATGGATTTTGGAAATAAAAGGAGCCCTGATATTATATCAAGCTAAAAATGGTTATGTTTAGGATTACAAAGAGAAACTGATGTTAGATGATTTTGAGTGCTTGCTTTTCTACAACTTCATTAAAATAGTTTAGAGAAGAGAAAAATAATTAGCTCATTTCTGTGTGGAAAAGGTGGGGATTTTTCTTTTCTTTCCATTTTTAAGACTTTATGCTTAAGATCAACAATCATGATTCCACGCTGTATCTGAATGTTTTGTGTGTTCCTGTTGCTTTGACTGAACTTGAAATCATCAAGGTGGATTCTGGTTCCTTGCTCTTTTGGTTTATACAAACTACTGTCCTGCTGTGTAGGACCACTAATTATCCATGTAATTTACAATTGTCCCATACTTTTGCTCTAGGTTTTCAGTCAAGACTCTGATTGACCGTTCCTGTTTTGAAACTATTGATGATACTTCCCCTGAATTTAATAATTTTGCAGCCATTCTGGAACAGATTTTAAGTCATCGACTAAAAGGTATGTTAATTAAATTCCTTACTGGTGATGATTTTGCCATGAGATTTGTTTATACAAAACCAGTGTACATCTGTACAAACTCCTTGATGCTGAATGAAAACATTGTCTTTCTTCATGTGTCTTTCCTATTGCTGTTACCTTCCTGATTTTCTGCATTACTGTGGAAAAGTGAAAGCAACTGTTTCTGTGAAACATGTTTCCAGTGATCTTGTTGGAAGCCTTCTGGGCTGGTAATTAAGCAAGTGAGTGTTGCCATGGCGCTGAGCTCTGTCTGCTTTTCTGCTTTTCTGCTTTTCTGCTTTATGATAAGACAGATTCCTAAGAGTCTGAAAGACAATTATGTTATCTGCTTCAATAGAAGCTACAGAGTGTATCTGGTGCTACTCCCATTTCTTTCTCCCTTCCTTGCTTTTGTTGCCTTCTTTTCCAGATACTGTGTTTAGGTCCTTTCATTCTATTGCCCCACCCCATAATGAAGTTGTTTTTTGCTACTGGAATGTCCTGGATTAAATTGCTTTTGAGAAAGGTCAGTTGTTGATTTTCTTCTTGTATCAAGTCAGATATTCTAATTCAAAATAATGTCTGTTTGCATTTTTCAATTTTCTAGAGGAAGCTTTGCTCAGAGAACAGTGTGCCTTAGCAGTACCAGTCACTAGAAGACGACTTTGGAAGTGTCTTCTCATTTCTCAGTTCTGTGTACAGTTTCTGAAATGATTTGAGGATTATGAAGAACATCATAATCATCTAAATATAGATGTGTAATATGACAATTACTCATTTTCATACTTTTTAATATTCATAACCAAACTTTGTGAACAACATTGTGTGTAGGCTGACATTTGAGTAGCACAATTACTACCTGCTGTGGTTCTGTCAGAGGAGGAAAAAAATGTCGCTCAGTAGGGTAGAAACATAGGGTTTGTCACATTGTGACAAAGATTTTTGGAGTGATTATGTGTACTTAGCAGCTTGACTCTGCAGGGAAATTGCTCTCTTTTCTCCTTCTCCTCCAGCTTAAGCAGTATTTGTGCAAAAATCAATGTAAATTTTTTTTTTCATCAACATTCTTTTGCTTTGCAGTCTTTTTATTTAGGACAGGCAGTACAGAGAAGAAGCCTTGACAGGTTGGCAAGTGGAATTTGCAAGTAAAAAATCATTCCCAGTAAGAAATAGGGAAATTCAAATACCTAAATTTTTGTTCCAGTCTTCCCCTTGTAATTGCTAGTATGGTTTTCTAAGTTTGTAGAGTTAAATAAAATGATGGAAAAAGTCAGGAAGTTGTGGATTGTGTTGCAAATGGGGAATATTTTGGTAATAAGCTAGCTGACAGCATGTAATTTTTTAAAGTTTTTAAATAATAAAACAGAAATTGAGATAAGAAATGTACCATGACACTTCAAATCTGAAGAGGATATGTATTCTACAAGTCAGGGCTTGAAAGAAATTGTGTCTTATTGATGGAACTGACTAATAAATTCTGAATGCATACTTTGTGTCAGTAGGAACACAAAACAGAGTGGTAATTGCAGTGGGTTGTATAAAGTGTTTTGAAACTGGCAGAACGTATTTGATCTGCTTGTCTGTGGTAAGATAAATAGCTTCATTGTATGAAAGTTGTCAGGATAATTCCATGGCAGTAGTAGTTAAATGGATGATCCAGATTTGAGAGTTTAAGTATATAGAATTTTACTTTCTTAAGGCCATGGCAAACAACAATTCTTAATTTTTAGCTTCCTTTGGAAGTACTGAAGGAAGGTGAGAAAGGAAGAATAAAAAAAAAAGTACTTACTTTGTGTTATAAAGTATGAAATTTACTTTTATTAGAAAACTTTTACTGATAACTCTTTTCTGACTTTAATGTATTTTTAAAGAGCAAAGCATAGTCTTGATGGACTATAGTGACTGTTTCTCCTTATTGATTTCATGCTTAATTAGGATTCAGACAAAAAAAGCCATAACCAAAATGGCAGGAAGAAGAATAGGTATTTTAAAGGAAAAAGAGTTCAACTACAAGGATTAGAGTCTTTTTAACTCTTTCTTACTTTTTCTAAAACCATTGCAATTAAGAATTCTGTAATAGTAGCTCCTCAAGCCTTGTTTTCCTAGATGTTCTGGAAAAAATGGTCATTGTAGCAACAGAAGCACCATGTAAAATGAATTTTTGATAGGTACCTGATCTGATGCTCCCAATAGCAAAAAGGTAATGAAATAGCATTTTTAATTTAACCACCATGAGTGGTTTTGTTGATTCAATTTTTTACGTTCATTCTCATTGAAGAATGAAGTTTGGAAAGTTTCTTAGAATGTCATCCAGTCCAACCTCTTGCTCAAAGTAGGGCTGTTACAGATTACTCATGACATTGTCTGGTTGTAATGAAAATCTCCATGACACTTCTTAAACTCAGTGCAGTTTGCTACAGATTTTTATTCTCCCACTACGGCACAGCTTTGACTTGGTGCTTACCTTTCCTGGCTGTGGTCTTCACGGGGTCATGTAGTGAGCCAGACCAAGAAGTCAAAACAGGCAGAAAATTGATGACTTACCCCAGGAATGCACTTTTTTAGCCCAGCTGCTCGTATTCCTAAGAATATTTTAGATGTGGCTATTTGCTTAGTACTAAAACGAGATTGGCAGAAACAAACCAGCTCACACAACAGAGGTCTTTGAATGCTGCTTAAATACAGGTATCTGTTCATGTGATACAGAAGAGTTGGCACATATGGCACCAAAGTAGTTCCAAAAATACACTATGGCACTAACTTACAGCTACATGGACACTGATGCCAATAAGTAGCAGTCAGGAATAGGCCACTGTTGACAGTAAAAGCAATCTGAATTACCCTAAGGAAGAGAGAGTTTGAGCAAGCTGTATTAACTGTTTTTAAGGGATTGCAAGCCACTGACTGCCTTATGTTCTAGAAAGTGGAGAGCTATTTTCCTGTACTGTGTAACACTACATGTGCAGTATACCTGATACTTCCTACGGGTGCTGGATGTATTGAGCATGTGGAATAGACCAAAGATTGTAATGAGGAGGATATAAAGCATGTGTTCTTCTTGTCATTGAAGAAAATTGTACAGCATCCTTGCTGGCAAGATATGATACTACTAGACAGGGCAGTTGAAAATCCTGAGAAGGGAGGAGAGAAGAAGTAACACAAAAAACGATGAGTGACTAATTATTCTTTTATTCCTTCTTAGAAATAAGCTTTTGCATGGTTTTACAGTACGACAGATTAAGTGTTACTCTGGGGGGATACAGAGACAATGTATTTGAAGGTCCAAATAAGACCTATAGTCCTAAAAGGGTTTTTACAAATTTGTGTACAAATGTGTATGTGTTTGATAATCTTTAAAGCAAGGTGGATCATATCAGATGCCATTTTTTTCTTGTATAGTTGTTTGGAATTTTTTCCATTCTTGACCATTCTGTACTGTGGAGATGAAGTAGTATCTTGTAGTCATCTGTGTGGTTTCTTCTTTTCATTTCTGGCCACAGATTTTTCAGGTATATTTCCTGTAAGTGTCCTTTTTATCAGATCAGCTAAGTATATATGGTTAGTGCAGAAATGATAGGACATCAGAAGTGTTCAGCAACAGTACTTGGGATTTGATCTCAGGTATATCCAAGCTGATGTAAAACCTGAAGGTAATTTCAAAGTGATGTGTATTTTGTCTTTACTATATCACTAGGTTGCATTATTTTCTGCCTTTCCTATCACTTAAATTAGTGTTAAGTGAGTTAGTACTGAAAAAACATGAATAACTATTGTAGATTTCTATGGCCATAATCTCAAACATATCTCTGAAAACTAGACTCCTGGATGCATTTGCTGACTTACAACATTTTCAGTGTAATACCCTTTATGCAGCAAAAATGTTTTGTGTCCAAACAGCTAGCCAGTATGTGTGTTTAGAAACAGTGTCAATGTGTAAAGGTAGCTAGTGCATCTTGCTTGTGACTTGTGTAGTTTTTGTATATCATGGTTACTGTGAGCATACCTGTTATCTGTACACTGACTTGCACTTATCACCATGAGGACACACAACAGTAGGCTGTACTGTGCTATTTTGACACTTCCACAACTTTGTGTGCCTATTTTACTGTACCTTTAGGAGCCATTATAAACATGTCAAAAGCTTCTCCTAGGGTTGTCCATGGAAGCTGCTTTTCTCTATCCAATCTATGTTACTCCTGAATTTTAGGAGTTCTTTGAGTAAGTAAAATGCAGCTTGTAATGCCCTTTGTTCTGAGAGAAACAAGTCTGCTGGATTAAATAATTAAGGTCATGGTAGTATAATGGAAGTGAAAAAGGTAGGTTAAGGATATAAGAGCTAAAGGCACTACTATCATAAAAAAGATGAAATAAACATAAAGCTGTGGTAGCCCTTTATTTGGTGCAATAATGCTATTAGCAGAATTGCTTCTGTTACTAGATTTAATATCTTTACACACATAGTGACCCATAACTGGTTTTGACTAAGACAAAACGAGAGCTCTTGTGTAATTTGTGGTTTAGTTCATTCTTCTTGTATGGAGAAAAATTGTAAATGAATTTATAATTGTCTTGGAGGACTGAGTTTATGAACTACTGTAAATATTTAATGACTCATTCTGTAGGCTTGAAATAAGAATAGGTATCTCCAGAATTCCTCAAAGGACTATACTGGCAGTTTATTACCAACAAGTTGTACTAAAACCTACTTTTTGTCAGATAGAAAAATTTGCTGCAAACTAAATAATATAGGGAAATCTGGAGAAAACCTGCCTGTACCTTAGAGCATCCTAGTAATTACCTCTTGCAACTGTGGAACTTTGTAAATTAAATTGGATTTTGATTGAGTAGGGATCAAACTGTTTAATCTTTTTTGTGAAGAATTTCTTGGGGATGAAAAGGATCTGCGATAAACTGTGGATGTTTGTATATAATTGTCAGAATAGAAATGAGTTGAGAGAAGTAGGTATGCAGCAGTATGCAAAAATGTGGTGAAAGAAAAAAAAAATCACACTATTGTTTCTATTTGCTTTGCAGCTCTGTAGACAAGGATGGAATTAATTTGAACAATGTTTGGTATTACACATGCAGCTTCCATGCTTACCTAACAATTTTGTTTGGTTGACAAAACTAACATAATTTCTGTTGGAATAGCTGTCAGCTTCTGCATATTCAGATGACATATGGCAAAGACCACATGCTCTTTGTCCTTTGCACTTCCTGAGAAACTTACTCTTTCCTTAAGAAGTACTTTGACACAATATAAGTTCTGTGCTAAAATTAGTTTTCAATTTTATTAAGACTTTTAAAAATTCAGATATGTATTTGAAATGGTAGAACAGCCCAGGTTGGAAGGGTCCTTGAAAGATCATCTGGCCCAATCATTTGTGGGAAGGGGAGTCTAGATGACAATACCTGGCACCCTGTCCAACCACATCTTGAAAACCTCCAGCAATGGAAACTCTACCACATCACTGATGAGGTTGCTCCAGTGAATTTTGGTTCTTATTGTAAAAAATTTCTTTCTTGGAATGAAACCTTTCCCAGTGCAACTTGTACGTGTTGCCTTTTGTCTTCTGTGTGGCTCCTTGTAAAGGAGCCTTCATCCTCACTGGAATACTGTGATGAGTTCCCCCATTGAGCTTTCTCTTCCCTAGAGAGAAAAAACCTAATACCTTCAGTCTTTCCTCATGGGACAGATTCAACAGCTCTTTGAACATCTTTGTGCCCTTCCTTTGGACCTTCTCCAATCCAACCCTGTTATTGAATTGTAGAGACCAGAACTGGACACAGTACTGCAGCACAGCCTGACAAGTGCTGAGTAGTGGGAGCTATTTCATTCCTCATTCTTGAGAGTTCTCATGGGTGTGTGCATTGAGTGCTTTGAGGGCCAAATAGAATTTCACATGCTGAAAGCCTTGAAAATTTTAGTGAATATACAGTTTAACATCCTATTTAGTGTTTCTTAAAATACATCTCACTATTCTCAGCCAGTCTTTTCCAGCATTTTTCTGTGTATAGATAAGTTTAGAAAGTTTTTCTTCAGATTATATTAATTATGAGAGTGTGGACAAGGTTTAAAGTTGTAGGGACAGACTAGTGAAATACAGGAGACCTCAGTTCACAAAAGGTGCTGAGCTGGCTGTGAGTTTCAAGTGAAGAAAATTCCTACTGAAGTCTGAAACCCGTTGTACCTTCTCACAGAGCTGGAACAAGATGGGAGCCCACTGTAATGTCAGAGTATGTTGAAGTATGGCCAGCTGGCTTTGTTGATCAGTGTAAGCCAAATAAATGCTGTGTGCTGAGATGGATTTCTGTTGTAAAGGTATTTCCTGTCTGAAATGACCATGTCTTTTTCAGGTGTTCATTTGTTAAAGGAATTGCCTTGCATTAGCAGCTTCAGAAAACTGGAGTGAAACTGTTTTTTGCTGAATATATTCTGCCCTTAAGATAGTTTGAGAAAAGCCACAAAAGTTAATATATTTTATGCTTGCCTTTATTAGTTGGAATTGGAATTGGTGATAAGAAGTCATCTTCACACTCTAGCCATATTTAATTTTGTAGGTACAGTTCTTAGGGCAGAGATGTTTTTGATTTGGTGAAGAATATGAAAAATATCTGTAGCTTTTCATGTTAAAATGCTGTTGAATTTTTGTTGCTGTCCACTAAACTTGGAATTTCAACAAAAACAGTAAGCTTAGCTTGTGGAAATTCTTTTATTTTAGTCCTTAGGGTTGAGCAAATCTAAAACTACAGTAACTGCGGCACCTTGGAATTTTATTTTTTCTTTAGCATATTGGGTATTACATATTAATTCTTCCTGCTTGGGGTTGTTTTTTTGTTTTGGTTTGGTTTTGGGGTTTTTCTTGTTTTTTCAAGTCTTTTATCATGCTTTGAATTTAATAAATATATCTGTGGTGAAGTAAGCAGATGGACCACAAAGTCAAGTTACATGCACCCTCTAGGGGAAGAAGAACTTGCCACTTGAATTTCTTCAGATCCCAGGGGACAGATCTTTGACACTACTTTGGCTATGCTTGAAGCTAAGTCTGGTCATGTCAGAGGAAAATGCGTTTTTTGGATTTTATTTTCAGTATGTATGATTTGCAGTATTACTGTAGTATATTCTTTCTTGAAATCTAAGCTTTCTACAGAAAAAGAGTTAGAAGTCTTTCTGATAGATTAGTAAAGCTTTGTAAGTGCAACTCAAGACTTGAAGTGAGATAAAATTAGCTTAAAAATAAGATCTCATTTTATATGGAGACAAGGTTTTGCCAGCAATGCTGGCAGTCACCAGAGGGCAATGTTAACCTTACTTGTTCCATACCTGTTTGCAGGTATGTCCAAAGTGAGAACAGTGTGCTGTTGACTCTGAAAAATGGGGTTGAACTGTTGTTCCTCTGATAAAATTTATTTTCTGTGGAGATATTGCAAGTGCTATGTAGGTTTGCCTTTCATTTTCTAAGTGCAATACATTCCAAATTAGAAAAAATGTGAAGGATTTTGGTTGTAGTTCCAGAAGGGGTAGTGATCTGCTCAATTAATTTCGCTCAGCTTCTGAAGGAATACTCTGTGTATACTCAAAAGAAATTGTGACTGCAAAACTTTTTTGTTTATGCATCAGCTTCTCTTCAAATGAAAGCACATTTTGAAAAATTCCAGTCTGCTCCTAAAATTAAGATAACACTACCACAGCAAAGTGGTATTTTATATTTTTATTTATATATATTTTTTAAAGGACAAAACTCTCCCTACTTGACTGTATTAGTGAAATGTATCTACTACCTATAGAAGTAGTGTAAATAATTCTTGCCTCATATATTTAAGTCACAAGTTTGTGCTGTGTTGCGATTGAAGAGTTCTGTGAAAGACTGTTGAGTATTATTTTATCATAATAACAAGAAAGAACCCAAGAAACTACACATGTATACACAAAGCCCCAAACGTCTCTTTGTGCATCACTTTCAAACCAGGGTGACCTGCATAATGCAACTTTTTTTACATTTGTCAGTTTTCAGTAGGAATTCATGGACTTGTTTGTATAAAATCCTTTCAGTAAAGGCAGCATATCGGGGAGTAATTAATTACATTTATATCCAATAAGCAGAGAGGGAGGTTCATAAATCTTTATGTATCTTGTATTTTGATTTAAGGTCAGATCACCTGGTTCGGCTATGAAAGTCCTCGTAGTTTCTGGGACTACATTCGCGTAGCTTGCCGAAAAGTCTCTCACAATTGCATCTGCAGTATTGAGAACATGGAGAATGTCGGTTCTTCTAGAGCTAAGGTAGGGAAGAGAAAGGCTGAAGTGACTTTTTATTCCATTGCTGTGACATTTCTGTACCTGAAAAAAACCCATAGTACTTAGCTTACTCTACACATTTTTTCATTGTTTGAAATATTTTTTTTGTATGTGCCTAGGAAATACTTGCTTTTAAAACACCCCACTTTAAAATTGGAATATGTTTCCTTTAAAATTTGTTACTCAGTAGAAAAAAATCTCTATTCAGGGATTGTGTTATATTATAAAAGGATTATCCTTACATTTTTTTACCTTACATAATTTTTTGAAAACACAGTATGTTAAGGGAAATTAAGTTCTTGTGGACATGCATAAGAAATACTAAAATTGTAGAAATTGGGTGATTTTTTTCCTTCCCTTTCTAATAATTTTACTTCATATAGAATTTATGCACTAATAGAATAGATGTGATCAGCTCTTAAGATTTATTGTAAAACTCTTTCTGAATTCTGAGATTTTAATAGATATGAATATTTAAATTCAGTAGATAATAAGATGCAAGGCTATTTTCTGAAATATTCTTCTAAATAAATTAAAACTTTCTTTTACTCTGTGGAATACTTCATGTCAAATAGTAGACAGAGAACCTAATTTGTGCAGTGAGTGCGGAGAATGGTGTTCAGTTTTTTAGGGGAGTATTTTGTATGTCTGGGTCTGAAAAGACGGAGAGTATGTTGACACAAATACCCATCGTGTGCATCAGTTTGACTGGTGGTCCAAATAAGTGTCCTCGTCAGCCTGGAAGCTGTCAGCAAGGGTTTGCCAGTGCTAGTTGGCTCTGCTTTCACTGGAGGTAGGCTTTAGTCCAAAGCTAAGCAGCATCATCAGTTTGATGGTTTCAGTCATGTTCTAAATGAATGCAACATGAAGGCAGCTATCCAGGTAAATGTCCTTTTAATTTTAGTGCACTCTATGTTAAATTTTTTGCTGTACTATTGGTATTTATGAAAGTAATTTTCTTTAGCAGTTCATAGAATCTTGGAACGATTTGGGTTGGAGGGGATCTTGAAGACCATCTAGTTCCAACTCCCCTGCCGTGTGCAGAGACATCTTCCTACTCTCTTTTAGCTTGAAGCTACTCCCCCTTGTCCCATCACTACATGCTCTTGTAAAAAGTCTCCATCTTTCTTGTGGGCTCCCTGGAGGTGCTGGAAGGCCACAGTTAGGTCACCCTGAAGTAGGATTATAGTCTACTGCTTGTTCTGGTAGAACATCTGTAGTGATACAGCAATAAGCACTAAATATATTAAGCATAAAGACATCTTACTACTTAAATAACTGTTCGTAAGTTTATATGGGTTACAAGACTTGGTATTCTTAAACAGACAGTCATAACTGTGGCAGCCATTGAAATGTCTCCCACTTGTAAACTACAATCCTGTGCACTAGATCTGCAATGCTTTCCTAAGGGTTTTTTAAGTTATTGATGTATTTTATGGAACTGTTTTGAGTGAAGTTTTGCTTTTGGTCTCTGCAAGATTTAGGCCTCTTGGATTTGATTTCATGTCTGTATTTTATGTGCACCTTCTATAATCATGTTGTTACTGAGGGAAAAGAATATTGCACAACTCATTTTTTAATATAAATCGCACAAGTATTTGAATGAACACAGAGAATCACTTTGAGGGAAGTTACTGTTGCTTTACAGTGGAACTAACTGGATGCTTCCAATACCACTGACTTCAAAGTGAAAATCTCTCTGCCCCTGATCTGCTGCCTCTCACATACATGAGCATTTCAAAAGGCTGGAGCATATTGATGCCTTTTCCTGGTCTTAAAATCAAGAATCAGACATGCTTAGAAGGGAAAAAGGGGTTTTACCTCAGTATTTATTTTAAGGATCCTTAGGTGCACCACATCCAGGTCGAATGCGCTGAAATGCACACTGCAATGCACACCCCCAATAGATCGGGTATAACATTATAGGTTTTACTAATTGCCATATCTATCAAAGTTTCCCCAATGAGAGGCTCGAGTGAGCCCCCTCCCCGAGGAACCTTTTCCCTGGATGGTTCTATCTTAGTTTACAAAATGTGTTCTGGAGAGGACCTTGGTGTCTGGGGCTTTCTGTTCCTTAACTATGGGGTTTCTAAGATATTCAGTCTCCTAGCTTAACAAAGTAAGTCTAAGAATGTAGGCTAAAAAACACTAAGAATACAAAAAGCTATAAAAAGGTATATGAAAGGGGTATAAAAGAAAACACGAAAAATCATCATGGCATCATATAATTAAAAATCCCTCTAGCCTCTACTTAAAATTTTGGATAACTTTATTTCACAGTAGATTTTGTGTCCTTGTAAGAATGTATTTTCTGTTTTCATTATTGCTATAATGAAGTACATCCTAGGAACCATTTACTCAGGTAAACCAATGATACTAGTTTTCAGATTATAAAACTGTTTCTTTCTATAATGCTTAAATATTTGATATCTGTTTTGTCTTGCAGGGTCGAGCATGGATCAGAGTAGCACTTATGGAAAAGCATTTGTCTGAATACATTTCCACAGCTCTGAGAGACTTCAAAACAACCAGGTCTATAAGAATTTTATTTTTGCAGTATTTTAGTAAATGTTAAGTGAGGGACATAATGTTTGGAAGTGAATGGTGCATTTGATTTGTATAGTAAAGGATGGCATTAATAAAAGACCTGTTACCTAGTAAAGGATATCTAGAGTTGGTATCAATTGGTTTTAGCATGGGTAAAACTGTGAAATTGAAAATCTTATTGTGATTTTAGAAATGTGGAAATAAGCCTGGAATTCTTGAAAAGTCAGAAGTGAAGAAAACCTCTCTAAAGTAGGAATTAAATCTGAAATTGTGGTGTAGTAAGGATAGATTCCTTTCAAAATTAGATATGTTTGATAGAAAGCCTAAGGACTCAGTAAAAAATAATTTTTATAGTAACTTTTACTGAAGAAAAAAGGAAGAGAATTCCAGGAACCTCATGAGACATGTGGAATAGCAGAATTAAGGATCAGGCATAGCTAGTATTCTTGATATAATAGGAAAAGTGTGTATCAGATTTTTGTTGTAACTTCTAATGGTAAAATCAGGGACGAGAATATGCTTTTTGATAGAAAAGACTAGCAGTTTTGGACTGGTTTAGATAATGTGATTATTAGATGATATTTTATCTTGTAACAAGTACATCTTACAGATTCTTGATGAAGTCGTCTGAATACAACTGAATCTGTACCATGTAGTACTTTAGATACCTGAAAGTTTAGATATACTGAAAGATATACTGGATGGACTATTGAAACAATAGGAATTTTCTCTGTAAGAACTTCTGTTTATTTAGAGTTTTGCTTTAATACTATTTGTCCAGAGATCTCCGTATATTTTGCCCGTATTAAGCTGATTTTGAAACACAACTAGGTAAACATCCCATTTCACTGCAGTTTCAAAACCTGTTGTCTTATTTCACCCAGATTTGCTTGCATTCATAATAGACAAGAAGCACATAATCCAAAGAAAACCTGCAAAATATTTACTCATGCTGCCTCAAACTGAAAAGTCACATGGGTTTTTGAGGGGGACATGAAGAAAAGTAGGGTCACAAACTATGTAGTTAAGTAGTACATTCTTTGTCCCTGTTCTGCTAGTGTAGTTTTTTTGGTGGATAACAATGGTCTTATTTGATTAGCAGTTTCAAATTCATTTATTTGAACATGTTAATGTTTAATATATTTGAATGTTCTTTCAGTGGTATAGCTTTTGGAAACAACCTCTCTTGCATTCCAAACATAGTAAGTGCAAAGTTTCTTTTGAAGTAATATTTTAAATACATCCAATGGAGATAAAAATTACACTTTCAGGTTTTGGTTTTGTTGATTACAAAGCCGCTAGCAACAATGAACATATTTTCTTTTTCTATGTAGGATTTCAGATACCTAATAATTGACCTAATTTTTTGGGTGATGCTTTGCATCATTTATTTAGCATTTTAAATCATGTACTTTACTGTATCCATATATAATAATTATTTGTATATAATATAAATTTCTTGTGTTACACATGTGTATGTAGAATACAAGATTAGCTATGATGCTGATAGCTCTTTTTAAACATTACCGTTGTGTTTAGTTAATAAAATGAGTACTTCAATGAAGCAGCACATCCTTAGTGCTGGATGTGCATATTGCACTTGGAAGAGGGGTCGGATTGGATTAAGCACGGGCACAGTTATTTTTCTAGCGGATTGGTCAGAGACTTCAGTTATAGCAGACTTTTGTGTTATGAGATGTCAAGTGTATAGCACTGAATGAAGATTTGTGGGTTTTTCGAGGGAACTGTTGTTTTGGCTGGATTACTGCAGCTGTCTTGAGTAACACTGGCACTGCCAGGCTAACTTCTGCATCTCACCATTGAAGGCGTGCCGTGTCCTTTCTGTGATTTCTTCCTGTGCACTGTTTTACAAGAACAGAGTGCAGATTGGTACCTGGCAGTGATTTTACAAATGCCAGTGAAATGGCTGGTAGCCTGAATGTACTGGGGGCACGAACAAGAGTCACTGTGCTGAATCAGACTGTGGGGTCCATCTATCTCAGCATTCTGACTCAGCCAGTGGCTGGTTTAGCCTCCGAGTGCCCTTCCTGAAGTCAGAGAGTAGAGAGCTGAGTTTGTATTTCCTAGCCTCAGTATCAGGACTATAATCTTTGTCTTCTGAGAGGAGATCTTACAAATTTCTTCTTTCTACTGAGAACATCCAAGATCTTGGACAACTCATCTTCTTATAGCAAATGGATGTCTGTTACAAAACTGCAAAAGTGGGACTTCTCACAGCATACATTATAACACAATTCAGTTTCTGGAGCTGTGCCACAAAACATGTCTTTTCTGGATGTTCACCATGTAGCCAAATGGAGCTCTCTCTGAACCATCCAGAAGCTTTCATGCAATTCTTAAAGCAGATGGAGCTTTTGGTAGGGCAGTATTGCTGTATTTGTCTGAAATACAGGTTGTGTCCAGTAATCCGGTGCCTTCTTGCACTCATCCGTTGCTAGAATGCAAAGGTGAGCTGTACATCTCAGTTCTTAGTGACATTTCAACCTTGCCTTTGGTACTGAACACCTCTTGGTTTTCCTCTTGCCACATGTGATTCTTAGGTGCATTCTGGTGACCTTTCAGCATGCATCTTCCCAGCATGCAATATTTTAAGAAAAGGTAAACTACCTGAAAAATAGCTGATTTGTGAAAATATTTTTTTTTAATGATCAACTACTAAGAATGAGAATTGACTATTGAGGTTTAAAAGTATAATTGTGAGAGAGAACTTCTTTTCATGTGATGGAATAATTATTTCCTTATGTACATGATGCAAATTCTTCCTTTTAGAGGTAAAGTATTACATACATCCATAATTTTCTTTGTGTTTTATCCATCCTGTTCTACTATTTCATAGGACTAATGAAAATTCTTTTTGCTTGCATCGAAACTCTTATGTCCTTTAAGATTGCGGTGTTTTGTGATATTCAGTCTTATTAGTTTGCTTTATTTGAAATGAAATCTGAATGCCTCTGGGGTTCACAAATTGTTTTTATTTAAACTGGATTTCTTCAGTTTTCTGTTAAATATGAAAAGCATTATTATTTGAGAGAAAGTGGTATTAGCTGAACTAATTTCTTTTTTATTGAAGGAGGTTTTATGAAGATGGAGCAATTGTTCTTGGTGAAGAAGCAAATATGCTTGCTGGTATGCTGTTGGGACTCAATGCAATTGATTTCAGGTACTGTATGTGCATGCTTTGTAACAAAATACTTAGGAAAAGTACTTATAAATCAATATATATTCTTAAATTCCCATGGTAGTTTGAGAGACAAAACTTAGGTTGAGGTGAAGAAGAGGGAAGGAGAGAGATTTTGAATGGCTCTTCTAGATAAGAACAAAGTTATGCTTTTATATAACTGCATGATTATGTGGTAGTTTTTTCAGGTATCAAAATCCTAAAAGCATTCAGAAGTATAATTGCAGAAGATATTTCAAACCTATTAAATGAAGCTTATAGACATGAAATCTTTTAAAGTTATTTTTAAACTGTAAGGAAAAGTGTGCGATTAAGTACTTGGTTATGCCCTGGTACTCAAGGACAGCCTTGTAACTGCAGATGCAGAAGGTAATCTTTATCACTTCTAAATTTTAAAAACTTAAACCTACAAATGACCATTTAATATCAATTTGTGTTATAATTACCTGCAGCTGAACTGCTTACGTTAATTGACCTTTGCAATTTCTAGCCAGGTTTTTGTGGGCTTTCCTATATGATTAATTCTGTGTTTTGAGGTAACAGGTACAAGCACACCCTAGATAAAAAAAAACAACTTGGTGCGTCTATGTATGTATATATCTCTTTAAAAAAACCCACCAGCAATGTGTAAAGATGACAGACCGTGCCTATAAAAAGATTGAACCTGGCTGGTGTAAGATCTTGTTAATATGCCAGGTTCAGCCAATTTAGCCTCAGGCAGAGCCGCTGGCAGAGTTTCATAATCCAACACAAGGAAAAGGAGACTGATAATGCTGTTCTCCATTCTTCTGTCAGTTCACCATTAGTATTTGCCTTGCAGTAGCATTAATGCTTGTCGCAAACCAGTACATGAGGTAAACTGGCAGAAAACAGAACAGTAGCCTTGCTGCATGCACTGAGTCATTGACCATTGCCAAAAAGCCCTTCGGAGATTTACTCTTCTTTATGTACCTCTATGCCAGGTTTGTTGGACCCTTTTATGAGCCAGCTTAAATTGTTGAAGAATGACAAAACGTACCCCGTAAGAAGGCAGATAGTTCTTTTGTAGTTAGCTACTTTGGTTCACAGAAGCATCCTATTAGTGGCAGAGATGATGGGAGAATAATCATTAGAGAAGAAAAGGAACAAATAGGAATGAACAATGTTTTCCCCTTCTGGTGGTAAAGAGCATTTAGTTCAGCTGCCTGTGGAACTGCAGCTGGGTGGGGGAAGAAATGAAAAAAGGGAAAACAACCTAAAAATGCAGGTCTTGATGGCTGCTGAACCATCATGGAGTCAGGTAAGTGCCTATACCACTGTAGGAAGGGAATGTCCTGTTAGCATTTAAAAAATGGAAACAATGGGAAGGAAGAGGTCGAAAAGACAGGATAGCTTCTTTTTCCATCATTTTGTCATTGGATTGGCTTAACTACATCCTCAACATATGTTCTGGAAGAATAGAAGTGTGCTGCAGGATGATAAGAGTGCTAGCCTTGTGTACAGCAAAATTCAAATCTTAACAGATTTTATTAGTTTAAGCTTTACATAATCTGAAATTAAACTGCTTCTGTATTAGCCTTGTACTTGGAAGGACTACAGCTATACATGAATAAGCATTGCAAGATTAGGTCTGCAGTATGTAAATCCTCTCATAAATAATCATCAATTGACTGTGTTTGTCTCACAAAAGCCTCAGTGGCACATACTAGGGTATGAGAGCTTAGTTGTATGGCTGTACTTGTTCTTTCTTTGTTCTCTGATTTCTAATATAAAGAAATTTCTTAATGGCATTCACAGTAATGATTGGCTCTTGAAGACATTTCAGTTTTGTCAGTGCAGCTTTTAAGAGTCTAGGAATTTTGTGTGCAAAATGGGAACAGGAGCATTTTTATTGTGCCACATATCACAGAATGTTTCAGGTTGGTAGGGACCACAGTGGGTTGTCTGATTCAACCTCCCTACTCATGCAGGGCTATCCTTGAGCACATGGCACAGGATTGTGTCCATACAGTTCTTGAATACCTCCAGTGAGGGAGACTCCACACCCTCTCTGGACAATCTGTTCCAGTGCGTGGTCACCTGTACAGTAAAGAAGTTCTTCCTCACATTCAGGTGGAACTTCCTGTGCATCAGTTGCTGCCCTTTGCCACTTGTGCTATTGCTTGGCACCACTGAGCAGAGCTATCATAGTATTGGGATTCAAATGGCTGAGAAGTCATAGCACGTTATATATGAGATTTTTTTTTCAGTTCAGTGTCTCTTCTAAATATTGACTACCTTATCTATGTGGAACTGTAAGAAAGACTTTGGGCTGGAGATGAGAGAGGCTGCGTGAGAACATAATTTGATTTTTTTTTCTGCCCTCACAGCAATATGGAATTAGATAATTGTGGTCTTCCAGGGGTGCTTTTTTGTTTTCTTTGCTTTTCATTTCTTTGGGAATAAAACCAAACAACCCTTTAGATGTACTTCCCAAATAGCACTTAAGTTACTGCATTGTCAAAAATGGCACTTTGCAATTCAGTTAGCAAAAGCTGTGACTTACTAGAATCTACTTATCAATAACAGAGATAGGAGGAGTGAGGAGTATGAGCCTTGTGGAAGCATGATAATTTTGTCACTTCTGTGATAATTAAACATGGTTGAAATGCAATAATTTATATCCAGTACAAAGAAGAATACAGTGTAAATGAAAGCTTTATAAAGCTACAGCCTTTTAAGAACGTTTTCCAAAAGTTAGATTCATTTATATTCTTCAGCTTCCTGCAGCCCAGCACCTGTAAGTGTCTGAAAGGAGAAAGACCCTGAAATATTTTTGAGTAAATTATTTTTTACTTAGTAGAATGATTATATAAGCACTCTGCAAACCCTTTAAATGATGTTAAATGTGGAAAGTTCCAAGCTCGTCCATAATTCTTCTGTTTCTGCTGCTTCAGTTAACTTTCCTGTATTGACACCTCTCTGTATTTTTCAGAATAACAGCAAATGTTTAAAAATTAGGGTTTATAGCACCAAAAAATTATGAAAAATCAAGTTTCAGATTGGTAATATTCAACTGTCACTGTCATTTAATTTTACTGTAATAAACTTATCATTGTTTCTCTGTTTTATCAGTTTTTGTCTGAAGGGTGAGGGATTGGATGGCAGCTATCCAGCTGTCATAGATTATACACCGTACTTGAAGTTCACCCAAAGGTATTTTTAGCTTTACTATACTTTTTAAAGTTTTATTTCATTGGCAAAATTTTACTTTTTATTGGGCCTCTTACTTTTCATTTCATATGCAAAATGATATTTATCTCTGAGTACAAACCTGTACACTCAGCTACCTTGCTTTTTCAGACTGTTGGAATTGTTACATGACTCATCAAGTGTGAGTCATGCTAACTTTGTTCCCTTGATTCAGAATTACAGTTCAGCGGGAAACAGATGCTGTGTCTCCTTTGATGATCACCAGACCAAGCTGTCCTTTCTCTTAGATCTTTTCTGTGTAGCTATAAAATTAAAAGTAGTTATTTTGTAAATAAAAATTATATATACCCTGGTAAATGTAAGATATGACATAGGTAATATAAGCCATTAGCACATAACAGAAAGTCATGACCAGTGGCTATGTAAACTGACTTTCTGGTTGCATTTTGTTCCTCTGCTCAGCCTTATGATTAACAATTAAAAGAATTTTCACTATCTAATAATTCAAGTAGCAATTTGGCATCACCAAAAATCATGGAAATTTCTGATATGTTTTCTATTGTTAGGTTTACCAAAATGAGAGAAGCAGTTAGGAATAGTCTTGAAGATGTACAACTGAACATGAAACATACTAGTTTTTCTCTTGAAGTTCTTACTAGGTTACATGTTAGTGACAAATTGCGATTCAGCTTGTGTCATGACAGGATCGTGGGGTTGTGGAAATCTCTAGTTAAAAAAACCTAGCAAATTCTGTTAGTGTAGTGGGAAATATAGTTGTGAGGGAAGATTTTCTAACAGGTACTGAGATAAACCAGAATCACAGAATTGTTAGGGTTTGAAGATCATCCAGTCCAAGCCCCTGCCAAGACAGAGTCACCTGGAGCAGGTGACACCTGGAGCAGGAATGTGTCCAGGTGGGTTTGAATGTCGGCAGAGAGGACACTTCACAAGCTCCCTGGGCAGCCCGTGCCAGTGCTCTGCCGCCCCCAGTGTAAGGAAGTTCTACTTCATGTTAAGGTAGAACTTCCTGTGTTTTGGTTTATGGCCACTGCTCCTCATCCTGTGGCTGGGCACCACTGAAAAGAGCCTGGCACCACCCTCTTGGCACCCACCTTTGAGATATTTATATGCATTGATGAGATCCCTCTGTCTTCTCTAGACTAAAAGAAATTCTTGTCTTTGAGACAGATGTCTGCATTCTCTAGCATGCATTGATTCTGGATGATATGAAGATATTTTAACAATGAGTCTACTTACTATGTAGGAAGATACATTCTGTGAAGTAACAGGCACATGATCTTTGCTATGAACATAGTGATACATGCTTATTTAAGTTTGTCTTGATTTAACATAATGACAACCACTTATTTTGTTTTCTGCTTTTTAAATTTTTTAAAAATTTTTTTAGAAACAATTTATTTTTGGGTACTACTCTATGCCCTGAATTTGTGAAGAAAAGGTTAAGTCATCACTTCCTTAGATAGCATATTGTAATGCATTTACCCTCTGTACTTCAGGAGAGTAGCCCACATACAGTTGTCTAACTTAACTAAGATGACAAGCAAATTTTCACCCATTTTTTAGGTGGCTGTAGAAACAAAATCTTGAAATACAGGTTGTGTTTAGTGATCTATCATATCCCAACATTTAAATTTTTTTTGGTTTGCAGAGCTTTTTAAGAAATGTGATGCTTCAATTTCACCCAGAATTTGCATTTTTATAAGCACAGATTTGACTTGGCTAATAAATACAATTCTTCAGTTCTGACAGCATCAGCAGTGATGAAGAAGAACTAAGAACACTGGGCAGTAGCGGCAGTGAAGGCAGCACTCCAGAGAACATTGGTCCTCCTTTCATCACAGATGAAAACAGTTGGTACAACAAATGCAAAAGGGTAGAACAGAAGTACCGGCTTGCACTGGAACAGAAGGTAAAAAATTAGTTTTGTGTGGGGGCTATGGAACCAAAGCTCATCACCAGCCAACCGGTGACGCATTCATCTAAGTAAAGGCAGAAAAATATATTAGATATTGTTTAGCTTCATGTAAGTGGTCCTAAATTTTATGATCCTCTGAGTATCCAAGCATCATTGCTCACTGATTTCAGGGAAATGACGTTTGATGAGTTGGGAAAGAGGACAGCAATAATTCAAAGATCAGATTTCATAATCTTATGTAGAAGCTTTGGCTTCTTTTTCCATTCTTGGAGTTACAGACACTTTGTCTCTAATGCTGTTAGTTTGTGAGCTTGAAGTTCACATAATTTTTCTCTTCCTTAGAAGCCACAGAATTTTATTGTTGTAGGTAGACTGCCAATTGAAGGCTTTTATGATGATAGTGATGTTAAAGTTTAACACTTAGTCTTAAACTAAACAAAAAGGATCAGCAAAGTAATCCATTTAGATGAAAGGCAAAATGATCTTCTCAGAAAGAAGGTAGAAAGTAGGTAGCTTTACAGCTTGATTGAAGCAGAATGAGAAAGTAAAACATGAAAGGGTGTGTTTGTGTTGGATTTTAATTTAGGTGACATATTGAATGTAACTATAGAAACCAAAGGTACGCTTTCCATCTACCACCTAACATACCTTAAGTTAAAGATGAAGTGAAATATATGTCCAAACCTTCTAGTAATTTAGCATCTTCAAAAAAAAAGTGCTTGTCAACTTTTCGTAACAGCATATTACATCTACAGTAATTACAATGCATATTGGCTAGTGAGAGAGAGAAGAGGGAAGACTGTTCATAGACACCAAAGAAGTAGTGCACAGAGAAAGAAAGGAGGGGTCAGGAAAAACTGCACGAAAAAAGAGAAATACAACTGGTTACCTTTTTAAAATAACTTCTATTAGTATTTTTAGTATTCTGTTTTCCTAGTGTAAGAATTTGATTTTTGCGAAACTCTGAGTAGGGTAAACTGTATGAAAGGCTGGAACCACACAAGGATGCTTGGAGGTGTAATTACTTCCCTGAATATGGAATAGGTAGAATCAAAGTTGGTTTATTTTAATGCATTTGAAAGCACATAGCTCAAATTTTTCTAAGTAACAGTGAAAGAGTCAGATTTACTGTGTGATAATAGATATTTAGTATTTATTTATATTATTAAAAAAAATGCATGCAATTATTGTTTTTCTATTTTGGGTCCCTTAGACTTCTTATTTTTGAAATATGACCTGAACTGTTGCATCCAGGTTGCTGGTACAGTCTTCTCAGCTAGTATGGTATCACTTTCCATGTGGAAAGAACTTATGTTCCTGGGGCCCTCTCCAGTACAGAGGGCATTTTCCCTGCTTTTATAAACCAAAATATGCTGTTCAAAAAGAATCTCTTCAAATACATAAATTAAAACCTGTCTCTTGAAGCACCGGAAGGAATTCTCATCCTTGCCTGACAAAAACATAGAATCAGTTTGAGCTCACACTTCTCCGCACCATGAGGAAAGTGTTGTCAGTTCTGGAGAAGCATTCAAGAGAACAAAATAGGTGGATTTTATTTTTCTTGGTACATTCAAGTGGTTCCTTTGCAAGGTTGCTCCATCAAAGTTGTGATATACATGTGTGGAAAAAATACGGCAACATGTAGCCCAAATCCACAGTCAGAATCACTAGGAACCTTTATGTCTGCATAAGCACAAAGGTCATCAATGGCTGTAACAGTAAATGGTGATTTTGGTTTATTCATGAGTAAGATGCAGAACCATTCCCATTCCATGGAAGTTATTTCTGGTAACATTCTCTTAATGAGCTACTAACTTCTATAGGTAATTAATGTAGGGTGAATTTAAACCAGTTTTAGGATAAATCTTTGGAAATTTTGGTGCATTGAAACCATTTTCGAAATGGTAGCTACTCTGACAGCTGTTGACGCTTTCCTAGTTGCCCTCCTTTGGAATGCCTACTTGCAATTGCAGCAGCAAAATAACTTTTTTTCCCCTACACTCAGAAAATTTTCTGTTGTCTAATTTTCATTTGGCATGTGCCTGCCAAGTTTTTATATAATTCACTTCAACTATATTACATCTGTTCTATTACAACTTGAACAAATGACTAATAAGATGGACTATGTAAGACAAAGTGTTGCCAAGCGTTTCTCTCCCTTCCCTGTTTTCAAAGCAATAAGTTGCACCAACAACCGAGTTGCACTCAGTGCAGTAGGTACCAGTTAATCAGAGACTTTTTATTTGAGCAAAGGGGCTTTCTGACATTCTCTGTGTTGGAAAACTGGATGTTTGTGACAAGAAGACCAAGTTGAAAATACTGTCTTTAGTAACTGATGCAGTGGGTCTGAGGGATCCCTCTTTTGCACTGTTGTCATTCATTTTACCCAAAGAGTGATAAATTCCTTTTTGTGCTTCCTAAGTAAGTATGTGTGCTGCAGTCATTAATAGCACAGGTGAATGGTATTTACCAGGTCACAATGTGACAAGCAATTGGATTGCAGCTAAGATAAAAGTCTCTCTTTGGAGCTATTTGAATGGTAGGCTAGGGTCAGGTATTACTTCAGCAGGATAAATCCTAGCATTGCTTTATTGGATCAGCTACACTCTGCTGGTTTAGACCCAGACTCCTTGGTTACCCTACTATCCTATCTTGAGTACTTGACCAAAGTAGAAATGAAGGGAAGAGTAAACACAAAGCACATGATTATGCACCACTCTTCTTCTAATGCACTTTGGGCCAATGTATAGCAGCTGGGGGACTGCCTGAAGCTGATAAGGTTTGTCTGTGTAGTAACCTGTGACAGATCTCTTCCAAATACTTGTCAAATATCCCCTTGATTCCATGTAAAATTTTACCATCCATACAATTTTTTTTTTGGCAAAGCATTCTGTGAATCTACCATCTGTTGTGTGAAAAACCTCCTCCTATTCTGTCTTTTAAATCTGGCTCCTATAAGCTTGATTTCATGGTGCCTAGCTCTTGTTTTTTAAAAAGTTAGGAACAGCCTCTTCCTTTCTGCCCTCCCCAGGCCACTCTGGAAATATGATGAGTTTGTCTTTTCCAACTTGTCTCTTGTCCAGATCAATGAGTCATACTTTACACATTTGTTATTTATGTGGAAGTTATCCCTTCCCTGTTCTGGAATGCTTCACTTTCGTGCCGTAAACTCCTGAATTATTTGTGTACTGTTTATACTGGAATTTTATATGCTTTTACTGGTGGGATGTGCATCTCCATGTCATTATAGATAGAGGTATTTACTGAACATAGGATTATGTTTCTGATACTGGTGCTTCATGTCTAAAATGTTTCTGTAAAATTTGATTTTTCTTGGTTTGGAGTTTGTTATGTTTTCGAGAGGCAGGAAATTTGTTATGTTGTAACACTTAATTTAGTGCTTTCAGAGTGCTACTTAGAACTCCAAGGAATATCTTAGGAGTCAAGATAACAGTAATATTTGATGAGGCAGAGCTAGGCATACTGAAAAGCTCTCAAGATTCCTTGGAAGTTGTACTGAGACTAAAAAGTCGCTGTCAAATATAAATATATCCAGTGGATAGAACTGTATTTAACTATAGGATCACAGAATAGTTGTGGTGAGATGGCACCTCTGGAGATTGTCTTGTCTGACTCCCCTGCTCAGAAAAAGGTAGACTAGAGCAGGTTACTCAAGGCCTTTTTCAGTCAGGCTGTGAATATCTCAGGGATGCACATTCCCCAGCCTGTCTGGACAACCCATTCCAGTGTTCATTTAATGGGGAAAAAAGAAAAGAGGAAAGTTATCCTCTATTTAAATAGTTTCCTGTATGCTTGTATTTCAGGTTGTGCCCATTGCCTCTTTTCACTGGCTGTCACTGAGAAGAGTCTCATTCCATCATGCATACACCCTCCCATTAAATACTGATGTGCATTGTTGTGATTCTTTGTCCTTACCCTCTTCCCTTCTATTCAGCCCTGACCTGAGCAATCCCAGCTCCTTCTGTTTCCTCTCATATGAGAGATGCTTCAAACCCTTAACAGTTTTTGTGGTGATGAATTACACTAGTAGCATTTTGCTACCAGCTAATGTGAACCTGTTTTCTTAGTTCAGCAGGAGTTGAGAACAGACACATCCATTCCGTGTCTATTAAAACGACCTTGTTTTTAATACCTTTTTAAAAATATGGGCACCTATGAAACAGTTGCACATTTTTCCACAGGTTTCAAGGAATGTGCACAAGTTTATGTAGTGTAGACTTCCTGTGTCTAGTTTTAACTGATGATTTCTAAGAAGTTACTAACATCTGACATGCTGGAACCTTCTTTGTCATTTTAATGTGTGATTCAAAAGTTCAAAGAAACTTTAAAATAACATTGGGTATTTTATTCATAATTCTGGATCCCTTTCATTAATTAAAGATACATGTAGATATATTCTGCTCTTATCCTTGTGTATTATCTAACATCCTGCACCTGTTCAGTTGTAGAATTCTGATCTTTTTCTTGTACTTGTGACAGTTATTTTTGGAAGATTATTTAGTGTTTCATGCTAGTGGCACTCCTGTCTCATTTTTTCATCCATTTTTCTATTCCTCTGCAAGAATATAAATAAATGTATTATTTTCCTGTTACCTATTAGGAAATCTCAAACTAATCTAAAGTCAATTTACTAGTTTGTTAAAAAATAAATAATTTTAAAAACCTACAACAACTCCAAAAAATTGTATACTTCATAAACCAGGAAATATGAACATGCTTAATTGAAAATGGTTTTGAAAATGTGTTCTTTAAAGTTTTCTAATAACTTACATTTTCAGGGTTATCTTGAAGAATTGGTACGACTCAGAGAAAACCAGCTGTCTGAATCTGTCTCACAGAATAAACTGCTCTTACAAAGAATTGAAGATATGGATCTAGCCCATAAAATGGAGAAGGAGCAGCTGGAATATATCATTGTGGAACTGCAAGACCAGTTGTAAGTTAGCATAATGGAGAAGCATTGCTAGAGCAGTATTACTTAAATTATGTAACTTATTTAACTATACAATATGTAGAGTTTCTGATCCCATGGAAATAAGTCAACTTCTTAAAGAAATTGATGTATTTTAGCTTTTTTTTTTCCTGACAAGTCTTAGATTTGGGAATGGCTCCCTGGAAACTGCAGTAGTGTACAACAGAATAATTCTGAGATTAAATATTTAAATTTTTTTTAGATCTGAAATAGCTTACAGTAAACTTGCTTAAATTTTTAATACATTTTTATAAAGTGTTCTTTATATTTTATTACTTCCAGTTTTAAGGCTACCCCTAAAAGTATTGAAAACAGCTTCCTCTTGAAGACTATTTTTTAAAAGTTAGGCAAGAGGGGATAAAAAATATTTCTTTTCTTTGGCTAGATTCTAATTTATTAGTGATGACTCAGACACAGTAATTCTTCTGGTAGTCCTAAGACTGTTCAAACTGGCAAAACATTTCGCTATCACCCTTTCTTCAGTGCAAGGCAAAATGCTAAAACAGTGGAAGGCTTATTATTTGTTAATAGCACATGTGATTTCTAATATGATAAATATTTTAGTATCTTATGATCATTATACAGTTTATTGTCTCAGCCCTGTCTCTTGGATATGGAAGTGCTCTCCTATTGCAGAGGCATTGCCACGTTGGATGGGGCTTGAGCAACCTGGTCTAGTGGAAAGTGTCCCTGCCCACGGCAGGGGCGTTGGAACTGAGTGACCTTTAAGGTCCCTCCCAAGCCAAGCCATTCAGTGATTCTGTGTGTGAAGATGCAGGCAGATGGAGGAGTGGCTGGTGATAGGTTGCCATGAAACTGCCATAGGGTGTACCTGCAGCAGTTGAATGTTCTGTTCATAACAAATAAAAGACAAATCTGGATTAATTTGTAAATATCTGAGCCCTGGAGTAACATGGCAGCCATCTGAGATCTTTGAAACAATCTGTGATAAAGAGAATATATAAAGACACCATCCAAAAGGCTCTTTCCTGCAAAGTAAAGTACTTCTAGCTTGTAAGCAAAACTGCTTTTTTTTTTTCTGCTTCTCTCTTTCTCTCGTGATGGATCATTTTATTGCTAGTGCTTGAAATGGATTTTATGAAAATGTTCATGAATACAGAATTGGCATTTTATTTAGTCCACATTCAAAGTTGAGGAAGGAAAAAAGATGTTTTTCCACGTTTCTTTTTTTTTTTCCTTCTGATTGACTGCAAGTTTTTGAGAGATACCTGTTCTTGAGTTCTTCTCTGAATTTACTGATATGCCTAATGATTCATGTTATACTGCTTTGGCATCCCTGGTTATTTGGGGGAGGTGGGGGAAGGTGTGAACTCATTTAAACTTACTCTGATACTGGAAATTTTGAATGTTCATACCTGCTGTTTAATTTTAGATGAGATATATGCAGTCAGACTGTTCTGAAGATCTTAGTCTTTCAGGTTTGATTTTATTTGATGTCTTTATTTATGTAAAGGCTCAAACTGTGGAATAACTTCTGTTGTATCTTGACAGTGTGTTCTTGTATATCTGTTTGTAAGACACTGCAGTCAGGAGTCTGAACTCCACTAGCTATTTGGAGAGGTATAATTTTAAATTTTTGTTGCTGTGGGTGTAGTGTGCCTGTCAGGTGTGGGAGGGGAAGAAATATTCCTAGCAGGTTTCTAATGGTCAACACCAGGCATAATTAGCTTATTTTAATCATATTTGATATTTGTGTTGGGTTTTTTTATCCCATCCAAGGGTGACCTGGCAGCAGAATGTGTTGTATCAGTAATGTGTCTGTAATGAGGCATGAGTTCTGGCCAATTGCCTTTTAGAAGCATTTACAGCCATTTTAGAATGATGCTAAAATAATACCAAAACTTAGTGTTTTGCTCCCCTACTATTACTAGAATTTTGAAGCAGTATGCTGTAGTCTATTGGAGTTCTTCATCAGCAGATAAGAGCAAGTTTGGGACTTGAAATCTGCCCAAGGCATACTGCATTGCTGTTTGTAAAACTGTTCAAGGTCTGGTTTAGGATTGTTTGCTGTGTAATTGAAACTATTATAAATAAATATTCCATACTTTCTTTTTAATGATGCTCTTCTATTCTACTGGTTGCTGTTCTAGGTAGCAAGGTCTATGGCTTCAAACTTTTGTTGAGTAAGGTTTTGTTGAAGTTTCCAAAAGGGTATTTTCACAGGCATGCAAAGCGAAATGTTTTATGGATATTGTCAGTGGACTTGGCAGAATCTGAGTCTGTATCTATTTCTGCCCTACCCCCCCAAAAAAAGAAATGTGAGGTGAGGAACAGAGATCTGACTTCCTTGATGGTATGGGCTGTTACTGTTGCTGACTTGGAAACCAGTTAACACAGGATCAGCAGATCAGCAAGGCCTTCAGGTTAAAAATCAGATCTCCTACAGAGAAACTTTTCTGTGTGCGCGTTTACTAAGGGGGTTTGCTGTAAAGCATGAAATGAATATGGGGATAGGAGGTCAGAGAAATTTGGAAGGAATTTTTCTTTTACAGCTGCTATGCTTCATGTTCTTCAATTTTCAGTATTAACTTTGTCTCACACACTTGAATGTTCAAACTACAAGGAACGACGTGGTTTCCAATTTTGTTAAAAGCCATTTTACAGATCTCATGAATACCAATATCTGGAAAATGGTGAAACTGAAAATTTATCAATTATTCCCAAAAGAGGAACATTTTTTTGGGTATCTCAGCTTAATTGAATTTATTAGCAATATGCCCACTCATCTGGGGATTGGACCTCTTACTTGGTTGGCAGGTGTCTGATGGCAAATCAGTTTATAAAAGTGAATCTGCAATAGACAATCTGATCATCAGCTCAACACATTTAAGCTAATGCACAGCTTATCAGGAGGAGGTTCAGACTGAACATTGGGAAACATCTTTTTACCCAGAGGGAGGTCAAACACTGGAACAGGCTCCCTGGAGAGGTGGTCGGTGCCCCCAGCCCATCAGTGTTCAGGAGGCATTTCAGTTGTGTGAATTGTAATAATGATGAGCCAGTCAGGGCCTTCCTTTGCTTTCTTCAGATGTCATCACTCTGATGTGTTTTTTCTTAGGACTTGTAGTTGAACACTACAGAACAGTGCTTTTGGCTCCACTCTTCTATAAGAATAGTGTATTTTTACAGTGAGGGTGAGGCAATTCTAAAGGCCTTAAAGTGCTTAAAATTAACAGCGCACAGGAGGACAGCCAAGAGAAGCCTGTGATCCATGGCTTGGAAAAAAAAATATAAAGAAAACTGTTTGAATTCTGTAACATTCAAATTACAGAATTGTAATTTCATGGTAGAGGGATCCCAAATCATCAAGGAACTGCATCCTGGAGTATTCAAAATGTACAAAGGCAGACGTTACTTCCTCCTCTATGTTTCTGCAAAGAAATGTTGAATGTTTCTTGAAGCAGAGAGACATTTGATCGTGCACCCCATCGGTAAAAAAATTCTAAGCACCCCCCCAGTGTAGGTATATTTATTTATAAGTTGTGCTAATCTATTATTTATATTCTTAAACATACAAAAATAGAAATTGAAAAGTATAAGATAAAAATGAAATAAACACAATGTTTTATTTAAAAAAAAATTTTAACAGTACAAAAAGGGCCTTTTCGAATACCCCAAAGGATTATCTTGTGCATCTTGCTTTGGAGACCACTGCCTTGAAGGAGTAGTTAACTCAGTCAAAGATGTGACTGGGCAAAATCTGGAATCATTGGTCCACAATATCCTTGCATTAAAACTCTTTAGCTCAGCTTAAACAGGCTTTTTTCCCTGATTCTTAGTCTTTCTTTTGACTAACCCACTACCTGGGTTATGACAAACTCTACTGATATTTGTTACTTTAAAGTTCAGATTCTGCATCTGAAATTGATATTTATAATATGTGTATTGATGTGTGATTACAAGAGAGATTCTATCAATTTCCTGAGTGACTCATCTCCCACATATTGACTCACTGATGTTATAAAAGCTGATCGCTTTAACACAGAACATCTTTTTAAACAAAGTGAAAAGAAAAAGGAAAGCATTGTATGCAAAGCAGAAAAACTCTCAAAATGCTTTAAAATTTTTTTCTTCTTCTGTGTTTTTTGCTGAAATGAAAACAGTGATTTGTGTAATGCTTACCACCACAGGTTTCCTCCTGAAGAATTTTGTCAGGTTTTCAGGCTAGTGTGCCTGGTGTAAGAGGGTACAGCCCCTTTGTCCCAACTGATGTAATTTTTTTTTTTCAATTTATCACATGTATGTGGAATTAACTTTGTAAATTCAATGACTGTGCTATATTTTATACCACTCTGCTTTTTATCTTTCTCTGCAGTTTCTTCCTATATCCCCATCTTGATCTGGAGGGAGGGGAGGGAAGGAAAGTTAGGGGGAAAAATAAAGTCCGTGCTCCATGTTTGGAGTTCTGTCCCTACAATTTAATTTGATACTTATCAGTGCCCTAACCAGTGGGTTAAGGCACCGATAAGCATCAAATTAAATTGTAGGGACACTCACATCTTATATTGAATTAAGCTTGACTGAGTAACTAAGAATTTTTTTTTATGTGTTGTCAATTCTTAAAGATAGGTTTAACTTGTCTGGCCATTACTTCAGAAGGAGCTTTTTCAAGGTCTAAACTGTGCTTGTACTCCATTCTTAATGTCTTAATATAGCTTAATATTTTAATAATAATTCTTAGTATTTTAATATTCAACAATACTGCAGTTTCTATCTGGATAATACAGATGTCTTTGTAAAGACAGAAAATGACAGTGTACCTGCAACCCTGAGAAGCTGGTGTTTTTCAGTGATTCTCTTTAATTGCAGTCAGTGTGCTGTGTATGCCTTCACACCTGAGGTGTGCCCACCCTGTCACACTTCCCTCTTTCCCAGGCACTGACTGCTGGAGTACTCTGTCCACATACCTTTTTTCCCTATGTTAGCACTGCATGGAGCTCAGGGTAATGCTCCTTGCCTCTCAGAAAGGTCCAGCAGCTCATGCTCTGCAGCACCTGAACACAGCACACTAGTTCTGTGAGCAGCATGCAGAGTAAATTCATGCATGTTTAACTTCAGGCAAAATTGGCTTCTCTCTTTCAACCACACCATATCCTACCAGATCTACTATGGACTATATAAAGGAAGATGTACTGGATTCTCTGTAGCAAAGAGGATTTCTTCTCAATGAATGGTCATGCCCTGTTTGGTTAAAAAACTTGCTTATGAAAATAGTATCTCTGCTTGTCCTCACTTTGTCAAGATGCTATTTGTAAACGCTCTGGAGTCTGCTGAGTGCTGCCTCAAGTACTCGGCCTGTGAGCAGGCAGGGGAGGGTCAGAGAGGAAAGCACAAAGCTGTAGAGGATGTAGGCAAGGGCTGGGCTGTCAGGGACAATGAGGAGAAAAGCTTCTCCAAGGAAACAGAAGCAGAAAGGTCTGAGCAAAGGCTTTGAAATTTAGCTTGTGTTTCGTGTCTCCTTGTGAGTAAAACTTTAATGTGGGTTGCCTGGCTTTGTAATCCTAGCTCAAAACCTAAATCATCTGGAGAAATAGGAAAGCTGGATCAATTTTTTAGCCCTCTTACCTTCACTTCAGATAGTCCTCTATTAAGACTTTTTCTTTTTTTTTAAGGAACTGAATTCCTCAACTGCTTAAGTACAGTAAATCCAATTTGTTGCAGCTGCTTTATTTCCTCACTGAAAGGAAGTTGAAGATTAAATTTTAATCTTTGATCTTGGCAAATTTCTTTCCTAGAATGTGAAAACTGAGAATGCTAATCCTTCTTTCCTTTTAAAGCTTTCATGGATCCTGCTATCAAACACTAATTCACATTAGCCATGCTTTTATTTGTAATGCTTCCTGTCTATCCTCTGCTTCCCTCAGTTTGAGCAGCAGTTTGAAGTCCTTAGTATTGCAGTCTGGTTGATTTTCAGGTCCCTCTTTTTTCAACTTGTCTGGTTTTGGTTTTTTTTTTTTTTTTGTTTTGTTTTTTTTTTTGTTTTTGTTTTTTTACAGCATAGAAAAAATACTACATATTCTGAGAGATGTTGAAACTTAGGTTTAGGCAGTGTTTTGAATTTTGTTTCTGTGTCATTTTTTTCTTTTGAAGTTTGCTGCAATATTGTAATTCCATTCTGTTTTACAAGGGTGTGAGTTAACAGCAAGAAGGGAAGTTCTGTTTTTAGTGAAGTGGAAACCCAAGAAGACATGGGTGTTTCCTTTTTTTGCAAATATAACTGGGAAGAGTTCAGCTGGGCGTAGGACGCAGACTGAGAGACTCCTGCAATTCAAAGTGGAACATACAGGGCAAGGTACAGAACTATGCAGAATTAAACAATTTGCAATCAAGCCTCCAACATGATGATTCTATTCTTAGAATTCACATGGGTTTATTGTGCAAGAGGAAGCCAAAAGTTTCTGGGTTGAAAGCAGCCTGAAGGAAAGGACTTACTCTACAAGATGCAGTAGATAGGGAGGCATTTATTTTTAAACCCTCATATTTTGGTATCTTATTCAGAACTGTTAAAAAGGGGGGGTTAAATGATTTATTTTAAAATAAACGTTAACATTCTAAGAAGTGTTTAAAGCTTTTGAAGCTATTGGTGTCTTCAAGGATGTTTTGGAATATTTACAGCAAAATGGTTTCTGACTCCAAAATGAACAATACTCATTTTTGTAAGGAGTCTGCCTTCTGCTGCCTTCTCCCCTGCACTCCCCTTGGTGGGTTAGAGACTTTCCTTTCACCATTTTGCATACTTAATGACCTTAGCATGGCAGTGTGTCCCCTTCTAGGAGTCTCTTATGTGTAATACTAAAATCTCTTTTTATATTGGCATCTTTTTTCTCTTCTCTCACAACTTTGCTTCTGTGGATAAAGGCATTGCATAGAAGTAGCAAGCAAGAAAGCTTTAAATAAGTTACCTGGACATTAGCACTTCATGCATTCCAAATTCCAGAATATGTATCCAATGTAGAATTATAAGATTGGTCACAGGGGAAAGTAAGGCCTTTCAAAATAATAATAATGACATGTATTGAGCCTCTGAAGGCCACAGTGCAATGCAGTTGCAAATGATGTGCATTCACAGTAGGAAAGCATATTGTGTGGATTATGAGTTTCTTCCTTTGTTAATATACCTGAACTTACTTGAACTGTGGCAGAAAAAAATACTTGCTTTGGCATAGTAATACAGCAAACATCAGTGTCTTCCTCTTCTAATTCTACAAAAAGAATTATCTCATGTTGGGAACCTCAGGTGAACCTGAGGCTTAGCTTTCATAAAAGAGTTTGAATAACTTGATGCTGCAAATGGAGGGATTAGAAAAAACAGGTAAAAATTATGGTAAATCAAACACGGTGCACAATCATTAACTGCTGGATTGCAATCACAGAGCCTGAATTTGATCTCTTTGTGCTTTATCTGTTTAGATAAATAACCTTGCATTACCATTTGCTTCTGAGAGTCACACGGTTTTGTGCTTCATTTCTTAAAGTTACTCAACCATTTTGCAGTTGTTTCTCCCGTTTTTACTGAATTCAAAGGAATCATGTTAAAATGGCAGAAAAGTTGTTGAGAAGACCAGTGGCTTTAGAGAAATTTTCCTAATCTATTAAGAAGGAAGATCTTGATTTATTTTTTTTCTGACACCCTTGTAGAAATGTTTTTTTAAAAGGACTTCAGCTATAAATGGATACTTTGTATTTACATCACTGACAAACGGGAAAAAAAATCCTTAAATGACAAGCTGAGTTCGAGAGGATATTTACTGAAGGCAAATTAGACAATCTGTCCAAAAAAAAGCATGTTTGCTAAGAATCCTCCATTTCCCAGCTGATCTGATAGCTGAAGAACTGACTTTAAATCTGCTCTTTACTTTTTCGGTAGTTCGGTTGCTGAGCAGGATCAGCATTCTTGTTTTCTGTCAAGACGTACTGTCTGGGAAAACTGGTTGTGTTGTGCCTTTTATCCTCCTCCAGAGAATCAGGCCTGGTTATTTGTCCAAGGACATGAAGAGTGTCAGTCACATGCTGCAGTGCTATTTTAATGAGCATATGCAAAGTCAACATATTATGGTATGTTTTGATCCCTTCTGGATGTCTGTGTTCAGAAACAAAGTCTCCACTGCAGTTAGACTAGAATTCAGGAGTCCAGCTGCTGGTATTTCCGACAGTATAAACTTCCTCAAGTTATCCAAAGGTCAAGAAAATCAAAGGCTGTATAAAACTGATGACTAATTTTGTTACTGGAGGATATAGTTCAAGATCTCTCTAAGAGACAATAAAGGAGGATTAAAAAATGCCGAAGAAGCTTCAAGGGTATCTGTTCTGTGGCATAAGTAGTGCCATTGCTGTGACACATGAAGATTTGTTGGTCAGTCAGAATAAGAAAATGCGTTGCAGTAGGACATTCCTGCTTTTTTTTCACTGCAGCAACTGCCTTTAGAAAGCCTGCTGGGATCTAACTGCTCTGGGATCTATCTAGGTTGGGGAATAGTGTGTCACTGCACAGGGCACAAATCTGACAGAGATGATATATTGCAGCATCAAAATCTACTGGTAAGTAACTCATTTTCATACCTGCTGATCTAATTTCTCAAAGTCCAATGACATACCAGTCCAGACAGCTCACTGCTGTGCTACAGTACTGACAGCTTGGGAGTTCCCTTTTTATTTTGGAGTTGCTTTTACAGATTTTAGTTATATTCATGTATGCTATCAATTTAAGTTTGCATTCCATATTTCCTGTCCTAAATAAAGGTTTTTAAAGCTTGTTCTTATTCAAATGTTTTTATTTTTTTTAAGCTTTTATTTTCACTTTTACTTTTCACTACTCAGGTAGTTCTTGAACTGGAACACTCATCTGATGTAATTCCCTTTCTTAGGGAATTAGTCTGTTTGGTTTATTTCCTGTCTTCATCTGCTGGTAGGAGGGCAAATTGCCAACTGGACTGGCATTTTCTGGATTTGGAGAAATTAAACCTGCAGGTAAGAAATTACTGGTTTTTTGCAGGTATAATTGGAAACAGAACTGAGTTTTGTTTTATTAAACAAAAAAAACCCCAACAAAACTATGTAAATGGAACTTTCGGAATAGGCTTCCAATGAATCTGGATTTGATCTAGGGGAAATTGGAAATCCAGTATAGCTGAAAGAAGACCAGAAATTTTATGTGGTTACCCAGGAAAGGTTTTTCTATATTAGCTTGGACTAACTTGAGATTAAATTCTATTTACTTGTTAATTTTTAAATTCACAGATCACAGAGGCAATACAGTTACAGAATAATAAGTGACCAGATATAATCACTGTTTTATATAATTTCTGTTCTGCATGCAGGAACCCCACATACAGGTTGTCTTTTGTCCCTGTTTCTCACTATTAAGTCAGGTCACACTTTCAAGATGCAGAAGTCTTAGATGTGTTAATTCGAAGCAGTAATTTCTTAATCTTTTGAGAGGCAGCTGAGCTGCCAAAAGCAATGCTAGTACAAACAGAAGTGTTTGTGGCGTTATCTTAGGAATTAAATTTAAAAACCATAAACAAACACAAACAAAAAAGCTTTGCCAAAAAAAATTTAAATAGCTAATTTTGATGCTTCATTTTCCTAATGGCCCCTAACATGATTGTACCAGAACTGAAAGGCAGCAGGGATGGAAATGGGCAGTAATTTGTCAATTGCATTTTATTTTTGTGTGTGTACTGTACAAAAATATATCCTGCATGTGCTTAATGCTCTCAAAACAATAAATCATTAAATAAACAGCTCAAAATAATAGAAGTTGAGGAAATGTGCAAGTAAATATTCTGGAGAGTACCTGAGAAACACAGGGTCAGTGAACAGTAGAGGAGAAGGATGTTTATCGCAAGATTTCACTAATCTCACATTTCCCAGCTTCTTAAATACACAATTAAAGAACTGAAAGTCAAAAGCATGCAGAGATATTTCTGGGAATAGCTATGTAAACCTGATGAATGCTTTGGCTGCTTCTGTTATTCTTGAATAAAAGTAGGTAAATTTACAGGCCTGGAGGGAGTATATGTATCTGCAGACACTTATTTCCAACTTGGGACTATGTTCGTATTGATTACTTAATGACTCATCAGTAATCTTTTGTAATAGGCAGAAATTCATTAGCAGGATGTTTTTAACTGAACAGATTTTTTGTTTTTGAAGAGGAGCCTAATTTTAATAGTGGTTCCTGGTATAGAGAACAAAAAATATAAATGTAAGGCAAATATTTGTTAAATTTTAATAATGTATTTTAGTATTAATATGTTCTCATCTCTTTTGCAATTATTGCAGTAGTATTTTCAATTTGTGTGGACTTTTTTTTTTTCAGATATTAAAAATATCCCACCACAATTTAAGTGTCGTAAGTAGGGTATCCTGGGACAACATAGCAAGGCTGTGTATATTATACCTCCCTTATATATATATGCATTATGGAAAAATCTATGCTGTGAAGTAGTACAAGGGATATTTGGTTATTTTAAAAGAAATGCCCTGGTTTCAGCTGGGATAATTTCCTTCCTAATAGCTGGTACAGTGCTGTTTTTTGGATTCAGTTTGAAAATAATGTTGGTAATAGGCTGATGTTTTGCTTGTTGTTGAGTGTTCTTTCTCTGCCTATCTCTTCACAATTTCTTTATTTTTATAATGTTTGCAGGACTTGAAACCCTATATGAAGTTATTTTACAAAAGTGTTGGTTAGGGTAAGGATTGCTAAGAGTACAACTGTTTTCTTTCTGCAGATTATAAAACAGCTACTGCTACTTTTTGCCAACATGATTATAAAGAGGTGGAAATAATTGTAGGCACAGAAGGTACCAGTTAGTTGGATGAGAGAAGGGAAGTTCACTGACTCAGAAAATCAAGAATTTTTTCGCACCTAGATTAGAGAATGTACCCTATGGGCTTAAATGGGCTTAACCCCCCTGCTCTCATAACAAGCTCTTACATATTCCTCCTACACTGCACAAAACCTTCTGCACTTTGCAGTCCCACTGTGTTTGTCCAGGATACCCTATTCAGCCATATCTCACACGCTGTCTGTCTTTCATTCAAAAAAGTCTTACAATCTCTTATTAAGATCCACTGTATTCACCACGTACCAGCTGCCTTCCCAAGATTATTACTTTTAGCCACTGTTTTTATCTTCTTTTCCAGACTGAAGAAAAGGAGTTAACAGCTTGGTGTATATGCTTGTTTTCACTCAGATTTAATAGTATTTCCTTGGGTTTTAGCTTCTTTCTTCAGTAAATCCTACTGTCTCTTACTTATCTTCTTTTCTTTTTGGAGTGTCCTTGCTTTTATTAAACAGCTTAACATACTGTCTGCAAACCTTACCTCATCCTTAAATCCTCACAGCTACAAACCCAATAGAACCGTATTTTATTGAACTTTATTTAAAAATAGAACTACATACTCGTTGCACTCCTGGTGATGAGGAAAAGTCCTGCTTCAAACCCTGCAGCATCTCTGCCCAGAGCTGGCCAGCACTGCTTACACTCTTTGCATTCTGGGGAACGGAGCACTGCTGTAGAAATTCGATCTGCCTTGGAAAAAATAAGTTGTTGTCCTTTGAGAGCTTTTAACCTCTAGAAAGTGTTTCTCTTGTCTGAACAGGAGCAGGACAGCAATAGATAGTCTTGTACAGCTTTTTTTCACATTGAGTTTTGAAATTTGTATTTGCTTTTTTCCTTAAAACTTGATCATGTTTTCTTCCTTTATAACTTTTTCTGTAGTAAATGCTTTTGTATCCACCTCTTTTGCTGTTTTTGAATATTTGTAGCAGGATCATCTTTCCTCATGGTGATTAAGAATGTTAGGATTCTGTATGCTGTGTAGACATGGCATTTAGGGACATGGTTTAGTGGTGGACTTGGCAGTGGCAGGTTTATGGTTGGACTCAATGATCTTAAAGGTCTTTTCCATCCTAAATGGTTCTATGTTTCTGTGCAGTTTAATACTTTGACTCTTCAAATAAGTCTGGTTAAACAAAGGCAGTACCAGTTTTTGCATATCAAGAGAATTGCTCTCTGGAGGCAATGCCTTTATAATGGCTCTCTGCTGCAGTGGAATCTTATGATACTTGGAAAAATGTCTGCAGAAGAGCAAAGAGTTAAATAATCTACAAAGCTGATAAAATAGGTGGTAACTAATAGCATCTGGCATAAATATTTTCTCTAACTTTCTATTGTCTATACTACTGTTTTATATATATTTGATACTGAGCTTGGACTGACTTTATAGTTTCAAATCTATTTTTACTTTTTTTTAAAGATTCAAAATAAAAGTTTTAAGGGGAGAATAGTTCTGTATCCTACTTGCATGGTTTTCTTCCTGAGCATGATGGAGTGGTTTAAGAAGTGATCTACTGAAACTATCTTAAAATGTTATGTTAAAATTCCTGGAGAAGTTTGGCGAGTCTTTGCTTCAGAATTTCTTTGTTCACACAGAACAAAGAAAGGGTGAAATTTCAGGTTACTGTGGTGTAAAGCTTTATTGAATATAGAATATAGATGTATTAGATATATTTAATATAGAAACCTATGTCAAATGCAAAAGTGCCACTATTAGTAAGTTGTCTGTAGATGTGTGTCTGTGATAGCCTACAGGGGTTGTCCAAATGGGAATTTGCATGTACGTGCTACATGTGTGAATTTGCATTTAGGCACTGTGGGCATAGTTGTTCATATAAACTGTGTCCTGTTATGAAACTTCTGTGAAAACATTCAAGATGTCCTTCTGAATGAGGAGGTGATGTGACGTACCTGGCAAACCTTGTGAGAACTTGCTATCTCACTGTTTCAGTTTCCTCAAATCAACAAACCTATAACAGCCCTGTGTAATGCTCAATGTTCCCCATGGGATTAGGGTTATTACATGGGGAAGTGAATACCATACAAGATATTTGAAATTATCGAGAGCTTTGAGTTAGCAAAGTGGTTATTCCTGTAGATCTTTGAGAGAGGAGGGTGAGGGGGTGGGTTCCTGGGTAGAAAAGTTGATTGTTTACTTGTATGAATGCTGAGGGAATTAGTAATCTTGAGAGAAGTTTCTTGAAACTAGTTTTAATCACGGTGGTGCTTCATCCCCTTCTTGTGCAGTAAAACTCTGACTCTCTCTCCTCTGTCAACCTCAGCTGCTAAAAATTCCTTACTGAGCTTACTACTGTCCTACTTTGTTTTGTGGGAAATTTTGGCTCTTTGGGCACTGTTATGTGCCCTTACAGAGGTTCCTGTCTAAACAGTTCAGATACCACCAGAATAAAAACTGCATTGTAAAAATAGACCTGTTGACAGTGTTATTGGAAAATTCACGTAAATGTATGTGTGCCATGAATAGTTATTTAATTTGCTGTGCAGTTTGGCATTTTGGATAGCAACATGGCATTTGGCATTGAACTTCTGAGTACATTTGGTATGGAGATGAGTAAATTAGCTTTTTGCTTCAGGCCAGAGATAGTCAAACTCACTGTGGAGCAACATTTTGCTATTGTCTAGTATTTTGTGGATTGGAGGACTTGAAAAACTCAATTACAAAATGCTATTACTTTTATTTCTAGTTATTCTACAGCAGTATAAGGCAGATCAAAAGTTGCCTTGTACTTTTGGAAAAAGGCTAGTCCTGTCTTGGAGCCTGAAGAACTATGTACTTTCCTTATTTCTGTATGACTTTTGGTGATTTCCAGTACTGGCATATTAGCTTCCTAATTTCCAGAATTTTAGAAAACTGGCTTGCTTCATTGGGAATATGGGGCAAAACTAATTTGAGCATTTAAGTTATTCAGTTTACAGTTTTTCTATCCATTATAGACATAAGTTACTAGAAACTGTAAGGTGATAGAAAACAGAATAACTATGGGTTATATTTTGCCTGAAAGCATACAGTGGAATTAACATGTCTGGTTTTTAGTTCATTCTGCAAAAGTATTGAAGAGGGAACTAGAGGGTGCTCAAATTGCAAAAAAAATTGGTGGTGAGGGAAGCACATCACATTCCCATAGTGGGCTTGCAAAATAGCTGCCTTGATAATTACCATTTTGCTGGCAGAAAGAACCTTTCAAATGCAGTTGCTCTTGTTTATTGCTTTTGTAGAAGGATTCACATTTTAACTTTATTTTTGTTCCTAAATATGCCTCAGTGTGTTTCTAAGTTGCTTCCCCTAGGAAAAATGAACAGTTTAGGATGCTTTGTGAAAATTGCAATCTGTTGGTCACTTCAAGTAGAACATCTGGACGGTCACTAGTGGTGTTCCCCTAGGCTTGGTTTTGGGCTCAGTCCTGTTTAACATCTTTGTTGATGATCTGGACATAGAAATTGAGATCACCCTCAGTAAATTTGCAGATAACACTAAGTTGGGTGGGAATGTTGATCTGCAGGAGGGTAGGAAGGCTCTGCAGAGAGATCTGGACAGACTTGATCAGTGGGCTGAAAACAGCTGCATGAGGTTCATGAAGATGAAGTGCCACGTCCTACCATTAGGTCACTACACCCCCCTGCACTGCTACAGGCTGGGGGAGGAGAGGTTTAGGAGCTGTTTGGCAGAAAGGGACTTGGGGGTGCTGGTTGATAGATGGCTAAACATGAGCCAGGAGTGTGCCCAGGTGGCCCAGATGGCCAATGGCATCTTGGCCTCTATCAAGAATAGTGTTGATCATCCTGTACTCAGAGGCGAGGCTGCACCTCAAGTACTGTGCTCAGTTTTTGGGCCCCTCACTCCAAAAAGGACATTGAAATGCTGGAGTGTGTCCAGAGAAGGACAACAAGGCTCATGAAGGGTCTAGAAAACATGTCCTGGGGGAGCTGAGGGTGTTTAGTCTGGAGGAGGCTCAGTAGGGATCTCATTGCTCTCTGCAAGTACCTGAAAGGAGTTTCTAATGAGTGGGGGTCAGTCTCCTCTGCTGTGCCTGCAGTGACAGAACCCAAAGAAATGGCCTCAAGATGAGACGGGAGATTCAGATTAGATATTTGAAATTTTTTTTCACTGTTTGTGTTATCAGGCATTGGAATAGGTTGCCCAGGGAGGTAATGGAGTCACCGTTCCTGGAGGTGTTTAAGAGGATTTGGGTCTGGCACTGGGTGATGTGGTTTAGGGGTTACAATGGCAGTGCTGGGTGATGGTTGGACTGGATTATCTTGAATGTCTCTTCCAACCACAATATTCTATGATCATCTATGTCCTGGTTTTCCTTTATCTTAATTGCATTTAATAGACTCTTTTTTGTATTTACAGAACTGTGCTGAAAAATAATGACTTGAGATCAAGACAAGAATTAACTACTCACCTCACCAATCAGTGGCCTTCCCCAGGAGCTCTGGATGTCAATGCTGTTGCCTTGGACACTCTACTCTATAGAAAGCACAATCAACAATGGGATGAGTAGGTTTAATATTTATTTTGATTTCCCCTTAGAGGAACAGGGAAACTGAAAATGACGTATTTCCCTCAGCATACTTTGGAACAGACCCTATTTGGAGTCACTTGTTACAATGTACAAGGATCAGCTGGTAATTAAAATCAGTTTCTCTTGTTTACCATAAAAAATTTCTTCCTTTGGATTAATTTAAAAAAAGGGCAGAAAATGAAATCATTGCTTTAGGAAAGAACTGGCTTAGGAAATGAACAAAAGTAGTGTTTAAGAAAAGAAAGATTAACTGCATAGGTTTATTAAGAAAACTTTTTAAGGAGAGTTGAAGGTAACTAGTTAGATCTTTAAATTTGTTGCTATGAAATATTACTTGCTTTGCAGAAAAAGTTTTCAAAGTCTGGACCAACTTTCAGCAGAAGTTAGTCTTTCTCAATCCTCTCTGGATCCAGGTCACTCACAGGATGGGAAGCAAGATGGAATTAACTTGTTAAATGAAGGTACAGAGCCAGTCTAATATCTTCCTTTAATTTTGTTATTCATAGCTGTGAACTTCAGTCCCTGTGAGAGGAATTTTCAGTGTGGAGAAAATATGCATTGAAAAACATATTTTTCCTTGTTATACAACTTGTTTCACTTTCCTTAAGGACTCTGATTTAAAGAAGTTTGGATTTATGATGATACCCACCCCACCCCTCTGTATTTAAAGCTAAGCTTCAAATATGTTGCATATCTCTTCCTTCTCCATCACAAAACGAGTCAGCTCCACTACAAGGAGGATCTTCTGACATCTTTCTGCTATAACAAACTCTATGTTTGGTTTTTTTTTGTTTTAAAAGAATGCTTAAAGGCACTGGATTTGCAATTACCACTGTCATTCTTACATCTGGCATTTAGCATTTATATGTGGAGATGCAGCCTGACAGTGTTTCCATTAAAATCGTGAGAGGAACGTGGTATGAACTGTGTATATAAATGCAATATAAGCACATACCCCCTTTCAAACCTGTATGCTTATCAAAGCTTAGCTGCTCCATCTTGTGGGCAATTGTGAAAAGCAGGAAAATGTTGGAAGATTTGCGAAATAGTAGTATTTTGGGTATAGAATATAAATTGTTATAAAAGAATCCTCTGTATCTCATCAATTCTAAGCTTTAAATAGATTTGCCAATACAGAACCATAGTGTTACAGAACTGGTAAAATTTCTTTTTTTTTTAAATATCAAGGATGAAAAATTTTGACGTTTTTCTTTTAATCGTAGGCAGTATTAAAATCTAATTTAATTCAAGACTGATTTCAGCCCAGCCTGTAAGGCATGGGTAGGGATCTCTGTACCACCTGAATAGGGAAGGTGTGGCCTAAGTTGTGTCTTCCCAACCACATTTATGAAACATGCCTGCGCTGAAGCATAGTATGGAATTCGAAGTAGTGTAGATTAAACAGCTTTTTCTCTTCTCTCATTTTTTTTGTGGTCAACTAATCTTGTGCTGCAAAAATTACCAGCTTAATTCTTATTTTTCTTAACAGGAAAGGAAGACACTCCATCATTGCTTGGTCTCTGTGGCTCTCTTACATCAGTAGCAAGCTATAAGTCTCTCACAAGTCTGAAATCAAGTGAATACCTTGCAAGTCCCACAACAGAAATGACAAGTCCAGGCTTAACACCATCTTGAGATACACACAAGAAGGAAGAGCTTTGTGTTGTATGCATTTAGTTTATGTTCCATAAAATGACTTGCAGTGAAGACTGCTAGTTCTGAGTTCAAAAATAAGCTGCTTTATTTATTCTTTTCATGAATACCTTTGTAATTCACTAATTTGGTCAGTTTTCATTTGCTTTTTTTTTTTACCCCAGAGGACTTTTCAGATTTTCTATTTTAGTCTGGAATAATTTAAATCTCTTGGTGAGGTACAGAATGTATAATCTGATGTTTATGACTGATTTTTAAAATGAAACAGTTGGAAATCAGTCCCATACTTAAATGCCATCAGCTTTGTTTCTCCTTGCACTGGCCTGGACCTGCTGTAGCCACTGTACTCTGCAGTGCTTTAAATATTTATCAACTTCTGGAGAACAGACAGGGAATCCTTAACACCAGTCTTTGTAGGCAAATAAATACCTAAAAATCCAGCTTTTCATCTGTGTATGTTGCATAGGACCTCAGATAGCGTATTTAACCTAGCAACGGCTCTTCTCAAGTTGACTCAGTGTTAGGTTTTGCATTCCTGTTAAGATCATGGCACTTAGATGTCCCAGTCACACTGAAGAATCACACTGAAACACAAACTCTTGAAATTGCATGTGAATAACAAATGTAACTTGATCATATAAATCAAGCATAAACAGCAATTTATAAATGGTGAGCAAACTCACTAAATGCTTTTAAGTGGCCTGGGCTACAGAGAATCTAACATTATACAAGAAATTTCCTGCTGAAAAGATGGGGGCTATGGATGATGGGGGTAAGCATCTTGTGAAGTTTGGATTCTGTTTATTGGCAAGATCCCAAGGAGGGTGAAAAAGGGGAAACAATGTAATGACTGTATTTGTGTGTTACAGACTTTTCTCATCCCTGTAGGAGTGCAATAGGTATTTTTCTTGCTTAGGTAATACAGCAGAACTCTTTAAATCAGTTTTCTCAAATTACTTGCCATTGATTTAAATTACTGGTAGGAGGAAAAAAAAGGGAGACATTTTTTAAATGTAACTAACTTTCCAGATTACCCTACAGTTTCAAAGTTTGCAAAATAATTTTTGAATTGCAAACTATATTCTTAATTGTTTGTAAGATACAATGGAACCTTTATCTATGAATTTTGCTAATCAAGGTAATGCTTATCAATATGATTAGTAACTTTTTAAACGAAAGTAAAATGCATGTAAGTATGTTGTATTTATAAGTGCTAGGGAAAATGCTTTTTTGTGCCAAAGAAGTTTCATAAATTGTTTACATGAGTAGCTGCAATACAAGACAGATTTTTAATTATTGCTTACTCCTAGGTGTTTACAGTATGTCACTACACTCTGTACAGGTTTGGTTGATTGACCTCTTATGATGGTACCTTGGCACTACTACTTTAAACTGGTCATCATAGGGTGGGCTTGAAAGAAAGAGGATTCATTCTTACCTTTACTGAAACTACAAGAAATATTTAGTCTTTGTAAGTATGAGGCTATGCATTTCTGGAACTCAAGGTACTGTTGGATTTAGCTGGAGGATAAAAATCCATCTCCTCAACTCTCTAGTCCATGCTGCTGGTGGTCACTACATCCATAGCAGGGTACACAACCACTGATGCTATTTTAATACAGAATTTTAAAGCAGTTTAACAAAACCACCAGGTTTTTCAAGCCCTCAAGTATCCACCCAGTTAATTTTCTGTAATTAACTCTGACCATTAAATCTTTTCATACTCCACCAGAATGTCCATTACTCCATGGAACTGTTTTTTGTTATCACATTAAGCACCTGTTTCTTGAGTAACATTATTAAATATAAATTTGTAAACTAGAGATGCATTTTTACTACAAATAAAATGAGGGAATCCAGATTCCACAAGTTAACATTCTGCATCAATGTACAGTGATTTAATCGGTCTTGCTTGCTGTTAAACACTTGTCACACCACATCAGTGTTTTGGAGGGGGCAGTAATCATGATCTTCAGTCATGTTCACTGATGGCTCTTTTCTTAGAGCTACGTGTGTCGTTTAGCTGAAGTCTTTTATGTAGTCTGACACGTGTTTCTGGGTGTCATTTTGTGCATGGGCAGTCAGTTATGTGCATCTTTCTCAGTTCTAAACATTAATCATTCTTAAGAAAAGAATTTAAAACCGCCAAAACTGTATGTTTTGTTGCCTTGACGTTCCATAAATGTTGCATGTAAATTAAAAATTTTGTATCATCACCAGTTACACACTGTTGTCTCTGTTTTAATCTCACAGGATAAAAGAAGGCCATTCAGTCAATTACATTATTACTGAGTTTATAGAAAATACTTTTCTTGCACAATGGGGAGACTCTGGTTTTCTTTCTCTATAGCATTGTAGCGGGTTGAATTTGGAAACCGGGCAGAAACACCATTTAGTGTAGTGGTTTAAGGGTTAACTCGGGCAGTAGCCCCCTGATGTCTCTTCTGTGAGATAAGCATTAGGAGGAAAACAAAGCAGGCACAAAAACTTTAAAGAATATTTACAAGTTTATTAACAGAGTTAAAAGAAGGAGACAGAAAGTCAGACTAAACCTCCAGAACACCTCTCTCCCCCCACCTCTGCTCCCTTCTACCACCAATGTAAAAGGAAACACAACCCTTGAGAATTCTAGTCAGTTCGCCACCTATATAATAATTTCTGGTTTTTCAGTTCACTTAGAGAGAGGAGTCTCTCTTGGTTAAACCATGGAGCATCTCCACACAAAACAATCTCGTGTAACTTCAGTATCACAGCAAAAAGCAGCCGCCCGGAATGCTTTTCTGCTTGTATGTCAAAGTCCCTTCCCCCGATTACAGCTTTCCCCACAGCTGCTTCGAGGGTTTCTTTAGCTAAGGGGGTACTATTTTTAAGGATGAGCAGTTCAGAAACAGGAGCTTTCTTCACTTATCGAAGTGCCTGAAAGGCGTAAGGACCCTCTCTGGGAGCAGCCTCATGGTCTGGGAACAGAGATCCTTCTTTTTGGTGCGATCTCTGCTCAAGGTCCTCATTAAATCACAGCTACTTCAGCATTGCAGCACCAGTACAGTTGCTAACAGCAAGTTACAGCTACTTCAGCGTTTGCTTGTTCTAGTACAAGCACCTTTGCTCACAGTTACAGTTTGAACGCTCCCCCCCCCTTATGCTTTCAAGAAATTACAATGGGTAGTCTAATATATCACAGTCTATCACCATGGTTTTTTCCAACAGAATTTCAGCTTTTAGGATTAAAGCATCTCCTCAAATCCTCTCTTTCAAGGTCTCAAGTTTTTCCTCCTCACTGACTTGGGCATCTTTATAGTGTTTCCTTCACAAGCTTTCACTTTCCTCTCTCCATCTGATCGGGGAAATGATTAGTCTCTGCAGGCTTCATCTGGTCTGGAAAAAAAAGTCTTAACAGCACTAAAAGAGTTAATCTCCCCTGGGTCTTGCAGCTGGAGTGTGGAACTCACTTATCTCTTGGCCACGTGATCCTGCCGACGGCCGTCTCAGGGGATTTCAGCTGTTTTGGGGCTGAGGTGAGGGCCATCCTGGCCTCTGGGGGTGTCCGGCGAGCAGGAGCGGCTGCAATCTCAGCCAAGCCACCCCCCGGCCGACCCGGGCCAGGCCCGGCCGGCAGAGCCCGGCCTGGCCCGGCCACCCCCCACCAGTTACCTGTTCGGCCACCGGAAGCAAGAGAGAACCTCCCGGGCTTTCTGTTTCTTAAAATGTGATTTCACAGAGGCGTGTCAAGCTCTCTAAGTGGTTTAGAAAGTTGTCAATATTCAACCTGGCCAGTTGATTGGGTCTAGAGGGAGCTGAAAGCACCTCTTTGCAAGGAATCACTTCCTGGCCGGTGCTGCCTTCTTCAACTACAATTCCCGGCTACTCTAAACCACGACAAGCATTCAGTGTCATACAATGTCTGCTGCTACTGTTTTCTGTTAGGCCTTATTTTTGTAAATTTACATTCAAAAGTCACAGTGGAAGAACAGTGTTAAGCATCTCCTTTGCCTCTGGCAGCACCTCTTGCCAGCACCATGGTACCTAATGTGGTACCTAATGTCTTTACAAGAAGAGCATTTTTATAGAGCATTTTTCAGTGTGTGAGGAATTTTCATCATGGACTGAACTCCATTTCTTGGGTAAAGCACACCCAAACGTCACTGTCCTAATGATCTGCTTACTGAGTTGCTTTTCTATCAGCACACCCCTCATAAAAATACACAAAAGATAGAATTCAATGAAAATGCACGAAAGGAGGGAGGTAGTGGAGGTAGTTAAAAAATAATTCAAAACGTTCATAAAGAGGCAGCTCTGATTTAGTAATTTGAGTGCCTACAGGCAAGTGCAGAGCAGCAGCTGTTCCTACCCAGGAGTGCAGTACGCTGGGGCAGAAGGGTGGCTGTGCCTATGGCAGCAACCTCAGCATGCTCTTCCCTTCACAGGGACACAGGGCTGAGTCAAACTGGCATGGAACCACCTCTCTTTATGCCAGCAAACTTGGCCTTCCAAGACAGGTGCTCCCACACGAAGTGTGCAGGGCCTGGCCCTGCCTTGGAGCATTGTGACAGTGGCAGCTTGCAGCTCCCAGAAACAGGCGAGGGAGTGTCCTGCAGAGCACCCATACGGGCCTTTGGCTCCACTGTACATGTGTGCTTTAATTTTTTAATTATTATCTCAAACAAAAAGCCCCTGGTGCCCCTATCAGTGTATTCCCCATGCTCTCTCAGTGTCTAATGAGGTTAAGTATTTTTCCAGTTTGACAGAAAGAATTTTTTCATTTAAATAAACCCAAGAAGCTTTTACAATATGCACCTACACAAAATACAGAGCTGCAAACAACAAACACGTACAGAATGGAACATACCAAGCAGCAAGAATAAATAAACTATTTATTGAATTGACCCTACATCAACCTCCTTACTGAGAAATAAATATATCTTAAAATTGGAAACCCAAAACATTTTTAAATATCATTTTAAGGCCCAACAAAAATGTTAAATCATGACTGAAAATTTAACACACTGGAAATCATTATTCTTCCTTGATATGTCCAGCTTCGATTTTTTTTCTTCTCCTTTTTTCTGTTGTTCTTCCTTTCTTTTTTTTCTCTAGCTGCAAGAGAAGTTACAGAATCTTCAATGATAGTTTAAGGGTGATGTGTATTTTCTTAGTCTTAATGAAAAGAGTGAATTAATCCTTTGTGAAACAGTTAAAAATGAAGCTTTATTTAGTTACCAAATGTAATGGTAGAAATTCACTGTGAATTCTAAAAAACATCTTCATGGATATAAATTTGGCACAACTTCCATCATATACTTTGACTCCATACAATTGGACGAAGGAGAATTAAGGATGTTGATTTGTTTTTTCATTTAAATGAGAAAAGAAAGACTTTCCATATTCGTATGCGCTGATCATTATGGCACAAGCAGGAGTAACTTTCATCAGCCGTGGAATAATACCTGCCCAGAAGAGAAAGGGAAGTATTCACTGTAATTTGTTTTCAGACCCAAGTACTGCAGTACAGTTTGTTGATCATAATATATTGATACCATAGTATATCAGTTTAGAAATGGGATTCTACCTGCCCACATTCCTCGAAATACTGAATTTACTGGCTGTAGTATTACCACTGTAATAACCTTATGCCCTCACCTCTGCCATCTTGTGTGGTCTGCCTGCCCCAACTCCATTGTTTCTCTGTCCCTTCTGACTCCATGCAGCTGGGCTGGAGCACCTGAACCTGCAGGGCTCCTGTGCTCCAGCACAGAAGAGGTGCCCTCTACTAAAATGAAGAATCCTGGTCCCAGGTATAAATGCTAGCATTTAAGTGTTAAATGTGTCCCATTACACTGATCTTGGCAGCAGAGGTTAGGAAGTAATTCAGCTTAGAGGAAGGGAAATAAGGCTGCATCCCCCTGTCTGCACACAGCCAGCCCTCTGCTTCCACTTGAAACGCAAAGACGTCTGCAGAGAGCCAGTGCAGATGACACACGAGCTATGGAAAACTTGTGTTGCTTTGGAACAGCAGCAAGAAGCCAGGCACACCAACTCCAGGCAGCTCAGCTACGCGTGGCCAATGGAACTGAGCTAGTGGCTGATCAAGAGACTCTAAACTCTGCTACCCATCTGTCAAGACCTAAGTGTAAGTGTTCTAATCTATTAACTGAATTCAGTATCAGTAATACTGATCCATTGTGGTGTCTTGCATTCTGTTAGCATCAGTGCTCCGAAATAGGCAAATCCTGTTACCCAGGATCACTGTACAGCGAGTAAAGCAGTTTAACCTCTTCCAGCAAACACAAGTCTTGCAAGGCTTAACCAACTGCAGCCATCCACACGAGGGCCCCCAATGAACCAGTGCGGTGTGGGGCAGACTGGTAAGTATCCTGGGTTTGGAATATCTCTTGCAGATGGTCATGTAAGTATGAACTTCTATAGGCTTTTATCTCAATATCATTTTAATCTCAGTATCTTGTCATTTCCTCCTCAGGCTGCCAGAGTCATGCAGGAGAGGGCCAGTGTTTTCCCTTGTCTTCCTCTGACCACCAACATACCTATAGAAGCTTTTCTTGTTGCCTTTGACATCCCTGGCCAGATTTATTTCCTAACCTGATCCCTGTCTGCTTGGACCATTTCTCTGTGACAGGCTACCTGTCCTTGCTTCCACCCTCTGCTGGCTTCCTTATTGTGTCTGAGTTAGTCCAGGAGCTCTTTCTTCCTCTGGACAGGCCTCCTGCAGTTTTCACCTGACTTTCTCTTTGCTGGGATACATTGTTCCTGAACCTGGAGGAGGTGATTCTTGAACATTAACCAGCTTGCTTGGGCCCCTCTTCCCTCCAGGGCTTTATCCCATGGTACTCTACCAAGAGGATTCCTGGAGAGGCCAAGGTCTGCATGTCTGTTGCTTTATGTATGCAAACTATTGCATAACTGACAGTGTTCACAGAAATGGACATATTATATAATTTGTGCATGTTAACATCTATAATTAAGAACTCTCTAGTCTGAATTTTTTTTAGAGATAGGAAAAAATTTACCAGCATACAATCCAGTAATCCCATTTCTAGCGAGAATTTTCCTCATAACTGCCCAGTTTGATGTTCCTTCCCTCTGTGGAACTCAATACAGTACAACACAACAGTGAATTAGGCAATCCATACAATGCCACAGAATAGTATTTTTAGAAATCAGAGACAGACACTGAAGTAATTGTTAGGTTTAACTCCTTTTTTGTTAATTTTACCCATCTTATTTATACAGTATGTTAAAATAATACAGTATGCAAATACACAAATTGAAACAGCATGACATGGAAAAGACCTGTAGTAACACCTAGAGTAAGATATAAGAACAGCTACAATAGACCTTACTAGATTGCTGATACAGTTGAAAAAAAGTCAAAGCAGTTTTATAGAATACATTCATCAAGAATATCCCACAGCACTTGGTAGGCAAAAAATATTTTTACAGTCACAGAGAGTCAAAATGTAGATGAATAGTCAGTGCTCAACTCTAGCAGTAACTGGATTTGGAATGAATTAAACTGGTACAAATTAAAGATTACCATAATAAAATTTTAAATATATATATTAATCTGGTTAATGTTAACCTAATAAATACATGGCAGATGTGTTTCAAAGTGGTGTTAGTAAGGAATTCTTACATTCATCAGCACAGGAAAAGAACTGAAACACAGTAACTATTTGTATTTAAAGCTCTTTTTGTATTTGTTCCGCAATCCAATATTAATACATGTTTCCAAGAATTACACTAGGAAAAAAAAAAAATTACCTGAGAGAATGAAACCTCATGCCAAAAAGTGAGCACTTATTTTCTAAGCAGAAACTGTTTGGATACTCAGCCTTTTTTATGGTCTGTATTCTCAAAGCCATGATACAATATTTATTTAAGTAAATGAAAGTCCTTCACTGGTCCACATCCCAAGCAATGGAAAATAAAAGGTATTATATATGACTTCAACTTGTATAAAACAGAGTGGTGCTCTACTGACCAGAACAAAACAGAAACTTCCTCTTTCATCTTTTGAAGATGTTGGGACATTCATTAATATGCCCTCAAAAAATTTTTTTTTGAAATCACATGAAAAGAAGGTAAAAAATATACAACCTGAGCACAATACTTTCTCTTTCTAGTCTACAGGAGCAAGTGACAGTAAATGTTATTTTGAAGACTTTTCCAGTAGATCACTGTTTACCTGAATGTTTGCTAAGAAGTTAGTTTTTGGCCTATTTAAATATAACTTACTTCAATCATATAATAGTTTGGGTCCAAAGGGACCTTTACCGGTCATCTTATCCAACCTCCCTGCAATAAGCAGGGACATCTCAAATTTGCAATTGGTCTGCCTAAATGTAATAGCTTTGGATTTCTTTTGTTTCAATTTTATACCACCTTATTAAGCTAAATTGTACTGAACTCACACCTTCTCCCTCTTCCATGCCATTAATGAAATACGCTATTCTCCTAGGAGGTAAAAAAAAATCTTACTAGATACTACAATTTGGAGAAGAAAAATGCCTGAGCGATAAAATGTTTACTTTATAAAAAGTATATACTTTAGAAGTGATAAATATTTAAAATTCCTACCAAAAGCCATACCCAAACATTAAGTTTTATTTTTTGAAACACTATAGGGGTTTTTTTTATTCTTACCAGCAACTTACTTTTTAAGGTCTCACTCTCCCAAAGTTGAGTCTGCCTATGTGTTTTCATTACATCAAATGGCTGAGTTATGACAGCTGCAATCTATCAGGAAATCAGTTTTAATGTTAGTGCATAAGCAATTAAATTCTAACCCTAAAATTTTTCAATTCTTAAATTAAAGTACACACATGATTTAAAACTAGATTTGATATTCCAAGCATATGATATTTTTAAGTCTTGTATGTCAGAACACTGTAGTTCATTTGGATTTATTTAGTCAGGTTGAATGCCACACCACAAGTACTTAAAGTACAAGTACCCCAAAATATACAACATTTCTGAGAGAATAATCTAAAATCATATCTCTTTTAAATAGTTTATTAGTTCTAATAATAAAGAGTAGTACTAGAAATGAAATTATATACTTACAGAGCCAGATGCTGCTCCTGAAGTAAAAGAAATAAAAAATGTAGGTTCATTTGCACCAACTTCCTTGCACATCATCTTCTTGAAACGTTCATAATTATACCAATACAATGCTATGATGACAAAAAACCAAACTTGCATTACAACAGATTTGTACGTCAAATAAAAAAATTCTTTTATCAAGTCCAGATGTAAGAATTCTACTGTGGCAAAAGAAGCAAACAGAAACGAGAGCCGAAAGCATAACAAATGTCCTATGTGATAACCCATGTTCCTCTTGTTCTCCATATCCCAAATTTCTTCACTTGATACAAATTAGCCTAATCATTTTGTCATTCCCTCATGTAACCCCTACCTTAATACAGTCTAACCCAAGCATTAAAAAACTCATGTTCAATTTAACGTCAATCAAAATGTAAGCTTCTAATTACTCGCTATGTTTTCAGGCATATTTAATGTTTCATAGATATCACTAATTCTATAAAAACACATTTCATACAAAATTAAATGTTGCTCAAGACTGCCTCATACTTTTCTGAGGCACAGTATAAAATTTAATTCTGAGAGAACCAAAAAATATGATTTTGCTCTCCGGAATTACTCATATGGGAATGCCTCTGTGGGCTTTCTGTGTCAGAGGCAAGTCCAGCAAACAACTTTTAGGAATAACATCTGTTTTTGTGACCATCTGCTGAACTAAACTGCACAATATAATATTTTTCTGCTTTCTAACTAAAACTCCAAACTATATACTATTGGGCTGAATTATAGAGTAATTCCTCATGGCAGTTGATTGACTAAATACTGCAAATGACAGCTCCATGTCCTGACTATGCCTCATTCAGCACTGAATTCTGGAGGTTGTGCCAGCAGAAAAATTTCACTGCATTTTCTTGCCATGTAGACTACCAGCACATGTGCCTGTTCTCCAACATTTTGAAAAAGTAAAAGTAGGCACTATCTCAGAAGGCATTCTCAGGATTTGAGGAAAACCTACTATTGAAATGTACAGAGAGAGCAGGTCAAATACTTCAAGGGTTCTTTGACTCCAAAAACAGGTTTGAATAAGAATTTTTCCAAAAATAGGTTTAAAGAATTTTTCTGGGACAACATAAAGTGTTCAAAGATGTTATTCCTGGTACTACCCCAATGACAGAAACTGCTTCAACAACAGTTGGCTGATGATCCAAAAATGCTCTGACAGAAACAGGCCCTAAAGGGACAAGGGCTTTCAGGTCCTTTAGCAGTCTCCCTGTAACATCTGTTCCAGTGATCTTAAGGAATAGCCTTAGGACTAGTTATGCTTTGAATCAGACTTGTCTTCTTCTAGGTTTTTAGCTTTGGTGCTTTGCTAAAGAGTCTTTTGGAGCAGTTATACAAACTATTCCATCTTGATTTTAAAAGAAATCTTGAAGACACTACTGTGTCACTCTCTGTACGTTTTCAAAATTATGTAACAGCATGTTTATCAGAAAATAGCCACTATTCCTATCACAGAGAACATTTCCAACTGAAAGACTGAAAGTCTTCAAAAACAAAGTCACTGTGTAAGCTAAAGATGAGAAGAAAGAGTTTAACTACAGAGAAAGGAAATGTAACCATGAACCCTATCTGGTATTCACAAACAAAATGGGGTGAAAATATCACATCTTCAGAGAATTTATAAATAAAAACACTCAAAATAGAAAAAGTAAATCTCAGTCATTTCTAAAGCTAACTGTTAAAATTACCTAAAGGCACAGAAAAAGAATATAAAAACATAAGCAAAAATCTGCACAGAAAATAAACCCTACCTGAGAAAGGTATATCTCTCAGAACAGTAGAAGTCCAGCCCCCCCACAGGGACATCCATCCATCCGTAGCCACTTTGGTGCTGACACACAGGTACAGCTGCTTGTAGGACAGCTTGCGATACTGCATTCGAGTTCTGATCAGCTCCAGGGGACCCACCACAGTAGCAGAACTGACTGCAAAAGAGAGAAACATGGCTTTAAAAAAACCAAAAAAATCACAATTTAATAGTACAATTGCCTGAACATTCAAGTCATGTCTCACCTTACTTTATATATCTGGTTCTTTTCAACTCTTCCATTTTCCTTGAACTAATTCCCAAATAAGTTTCCTTTCCAGATAAAAAAACCACACCTATTCACAGTACCTACAGTTTCTTCTTTAGGGTTTTTTTTCATTGCTAGCACATCGTAATCAATGTAACATGTTGAGAAGCCTTATTTTCAGATTTAACACATAAATAGGCTGAAAATTTCAAGTACTTATACACATTAATTTTCATTAGTTACCATTTTAAACTGTAATTGAAGAAAGCGATCTTGATGTTTAAGGCTTTTTTTTTGTTAAGGACAAGAACTGTAGTTACAGATTTAAGTTTTTATTGATTTCTAAGCATCTTTGCCATTCTTATTTTAAACTGTCAAGAATGATTAGCAGGCAATCTGTATCTGATAAAGTAACTCTTGCAGCTTGCACAAGTCAGTGAATCATTATTCGGTAACAAGCTACTACCACACATCCAACAGACATTAAAAATTTTACTAGATCTAAGAATTTTTCTTCTGTTGCTGGGATAAGGTTTTACACATGAATTTAGAATCTGGAACAGCCTAATAAGAAAAATGTGCAAAATAACAATTCCTTTTCCACATGGCTGTCACAGGTAGAACATGGAACTGTATCATCAGACCCTTCTAAGAAAGTCCTAAAATACATTATCTGAGTTAATTCTACCTAAATATATGAGGAAAAGGATAAAAAAAGTAAGAAAATACACAAATTATGTCCACATCATACAGCAGTAAAACCAGTACACATCCAATTTTCACCTTCCTAATGAATTACCTACATACCTTCCATTATAGAAAATAACGATGTTTATTATTAGATTCATGGCAGAACAGACTTAAATTAAACTTTCCTTGTTAGAAGTCCAGAAATACAAAATTTTGAACAAATTACAAATGTAGTGAAAGTGTTACAGCAAAACCAAGTCTCATTATTCCAGGTTAGATGGTTTTGTTGCCCAAAAAATACCAGGTAATTACAGTATTCCTTCCTATCCCTCATTTAAAGCCACAGCATATTTACTTTTAATAAAAGTCAACAAAACAAACCCAAGAAAACAGCATACAAGTATTATATTCCAGTTTTCTTACATCTGCTTAAGGAACCTGCAATAACTGGAATGTACTCATCATGCTTTCCTGGTCTATTTTTCAAAGCTTCAGACAGCTGGTCATAGCAGGTAAAATAGATTGCTGTGGTAGGAACTGCCATTATTCTAAAATATAAGAGAGGAAATCTAAATTAATACATGGAAAGCAGGAGAATAAAATCAACTGTCTTATATGGATATTTTACTTATATTAAAAAGTTAAATATCCAGCTGTGTGCAATGGATTAATAAAAAAAAAAAAAGCACTAATCCCGTGGCTTTGATTCACTGCTTCTAGTTCAGAGTTTCAAACCCACACATTTCCCAGGTTTTCATTTCATTAGGGAAAACTGGAAGTAAAATGATGGTAGATTATCTCAGTTAAAAGTTATTTCATACCAGCTCCAGAACTATTTTGATATAGAATGGGAAGTGAAAGATCTGAATATGAAGAACACAAATAAAATATTACAGAAGTACTACTAACCTTAACTTTTATTTATGTAACAATTGGGTATTATGCTCTTGATCTTAATCAACAGCCATGATACTCACTACTTGAGAGACAATGTGGTGTGCATAAATATAAGCATTTTCCATACCAGCATAGTACAGAATACAGTAACAACAGATAGATTTAATAATCATTCAGTGTAGGGGTAAAGCACCACATCTTACTATAAAATGGCAATTACAATTCTGTGTTATGTCTGTGCCAATACAGCATGTACCACCATTACCAAAACACACTGAGGACAGGCGTGCTTGGAAAACCAACACGCCCTAATCCACATCTTCTCTTAAGGACTGTGTGATTCTCTCCAGTAAAGAAGTTGGTTCTCTGCTGGAGAACAGAACACATGCTTTGTAAAAACTGTTTCACTGAAACAGTTCAGTGAGGTCCTGTGGGTTTATATTTTGAAATTGCCACATACTGGCGGGTAAATAAAGCTGAGCTCCACCATGCTTTGCTTTTTTTGTGCCTATACACTGAGCACTGTCTGCAAATCAAAAGCGTACCCAGTGCTTCCCACAGGGCCCTTCCCACTTTGTGCCTTACAAGTTTAATATACATCTTAGATTTGACAACTTTATTGGTTTAGGGAGGAGAACATACTTATAGAGGTCTTAATTTCCATCTGAACCAGGTCAATATGAATAAAAAGATAAAACAGTTTGGGGCTGTTAAGCCTAAAGAGAAAACCAGGAGGAGATCTGATTGCAATGTTTAAATATGTAAATTGCTCTTGTAGAGAGAAAATGAATTATCTGTTTATCCAGATAGAATAAAACCCCAAAGTTCTTTGAAATAAAGAAGATGATTACAAACGTTAAGTGAGGGTAATGAGGTGCAACACCAGAGTGTCTGGAAACAGCTGTGCTGCTGATAGCAATTCATTAGTAACAAGACACAACAGCAAGGATGTGTCAAAGTCTGGCATTCTCCAGTGATCAGGTCAGATGCTGTGATTTAATGATGCTATCAAAGGAATGGTTATAGTAGGAAAAGAAAAAAAAAAGGAAGGAGAAGTCTATTGATCCTGCTTAACTACTGAGAATTTATCATAAAAGTCTAAAATCTGGCAAAAATTATACTGTCCCTAGATGTTTCTGATCAAACTGATTACTCTGCAACTTCAGAATCGACCAAATTTTTAAAATAACTTAAAAATAAGCATAATAATTTGTCAAAAATAATTAAGTAACTTCTTAAACAATAACTTACAGCATGTTACCAAAAAAACCCATTCAACTTACAGTGTTGGGGGAAGCCCACTCCACAGTGACTTAATTCCCTCTATTCGAATAATTTTCACAAATGCATCCTAAAAATATAACCAGGCAAAGAGCAATAATTCGTTACAAACTTTTGTAGTTAGTAATATATTTTATCTGGCAGAACACAAAATTAATGTCTTTAAAATTATGTTTCTAAAATGGCTTATCATTGTAAGATCCCAAATTTGTAACTGCTTACACAAGCTATCACACTTAATCACACTAGTAGTTCCACTGAGCTGAACAGAATAATTTATGTGACTGAAATTAAGAATTTCCTTCCATCTTTAAAAAGCCAAAGTAGTGTTTATCAGTGACTGACAGCCCTATGAATAACCATTTTCAGAACTAATATGGCATTGCAGCAACTTGTAGAAACTTCCCCAAAACAATCCACTAAAATATTTTTTCAATACATAGCAAAGTTTCTAGGCATGAAATATCCTCAATCAGCAGTGTAACCACATGAAGATCCTCTCAAATGATAACAGATTCCAGGAGAACCTGAAAAAACCTGAAAACTTTACAGCATGCTACTTAAAAATGTACAGTTTTATATACATGTAAAATGTTCTTACCCATGTCCCTTTGAAATTCCCAGGTTTTTTATACCAGGCTTTGCTGTCCCCATTTTCACAAACACATATATGATCCATAAGGCCATTGGAGTACACAAAACACTTTCCTAATAAAATGGTATATAAGAATATATTTAATGCTTGTAAGATTGTTTTTATGCAGCAATTTCAAATTGGATATAATGGCAACACAAATTTATCTCTGGTTAGACACAGAGGGGCAAAATAATCTCAGTAAGTCAGTAATTAGGTCAAAAGAAAGAAGGTACAAATATACCATTCAGACTGCTAGACTAAATGGAACTGCCTTCACAAGGCTCCAAGAGATATGTTTATGTTATACTACCATCTGCTGAAAGGTAAAACTAACACAAGACCTGAACATCATTATTGTACGTAACTGCGAACATCTTTCAGACTTTTAAATCTTATTACATAACCTCAGCATCCACTTCAAGTGGAGGTATTATATCTTACACTGGACTGTATTTATACTAGATCATCCCCTCTACTTGTTTTTAATTTCTTCTACATCATGTACTTTCAACCTGTTTGGTAAAATATTATTGCCATTACAAAAACATACTTTGAGCTTCACATTTGCAGATTTCTGAAGGCTTTAGAACTTACTAAAAATCAGGATAGAAGACACAAATATTTTTCCTAATTTAATTTGCAAGTGTGACTGCAAATACTCACCTCCACATTCAACATGCAAAACCAGTCATCTTCTTTCCTTTTAATCTCATTTACTAAGTACTAGTAAATAGTAGGAACCATTAGCACATCTTTGAGAGCACAATATCTTCATCTATTTAGAACCCAAATGGTAAGTGACTTGGTAAGACTTCTCCATTTCAAAAATCCCTGGATTCTGGAGGAGATGAACTTTGATATAGCATCCTGACCACATAAGCCCTCTGATGAAATATTTATTAATTTAGTAACACCTTTTAATTGTTTAACTCAACTCAGTTGATGAAAATATTAAGACAGAAAAAAACACCTGTTTTAAATGGTATGGATGTGTGGGATTTTTTTCTCCTGTGTCTGTTTAGTATACACTGGTGTGTTGCTTTTTCCCCCCCCCCCACTTACACTGGAGAAACAAACTCAAACATTCTGCACCTCAGCGCAGCATTATGACAACTATCAGCTAAATACAAGAGCAAAAAGCAGATTGTGTCCCCCATTACACTACACATTTGTTTGTTTACCTTTATGGAATGGATTGCTTTGGGCTTGCAGTCGAATTTTGATAACATCAAGAGGAGTTACTAAAATGAAACAGAAGTCATTTAGAAACACTCTAGATGCGCTGAAAATGTTGAAGTTTATAGATGCCTTATCATGAACTTCCACAACCTTTTTTTGTTTCCAGAGGGGAAAAGAAAAAACTAACAGTTTTTACAATGTTATCAGGCAGAGAGTAAAGGGATGCTAGCAGACAGAGACAATGTTATCAGAGACAAAGGAGAACTACACACTCTGTATGGTTTGCAAGACATCAAATCTATCTTTTCTAATTTACTAACAGTTGCACAGGCATCAAATATTAGAGATACACAAAGCTCATCCAAAACCCACTGTGTCATGTTGTCTGAAATTGCTAAAACTTGTTGTATTATGTTCTGCTGCTAACCTTTTATAAGTTGCATACCACAAGGCATATTAAATCAAATTTTGGCCTCCAGCATATAAAATAGCACAGCAGTCTTCATGTGTTTGTCCTTTTTCAATAAACTGATCCTAACACAACATTCAGAAGAAAAAAGTTAAATTCATTATGTACTTTTCTTTTTTGCTGCATGTAGCTAATATCTAAAACGTTGGGGTTCTTGAAAAGTAAATGAAGGTTTAGTGAACATTTCACTACTTCCACTCCAGCCCTTACAACTATCATAGGCTGAGACAAGCTGAACACTACGGTGGCAGAGCAGCTGGACCACCTTTATCTGATTGTGTTGGCTGAGGGCTCGATTCAGTTGCCTGCATACAAGCAGCTGCTGCCATATGAGTCCCTAAGGTATCCAAAATACCTACAGAGTTGACAGAAATGACACAAGACCTACAACCTTACTTACCACGTGTCAGCTAGAGGCTAAAGTCACTCTGGTCCGTGTCTCACTGAAGACACTCCTGTCTCCACAGGCAATACAGTTACACCTTGGCTCTCTAGTGCTGCCTCTCACTTGACTAACAGGCGGTTGAATATTTGGCTCACACTTTAGTATCTAAATGTAGGGATCTAAATGTGACTCCTGCAGTTCAACTAAATTGCTTAAAATTCAGCATCAAGTAGCATTTCAGCCACTCATACATATTCTAGCTCATTGCAGGCTGGCACTTCAGCCCGGGGCCAGTCTCCTATACCTCTCTTGACCACCACCACCTGTACTAGAACTGTGAGTATGTACACACAATTGAAATCCATCTCGGGAATCCCACAGGTCTGATGTACAGGGCACATAATGCAACAGAAAAAAAAGAATGTGAATTTGACAGGTTCCTGGTAAGATCGCATTTTGTAAACATTTGGAGATTTTGTGGGGGGAAATCGTGCTTAGAAAATTGCACATTTCCCTGCAGCTTAATCCACATTAAAACCAAAGTCACAACCAAAGGCTATATTAAAATGAAAAGGAACAGAAGCACAAAGCATGAGCTAATGAGCTTGGAGAATTCCATGAGACATGAAGTGCTAAATGTAATCAACCAATGCCTCCTTAGGTATGCGTGGGGAAGGAGGTCCTGAGTGATGTGACTGAATGTGAAGCAGAAGATTAATTACATCTACCATCCAGAAGTTTAATAGAGTAACAAAAATGTATCCTTAAAAGCAGCTTTTAGGGAAAGAAAGAGAAAACCAAACCCAGCAATAAAAGTCTTTGACAGGGTAAGACATCAGAGCAGAATAAATTGTTATTACTAAAGTGGTAACATGAAGGGGATGCCTCACAGGGACCAGCCTTGCAGGAGTCGCGTGTCGTACTGAAAAGCAAACTTTTATCTAAAATATGTTCTAAGCAGCAGGAAATATGGAAATTAATTTTTATTAATAACTTTGTTTCTTCTCAACAGAAAGAAGAAACTTCTCAACAGAAAGACTGAGTAACTACACCAAATGGAAAAAAAAGAAACAGAATTTAAAAGTTAGTAAATAGTGTTCTTATTTTTAGAAATGGTTAGAGATTATCAGGGACAGAAAAGATTTCAATTAACCATGCTTTTTAAAAGACAAACTGGGAAAACCATCAAAAAATATCTTTGTTGAACACATTAGTGGAAACATACGTAAGCAGGCATCATGCTGTCAAACTGAAGATTAATCACTTTGTAAAGATTCTCTCTGTGGCCAGCTTCACAGTTTGCCTTACCAAAAAATGATGTAATTATAGCTCCACAGCAAGAGGCTATTGCTTGCTGAACAATGGTTAGTTTTTGCACACGGATATTGCTCAATTCAACCATGGCTTTATCCCCGGAGAAGAAAAACCTGTTAAGGAGCAAAAAACCATATTGTAAAACTATGCTCAAAACTTGCAGAAAAAAGTCAAGGGAAAAATATTTTAAATTTTCATTACTAAGTTATGTAGAAGCAGCAATTATTACTTTTCTACTTATATACCAGCATCTCAGTAATTTTTGAGATTCTTTGAGAATATCTGAGCCATATTTGGCAAGTAAGTTTTCTAAAGACAATAAATCTTCAAAATCCTTCTCACATTAATTACAACATTTGTATGTTCTTGCAAACCACATTAAATATTTAACACGTATTACCTTTAACTGCAACAAAGTGCTTACGAATATGCAAATAATCCTTACAAAGATAAATTCCCAGCCTGCAGCCCATAAACTGCAGAATAATTCATGCAGCCCTGCTCTTGCTCCCACCTCTCCTGAGAGAACCCAGAAAGGTCTCCTGGCTGATCCAACAGCCACAGCCCGCTAGGAATGGCTGTGTGCCCTGGCATGCTCCTCGTGTCACAGACAGGGACCAACCAGTAATAACGCTACTATCAAATGTTAATTCCTCCAACAAATCCTGCTCTACAGCTGCATAGGCATGGCACAGCAATTTAGGAATGCTCTCAGAGTAACTGCAACTAGCCAGGACAGGAGAATAAAAATAAAAATATTTCAGAAAAAAAAAAACCCTAAATAGCAGTGTCTCTCAAAATGCACCACTGTGCATAAGTGCAGCCCTAACTTTATTAGTGACACTGATCTAAGCTTTTCATGGGTTCCACAATAATGTTTTGTTATTTTCACTACGTTTCAATTTAGATAGAAAAGATTAAGTTGCACAAACCAACTCTGGCCTCTCAGGTGCTAACAACTGCAACGGCGGGTGGGGATGTTGTCTGTTTTTCATTTATCTTTAACTTAGAAGCGGACCGCTGCCCAGAATTGCGTACATACCCGTTTATCAGCAGCGCCCGCCGGAGGCAAATGTCCCCACGCCTGAAACAGTGTCCGTGGTGAGGCGAGGAGGGAAGGGCGCTGCCACTCCCACCCCGCCTCCCGAGCCCAGGCCGCCGCGCTCCGTCCCGGGCCCTCCCTGCCCTGCCCTGCCCTGCCCTGCCCTGCCCTGCTCCGCTCCCCTGCCTTGCGCCGCCCCTCGGCGGGAGGGGCCCGGCCCGCGCGGGCCGTTGGTGACGGCGCCGGGGCCGCTGTGGCGGAGGCGGGAAGGCGGGCGTGGGGCCGCCGTGCTGATCCGGGGTGCCGGCGGAGCAGAGCACGATGTGACTCCGCGGGAAGATGAAGCCGAGCGCTGCCGAGGCCGCCGACAAAGGAGCGCGTCCCCGTAAGCGGCGGGGGGCTGTGGGCAGCGCGGGGGAGCCGCCGCCGTTCAGGCCTTTCTTCGCAGGTGCCGCCATCGCGGCCGGGGCCGTGAGGCGCCGCAGCCCGCCCGGTGCCGGGTTTGGGCCCGAGCCGGCCTCGGGCTGCCGCAGCTGAAAGGGCCTTTGCGTGGCTTGGGGAGTTAAACGTAAAAGCGTGTCCCTGGTGTGTGGGGGATCTCCGGGCCGCTGCTGGGCCAGCTGCTCCCCCCGGGCAGGGCTTCGCTGGTGTCTGCATGGGGGGCTCCTTAGGCCCAGGGTGTGAGAACGCACCCCCTTTGCGAGAGGGACTCTTTATTGTTATTGCAGTCCTGCTGATGCGCTCCAAACTTTTGATTATCCCTGAGAAGTTCAATATGCATGCTCCAGTATTAATTCCAGTGTTTAGTGTGTTAATTTTTGGACGCCCCTGGCGCGTGTGTGCTAAGTATAACACCATATTTGATCCGTGATCATCTACAGAATTTTTCTTGCACGCTTGCTTAGCAAACATTTTTCCTGTTTAGATTCAGGATCGGTTACACCAACCGATGCCACCCCATTTTCTTTTTTATCTTGGCTTTTTTGTCTTCCAGATCCTACAAAACTAACTGTTGTTCCTGCCTTATTTAGCATGCTCATAAACCTTACTTCGAGAATTTTGCAGCATGAGTGGTGGTTCTGCTCCCTTTCCTATCTAAGACTGTTTCAGGGAGGGAAGGAATGCTTAACGGAAGGACTATTTTGCACGTTGCCTTTTTGTCTCCAGAAGAGGCCTGCTCACTTCCTGTAGCAGCTCTCATTGTCTTGAGCTTCTCCAGAAGAGAAGCAATTAGGAGCAAGTCAGTGAGGAAGAAAAACCAGTGTAAAACCAATATGTGCAATTGTACTTCGAGCAACTTGTTCTAGTGGAAGGTGTCTCTGCCCCTCCATTGTAGGGAAACTACATGATCTCTAAGGCCCATTCCAGCCCAAGCTATCTACAGAAGCTTGCTCCATCCATTTCCATAACTTAGGAATTTTCCTTTTTGAAAATAAAACCAAAACTCAGTTCTGTTTAAATTGCCTTTTCTTCTTTTCTTTCAGCAGATGGAATACAAGCAAAAACAGAAAAGATAAGATCTTCCCTGAAGAATGTGAAAAAAGACACAGGAAAACCAGAGAAACTAAAATTTAAGCCGCTCACTGGGAAGGTGTTTTACCTCGATATCCCATCAAATGTGATCTCTGAAAAATTAGGAAAGGACCTCAAAGAGCTGGGAGGGGTAAGTTAATAATAGAGACCTGTATGAACCTAGAAGGAAATGTGTGTGTGTGAAATGCCTTTTTTGTGTTCTTTGTAACTGCATTTTAATGTTTGTACTTATCTGAAATGGGGTCTTAATTTTCTGTTTGTCTTTAACTTTAGTAAAAACAGTGAGAAACTTTAATACAAACAATGAGCTTATCAACGAATTATTCTGTGGTTTTTCAAGAGAAGCTGCTTTACTGATTGGAACAAAAGTTCTTGTTAGGAAGTTTTGTTTTCAAACAAAATTATTCACTTGGCTTAAAATTTTATCCGAATTCATTAGGGTTCTTTGTTTGAAGTGATTTTTCTTCTGCTGCTTCTGACTGTATTACATGTTATACTGCTTCTGATATGTTTACATGTTACAACTAACAGTGTTCAGCTGAACTTGAAAGAGATTAAAGGAAGTGTTTCGTGTATGTTTACTGTAAGCCAGTAACTTCACTAACTGCTTTTTGTACAGACTATCTTAGTGAGTATTTTTGAATACTCTTACTTAACTAATAAATTTTATAAGCATCTTACTAGTATTTTTCCTAATTTTCCCTTCTGTGTGGAAGGAACTCTTTGATACAAGCAAGTACAGGATATGATAATAATGTTAATTGCATGGCTTGTATCACTAAACACCTTTTAAGCACAGAGGCAGAAGGGATCTGCTTAAATTGCTAGCTGTTCTGAACATTGCTTTGGCAATACTTCTTTGGCCTTAGAGGGGCACTGAGCAGCTTTATGAAATTGGTACTTTTCTGAAATCATGGTAGCAGTAAGGAATAGCAGTAACACGGTTTTGAGTTGAGTGCATTGTTTTACATTTAACATCAAATAAGTGCACGCTGTCATTTGTCTTTCTAAACCGGAATCTGAGGAATTCATGTGTGAAAAATGAGGTCAAAACTCAAAGACTGAAGAGGAAGTTTTTTTGCCTTATTCTGAGGAGTAAATGCCTCAATCTGAGGTGCTCAACATCCTCAAGATCAGTTACCACGTTTCATTGTTACTTGCGTGGAGTGCACTCAGAAGTGCCTCTCTCTGTATGTCCTGTTTCTCTGAAAGGTGCATAGAGCAGAATTGAAAGGTGCTGTTTCAAGCTGTGTGATTTGTGCTTTCCACACTGATTAGTGGAAAAGAGGAAAATACTTCACACTACACGAACTGACATGAAATAACAAGGCAAATAGCTGATAATCACACTGTAGTTGGCAATGAAAGACTGAAGGAGCAAAATGGAAGAGAGTAACAGAATAACCACATTTTTATATTGCTGAGTATGGGAATAAGAATCTACTAAAGATTTTACTTTTTCGAGAAGTATTATGAATAATATAGGTGTGAAACATCGTAGCTATTTCGAAATTTTAGTTTTTCTGCTAGTTCTGAACTCAATACATTTATAGCTCCTTGCAGACTGTAAATTATATTTGCAAACCCCTGCCTTCAAGTTTAGCTGAGCACTTCTGTATAATTTCTGTTACCTAAAATTAGAGATAGTTGTTTTCCTTAGTCTGAATTAGTCTGTTATTCCTTACTGCAGTGTTTGCATTCTAATACTTGGAAAGTATTATAGGTAGATAGTAAAAAAATTATAATAATCAAAACAAAGCAGAGCTCTTTTGATAAAGATTACGAAATTAAGGAATTGAAATTGTAATTTGTGACTGGTAAGACCTGAGTACAACTTAATTGTCATTGTCATCCAGGTATTCAGAAAATCTTTTCTTGTTAATTCACTGTTTTTGAACTTTTTTGTTTTAGAAGTTTTATCACTTTCCTGTAAAATATTCAATGTAAAATTGAATTACTGATCTATTATCCTGAATTACTTGCTTTATATCTTTATATTTAGAGAGTGGAGAGTTTTCTTAGTAAAGATATCAACTATCTGGTGACTAATAAAAAAGAGGCAAAATTTGCACCAGCTCTTGGCCAGATTTCTCCAGTTCCTAGTCCGGAATCTGCACCCAATGGAGGAAATGGTTCACCTCGTCCTAGCAACCGAAAAGATCGAACTGATGGAAGTTCATTTAAGATAGTAGATACAGTAAGTTTCTTAGTACTGGAAATCAGGTGCAGCCCATGGGATGTGCTCTTACAGTTTTTCTCCGATTTTGTTTCCTAAAGGTGGCAGCAGTTCCTTGGGTGAATAAGGGGTTTTCTTTCAAACATACTGTTAAACTTATTCAGGCTAACTTGTTAACTGACTCAAACTAGTTCAGCAATTTTTTTGAAACTAATTTTAAAAAGGAGCCATTTTTGCAAGTAAGCAGAGTACACTAAAATCTGTTCTAATGTAGTATGACTTACAACATTGATGTCATGTTTGACAGCTGGATCAGGAACATGATGATATCCAGTGATTCCTGTCTCTGTAGCAACACAGCCTATTAAAATCTGGCAGATGAGGTATTGTTAATGCTGATGCCTGCAGAAACCCTCTGATAGTAGTAGGAAATAATTAAAATTGAGCATTGTGAATATTAAGTTTCTCTGAGCTCTTTCTTTGGGGATCACATTAATTGCAACAGTTAGTATCTGAATTTATTCAGGTTTATGTGAAGTTGCTTACATGGGCAAGTCTTGTGTCCTTTCAAAATACAGTTGAAATACTTAGCTATACTATATGTGTGTGTATATATATATGTATATATATATATATAGTGCTTATTTAGAAACATCACTGAGCCAGGCTGCAGGCTGCGAGCTGGTCTTTGTATTGCATAGGTGAGGGCACCTCATTTTGCAAACAGCCTGGATAGGTAAAGGCAGCTCACTATGAATAAAGAGCAAAAAGTAGAAAAAGAAGATGCGCTGGTGATGGAAAAGCAGGGGGTAGGACAGAGGCTATGATTATATTCATGACTGTTAGCTTAATTTTCACAAGCTCAGCTGATGAAACCTCATCTTCTGCTGTATGTCGCTGGCTGCTTATTCCCACCATCTGTGTTGTTCCAGCCCTAACATTGCAGTGGCCTGCTTTGGATGAAAAGGATTACTTGTTGGGGGTTTTTTGGTTTTGGGTTTTTTCTCACTAGACTGTATCAACCCTAACCCTGTGAGAAGAACGCACATTATTGAAAAATATAATGAACAAAAGGATACCCTTGTAGCCAAGATACGTATTTGTTGAGAGCAATGTCATTTGTCTCACTTGCTACAAATGTGTTTCTGTTTTAATGTAGGTGCGTATGAGCAGAGGAAAATCCTTGGTTGAAAAAGCGATCAAAGAACAGGTAAGCCAAATGATCAACAAATTTGTGCTTCAGAACTTGTGGTGGTTTGTTCTTCTAGAAAACAAGCAGTAGTAAAAGTGGTCTTAGTGGTTTTAGAGAGAAGTCAGCCATGGAAGTGAAGTGTCGGGTATGTTTTCTGGGTACTTCCTGAAGAATTGAAAGTCTGTGGAGTCTTAGGACAAGTATTAAAATTTGTCAGGATTGCTAATATAACTAGCATTTGAGAGGTGTTCATGAAGTTAATGTATAAATTCACTGTCTTCAAATCTTACTATAAAATGTGACAATAAAGAACAGTTTTGGTTTTCTGAAGATTTAAATACATTCTTCTGATGGTGAGGTGCTGTAATACAGAGACAGAAGAGAAGTCTAGGAGTCTAGGAGAGTGGTAGTCTTTTGGCTAAGAAGCAAAGCATCTGCATTTTAATCTCAGCTTTCATGTTACATGTTATATTTGTAATTCTTTTAAGTAATCTACTATGTATTGTTTAAGATTATTAATATAATTTATTGCTTGCAGGACTTAATCCCTTCTGGTAGTATACTATCCAATGCTTTGAGTTGGGGAGTGAAGATCCTTCATATTGATGGTAAATACTTTTGTTAGATGAAGCCTGAGTTGAACTTGTAATGTTCATTTAACTATTCTTTTGCTGAATTCAAAATATTAAAAATTACATGAAACATACAAAAATTGAGTCAACTGAGTATAATTCTCTTTCTTTTTGCCAGATGTTAAGAATTGCATTGAACAGAAGAAAAGGGAGCTCTATCTAATCAAAAGAGCAGGCAGTTCTTCAAAAGATGTGGTAAGTGCCTCTGTTGTTTATAAAAATGCCATTTGTTTCATAAACTAAGAAAACACTAAGTACTAAAGTACTGCCTACTGTGAAGCTTGTAGATTTTATTTTAATGAAGATATTGCTCATTTTCAGTTTTTCTTAGACTAGTATGTTTTGTGAATCGATTTAAAAACCATCTTTGAAAAATACAAAGTATATGCTGTGTATTTCAACGTTATTTAAAAATAGGTTTAAAAGTAGCATTGATTCCATAATGTGTAGACCTGTGCTGTTGCAAAGGATATCTAACAATCAGAAGTGCTGAACCGTCTGAAGTTTCCATTCTGCTTGACTCAAAAGTAATAAATAATAAGATGTATTGTGGTTTTAATATGATGTAGATGGCAGCTAAGTTGCCTTGTATCATTTTCCTTGTGACACAATGATTAGAAATGCTTTTATTTTGATGGGCAATTTCGAAAAATCATAGTTACATTTCCTGGAAAAGCTGTCTTTATAGTGAATCTGCAACTCTTCTTTCCTAAAGAACGAGCATAAAGCATCTTCAAGCTCCTCTGCCGATAATGTGCAGTTGGCATGTGAAAATGACATTAAAGCTTGTAGCTCTTGTGTGCTTCATCTGCAGTTGCTCTGTAATTTGCACAGTTGTCTAGCGTAGCCATGAGGCCTGATGAGTAAATGGAACCAAACTACCCAGTGTGTGTTACTTTGTTTTGGAATGTAATATTGGCTAGTTATTGAGGCTACATAAAATCCTCTGCCAAATCATCCCTGTGTTCATTGATAGCGGGTGAGGTTGTTTTGCAAATAGTATAAAATGAGTTTGTACCTTTACCAGAATCAATTAAAATTAACAGCTGATGCTTGATTGTAGGCTTCACTTTTTTTAAAGACAAAATATCATCTAAACTTTAGTCTTCACCGCTAAAAATAATAAAAAACCCAGCCTGTGTAAATCCATTCAAATGAAAAGAATTGTATTAATTGGAGATGCTTGCTGTTCTACAGGTTTTGGTGGCATTTTGCAGCTTGCAGTTAATTAGGATTTATAAAGTATTGTAAAAATGTTATCTGTATTAAAGGCTGAACTTTAAACCATGGCAAAGTAGTTTCAGGGTGGAGAGAGTAAGTGTATAACTTTAGCTTTCTTGGTTTCTTTGTTTAGATTTGCTTTTAGAAAAAATACATTGAAGCATCTGAAGGAGAACACTTCTTTTTTTCAGTGTAGAAATAAATATTTCTTTGGGAAACGTTACCTTACTTCAAAGTACTAGTGAGCTTAGTTTCCTGCAAAATTCATCATGACTCTATGAAGTCATGATTAACACAGGGAGACTCTCATAACTTAAATTATCTACAGCTAAATCTTTAAGTAAAGTGCAGAAAAATACTCACAGGGATTTTATACCATCTCTCTTTTTTCAATAGGGAAAACACGTTACTGCTCAAAAGTCAAAAAGTAAGTACTTCAGTAATTGTAGAGGTTTCTGGCTTGACTTATTCTCTGAATGCTTAAAAATGTGCTACAGTTCTCATGTGGTCAAATGTGGTGCTTTACTCCAATTTGTATGTCCAAGAGAAGCATGTAGAAGAACTTTGTGGAAATCATGAGTTTGTCAAAACCTGTACATAATGAGTTCTAAAATGAAGTCTATTTATTTATTAAGCTACTGGAGTAATATGAGAAAGGATGAAAAGTAGTTCTCTATTGATTTCCTTTTCTCCCCCTTGAGCAGGTAGACTGAAAAGTCCGTTTATCAGGGTGGAAGATAGGAGTCGGTAAGTGTTCTCTTCGTGCATTCAGTAACGTGATTCTCAAACTGAGTAGTTCAGAATTACTTGAGAAAGTGTGTCCTTAAATCTTAATTTCTTTCAACTTCTTGACTTCAGATGTCAAGTGTACTCCCCTCTTATAATAACACAAATGTGTCTAGCCACTGAATGAGATTGACCAAGTAGTAGTATAGGGAATATTTGCAGTAGGTGATGGAAGTCGCAAGTTAACAGGTAACTCCAGTTTGTAGATCACGAGACTGGATTCTTCAGGTTACTTCCTACCATATGAATGAAAGGGAAACCTGAACCTTTACATCTTTCCTTAGATCCAAATCCTGTAACCCAAAAGGCCAGTAAAACTTTGCATACTGAATTCCAGTCCTGTAGTCCCAACTCAATTACATTCATCTCCTGCTAAGATCCTTCAGATGTAAGGAAAGAGGAGTTGTTAGTTAAAATAATTAATTGAAATTAGGTTTAATTTCCTGTTCAATCATTTCTTTTTAAAGGGAAAAGTTACAAGCTATTAATCTGACTTCAGAATCCACAGTAGTATGAGATCTGATACTTTCAGCCTTGAAAAATTTCACATCTTTCTGGTCCTGTAATCAATCAGTCTTGGTTGTGTAAGAAAATGCCAGTTAGCCAGAAGTTGTGAGAGCAATGAATTGTAAAAAAAAGTTTGGTTCTGCACAGCATGATTTGCACCTTTAAATCCCTAACTAAGTTCTGAGTTATGATGTTGTTTATAAGCGCTAAATTCTTTGACCTGATTTCTCTGATGCTTTCCTGGGTTGAAAAAAGAGATCTGAACCTAGTTGTACACTGAATGGGTGCAACAGGTATGAGGGACATGAGGACAGTGGGGAGAATTGGACCAGCACAGTTGTAAGGACAAGAAATTGATATATAAATATATATGAATTTGACTTTGCAATGAAGTAGAGTACTAAACACTTGAAACACTTCTAAATATTTATGTAACATAATGTTTTTTAATGTTTATGCAACATAAGTAATGGTTCAGAAGCAGAATGTGATGCTTCGCTGTTGCTATTATGTTTTCCAGACTTGCTCTTGTAGTTTTGCCTGGGTAGCTTATAACAGTAATGTGGGGAAGAAATCAGACAACTCTGCCAGCAGCATTTCAGTCAAATGATTATTCAGTATATGAGCTTTTGACATGCCCTATTTTAAAAGTTCTTAATGTATTCAGAGTACTGGTATAGTTAGTTGCTAGTTCTGGTCTCTGCGAAAGTACAGTGGTGTACAGAAATATTTTTCTGAAAAATTAGATGGTTTAGATTAGTTTTTGTATTTTGAATGGTGAATTGATTACTTTTTTTTTTAAGAAAATGGTAAAATGAGGAAAAAATGTATTGGATTTTGGGAACTGGTGTAGCTATTTCTCAGGAGCACAAATGCACTGTTGTCCAAATTATTCTTGGGTTTACTGGTTACCCAACTCACAATTAATAGGCACACAAGTCATATCCCAAGGAATGTGTAAGACAGCTGTGGAAACTGAAGGAAAGTATCAAGGAAGGAATGAATTACTTAGTCTAAAATATTTATCTGCTTAGTGTTCTGTGTATGTCATATGTAAAAGAGAAACACTTTTTCAAGGTTTTTGGACCTGGAGCAATGTATGCAATTAAGCCCTTTTTCTGTTTGTGATGGTTCTCATGTGTTTGTTTTGTGTTCATGCAGCCAGTACCGGCCATTTTACCTGCAGTTACTGAGTTTTCCATTTCTGAACTATTGTGTTCCAAAGCCATATAGTCCATTTGAGGTGGATAAGAAGCATCCTTCTGGTCCGAAGCAAACTCAGTCTAAGCAAAGGTTTGTTGAAAACTTTTGTTATTGAGATGTGGGTAGAGGAGAGGGTTGTTCTCTAAATTATTTCGTTACTAATTGTAAATTCTAAAATAATTGCTCTTCTAATTTTCTGTGCTATTTAATACTGTTAGCCATGTCTCAGCTTATGTATTTACTGCACTGTTGGTGTCTGTCTCTCTATCTGTACCCTCTTTATCTTGTCTTTAGTCCTTCTTTTGGGCATACAGATGCATACATTCAAAAATGTGGCCTTCTCCTTTCACTGTGGGTCAGCATAAGATATTTTTTTCCTTTCTGCCACTGGTTTCTTCTTTGTCTTCGTCTTGGATGCTATTCAGTAAGTATTTCACAGGAAGTGGGTTTATTTTGTATTTGTCCATATAGTACTGAAATAATGAGTTAAAATTTTTAAAGCAGTGATACTCAATCACAATGCTTAACCATTGTTGATAAAGAGTGTATATTGTTGATAATTTATAGAAATTAGATTAACTGCTAATACTGCTTCAACTCTTCAAAGATGAAAAGTGGATGCCAGTTGCCCAGTAAAATTGCAGTTGGTTTTACAGCAAGTCTTTATGTGATACATTTTGGCATTCTATTCTGTTTGGCTCTATTTGACAGCTACAGATGCAGTTAGAACTTCAGCAAATCAATTTTATGATTTGAAACTATTTAAGAGTCTTAACTTTTTTTTGTGAATCAGTGTGGTTTTAAATTTTTTTTCTACCTAGCGTATTTCATTGACTTCTAAAATTGATTCCTGTGAGAGACTAAATATATTTAGGCGAAGGGTAGCTTTCCCATACGTGGAACTTTCTGTATTTAGTAAGTTGCTGCTTTTCTGTCCTTGGGGCTGAAGACTTCATTATGTGATACCTGTTTTCTTTATAAGATGGCTTCTCCACAGTTCTGTCCAGTCTTGACCTTAACGCAGTGCTGGAGTTTTCAGCTGATGTTGCCATGATGCTTTTTTTTTTTTTTAATTGCAGTGAAGGTAATATGAAAAAGCAGAAACCATATATTGCAAGGGTGACTGCTGTATTAATAAGGCAATTTCTGATTGTGTGTCTTCAGAGGAGATTGGAAAGACCCATTCTTCTTAAACCATTAAAAACCATAAAGGCAATTTTTGTTTAGATGGATTAAGGAATGTGATATAGTAAAAATTTCAGAATTTATGTTTGAATAAATATTCCTAATTAATACTTCAGGTGGGCACATACATACCAAAAAGATGTTTAGGTGGGAAATTGTTTCATACTCAGCAGGTGAATGTGAGCAACGTCAGTTTTGAAAGAGAGAGAGGGGAATGTTCACTTGTTTTATCTTTACCTGGGAGAAAAGCTTGTTGAAACAAAGTTGTTAGTTCTACTTGCTTCTGCACTGGGCAAGGCCTGCAGACATATTCAGTCTTCGTATGATCCATTCTGTTGCTTATATCCTGCTTTCCTGATTTTCTATGAGTTTTACTGTTTTCCAGAGGGAAGATGTGAAGGCTGGTGTAACAATTAAAGCACACACTGGGGTTCCCTGTCCTGGGGAACCAAAGGAGTGCTGGGTCAGGATGTTAACAATACATTGCTGTGCTTTGTAAGCTAGAGATTTTTCGAGACAGATTTTTTGGTGTAAAGTCCTGACCTTACATGTATGTAGATACTTGGTAAAATCTGTCAGAGTGATTTTTGGCTAAACAGGGAGATGGCACTATTCCTTCAAAGTAAAAGGGAAGTAGAGATTGATGACTTCGCTTTATTGCTGGCATATCAGCCTTAGGTGGTTTAATAGTGGATTGCAGGAAGCAGTAGGTCTCTCCAGATGAGGACTCTGAAGGTCATGGAGCAGCTATTGAGAACCTCTTCATATTTTAATGTCCAGGAAGAACTTTAGGTTCACTTTTTTGTATTCCCACTTAGCCTGTACCTAGAAAAACAGGACAAAATGGCATTAAGTCAGCATGTTCAAAATTACATATAACCAACAAATATGGCTGTGATGAGAGGTCATCTTTCTCAGATGTGTATTTTCTAGGCTTCGAAAATACCGACAGTGGGTGTTTAAATGCTTTTTTTTTTTTCTGTTTCTAGTTTGGGTTTTATCAGCTGTGCACAGAGATTTTTAAATGCCCTTTGATTTTTATTTGTTTAGCAATTTTGTGTTATTTATTCTGAGTCAGTGATAGTAGTACATCTATACTAACCTGGATGTTTTATGCTTACATATAATTCTGCTAGGTCTGCCTGTCTTCTTGCAGTAAATGTTTCTGGGTTTTGTTTGTTTGATTTTAAATCTGTGCATAACTTTTCTCTTCGACTTTCTAAGCATTGACTAAAATAATGTAAATAGTTTAAGGGGAAATAGAGGTTTGTTTTGTTTTTTTTTTTTTTAAGTGAGTAAGAATGAACATACTGTGAGAGGCAAGTTGAGAACTCAGCCCCATATTTAAGATTCATTAATATTCTCTTAACAGAAACAAAATAAACAGTGACAAGGACTGTGGAATGCCTGTTCAGTTTCCTCAGAAGGACAAAAAAAAGAGAGGATATTGTGAATGTTGTGGGAAGAAATATGAAGATCTGCAAACAGTATGTGAAACGTCAAGTATATACTTTGGATACCATCATATCTCTTAAGTGTAGTATCACCAGAGGTTTCTCTATAATTTTTCATTTTAAAATATTTTTCTGAATAACCAGCAAATGAGTATTTTTTCCCATGTTAGAAGAAGGAATTAAGAATTAAGACCTATCTCTAATAGCTGAAGGCACTAGTAATTCATTACTTGGAGATGCTGGTAGTAAATTAATGGTATTTACTTGCTCCTTGTTGTACTGCTGACTTGTATATTTATATCTGTAGTCTTAGATTTATTTCATGTTTTTTCTTTATTGCAGCATCTTGAAAGTGAGCAGCACCGTAATTTTGCACAAAGCACACAGTATAAAGTTGTTGATGATATAATCTCAAAGTTAGTTTATGAGTTTGTTGCATACAAAGATGATGATACAGGAAAAATAAAAAGGTGAGTTACATGTTGTAAATTTTAAAGACTCTGTGAGTCGTGACATTGAACATAAAGATAGTTCTGAAATTCTTGATCTGAATAGAACAGGATAAATTGACGTTTTGAACTCTGAAATAAATAATGGAAATTTGCAATGCAGCTGTACCTGGCAAATCAGTTCTGTAAAGCAGAACTTAGGGAAAAAAAATCAGATAAAACTGAAAGTTGCCAGAAGCTGTCCTACCTGTCTTCAGCTTCTATAAAGCAAAATCTACTGTACTGAAATACTGCTATCAGAAAGACAGCAGTGTCTGGACATCTTGCTCTGAATGCTTTCTGTCATTTTTAGTAGTCTAAGGACAGCAAATCAGTCAATCTGATCTCCTTACCTGTGGAAAAATTTCCTACTTATACTCTATAAACTTCTTAGCTTGTGTGCTGCCTGTGCAGGACAGAGAAGGCAAATGTCACTTCATTCTTCGTAGCTCAAGAGCTTGAAAGGGCAAGAAAGGCTTGTTTGGTGTCTTGGACTGTAGGCACCAGGGTCTTTGTTACATGAAGCAGTAACATTATTCAAGGTTGCTCTGGTTTTTTTCGTAAATGAGTCAGGAGATAAGGAATTCTTGTTTGTTTATTAAAAAAAAAAAAGGAGAGGCAAGTAATGAAGAAGTAAAGATATTCTTAGTGAAATCAAAGGGAATGCAAATAGAATCAAACAACTGATAGCCTAATGAAAGCAAGCCTTTATTTCTTTTGTGATTTCAAAATACTCACAGTTGTTAGGCTTGAAATCCTGTCGAGAAAATCATGTTAATTTTGTGTATATATCATAGAGTATTTGTAAGTATTTATAGCCATTGCATTATATTCATTAACTTTAGTTCTTAATGCCACCATAAATTGAGATTTACTGAAATATTAGACTACTTTGTGTGTTTTTAAAACAATTTTTGGAACTGTAGAAATCAGTAAGAAAACATCAAAATCAAATATAGACACTCTGCTCCTGTAGAAATTGTGTGTTACTACACTAAATATTTCTTTCCTTGAAGAGTGAAAACAGAAACTCCTTTGTTAGTTCAGTTGCTTTTCTAGAATCAGTTGCATATGGAGTTATGTTGCATGGGTTTTTTATGTTTGTTAATATTTTTAAACAATTTCATTGTAGGACAAAGTGTAGCACAGGGTATTTTTCTCCTATAATTGGAAAGATAACTAGACCAGACGAGCTGAAAGAACGACTGAAAAAGCAACGCATCTCTTTGAAAACTTACTCATGGAAGGATACTGCAATGCAGGCACTCAAACTGGATCGCCAGCCTGCAGAAGTACAACCAAATTCTGTGCCAGTACCTACCCCTGTTTCTGCATCTGTCTGTTCAGTTCTTTATTGTCACCCATCACAACCTTCAGAACTGAAAAGTAAGTTCAGAATTAATAATGAAAATTTTAAGATTGGTTGCTCCTGTACTGTGAAGGTAAGAGAGACTGTTGTATCATCGAATTCCATACCACCACCCCTTCAGAAAACTGACAAAGTGTACACAGAGGACTTGTCTCAAGCTTCTGAGCCATTCAGCAGGGAAATACTGGAACCAGATCTAAGTAAAAAGAATATAAAGTGTTTCCAGGAAGGAATGTATACTTTATATTCTCCTGCCCAAGTTACAGATTTTAAAGAAAAAGACAAAAACTTACTGCAGCAAAAACGAAAGTTAAATAATTCAGTAGTTCTACCAGCAAAGTGTTTGAAAAAAACAGATGCCAATCCTACGTTTGTCAAGAAACGTCATAATTTGTGTGATAATCATCAAGTGCAGCACAATGTCGTTCTGAAGGCTGAGGTGTCTGATACTGCTTTGAACAAAGAACTTAATGCATCAGCTGCCAGCACTGCCCACAGTTCACCATCTGGAAAGCTGCACAGAAAAGTGAAGCTTAACTTGGGAAGGAATAAAAGAGAAACCCAGAAACAGAATCTGGAGTTATGTGTAAAGAATTCAGATGGACTGTCTGTTCCTGAAGAGAAGAGAAGCTCCTGTAGCTCGCCACTGCAGACCCTATTGGAATTATTTCAGACAAGTGAAAGAAACTCAGAATTTGGAGGTTTTTCAAGTTACACTGAGAATAAATGTTTAATGAGCAGAAATGATACATGTGAAGGGCAGAATACAAATGTTATGTGGTCACTGTTTTCCTCTTCATCCTCATCCCCGTTTTTTGGATTTTAATGCTGGTGTATTTAATATAATGATTTTTAAATTGACTTGAAAATTTAAGATTCTATTAATGAAGACTTAAATTGCTGTATTATATGTACAGATTATTTGGTTTTCAAGTTTTTTAATGCAAAATGTTCTGTTTATGTACATAGGAAAAATAAAACAAAGTTTGGTTTTGGTCATGTGTTTTGGGTTTATTTTAGAGGTACTGCTTTATTATGGCTGGTAAAGGGCTCTGATCCCACATCTGGATTAAATAAATTGCTAGGCAAAGCATGATGTAGCTGCATTTAGATAGAGTAATTTCTTAAAATAATTGATTTTGATACATTCCAAGTAACCACATTAAAAATAACTGGATATTCCATTGTAAATAAGGTAGTCCATTACTCACGGATTATTGATGCTCTGTGGGCATTTGGTTGCTTCCCTTTTCTGTTTCTCCTGCTGCTGCTTTAATAGAGAACACAGTAACAAACGTATTACATTCTTTGACTACTCTGATGTATTATTATTAAATTAAAACTAGCTCTATTGTATATTTCAGCTATTAAGAAAGCAGTTAGATGTATAAAAATGTATTGTGGGAAAACAAACAAACAAAAACCCAACAGGACAGGTAGGTTTCTGATCAACTTGGGTCCTTTGTTTTTTTTTTTCCAGAGTAGCCAGCCTGTCACATTGGCTTACTCAGAGGCTGAGTGAAAGACACAAGTGAGAGTTGGGAAGACTTTTTTTTAATAATGCAGATCTTTACCAGAGCTGATTTATTTCAGAGTTTCTTTATCTGTAAATCATGAGAGGGCACAACTGTGAAATTACAAGAGGCAAGGCTTTATTAATAAATGTAGAGTGCCTTAAGGTCATGTAAGAGATCTAAACCGCAGAAATGACTTCCATTAATTTTTGCATAAATTACTTGTTTGCATTTTTATCTCATGCCCATTCAATCTTCTCAAACTTAGTGCTCTTATGGTTAAAGTGCTTTAATGCCTGCTATTCTCTGTCCTTTATTGGCTATTTTCTGTGAGGGGTAGGTAACGCTGCTTGGAGTGCAGGAATGGGTGAGGAAAATGACATAAAATTACTTTCCTTTAGAGAGGGTATGAGTTGGAGGCTTAATGATGAAAGGAGCTGCTTAGGGAGTTGCTGTCACCTAAAAGGTGACATTTCTTATTCCCCTGTTAATGTAATTCCATGTACAATCTGGTGAGGATGGCTTTTGGCTTCTCCATCTTACTGGTCACTTCTGGCTTGATTTATAGTTAATTCTGAGCTGGATTCACATCCAGAAAATACAGAAACCCATTATAGAAATGAGTGAAATTAACATTTTAAAAAGGAGTTGATCTTAAATGTGGATGTCTGCATTTATTTTTTGCCTGTAAATTACCAGTATGTCGTGTTCTAGGACTGGGACTTTAAAGTAGGAAATTGAAGCAATTACTTTGTTCTTCATTTTGAGTGACACTTAAATGATTGCTCTCTGGTTCAGTGAATGCTGTATATTTTAGGAACAAGTGTTTTGACTGTTTTTCTTCTATTGAGATAATTTTGTTTGGTTGTAGGTTTTTTTGTTGAGGTTTTTTTTGCATTGGTTGGTTGGTGTTTTTCTGGTTGTGGGTTTTTTCTAGCTTTTGGTTCAGTCTTAAAAGTAAAATTAAGAATAATTTGCCTTTCCCCCCCAACACGTTCCAACAATCTGCCAGTAAGTGTCTCTTGCAGCCGCCTCCCTGCTCCCATCCCTGAGGCACACACTCCTTAGCTGCCGTGATGGCCTCCATCTGACTGGGATGTATGGGCATGGCTATTGATACACGTGAGGATTGCTGCAATATTAGGTGTGAAGAGTAGAAGTCACTGTTAGTAAATCTACTCATCAGATAACGATGTGTATGTTTTGCTTATGATTAGATGCAGTCCTAGAACATGTTATCTCAACAGGCACTGCAAAGAGAAGTTTTAAACACATTGGAATCTGGCTTTAAATTCTTGTTGGGAAAAAAAAATCAGAAGTTTGTCATCAAAATATGAAGACTATTCATTGTAATCTAGAACAAGATAGGAGAGTCACTGCTACTGGTTGCAAAAATCAGTTTTAGTCATGATGCAGATTTTGTTTACTGGTCACTTTAGTGCATTTAGAGTCCCCTTTGTAGTATATTCAGATGGCATCACAAGCCACAGTAAGTCTATTAACTATTTCCAAAACAGATTTACTCAGCATATTTAATTATTTTAATGTATTTATTGTCTTTTAAACTTGTTTGAAAAAAACCTAACAGTTTTTACAAAAATTTGAAAGTATTTATGTTATAATTCTTAAAAAAGGGGAAGTTACTAGAATATCTGTCTCTCTGATTTCTTCACAGAGAAGAGAATTGAATATTTTCAAAACATGTGGCAGTGATTCTGAGAAATGTCAAACAGTTCAGACAAAGACTACCACAAGTGCCTCTCTAGTCCCTAAAACTGCACTTCTCATGGCAAACCTTTATTTATCTGTATGTATTTGTCATAATTAGGTATTATATAATTACATTTTGAACTCTTTCTTCCTAAGTACATTGATTTCTTCTAAAGCACTTCATTTTTGAATTGTCTTGCTTTCTGTGACTTCAAGAAGCAGGTGTAGGTAATGTTTACGTTTATTCAAAACCAGGTGTTAGGTTGTAATTGTTACTCTTTTTGTGGTAGTTGGAGACATTTGGAGCTCTGCTCCCATACTCTCTGCAGCATACGCTTATACACAGTGTGAGATTCCAAGTTTTAACAAACCACAGAAATCATGATTATCAAAAAAAGCTGAAAGCTTGTGTAAAACAGACATTACTTAATTTTAACATTTGATTGAAAAAATATCCCCATGGCTTTCAGACCATAAAAGTACTCTTATTTAAGTGATTTTCTTATGGCCCAGTGATCTTCCTTGTTTCATAGGTGTGGCAAGCACATTTCTGAGGATATGAAATATTTTATGATCTTGAAATAATAGGTTAAAATAGGAGGTATGTGCATACACACACGCGTCAATGCTGAAAGCCTATGCAGACACTATACTGGTTTGGTACTTAAGTTGTAAGAATGAGTTCAGACCAGGGGACAGACCAAAATGATCTTCAGTAAAGACTTTTAATGTGGAAACTGTAGCTAGAAAATGCAAAGTTGGGATAGTAGTAACATCAGAAGAAATACAGGTGTTGAAACATGCTTTTAGAAATAAAGCATTGGAAGAAGTAGTGTTTTACTTCAATTACACCTACACAATAGGCTTGGGTTTTTGCAGTGGATGCCCAAGCACTGCATATGGCTTTGCTCCATGGTAGGTGTTTATCTGGAGCAGAAGTGTTGTGTCTATTCTGGTAAATGACAGTGTGGCTGAGAGGAGAGAGTTCCCAATCCGTGTGTGTGTGCATGGGAGTGTGCATACAGACATTCCTGTGGGGATTAGCGATGCCAGCAGCACTCACGCGTAAGGAAGTTCTGCAGTACCTCTGAGATAGATGCGCTCAGGTAAGCCCTGTGCTCTGCAGCAGCAGCTCTGTGGGCAGCTCTTGCCCAGCATCCAGCTGCAGAACACGTGACATGAAGCAGTAGGTGGCTGTAGAGCTGGCTTTGCCATTAGCACTGCCATGGTGTGTGCTCCTTCATCCTGCACCTGGAGAACCTCAGCTCTGAAGCACTCAGTTAATGGAGCTGGTGGTGGTGTCTGTGAAGCTCTTGTGGCAGCCTCTGAGTGAAGGAATGATGGAACAATGGTGTCTGCTCTAACTGGTGTAATTACAGTGGGGCATGTGGACACAGGATAAAAATATGAATCCCTCCATGTTCTCCAGCTGGAGAATCTTTGTGAGCTACGTGGTCCATGTGGTCTCTGGGCCACTGGCTGATAAGCACCAGGGGCTGATAAAGACGGATCATGCTGGGCTTTTTGATCATGTGGACAGTTGATACCACAGTAGCATCAAATCACAGCCTACCTTGGATGTACACTGAGTCTACTCAAAGGTGGAAAGGACTTCCCTGCCCTAGTTTTATTCTGTAGATGCTCAGAATCTGAGAACTTTAAGACATGCAATTAGATTGTGTAAAGAATTATGGGAAATTCTGGAAATAGTGAAGTGCAAGATAAAACTACAATCAAATGTGATCAAGTGTTCATATCCTTCTTGGGTAACTAGTTTGGATGTTACTTGCATCACAGCAGGAAATGGACTCCCCTTTGTCCCTCTAATTTTTTCCATTATGTTTCATCTCATGTAAAAATTCTGCTGGAAAAAAAGCTATTTTCTTTCAAGTGCTTACTGCCACTCAGATTTAGCTGTAACCTCTATAGGCATCTAATCACCACTCTTGAAGACAAATGAGGGGAAATTTTAGCAACCAGTTGATCCAGAGCAATAGTACAGCTTATTTACACAGAATATACATAAGTGGACTAGAAAATGAATACCAAAATTTATTTCTTAGCATAACTAGTCCTCTGGACCCTGTAAGGAGATTGGTTTTGCTATTAAGTGCAAGCATAAATAAAGGTAAATCCTGTTGGTAATACCACAGAGTCACCATGATACCTGTAGAAGGTGAAGGTAAATGTGAGTTAAGTTCATTAACCAGCTTACTATCTCTGAAGATGATATGAGATGGAGGCTTTTTACCATGAATTCTGCAAATGTTACTTTTTGGTTCTTTGCTTTAGATAGTGCAGCTATGCAAAATAAATGCTGAGCACCCCAGATATAGTACTATAAAAAGACTTGGGATGCAAAGCAGGTGTTTGAGTGTAGTCCAACTTCATTTGGGATAAAGAAGCTGTAGATTCAGGTGGCAGTGTGACATAATATTTTTATTTGGTTGGGAGTTGTTTTGTTTTTGTTTGGATTTTTGTTGGGTTTTGTTTGTTTGGTTGGTTTAGTTTTGGTTTTTAGGGGTTTTTTTTGGGGTTTTTTTTTTGTGTTTTTTTTTTTTTTGTTGAGTTGAGGGGAGATCTCACTTCAAGATTCATGTGGACTATTTGTTGAGTATGTAGATAGCTGGCCATAAACCCCAGACTTTCTGTGACCTTCAGTACTGCAGGCAGTGGAGGGGGAGGTGCTGGCCTCCTGTCTTTGGGGACTAGAGATAGGACATAAGGAAATGGTCGGAAGCTGAAACTGGTAATGTTCAGACTGGACATCAGGAAAAGGTTCTGCACTGAGAGGGTGGTCAGTCACCAGAACATGCTCCTCAGGGAAGCAGTCCCCGAGTCAGGAGTGGATGACACAGTTACATGGTGTATTTTTAGGTAGTCCCACAAAGAGCAGGGAGTTGGACTTTATGATACTTGCAGGTCTCTTCCAACATGAGATAGTCTGTGAGTTGCTACAAGAAGAAAAAATCTGTCCCCTGATGTGAAAGAGCTTGTTGCCCAGAAGTGGATAGTCTACCACAGTCCTCAGCAATGTTGAGGAACTCCCAGGAAAGTAAAACTAGAGGTGAATCTCAATATTCTCTTCCTGATTTTCCAAATGAATGTGAAATCACTGTCAATAAAATTTAAATATTATTTCTCTGATGGATTACGCCTGTCAAATTTTAGCAACCAAAACCAATGTGTACAATAAGAAGGGACTTCAGACATACAGATCAGGATTTACTTCCTTGTGATTTAGATCTTTCAACATGATATAGAAATTTTCTGCAATTTATTTAAGTCTTCTCTTTAGAATTAATCTTCAGTATTTACCATAGAAGTGCTAAATAAGCCAAATAGTAGAAGATAGAAATGAGAGAGGCTTGCAAGGACAGACATGTAAAACCTTTTCCAGCTCTGTTTTGGCTAATTGCTTCTAGCACACACACTTTTAAAATGCCTTTATCTTTGTATTAGTTGGCTGTATTTCTAAAAAAAAAAAAAAAAAAAAGAAAAAGCTGTTATAAATATTATTCTTAAAATTAGTGAAAGGTTTGACCAAAACAGACTTGGCATACTAAAAAAAGGGCTGCATTTATGAAACATATGTATCATACCTCACGATATCCGCTGAGCATGCAGACTGGATAAAACTCTGCATTCATAGTTGTTAGCATAAAGCAGCCAAGCCTTGGCTGGTGCTGGGTTGGTGAACCTTCCATGTGTAACACCTACACTAAATCTGAACACTGGTGAGCAAGAGAAAAAATAAATATATGATGTACTGATCCAGGAAATGAGTGTACAGCTGTACTGTGTATCTACTGCTGAACGGGTGTAATATACACCCAATGTCATGAATCCTCACAGAAATACTGACAGAAGCAGCTGTGAAATAGTGTGCCAGTGGGGAAAACTTGGTCTAACTGAAATAACTGTAAGGGTTGGCTGTAGCCTGAAATGTAAGGATTTATGACTTTTGTAAGAAGATTGAAGCATCATATTATAATACAATTTTTTTTTTTTTTTGCTATAAATAGCACTTTCTCATTTTCTTTACCTACCCCATCCTTGGTCTTTTTGACACCCCACAGCAGAGTTTTTATAACCTAACTTTTCCCGTTTCAGCAGCAGCTTCAGAATTTAATGGATACTTTGAGGTAATATTCCATCTTGCCTGTAGTACCCGACTGCAGTGCATGCAGGACAGCGTTAAAACTTACTAGCCACTTTCTCCTCAGAGTTACTATGTATTTCCAAATGCTTGTTGGACTGTCATTTTGTCTGTTTTGATATCACGGAAGCAAATTGCAAGAAACTGAATTTCCTTCATGAATCCTCTAATTTGTTCCTTTAATAAGATGATAGGTGTAAGTAAGATGAGCCCTACAGAGAAATCGGGCCAGGAGCGCCGGCATTCCCTGGTGGGTGGCTCCGGGGAGCCAGGCAGCCGCTGCCGAGCCGCTGTGCCCGGAGCACGGTCCTTCCCGGGGGGAGCCCAGGGAAGGCAGAAGGCAGCCCGGCGGGTGGAAACGCTCCTGAGAGCAGGAATAGAGGTCCTGGGTGTCCTGGCTCTTGTCGGTGCAAGCAGTGCAGTATTGATCTGCAGAAGGGTTTTAAGAGCTTTTTTGTTTGTTCTTTTAATCTTTGAGACTACAACGAGAAGCAGCTTTCAGTGGCATTATCTGTGATGCCACCTCCTCCTTTATTATGTGCTTACAACTGGTACAAGCCTCGCAGTGGGTAGCTAGACCTTGTATTCTCTTGCCTGGGTCGGTAGCGAGCTGCATCTGCCGCTGCCCTGACATCCGTCCTCCTCTCTCCACTCACCTCAACTGCGCGCTATGGCAGTCCTTGCTATCGCCCCTTCGGAAAACGGCGGGGAAAGAGGTGCCTCAGGCGATCGCCACTCTTGTTCCATTTTAATAAAGAAATGTAGTTAAGGAAGGTGAGATGCACCATGCTAGGAGGCAGCACTGCTGCTCTCGGCTTCCCGGTAGGTGGGAGTGTAGAATTGGGTTGCAGATACAGCCATCCCTCCGCCGAGGGTGAATAATCCTCGCCTTTCAGGGAACGGACATCGTGGGGACTCCTTGACACTTCTGTTTCTTGCTTAGTCCAGGAGACCGTGTTGTAACCTGAGAGGAATGATTCTGCGTTGTAATCCTTTCCTACTCGCTTTCTTAAAAGAGCGGGGAGAGAGTAGAAATTTAAGAAAGGAAGAAAAAAGGTCATGGGGAAGGAAATGAAATTGCTCTGAAAATGAACACGTACAGGAGGAGAGGGGGACTGACGGCGGTACGGGCAGGGAGGGAGGGAAAACGCCCCGGCTGCCTCCCCAGAGAGCCCCCGCCCTCACCCGCAGCTGTCAGCGAAGGCAAGTTTTGCGGCGGGGGTTCCCTCAGCCCCGGAGCGGTGCGGTACCGGGGCGGTGCGGTACCGGGGCGGCCCCACGGGGCGGGGGCCACTGCGGAATCCCTGCGGCGCTGCCCGGGCTCCGGGGCTTCCCCGCCGGTCTCGCCCCGCTCCCCCACGCCCTGGCAAACGACTACATTTCCCAGCACTTCCCTCTTCCAAGCGGGCTCTGCGGGGAGCCTCGCCGGCTCTCGCCATCTCCTTCGCTGGCAGGGGGCTCGGCGCGGCGGCGGGGCGGAGCTCGGCAGCCCCGGCCCCGCGGCAGCCGCGGCCCCGCAGCCCCCCCGCCCGTGCAGGCGCGGAGCCGGCGGCGCTCGGCGGCGAGCGGCGCGGCGGGCAGCGCCATGGGGGCTGCCGCCTGCCTCCTCTGCCTGGCGCTCGGCGCCCTGACAGCGGCCCCAGGTGAGTGGCGGTGGCGGGGCAGCGCCGCCGCGCTCGGGGCGGGGGCGGCGGTGGCGGTGGGAAGGGGGGGACGCCGCGGCGAGGGTGCTGCGGGGCCCCATGGAGACGGAGCCCCCGCCGCAGCCTGCGCGCCGGTGGCGGGGGCGCAGCCGGGTGACTCTGCCTCTCCCCTGCGCAGGAGGCGCCGGGCCGGCGACAGCGGCAGCGGGACGGCGGGGCGAGAGCCCCTTCGCCGAGCGAGAGAGCATCAGGCCCCTGCGGCTGGTGTCCGGCGAGGGCGGCGGCGGGGCGCGGTGGCCGGCGCTGAGCACCCGGGTGCGGAGCGAGGCGGCGCGGACTCAGGTGAGCGCGGGCGGGGGCAGCGGGGCCGGCGGGGCCGGGGGCCGGCGGCGCGGAGCATCGCCGCACCCTCCGCCGGGGCTGCTTGTTTGCAAGGATAGCGCTCGGTGCGGAGTGATGCTCGGCCGGACGCGGGCTCGGTTCCCCGCGGGAGCGCAGGGAATGCCAGCCCTGTGCAAGGCGCCCGAATCAGTTAAGATGGTCCCCGTGCCTGTGGATGCCTTCCCCCGGTCAGCCGGGGCCCGGGCGGGCACAGCCCGCTGCCTGCGGCGGCCGGGGCACCCAAAACGAAAGTTGCAGTGCCTTTGCGACAGCCGGGCTTGAAACGCTGCGGCTTCATTTCGGCTTCTGGCTGAAGTGTGGGCAGGGTGGGTTTGTGTTCTGTGGACTCGGATGTGATTTTAAAAATAGAAATTGGGTATCGGAAGGGAATTGTTGGAAATGTATAACATGTGAGCTAAACACAGGATTTAAGGTACCTATTGCCTGCTACCCAATATACTCAGGGTATATTTTCAAATTCCATAGAATCATTAAGGTTGGAAGAGACCTCTAAGATCATTGAGTCCAACCATTAACCTGGCACTGTTTGTATTAAAAAAACATATTTCTGTTATATGAAGACCAATCCCTATGACTTTTAACAACCTCGGTTTTTTATTAAAATACAGTGATTTTAATCTTGACCCCTTTTGTTTGAGGTGATACATGGCTGTTACATCTACAGGAAGAAAACATTGAGTCCATGTTGTTATAGATGAAGAACATAAAATCTGAGCATTTGAGATAACTGCTGCCATCCAAGATGAGTTGCAGGCCTCAGTTTCCTCCTTTTCTAATTGACTACTGTGTGTTTAAGAAAAAGATAGGTGAAAAAATTGTCTCATATTTCTTTTTTATAATCCATGAAGTATAAGAACTGACAACTTGCATTCTCTTTATGTAGTTAAATAATAAACAAGCTCTTCATAGCATATGTATTTGCCTCTGGATGTAACTTACTCTATGTTAAGAGTTTTCAGATATGGAGACCATATTTACAGTACAATAAAATAGGATTCTCAAAGTTCATAATGCTTTGCTTAAAAAAGAAAAAAAAATCCTCTAGGCATTTCAGGTTTCTTTGAAGAACCTTGAAAACACTTTGTGACATGTCTGTTTTAAACTTAGTAATGGTTGTATTTGGCTTTAGTATTAGGATTAAAATACTGATCTTACAGAACAAACTGCTAATTAATGGGTTTTTGTTGTTCTGAACGTCTCAGCTTTTATTCACCAAATGTTATGCTCATAAAATTTTCAAGTCTTCTTCATCTAGTTAAGTTTTTAGTATGAATATTACTCTAAGCAGAAAAAAAAGAGTAACACAGATGGTTTGAAAAGGGTTAAATATGCTTGTTTTACAACAGCCTCCACAGTAAACCAATGTAAATGTGTAAAAGCTCTGATGTAAATGTGAAAGCTGCTACAACTTTTCTTACTGATCAAGAGGTTTCCCCGCTGCAGCTTACAATGTTCCCAGCCTCTCCCATGGTATCTGATGGTTGTTATGCATGGAAGGATACAGTAGCTGACAGTGCTTTGGACAAAGTTGCCAAGCAGGCCGAACCGAGTGAAGCAGTACAGATTTTCCGTGATTCTGGCACAGAGCATGGTTACATCCTAATTGCAGGATATCGCATCCCTTGCCCAGGGATCTGAGTCAGCTCGGTGGTAATGGACCAGCAGCGGCTGACTTTGCTTAACTGATGGAGCTGCATTTAGGAAGGAACTTACCAAAGTTATGGACCAACTTCACAGAGTTAACTTCATGGTTGCTTTTGGGTGTCTGGTGGATGTCACATGAAGTATAAAGATGCTGGATTCTGCATGTCACATGAAGTATAAAGATGCTGGATTCTGCTCATACACCCGTGCCTGCCCTGAAGAGTTAACAGTGGCATTTAAAGAGTAGGGGAACAGAGGTGTCCTCTCCATCAGTAACATTTCCATATGTATTTGTTTATGATTAAATACACTCTGTCTCCATGTTCTATCCATTGCTAATAGTCTTTGAATAGCCATATATGAGAGTTAAAAAAGCTGCTCTTGAACTGAAATTTCAAACCAAAGCTAAGGGCCTTCTGGGTCACTTAAGGGAGGATGCTTCTTGGAGGAGGTAAAAGCATCCAAGAAGTGAGTGAAGGACTAGCAACCATGTCTAGAAAAACAGATTCCTGAATGGGAAAGTGCAGCCAGAGGACTAGACAACAAGGCTGAATTAATGTTGAATTAATGTAAAACAATGTAGTTGTGTTTTGAATCGGATAAAGATAAAAGGGTGGGAGAGAGAGAGATAAGCTGGAGAGAAGGAAGTCGCACTAAATCGGATTGGATTTCTTTAATTCCTGGATGAAAGCTTTAGCTGCAGAAAGGGCAGAAGTTGAACAAGAAGGATGCAAGCCTGAGTTCAGAACTGCACAAAGGGAAATGAAGATGATCATGTGGGAGAAAAGTGTGGCTTTTGAAGATCAGGAGTTTTAGAATAGGCTCAGGATGGAGTTGAGCCAAAGGAGTATTATATGAGAAAAGGGGGTGAAAGGAGATAATTGAAGGCACAAGTGACTGGGAAGTGATGAATGGCAGATTTATAAAAATTTATGGTTTGTTTTCAGCATTTGTTGAGGTTTTTCTCTAGCAACTTCCTCTGTTTTGTTTGTTTTGGGGTTTTTGGGCCATTGCCGTAAGAGTTGAGTGACTTCTCTGTGTGCATGCTTTACTATTATATAGTGAAGGAAATAGTCTATATACTCATCTTAGAAAGCCAGAATGTAATTGCTTAAAAAACATAATTAATGTGCTCTCAATTGTAGTTGTCCAAGATAGCTGAACCTCAGAACACAGCACAAGGCAAATGTTGTAGGCTATTTTATGTTCATGTCATTAATGTTTAAATGTGCAATATATAGTGGACATTGGAGAATTCACGTGACTTTGGGTTTCTGCTTTTAATTCCATTGCAGAAGAGAGTCACTACTAGTATCTGTGACATTCCTGTATTTCAATTTCTCTGTTCCCCAAAGGGGGCCTGTTAGCAGCTGCGCAGCACTTACTGTATAGAATAATCAAGATAAGATATAGCTAAAAATACACTAATATTATCATTAATGCAACCCAGGATCTTAGCAATGGACACCTAATTTATTGCTGCATAAATAAGCGTATTAGAAGATGAGAGTCCTCTATGTCAGGGACATTCAGTGAAGGCTAATCTAAGATTTTTGTGTTTAAAAGAAGGAAAGTTTCCACCTTGGACATTTTTAAGGAACCTTTTAACTCTGTGCCTTAAGCCATATTTTGGTATTGTAAGAAGCACGTGGGAAGCCACAAAGTTCCATAATATTTTCCTTTAGCCAATACTGTGCAGACATGTTCTGTGTTAAAATGTGGGAATGTGTAAGCATCCCTCCCCACTGCCTGTCTCTGTCCTTCCGCCTGCGAAGGAGAGCAAAACAAAGCACAAAATACACCTTTGCAGACTTGGGTTTGTAGTCTACATCAGCACCTGGCCTGGAGGACCTTTTCCTTAATAATTTTTAGTGGATCAAGTGTTCTGGTTGGGAAGATGAGATTCATTTTCCAGCTGAAGATTAGAGTACCAGACCACTACATGCCTTCACCTGACAGATGTCTTCCCTCAGCCCGGGGTGTAGCTTAGTGGCAATCGTGCTCTCAGCAGGGATTGCCACTCGCCACCAGCAAGGGTCCCAGTTCTGCTTAGGGCCAGCGCTTCCTGGCTGTGCTCTAGGTCTGCACACACAATCTGAGGGACAATGTTGTTCCTCTTGCAGCTCTCATGCCTTATCCATTTTTTATATATCTAGGTGTTACATGGAAATTTGTGGGATTTGCTATGATTTTCAGTGGGAACAAGGTTCTGACCTGCTATGGACAGAGGGTCACTCGTCTCTGCTGGTTGTGCAGGACATTCACGATACAGCAATTTCTGTTTCTCAAGCTGTTTTTCACTTGCTCATTGCCCGTTTTCATGAAGGTATGCTGGATTCCTTCTGAGGGAGGAAAAGGGATGACCTGGGAGGGTGGTCACGTAGGGAGCGTGGCTTGAAGGGGCTCCAGGACTGAGCTGCATCTGGAGACAGAAGTGCCTGTTGTTTGTAGTCCAGAGTGAGTCAGTAGTTTTCAGTAAAGAACTTACTTGTCTCCCACAGCCTGCATTGTTTGTGACCAAATGATACAATTGCATACACCTATTTGGAATCATGGCTTACAGATTTCTTAGATGATTTCTTACTGCTAATAATCAATTTCAAAGTGGCTTTGCTCTGTCATGCTGAGTTTGCATAGCTCTGCTTGCACTTGGATTTGAAATCTTCATGAGTTATTCAAGTGTTGCCTAGTGTTTGCTATTGGATTCTCTTATTTCTTGTCATCTCACTCTAGTCTTCAAACAGGATATCCCTGTTCTTTGCAGGTACTTCTGAAACTGCTGACTCTTGCTTTCTGTTCTGATCTTGTCAACTTCTGGTGTTGTAAGTTATGGTGTTGGGTAGCTCCAATGGGCAGCCATTTTTTTTTAAAAAAGAGAGTTCTGACTGTTGAGTGGCTTACAAAATATCTCTAGAGTTTGGGTCTGATGGATAGTGACTCTTGGAAAGAGAAGTGTCATGAGAAATTGCCTGATTAAAAAAATTCTGCCCACTTAATCAAATGACTGCTGTCTCTTGGAGAAACTCAGGCACAGTTGTTGATCATCCTAACACAAAACCAAAGAGGAGGAGGCTAAACTGGGAAAGGGGCTATAGTGAGTAATAACATGCATTTGGTTTATTGCTGAATTTGGTTTTCTTCCTGCCATGTTGCCCTGTAGGGTTTGTAAGTCATTAGGCAAAATGTGTGTGATACTTTACTGTATGTTCAGTGTATGCAGTTCTGCAATGTAAGATACTTCACCAACATAGCAATATTTTATGAATATGTGAATGATGGTTAAAATATTCATACTCTTGATGCAGGTCTTGCCTTCCTGAAGAGGAAAAAAACTGCTGAAGGCCAAGCTTTGCTATAGATTGTGTGTCAAATGGTGTAAGGGCATTGAGAGTGTCCTTTGATTTCTGATGTAGGAGGCACTTTCAGATACATCTTTATTTATAAAGTATTTATAGTGTGTTTTGGTATTTTATAGGAAAAGGATATTTCAAATTCCTTATTTATCCTTCTTTGCAAGCTCATATCAGGAAAAGTCTTTCTCTGCTATATAATGAGATTTGTTATGTCAGTAAATGTATAAATCCAAAAAATCATCCAGCAAAAATCTCTGGTAGCTGCTGCTCCAGAGTTCATGTTGTTTTGTGTCATCTTCTCATGCTTGTTCCACAACCAGCTGGAAAAGAGAGATATTCCTGAAGCTATGGCTTAGCCTCAAAAACAGGCTTATATACAACCAAAAAGGATCTTAAAGGCTCAGACGTAACAATTTGTATAGAGAGTATTTTCTTAACATTTGCTCCTTGCCACAATCAATGTAGTAACTGCAAACTCTGGCAGAGGAGTCCTTTCTAGCTCTGGTGATGAATGTATCTGTATTCACTCCTGGTCTCTGTTGGTGCCCGAGTGCAGGATGACCCTGAGTATTCTTTCTGCCACAGTTTCACTCTGTACCTATTTTGGGACCCCTACAGTGTCATCAGCTGTATCAGCTATAACACCTGCATGGTGCAGAAGCGTGTTGCATCCTGAGCAGTATCATGATAAACTTTGATGAGATTTAGCCATATTCTGGAGGAGCTACATGTGAAGTTAACATTCACTCTGAAATGTTTGCTACAAGAACATTATGGACATACGTCTTAAAAGGTCATGGTAGATATATTATCCTTCTGGTCCAGGTCCCTTTTGTAGCTTTCCCAATAATCATACCAGTCTTTAAGTGACTCAAAACTAACAACTTTTTTTAGGGCTCTGCTTTGTGAAAACATTATCACAGTTATCCTGTCAAACACTGCTTAAAGGTCAATCAAACTGTATAAAACCTTCAATAACCTGATAAGGTTCAGCTCTCTAAATTGTGGGTCCTTCTAGCTAGCACTGGCTCAGTGCTTTTCCCTCTCCAATCAGCTCTGCTCAGTTTTGTGGTCCTTCCACTTGGTGCTGCCTCCCACTGGGTTTCTCTCCCTGGAGAGGATGGAAGACAAGGATCCTTCTCTTCCACTCCCAGGGTTTTGAGCCAAGGCTGCCTCTCCTCCCATGTAGACTGCTCTTCTGCTTTATGGGAAGTACTCACATGTTGTCAGATTATTTGGTTGCCAGCCCAGGCCTGTGTGTATTCTCTCAGCCTGGATAACTATGGATGTAGAGGGTGAAGTCCAGTACTGTCAGAGGATAAAGACTGGACACAGGATTGTGGTGTCTTCCTATGCAATATCTCTTTCTCTTCATCTACTGATATGGTTCAGTGTTCTTGTCACTAGATAAAATTTTTTCAGTATTGTATTTTCCAGAAATCGTGTAATTGTTTGTTTCTTGCATGTTAACCAAAACTGCTGTATTCAACATCTCCAAAAATCACCGTGACTCCCATCCTGTTTTCCTTTCCTCTAGTTTTGACTTATGTAATTTACTTTAAGCAATGCCAAATTTGCTATTATTGTCTGTGGAAAGCTTTCAGACAAGAAAGTCTTCAATGCCCCTCTAGTTACCTTCATTCCTTTGGCTTGCCAGTGGTCTCCTAGATAGTGTATGGGTATGCTGTTCTGTGGAGATGTCTTTTGGAGCACATACAGGATTGCAGAGACTTGTCGGATGAAATTTTGCTCTTCATGGCTGTAGATGCTCCCTGATAGTACTCCTCTGAAGCCACTGCAATAGTTGCATTAATCTGCAGAGGAAAAATCATTGCTGCAGGGATGAACTGTGCAGTGGCAGCTGTGCTGAGCCACAGCCAAGCATGGATGTGGAACAACATCACTCTCCTCAGATGGAGGCTTGTTCAGTGCAGAAGAGAGCTTTGGACACTGAAGATTGCATCTGTGCGAGCTTTTAATACTTTAGTGGGAGGACTGTGTGAGGGAGGGCTTATGTTTTTTTCCCAGGAACTTTATTGTTAAGCACTGAACAACAAAGGTGGCATGTACACATGGTCAGGATGTGTTCTGCCAGGCTGTGGCATGCACTACCGTGATGGGACTTGGCTGGTTGGGTAAGTCCAAGTGGAAAGCCAGTGTCACCTGAAATTAAAGAATTATGTAGAAATCACAGAAAGTGGCAAATGATGTAGAGCTGTTTTAACTGTTGAGTCACTAGGAGTCCAGCTTGAAAACTGGACTTGGTTGAAGTAAGTTAGGAAGCACGGCATTGCGGACGGGTATTTTCCCTCAGACGGTGAAATTTGGTGATTCATCTGGTAATTTGGCCAGCTCTGATTTGTCTGCCTATACTAAATTCACTCTTAAGTCTCTCTCTCTTCCTTGTTTGTGAGTGAAATGGGTGTTAGCAGACCAAGAGAGTGTAGCAAGGGACCATGCTTTAGAAAAAGCATACTCCAGAATATGCTATTAATACAAAGTTTAGAAAAATATGTGTGGGTAAATGCCTTCTAATGAAAGTGTGATGTATAGGAGTGTGGAGGCTACAGCCCTGACTTACAGCTCAAAAATTGCCCAGAATAATAGCAGTAAGTAGGAATACACTCTGTTCCAGAAATGTCTCCTTGGAGTATTTCAACCCCTGAAATTCTGTGGGAATGAAAAAAATCCATCCATCAGTTGTTTCAGAAAATATATACAGTGAAAATGTTGATTCATTTTGATCTCCTAGACTGTATCAAGGGGAAAAGGAGTTTTGAAATTTGCTTTTCTTGCACTTTTCAACTTGAAGCAGAACTTTGATACTTGAATGTAGAGGGTGAGTCATATTTAAAAAGTATTATCTGTGGAATTGATTGAGCAATGTATTGGCATGCCTAAGAGTCTGCAAGTTTTGTCAAGCTCTTCTTAGCCTCTGATGAGGACAAGATGTTAGTAAACTTTGTCCTGGTGCTTGAGGTGCCATTTCTGGGAGAAGTTAACTGTGTTGGTAGGCTTTAGGTGTTAGAGAGTGCTTGTCACTTCCAGTGGGCAGAGCTAATCTTTTGGTAATAAGCTTTCATTTGTATGCAAACTAAATGTAAGACCAGTTGGAAATGTTTGGAATATGTCACTGTGTTGCTGAAAAAAGGTTTGGTCACTGAAACTGGTATAAAGGAGCAAAGTTAGTGTGGAATGTTCTTACTACATTTGAAATCTTTATTTGTAATATAAAGGCAGCTTAATGGAGGGTTTTTGTAGATTTCTCTCGCAGTGAAACTCTGTTCCTTCATTTCTGAAGACTACAAGAGATGCTGAAATGGGGGCCTTTAATTGTTATTGATTCCTTTCAGAGCTTGGAAAACATGTAGCTAAAAATGACCTCAAGGCACCATCTGCTTCAGCAAAGGAAATGCCTTCACTTCTGACTGTTGGGTCCGTTGAGTTTTCCTTCTTGCCTAAATGGTGTTGTCGGACAATAATCCTTTCTGCAGAGAGATGACACAGTGATCCAGATGGGTTCACGCTCAAGTGCTGCCCACAGCGCGTGCGTTGCTGCCCTTGTTTTGTGTTCTGTCCCCCTGCAGATGGGTGGTGTGTGGCTTGTTTGCCTCTCACGCTGCAGCTGTGCATGAGCAGGGGCTCATTTGGTTCTGCCCACTCGAAACTGCCAGGGAGAGGAGTATTTCACTGAGGATAGATTGTCCTTGTTGGAGTCCTTTCCCTCCAATCTCATGTTTCTTCACAAGGAAGTTGTTTCCTCCTCTGATTGCAGCCAGGCCCAGGGCTGCTGAGTGATAGGGATGGAATACGTTGCACTACTGCTGCTGTAGTATTTTTTCTGACTCCTAGACATGCCAGTACATTGCTTTTCTTGTTAGATCTGGCTTTCTGAAAACTACAGTCACTGTGGGGAGCAATGGAAACTGGTGTTTCTGGGTCACAGGGTGAGTCTCTGTTTGCTCTGCTCCCTGTCTTAGTTTTAGAGCTTCTAAAACTTCAGGTCTTCAATGGTCATCAACGTTTTGTATGAATTATGGCAGGAAAAGATTCTGAAATTTGCAAGTTTTAATTAACGACTTCTCTTTGTTTTCTATATGTAGCCCTGTACTTGATTAATCACACTTCTAACAACCTATTTGATCATACATCATCCCTAGCTATTAGCATTTGATGAAGAACCTTATTGAGTGCATTTTAAAAACATGAGATTGAGCAGTCACCAATTTTCTGGTTTTGCCCCAGTAGTGGTATATTTAAGACCTCTTGCACATTAGTTGTATTTAACCTTTTATACATGAATCCTTGCTGCTTCCCTTTCAGATAAAGGGAAAAAGAATAAATTTGACTTCCCAAAAGTTCTTGCAGTTCTTCCTTTCACAGTGATTTGAAGACTTGCAGTAATTAGTCTCACGGGAAATCAAAAGTTATAAACAAAATTTTAGAATCAAATTAACATCATCCTCTACACTTAAAAGCATGAGTGTGAGATCCGGTGCCATGGGGCTTTGCTGGTGCTGGAAACAAGTGTTAGATTGCTTCTTGGGAAGCAGCATCTTGCCCATTCAGTTACTCAATTTTGTCCTATTAGATGTGGGAGATCAAATGGTAGCTCATGCTAAATTTGCTAGCAGTGACAGCCTGGTAGTTTTCCTGTCTTCATTGTTCCATTTAACATTTAACCTTGGGTGAATTTTTGAGAAAGATGAAGTGGAGGTGAGGAAGGAGAGCAGGAAGAGAAGCTTTCAGGGGTCCTCTGCAGGATCTCAGAAGGATCCATGTGGCTACCCAGGCACTGACTCTGCAGCAGTGACACCTGTGTAACATGTTGCATCAGTTTGTGCTCAGGACTTGTTTCCCTGGTGCTGTTCTCCCATATATATTGAGTAAATTCAAACAGTTGCTGTGTTCAAATAAACAAAATAGGGTTTTTTTTTCTTTTATTTTCTTCTTTTTTTTTTTCCTATTGGAAAAACTAATTATTGGCATTTTAGAGGTACAAATAGTTCTTGTTTCTGAGTTCGAGTTCACTGATACTGTGGTGTTTGTATGGAGAAAACCTATTTTAGGTCATGTTTACGACCACAGTGAACTGGGCCTTGGCACTGCACTCTAGCTGATGGTGTTTAGCTCTCCCTGTGCTCCACCCTCACTTGGCATGGGGAACAGATGTGTGATCCAGGATTAAAAAATGAACATGGATCTATTAAAGTATTTTCTTATTTCTAGCTTTTCCTCAGAATAAATAACTGATTCACTAATGTGCCCCAAAAAGGCAGTTGTAAAAGTGTCTCCATCAAACCATGGTTCTGTTCTGCAGTTTTTCATTAAATAAACTCTGCCCTGCCAAATACCCCAAAGATATTTGGATTTATGCATTGGATAAAAGGAGAGAGCTTGCATGAAGAATATCAAATAATGATGATTAATACAGTAAATGAGTGCCTATAAATATTATGAGAATGCTAGGGAAAGTAAAAAAAAGAGATTTTGCAGTTGTTTAATATGCTATGATATGTGGATCCAGTTCAGTGACACTGAACTTTTGATTAAAATTAGATATTTGCAAATGGCAATAGCGAAGGCCTGAGGAAATCATGTGGCAGTTATATTTTGTTGTGTATTTTTAAAAGAAGATTCTTTCACTTGGGATACATATTTTTCGTATTAGACCTAGGCTTATTTCTGAATTTGTCTCTAACCAAAGTTTTAATTTTTTGTTTCTTCCCAATGCAAGTAAAAAAGTAAGTTTTTGAACAGATTTCTTATTTTACATAAAGCAACAATATACTGAATAACTCTGGATTTATTACAACAAAATTGAGGCTGAAAATTGTCATTATAGAGTGTGTACACTTTATGTGTCCTTTTATAGTGTGCTAATTGGCATTGTATTTCTCTACTCCAGCATAAATTTACTTGTAATGATTATTTTCCAAACAGCAAATGTAGGTAAACTTACATAAAATTTTTAGTATATTTTTCATTTAATTTCATGATTATATTTGTTTTGATTTCCCATTGGCTTATCTGTGTCCTTACTGAACTTACGATAACATATTATTTCATACACACTTAAGGGGTTGTCAACAAGCTGAAATTTCTGTTCTATGAAATGGGGGGAGGGGTGTGAAAATAAATGAATATCTAAGAAATCTATTATTTTGAAAATGTGACTGACTCACCAAATGTCTGCTATAAAATTTCATTGTTCTTACAATCTCTGAAGCACTCTTTTAAAGTTCTTTCTTCCTGGAACATCCTATATTATTTTATCTCTTGATTCTCTTGATGCTTTTCTTTCAAGTCTACAAATTCTATCAGAATCTTTTAATTAGAAACGACAATGCTATAAATAGAAGTAAATATAAAATTCTGTACATCAAAGGGCAAACATATAAATAAGATTTTCTCCTTATTTTTTTCTTTTACAGAAGACTGTTCTTTTTTGACAGAATTTTTTGTAATATCTTCCAGCAGAACTTATTTCAAAGCATCTTAAGTGCTTTATTAAGTATACTTCGGAAGAAGAAACGTTACGAGGAATTGCACATTGCATCACAACATGATTGTAGTTATTTTTCCTTATTTTTTGAGGAAAAATATTATTCATCATGGTACTGTGCTGTTTCAATACTCAGCTAATTATACACAATGTGAGGAAAATGTCTAAATTTTTCCATTTAAGATTCTTGTTAGTTTGATTATGAAAGAAAATGCATAGCTTGTAAATGTTTCACTGGTGGTTAGGTCATCTGACCTATTTGAAATGAAAATCTTTGAAACATGTTCAAGGTTACCTCCAGAGCAGTGCACTGATGTAATCTGCAGTGATGTGTGTTGGTTGTAGGTGATGTACATTTGTTCCCTTTGCAGATGCTCATTCTTTGGGGCCAGTTTCTGGAGAAAGCTGATCCCCAGCAGGAGTACTGAAGGGACATCATTATTCTGTTGTGTTTCTTTGTAGTAATAAATAGTCATATTTGGTACTGATTGTCCGTCTCCTCTGTTATGGCAGTGATCCCTGAGGCATGGAGCAGGTGATTTAAAATAATTGGAATTACATTGCTCTTGGTTTGGCAGGAAGGTTTGCATACCACTTTTGTTTTTGTAGAATTCAACCTTTTAATCTTTGCTTTAGATAAAATAACTTTGTGCTTAGTGATTTGAAATAATCTTTTCCACTCCATTTACTCTTGATTCCTTTCAGGCATTCACTTAGATGCTTAAACTTCAAATTCTTTAACAGAAGTTAGCTCTTGCATAGTTGCATTAGGTGCATGGGATGCTTAGAATTTTCTGTAGCAGGGCTTGCAGATCAATGCACTTTATGCACCACTAGAAATTGCATCTGAAGTACTGCAGCTAGTTTCAGAGCTGTTACTGGTATTTTTCTTCTTCAGTTGCACGACATAAAAATTTCAGAACTTTTCGATTGTGTTGGAGACATGGCATTGTGCTCTTCCATTAAGTTGTTAGATTCTCCTTTCCTGGCTCTTGTTCATGTTCTGCGTTGAGTGCATCTTACGGTCTCCAGAAACTCCCCTTTTATGACTCAGTTGTCAGCCACTGATATGTCCAGCTGATGGTTGTTGCAAAAGCCTCACTTTTTCTGAGAGTTCCTGGGTTTGAGAACTGGATGAGGTAATTAATTGTCTTGCTTCAGTGGTTTGGAGAAGCCTTTGCAGGTGTCTTTCTTGTTACTTCTGCTTGACTGAGGTGGTATAAATGGAAAAGTACTTATTTCCTCTCTTTGGGTTCTTTTATTGACATACATCTATGAATGTGAGCTCCTTTGCAGCTGACCATTTTACCTATTCACTGAGAGGGCAGGTAGATGTGCTTAAAGATAGTGTAGAGCCAAAACTTTTTAAAATCCATATCTTTATTTTGTGGTTCTTAACCAGATATTTAGAAAAGCTGGTACCCTAAAAAATGCATTGTCTGGAATTCTTAAGGTGCAGTTTTTTGTTACGCTGGATGAGATTTTTAGCTGGAAAGGGGAATCTCTCTTCATGCTCTCTTGGGTGTCTCCTCTGGCTTCTTTCTATTGCATCTGCCTTGTGGTTTATTTAGATCAGCTTATTTGTCTGACAAAAGCTGGGCCCACTCCAAGTGGTGATTAATTTTCTGCTGCTGACCTGACTTTCTAGCTAGCCACATGATCTGACAAGGGAGAGTAGGTGGGAACACATGGCCAGGATGGGGCAGAACTGTTCATTTTTGGCAGCAGCCCACAGTGTGCAGTGTGATGGTGCTTTACAAACACGTACGTGCCATTTCTGGAAAGGGATGAGTTTGTCGAGATATCCGGAATATCTTGGTAGGTTTGAAATACCCTTGATATACCTTTGAGATACACTTGATTGTACTTGAGCTTACACTTAAGTTTCTGGGATTGCATCCTGTGTCTTGGGGAGTGGTAACATCTGTGTAATGTTTTTCATATTAATTTATTAATGTGTGTTTTCTTCCTTAAATCCACATTAACAGTTTCTGTCAGGGAATAACTGTGGTCCAGGGTCACCTTAGAAATACATTAGCTGTGTAATAGTTTGTCTTAGAGATGTGTTGAAGAGGGGAAATCTCCCAGACCAAATCGATACGGTGCAATATACCTAGCAGTAAAAAGCCAAACCAAACCAAACCAAACCAATAGAGCCATTTTTGCTACTACGGTCTATGAGGTGGATACATTTTAATGAAAAAGGTTACATTTAATATATGTACATTTAGAAATCCAAGTTAGGCTTTTTATATGCTTTCTTACTCACTAATTGTCTTCTGGTACCAGCATATGGTCATATAGAAGACTTGGTCATACTCAGTATAGAGATCGGAATGATGGCATATGTAACTATGTTGTTAACAAATAGGAACAATAAAGTGCTGTAGAATGTTCTTTGCATTTAATAATGTAATGATGGGAATCAAAAAACTGGGCTGCCATTACTCCTTTGATCAGAAAGCAGTTGTTGAAGTGCAGGTGCATGAGTGAAGGTTAGTTAAGGTTAGCAAACGGGCTGCAGTGGAACAAGGGAAGGACAGAACTGCTATTGGTCCCTTGTACCTTACTTGATTCTTGGCCTGTCACATCCTGTTTGTGAACAGCAGCCTGAAAAGTCACGTCTAGCAACAGGAGATGAAATTTTAAAATCATTCAAAGCAGTCTCTGCTATCTGAGGGGTGGAAAAGAAGCAACAATGGTAATGTGATAATTTGTTGATGGTTGTTTTTGCTGTATTTGTGGCTGCACTAGCTGCCGCAGGCCAGAAACAGCTAAATGATGGTCCTGCATGTGGGTGCCGTATGTGCTGTGGGTGTCTGTGCATTCTGTGGGTGTCTGTCATCGCAGATGCCAGCTGGCTGTGTATTTTTTTTGTTTGTTTATTTGCTTTTTAATTTTTCTGTGCTTTTTTGATAGAAAGTAGGCTTTTAATATTGATGGTAGTTAACCATCCATTATTTTTCCAGATAAGGTAAACTATATGTAAAATATAGTTTCAGTTGGTCAAAAATGATACATTTGTTCAAAAAAGATGATCTTAAATTATCCAGAAATTACAAGAACCACTTGGCAAAGACCTGGTGGCCTGTGTTACAAAGCAGGTTAATGTAGTGGGGATAGCCAAAAGGATATCTGACACCGAATTATATCTATTGAGGTGCCCTCTAAGGAGCTTTCCAGTTTTACTGCATCCTTCTGAAGTAAATGTGTGGAGTTTCTTGTTATGCAATTTTGCATGCATGTCCACAGTAATGACACAGCCAGGCATTTTTGTAGAGGGCCCTCAGTGTGAGCATCCTCTAGTAAGAGAAACTGTCCTGAGTTCTGCGTTTTTTTAAAGGATTCATCTGTTCATGGATATGTATTCATGGTTGTTGTCTTTTTTATTTTAATACTCGTGCTTATTTATGTAGACATAAAAAGAAAATTTCGCTGTAGGGAAACTAAAAAATGTAATAAACAAAAAAGTCGTGATTCCCTCAACTTTCCTTTTCATTGCTGCTGTTCTTTTCCAAGGAAGCTGGTATTCTCAGCTCTTCTGGATGTAATGACTGTGGAAAGCCTGCCAGTAGTTTTAGAAAGAGTGAATTTGATGATTCACATTATCCTATCCTGTCCTGTGCTTCCCAGAGTTTTCAATAAATCATTTGCTACACTTGTGCTATCCTGTATTGTATTTATTTGGAGAAGTGTAGTTTAGAGTTGTAAGTGGTTCTTCAGTGTTTCCTCTTAAGTCCTCTGTCTACATGCTTCAAATCTTAATGTGCAGATTTCAATGGAAAGAAAATAAGAACAAAGTTGATACTGTTCCAAAATGTCTCCAAGTAGCTTTTCTTATTAATTAGTTAAATAACATGGCTGTTCTGTTTCTTGGGAGTTTTCAGATCTAGAAACAAGGCTTGCATTTCTATTGGATAGCTGAGTATTTTCTTCCACTACTGCTAGAATAAAACTCTGTTTCTGGCAGCTGGGAGTTATGAAGTATTCCCATGTTTGCCCGTAATAGGACTGAATTAAAGGAACTAATTTGGGGAGAATATATGGTAAAGAAAGGAAGAAAAGAAAGAAAGGAAGAAAGCAAGCAAGCTGTTTCTCTACCACGCATTTTTCTTTGGTTTTAGTAGCTGCTCGAGGGTTTGGAGTTTTGGGAATCTTTTAGAGTGTTGTGAGTCAGAGCTTTACAGAAAATGCAGCTTATGATATTTTAGCCCATTGCTATCCCCTCACTATGTGAGTCTGTGTGAATGAACAGCTTCTTTCAGGCAGAGTTGGTGAGATTTGTGAGTGTACAGTTGTCTGACCAAGCCAATAATGTCTCAGCTGTTCTCTGGTCTGTGCCCAGGGTCAGTGGAAGGAACATATGAGCCAGGGGAGGTCTCACTTCCCTTTGCTCTGTTTTGCCCAGGATAGGAGTTTGAAGAGCTGGTGTAGATGGGTTAAGATGGGGGGGTTCTCTGAATCACAGATTGTGTTGTTGGGAATTCTTGAATAAGTCTCATAGATTCAGAAAACTGATCTTTTATTCTTGATCATAGGCTGCTATGTCTGTTTCAATGCAATTTTCTTTGGTTAATAACATATTTTTACTTAGTGTATATATTTTGTTTCTGCATTCTCAAACCAGTACAATAGGTTTTGCCATGACTTAATAATAATTCCAGTCTTTTCCATATTGCAGTCTACCCACATTGCTCGAGCCAGCTTTCAGGTTGATGCTTTTGGATCGTCTTTCATCTTAGATGTGACACTAAACCAGTAAGTAATGACTATATCTTACTCTATGTTTGTCCAAGACCTGGTGCCTGTGAAAGTGAATTTGCCAGTCGAGTTTTTAGAGGCTGTATTATAACAAAAATACTGTTTCAGGTATTGAGTTAATTAGTAGTAGTATATTTTAGGTTCTTCTGTTACTTTCTTGAGTAGCATTGTAGGCTTTGATATTCCGATTTTTACTAGCTGGTAGCTATTCCAGTATAACTAACCTTTAAGTAGCATAATTTCATTTCACAGAATCACAGAGTGGTTCAGATTGGAAGGGACCACAGTGGGTCATATGGTCCAACCTCCCTGATCAAGCAAGGCCATCCTAGAGCACATGGTACAGGATTGTGTCCAGATGGTTCTTGAATACCTCCAGTGAGGGAGACTCCACACTCTCTCTGGACAATCTGTTCCAGAGCATGGTCACCTGGACAGTAAAGAAGTTCTGCCTCATACTCAGGTGGAACTTCCTGGGCATCAGTGCCCCTTGCCTCATGTCCTATTGCCTGGCACCACTGAGCAGAGCCTGGTCCATTCTCTGGGCACCCTCCCTTCAGATACTTACAGACACTGGTGAGGTCCCCTCTCAGCTGTCCCTTCTCTAGGGTGAACTGGCCCAGCTCCCTCAGCCTTTCCTTGTAAGAGAGATGTTCCAGTCCTTTAATCATCTGTGTTGTCTTCTGCTGGACTTGCTTCAGGAGCTCCATGTCTCTCTTGTACTGAGGAGCCCAGAACTGGATGCAGCACTCCAGGTATGGCCTTGCTTCTGCCAGTTTACTGTAAAGGCAAATTATTATACTCACACAGAGACTCCCTGGATATTAAATGGTGGATTTGCCAAAAACTGGTAGCTCTGAGCATTTTAATAACCAAGGATAAAGTACTGAAGATACATCTATTGCACAACAACTAATCCTCAAAAAACAATAAATAGTTGGGAATGAAGTTTCTCCAGATGCATTTACAGCCTTTTGGAACAAGAGAAGCATTACAAGGCAGTAGCACTGTGAACGTCAGTTCACGAGGAAAGATTGACTAATAGTAAACTTACAGTGAAATCTGGTGTGTGGCTTTCAGTAATGAGTTTTTGAAGTAGACTTTTTTCTTTTGGTTTTCTGTTCTGAAGTGAAAAGAGAATAAGTTAATATAGTAAATCAGTGTTTTGTTAAGTAATTCAGCTCCTAATAATTGAACACAATGTTTTGTGGTTTGGTGTAAGAGTTTGCATGCAATTGCTGGAAGTTTTTCTGCTGTAAAGATGAACCATTCAGGTTGCAAGGACACCCACCCAAATTTCAGGTTATTTTTTTCTCTTGTAAATATACTTGAAACAGTGGCAATTAATTTCCATGCACTGACATTAGTTGAAAGCACACGTATCCCTGATGGTTACAGACAGTGAAGGCACTGTGCTGCTGGAAGGAGAAGGAAAGAGGTTGTTTTAGAAGTAAGGCTTTATAACAAATGTATTTTAAAACAATTATAGAAGAATAATTTTCTGCTGAAGAGCACCAAATCCTCAACACTGAAATGTTTCTTGGAAGTAGAAATTTTGTATATGTATTTATACCTTACTCAGAGAGTAGACTGCACAAACCTGTTTTAATTTGGCAGGTCACAGTTAGTTTCTAAAAGATCAGTATTGTCCTTACAGTATAAATTTCAGGGCATCTTAAAAAAAGTAAACACATTTACTAATGGTCTATGAAAAGAGAAGTTAAGGCATTGATTTTATGAGCTGCACTTTCGTATGTTAAGGAAACTTTTAGGTAGGTTTTTTTGTTTATGCAAAAATGCACATAGACGGACAAACACACGTTTAACATTTTATCTGTTTTGAGCTGAGTGCTATTCTTATGTCATTCCTTTATTCTCTTTGGTGATATTGCACAAGTATGTGTTTGGTAAGACTGTCAAAATGCTTTCTTATTGTTCTTAAGAGAGCCAGAATCCAACTTAATATTAACTTTTCTTGAAGAGCTACACTTTTTGTAATATGAAAGAAGTTCTATCACAAATGGTGCAAATCGAAAAGAAGAAGGCTGCAAGGAAATCAAGATGTTTGGCTTCTATCATGATAACTAAATCAGCTTTTAAACTACCTCTGAAATATCATTTGCAGTTCATCAAATAAAAAGAGGGCCAGGTATACCAGAACAACATTTAAAATGTATTTTTAATTATCATTCCTGTGAAAAAATCTTTCGTTCAAAAGGTTGTAAATATTTTTTTCTTTTGCAGTTCTTATTCTCCATATTATATTCTGTGTGTATATTTAGACCACAGTAGCTCTGTAGTTGAAAAGTAGTTAAATTCTTGTAAGCAGTAAGGTTTAAGATTTTAGTTATCCTCTGGAAAAAATATCAGTTTAGTATTCATAACTGAACCTCTGCTATTATCTAAAGCATGCTGAAGCAGGCCCTGGTGGTAAAGTCAGCTCTTATGTGTAATACACATTTGAGAAGTGTTAAAGGAGGTATGGGGGAGAGAGGGGGAGAAATAATTTAAAATACGTAGGTTATCAGAAAGGAGAGACACTCCCTGCCTATGTCAGTCTCCTTTCTTGCTGTCTTCATGTTGTCTAAAGCTTGGTGTATCTGAATATATCTGAGCATTGTCTGTAGTTACAATGTCAGTAGTGGTCAGTCACAATGAAAGTGTTCATTCTCCCATATGGTTTCCCAATTTATGGAGGAAAAAAGTTCAAAATTAAAATGAGATCGCAAACAGGGAGCTTAAAAAAAAATCAGAAATTAAAATACGCTCCTGACTACAGATGTTTGTCTGCAAATATTTTTTCTTCTTTTGTTGCTTTCCATGTGGGTGTTATTTTCTCTATTCTTTTCAAATCTGTCTTTTTATCTGTCAGATTCTCTGTTCCCTCTGCTGCATTTGCCTGTGCTATTTTATGCATACTCCTGTTGTGTACCATGTTTTATTTTTGATTCTGTTGTGTTTGTGTATTTTCCATCTCTGTTCTTACTCAGTTCTCTAGAATCATACATTTCTTTCTCATCTTTTTCCATCATGAATAGTTGCCCACTATTTATGTCCAATAGTTTGCCACTACCATAGGTACTGCACAAATTTCTTAGTTTTATTACTGTTACCTTGTCAACTTTCTGTGCACTCACAGTTGAGGCTGGCGGAAGTGTTCATGGTCTCCTACTTTTCTCTCTTCCCCCATTGCCTGATACTTTCTGTTTTACCTCTTCACTTCACTTGCTACTATTGACTTGTGGTGTAGTTGAAGTTTCTCTTCTTCTGGCACCTCTCATAAGAGTGGCCTGCAACCAAAGGCTCACTGACTTCTGCAGTGAAACAAGCTGGGAAGATCAGGAACTGGGCAGGAAAATAAGGAAGCAGAGCTCATACCGACATTTCACACGTCAGGAAAAATGAGGCCCAGGACAGGAGCATTCTGCAGGTCCTGAATGCAAGTGAGAGTAAGGAAACAAAAAAATTTCCAACTGGCATTAAAGTGTGGCAGTTTAATTTAACACTGAAATCTCTGTGCTTTCTTCTTGCTCATTTTGGATCTCAACCAGTTGTGAATGTGCATTTGTTCACATTAAATGCAGATGTAAAATACACTGAAGTAGAACCTGGAATGATAATAAAAAGTTATAATAAGCTGTTAAAATTACAATGTAGTTTCCTTTTTTATTTTTCTCCCAGTGATGGTGGTATTTTTTCCACATACATCACCATTCTTTCCTCCTTTTTTCCTCTGAGTTGCCATAGTGTCTCTACAATGAGCTTTTTTTTAAGATACAGTGTTTTTAACTTTTTTTGCCTGTTCGACTGGCTGAAGCATTTACAAAGGAGCTTTCAGATCGAATCAGCTGTACTTTTAAAATGTTCGATCCCTTAGGCAGAGGTTAGGGATGCATTAGTGGCTCCGGTGTGTTTATGAGTCCGTTGCCTTGGTATCCTTATGCGTTTAGAGCTGCATCTAACGGAGCTGTTTCCTGTGGCCATCCTCATTTGTGCTGCCTCCAGCATGGGCAGAGCCAAGGCTGGCCAGTGGCACAGGCAGGTGCTGCTCCAGCCTTCCCACCCTCCACATGTGTCCAGGTCTGGCCACTGACCTGGACCTGTGCAGAAGTCACACAGCAATGAAACGTGTGTCCTCTTTTCCTTCTTTTAATTCCTTCCCCTTGAAGTTTTTAATGCTGTGGTGGCATCTGTGGGTCAGAAAATGGCTGTTTCTTTTTTCCTGCAGAACATTTCTTCTTAAATGTAGTCACGCAACCATTTACACTCTCATCTTGTGTTGTAACTATGTGATTAAACAGCAGAGTTCATCATGGGATGCCTCTTTGAATCCCTTTTGCTCACGTGGATCTGGCTTAGGGCACCTGGGCCAGGGCATGTTTGTTTGTGGGTGAAGCAGCTGAGACCTGATGCCGTGATGGCCCAAAGCAAACTGTGGTCATGGGCTGCGTTTGGAAGGAGTGTGCTGCTGGATGGGTAATCAGAAAAACTGCAGTGTCTGTGCTTGTCCGGAGGGTGCACGGGCTCTGGCACAGAGGGATCACCCCAGGTTCACTTTGTGGAAGCCACGATGGGCAAGAAAGATGATGCTGCAGCATCATCCTTCGTATGAAGGCTGTGGTGTCTCCCATCATGGAGACAAACAGAGAGTGTTTCTTGAGCATGGGTTTGAAATGTGGTCACTTCTGAGGTGCAGTGTGGACACTGAGGAGTTGCTTGGCCTTCAGAAAGCTCCCTGAAGCATCTGACTGCCTGCGTGTGCCTTGGCTTCTCAAGTTATAACAAGAGCCCTCCCTGATCATGTCCTTTCTTTTGAGTGAACATGTTGATAGCCTGGGATCTTGAGGTTTGTGGTGATGGGGAAATGCTCTGAAGGGTCACAAAGAAAAATAAGGATTTCAAGCTAATAATCAGTGCTTCAGGACTGCTCTGCCCTTCCTGGTGGCAGTCAGCCACTAGGACGGAGCAAAACCATCAGCTGCTTTCTCTTCTTGCAACACAAATTTAATTCCTTTGGTCCATGTTTTAGTGGAAAATTTTCTATACAGAATTAGTAGGATGGGTGAGATGTGGTCAGAAACTGTTACTTCAGGAGCTTCACACATCATCTGTTCCTACTAAGCAGCTGGCCATGTCCTGAAGGAATACCAGCACGCTGTGTAAATTGATGGTTGTCATGATCAACTACTTTCAGAAGGCTGAAAGATTACATATGAGGCAATTTTTAAAAACTCTTCAATCATTCTATTCTCTGTGTGGAAAATAAACACCCTTTTCTCTTAGTTTATCAAAAGGTAGACAAACCCAAAAAAACGTATTCAGAAAACATTAATCGATTTTTTTGTATATATCAATCTTAACTTAAATTATTTCTGGTTTGTGATATTGGAAGGTTCCTGGCACCCCAGGAACTGAATTGTTTTGCTTCACCACTGAGTGTTTTTTGCAGCTTTTGCTGAGAGGGATACAGACATTCCTCATGTCTTTTGGGGAATGTTTATTAGGAATGTCTTTTAACAAGAGTGTTGCAAACCTTACAGGATCAGATTGTAAACTTCATCAAAAAATCCTGAAAAGAGTAGCAAAATAAAAGGCAGTTTGACAGACAAGTGCCAGCTTTTTCATGAGACAAACTGCTGAAACTTTGCCTGTAATTTCTCTTGGCAAATGGTCTCCAACACTAATATCAATGTGTCATGTAAGCTGTAAATGAAAAACATATTCCTAAATTTGCTCTAAATTGTAAACATTTGGCTCTGTGGAATTCAAATGGATTAATTTCTCCAAGTGGTTTAAGAAATGCACTTGCACTGTTAGTAACTACTGTAGATTTTGGTGAGTGGTTCTCTGTGCTGCCCCTGTGAGTCTTGTGCCTCTCCTGGTCACCCGCAGGAGGGGAGTGAGAGAACCTGTCTGCCTTTCCTGCTCTGAAAGTGCTTTGTGCTTTCTGGTCTCCGTTACTTCTCTAGTGATGCCTGGTAACTGTTTGGGCAACTGTGTGGTAAACGATGGTCAGATCAAACCTGAGGAGGAACAGCTCTTCCTCTGAGCCATTTTGGGCCTCCCTGCAGTCCAGCTACGGTCCTGGCTGCACACAGTCCCAGTTTTTCTCACTAGTAGCTGGAATTTACTGGGATCAAAGGATTTCATGCTCTGTTCACTTTCCTTGTTCATGCTGTGTTCAGGTTGAGGAGCCCCACTTGGGTACGATCCCATTTTAGTAATTGATTCTTACTTAAAATAATGGCATTTTCACCATATGAGAGTGCTCTGAAAATTTAATTGTAGTATTTATTGTTGATTTATGTGTATCATGGTATAGGCTAGATTCAGGCCTCCTGAATGAGGTACTGAATTGTGTTCTGCACTGTCTTTGAATTACTTGTTAAGTAACATTTATCATGTGCTCTGTGATCAGGACCCCAGCTGACCCAACAGGATTGTTATTTCTCAGCCCTCTTTTGAAGTCATGCCCCATCCCAGTCTGTGATGGAAAGCTACTATGCTTATAAGTGCAAACTTATGAAGACTTGAGAAACACTTTCTTGCTGATACTGCTGCTTAATTTCAAATGTTGATTTTGTTCTCTGGGAGGCAATTATTCTGTTTGTTGCTAACACGTATTTTGCACAAACTGGTTTTGAATTACTTACAGTTTTTTTGGTACTTAATGAAAAATACTGATTCTTTTTGTTATATTCAAAAGCTTGAGCTCCTGGATCGCCGATAAAATGGCACCTTTTAAGACCTTTAATAATTTCTGTGCCTTTTTGATGACCTCCTCAGTGTATCGGTGTCCATGTTGAATTGTACATTCACTACTGCCTTTTGTCGTGGTAGCACAGCTTTCACATTTCTAATTGAAATCCTTCTTTACATTGTTTCCAAAATTTTCCCAGGACCTAAAAATGTTTCTTTTTTTTTTTTTTTCCCCTAAACTTCCTTTTTGTAATCTTAGTTAGAAGGTTAGACTGTGTAGTAAATATGAACAATGTTCTTTAATCTTATTATATAATCACTATTACTTTTGAATTTGTAATTCCATGCAAAAAAAATACCAAGCTAAAGAAAAATTTTCAATAAACCTATGTTGATTATCAGTAAGTTTCTTACCTTCCTTCAATTTGTTTTGTATGCTGTTCTATTGTGCTTAAAACATCTCTTGAAAGGGTAAATTGCTTTTGATAACTCAATTACATATTTCATATTATAATTTAGTTTTAGGTTAACAAATTTCTGTTACCTGTTATTTCTCTATTATTGTCAATAGATTTGTTGATTTAGTACCAGCTACTGGTAAATGCTGTAGAAATCAACCCAGGTTTTGCTGCTGACTTCAGTTGGATATGAAAAGTTTAAGTGATGTCTGAAATTCCTGTGAGTGCTTTATTGACATCCTGGTTAAAATGAGAAAAAAAGGTAATTTGTTTAATTTACATGTTATTTCCAAGTGTGTGACTGTGCATCCCCTCATAAAGTACTTCCCCAGCCCATTAAAAAAGTTTTTGAAAAGGCAATTCCTTCATTTTCCTCTCAGTGGATGTGATAAAGAGTATTTTACTGTGTTTAGGCAATTGCATTTACTGGAAGCACTGTTTGTTGGTTTAGAGTAGAGTAATTAAAATGTATTGAATTATCAGCACTAAGTAAATTGCCTTTCCAGGGTTTGAATTTTTTTGACACAAAAATAATTATAGAGAATGTTTTAGAGAACCTATATTTGTGAATGTGTGTTTGTGTAGGAAAAAAAAAAGATTAATTATCCTGGAGAGATATTGTCATTCTATTAGCATAAAGTTTTTCTTTCTTGATGATATACCTTATATTACCGGGTCATTTAGGAGAAATATGTTTTACACACACATATGCAGAGATATGTCATATGTACAGATCAGTCATGTGCTATATTTAGCGTGTTTTAAGTAAAACGGCTCAAGCTAGAGAAAGAATCAAATAATGTTTCAGCACCTATGAATTTATCTTTTGTCAAGTATCTCCAAGTGACAGTAACTTTAACAGTCAAATAACCTTTATCCATTGTGAGAGATTTTAGAAGAGAAATTGTATTTTTGATTTAGTCTGTGAAAGGGGCTATGATAGTCAAAGTGCAATTTCTGGATTTACTGTTGAAATGGAAGTATATCTTTATGTGCTAATACCAGTTTAAGCAGGAGAGTTTTTACTTGAATGTTTGGTTTGTATTTAGATTCACATCTGTAAATAATAGAAAACAAACCCATGTCCTTTCCAACTATTTTTTAATTTGGTTATGGTTTAACATCTAGAATAGGTTTCGTGTTTACAAATGTAAGTAGCAGCCATACAGGTTGGTGTAATAGGAGCAATTCTTTTTCCTTACTTGCTTTCTGCCACTTAAGAGTCTCAGACCACCGTGGCTACAACACTACTACGGTCCTGTGAATTGGTACTTAAAAATAGTAGGCAGAGTAAAACACAGGAAGAGGGTAGTAAAGAGGAAAATGCATGAAGTGGAATGTGAATAGCAGGTATTTTCTCTGCTATCATTTATAGGGCATCTCTTCCCTGAGTCAGCAGCCTTCCTGCTGATACAGTTCCCTTCATATGCCTCTACTAGTGTTGTCCAGCCACTCTGCCCTGTTTTTTACTTTATCCTTGAGAACTCCTTTGGCATCATAACCTTCTGTAAAAATAGCACTTACAGAAACAGAGGAGTTGCTGGAGGACTTTTAGCTCAGGGCTTAAATACTTTCCTCAGCTAAGTAGTGAAATGAATTGAAATTTACTTTTCTAGACAAGGAGTCTAGGGATGCATGAAGCTAGAAATGAAGATATGAAGAATGAAAATAGTAAAAATTATTACACTTTCTGGTGGGGAACTGGAGGACCTAATGGATGGCTGGAAAACCAGCATACAAACTCATGGTCTTTAATTATGTAAAATCATTTTATGAGGAATAAGTTATTCAGCCCTTTTCTACTCAGTATCCTGGTTCTTCTTAAGAAATGTGTTTTTAGTCCAGAAACTAAATCAAAAGGTGGTATTAAAACAATATGTTGTTAACACATGGAACATCTTAGCCAGCAAATAACAGTGCTCAGGTTGCACACACAAACTCTGCTGTACCTAAGCATTGGACTTGTTTGCTTTCGTTGCAGTATCTATTACAGATGTAAGGTGAACCTTTGAAGCCTACAGCTATTTCTTTGTGTGGTTGTGTGAAATTTGTATAGCATTTTTTAATGTGTTTTTCTAGTAATATTCCAGATGGGTGTGCCCATGTTTCCTCACTCAGTGGCTGGAAACAGGCTTCTTTTGCCAGACGTTCTGTATGGCCTGGTCTTTAATGTAATTGTTTGCATTTGGTTGGGACCTGCTAGTGGGTAAAACTGCATTTGCAGACAATTGTGTCACCTTAGCGCAGAGAGAGTTTCCTTGAAGAAAACCACAAACAAATCAAATTCTGCACTTTGGTTTGAAACAGAGTGCTCCAATTTTCTCCCTGGCTGTATTAGCATGAGAAGCAGCAGGTACTAACCCCAGAGTAATAACCCCTCTATGTGGGTAGACTTCTTTCCTCTTCCAAAACATGCACAAAAATCAGGTTTTCAAATGCCAAAGCACCAATTATCAAATTCAAAATTATCAATTATCAATTGTCAATTCAAAATCTGGCAGGAGATACTGATCCTGCCCGTTGCCCAGTTTCCCAGGAGTGCTGTGGCTGAGGAAGCCAGAAGCTCCCCTCGCCCACTGGGGTTGTGGCACTCGTACCACTGCTCCCAGCAGCTCGCTGGGCTGAGTCAGGGGCATGGCCTTTTGTCACAGGGTTTTCACCCTGGAGGTTCCATTGGAATTGTCAACTGGATTGTGATAGACAAATATTCTACTGGTAAACCTCTCCCTTCTTCGATAGGACCAAAAGATACTCTGTTTATGTACTATAAATGAGGGTTGGCTTGGCTATAACCTGATACTCCCTCAATTCAAACCCCTGGACTCTTGATAATTTGCAGGCCTTTGAACTTAACAGTTTGTAATTCATTGTTACTGTAATTCTTCTGTAAGGGCCCGTCTATTTATCTGTTTTTTCAATTCTATTGTAATCAAATTTTCCTTTTAAATAATCTTCTGATTTGAACAGAATTCACTGTCTCTAAGATTCTTCAGATATCTAATTGCTTCCTATTTGGTTTTAGTTCTTTATTGCTTAAGTTGTATCATAAAATAGTAGTAGATAAATGAAGCAGTGAAAGATACATTACTTGTACACCTTGTCAAAAGAACTCTGTTTTAGCTTTTCTCTTTCTTTTCAAGTATTTTAACGAGGGATTATGGAATCTGCTTGTATTACTATGAAATAAAAATAAATTCATGTAAGCCAAAGAAGTTACCTTTGTCAATTGACTGAAGTACTGGTTGCATGGTAATAGCTCTATTTCTTTAAAAAAAAAAAAAAAGACAAAACAATGTTAAGAGTATTTATCTTGTGTCCTTATTCTGTTCCATTTACTTTATTTCTAGCATCCCAAAGGAAATAAAATGCTGTCATCTAGTGTGATATACAGTGAGATGATGAAGAAGAATCATCCTGTACTTTTATTAAAGATGACCTACAAAGACATATTTCTTCTAAATTGGGCTTCTGCCCTTTTTTGAGATGTAAAAGGTCATTTGAAAAGAAAAAACAATTTTCCTCTTGATCTTCTTCCCTTCTTTCTCCAGAGAAACAAAACAACTTAAAATCTAGCATTTTAATAGCTGCCTTTTTTTTTTTTTTTTATCCAGTGTTGTTTACCTCATATCAAATCTCCTTGTTCTTGCTGAAGAATCTGTTGGGGAGGGTATAAATATACAGGAAGAATTGCAAATATATGGGCTGTACCTATCTCCCAAAGTTAAGTCCCTCCTGATGACATACTGAAGGTTGGCCTAAATATCAAAGATGTGAAATTTGCTTCAGAAGAACAACATTAAAGCATTCGTGTCCAAAGGGCATGACAGATTCTAGGCTCTTGGTTGCGTGTTATCAAATATACCATGGTGAGAGTTCTGAGACTAAATCATGGCAGGGATAACTAAATATCTGAAAAGTTTTCTCTCTACAAAACAGTTCAGATAGAGCAAAACTGTGCCCTTTCTGACTCTACTTCTGTGTGGCACCTATTCAACCTTCCTTTCACAGAGACAGCCTTGGTGGCGACAGTAGAGTTACAATAGTCTCACAGCTTATTATTGCTCTTGTAATGAATCACACTTTCCATTTGGTCTGTCAAATTTAGATAGTATTCAATGAAGGTTTGCTGAGGGAAAGGAGAAAAAATGATCTTGATGTAATATTTCTAAAATAGAATTATACATGTTTTCAGAGCAAAGAAGTAAGGAAATTCTGATGCAACTCTGCTTCCTAAAGGGACAGCTATTTCCACCTATCATTGAAGGGACTTTTGGTTTTGTAGCCATATGTGATAGTATCACCTCTGTTTTTGCTTAATTATAAAAGGAAGGGAATTCTCCCTATGACTTGAGAGACAGTAATACATCCACAGGCATCAGATTATCAATGCATTTCTGCCTATGTCAGGTGGCCAATTTGATTACAGAGGAAACTTCCTAGAAATTAACCAAGGAATAAATTTAGTATATTGTACTTCACTCCAGAAAGCTGCTCCTCGGTAAGTGGCAATAACGAAATGTGAAGCTACAGAGAAACAGTTTGCAAAATCAAGCAGAATATGATACTGTAACGAAGCCGCCAAGTCCAGCTAAAGAGATTAATATAAATACATTTCCAGTGTTAATGAAAAACGATGGCTGGAACTTTTAATTTATATGTGCACGGCCCTTGCTTTGGTACAAAGTTAGATGATTTCTTTTGTCTTTCTCTTTTTGGAAGAATAGTTAAATCTTGCATTACAATGTATTTTCTGAGCTCGCTCACTGATCTTTAGCCTGTATTTATCCATAATCGTTCTTTGATCTTCATTTCTTTTTTGCTGTAAGAGGATGTATTTCTCTTTGGTGGTTTGCCAGAACATCCCTGCTAATGGATTTCTGCTATGCTAGAATTTTTACAATAGCCAGATAGAATAGTATTCCAATGGTCTGCAAATATGGAATGTACTGCCACTTGAATTAGGCAGCTATGCTGTAATCATAATTTGCTTTTTTCTTCGTCTGTCTCTTAGCTAGACTGTGGGAATTCAAGAGATGCAATTCATCTCTTCTTACGGAATGTGTTTGTTTTCCGTATTTGGTGGTGTGTTTGATACAGTTTTGCAGCTGGGAATCTGAAAGACTAGGAGCTGATACTTCTGAATTTCTGCCTTTCCCTTGAGGACCAGGTTCTTGCAGGTGTTTTAAGGGTTTTGAGCTGTGAAGCTCATCTGAGTTCACTTTAATCCCAGTCCTGCTCTGTCTGGACAGCAGAAATGCAGGACTTTAGGCCCAAGCATACAAGTTTGCTGTCTGATGCCACTTCTGCCCTTTAAATCCATATTTCACTGACATCCTGTTGCATTTCTTCCCAAATGGCCAGTTAAAGTTTTAATTTTTTTTTCCAAACTTACTTTTATTCCTGGATGAACTCACTGTTGAAATAGAGTAATAAGAGTTTGACATTAAATATTTGAAAAGTTTTCTTTTCTTTTCCTTCTTCCTTAAAATCTCATACAAACATCCACTAAAACATGGTTTTCATGCAAGTACAAACAAGGGAGAAAACTTCACTGAATGTCTCCTTAAGCTGCAGTTTAAGTTGAATTTCAAGGATACAGAGAACTTTTTGGACTTTGCACAGAAAATTACCTTCAGTCAAAGAAAAAAAAAAGCAAAATTTAGATAGTATATTAATATATGTTTGTCTTGGAACTGTTGTGTTAGCCTTCATGTTGGTGCCTGGTGTACATGTACCAGTACAGTTCCACTATTAACTGATTATATAATTCAGGTGGAATGGGTAGAAGCTGTCAGAAAGTTCAAAGAAACATCTGTTGACACTTCTTCACAAAGAGCACACTGAATTGTATCAGTATCTGTAGTAACTTCCGCTGTGCTTTTTAAATAAATCCATGTATACACATGCACACAGACACACACACAGGTACAGGTACATATGTACACACACATAAACACAGAGGGGTATTTCTGCCCTCCCTCCCTCTCTCCACAGGTAGGGATGCATTTAAGTAATTCATGCATGGCACCTGTTCCTAATAGCAGCATAGAAAGGCTGATACTTACAATAGAATTGTCTAGACATTGTCTGAGTGTTCAGACAGTAGAGCAAGGTAGGTAATGCAAATTATGGACTTGGCTTCTCATATGGGAGATGAACTTGAACTCCTAGTGGGATTCTTTCAAATTTTCTGCTGTCCATTTCTGTCCCATTCCCCATCTCAAATGGGCAGATTGAACAAGAGGCACTTTGGCACTTCTGAGGAGTAAGTTCTTTACAACTTTTGTTTCTTTTGCAGATAAATTCTAAAGGGATTTTTTAAAAAAAATATTAAATATTCTGCTTTCATTTTGATTTCAGTTTTTGCACCTTGATAATCATGCAGTTAATTCCTGAGAGAAACTCTGCTTTCTCACAAAATGAACATGAGAAAAACAAGGCTATATTACTGCTTGGTCCTTGCAAAGCTTGTCATAAGAAAGGGTTTGCCTTTGCCTTTAAGTACAATAGTTTAGCACAATATGATTGAGATTTTTTTGTATTCTTTCTGCACCTCTTTCTGTTATGGAGAAATCAAAGCAGCAACATGCTGATGCTTTACTGTGCCAGCAAGAATAAGGGAAGTATTCAAGCTGACATTCAACAAGGAAAACGTGGATATTTTCAATATTTTTATTATAAGGAAAGCTGCTTTAAACTGTTCTCAGAATTGTTTTCAGGTCAGTGTAAATCACTGAGGACATAATCCCTTTACCCCATTGCTGATAGCATAAGCTCCTTCCTGCACACACTGGGAGAAGGAAGACCACCATGGTGCTGCCTAATTGACAGTGTGGGTCTTGAGGGAATGGCTGGGGAATGAACAAACCATAAGTTGTTCTTTGTACTGCTGGCCCACTAGTCCTTCAATATTTCTAGGCAGAAATCTGTATGTTATTCAAACAAAAATACATCAAAAGGTGTTTTAATACTCTTGTTTCAGCTGTGTCACCCAGCAGAAAAAGAGAATGGTAATGAAATTGCACAAGGGCTATGGCAAACTAAGTCATGCTCCTGCACTTGAACAACTGCTGCCTTTCAGTTTTGCTTTATCCAAATCTAGTAGTTGGTTTTCAGTTAGGCATTTCATATTATCTCTTTTTAGACTTGTGTATAGCATAAAATAATGTTATATGTCAAATTTTGCCCTTGGGTGAACATTAGTAGTTCTGGTTGACTTCAGCAGGACCTGCAAGCAAACATCCTAAAAAAAGAACTTTGCCTTGGACCTAAAACCCCTTTTGGTGCATTGCATATTCTAGGAATGTGCATCTCCCTGCTTTCAAAGTATAGAAGTTACAGGAATTACTAACAAGTCTCTTTCAGTTGCCCTTGGAAAGCCAAACACAAGGATCTAAATACTGTATGGGAATAAGAGGCCAATGTTTGAGTACCTTTGAGATCCCAGGCCCTGAAATCTGCTGCCACCTAACTAAAGCATGCAGGATTTTGTAAGTCTGTGTGGACAATTAACACCCTAATCAGAGCACAGGGGTCCGAAACACCAGCTGTCTGTAGAAACTGCTATAGATGAGCTTACTGGGACACTGTAAGTGTTTGTATAATTTTTAAGCTGTATTTTTATTGTTATTGTATTGTAACTATGCAGTCATGTTTTCCCTGGGGTTTCTGAATGCAGCTGACAACCTCTGCTGTGGGTTATAGCTGTTACTTGAGGGAAGAGGCAGAGTACCAATCTGTGGGAGGCACCTCACCGCTGTCAGCAGTGGAGCTGGCAGAGCAGCATTTCAAAAATCAAGAATCCTTTCCCCTCCACTTAGACCATATGGCTACCAAAATCTTCCAGTTCACTACAAAGGAGCCATGAGACAAAGGAATTCAAATTGCCGGTGAAAGACTAAGCTAGACCCAAGAATAATCAATATATAGAGAAACCACCTGGAGAAGCGAAAAGGCTGAAGCTGTGTTAGGTATTTCACAGCAGATTCCAATGATATTTTTGTGCTGTTCTAAATGGGTGAAGCGGGATTGCTTGCCTGCTGGTAAACTGGGGACACAGCTGTCAGTAAACTGAAGCTGGAGTAAGAAATGTTTCTGTGTTTCTACAAGTTTCTTCATTAATGGGAAGGAGAATTCCCAGTGCCTGATGTAGAACTTGGACCAAGTTTGCCATCCTGACTGGGGGACCAGTCATTGGCTGCAGAATTTGCCTTTCAGGCATGGTGGTTGTTGAGCATGTATAGCAAATCAAAAGCTTTCCAACAGCCCGGTCTTTAGAGCGTCTATCTGGGATGTAAGAAACCTGATTTGAGGAGTTTTTTCAACTTACCAGACTAAGTAGGGACCTACAGTAGGTCTGCTAACTGTCTTGTTTCCCTAGGTATCTGTTATTGACACTAAAATTGTCTGAATTGACACTGGATAGATGCTGAACTGAGATAGAGAAATGCTTCAGTAATCTGTGGTAGCTGTTTAATGATTAAGCTGGTGCCGGCATCGGTCTGAAAAACAACAAGAATTTGTTGATTTAGTGACTAGCAAAAGTTGCATTAAATTAGAGAGTGTACAGATAAACTCCTGTTTATGAATTGTTGGGTTTTTTTCTTGCTTTGTTTTTCCTTACAGATACTGCAGCTATGCCTTGAAATAATTGTTTTTATTTAAACTGTGACCCTGTTTAGTGACTTGCAAATAAACGGTCATATTCCCAATTTGTATAATAAATGGGTAATGAGATTATATTAATATAATATCAGGGCTGGTTTTAGTGGTGTGCATGAAGTAGTGTGCATGCAAGTGTGGTGTGCATGCAAGACTGAGTAGTCCTGTCTAGTCCCCTTTGTATAAAGGTAGTTTTCTCCATTAGAACAAATTTAATGTCTTCAGGGTTATAGGAGTTTTCAACTGCTAAGTGTTTTTTAAAAGTTTTTCTACATTTAATTATTTTTCATACAAAAAAGATGATAAACACAAAATGCATATAAAAACCCCAACATTAAAATAATATCAACACCCCCAAAGTCTCAAGCTGAACATCTGGTAAGAAACCAGGAGAGGTTTAACAACTTTTGGAAAATGTCATTGTTTTTAGCTGGTGTCCAGTTCTGAATGAACAAGATCTTATAATTTAAAGTTGACTCTTCTGCTGTCCTTTAAGGAGGCTTGGTTGCCAAAATATCACACAGTTTTTGATCTCTTTCAGCATCAGTGCACCTGTGCTACAGAGGAGGCAGCTGATGCTGCCTTGTTGATACTGTCATCTACCTTCTCACTCTGGTATTGCTAGATCTCAAAAATTTAGAAAATGGCTGCTTGCTTTTTGTGTCCTTGCTGTAACTTGGTGCAAGCATTTACCTGTCACCACTATTGCATTTTCCATTGCATCCTTTCTATACCTGTGTTGCTCCCATTGATTGAATCTGTCATTCGGTATGATTTTATTTAATTTTTTTTTTTAGAGAGAGAAAGAATACATACATACTGCTCTCCTGGTATCACACTGAGCCTGGCTGTTTTTTGTTAACCCAGGCACTATTTCTGCTTGTCAACAGTCCCATGCACCACTTTGAACTGTATAGCTGGAAAAGCGTTAATTTTCAGTGTCACACAGGTGCACTGTCTTTGGGATAGATTTTTCTTCAACTCCATGATACTGAATGTGATGGGTCTCTAGAATTCGACACTTTCCAGCTGTCATGAGAATACATGCTGCAGGACAGTATGCCCTTTATCAAGTGCCCCTTTGAACTCTTCCAGTGTGAGTACTGCAGTTACTTGGCTTGACATCAAGGGCAGCATGACATTGCTCTTGCAGTCCCACAAGTGACTTTTTTTCAGCGATGCCTCTCCTCCTCCTTCCCTTGGGACTTTGCCTGACTGCCTTCTTAGCTTGCATGCTGCATTGTCTCTTTGCACATGTGGTTATTTTTGCTAAGAACATCAGGTCCGGGACATTTGTGTCCCTTAACTTTATTGCACATTAATTTCAAATCGTATTTGCACTTGGAAAGAATGAACTGTCTCCATGCTGGAAACATAAGGATCTAAGTAATCAAAGGGGTTTTTCGTCTTGCCCTCAACCTGTGCTTAAAGTTTTAATGAGGTTCTCTTAATTTTTAAATTTTCAGGTACCATGTGGTATCTGCTGCACTATGGGGCTACTGCGCTCTGTACGGATCTTAGTCCTGTACCAATTCTGCCAAAATACTGCAGAGCATATTTCTCTGTTCAAAAAGGGGAGATTTCAAGGTGACCATACAGGTATATTTATACACAAACATTGTTTTTTTCTGTTCTGTTTTGTCCTTAGCTGCTGTTATGTTTAGGAGTCTCATGGTATTTTCACTGCATGCTCAGTACTTCTGCTACCCCTCATAACTTGGGGGGTTGCCTCTATAACAAGGGGTGACTTACAAAACAAATCACCTATTGCTTCAAGGCAACAGTCTCCATGCTTGCAAACTTGTGTAAGGAAAGGACTCTCTAAGACTCTCCTCAGTGCATAAATATCAAGTTGTTATCTTAGCAGTACCCCAGTGCTTCCGTCCTCACCACCTCTCTTGAATTGTCCCAAGATCTGTGTCAGGAGCTTGATGGTGATGGTGGGGTTTTTTAACTCAGAAGTCTTGGGTTATTTTTATATGATTCCAAGCTGTTAGAAAACTCTTGTTGTTATCCACAGGCTTATTTATACAGTGATAACTTGGTTTTCTTGTACCTTTGTCATATAGGATATTGCCCATACAGGTTTCCAACTATTATACTTCATGGAAGGAATACCTATCACATGATGAATTTTGACATATGCGAACAACCTGCTATATTTTAAACAGGGTAACCCTTCCTGCCTGCCCCCCTCTCTCCTTTTCTCCTTTTTCTCCTTTCTTTGGGAGTAAACATTCACAAACACCATTTAATGTAGTGTATAAGATCAGTATGCAGCTAAATTCCAGAGAAGTGTTTTGGACTAAAATCAACATATGTATGTTTCTCTTGCAGTGTGCAGCAGTCTTCTAGTTCTGACGCATACATAGTTTTTACATGAGGATTGCTCTTTTCCTGTTGTGGAGCTCAGTGCTGCTACTTTTATAAACAGAAGATTATTAAGTACTTCCAGGCTTGTCTTATTCTGGATTTCAGTTTGCAAATGAAATAGAGAGTCAGGATCATTGTTGATTTTAGATTGGTCTCAGATACTTCTAATTGCTTCCTGATGCCCCAGGATGTTCATATTCTGGTCCCACTTATGTTTTTTTGTCTCAAGTGTCTGAGGAGGGCTTGATGTTTGCCCCAGGTAGCTGTTTGCATAGTGCAGAGTTAGTGTGTGCAAGACCTTCTTCTGTGTTTGAGCTGCCTTGGTGGCCCACCCATCCTGCACATCTAGTGGTTGTTTGCAGTTGAAGGGAGAGCAGAGGTGATCCAGTAGCCAGAAGCACCCCTGGGGGCGGGCAGTCCCCAGATCTACTGCTGCTTCACTTCCAGTCTTGGGCAAATCACTTCATCCCACTGGAATTCAGTCCTTGTCTGTCAAGCAGGGTAGTAGACAGTCTGTAACTTGAAAGGGTGTTGTGGGCATTACCATGTTAAAGAGTGTAAGCTGCTCACCTAATAGGTGTACTCAGAACATGGGGGTTGAATGCAGAGCTTCCCAACACAAAGGCTTTAACTTAAATAGATATATTTCCCAGGACCTAGTGTGGTAGTAATTTGCTGTCTCAATGGTGCACAGAGACTTGTAATATGCACCCTCAGGAATGAGCTATCCTCTGATACTTTGATGGTGAAAATGGGTGGGCATATGTCAAAGACAGCTACTAAATTGAAATGAAAACGGGAGAAAGCTGTGATGTCTTGCATGCTGAAACAATCGGCGAGAGAAACACTGTGGCTTTCAGCTCACTGCTTTTTCCATTTTCCCTTGGCGGGTTAGAGCTATTTTTAAACTCAGTATCTTTTAAATAATGCATAAGTTAACAATAGAGACTTATAGTACTGGAAAAAAACCACACGAGTGAGCTTAAAAAAACCCAGAAAATCCTACCCAGACTGCTTCCAGGAGGGTCTCCGGGAGGAACAGAGCACACTTGTCTCTTCAGTTTCCAGACATCTTTTGCAGAATTCCTTTTTTAGAGCAAATCTCCTGTCTTTGAACGGAGATTTTTCATTTACAAAGTGCCTTCTCAGTCAAAACAACTGAATAATCCCTCTGCTGAGAGAGGTGCATCACTTTGTGGGCCTTATATTTTGATATAGCACAGCCCAGTCTGGCTGTGAAAGTACCTTGGCACCTTTGTATGTCAGGGGGAGTGTGGGGAAAAACCTTTTCCTCTGGGAAAGGATGCTTGGATGGTTCAGCTGAGCTGTGCAACTGCAGCTACTCTTGTTTTTCCAAGCAATTCCGGATCCATGGTCCGTGTGCTCCATGGCTATCCCATGCACAGGCAGCCAAACCACCACAGCTCAGAGATCCATGAACCTGAAGCACTAAATGGCTGCCTGTGGAAAAGGAAAGCCTAGGAAAGATGGTTAGAAGGGGTGGTTACGTCCACATGGCTTTTGCAGCCTATTTACTGTGGTCACACTTCTGTCTCTGTAGCTGGCACGCATCCATGGAGAAGGATCAAGGGGAAGTGGTGGCTGGGAACACTGTCAACACCAGACCAATTTATCTGGCCCTGATGGCTCTGAGAAAAAAGGGGTTGCAGAGACTGAGCCGCTGGGCAGATTAATTATCCTGGCAGCTCCCAGATTTGTGACCTGTGCGTCAGGAGTGCAGCAGAAGCCACAGGAGGCTGCGTGTGAGCCCTGGCAGCAGGCAGAGGCTGCTGATCTTGGTGCCTCTCTTGGTGCCTCGCCTGTGTCACCTCCAAGAGCAGCTGGGCCTGAGCTGGAGGGGTGCAGCTGCTCTGCTCTGCCCAGCAGGGCACAAGCAGTGAAGTAAGAGGTGGAGCTGGACTGTGAAATTAAAAGCATTCCCAGGGGATTTGGGTCTGCTGCATTTTTCATGTCATCCAGATCAAGTTTTGCTAATGAGACCTCTCACTAAAGGAAAGGGAAAATGTCAGTTTCCAGTAATCCTTGTTTGCCTTTTCTTCCTAAAAAGTGAACGTTAATGATCTTAAGGGGAAAAGAGGGAGAAGTAGAGTATTTAGGGATCCAGTATCAATCATGTAGTTTTATTCCCTTTCACTTGTGTCAAATGCTTTTTTACTGTCTTGTAGACAGTAATAAATATTCATGTGGGTGGAAAGATAGCACTTCTTTTTTTTTCTCCGAGTACATTTGGAAATAATTTGCACTCTGGTTGTCTGAAAAATTACAGTCCTGTGCTGGTTTTCAAATACATTATTTTAATACTTCGTGAGATATTTTGGGTGAAATGGTTAGTGATTTGGAACTATTTCACTGTAAGAATTCTTTTTTGTCTCTTCCCTTAAATTTCCAAGGATCTGTATATAGAAGATTTTACTATTGATTGTGTTTGGTAGAGAAGGCTTACTAATGAATGTCTGTTCTTAAGACAATAATGAATTAATGTTAAAGAAATAAAAGTAGTACCAGTATGTTAGTCATAATCCAGTAATTGATGTAAGAGATAAAAATAATCATCAACCTTATACCAGCACAGCAAATTCTTTTAAGAATATTTGTAATTCCTTTTTGTGTCACTGACAGGGGTGACAATTTGTAATATCTGTTTAATTTAGAAAAATTAACCATAAAGTGGTGGGTGTAGCACATGCAGTTTTTCAGGCTATTGCTTATGGCTTAGTGTCAAGGGGAGAACTTTTAAGTGTTTCAGGATGAATCTCAGTGGCGATTTGGAGACCATATCCTTTCATTTACATAGTAACAGTAAGGAATGAGGGCTCTAGTTAAAAATCCATGTGTCAATTACATTAAAGCATTTTGTAGAGGTTGTGAAGAAGGGATCAGTTTGACTCCATCTTGCAAATTATGTTGTACTGTGTTTTTGTAGCATTGCATGTATGTATTTCCTCTGAGGATTTACTCAGATACACAACTGGGCACTTCAAACAGTTGGTGTAGGTGGATTTTTCCTTTTACAGTCTCACAGGCTGCCTGTGTGTCTTGTCTTTCCTCACACTGAAGGCCAAAGGACACAAAAGGTGGTGAGTGCTTCCCGCTGTGCCTCTCATCCAGCTTTGGTTGTATTTTAGGATGCCCAGCTGGTCTGCAGCTGTTCCCAGAACCTCTACTTTTCCTCCCCCTTTTCCTGCCCCTTTTTGTCTCATGTTGGATTCTTTCAGAGAATTGCACTGTTCTTTGCTCTCTCTTTGAGCTTGTTGCTACAGGTGAAGCGACACAGGACAGTCTTGTGGCCTCTGCCCTGTGGCCTGTATAAGGAATTGACACTCCACTTTGTCTTTTCCAGGTTGTCTGGCTTCAAGTGGAGCACTAGAAATTGTTTAGGTGAACTATGTCTTCAGGTCGTATGTTATTTGTAACATTTTATTAATTTTCAGACTTAGAAAGATGCTTTAGACCAAAGTCCAAGTTTACATTGAGGAGAAAGCCTTGCCCTCAGTCTCTAGTCCCAGGACTGTGCACAAAAGCTAGAAGAGCATGAATGCCTTCATGCTCAGAGGGGTCTTTGTCTCTGAGGATGTTCCCAAGAAAGAAAACTATCTGCAGCATCCTTGGGAAGGCTATCTTCACTCTGTTCTCACTTCCTAGGCTTTAAAACTTTGCAGCCTCATGGCAGCAGTGTCTGTTTTCAGGAAGCTTCTCTCTCAGGGCATGATACATGGAATAACACCACAGGTAATGTGGTGGATGATCACACACCCGTGCCTCAGCCTGTGCCCCAGACCTGGTTATTCTCCTTGGAGAGACTTATTGTGGCACCTCACACCTTCTGCTTCTGGCATCTTCAGAGGTGCTGCCCTGCAATGACTCTGTGGGCTGGGGGGATTCCTTTCACACACCCTTTCTATACAGACATAGATGGTCACACGTAACCATTTCTTTTTTATGGCAGATGGATTGAAAATCTATTATTCTTATTTAGACTAAAATAAAACCTACTGTTGATGTATTTTTTTTTTAATGGAAAGCCTTCTGGTCCTTGAAGATCTTAGAAGTACAAATCCACCTTGGTTCTGGCCAGCTCTGAACATGTTATGGTAGAAATCTTCCCTCTGTAAGATAAATGTTTAAAAGTCTCAGCATTTTCAATTAAAATTCTGTCTAATTAGTTTTTGGAGTTGTGTGAATTCTGTTGTGAAATTCTACAGTAGGCTTGCCAGCGATAACCTGTGTTTTTATCAAAACTAAAATAAATAATTGCTGTAAAGAGATGATTTTCTATTAGAAAAAAAAAAAATCTGTATTTTTGCCAAAATACCATCTAATTTATCAGTTTTTCTGAGAAAACCAACAAAAATAATGGAGTTTGGGCTTTTTTTTGGCAATAGGTTCTTTTTCTTCTTGATGGGTGAGAAACAGCAACAGTGGGAAGAAAGGCAAACAAAAACATTCTTTAAAAATACTGCAAAAGCTTTTTAAGTCTTGACTTACACCAAAAAAAATTTACAACATTTCACCAACTTTGACTTAATGAACTAGTTTACTTTTGTGCTTATTTTTCTCTCTTTTTTTGTTTTTTTCTCCCTGGATGAAATATTGCATTCAGTGTTTCATTCACTATTTAGTACGTTTGTGTTACCCAGTCATTGACTTCTCTTCAGTTGTAGTGTAGGGTTCTATGCTGCACAACTATGAAAAAAATTGAGTTTAAGACAAGAGTGTTATTGTGCTTTTGGAAATGATATTTTGCAAGTCTGGGATAGTAACTCATGATTTTTTCCATGTCCTTTTACAAACTCATATCAATAGTACTGCTAAAATATGTACTTGTATCCTGAATAAATTGCTGGGGCTCAAGTGGCTAAGTAACAAAGAATAATTGCTTATTTTGAATTGTTTTCCAATTCATTACAAGTTGCCCATTTAGAAAAGATGAATAAGATTCTATTTTGGTGTGTTTCTCTTATTTAAGAATCTTTGAAGATTAAAAAAGGAATTACTTGGGGGGGAAAACAGATTTGGAAAAAAATGTTAATACACTCTTTCTCATTAGACAAAGGGGTCTGGTATTTGTGTGTTGAATTACAGAGAGTAGAGAACGGACACTCCCGATTATACTGATAAAAGTGTAATGCTTTTGTGCTATTTATGGCCCATTTAATAGTGGGGAGGGAGAATGCTGGTCAGACAGCTTAGGGGGCTTCCTTTGGCTTCAGGGATGTGATCACCTCTGGGACACTGAATGGATTTGCTCTCTGCTCCTGTCTTGCAATTTTAGTTTATTTGTAGTTCTACACATCTCTTCACCTTTTTGAGGTGATGATGTGATATTATAAATAATACTACTTAATTATAGTACAACTGGAGTATAAATAATATATAAATAAATATATAAACATAAATCTAGAGAATAACTGTACAGTATAAATAATCATTCTTTCACCATCACTTCTGTTGAGTGTGAGGCTGGGGCTCTGCCTTGCTGCATAAAGCAACTCCTATGCTCTACTGCACTCCAGTGCTTTTGAGTAGCAAGTCTAAGTCTGCATTTTCTGAGTAAGTGTCACCTATAATGTCACTTTTTGTGAATGAAGCTAAAGCACATACATGGATTCAGCAAGGCATACCCAAGTATGGTTATAGACCCAATCACTGTAATCTGACATTAAGATGGTGTGAGTGTTGCCTCATCTCAGAGGTCTTTCAGGGGCTGAGTGTGTTCGACTCCCACTCATTTAAGTGGGAATTGGGCAGCTTCCCTTCGTGCATGCTCAGATTACATGGACTGAAATATGAACTTCATGTCTCAGAACAATATCATCCTCCTGTGTATTAAGAAAATTTCTCAAGCAGCTTGCAACACCTAGAATAGCACTACTTCATCTCCTGCTTCTCAGTTACCTCATTCTAAGATGAAAATGTTTTCTCTCTTCACTTTGTCCTTAATGTGTGCTTCCTGCTGATATTATATATTAATTCTGCAAATGCATTATTGAACTTCAAAGAGAATTTTAGGATGCAAACTGTTAAAAAGTGAGATGTATAAAAAAGATGTTTGAGTTAAGGGAGAGCACGTCTATTCTATTTTTAATTTGTTTAAATAATGTTAATTTTATACTATTTTTATATATGATTTAAGACTATAGAGAATGTATCATTGCATTTCAGGAGATTGCTCATGTTTCTGCTGTTAAATGGAGTTCTATTTGAGGAAATAGAACTCAAATTCAATACAAAAAGCCAAACCTATATATATATATATATTTGGATAGTTTCTGTGTTATATTTCATGTCTTCCACAATGAAAAGTTGTAGGGTTTATTGTACCGAAATGAAATAAGCTTTGCAATTGCTGGAATTCTCCATGGAAAATTTGTCTATACCCCAGAGACTGTGCACCCCAATGAAGAAAAAGCCTGCTGTATTTAGAAAAGAGTTCTGCTCTGTTAAAATTTGTCTCCCTTTAAAATATTTCATAAGAAATTGTAATGTAGTAGAAATAAAAGTAGATTTCAGTGATGATGGGCACTTCTTGTAATGCAGAAGGTGTAGCAGGTCTTTGCTCTGCTCTTGTTACCAAAATACAAAAGCTGTGTGAAGTCTGAACTCAGTAAGGTGATGATACAGATGTTGGAATAGTGGGAATCTGTTCTGCAGTTCATCACCCATCTTCCACTGATTTAACCATGCTTTCCCACAAACTAAGTTTTCTTTAAACTTGGGGGTATGTCTAGGGTTCCCTTACACATTTGTATTCTCATTTTGAATGTTTTAACTCTTACATATTCTTGGCCAAAAATATCAATCTGAAATGCGCAGTGCATATTCTGGATAATGAACTGATTTTCAGAAGTGCTGTGTTTTCAAAAGCTCTTTGTTAGTGGATATAATGAATGCTTAGCAGCTCAAAATATCTCATGTGTAAGTTCTTGAGGGGAAATGTCAATTTGGGAACAAATAGAAGACAGAACTGACAGTAAGTCCAGGAGACTTAAAGCAAAGCGTGTTGTATCTCAGATATGCCAACATTTTCCAGTTAGTCTTGTTTTTGCTTCCTTTGGTCCAATGAATCACTTGTATGGCACAGAGTGGAAATGATGGAATTGATTACAATCCAAGTGTAGTCTGAAGAGCAGTGATTAGGTTACACAACTTTTTAGAGAGACTCCAGTTATAGTCCTTGATCTGAATCAAGCAAATCAGGGCTTTGAATGTGAGTGTCCAGAGTTGGTTCTTTGGCTACATGGAGGTGTTTCTTGGAAAAAAAAAAAATTGTTTTGTTTTGTTCTGTTTTGTTTTAACTATTACATTTCGGATTAAAGTTTTCACTGTGGAAAAGTTGGAGGAACTTTTTTTTAGTGTAAAACCATTTGTTGGAAATTCCTGGCTAGCACTAATTAAAAGATATGTTTTTAGGGCATCTGAGGTGTCCCAGACATCTTGCTATCTGTCCTTACACTCTAATTCTCTAACTGCTATACAGCATAGTTGATTCCACTTTCACACAACGCTGATCCATAAGGAAAACAAATGTAAGGGGAGAATGCATTTATTCCTGTGAAGGCATTCCTTAAACTTAGTCACTTTACTTCTGAATTATGTTTTTTGTAAGTTTCTGATTGTGGCAATCAATGTTTGAGATTACATCACCCCTCCCCAAACACTGATAGCTATATGCAGAGTCAATACTATTGGAAGAAAATATTCATCATTGTATATGTCTTTGTGATTAAGAAACAGCTATAATTATTTTTCTGAATTGCAGTTTAATTCTCATCTCCAAATATTAAGATAGAGTGCTGAAGATTTCAGTTGTACTAGCAGTGTTACCAGATGTACTGAAAATATTCCCATGAAAAAGCATTGCAGAACTCATTAATTGGTAGTTGAATTGTAAATATATCTGGCTCTGTTTTTTTGAGGGGAAAAAAAGTCTGGGTGTATAAAAATATTTATAACCCTGTATATTTTCTAACCTAAAAACCATTAGCATCCTTGGAGGTTGGTTAGCTTTAATTTATATTTTAGCTCAGAATTAAATTCTACAATGTTATGTGGAGTTTTTGGAAGGCTTTTTCTTGTTCATCAAGCCACATTAGCCTCCCTGATGATTGCTTATCAAATTCATTGCACTCTAGAACTTGAGTCTTAAATCCAGCTTTTATTATAAGCAACACATGACATGTTAGGAGAATTATTTTTAGAAACATAAATAATTTAAAGTACTGAGCAAGATTCTATAAATATGTAGTAAGGATGATAATAAGGATATCCTTATACATTTTTGCACTGAAAAGAATACAGTCTTGAATGTGTGCTTGTCAGTGTGAGCTGTAGGTATAAACTATGGTGTCCTTTATTAGAATTAATGTTGTCAAAACCACACATGATGTTCCCTAAGAACTGATGAGCACTTGTGAGAGGCTCTTCAACTCTCTGCTGAGGTGCTGGATTGTATTCCCAGAGTATTCCCCCGCCTGATTGTCAGAGGTGCCTAAATTAGGAAGCAAATCTCCCAGGGTATTTGTAACCAGCAGGGAGAGCGTGGCCTCCTGCAGAGGGTGGTCAGGGCAGGAGGCTGGTGGGAGGGTAATGTCCTGCCTTTGTGAACAGCTTCTTTCTCTCTCTGCTGGTTGTGGAGAAGGGCATCCCATGGGGACCAGCCTCCCAGCTGGTTGCCCTGTTTCCTCATGGCTCAGCAGAGTGAAGAAAGGGAAGGATGGTTTCCTCGTCTCTGTAAAAAAGTCCTTCTATATCTTTGTTCTGCTGCAGAGGTTCCTTTAGGACACTGGGTTACCTCAGGATGAGGACAAGTGAGGAGCTGGAGCAGTTCTTTTGTTAGAACAGTATGAGCACATCACTGAGATTGCCAAGCAAAGATGACAAGAGATTTGAAAGTAGGTTTCTTGTAAAAATGCTTGGTCAAATTCAGACTCGTCATTCACGGAATTAAAATTTCAATTAGAGGCTGCTCTACGTTCAGAGGCAGATCACAGCTGGAGCCTCTGCACGTGCCCAGGTCCCTGGCTGGGGGGGTGGCTCTGTGGATGCTGGGTGTGCTCCCAGCCACATTCCCCATCTGCCAGCTGTGTTTCGCATCTCACTTCTGGATTTGCCAGTGGACCCTTGGGTGAGCAAAAGGACAGGACTGCGAAGAGGAGTGGTGGCTTTCAGAAGTGACACTGAGGTCTCTATCCCGTCTCTTTGCTGAGGAGGCTATTAGAGGCCTTGTGATGAGGTGCTGTATGGAAGGAGCCATTCGGGATTAGAGTCAAAGGCTCTGAGGGGGAGTATAATATTCTGTGCTCTTCAGGGCGGTTCTTTTGTTCTCTCAAGGCTTTCTAACACACTGCTGTATAGCGTTTAAAAGGGTCTGCAGCTGTTCTGCACCTTAAAACCTTCTTTTTTTTTAATGGACAAGCTGGCTATGCAATTGCTTTATGAAAATTAACTCTTTCTGAACAGACTAAGTTTTCATGTTGATTATATTCAGCTGTTTGGAAGGACATTAACTTGGTGCCTTTTGAAGGAAAAAAAAGGCACGTGCCAGAATGGTAGGATATGTTCCTTCTCACTTCTGCATCTGCTGGAATTGATGGCACAGTTCATCTGCTCCCGCAGGATGCACTTTGCACCATCACTGTAGTGCTTTGCTGTGCCACATTCAAAATGTGACTGTTTGATGCCAGATAGTTGCCAAATTGCAAAGAATGCCCAGGTCTGAAAAGCCAGGGGCACAGCCTGACCTACAGAAAATATGACAGTCCTGGTAAAGAAAAAGGAATAGCTAATAACCTCTAAATGAAGAGGTTAGTTCTCTGAAAAGTAGTGATTGGAACTGGCATACTCAAGTATGAAGATCCCTTTTCATCCTGGAGAGAACACTTCATGGTAAAGATAGATAAGATTAATAGATAATAATAAATAAGATATTTCTTAGAAATCGGTTCTCATTATAAATGGGTGTATAATGTTTTTCTCTATAGTCATATCATGGCTGAAAGATGAGAGGCTGCAGGAAAAGACAAAATAGTCATAAGGATTTGCATTATCACAAAAAAGAAAATTCTTAGTTTCTGCTGGAACCATATGCCTGCTTCATTGAGGCAAGCATTCTGGAGATGTAAGGAGGTGGTGATTCAGATAAAACTCTGTGGGAAGAATTCAATATACTTGGATCTGCTTTGACCCTGCCAGTGTTTCCATCCTGGGATGTGTATCTTCTGAAATTTAAACCATGGCTAGGTGGCAGCATGAGAAGTTACAGGTGGTTTATTTTTGAGCATGACTGAATAAATTATGTCCAATCCTGAAAATGTCTGTTAGCACATTAGACGTGGTAGTAGGTATGCAGAATGAAATAATTTGGTCTGTTTCTGAGTCAAGAAAGAGAGCATGTAGTCTGCTATTTTCTAATCATTAGAATTTTGAGCTAGAATTCTCCAAACGAGTTCTGCAAGAAAGGCTATGGTCTGGTCCTGATTTAAGAGATGATGATGACATGAAAGATGAGAATAAAGGGATAGGAAAAAAGTGTGATGAAGGAGCAAGAGAAAAATAAGCAAATTGGATGTCTCATGCATAGTGCATTGTTGACAGATGCCTCCTATATAAACTCTATCCTATATAAATTTATATGGCTATATAGCATGTAGAGGAGCTCTGTGTGTATATATATAGGAGATATATATATACATGCGTGTGTGTGTAGAAGAAATGGATTGTAGCAGCAGAGCATCCCTCAAATGAGAACTTCTAGCAATGCTGTGGGACTGAACCAGCTACAAACCTTAGAATTTTATTCTTAACTTTTTTTACCAATCGATGCACCAGTGTACGTGGATATATGGTCACCACTAGTAATGCCAAGGATTTAATCCTGTTCCCTTTCTTACTGCTTAGAAACCAGCCTTAGTTATGCCACCTACCAGCATAAATGATCTTTATGAGTTTTGTTGTCTTGAGGGGTGTGAATATGAGGAGTTTTGTATATAGAGGAATGAAGCTTGTCTTAGGGTAGGAAGGATGTGATACCTATGATAAGGAAAGGGGGAGATATTTGAACCTGCAGGAGTTTTGATGTAGAGTTATCAGTATGAATTGAATTGTAGTCCCATCCATGCAGCAGGAGATGGAGAACTGTCACAACTGCATTTACAGAAATGGATCTCCAGTTACAGATGTGGAGCAGTCTCTGCAATGGATGCAGCCAGCAGGGTGGTGCTGGCCACTGTTGCTCTGTACACCTATTGTAGGTTACATGATGTGCATATGAACCATGTAATTAAAAGCAATACTGTGCTAATATGTGGAAAAATAATTTTTATCCAGCAAGCACAAATGTATTTTCTCTCAGTTTCAGAAAATGACTTTGGATAGAAAAGTAATTTTAAAATATTAAATTACCATATTCATTTCACCCTAAGAAACAGTGACAGTGATTAAACACAAGAGAAATAACACTGCGTCATACCAGTGGTCTATCTGTCTTGGCACTGGAAATGGGAAATGCTGTGAAAGAGCACATGTGCTGGGCCACGTTCAGGTTCCATTCCCCTCACCCCCCCAACATCCATGACTGGAGATGCCATAAGGCACATCCCTGTGTGTGCCTTTTATGAAGTACCTGTTTATGAACTCATTGTCTATGACTTCAGCCCCTTTCAGAGATACCTTCTGATACTGTTTGCCTGTGCAGCCTCCTGTGGCAATGTGATGCAGAGATTCACAACGTGTGTGATACAGTGTTTTCTTTGATCTGTTTTAAATTGGTCTTCTAATTTCTTCAAGTACTTCCCCATTTTACTAATGTGGAATTAGGTGAATAGCAGCATTGCATTAATTCTGTCTATGGCTCACATGATATTGTAAACCTCAATCATATTCCCCCATCCTCACCCCATCCTCTCTTCAAATTGAAGAGCCTTTTGAGTTTAGAAGATGATTTACTGGTAGGTAACACACAGGGAAACAAAGTAACCTGCTGGGTCATCAGTAATGCCAGAGCCATCTGGCAAGCCAGACAAATTTGACTTGGAACAGCATTAGGAAATGGATTTTTTTGCCTCTATGAAGCTAGCTGTACTCTTGTAGCTGTCTATGCTAAATGAAAATTGATGATTGTAAGTTTGAGGGAGCTGCGATAATTTCTTGGACTGTGGTTAAGTGATTAGTTTTGTCTCAGAATCTCTCTCCTGAAGATTTGGTGGTTAAGGGACTCATCTTCCCACTCTTCATTCATTTTTAAGATGTGCCATGAATTTTATTTCACAAACCTTCCTGTCATTTGTCATGTGTGGATATTTTGAGATATTTTGCCAGTAATGCAACCTGCTTCTTCAAGAGAGTCCTTGTCTTGTCTTTCTTAACTATGCAACTGAATTTTTTTGCATAGTTTCGGGCTAAAATGCTGGTTCACCCACAACCGAAGTGTGAGACCTTTGACTTCTGATCCACACAATGATCTGTGCTGTTAAAATTGACCTTCTTTATCAAAAGAGAGACATTACAGTGCTACAGGAGGTAATTCCAGCTTCTTGCTCTTTAATTTGCCTGTCACTGAAGATATTTTTCACGTTATGATTAATTTTTCCTTAGCCCCTCTACCAATAAGAGGCTTTTTCAATGTCTTAGAGTTTCAAGCCTGTTTCTGTCTTTTTTAAATTCTAGCATATTGTTTTCTTCAGAATAGTTTCTGGAAACTAATCTAGTTCCTAGATTTAAGGTTTGCAATGTTTCAAGTTGAAACTGTTTTCAGGTATACCCTTCTCTAAAGTTAACATCTTTTGTGAACAAAGATAAAAGTAGTGGTAACCATTTTTTCTGGTCTTTTTTTCCCTGAAACATCTCAGGTACTCCAACAGTTGATGCAATCACTAGATTAACAAAAAGCCCAAACTTCTCTATAATTTTTCAATTAATTTATGTGAATACTCCATAATTATATAAAAATCCACACTGTTTAAAAAAAATTATTCTTGGTGAGTACTGCATAAAATTCTTGGGGCATGCAGCCTTTCAAATATTCAGGATAAAATGCAAAGTTCAAGCAGCAGGTAACCATGAGTGTTAAGGGAGTGATTGTCCAAAGTGCTTATAAAAGAAGTGACAGCACAGCGGGGGAAAGCTTTGCTGTCATTGAAGGTGCACATTTTAAGATGGGTAGGTTCAGTGTTAGTGCCAAACTGTATCTCTCTTGAAGAGATACTGACTCCTTTCCTGCTCTTTCTTGGCATCATGTAGAAGTGGGAAGCAGTGGCCTGGAAATGCTGATTGGTAAGAAGGGGTGGTGGCTGGGGAGTAAAGGAGGTGTAGGAATGTGACCAGGGAGAGGGAGGTAGGTATTGTGGGGTGGAGTTTGAAGGAAGGTGATGAAAGGCAGAAGCTGAGGCAGAGCATAATTTGGCCCCTTTGTATTCCTGTTTCCTGCATCATAAGGTTGTTTATTTATTTTTATTATTTCGGTAATCATACACTGTTTGTTGCCAGTGTGAAGTAGTCTGGGAGTGAAGCAAGGCTGTGCTGGCAATGGGGCAGTTTGCTGGAGAGCCCCAGTTTGCCTGGTCCTGGGTTGTAAATTGAGTGTGTGCAAAGCAAGTGGTGATGCCTGGTCACTTTGACAGGGGTTTTCTGCGTGGCTGTGGGCAAACATCCCCCAAATTGAAGCCTTCATCATTTGCTGTAGTGACAGTTCCCTGTTCTTTGGTGTATCATGAGGAGGACACTTGGGATCAGCTCTGAAGAGCTTCAACAGCTCCAGAGTCATCCAGACTGCAACACAGAGTGGGACACATCTGAAATATGTTAAGATGAAAAAGACACTGTATTTCTGCAATATATGTCTCTGTCAAGTTTCAGACGGGGCACCCAAACTAAACAGATACCTTACAGCTTTCTAGTACTGAGGGAAGTGCTAACTCTCCCAAGGAGCAGTAAGTGGAGGACTCAGTATTTGTGTTGAGCAAATACTTTGGGAGAACATCATGGAAATATTCATGAGTGCAGGAGTAATTTGTATATTTGCTCCAGGGCAAGACCATGTTTACAGTAGCTAAAATTTGAGGGCAAATCTTGAAGGAAGTTACCAAGTAAAAATATTTAATAAAGTCAATTCACTAAATCATACAGGTGTCCTGCACAAAATGTGCGCGCTTATTTTTAATAGCATGAAGTGATGCCGGGGCCATGTATAGTACTTGCCCATTTAATTTTTCAGTTTTTCTCTTTCAGTGTAGCATTTGTGAACAATACACGAAGAGTTGGATTGAAATGTGGTTGAAATCACAAGTGAGTTTACTTGGGAAATGATTTTCCATGTAGTAAAAAACAGCTTGACTGTATGAAGAGGCATATTAAAAGCAAGGATTAGACCACACTAGCACATTTGTGCAGGAAAATGTGTAGCCTGTGCTTCTTGTGTTCTTCTGAGTAATTTACCATTCTCTCAAATACTAAAATTAACTGTTTTTATCCTGACTTACAAGTAACAAGTATATGAGCAGAATGAGCAGAAACTGCTTTGTAGTAAGGCTGTGAACATGGTCTAAAAATACCTGCTCATTTTAATAGGATTTGTGAAATTTCTGTAAGAAAAAAAGAAGTAATTGCTTGAAGACATACTGATGTAAATTATTCATCTCCGAAAAAAGAGTGAGGTTTTATTGACCCTGGCATTGCCATCAGTACTGTCAGGAAGCCTGGGTAAGGAGCAAAGTGAACCTTGCCCAGACTGATTTCAACTCTGCCTGTGAAAACAGAAGTTTAGAGCTAGAAAAATCCTGTTTCACCTTTCTGCCTGACAAGAATCTTGCAAACACCTGCTGTCTGCTCTTTCTGCTTGTTAAAGTCTCTAGTTTAGCACTGTGATATCTTGAGTAGCAGTGTCTTCCCATGGGTGCTGGGACGGCTGCATGTGTGTGTGTGTGTGAGCGCAGCTTCCTTGTTAGGACACTAGATTGAATCTCTCTGTTGTCTGAAAGAGAGGACTGTAGAAAGAGAGGACTGTAATCACCTTCCTCCATCACCAGCAGCATGAATTAACTGCCATGCTGAATTTGTGCCCTTTGCAGTGCCTGTGTCACATAATCTTTTAAAATGCCTTATGTTAAAAAAAAACCCTGTTCATTATCTATCATATCAGATGATCTTTGCCAATTTCAATATTTGTATTAGGAAATACTAATATTGATGCAAGAAATGCAATCAAATTATTGTTAATATTTAAGTTGCCATAAAAAAATAGAACCTGAAATTATGATTTCAGAGCTACTTTAGCTATGCTTTGCTCTTAGTTTGTTGGGATAGGGAGCATTATTCAGATTTCCTTAAAACATAGTGGTAAGAAACTTGTGGTGATATGAGTAAATGGTTAGTTTGTAAGTATGTCTTTTCCTAGCTGCAGAAATTAACTACAAGCTTCTAAGATTTTTCCCCTGGAAAATGCAAGCAGTATCTGTTCATCGTTACATTCTCATAAAATTGCCCAGTGGTCACTTAGATAGAGGAGTTCAAACTGAATTGCAAAGATTGTAAAGACCAAGCCAAAAAATCCATGGTGTGGTGACTGCAGATGGAGAGTGGCACCATAGAATGGCACTGGTTGTACTTCAGGTGCAGTTCACGTGCACAAGGCATGTCCAGCAGGATATGGTCACACCAGCCTGAGCCTCCCTGCTATCGCTGTTGCTTTACAGGTTTTCCTTGCAGCTATTGTTGTGTACTCTCTCCTTTTTAATGCCAGTAACAGGAGCCATGTGTGTAATAGAAATTTGGTGAAACTAAGGGAGAATGTTTTCAACCTGCTTGAACCTTTTCCCATCAAGAAATGAAGCCAATTCAGAAATAAAACACATGCTGCTTGTAAGCCAGAACTGTGAGACTCCTTCTCTAAAGCCAGAGTGGAGGCCCTGCTCAGGGCTGCAGAGCTGCTCTGCAGTTTGCTGTCTGCAGTAGGGTGCAGGGCAGTTACGATCCTGTCCTGCAGGCAAAGAAGCTATTAAGGAATAAAGGGACCAAGTGCATTTTCAAGTCAGATGGAATTTGGGATCTCAGTGAGAAGTCCTGGAGAGGAAAAAAGATGAGCAAATGTTAGTATTTGGAAGAAACATCGTTAGAGATTCAAGTTGAGTAATTTTGTGAAACATGAAATTAAGCTCCAGGAAAGGGCTGAGAGTGGGTACGACTCAGCATTTGTATATAATCCTTTGAGGACTTAACCCATTCTTAAGTCCCTAATTTCTATTTGAAGAAAGCCTTAAACAGTCAGTAGGAGTAGAAACATTAAGAAATTTCTTTCTCCTTTCTCCCTTTCATATTAGCTGCAACAAGCACAGAAGAATACTGGAAGAATATTTTCAAAAGGGGTGAAACTTCAATTTGTGCAGACAAGAACCGACACTGTTTTTCTCAGTAGTTCTTTTCCTTCCTCTGGGTAGACACTGAAAATTGCTGCCGTATCTACGAGAAGCTATCTAACTCTGATTGATTAGTCCATTTGGCTAACTTAGCAAACACAGTCATTAATTAAATTAACCATCCACATAAAAAGAAATTCAGCAATTCTTTTGATGGGAAGGAGGAGATGAAAGTTTCAGAGCTATTAAAGCAGATTGGTTCATGGAGTATGGAGATAGCTAATCCCCCCTGAAGTGCAAAGAAAGATCATGTAGGAGCAGAGAGGAGGTTTCTAGGTAGGCATGAGGATAAAGGAGAATTAAAGTGTCCCACGTAGTGAGATACAGAAATCTGCCAGCTAAGTGGCTTTTTTGAGTTTATCTTGCTGTATATTTTAGTTAGCTCATGGCTGATACTGAAAATGTTTTAGGACCAGAGTATAATGCAAGGTAATACAAGTTGTCTTTTGTACTCTTACTGACTGGCAGATAGAATCATCCATTCTGTTCCCTCTCATACAGTTTCCACTTTCTTGCTCCTTGTTTCACGATAGTCAACCTGCCTTATCTTCCTTGGTGTACAAGATGGGCTGTACTAGAAATGTCCTCTGATAGCCACTCCTTCCATATCTGTTATTCCTGTTAATACTTGGTAGAGGATGTATACCACTGGGGGAAAATACTTCATTTTATGGGAAGCTTCCTCATCTTTGGGTGCCTGGTACCCCGACAGTGCCCATTGCTTTTACTGCAGCCCTCTCAGCCATGATGTTGCAGGAGGCTTCCTTCTCACAGCTTGCTCTGCCACAGGGGCTAGCATCAATCATGCAGCTGATATGGCATCTATCTCTTATCATTGTCTCCATCATTTCCCTGAACTTGTTGTTTTCTCTTGAAGGTCTCCTTATGTCTGTTGATAATTTCCTGCTGGCATTCGACCCATCCAGACCTTTCTGCTGATTTCAACTAAAACCTGTGTTCCTTTTCAGTAATGCATCTTACCTCAGATCTCTCATTTGATGTCCTTGTCTGGCACCATATTTAATCTGAAATTTCAGGTGTACATAATGGGGAGTTGTGGAGACAAATCAGGGTGAATAAATGATAAGGAATTCCTACAGTGTTCAAGGAGACACAGCAATGATATCAGATATCATGAAGCCAGTAATTTCTTTTATTTGTAACACTGATGCTGACAAAGATACATTGTAGTACTGTGATTTTGAACTCCCTTTATTTCTGCCTTACTTAACTTTGTAATTCTTCCTATGGCCTCTAAAGACAATCCTGTAATTTCTGCTCTTTTTCTTCCATAACTGTTAGGCTTTTCAGTCTCTTAAATCTGGAGAGTTAATTTTTGTTTGGAAGCTGGTGATAGGCATTTTCCTTCTCTGTTTGAAAGTTTCTATTAAATTTACAGGGATAATTCCCAGGTTTTTCTTCATTTCATATTCAAATGCAAACCTCTTCCTTTTTCAAAAATCCTTACTCACCTCTTTTTTCATCTTTTGACTTGAAGTGCTTTGTAATCTCTTGTTTTTTCTTTCTGTTTCTTCAAACACTTGACCTGTTCTGTCCTCTTTTCTCTTCCCACCACATCTTTTGACTTCTTTTCTTCCTGGAGCAACCTCTTTCTGCTGGGAACCCATCTATATCCAAAGCTGATCTGTTTTCCTGGGTTTCCAATCCCATCTTAATTTTGGTAATCCTCCTATATAAGCTACAGTTGATTCAAGGTAGAATTTAAGTGCATGCATATGCATCATCTTGGATAAGGATGTTTTCCTTAGTTGGAGCCCTATTCTGTAATAAAATTCCCCCAGCTTCTGACTCTTGTGTACTGTTGTGACTGGGAGAGTTGGAAGAGCAAAGAGGACCTTGCTCATTTTTTTGTTCTGGCCCTTATGCTATAGAGTCTGTATGGGATAGGCTCACATGGACTTGAGATAATGCTTCAAAAATGCTGCTTCTGTAAACAAAATGACACTACTTAATTTGTGTGCACTAAAATAACAGACCTCTGGAAACAGAATTGCCATTATTAGCATAGCAGCTTTTTTCCTTGTTAAAGCAACAGATCACATGTGCTTTTTTCCTGTGAAATGTTTTATTTTTAGGTCTTAACATATGCAGGTTTTTGCCATGCCTTTTCAAAAATTTTGTACCAATGCCTCAGCAAATGTTTCTGAAAATCTCATTCTGCAGTATTATCAATATAGTGTTGGTGTTTTTTCTCTGTAGTTTTCTCCATCCCTTGTGTTTCTAATATTTTTTCCCAATCTGTTTTGTTCTTTTTCTTTTTAACATGCCAGTTTTATATATAATTAATACTAAAACTACTACTTAAGCTGACAAAGATGGTTTCTAGGATAGATTGGCAGGCAAGCTAAATTATTCCTGTTTCATTTCTACTGTGGGAAAGTGTTTATTTATGTTGAAATGCATATTATTTTAATGATGATTGTCTTATATTGCTTAAATAATTTTAACCATGTTTCTCAAGTATTTTAATCTTTGTTTTAAAGTAAGGACTTCTATTAAAATGATGTAATTATATGCCTGTACTGTTCCTGCAGACAAAACATGACTCCACCTATGAGGTGATATCTTTTGGCCTGAGTTTTCAAGGTAGTGTATAATGGTTAGGTTGTAGCTTAGTTTTTAATAGAATTGATTGAGTTATTGGATCTTCAAGAGTGTTGTGTTTTTTATGATATTTTTAGTGCTGTGAATCATAATAATAAAGCATAACATGGCTTCATTTATGGGGTTTTATACTGATAAAATATTCTCAGACATATCCTGCCATGTTACTTAGGATAGGCTTTAAATTTCTCTACATTTCTGATCTGTGGTCTGTTTGCAAGCTGTGGACTCAGTCCCAACGAGCTGTGCAGGCAGGGGACCTCGTGGTGTTTGCCTTCTAGACAGGCTAATTTTGGGAATCAAGGCACCTCCAACAGACCTTGGGTGGGGTGGGAGAATGCCAGCACCTCCCCAGCTGTTTCCAGCCCTTTTGTCCTCAAAGTAAGGACTGAGCAGGAAGACAAAATGGATGGACCTGTTCAGGAATTGTTCTTTTGGCCTACTTTGAAAGTAAATACAACTTGAACAGCCTGGGTATGTCCCTCACTGGGGTGGTGGGTGGGGGAAGAGCAGCTGACTGACCATCAGCAACCCTGGACCTGGATGCCACAGGACCCTGTGTAACCCCGAGGAGAAACAGGGCCCTTCCAGGGTGCAGGCAGAGCAGCCCAGGTCAGCTCTTGGCCAACTGCCCAGTCCCCATAGCCTGGGGCCAGTGGTGAGGGAAAAGTGGAAGAGCTGAGCAAGCATGTATGAGGCTTCTCCAGACCCTTTTCCAGAACTCCAACACTGAGTCAGGTGCAGTGTTTGCGTGTTTGGCAGCTCCCAGTTATGTCCATTCCCAGCTTGAACCAGTACAAACCTCTAGTATTCATGCTTTCATGCAGTATATTCCACATTGTAATCAGCAGATGTGCCAGAAAAGGTTCTTTTTAATTAGTTTTGAGCTTACTGACCTCTTTTGTTGCCTTCTAATTCTTGTGTTGTACAAGGCAGAGAATGATCAATGTCTTTGTTTTTCATGCCAGACACAATTTCCAGAATTTTGAGAACATAACATATGATCTTCCAGAGCATTAAAACATTAGCAGCAGTATCTTTTAAAAAGCAGTAATTTTGTCAGACCCACATGTGAAGAACCTGAGCTTCTCCTTGTCATCTCTCCAAATACAGTGTGAAGTCTCCCTGAGTTTAAGCCATTCTATTTGATCTCGGTCTTTGTACTATAGACTTACTTTACTATCTTACATTTTATAATCTCTTGCATCTTTCTTGGCACAACAACCTTTGTGTCCATCAGATAAGGAGGATGACATTAGTTTAACTGAGTCCTCCTGAAGTAAAGAAGAGTAAAAGTAGAGCCCTAAGCTATAAAGGAATGTTTATTAAATTTGTGGAAGCATAAACTTTTGCTGAAAGAGTGTAGTGAATGCTGGGAAACTATATAACTAACTTCAGCAAGCTAAACTAAATACATTTTAAGAGAACATCTGTCTAAATTTCTAAATCTGGAAAGTGCATACAAGACCTTATAGAAGTCTTTGAGCTTCCCCCAGGGCTTGAGTATCCTAAATATTTAATATTCACTTCTGAGAGGAATCAGAGTATTGTAATCAGTAACTCAATAGCATCTCTTTTAGGTGCTCCTCAGTAATGGGTCATCTGCAGGCAGCTGTGCAAAGCACCAGTATAGATTTTGGGTCTGACCAGAATTAAAGGGGTTCATGCTGGTTCTGCAAGGGAGTCACTCACTCTTTCTTTCAGCCTTATTGAGAGCTGCTCGTTCCCTCCTTTGCATCAGCTCTGGAGCTTATTGTACCTCTTCTCAAGGGATTTCAGTTATCTAATGCAGCAAAAACATGGTTTTGTTGAAGCCTCCCAAGTGTAGCTTGACAAGTGCCAGTGCTGACACCAGGAGTGTTTTGATGAGTGTTTGTGCTGACACCAGGTAGGTTCAGTGCTTGCTCCTGAGGGGGCATTGAGACTTCCTGCTTTCAGCATCAACCAGCTGTGAACTCACTGAGACTGAGGAAACCCCACCTCCACGGACAATTGTCCCAGGGATGCTCCCATTCAGCAGTTTGTTAACATCCCTCATTTTGTTGCCTCTGTCCCTTACACTTAGATACAAAGTCTTTTTGTTTTAATATCCAATTTCCGCTGACTCACTGACACCTTGTACAGTACAAAGGTACAGTCCTTGTACCTTTGAGGTTCTGCCAGCATCTTCTGTAGCTTAATTAGTTGCTTTTATATATTGGTATGTAAACTCTGGTGCATTCACATTCCCTCACAACTCAATTTTTTGCTAGACTTCAGGAGCCTCTCTGTGTTTCCAGGTAGTGGAACTTTGTAAGCAAAGCTGTCCAGTACCTGTCTGCAGTATTTGAAAAGAGATCTCCTTTGGGCAGTGATATTAATCTTACCTCAGTTTGACTGGAAATACATCTTCTTTGACGTATTCTGGGATGACAGTTCTGTTTTCCAGGAAGACATTCTATTGATCTGCCAAATCATTTTGCCAGAAACAAGTGTGGTCATGTCTCTCTTCCTTATAAACCAGGCCATCCAAAATATGTAACAGAAATTCCCTCCAGCCCTTAAGTGCATAAATTTGCTGTTTGTACAATTGAATTTGATCCTATTTCTAATATGCAGTCCTGAAGATCATCCAGGTCTTTCCTATGGGAGTTTTTTCAATCTCTTTTATTCTCCATGCTTTCCAATTTAGTATTATCAGCATATTTCATTGGAATGCTCCTGGGTTTTGTGCCTGGGTAATTAATGCAAATACCAAGCTAGCAGATTTAGGGCTGATATTGGAGGACCCATACTTCCAACCTTGTCCTTCTTGGGGCTCACTCAGGGCAGTCACTGATGTCTCTGTGAGCAGAAACATCCATGATCCTGCTGCCTGTTTGGCCAGGGCGAAGCTCTGGAATGATGAGCAGCCACTGCCCTGCGTGCTGCTCTACTGTTCTTGCCCTCCCTTAGCAGGTCAGCTCATGTCTAAGCTCAGGTGTTTTGCTGTTTGAAGGAGAAATGTTCAATTTTTGCCACTTCTGCCAAGCAGGTGTGTGCTCACTGCTTCCTGCCCCAGTGGCCAACCTGCCTCTTGTCAGGTTTTCTTTACCAATTCTTCATCTTTCCCAGCTTAATTGTCACTGAGGTGGGACAATAGCAAGAATTTATACTTACTTAATCTCAGTAAAATTTTGTAGTCTTTGAACACACTTAGTGAAATTTATGACGTAGATGATGTGGTCTAGTCCAATCTTACCAATTCTGTGATTCTGTGGTTTGCCTGACTACAAAATAACTATGAGGAAGAGTATTTGACTGGTTTAGCATTTGAGTATCTTAGTAAATACAGCCTGCATTTAATTAATATATGTTTGCCTCAGGTCTGATTGTTTTTTCTCCTTGGTGTTTGTTCCAAGTCCTTGTGTACTTGGAGGCTGGGATTCCTATTGCCCAGAGTCTTTTCCTCTGGCATTGCTAAAGCTGCAGGCCTCCCAGGGAGTGTGTTCTGTCCTGAGAGCCTTCCTGGGCTGCAGCTCCTGGGGCCCACAGCTTTGCCTGCCTGTGCAGCATGGACCTGAGCTCACCACGTTGGTGCTACAAGGTCATGTCATTGTTGTGCCGTTGTGCCCTTTGAAGCCTGCCAACACAGCTGCTGCTTCCCCTCAGATTCCAACTGGTTCCCCATCCTTCTGCCTTTTTGCTTTGTTTGAAGTTCGCCTAACTTCTGTGCTGTTCGCTTTTAGCAGCAAATAGAAAAGTCTCTTGAATTACAATTGGTGTCAATGGTTGGTTTTGAACCTTCCATGAAGAAACTCCCCTCAGTTTTCCTTGTCCCACCTTCTGCTGTTAAAAATCAGTGTATCCCATGCACTGTGTAACTCCATTGGAGGTGGTTGTTTCAGTGATTTTTATGAACATTTTAGGAAAAGTATCCTGCAGGTTTTGCCCTTTTCAAATGTATATGTTTAATCAGTGCTGACTGAGAGGGAGTACAAGAACACATGCGTGGGGCTTATGGTTCTTTTTTTTTTCTTCTTGCAGTGACCTGCTGTCTTCTGAATATCTTGAGAGACATATCGAGCAAGGTGGGAAGACAGTGGAAGTTAAAGTAAGAATTTCCTTTTTGTGCTTTTCTTTTTTAATTTGTTTTGCTTCTGATGTTAATGCAAACTCACATATTTTTGTGAATGGAGAGATAACTGATTTTTCAAGTGATTTGTTTTACTGTTCTGAGGCAAGCATGTTTCGTTATTTTCTAACTTTCAGCTTTAAACAAGGCAAACAAACTCCATTGTCTAATTTAGTACATTAATGTTTGTATCAAAATGGTATGCATGAAAAATGTATACATAGTAATACTTTCTACTAGTAAATATACTTTACTTTTGATGCCTATTGAAGAAAATATTTTTGTTTTGGTAGATAGCCTTTTCTCATTGTACTAAACCCAAAGTTTGTTGGTTTGTTATGAGCTTATTTGTAAATTTGAGAATAGCAAGATTTATTGTATAATATTTCCAAATATCTAGTCACCAGTTGTGGGTTTCTTTCTCTGTATGTTTGTTGGCATGGTGACTACGAGATGCTATTTGTTGCTGTTTTCCTGTGTGAAATGTCTCACAGCCTTTGCAGAAGTGTTTTGTTTGCATGCAACATGGGAGATTTTTCTTGAGGATCCCTCTATTTGTTAAAACTTATTTTGTATATGTCAGCTATAATTTTTGTATCAATTGCTATCAAATGTAGATTACATAGAGTGTGCAGAAATGTATTATATCTGGTACAAAATGGAAACTCTAAATTTGCATATCAGGTAAAATACTAGGTAAAATTTTGTTCAAAGTTTACATTTTATTAAAAGGAATCCCCAAAACTGTTTTACTAAATCTGAGATAATCTAAATACTTTGAAACAAATGCTTTAATCTCTGCAGCGTGAAAGTGGGAATGGGAATGGGAATGGACAAAGCAGTCCTGTATCCACTGGATAGCTGAAGATGCATGTTTCCTTTGGTTTATCCCCTTCTGTCATTTGCAGACAGGAAGTCTGCTCTTCCACTGTTATCAAGATAATAGTCTGCATACATTATCAGACTGAGGCAAACACATAGGTGTTCCATTAAATTGTAAAGACTAATTTCTCAGTCAGCTCTGCTCTGCAGTCAGGAAGTCTTGCTTGACTGAGATTCAGAATATGAGTCAAAGCAGAAATAAAGATAATAGCTGATATTAATAAGAACAAAACAACCCATTTGTCTGCATTAAGATATATATGCAAGTTAGCTAAGGTAATCCATTCAAGCCCTGTCACTGAATTGTTCCTGATGAGCAAACCTTAATCAAGCAAGGAAATGTTTGAAATGAGTGGCTCTACATATTTAAGTACTGTTTAATTGAATGGGGAAGTGATGGGAGCATCAGGTCTTTCAGAGGAAGGGTCAGAAAATGTTCTGGGCAAAACAGCTCCCTGCCTCAAGGGTCCCAGAGATTATTTCCCCTTCATTTAGATGCTGGGCCAGGCTCAGCATATACCTTCAGGGATGGCTGTCACTGCCTTGCTCAGTATTCTCAAGTCTGCTTTAAGAAGAGAACTGTCATTTCTGCACTGAGCTTGATACTTGAGGTGAGCTGAACTGGGAGTGAAAGGGGCTGCAAAGACTGTCCTGCAAAGGAGAGGGATTGCTGCTCCAGTGGTGAGTTTCCCTCTCCATGCTGCCCTGTACCTTGCATACCCGTGGGCAGGGGCGCAGGGGTGACTGGGCCGTACAGGTGGGCTCTTCTGTCCCCTGCTGTTCTGCTGCTCCAGGAGTTCTGCAGGCAGCAGTTGTTTGGAAGCATGCTAGGAAAGGGAACGTAAAGCTTTTGCTTGTTTTGTTGCATCTGAGTGTGTGGGATTGGCAGGGAGGGAAGAAGCTGCTGTGACAAAATGTCAGAAGAGCCTGGTGACCACAGTCATGGGAACATTTTCATAAAAGTTCAGATACCAAAAGATTTTTGGAAAAGTGCAGGCTACCAAGAACACTTTAATACCAGACACTGAGTGAGAGTGATTTCAGTACTCAATAGATGTTTAAAAATAAATCTGGTTCCCTCTGACTGGCCAGTATTTTTCAGAGGATCTGTAATGGCGTTGGAGAGCTTTGTTTGTCTGTTGAACAATTTATGAAAAGACTACCAGTATCTGTTTTGCATTTGAGAAACTGAGCTCTGGTTTTACATCAAATGTTTTGAAAATGTTACTGCAGCTACAAGAAATTTCCATGATGGTGATTTAACACCTTCAATTACTGTGGGAATTGTTTACCATAACTGGTAACATAATTATTATACTAGATTTTAGGGATTGTGCAGATTGCTTAGATACTTACTTAAAAATAGCTAGTAAAAGGGCGCAACTTATGAATAAATTACAAAATATGCACTCTGCTATGCAGCATATTCTTAAGTAGAAGCTGAAGAGGTATTTCAGAAAGGAGCCAGGTTTCTATCAGTTGCTTCAACATGCTGCTCTTCATCCACCTCTGTGCAGTTTGTCTTGGGCTGTAGGCAGAGACAGAGGCGGCCTGACAACATCTCTGTTGCTGCTTTGGTGGGAGAAACGGTGACAGAAAGAAAATGTCCATCTGCCATCCCCTGCCAGCTGCAGGCTTTGAGCAAGCCTGTTTATACAGCAAAATGGCCTCCTCTGTTCTTGGTCTTCTTACTGGAGAGGTGCATTTTAAAATGCATGCATGTTCCCCGTTGCATTTCTCTGTGCAAGAAGGCTGCAGTTGTGCCATGAGCAGCACAGGGGGAGACAGGAGCTCTGAGCCGCTATGTGAAGGCAGCTGTACCTACACCCAGCAGCTCGGGAGCCTTACAGGCAGGAATGTGTCTGGGAAGCGGATCCTGCCTTGGCTCATATGCCGTGTGGAGTTGATAACTACTTCTGCTACTCCTCCCACTCTCCTTCCCTCCCCGTAAAACTTCCTGTGCTGTAAAATACATATGGATCTTCTGCCATTACTGAGGATGCTTTGAAGAGGAGAGGCGGGCAGGGGAAGGGAGAAACGTTCATACCACAAAAAAATACCACTTTTAAGTAGCAAAGGGATTTTTGCTGGGAGAAGAGTCCCCAGTTTAACATACCTTTTCATCACAAAATAAGTTGCTTCACATTTGATTTCTGCATAATTATTAATACATTAGACCATTGTGAAGCTGGAACATGTTTTTGCAGGGTGCCAGCATTTAGCTGCTGCAGAGGAGAGGCTTCTTGTTAATTTGGCACAGTTAGGCAGCACCTAAGACATTCTTATTAAACCAGCAGTAGTGTGCAGTGCCTAAGAAAAACAAAAGGAGGTAGATGTTTGAATTATTTCAGTGTTTCCCCCCACACCCTCCTTTACTGTACATCATGTCTCTACTAGGAAAGCAGCAGTGCTGGCCTAAATTTCCTCTGGTAGCAAAGAGAATAATCAATTAATAAGAAAGAGAAAAACCCTTCTTGGCATTGCCTTTTCCTGATTGTGTCATTCCAGATCATCCTATGCTCATAGCACATCAATACTCAACCTGTGTGTATACCTAATGTTGTTGCAGTATATTGCTGTGTCCTTTTATCTCTCTCTCTCCCTCTTTTTTTGGTTGTCATTCTGTCACTGATGCTGTCAGTGAGATAAAAGGCAAAAAACAGCTATAGTGCTGAGTAATTCACATTGCTGGATTTTTCACCCTCAGAAGGAACAACTGATATCTATTCAGTGATATTTTCTCAATAAAATGTTTCAGTTTTCCTCTTTGGAGTGTGTAGAAATAAATGTTTCTGCTTGTATTCCCCTAAAACATTGGACAATTCTACGAGTTCTTAGAAAATTGCTTTCTGAAAAAAATTAAGCCATGAAAATAATTCATAACCCCAGTCAGAAAGCTTGCACAGGTAGAGATGTGGTAGATAAATAACCAGAAATTTTTGATGGCATGTTTAAATATATCTAGAAGGAACCATATTTCAAAGGCAATCTTAAAGTCTAAAATTCTCTAGTGTGGTGGTGTAAACACAGCATGTGTATTATGGGCACAAAATTACAGTGAGAGTGCTTACAGCATAAACTGCTGCTTTTTGCTTCAGCCTCGCAGCATGTTCATAGGATTGCATTGAGCAACACGAATGGGGACATATCAGATGCTAGGTACTGTTTTTCTCTGTTGTGGCATTAACAGAGGAGCTTTGGCCAGGCTTGTCTTGTGGGTCAGGATTGCCTGTGGCTGTGTGTCCCAAGCTGTGCTGAGCCATGCTGCTGGGCCCTGTGGTGCTCAGCCCGTGCCCACTGGGCTTTCTTCAAAGTGCCCACAGCCATCCTGGCCAGCTGGGGTGCCCCAGCACGGCCTCCTGCTCTGTGGGGGCTCCAGCAGAGGGGCCATCATTGTAGTTTGTCCAATGGGGGGTTTGGGGCAAATGCATTTTAATGCTGCACAGCAAAGCAGAGCTGTTAGCTTGCAAAAGTAGTCATTATGTTGTGTGCACTGTTTGACAAGTAGTGTGTGCAAGATGCCTGTTATTGTGGCTTACAGCTATTTTAATGCTCCTGCACAAGAGGGGGAAATTACTGTTCTTCATTGCCTTGCTGTGGGTAAAGCCTTGGCTAGTGTGTGACATCATGTGTATTTGAACAGCTCTTTAAATGCCCTTTTTAAGGAAAGTAATATATAAGGGAGAAAAATATTAAAATCTTGGAAGATCAGAGGAGTCTGGGTACCCTTGATATGGCAGATTCTGCTTTTTCTGTTGAACTTTCTCCTTCACATCTGGTCTGCTTGAGGAGTTGTGAAGGTACAGTCCCTTTACTGAGGGCAGTGTGTGTGTCTGTGTCACATCTGTGCCTGTGTTTGATGAGACTTTACCCTAAGTAGCATTCCAACATTTAGTTGTTACCTCCACAGGTAGGAACTGATCATAAGTCTACCACGATTTGTGGTGCAGCCAGAATAAACACTTAACCAGTGAGCTGGTCATTTTAATAATTGTCTGCTATGTTTCCAGTCTTATCGCAAGGTGCCTCTACCCCCATCTTCCAGTTAGGGCATCCACTGTCCGAGAATAATCTCTTATTTTTCTTCAGGTTTTGGTAACTCACCATTTTGTAACCAAAGAGGAAGGGGTTTCAGTTGCCAGAAAAGCCTGTATGCTAATTCCTGTAAGGGATTACATTTTCTCCTGAAAAGCAGAATGCCAGTTGGGCTGGCAGAGGATGGGATGGGAGTGCAGGAAGACTCAGCCCTGGGAGGCTGGAGCCTAGGGCTGGTGGGGATCTCTGCGTGCATGTACCTGGAACTTGCACAACCTGGTGATGAAAACTGAAAAGGAACAAATAATAAATAATGCAGGAATTATATGTGCCTGTTTCTGGAAGAGCTTTGTTGGCTGTGTCCAGAGACTGGAGAAGCTGTTAGTATGAGAATAATCACTCTCTAGCTTGTTTGAGAGAGGACTTTGAACAAGGGTTCCTGTAATGTCATCAGATCTCCTCTCTCTTACACCCTAAACAGAGCTCTGTTTGCCTCATGGCAAATTATTAACAAATCTGGGCCATAATCTACTTTTTAGTGATAGCATTAAACTAGCTGAAGAAGAGCTGATGAGGAGTCTGAGTCTGACAGTTTAGCAGGGGGTTCCTGCAAGGTTGATCTTCAGAGTGCTCTCGTCAAATGTGTTCATTAATGACTTATGTAAAAAAAAAGTATGTGTATGTTAATGAAATTTGCCAACAGTGAGAAGCATTAGAGTGCACAGAAGGATCAGATGGAGAACTGGCTATCTTTGACCAATAGGGTAAATAAAAACTGAATAGAACAACTGGCAACTTCTTACACTTAGAGACTAATTGTAGGTGTTTTCACTGTACAGTGGAAGTTCATAAATTGAAAGTTCCACAAGAAGGGGAAGAGTAGAGTGTAGTAGTGGAACGGAACGGCAGGATGGAAGCAAACTGTGGTCTCAGAGTATACCAGTCAAATTACTTCCTGAAAGTTTTTACTGGAATTAATGTTACTGTATGTGTCTTGATGAAGAGTTGACAACATTTTTTAATTTCCATGCGTTTTCAGTTACTCTGGACATCTTTTTTTTTTCAGTAGTGTCATGCTGTCACACTGAATCGATAGGCATTGAGAAATATCTCACTTCCTGTCATAGCATTGTTTGAATTCTGGAAGCAAGCCCTTTGGGGTTTAGAAAACATGGTATCCTCCGGGATACCAGGGCAAGATAATCAGCCCTCGTATATAATGCATTTGCCTGACCTAATGATCCTGCAGGCTGGGACTTCTAATGTACATTTACAGTAGCTTTTTTTTTGTATCTGATTATCTCCCTGCTATTCCTAGCTTACTTTCTACATACATCCTGCTACCAAGGAGAAGAAAATTAAAAGTAGCAGCTTTCGGTATTAGGAGTCATTCCCAGGTCATGGTTTTGAATATACTACACTAGAATGAATCCCGTATCATGATTCATGTAGGATTTTGCAGGTTTAATTATCTTGTCTCCTTTTTCTTTGTGACATTAAAAAAATAATCCTGTAGGTTTAACTAGTCCTGCAGGGGAAAAATATTGTCAGAAAGTGGAAGTCTTCCAGAGCTTAAAAAGTACATTTTTGGATGTACTTTTGGATGTGGACCTCAGTTCTGCTGAAGTGACAAGTCAAGCGACTGTGTGACCATCAGGAGTCACCTCTTGAGTACTCTGCCACAGTTTTCTCTTGTTGCAGAAGGACGACAGCTTGAACACTCAGAGATGTCTTGCCTGGCTTTGTGCACCTCATGAGTTATTTTCCACGAGCTGCACCGTATGGCTTACAAAGCCAGAGAGTGGTAGTGACCAAGTGCTCTGTAATCTCAGACATACAAGGATGGAGTATGGCTGAGAGAAATTAATTACTGCTATAACATTAAAGAACATAAAATCACTTTGTAGATACTCTTATTAAAAAATAAGTGTCTTTTTGGGTTTAACTTAATCCCTTTGAGGGGGAATTAAGCTAAGCAAACAGAAGCTGGTGTACTCCTGAAGGAGTTCTTCCATGCAAGGCTTCAGAGCACTTTAGCTTGACATCTTTACTTTCTTCATCTTGACTCCTGTAAATAGCTTTGCCTAGACATGTCTGTTGTTCCCAATGGATACCAAACTGGCACTGTATTATAAACAGTAGGTTAATGTTGCTAGACACAGCCTCAGGCTCTGTGAATTTTCACTTAGAGAGAAGGTTCTGTCATTCAGAAATAATGAGCAAATAAGGATATGAGTGGTATTGTTTTCTGTTTTCCTCAGAACTTTATGTCCTGCTGACTGATTGGTATCCATGTAGGTGTTGTGTTGTGTTTATAGTAATCTTGTAAATCACATTCTTATACCTTGGCTTCAGACTTGGGGTAGGCTGATGAATTGAAGTGGCTGATTAGAATGTGTAGAATATAAAGAATTTTCATACTGTCCCTTAAAATGTTTGGTTCCATTTCCCTGGAACAAGCATACAGGTATGGGGCAAAATGACTGTCATTAAAATGACTTGTATGCCATGACTAAGAGACACTAACGACTGCTACAAGAGCTGTCTTAAAGACAGCAACAGAGTAGGCAGGAAAACGTAACCTGTTCTCCTCTGCCTCATCTTTGTCTGGCAGCTGATAATAAAAATAATTTTCCCTAACACCAAGGTAAGTCAAGGCAAGTCAAGAGTCTGTTTTCCAGGCAGATGCCAAGGCAGCTTCCAGAGCAGATGGTGTTGCGTTGGCATGAGCTCTCGGTCCACACCCTGCAGCTATGTTCGTGGAGCATCTTCTCTTATAGCTACTGGGCAGTAAACACAGCCCTCATTTGGCCTCTGAACCGGGAAGCTGGGCTGATACCTTGTGCCATCTGCTGAGGGCTCTTGCTGTGAGTCACTGATGGCACTTGGAGCGAGTCGCCTGCGCACAGGATCCTGTCACATACATACGTGTCTCTGTTTGTTAAGAGTGCTGCCAACAGTCTTTAAACATGGGCATTTTGTGGAGAAGGCTTAGAAGCGGCTGTGCCTTATCCTAATTTTGGAATCCATATCTGTGATTTCAGAATCACAGATTTCAGAAAGAGCGTTATAATCTAATGTCGCTGCAGCGTGTCGGTTCTGAGTGATATGAGCACATGTGATAGCCATCCTCCTACAAAGGGAGGGCACCATTCACATTTTCAGAACATTTGGCTTTCAGGCATCTGCAGTCCAGAGACTACTCTGCAAAGAGGTGGTGCCAGGTCCCTGGCGTTGTTACTGAGCTGAGTAAAAGCTCAGCACAGCCCAACAGCAGGGCCCCTACCAATTGCTGAAGTATGTGTCAATTAAAAAATGTTTTCTCTCGTTGCAGTTAGACAGGTCAAAGTGCCATTTTGACTTTTCTGTTTACAAATAGGAACCCATTCATAACAAGTTGTTTTCTGCTGTAGAAGTCAGCAATCGAGGGTGCATTTTCTTTTCCTGTTGCTGTTGCTCATGCAGCCTTAGTTATGAAATTTTGTAACTAGTAAGGAGCCCCACAATGGGTAGCTCCTTAAACAGCTAATCATTATCTGGCAGCTAAACATTATCTGGCATTCACAGAATGGTGGCTTGAGCCTTAGCTGGCCTTTTGGGAGCTTTCTGCTGCAAGGAAAGAGAGAGATATGTTACTAGGATTTGAATTAGACCAGCAATCTCCTTTGCTTTGGATTAAAGAATGTTAAAATAGGAATATGTAGGAGAAGGAAGGTATTAATTTTAAGGTCAGTGCCTGACTGTTACATGAGTTTTACTGGCCAGCACCTCTCTTAATTGCAGAAAATTGCTTACTTGGAGATTCAATGTAGAAAGCAGATGAATGTGCATCCTTATTTTCCTCCCCTGGGAAGGTCATAGTGTCTCTAAGGCAAATAACAAACCCTGCCAGTGAATGGTCAGCAGATGCTTTTTGCACTCTGACTGCAGAGAAGAATGAACTGCAACCATTAATGACTGTCAGGGCTGTTCTTTTGCTTTACTTATTTCACCCTTTATTATGAATATTGGTTAATGTGTTTCTCATCTCTTGTGTCTGCTCAGCAGCTGGTGCCTCTCAAAGCAGGGACAAACTATCTTAAAGGATAAAAATGGGGATGGATTTTACTTGCATTGCTGACATCTGTGTCTTATTTTTCAGTATCTTTGCCACAGTATGTACCCAACAGGTTGCAGGAAAACTTGTACTGATATGGGCAGAAGGGTTGCATCTGGTTAGAGATGAGCTGTAGCAGTTCAGAGGCCACATAGCCCTAATTCAGGATTTTGCTATAATTATCCAACTTAAGCATCAAGATAGTCTTCATCTTATGAACTGACAACTATCATAATGATTAGCTTGCTTTAATAGACCCTGGGGTCATTCTGGTTTTTGTTTTTTTTTTTATTTTTTTGTAGGAGATTATTACATTTTTATCTCTCCAAATCAATAAACTTCCTGTTAAAAATCTGTATTTTCTGTACTGCTGTGGACATCACCAGTAGGTTGTGCATCACGTCAAGATGGTTCATGCAGGAAGGATAAATTACTGATCCAAGGAAACGGACAACACAGTGCCATGGACATTGGCAGAAAATCTGCCTTGTGTGGTGCAAACCACAGCATGAACGGTGTCTGTGTGCCTTGTGGAGGCAAAAATGTTGAACTTCTCTCTGCTGTAGTATTAGCCTACCTTTGGATATGGCATGAGTGTCTGCCCGTGTGTGTTGCAGGTTTGTGTCACAGCCATTGCCACCAGGCTGGCCTTGTCTCATAGGAGATGACATTTAGCCTAATTTTCTCACAGACCCTATAGTGACCAGGTTCAGTTTTAGAGCAGAAGTGGGTAAATGTGCTGCTCAGACTTATGGATTGCATATGTTAGAAGAGCAGTCTGATTTCCTCTCATCTTACTCTAAACTGTTCCCCAGTAGCTGGCAAGGGCCAGTGTGGAGGTTTGGTTTGCTGAGATGGGCAATTATTGCTTTTGAGAGAACAGAGAGAGGCTCTATTAGCTACAGGAAGCCAATAACTCTTCACAAAACACCCTTGATGTTCTGGACTGAACTGTAGTTGGTGCTAATTTGAGTTCTTAAGGGAAGTCTTAATTTTCATATGGGACCAGAATATGTTTGGGAAAAAAAAAGAGATTTTTTTTTTTTCCCCCAGCTTTTGTCTCACTGCTACAGATACCAGTAGATAAGAGAGACAACCCCAGTCCTTCAGGGAGTGTTTCCAAGAGCAGAATAAACGAAGATAGATATGATGATTATGTTTAATCTTTTGGTGGTCTTAGATCTCCCACATACTCTGATTTCTTCTCTTATACAGTGTATTTTATTACAGCACCTGCTATAAAACAACTTTAGTACATGTCAAACCCCTCACAACTTCAGGCTTAGCACTACAGTGAGGCAACAGCAGTAAACGTCTTGTCCAAAGGTACACGTGCTCAAAAAAAAATTGACCTGTAGAGTCCCTTCATGTGTCATGACTCTCAGTACAGAACCATAGAAACACAGACTCATTAAGGTTGGAAATGACCTCCAAGTTAATTTAGTCCAACCTTTGACTGAACACTACCATGCCAAATAAGTCATAGCACTGACTGCCACATCCAGTGGTTTCTTGAACACTTCTGTTCTCAGAATTTGTAGCTTTAAGTATCCATACAGGGGTCAAACCCATGACCTTGATGTTATTAGCACCATGCTCTAACTGCCTCAGATAATCTCATGCATCAAGTACTTGGAAAAAAACTATCTTCATTTAAAGAAGTGCAAATAAATTTTATTAGCTTAAGTTAATTTTACTAACTGGTTTGAATTGACTGAAATTATAATGATAGGAACATAAATACAACATATCTCCCCGAATGTTAGCATATAGAAATTAATGTTTTGTAGTGTTAAGAATTGGTCCCTGAGACTGAGATCAGAGTTGTGTTTCTATCACCACCAGACTTAGCATGAACTGTAGTAGATCACTGAGTTGAATTGATTTGACCAAATAGAGTAGAATTTGTGTTTCTGACTTGTATTTTTCCCAGAAAAGAATTCAGATCTGTTTTTCTTATATTTTTCTTTTCTAGATCTGTATGCATAATTTTTTTCCCATGGATTTACTACAGAATAAATTAATTTGGAGGTACTGTCATGGGACATTTATTTGATTCTCATTAGGAAGATCAAAACACACTTTTGAGCCACAGACTGGATTCTTAGTATGAAAAAATGTTCCTTCTGGTTGCAAAGACATAGTTTTGCAAACTAATGGAGCCTGAGATTTTATTTCTGGTACATATTAACTACATTTTCTGAGAACAAACCAATTTGTGTAATTACTCCAAATTCCTTCCACAGCTAGAAGTCTGTACAACTCCCTACCGATACTCTTTTCAGTATTATTCCCACATTCATGGACTTATTCCAGTTATATCTTTTACGGGAATACTACTTCAAGAATTCTCTTTAGAGAGCATAAGGTTTTAGATCATCCATATAGTTTGATTGTTAGTCTTGTTATTTGCTTACGGGAGTCTCTCTTTGTTTACTTCTTATTCATATATTCCAGAAGGATGTGAAAGGCTTAAGCAGTCCTATGATCTGTAGTGGGTGACACCCTACAGACTGAAAGAAACAAAATCTCAAGTGAAGAGAGCTTAAAATAGCCAAGATATAGGAAATAAATAGGTGTAGAAAAGGAGGATTAAATGGAGAAAATGAGCCAAGGTTTCAGGAAAAACAAAGTACGATGTAGTCTCTCTGAAATCAAATCACTTTAGGAGATTGGTGGCTAATATGTATGTGAGTACAAAGCAGAAATTAAAACAATCTCCTTTTCACAGACACTTGATCTGCCTCCCAAGTTCTTGATAGTCATGAGAAATGCCAGTCCAGGAGTGATGGGTCATATACCTGCTGCCAGACACACCTTGTAGCCTGGTGTGGGTCAGCCCCAGAGCTTCTTACCAACCTGAGACAGGGAGTTAAACATTGCCTGCGTTGCATCAGTTTCCCTTCAGACATCTGCACAGAGAGGTGCTCATGGTGGGCAGCGTGGTGGTCACTCTGCAGGTCAGCGTGGTGAAGGTGTTCTGTGTCTGCCCCAAAGACAAAGACACCGAGGTGGATGGGCAGTGGAGGTGGCTGCAGTCACTGCAGCAAGTGGAAAGAAAAAGTGGTATGTGAAAGAGAGGAAATAATGAGATTGAAAGAGATTGGGGGAAAAAAAGGTGAAGCACTTCTAATGGAAGAAATGGCACAGGGATTCTCTTGCGGAGTGAAGGAACGAGCCTGGCAAGCAGTGTCAGAGTGGCAGTGTGTGGGGTCGGGGATGCATTTCTCTGCACTGCTGTTGCTGTTGCAGCAGCAGGAGCTGCCCCAGGTGCTCTGCACTGCACCCTGGGGTCCAGCAGAGAACAAATGGGGAGCAAATGGGGAACAAATAACAACTTGCACTGACCAGGCTGAGATCAAGTCTGTTTCCCTGCGGGCAGCCGTGCTCTAACAAGCGGGCTCCTGTACTCTCTTAAGGAGTGCACCTCAAACCAGAGGCACCCATACCTTGTAGCTGCTTTCAGCAATAGTTTCCACATCTTGTAGAAAACAGAATAGGATTTCCTGATCAAAACACAAAGCTACCAACATACCCTACATATTTTTTTACCTTTAGCCCGATCTTGATTAATTTTTTTTCATGTTTGAAAAATAAAATCCAAAAGCATTTAATGTCAGATGTCTGAAATGACTGTGCTATGCATCATGCAAGTGACTGCTGGCTTCTGAAAAAGCTGTAATTGTAATGCCTTTCCCTCCCTGTAGTAAATGGACATAAATATTCACAGGGCTGGGTACACTAGGCTAGGTAGATTACTCATTCATTTGCTGGAAGAAGTATTTGCAAATAAATGCTACTGAAAAAAAAATGCGCTGAAAATCTCCTTCATAGTCCTTTAACCAATGTTAGTGCATTACAACATAACTGAATTTAGCGAGGCACTAATAGGTAAGTTCTTCTGAAGAGTAGATGGCAGGGAGAATTTAAGGGATGTTTGAATTGTTTTTCTAATTTTGCATACAAATATTGACATTGTGCAACACTGAATACATTTATTGTATGTGCAGTAGGGCTTACATCCCTATCAGTGAAACCAGGGGGGATTTTCTGAGTAAAGTCTGCTGGATTTTATTTGAAAGGTGTACATTTTATTTGCAGAAGAGAAGAGGCAAACATTCATTTTCATTTTATTCCTTTACTACTTAGTTATTCTTAGAGTTTCCATTAGTTTTGGAGCACTAGGGACTACTTCTGATTTGGTCTTTTTTTTCAATCAAGCATTATTATTATTTGGTAAGCATACCTTTCTCCTAGAAGAAGGAAATTGCCTTACCCTCAGAGCAGAGTTCATCCTGTCTGATGTAGTCATGTGCAGAGCAGATGTTGAGTCTGAGCCCCCTACTTCCATCTCTTTTTCTAGTCAATGAAGAAAGATTTCTGGAGAAATTTGTCTTTGAAATGCATCTCAGGATGTCAGAGATTTTGCACTGAAATTGTGAAATACACCATTTGGTGTAGAGTGTCAGGATGATGATGTCTAAGTACCAAACCATGGATCAAGGAAGATGGCATGAACTCCCTTATGAGCAATAGTCAATTCTTGGTGCCGTGTCAAAGGTTTGGCAATGTGTTTGTGAAAAAGCAGTCTTTGACAGGATGGAGTGTCATACTGTGGGATGTCCCATGGATTTAAAGTCTCAATTTCCAATTTCAGGGAGGAGAACATTGCTATTATCAGGGAAAAATTCGAGGAAATCCTGTATCATTTGTTGCCTTGTCAACATGCCATGGATTACAGTAAGTCTGCTGTTTTGTTTTTACTGACCTTTGTTTATTACTCTTTTAAGCAAAATCAAGTTGTTTATAGTAAAATAATACATGTATAAAGTAAAATAAGTGCTATTTATTTTCCTACTAGTTTCTCACCAATATTAAGTAATCAGCAATTTTCAGAATTTCCTCTTTTTTCTAAACTGAGGACTTGTGGCAGTGGCCAGGTATTGTTTTAAGATAATTTATTATAGAGATAGCAGAGTAGAAGTAGCTGAAAACATCCTATTCTGCAAGAATAAAAACAATGCCAGTGGATAATTTGGAAATTGTGTTCTTTTCTTGTTGTTATAATGATGTATATTTTATTTCTTTTCTAGTCTCTTTACAAAGAAAATGTCAATTTAGAATTTATCTTGCACTATCAATTTTTTTAGCAGAATTTCTGGTCTTGAGATGTGTGTATGTGTTAATACATTGGACATAGTAAAATCTGGAAAAATCTAGAAGAAAAGGTATAAGGGGGTGCAATAATTTTTCTTTGAAGTACATAATTTTACTGATAATATAATTAAAGCCTCTGTTAACCGAGGGTTACATGAAGCTGTGTATGGATTGTACAGCTTTTGGATGTGTCTACTTTTGGCACTATTGAGTGATGCTAATCAGGTTTTCAGATCAACCAAGTGCCTGTCGCATCTGGGAATTGCAGGATCTCAGCGCTTCTAATACTGACATCAGCTTGAAAAGTCATGGCAGCAAGTGAGCCTGTGTGGAGATCACATGAACTTCACCTTTTTCTGTGGAAGCAGGGTTTCGCTGATGGAATTCTTCTTCAGCTTATTGTCTATCTGCAACTATTCTATAGTTCTGGTACCAGTCGTGTAAATACTTTTATTTGAGTAGTGTCTTTCTTTTATAGTTGTGTGTTCTCGGTTATGAAGGGGAGAATGTGTGCCGAAGACTTGTCATCCTTGCACTTGTCTGATTTACAGCTGTGCAGCTCAAGAAACTTGAGCCCAGTTTGAAGTATGGACAGTGAGCGTAAAAATAGTAGCTTCCTAATGCATCCTGAGCCACTGCATGGCTTCCATTAGCAGTGATCCATTAGGTCTTGGCCCCTGCTAACTCCTAGGAGAAAAAGCAGGAAGGAAGGAGAGCCTGCCTATGTCTTTCCCTGCCCGCTTTTTCCGGGTTTATGCTTAAAACTGTTCTGCTGCTCTGTATTCTTAAATGGCCTGATATCCAAATTGCTCCATTCTAAAGTTACATGATGAATGATGCATTTTTTTCATTGTATAATTCAGTTCTCTTTTGAGAAGCATCGCCCTGTCTCCTTCCCTCCCCATTTTTTCCCCCAATATAATAAAGTTTCAGCTGAGTTCCTTCGCCCAAGCTTACTCTAATCATGCTGGTATTTCAAGCACCCAGTATGAGAAGGTAAGGTTTCCTGAGCTGTATTAAACTCACATTCTCTGACACTGCATTTCCATCAATACAACTAGCTCCTACACAGTCGATTTTAAATGATAAGTAATTACTAGAAACTCACACTGGCAATCAGAGCTCCTTAGCTTCAAGCACAGTTTGGAGCACCTTGCTGGAATAAGAGTAGCTGAGGAGAGCTGTAAGGTCTGCAGGGCAGGAGCTTTGCTTTCATGAATTTTAGGAAGTACATGAGACAGAACAGATGCCTTTAAGAGAATAACAAGCTTCATATTTCTAAAGGTCATGCCAATCTCCTCTTTTGAATATTAGTACCTCTAGATCTCAGCCAGTAACAGCAGAATTTTTCATACATGTGAAAATATTTTGGGATTTTTAAAATCATATGTTATGAGTTCTTCTGTTGGTAATGTCTGCTTTGTGTCCTTCCTTTTATTAGTTAAATTGATCACATGACTGGCTGACAGAATACCTGAAATTATGGATGCCTTCTTAATGACTTGGCTAATGACGAATGTATCTCTGCAACCTTAACTTCGAGCAAGCCATTTTGCTTGGATTTTTGTTTTTGTTTGTTTCCTGTGGGATACGCGGTAACCACGGTTTCCTATGGGTTAAGACAAGAAAGGCTTAGAATGCAGAGGCCGGCGGTTGCTGGGATATAAGGGAGCTGCAGCGAGGCACGGCTCGCAGCCCGCGCTGGAGGCGAGGGCACACGCAGCGGGCACCTCTGGGATCTTGCTGCCGGCTGGTGGTGAACGTAAAAACTGCCGTCGCTGCCATTGATGCTTTGTCCTGGTTTTAAAGTCAAGAGTGAAACACGGTTAGAAGGGAAAAAGGGATTTTACTTTGGTATTTATTTTAAGCATCCTTAGGTGAACCACGTCTAGGTCGAATGCACCTCAATGCACACTGCAATGCACACCTTGCAAAAGATCTGGTATCTCATTATAGGTCTTACTAATTACTACTTACTAATATCTATTAAAAATTCCCTAATGAGAGGACCGAATGAGCCTCCCTCTCTAAGGAACTTTCTCCTGGATGGTTCTATCTGGAGAGGACTTTGGGGTCTGGGGCACACTGATCCCTAACTACGAAGCTTCTAAAATGTTTAGTCTCCTATCTTGACAAACAAGTCTAAGAATGTAGGCAAAAAAGCACTAAGAATACAGAAGTTGTAAAAAGGCATAAAAGGAGTATAAAAGAAAAGGCAAAAAATCATCATGGCCTCACTATGCATTTGGCTTTCACGGCTACACGGCTACTTGTCTGAAGAGCACACACCATCTAAACACAGGCTTTTGAAATGTTTTGCTATTGCTTTCTCTTTAACACACCCATGAGGGTGTAGTTTATTCAGAGCACACTGGGCTGTGGTAGCTGGTTGGAAAAGAGCCATGAATGCTTTGAGTGGGCAGGTCAGGTCTGTAGGTCAGCTGTGGCTATTATTCTTGTCACTGTTGAGTGACTTGATTAGGGGTCAGTGCTGCTGGGAGCAGCAATCTCATGAGAAGCTCTTTGCTGACAGCACTTCAACTTGTAGACTGTGCTTAACTAAAATTGCAATTAGAGGGAAGGAAGTTTTGCCTGATGAAGAGCTACAGGATCTTCCCCAATCTTGTCTTATTCCCAGGAAAAGAAGCTTCAATTAGGTAGAATATTTTGCTTAAACTGTATAGACAGTATTTATTTCTAAAGAATAGGCACAGGTAATTTGAAAAGTGAAGCAGCTTTACATTGTAGTTATGCTCACACCTGATATTTGTTATACAGTCAGTAACCCAGGTTAATTCTGTGAGTGTCAATTTCGCTGATTAAAAAAAATGCTGCATAAGAAAAAAAGAAAAGTATCTGCTTCTGTTGCTTATAATTCCTGTTTGTTTTGGATGTTTTTAACCATAATGTAAGTAAATAAATAATCTCTCTTTTATGCTGTTGTTGTTGTGTGCTATGTGCCAAGTTTGAACTTACAGTTCATGTTTAGGGCCAAGCCTAAACACCTTAGTAGTGGCCCTTTGAAAGGGACATGCTGATACAGTCTAATCCCAACCATGCGTGTATGCCACTGCAACAAGTGCAAAATTACTTAAAAAAAGTTCTGATTTGGTTGAAAATCAGAATGTGTTTATATAGGAATTTTTTTTTACTTTTACTTTGTTTTTCTGCTCTTACAGAACAATATTTGTGTCAACACCTTTTAAATGAAATGCTAAGGAAAGAGTTAATAAAAAACCCCATTAAAACCTAAGGATAATTTAATTCAATTCAACATTTTTATTTGGGGAAACCTATGCATATATGTTCCAAATACGTGTGTTTCTTAAGACAGGTCCCTTATTTATTTGATGCAGGTAGATATCTCTTGCATGGGAGTGGAGGCTTTGAACTGGATTTTCAGTTAGCTAAATTAGTCCATTTTGTGGTGTTTATATGTGTTGTAGTGAAGGTTTATGGAATACAGAAGTCTGCTTCACCCCAGGAGAAAATCTTTCTTTCTGAAGTAAAGAAACAAAAAATTGATCCAGAATTGCATTCAGTTCCTAAAACCATTTTTAACTCTTCCTTGTCCAAATATTTAAATTTTTTAAGTATATTAACTTTAAGGAGTTACTTCCACATTGCACTACTATTTGTTTATTAAATCTGTATTTACATTTTCCTGCTTCTTACAGTGGGATGTTCTATGATGGAAATCATACTTACCTTATTGAGCCAGACGAAAACTACACTTCAGATGTAAGTAGAACTTACAGTAGTCCTGCTGTGTTTGTTGAGTACAGTCATCCATGGGTACAGGGTAGCTATAAAGCCGTGGGACCAAAGGGTCATCCCCTCATTCCCAACTCATTTACCTCATATGTGAGACTCCATCTTCAAAGGCAAAAGTAGACCTCCAAATATGAGGCAGTGGTGTGTCTCTGTGTGTGCTCTGCGAACACTAGAGCAATGCAGCACCAGAGGAGGGTCCCTTGGAGCCAACAACAGAAGCTGTGAGTGCCCCGTCCCCTTCTCTGGCACTTCTGCTCTGGGTTTGTTGTATCACTCTCCTCCTGGTTCATCCTTGACTCCAGTTCAGCAGCTCCTGTGACTCACATTGACTCTCCCTGAGCAGCTCTGGGAGCCTAGTTTAGGCCTAGCTCTAAGTGTGCTCAACCACTGTGTTTGAGGTACTCAGGTATAAAAGGCGATTAACTGTGGCATTACCCATCACACTGCAGTTGGGAAAAGAAGAATGTAGAGTAATGGTGCCTTGCAACTTCCATGTTCACTGATGTATGTTTTGGGTAACAAGAACCTTTGGAATTGTCTGTTTAATGCTCATGAGATGGATTATTTTTTCCTGGTTTAATATGGGCAATATTTACTATTTCAGGATGACTTCCATTTCCACTCTGTTTACAAATCCAGGTTGTTTGAATTTCCTTCAGTCGACCTGCCATCTGGTATGATTTTTTAATATTCATGGCTTATTGAATGTTTTAGTCTAAGGCCAAATTGTTGATTGTATTTGACAGATCATCTTCTGATAGTATATTGTGTCGTTATATGTACCTTCTTTTTCCCAATAAAATAGAAAAGCACTGAAAAAAACCCATTTTGAAACAGTGAAAGCATGGGAAAAGAACCTGAAGTGATGAAAAAACCCTGAATCCAATGAATGAAACTTCTCCTAGACCTTCATGTTTCTCTTAACTAGTCATGTTGTCTGTGGGCTGGATTATGGGCTAGTAGTTGTAGAAAGGAAAGGACTGAGGTAGCATAGAGATGATGAAAATAAACACCACGTTGACGGTGGTTGATCACTCTTCATGGCTTTTTCCTGTTTTGAGATACAGGGCGAGTGCCATGGTGTGAGCATAAGCCTGGGAGAGAAGAAGTTGCCAAAGGTCGTTGCTGTTCAGTGACTCTCCTCTCCAGTCTGATCAGCAACTTTCACAGTACTGGCTATGATGAGGGCCATGCATTTCAGTGCAAATGAATTTGGAGGCAGAAGTGGATTCAAGTGCTTGTAGTGATGAATGCCCATATTGTGTGTGGAGGGAGAAAGGTTATTTTAAAAAATGGGTTTTCATCTGAGAGGTCAGCTTGTTAATTGAAGCTAAAATTGCAGTATTTATGGCATATCCCCATTCTGTCAAGGATTTCCCAGTTTTACAGATGCGTTTTTCTGCTCTACCATACATATCCTAGATAAATATAACTGTCCTTCATAGACACTGACATTTTGGTAGAAACTTCTAGACTAATTTCTTCAGGAGAGTTACAGATGTTTGGTCATCTTGTTACAAACTATTTGTCCTATGCTAACTTATGTGCTGAGTACTGCACATAGATGGGTCCATCCCTGGAGCACAGTTTGTACAGATTTGCCAGTTGTGAAGCAAAGTAGAATCATTCAGAAAGCTAATGAGAAAAAGGGAAATAAAAAGAGAAATTGCTACAATTGGGGTGCCTTAATTTCAGTTCTGAAAAAAGGAATCTGTCTGAATCTAAATGAAGCAGTGTCCCAGCTTGGTGCCTCCTGTCCTGTGATGATGGTTGCCCAGGCGAGGTGGAGGCAGTGTTGGGATGGAGGGACATGAGCACAAAAGGCTCGTGCAAGTGCAAGACATTGACTTCTGTGTCACAAAACTTCCTATGTACCTGCACCTTATGCACTTACCATGCTTGCTACCTGTGCTTGCAGAGATGGTGGTGTAATGAGAACATTTTATTGAACATGAGATCAAATAATAAAGTGCATCTTTCATCACATTTTCTTGAGGACATATAATTCAAAAAATTGGAAATAATGCGACCAATGCTGAGTTTAAAATAAATCTTCTGTCTCACGTTGTTAAAGTCAGAGACTGCTAGCGCTGTCTCTATATATAGGTCTTATAGGTACCTATAAGCTGTTTTATAAGAATTCCTAATAGCGAAGTTCTATGTTTTCTGCTTTTAAAATTATGAAAAGGGATTAATTGCAAGTAAATGCCCCAGTTTCACCTCCACCAAAGCTTCTTGATTTTCAAAAAACTGTCAAACTAGGGCTTCAAGGTCTTGTTTTGTTTATTTGTTTTTCAACAGAAATCCAGACATGCTTGTACACTTTTGATTTTACTATAGATAACAAATAAATAGTTGCTGGCTTTGCTGTACAAAACCCAGCATGTGACATAATGGAACATGTTGCCATTTAGATTAAAGTAGAATCACAGGATTGTAGAAAAGATTAAAAAGGAAATTCAGTTGCAGAGTGCTAGTTTTCTCAATTATACAAGTATTTGTAATGTGGATAAGAGGTACATGGTGCTTATCTTCCATCACTTTATGTTTAGGATCCTGTGTAGGAGAAATAAATTTTAATTCACAGTCTACTCTTCTGCATGCCCATACTTGTTTTTGTAAAATTGTTTGAAAAGGTGTTTATGATGTTTATAGTGAAAATTACAGTAGATGTATTATATTATATCCTCAATAGGAAACACACTATTTTTCTTTGTCTCTGATTATTAAATTTATCTCTGTCTGTAAGTCATCCTCCATGCACAGTCCCAGCTCTAGAGGGTGAGTGCTCCACCAGTATTTCTGCTTGGTCCTGCCCCTTCCCTGCCAATCTGGAGAGGTCTGACTGATATCTTGACTTGACTTTTTAAAATTTAAATAATATTTGCAGTTAATTGCTCATAGTATTGTTGTGATTGATTTTTTGAAAGTACTACAACAATATTATTATTAGCAGTAGCCAGCACTGTGCTGGGATATGTCATCAGTATTTCTTATATTCCTTACTACTCTCATAATTTATCAATTTGACCAGCCTAAGGAGATTTTCCTTAAAGCCAAGATTTTTCTCTTATCTTTAAAAGAGTGTGTGTGTAAGGTAAGATTTCCACTCAGCATTTCCACTGCATTAGGAATGAACTGGATAGATCACCAGCTTCAATATCAGTGTTAGGAAGGGAAAAAATTCAAGTAATAGGGATTACTCAGTATCAGTGATAGTAAAAGCACACTCTATTATATCGCAGTTTAATAGCAATGTACTTTATACATTCTTTTGCTCCCTGGATATTAAAAAAACCCCACAAGCTATTGCAGAAAAGAATTTATTGTACTGTACTTCGTAATGGTCTGAGGAATAATGAGTATTTTAAATAAGGAAGGTTTGGACAGATGACTTGGCTCGCTTATAGCATTTGACTCTGTATTTACTGGACTGTGTTTTTTCTCACCATCTCTGTTGAGGTCTACAATGCCCTGGCATGGACTTAAATAACAATATGTTATCAAAGGTGCTGTTTTCCAAATAATACATAACAGATGTCCTTTTCTTTTGAGGTCACATGAAAAATATGTAGATATGACACTTAGGGACATGGTTTAGTGGGACCTGGCAGTATTAGGTTTATGGTTGGACTCTATTTTAGCAGTCTTTTCCAACAAAAATGATTCTATGATTTTGTGAATCTTCATTACATCTTTTTCAAGGTAATATATTCCCATAAAAAAATATCTGCTAGGCTCTTTCAACTATCAGCATTCCTCGTGATTTTGCTGGTCATGTTCTCTTGCCTGAAGGCCCTTGGCTAGAAATGCACCCTGTGTGGGTTTATCCATCTTGTGAATTATAAGGCAGTGTTAATGTGTGTTAATGTGTGTTAATGTGTTAATGGTAATGACTGCATCATTTTCCTCTAGAGATGACTGACTTCCGATTGTGGGTAAAGCAATCACATTTGCTGGTAAAGTTATCTGAGACCCTATATATACATACTGTAAATTATTATTTTATTGATTGAAAGGTGTTATTTTTTACCGGTTTCATTACCCATGTTACAAAACCAAAAATGACAGGTTGAGATCCAGTTGTGTGGCACGAGAACGCAGTCTAAACTAATTAACATACATAAAGCATAATCAAAAACATTGTAAAAAAGTTTTCAAGACTTAATTTTTCATCATTGGAAGCTCAAGAGTCCGCAGTTCTTTAAGCAATAAATAGGGAGCTTTGGGTGTGATTTAATTTATTTTTGGTCTGTTTTCTGAAGAAAGTCCTCAAGAGCATTGGTGTAACCATTAAAACATTTTTAAGCAGAGAGCCTGTGATTGTCCAGGTTGCTCAATGAGAAGGTATCTGCAAACCTCACATACCAAAATTTATGTCCCCAGTTTACCCAAGACAATACCAGTTAGTCATGCTTTGTTTCCCTGGTTTGTCTTATTAGTAATTTGCCACTCCTGGTTAAGATTATCACTTAGGCCTGGCAATGACTCGTCAGATGGGCAACTCAGCTTTGTGTTTTAAGATTTTGCTGATATGGCAGCCCTGTCAAATTCCTGTCAGCATGGTTTTTAATCTTATTTTTGAACCTCATGTAAAAATTTTACAATTAAGGTACAGCAGGAAGTGAAGCTGTGGGAAACTTCCCTGTCTCACCAGCAAAACTAAACTGCTCAGGAATTTGTAACACAACCAGAAATTGTGTACAAAGATATGTGAACTGGAAGTCCCTTAATTTACACAGCTCCATAAACTCTGTAGCACTATGGGGGTGCTCTGTAAACCCTATAGGACTATTTACTTCTCTGAAGGACTGTTAAAATCACTCTGGAACACTGAAAGAAGTTTTCAGTTCCTGGAGACTGAAAGAATGTCCAAAGCTGCAGAAAGCACAAAAGAGGGAAAGCAGTAAAAGGAGTAAGACATTATTACAAACTCAGCAACTGCAAACATTTAATTTGCATGTCTCAAAGAAAGATCTTCTTGGGGTTATGCGAATAGCAAACACACTTATACAAGATAAGGAAAGAGGTTCATTTTGTATAGGGAAAAAAGAGGCAGGGACTATGAATCTAAAATTAAAAATGGGAAATTACTTCTTGGGCATTTAAAAGGGTGAGAGCAAGTGTTGTCTTCTGCTTTGTTTATAATATGTCCTTTTCCATGAGTGGCTAGTAATAGATTTGGTGAAAAGGATTTGGCAACAGAATAAACTGCTTGATGCTTATGATTAGAGGTTTAAGAAGTTAAAGACACAGAGGGATTAGCAGGGAGGATTATTGTATTGGTAAGTGAGCATTGCCAAAATCTCATAAGGTTTCTTCCAACTCTGACATATTTTGCTTTGTGGATATAATCGTCTTAAAGCATTAATTCTGCCTTCCATGCTCTTCTTATTAATTTAGGTAGCTATTGCAAGAGCTCTGTGAATGTCTGCTGAATTCCTGAAAATTTGATTCACTCATAGTGAAGCACTATGCTAATAATATTTCATGCCCAGTGTTGGTGAAGTTTTGGCATAGAACATCTGCTGTGCTTTCTGAAGCGTGACACCCACAGATCATCTGTTTCAACAGACCCAGATTATCACTAGTAGAGTTTTTAATAAGAGCCCTGTTACTGGGAAGCATCTGTAGCCTTGCCTCCCTTGTAGCTGGAAACTTGTAAAAATGAGTTGTTGCTGCATCTGAAGTGCTGAAGAATGCCGTACTACTGTCATGTTGCATCAGGGTCACTAATTGCTGGGCTATATTTTTGTAAATATTCAATGTATTTGTCTGTGTTTTCTTCTTAGAGTTCTGGCAGATGAATACTACATCACAGAATTTTGTTGTAAGGCCAAGACACAAAAGAAGGAAAAGGCAGGTATGTGCCAATATGCTTGTTTTTAAGGAATATGCCATCAAGTTTGCTTCATGTCTGCTGAGTTAATTTGTCCAGATGGAGTCCTGCTGCTCCTGCTGGTTTGGAATGAGATCTCTATATCAATACAACTAATGCAAAAAGAGGTATCTAATGTAGGCTAATCACTGATGGGTTCTCTTGGACATTGCCTACCTGAAGAGTTAGGACATTTTTAAATACTGCTACATTGCAAATGAAAAAACAGGTAAAATATTTTTGCTCATTTTGAGCATAGTTTTATCAGAAACTCCCATTAATAAAACGTTTATTTTTTTATGTTGCAATAGTGACAAGTAGCTAGTTTGTCTCACTTTATTTTGTTTCAAAATAAATATTCTAAGCAGAGACTTCATTCCCTATTTATTAAAGTGAGGAAGCCACTAAGTGTAGGTGTTTGTTACCAGTTACACTCTCTCTGTTTTGTTAGACCCTCTTAGAGTTACATTCTCTCCATAGGTTCGTCAGATTCCACGTAAAGTTGAAGAGGAAACAAAATACATTGAGTTGATGATTGTAAATGATCATCTAATGGTAAGACTGATGCATTTCAACATTTCAACATCTAAAAATTATAATTAGCATCAAATTGTCTTAATTTATCCAGAGAGCATAACAATAAAGAACTATATAAGGCCAGAATAAATTCAGTATGTCCTTAACAGAAGAGATTATGGTCTCATTAAACATTGATGCAGTTGGTTTTGAATTTTGGCAAGTTAATTTCAACAAGACTGCAACTAGTCCTGGGAATCAGAAAGAAGAGTCATGAAGTAACTAATGTCATTGTGACTTAAGCTGATGATTTTCTTTCTGGCTTTCCTGAGCATTTGTCTTTGTTACAGCCTCTCAGAAATCAGTAGTGCAGTTATTTCAATTGTGCAGCAGCTGTTGAGAATGGGGAGATTAACAGTGACTAGATTTTTTTGATACGTCCCAGTCAACGTAGAGAAAATTATTTTGTTAAGCTTGTATATTTCTCTGGGAGAATACAGTGGGATTTTTAACATAGCAGAAAGAGACATAATGACAGTGAGTGTATTGAAGAAAAGCCAGACTCATTCAAGGGGGAAAAGGTGCAGGTTTATGTCAGTGAAGATGATTAACAACTAATGAAGGGAATATCAAAGGAAATGGTGAATTCTTCATCACTTGCAGTGTTCAAAGGTAGCTTCAAACACAAACAATATGATTTGTTCTTGAAGTAACTGGATAAAGTTCAGCCTGGTAGCACCCATCTGACTGGTGACATTAGATGATTTTATGGTCCCTTACGGATTTAAAATCAAAATATTTCTATGACTCTTGTCTACTTCTTCTGTAATATGCAGCAATTCTGTCAGGCAATACCTGAACTGGCAAAAATAGACATGAGAATGTACAAGTGTACAAGGAGTGTGCCTCTGTCCTTAGTCAGTGTACTCCTTCACCAGCTCAGTTTGGTGAACATAGCAATACATTCTCGGATTAAAACTAATAATATTGGATGAAAATTCCCTAAATCGATGTAACTGTGTTTAATCCTAAAGACCTGAAGCCACAGCCTTTCCCTTGGGATCCTGTCTATTCAGACAGATTTTCTTCAAGGACAATGTTTCCTAATCTTTTTGATGACAGCTGCTGCAAGAATCAGTCCAGTTAGGAGTTTATTCTCTGAGGCAAGTGTCGGTGAATGTCCATGATCTAAGAAGCCAAATAGTTTCCTCCTGTGAGAAGGAAATATCATTTACTGTGGGCTTAACTTCCTTGGTTTTGGTGGTTTTTCCCCCCCATTCCTGCTTGAAAGGATGCCTTTCCTATGCCCTAGTTGTGGGGAACTTCTTCGTGCCCACTAAAAGATCCTAACTTCCAGAAAATATGGACAACTTTCATTCCAAAATCAAGCATCATGGGGCACAAGAAGGTCAAACAGTTTTGAAACTCTTGTGCCCTTTGTCCTAAATTCTTCTGAGATACCTGTGATGCTCATTCATAACTGTTTCTTTCTGCAAATAGGAGTACCTGGACAGCTGTCTTCAGTGCCATTTTTGTAGCACTGCATTACAAATTTTGGTAAAGGTGCCATTGGAGTCTGACTGCTGAACTGATTTGAACCAGTTACTGTGGCATTACAGGAGTGTGAAACTGTACAAGAAGAAAACCAGAAAACAGCTTAAGAGAGAAAATTGTAAAAAAAAAGGGATCTGATAGATTAAAACATGGATGCAGGCACTTCTGGGGTAACACCTCTAAAGGAATCTCAGCTATGGAAGTTTTTGTTGCTGATTTCTGCATTGGCATTTGTGATTAATTTCAAAATTGCCAACAATAAAGATAATGAAGAGAGTAACAATAGTTCCTGTTCTTGTAGCATTTTCCAGTAAAGATCCTAGGGTACTTTCTAAAGAGGAATTCATAGCTCCTCACAACAGCTGTTGTAAAGTATATCAGTAATGTGCATTTCTGAACAGTTTTCCACTGTTGTTTATTAACATTGCATTCAGCACACGAAACAAAACCTTGCACAGGGGTTTTATTGTTGATGTTGTTTTTTACTTTGTGGTGTTTTGGAAATGGACCTTGTTTTTCTGAAATCTGTACCTGTTGCTGGTCTGTGCTTGTTTCACAGTGTAAAAAGCACCGCTTGTCAGTCGGCCACACCAACAGCTATGCTAAATCAGTTGTGAACATGGCAGATTTAGTAAGTATCACTCAACTATATGTTCTTTTGCATGTGAGATGAGTCATAAGATTCTCATGACGATAGATGCAGGAGTTGTCAGCTCATGATATAACAATAATAATGTATATGAAGATCACAAATTTTCACTAGAACCACAGTCAGTCATCTATAAAGCCTTAGTCTAACGTAAAGCATCAGATGGGTTTTTTTTCTGCCTTTAAAATGTTAAGTATCCTGCTGTATCGGTCCCTTGAGCCTGAGGTTTAAAGAGCACCTTAGATATGAAAATTTCTAGCACAGGATCCCTGTGTTGACAACTTCAAACCCAAAAGACAATCTGAAATTCTAATGCATTAAAATTTCTCCAGAAAAAGTGCACTTGAGTAAATGAGTTAGAATAGGGACATGCAGGTGGACTGTGTGGATTATATTTATGGTGCTAAATCAGATGAGCTGCTGGCTCTTGCAACTCACCCCAGGAAAGTATTAATAGAAAAAGAAAAGTATTACTAGAAGAAGGAAATGCTTGAAAGTATTTTGTGTGTAGTGTTAACCCAGCATTGAAAGAATTGCCCTTTTTTCGTGATTCAGCCAGCATGAGTTGAAGTACTCCTGTAGATGTATATAACAGTGAAAAATATGGTTTTATAGATCATTATTCCACATAAGAGAGCCCTTGTGTGTCATTGGGTGAGTTGGATGTTGTAAAAGACCCATTAATTTCAAATCTTTGAGCTATTTGGAATGTAGCATTTTTTCAAAAATCCCATCTTTCTTCTACGCAGCTCTGCCTGTGTAGGACCTGTAAGGGATCTTTTTGAAGGCTAAGAGAACTGATTGAAGAATTAAGCCTAAAATTCTTGTTTTACTGGTTTTTTTAATGTTCCTTTGTTGGTTTTAAGTGAGATAAAATCACCTGTGAGAACCTAAAGTATGCTAGAATAAAAAATATTTAGTTATGTAAAAATGCAAGCTATTACAAAAAAGGGGTAAACATCATCTTTGTTCTATTTGACATAATATATTTGTTCATTCTGTTAATGTACTAGATATATAAAGAACAACTTAACACCAGGATAGTATTGGTTGCCATGGAAACCTGGGCTACTGATAACAAGTTCACCATATCTGAAAACCCCTTGGTGACTCTACGTGAGTTTATGAAATATAGGAGGGATTTTATCAGAGAGAAAAGTGACGCAGTTCACCTTTTTTCGTACGTAACCTCGTGTGATGTTTTATTACTGGGGCTTTTTCTTTCCTTGGGGGTTGCTTCTCACGAGTGGCTGATGCATCTCCTTTCTGTTGTGTGTGTAATCCACAATAACTCAGAAAATAATTTCGGATGGGGAGGTGGGAAAAAAATTAATGCACAAACTGCCTGCCAGTGCAACCAGAGGTTTGACTCTCATTTTAGTTTTAACATACTAAGCCTGAGCTGCATGTGCTGTAATCCTTTGTTACTCTGTGCAATCACCTTCTCCACAAGTGCAGCTATCTGAAGAGTCATACATGGCTCCACCTCAGAGGTTGACTTCTTCAGCAGTAGATCACGGATTATTTAAAGGCAGAACATTGGTTTTGAAGCCAATGAGGTTTTCTGCTTAAGTGCACTATGGCCTGCTTTACTTTGTTGAATGACCTGCATGCTGCAGGATTACTGAAGTGTTTCAGATCCTCAAAACAGTTTGTTCACCCAAGACATTTGAGCTATAAGGATACTAAACTGAGGAATGTTATTTTCTTTTAATACCTCAATTGTTTTGGAAATAAGATTGAGATAATAAAATATATCTAAAAAAATACAGGAGATGTTCATGGTTAGGATTTTTGATCCACACAAGACATGCCAGATGAATATCTCTGTTGGAGTTCCTTTTTCTCTTTGCTGACTGTTTTAGGAGCCTGTAAGAATACACGTAACCTAAACATCTCACTTCACATGACTTCTGTAGGGTTCCAGGATACCCAAGCCCAGTATCCACCCTCAGAATTTTTGCATGTACTTAACTACTGCCATTGATTTCTGCCTTGAAGAAAGCTAGTAAGGTCTGCAAGTGATGCTTGCAGATTTTGGTTTCTCTGTGTCTCAAATATTCATCTCTTAAATGGGAATCAGATTTTCTCATATCCTTTGTGTATCTTCTCTGGTGACATTGTAAAGCTTTTGGGGGGGAAGTCTTGTTCTTGTGAATATGTGTGGATTGACTAGGGCAAAAGAGAGGCTGACTTGGCCTGTGGCTGGGAATCTGGATACCACTGTAATGCTAATTCCAGTGCTATCCACAGCACCACCACCAATGGTGTTTGTGGTATTGCATTCGCAGATTGTTTAGAAATAGCAACTTCTGGAATTGTGTCTGAGTGTGTGAAACACAGCTAAGTTGGGAGGTGAGGGTAGCTGGTGTGATGGTACAGTGGTTATAAATGAGCTTCCACCTTTAGCACAGTTAGCCCATTTTGATTCTTCTTGATGTTTTTCTGTTCTCACTTGAAAAAAATTTGCTGGATGGATCAGTACTCTCAGGTGGACCAGAGTATATTTTGTCTCCAGTAACTGGCAGTCAATCATGCTGATGTGGTCAGCACCAAAGAGGTGATTAGATTTAGGCTCAGTGTGCATCTGTTCCTTGGATGAGATTGGCTATAGTTCCAGGGCGTTTTCACCTACCTCTGCCTCTTCTGCTAATGCATCTCCCCTTGAGTTTTGCCACATCTGCACTGCCTGATTAGACACGTGTTGTTTCATTAGTCCTGTGCACTGGCAGCATGGCGGCCTCTCCTGCACTCTGCCTGGAGCCTGTGCCAGCGGAGGGCACTCACTGCAGTGGAATGTCAAGAAACTTTTGATTCTTGGGCAGATCTAGGTTGTTTGGCAAAACAGTCCCCTTCTTGTATTAGGTAGTCTAAAAAGGAGTAGGGAAGATGGTAAAACTTTTCTGGAGATAATTTGTCATGTGAGGTTTGTGAGTTTTTCCCACTTGTTTTTGCATAGTTTGAAGCTTAGTGGTGGCATCCAGCGTTTGCAAATGCCATCTTCTCATTTGGAAATCAGAAGGGCAGATACTGGAATAGTCAGGTGCAAAACTCTTAGACTGAGCAGGGTAAACTTCCTTTTCTTTTCCTTTTTGTCAAAGGGGGAGTCGATTTCAGAGCAGTCGAAGTGGTGTAGCCCACACTGGTGGAATCTGCTCCTTGCTTAAAGGCGGAGGTGTGAATGAGGTAGGTGGGGATACTGGTACGAGCAAAAAGTGGTGGAAGTTTATCTGCATGGAATTTATCAGTGCAGACATGTTCCTCGAAATATTTTGCTTTTTTTTTTGCTGGTGTAGAATCTTAGTGTAGCGCTATAGAAGGGACACTTCAATGAAGAGTGACGAGTAAATAAATTCAATATAGATTCAAATACACTTTTCAGCTAATTCTGCAATATCCTGTCATTCATATTTGCAGCCACAATACCAAGAAAGGAACAGGCTTTCTCTTACTTAGCTTGTCTATTATCCAGCGTTTAGTTTTCATCTAGCTACTCTGAAGTAAGAATTCTAATGCTGTGTATCTGATTTTGCCTTTTTTTGCCTTGATATGAGAAAAGCTTCACTTGAATCTGAGATACCTGTGTGTTACTGGTTGCTTTCCTACCTTGCTTGTTTATTTCAGTTTGGAAAGCCAGACTTAATGGCAGTTACCCTGGCACAGACCTTGGCCCAAAACATTGGCATTTTCTCAGACAGAAGAAAACTTCTAAGTGGTAAGTTTATTTGCTTTTTCACTCTATCTCAAGAGAAAAATCTTAAAAGGTGGAGGATCTTATCAGTGTCTTTCTGATGTGTACTTTTTCCTTCTGTTTCTAACAATGTTGAAATAGTTTTATTTCTTGCAGTAAAATGAGAAGGGTCTGATGTATTAATTTTCCTCTATCTGAATGCCCTAATATCCCCATGCTCATAATTCCTGGCAGCGCTGGTGTCACCATTTCATCCAAAATAGACCATAAAGGCACCTGCCACTTCCATTCATTTCAGGCATACTGATGTCCCACCCACAGACCAAATGGCTGCCATCTTATGACACAAGGGTGGAAATATACATTTTATATACATTATATATACATTTTATATACATTATTAGACCTGGGGATAATGAGGAGCCCCCTCACTACTGTTATATAGAACAGTTTTGACAATACAGTTTTTATCTGTTTTCCTTGATTGATTTCCTCTTGTAGATTATCCAAATCTCCAGTATTTGCTACCCTACTGCAGCCATTTCTCAGCTCTAACCTTGGTATTCAGCTACTTAGTTATCCCTGTTTACCTGAAATGCTTTAATCTCCACCATTCTGCCTGCAACAAGCACCTCTCCTTCCTGCTTCCATGTTATATGAAATCCCAGCTTGATATGATTAAAATGCAGTTTTGAAACAATTTAGATAATGAACTGGAGTGTGTACTTACCGGATTGTGTGCGCTTATGTGGCCTACATTTAAAAAAGATAAATTACTATATTGAGTAGTAGAACTCTGCTTAGGTGGATTTTGTTTTCAGGCATTGTAAAGACAATATATAATGCAGAGATACATCTGCATTTAAAGGGGTTTTTTTTGCAGATTATGTAATACTATTTTTTAAAATACTCAGAAATGTGGGACAGATGCTCTATCCTACAGACATGTTCAGTATTCATTTTCAAGCCACATATTTTTGAACTGATGTAGCGGCAAGGTAAAAGTGAAAATTATAATAGTGGTGATTCTCTTTTTTTATGGCTGAGAGGGGCAGGACACTGTTTTGGTGGAGAGAGAAGAGAATGCAACTTTTGGACCAAGCTTCGTTTCCTTTCTAATTGCACTTTTAAAATGGACGCAATAAACTGATGTACATGTGTACAGTAAGAGAAGTTACAGAATGTGTAAGTGGAAAGCATTTCTACTGAAAATGAAGCAAGACACAGCTTTGAAAGCGGAGGATTGAGACCAGAGCAAAGTGATCCCAGTTGTTAGGGCAGAAGGGACTTAGTTGCATGAGGAAGGGAGGAAGGTAGGGGAGGGTGGGACGAAGAACAGAGGAAAAAGCCGATAGATCCTGCTGTACTACCTTGTCTTCATTGACCATTCCATGGTTTTTTTTTTCTGAATTATTGTTTGGGGTTTTTCAAGGGAAGATTTTTCCCAATAACATTAGCGTAGTCAAAGAAGAGAACTAAAAAATCGAAAAGTTAAAATGATTTTTTTTTTAACTGAAAATTTGGGAAATGAATATCATCACACAGGAGAAGATGAGAAAGCTGACTCATGATTTGCAAGTGCTGAAGGCTAATACTGCAGTTTCCTCTAACTTCACTTTAAGAGAAGGGAAGAAAAACAGGACATATTTTCAAAGCTCAGGATTGCATGGAATCATGTAGAGTTTTTAAAAAAGTTTGGTAAGGTACACTGATACACTTAAATTAAGGTGTGCAATAAACCAACAAATTACTCTTTTCAACTTGCCTTGAAATATTTTATCCTTTTTTTTTGTCAGGTGAGTGTAAGTGTGAGGACACGTGGTCTGGATGCATAATGGGAGATATGGGGTAAGACATTTCACTAGAGGAAAGTCACGTTCTTCATACAGTGACATAGAGGAAAGGAGTGAAAATTTTTCTCTTCTATGGTTCAGCAGAATATTTTTGATGACTTATTTTTCAGAAAGTAAGATATTAGCTATATACCATACAGAGACACCTTTGAAGAAATGTGAGAACAAGTGAGTTCATGAGAAGAATATGTGAGGATTTTTGGTGAATGCTGATTTAACTTGGAAAGCACAAAGCTCAGCACTCAAACCAGGTCATTGCAGAGAAGCAGAAGCAGGTGCAGCTTCTTTTCTCATGCAAGTTTGCTATTGAGTTGTGGGAACAAACAATGACACACCCTAATTCTTGAAATCCTATAACCAAATTTCTGAGGTGTGTCTCATTTTCAGTGTTTTTGTTGGAAACTTTCATTAATCTCTGTCATTTTTTATCCCCCAGTTTGTATGATATTGTTAAAAAACTGCCCCCATTGGACGCTCAGTATGTTCATACCCACGTGTAGTGTCACTGGAGAGATTTTAACATAATGACTGGTGAATCAGCAAACTTTCTGCTGGATGAAATTTGATGCTTTCTAAAGTGTATTCAGACCTTAATGCTTTTTATTACAGGCCTGTCTTTTGTTGTGTGTATGAATTACATTGTAGTCTAGTTTTAGATATGAATTACATTGTAGTCTAGTTTTAGATATAGACAGGGCTCAGTTTTTAATTAATTTCAAATGGATCCACGTATTTTCACAATAGCTTTGTGGTCAGAAAATTTTTGTATATGTCATTTGAACCTTTTTGAAAGTGTGCACTTTTCACCTTGGCATGCCTGAAAACATACCTAGTAGGATTTTTCTGATTTTTACTAAGTTAAAAAGCCAGTCTGAGAAGCATTTTTGATTCTTATGAAAGTTATAAATTCCCATGTTAGGGTTTTTAAATTCTTTATCTGAAGTTCAAACCTTTCAAATAATTGGGCACATGAAAAAGCCTTGTATTTACTTAGCTTATTGCTTAATGTTGGTGAAATCCACAGCCTCTATAGTGTGTAGATCTAATTCATGAGCCTTACAGATGGAAAAGGCCAATTATGTTTTGGAAGCTATCCCTCCCAGCAATGCAGGGTAGCACTTTGGCTAATATTTTTATATCCAGTGGTGAGCTGATAGAGGAAAGCCCTTGAGACTCCAAAATCTGCTTGAAGCATAAGTACTTTTGTGACTATGGACCTGAATATAAATATCACTACAGTTGCCTTGGGAAAAGTTATTTCTCTGTGGAAAGGATCCATGCAAAGATTCTCTGCATCATGTTGTGTTTAGGTGGGGCACTGTGCCTCAGGGGCACTCTGTACTCAATTGAAATTTATTGAGTGGTACATGCGACAGAGGGAAGCTGAAATGTTAGGTGGTATTTGTTAGTAGCATGTTTAAAGTGACATAACTGTACTATATAAACGTTCTGTGGGTCAGGAGAACCATTTCCTCTAAGAGAGAAACAAACTATGAGCTGTCTTTGTCTCCTGCAGTTTATATGGGAGGAAATAAATGAATTTCTGAGATCAGGCCTGTTGGTGGAACAAGTCACGCTTGTGAGAACTACACACTGTAATCAGAGTTGTGGAGCTTGGCATGTAAAAACTTAGTGAAATGTTCTAGACCTCTCACTTTCCACGAACTCTTATGTCATTGTTGAAATTTCCTTGTTATTTACTGAAAGGATTTTCAAATTAGATAGATTTACAAACAGATAGTCACTTTGATTCTGGACAGCATGTTTTCATTCTTTTTCTAAAGTATGATGTTACAATTCTCCTGTTTTGAAAAAAGAAAATACAGTGTAAAAAGCACCAGAGAAAGTAATCCTGCTACCTTATTCTGTTAGGTACTATCTTCCAAGCAAGTTCTCTGAGTGTGATATTGAAGAGTATCATGAATTTTTAAACAATGGAGGTGGAGCCTGCCTTTTCAATAAACCAACCAAAGTAAGCATTACATTAATGTTGAATATTATTTCTATTCTATTGCTAATTTAGATGAAACCAAGAAAAATGAAAATTATAATACTGGAAAAAATACCTGTAGTTTTGAGATTTCTGGTTCTTTCTAACTATTCTGGTAACATATAGGGGTAAGTAGATTATGTTAGTTCATAGTAATTTAGAAATTATGTTTAAATAAATTTTTAATAAAGTGGTTTCCTGCCCAATAGATTATCCACAGCCTTTGATTGAGAATCATCCCTCATGCAATTTGTTCTGAATATTGTAAATACAATACAATTTTGTATTATATTGTATTATTGTAGTGTATTAGATATTACAACTGAATGTACGTGATGAGATTTCAAGTGTCTTGGTAAACTTTTGCAGAGCTTGAATTCTAATTTGCATTGGATCAATGTTTTTTACTAATCTCTGGAAGCTGAAATGGGATTGTTTTCATGTCAGATCTGTCCCAAGATGCTTGTTTAGCCTCCGCAGTGGGTGCAGTGCCCTACCACCGGACATTTAAGGGAGATAAATGCAAATCAGGGCTAAAAAAACTCCAGCCAAGATACAAGGTCTGCAATGGAGGATGTGCAACAGTGTTTTGGTATATTCCTGCTCCATTTACTGAAGCATATGTTAAAATGTAAAGCAAGCAGGGAAATGGTCATGACTCTCTTCTATGTATAATTCTTGTTAACTTGTATTTAATGGCTGTCTTTCAACAAGCAAAGGAAAGAGGCTAAGGCAGAAAGACAGTCCAAGGTGGAAAAAAGACTTATCTGGTAGCTGAGATGGTCACAGATGTAAAAGAGAAGCAAGTCAATTCAGGAGTGATGCATGTTCCTTCTGGTGAGCCTGAGAAAAAGTGCATCTTCTGACAATCATAGAATTTCAATAAATGTCAAATGAGGGAAGAGAAAACATCGAGCTTAGCCTACTTATCTCTTAAAGGTCTCTTTCCATGAAGGAGTATATTATTAAAAGTGGAGAGAAAGCACTGTAATTCATGAATAAAATGTAAGATTTCTTACTTAAAATGTACCCAAGTTTTAGAAGTTTGCTCTTTTCCATCTCATTACAGGTGGAGAGGAATACTGGTAGATTTATTTATTTGCTGAGGGTACTTTTTATATAGTGCAATGTGTCTTGGTTTTATTTCAGTGATTATGTTCATTTACACATCTGTCACTAGGAAAAAACCTCAATTACTCTGCTTTCAATTTCGTTTGGCAGCACTTATGGTTTTTTTTGATGACATGCAGAAATGTGAGTTAGATGTGGAAGCCAGGGTGATTTAGTCTCTTTTATGTATTGTGATTTGGGTTGGTTTAAAGGTCTTGTCAATGGATGTCTGTCTAATTAACAAAGCTGTCAAAGACATGTTTTTCCTAGCAAGGGTGGTGAGACACAAACTTACTTTTGCTTTTCAAGCATCATGAGATAAAGGAAAGCTGATGTGACAAGGTGCAGCGTTTGGCAGTGCTCCACTGTTAGATCAGCTATAATCTCAAAAATTACATCAATGGCTGCTGGAACAAATTGAACATATGTTCTTTTCAAATGAATGGATGAATGATATGACTTTGGGGAAAGGTTATCCAATTTGCTTTTAATGTTTGTTTCTTTTCTTCAATTTCGTATTTAGCTGTCCCTGTGTACTGCAGCAAATTGGCCCAATATTTTAAGGCAGAATGCTTTGTTACTGCAGTCTCTTTGTCTCTGTTGTGCAGCACACCGAGAGATATTGAATGAGTTAAGATGTCTGGAAAAATACATGGGAAACAAGCAGTTTTAACAACTTTTTAATAATTCTAAAACCTTGCATGTATTTAATGTTAAATTCTACATATGTGTTGCATGCTGCAGTTGAATTTCCATTTCAATTGATCTAATAATAGCACATCAGCCTGTGCCAGGCTGTGGTTTGTGGCACAGTGAAGTATGTGGGGTGATGCTCCATCCTGTGGGCTCCTGAGAGAAAGGCAGCCGCTGGAGAGAAATGCTCTACACCACGAACAATGTACTTGTGCAGATGGCTTGGAGCAGAATGGTTTGTGGAATGGTCCAAGTTTAATTGGAGAACTCAGAGGACGAGCTGCAAAATTTTAGTCTGGTGACACACTTAAATGCTTTTCATTTATGTAATAAAAGCTACTATTATGTTTTCTTATGTCCAAAGGAAAAAAAAAAAAATTGTTTTAGAAGATCTGCCTTTAAAAGTTTTAGGAAGACAGAAAAAATTAAACTGGAAAGAACACAATGCAAGTGTCCCTTAGAAGAGGTTATAGCATACAGATATACAGATTTTCTTACTTTAAGGCACAGTTCCATTGGAAGGCTGAAAAGCAAGGGAGGAAGCCTCACCACCAATACTTCCTGTACACATCTGCCTGTGGTACATACTTATAGAAAGCTCCTGAAAGTTCCCAACTGTGGTAGAGGAAAAGGGAAAGAAAAATCCAACTGTAACAAAAACTGACAAAGAAACCCATCCTCTCATCTTCCCAAGCATTTCTGAGCTACATAAAAGGACAACTTTTTATGGCTATTCCTTCTGAACTGACAGTGCAGTCTTTAAGCTTTCAGCCTCATCACTTGAACTCCAGAACAATAGCAATTGCAACCACTGTGAAGATAATGAAATTATCATATCTTTTTAATTTTTTTTCCTTTATTGTCACATGTTTTGTTTTTCATTGTAATTTCTGCTCAGACTGAATTTACTGTAAAGCTGACACTTCTGCACAGAAGATACTATGTGACTTGGCAGCATTGCTGAATTAATTTGCAGCAGTGTTCATTCTCTGTATGCTTCAGTTGTGTTGTTTCAGCGTCTCCCTGAGTCGTGGGTACAGTTTTTGAATTAATGCACTGGAGTGCTAGCTTAAAAGCCATGTTGCACAGAGTAAAAATAATTCCCTTAGGAGAGACATGCCCATTGATTTCTGAATTTCCATGCAGCTTCTGGATCCTCCAGAATGTGGCAATGGCTTTGTGGAAGATGGAGAAGAATGTGACTGTGGGACAATAGCGGTAAGTGCAACGTACTTTTAATTAGCAACCAAATTTGTCCAAGAATTGGCGTTGCCCATTGCTGCTGTTAACAATAAGTGGAGGAAGACAAGCAGGGTGAAGGTCTTGTGCCCAAGGATTCATAGTAATAGCAGTCTGTGCAGAATCAGACCTTCAAACACATTCAAGAACACATTTTCCTAGATGGAAACACTGGTCAGTGCTAAAATGTTAGTATTTAATGACTGACAATATGAAGTTAGAAAAATTATTTTCTACCTTGCGCAGGAAGCAGCAGTTTCATGCCCCACAAGTGCATGCATTTTTCTGCCTCCAGGTGCCTAAAAGACTGAATAAAAATCCATTCAGGTAGTGTGCTAAGATGAGAAGTAATAAGAGCTGGGGGTTCATGTGCTTTTTGCATGTATTCTGTTCTTCCTGTGTGTTCCTCAGGAGTGTGCCAGCGAAGGAGGAGAGTGTTGCAATACCTGCACCCTGACCGCGGGCTCCCAGTGCAGCAACGGGCTCTGCTGTCGGAAATGCCGGGTAAGGGCAGTGACCCTCACTGCAGCATCCTGCTGGGAGTGCATCCAGGTGGCTGCAGGCACTACAGCACGTGTTTTCCCTTGCAGACCTTGTGATTACTCTTCTGAAGGCTTACCTTTTACAACTGGCTGAAATCTGATTTTTCTGGGGCTAGACTCTGTTGTTTACTTTACTTGTCGTTTACGCTTGACTTTTTGGGGCAGGGACTGTCGTCAAATGCAGAGATAAATTAAAGCCTTCCAGTTTCAGACAGGTTTGAATCAGGTTGAAGTTCAATGAGATCTCATTAGACATCCTTGTTTAAAGGATGAATTAACCATAAAGGTTTCATTTGATGCCCTTGTTTTTTCACTATGAGAGCAGTGAGGCACTGGAGCAGGTTGCCCAGAGAAGCTGTTGGTGCCTCACCCCTGGAAGTGATCAAGGCCAGATTGGATAGGGCTTTGAGTAACCTGGTCCAGTGGGAGGTGTTCCTGCCCATGGCAGTGGTGTTGGAGCTAGATGGTCTTGGTCCCTCCCAAACCAAACCATTCTGAAATCCTGTCATTCTGTGAACACGCATATCCTTATCTGTGTGCCACTCCCAAAGCTGTACGTGTTGCTCTGGATTTGCCCCATGAGACTGAGTGGAAAATCATACCACAGAGTGTCTGAGAGAAGGATGTAGTAAAAACCCAAAAGCTCAGCCAGCAGAATTACTCAGAAGGATTCATCTAAAAATCACCTGACTTCATTTTCAGTTTGGTCTTCATGTGTCTCCTTATGTTTGGACTGACTGAAATCCCAATGAGTAAAGGGAATCAAGTCCTATGTACACTGTAAGGTATTCTTGATACATCAGTAAATAGTAAAAGAAGGTTTAACCAGATTGTGGCTGTAAGAGAGCCCTACTAAATATGACTTCAAATAGTTGTTTGTGCTCATTTAGTAATTAAGATACTTAGTATTAATGTAATTAAAACTGTGGTGTACTATGTGGGACATTTTTATCTTTGTGCACATTTGAGGGTTTCATTTCCTTAGGAGGATCATTAATAACAACTGTGGACCACATTCTTAATTTTGTGCTCATCCTAATGTTAAAAAAAGAAAAAGCACAGATTATGCTGGAACAGATCACATTTCCCTAAGCACATTCCTTTTTTTAATGTAATAGAAAAAAAAATCAGCAGATTGCCAGTGTGGGTGAATTTTGTTCAAGAATCCAAGTCACATAGGCACCATACTAAAGACTATCAGAACTAAACTAAGCTTTTGTATACCTATCTTATTTTTTTTGCAAATGATAAAAGGATTTATCTACTTACAGAGTGGCAAGGGTGAGTGAATGGACAGAAAAGTGGAATTTTACAGAATGTGTTAATCAGGGCAACTCAAAAGACTGTATGTAACAGTTCTCAAACTTGAGGTTACCTTCCCCTGCAATGCCCTGCATGAAAGCAGGAGTGAAGGAGGGATTGGAAGCAATGCATGGTGATTATACATCCTAGCATCCTGTGATGTCTCTGACAATGTTCATGTCTGTCTGCATTTTTCCAGAGACTGGTAGGAAAAAGAAGCTGAAGGCTGAGAAAGTACCATAGTTTAGCTCTTCCATGGATGTGTGCCTGTTCACACCAGCTGTAGAAGTTAACAGTTGTCCCCCCAAAAATGTATGTGCATGCAGATCCAAAAAAAAAAAAAATCACAGGGCTTCAAAATGAACTGGGTATCACAGTCTTCAGAAAAATTCGTGGGAAAATAAGGAGTCTGTAGTATGTCCATGACCAGAAACACTAACAGTTGCCTCAAATGTCTTCCTGCTTTTCCAGGTCTTGAGACATAGCACATAAATCTTTAGACAAAATGTGTGTATTAGGTCGCTGGTACACTTTTTATTGTTAAATACCCAGTCCCTTAGAAAATGGTGTCAAACTATACAGAATTCAGTACATTTATTAATAGTTCCTGTTCTGCAACAACAATGGGGGATTAAAATAACCAAAGTGTTTATACATAGGGCTCTGCAGTGTTCTTCATCCCTAGAGAGAAGATCGGGATCACTCCTTCTTATTTTGTAAAGAAGAGTAAAATAGTCCTAAAAAGGCACAGTGCCCTGGTAGGATGATGCTGCCAGCTACTGCAGTATTGGTTTGGATACCCCCAGGGGTCCTGTGTCCTGGGAGAGACTTCTCCTGCTCGACCCCACAGTCGATGCCTTTGGGAGGGGGTGCCTCAGAGAGTGGTACCACTTGCACCAGCAAATGGCTGGTGCATGGCACACACCATGGAAAGGAAAGTCTTCCCACTTCAGTCAGCACATGAATATTTCCCATTTTTTTATTTTAGATAAAACTGTAAGGAAGCATTGCATTTAAGGTAAGCTATGGAGAAACTAAGACACTAATTTTCTGTGCTTTTTTTTCCAGTTTGAACCTAAAGGAGTTTTGTGTCGAGAAGCAGTGAATGATTGTGATATTGCAGAGAACTGCACAGGAAATTCCAGCCAGGTGACTTTTGTGTATTCTGTCCATAAGATAAAAAAACACACCTGTAGTCTCGAAATTACTATGAATGTTACTGTTTTGTATAGTAAGGTGTATAAAAATTGTGTTAAATCTATTGATGCTGAAAAAAACCAGCATGATACTGAAATAATTTTTCATATGACTTTTGTTGTATACTTTGCTTTCATGGTTGTCTGATCTATTACTTATTTTCTCTTTCTATAGTGTTCTCCTAATATCCATAAAATGGATGGATATTCATGTGATAACAGACAGGTAATTAGGACTTAAGTTTGTTTTACATTCTTTCTGCTGTTATAGATTGTTTTTTATAGATTTTATTTTAAGATCTTTGAAGTCACCTGGGACAGTTCTGCTAACATTCATGAGTTTTGGGTGCTAGTCATATTTTGAAGATGATAGAATTACATATTAGTTGCCTCAATATAAAGCGTGTGAGAAGTCTTTATATTAAAGAAATATGTATTTTGTAAAACCAAGTTATTTGAGATCTTTTCTGTATTCTTCTCTTTTTTTCTAGGGCATTTGCTTTGGAGGAAGATGTAAAACCAGGGACCGGCAATGTAAATATATCTGGGGTGAAAGTAAGTGAATGTTACTGTTTCTAAGTTGGTTGTAATACATTTGACTTGAAAGGCTATCTTAGCTAAGAAAAATTATGGAAGACACATACTGAGAACCATTGAAAACATCTAGAACTGTATGTCTCTCCCCTTCTTCCCCATCATTTTGTCTTTCCATCCTCTTTTCCAGCTCTTTCTCTAGTGTTGGTTAACTTACTGGTGTTTGTTCTGAAGTCTTAAACTTTAGTTCTTATTAATAAACACCTAGGGAGCCTATACTCATGTTCATTAATTTATTTCAGTGGCTTCTGAACATTTTTGACCAATAAACCCTCATCAATCTGAACAAAATTTTAAAACAGTCCTGTGGTGCCATCATAAAGCTTTTAACTGAGAAGAGCACTGTGCAGAGTTTCATGGGCCACCTGCAGATCATGGTGCTTCAGTTCACAAATTGGGAAGCTGAGCTTGCTTTGACTGTGTATCACCATTTCTCATGACATGGCTTTTCAAAGTCATCATCATCTTAGAAGAGATTTGTTTCTGTTTTTAGAAGTGACGGCTGCTGACAGGTACTGCTATGAGAAACTCAATATTGAGGGGACTGAGAAAGGAAACTGTGGAAGAGACAAGGACTCTTGGATACAGTGCAATAAGCAGTAAGTTGATCCATTTAGAAAGCTACTAGTGTGAGGTTTCTTACCCCTGATCCAGTTCTTTAGCTGGCATGAAGAGGCTCAAAAAGCCTCTCTATGCATCAGAATTCTGGCCTTCTTCTGCAGGCCTTTGTGCAAGAAATCCTGGAAGGAGCAGGGTGTTGAGAAGAGATGATCTCTGACAAGAGAGCACCACCTGAGCTTGGGAGAGCTTGGACCAAAAGTGGTCCTAGTACTCTCAGTGAGGCTTAGCAGTGCAGAGGAGGGCTGCCTTTGGTTTCACATCTTGATGTGGTGTTCACTTTTTATGCTGTGCCATTGCATTGCTAAGTTATGTTCACTTTCCATGATATTGTAACTTTCCAAGCATATTCCTGCAAGTTGCTGCCTAAACCATTTTTTCATATTCTGTAGATATGCAGTTGATTATTTCTGCCTATTTCTGAACTTTTCACCAGTCCTTATGAAACTGTTTTTTCAGATTTCTCTATTCTGTCAATGACGTTTGATTTCTAGTTCTGCCTACAGGTGAACTAATGGCCTTTCCCACATTTTTAATGCAGATTTGGTAACCTTACTTCTGTTTCGTTACAAATTCATAAGTAAAAAATATTCAGTAATATGGGAGATGTCAGACCCTACTATCCTGTCAGTGCAAAAGTCTCCACACATGAACAGTGAAGTCCCTTTAGCAGTTGAATTAAACTTGGTGTCTATAGTTCCCTTACGTATGTGTCCTATGAGAGTGTATTTAAAACCAGTATCTACTGTTGCTCCTCTGTGGACCAGTTACTGTATCTTAATAGGTCATTAAATCAATTTGATGTGGTTTGTTCTAGACAGCTGCCTGCTTGTTATTGCATTATAAAAACAGAGCTTTCCCAATCTAACTTCCAAGGAGAATAATTTTCTTGGGAAACAGTTATTTATGGGAGTTATTGTCAGTGGGAGAAAAGCAAGGAGTTACAAATAGGTTACCAAGCAAGTGAAGAAAACCTCGTATTTTTGATTGTCCATTTTCATTGCATTTTATTTTTTATGAGTATCTGTTTATTCTTTCAATGCAGGGATGTGCTTTGTGGATACCTTCTGTGCTCGAATATATCCAGTGTGCCCAGACTTGGAGAGCTTGATGGTGAAATCACAACATCAATCTTGCACTATGGAAAAGTCTACAATTGCAGGTAATTGGAAATCCTGAAAACAGAACAATCAATATCCATCTTGCATAGAAAAGCAGCTTTCTCATTCCTAAGTGGAGAAAAACTGCTTCCATTATTTTTTTCCCTATTAACACATAACTATTATTTCAGTTCAACCTTTTTTGAAGTTTCAGAAAATTAACTGCCTGTGGGGAGTGCACCTGTTTTGCAGTCCCCTCTGTGCAGTAGTTAATTTTCCCTGTAGAGACATAATGCTCTTCTCGGGCCCTGTGATTTTACATCCTTTAATATTTGCAAAGTACTTCATGGACCTTAAATACTTAGACATATGCCTGCACTGCCAAAGTTAACTGGCAGCCTAATTCATTGCTATATATTAGATGAATTCTAATTATAGATGTGGTATGTTTTCGTAGCTTCGCACATCTGTTAGATGAAATTAAGTCCTAAACAAGTAAACTTAAGAGTTTTATCTAACTCTGGCTGTTTCACAGGAAAATGGTCTTTGTTTTCATGATTACATTTGTTTGATGTAGATATGCTGTTTTGGTTTGTTTCCTGTTAGGCCCAGTGAGATCACTAAGCCAACACTTAGTCTTACCTGGCCCTGGGCATTGTGTAACACAGAAATAAAGGCAGCAGCCCAGGGCCCAGTTTCTCAAGCAGTCCCATCTAATCACATCACAATTCCCCAAGGTCCTCTTGGTTGTTTGCAGTGGTGGCCACGTGAAGCTCGATGAGGACACGGACCTGGGCTATGTGGAGAACGGGACGCCGTGTGGGCCGGACATGGTGTGCCTCGACCACCGCTGCCTCCCCGCTGAGGCCTTCAACTTCAGCACCTGCCCAGGCACCACGGACAGCCAGATTTGTTCCGGACATGGTGTATGTTCTTGCACTCTTTAATGCTTTTTACTGTTTTTGCTGAGTCCCTGGCGTTGTGTTGTCTACTAGCTGGACTTTTCAGGGAGCCAGCAGTGTGACTCTATGTCATAAAACTAGAGAAGTTTTTGAAAAGGAAAAGGGAAGGAGGCACATAAGTAAATATAATGCATTCCAGTCAAGGCATCTTAAGCAAGGTGTCATAGTTAGTATGTACTAGTTTTACGGAAGTTTTATCAATCAATGTTTTTGCTATCACTTTTGCTAACTTGATTGATATTTCCTCAGGCAGTGTGCTGGAGAATAAATAGAAAGGTTTTATGAACTGAGAAACTTGGGTCTCTATTCTTCCAGAGACCTGTTCTTTTTAATTCCCTCTTTATTGCATAAATAGCCAAGAAGATTCATAAAGTTGTTGATGATGTTGGATTTTGTGGGCTGAGATTTCCTTTACTCTGGAAGAGAGGGCAGTGAGCTGGCTCTTGGCTAGTGGCAGTTTCTCTGCTCCGTGTGCAGTCTGTGGCTTTGCTGTGGCCCTGGCAAGTCCCCTTGCCCCTCACACAGTTTGACACAATGTCCAGGGCCCTATGAGCTGAGTTCGAAAAAGTTGTTCTCTCATAATGTCTTTTGTCTTGCACACTGCATTAAAACTTCCTTATTTATCTGAAAGCAGGCACGTCATCATATTTTGGAAAAAAAAAGTCATTAAGTTCAGCCTCCCAAAGCAATTATAAATGGTTCTATTAAATATAGATTACATTAAAATATGTACTGAATAAACATTAAATCTATTTATATAAAATATACTAGCACATTTAATGCATTTGTATCTAATATATAAACTAAAAATTGCTATGTATTAAAGAATTATTTTGCGAAATTTTGTGAGCAGTCAAAATCAGGGCTTTATCACTGTACATATACTTGAGGTATTAATTACAGGAATGGATTAATATTCTGATGTTTTTCTGAGCTACACTTTTGACTGCAGGTTTGTAGCAATGAAATAAAGTGTGTCTGTGACCGATTCTGGGGAGGAGATGACTGCAGTTCTCACATCAAAGACGATCTATTTTTTGATAAAGATGCCATGAATAAAGGTATGTTGTTATAATTTTTACCAACAGCTGAAAAAGCTTGGATTTGAGGAAAGTTCATTAAGCAAAACTAGGTCTCCTACTCTTTCAGTCAGTGCACAACATGCTGCAGCATCAGGAGCCTTGTTCCTCTCTCTTCCTCCCACAGCAGAAACACTCAGTGTCTGTAAATGAAGCCTCAGTGCATCTTTGGGAACTGGTATCAGTGGGTCCAGTTCTGCCTGGCTTGTCCCGATCATCTGAGTGGTCTTATTAGACATATTGATAGATTAGGACAAGCAAAAAGTTACTGGGACATTCCATGTCTAGATAGAAAGGTAATGCTTGACTTTTACATATTTTGAGTGGAAGTTTTTATTCATCTTAGTCTTGCATACAAAAGAAAGATATATTGTGGAAAAATGAGCTTGTAAATGTTTGTCATTAGGAATCCTTGTGGGGGGACATCTTCCAGAATGTCTCCTTTGATTAATTTATTCAGCTGTGGAAGGGATTTGAGCAAAACCAAACAAGTAGTCACTTTTATTCCAGGGTAAGCATGTATTTGCTAGGACGGGTTCTAAGGATGTAATCTAGAGCAGTTTAATATTGATAATATTGTATTGGCATACCTGGCACAGGTTTCCCATGTAACAAGCATCCAGTTAAGGGAAACAGAGGTCAAAGCTTGATATACAAGTGATCTTTTTATGTCCTTGCTATGCTTCAAGAGTGTATCACCGGTTACAATAAATCAGCCTAGTGAAAGTTGTTCAAGCTGGTTGTTGAAAGATGGTGCATTTAGTGGTTTTGTGTATTTTTCTCCTAAAACCATGTATATTTTTCCTCTTGTGTTTCCAGGTGTGGTTAGCACAAATATAATAATAGGGGCTATTGCTGGCACCATTTTAGTGTTGGCTCTCGTTTTAGGAATAACTGGTTGGGGTTACAAGTAAGTAAATTTTGTTCTTAATACAGTTTAAAAATATGCGCATTTTATCTGATAGTTGATTATGTTACAAAAAGAACAATTCAAAAAATCGAAACCATCACATTCAACAATATTTATACAGTAACATTGTATTAACATTTTTCAAACAATTCTTACATTTGTATGTGGTTTTAGAGAGCTTGATCCAAATTTGAACTTTATTTCTCATTTAGTAATTGCTTTTGTTTTAGATGATCAGATTATTTTACTGTGTGTGACAAAGGAAGTACAAGAATATGATCTGATTAAATTATAAATGTTTCATCATGATGAAGTAAATGTGGCAAGATTAGCCTTCAGTCAGTCAGCAAAGCATTTAACCATAGGCTTCCTTAAATAGATGATTATATTTAGTCAGCTTAACCTGAAATTAATTCAGGCACATTTTTTGGTAGCCAAGATCTGCAATTTGCAAATAAGGCTCAAGTTTTCTCCTGGTGCAGAGCTGTCAGTGCTCACTGAGAGGCAAAATGGATTATACTAGCCTGAATAGTCTTTTTCTGTTTTACTTTTGTGAATTTCTTATAAAAACAGAGGGATTTATGGTTTTTTGCTTGTAGTAAAAAAAGATTCAAGGTACTGACTTTGTCGTCTGTGTTTGGGTGAGGCTGTCTCTTGAAGTTGCTTGTCCCTAGGTCCTTGGTGTGTTTGGAGGGCAGGGCAGGCTCAGCTGCAGGCAGTGCCATCGCTGGGGCACAGCCCCAGTGGTTTAGCATAATGAAGTGGCACAGCCCCTGCTGGTTTGCTAGACTGAGGTAGGCTGAGGGCAGCTCAGAAATGTGTCGGGAAAGAAGCGTTTGAAAAAAAACATGAAGATTAGGGTAGCAGAAAAGTAGGTTATGCTGTCTTGGTATATTACCCTCAGCTTCTGGCAGTATTGGAAAATCTTGGCTTTTATTTAGTGTAAAACTCTAGAAGTTAAGGGCTCATTTTGAGGTGCTGTCTAGCCACTGGGATTAGTTTTTGGAGGTTCAGGACAAGCGTGCACCTTTCACTAGCAGCTTCCCAGTACGTAGGCTTAAACCTTTACATCATGAACTGCACCTTACACTCAGCACTGACTGTAGCCATCAACACGAATATATTTTTCTTTTTTATTCTGATTTATCATATTTGTAAATATGCTTAGTTCAGAAGTGATTTTGTAGAAATATTTTGAGCAAAAGTTTCATTCTGTATACAGTACTTTTCTTTTTACATTTGTTTGGTCTTACTGACCATGTGTACCTTCATACTAAAAACTCATTCTTTTTCCTTTCTCTTCTGTTTATATGGAAAGAAACTACAGAAGACAGAGGTATGTGATAAAAGTAATGGAATGTATCTAAGAAATCTCTGAAAATATATTTTCTTCTCTCTTGCTCATTTACATGCTATAAAGAAAATATTGTGATGGGTTATCATATTTTAAATAATATATGCAATCAGTATTCTGTAAATGCATTGCTTGAAATCCTGATTTCACTGGACTCAGTAGCAAAAATAATGTTTTTTATACTTTTGCAATAGACTATTTTATTTAGGAAAACAGGAGAATATTTCCAATAAGAGAGACTGAAAATCGGCTGTTAGAGATGAAAATGTTCTTGGGAGGCTAAGATCTGAATAATTAATATTAACATGATGTTCAGGAGCCTTTTGAGACAAATTAATTCCTGCAGCTTCTTTGCAGTTAAAAATACAATGCAGTTAAATTGCTGTGTGGATGAAGAGCCCATTCTTTCCCATCACCCTGTTCGATTGATTCGTAGCTAAAGCACGGTACTGGCTTCAGCACAGGGCTGAGCTCTCACCATTTCAAGCTTGTGGCCAAAAATAAACCGTTTTCCTAGTGACTTGTGTTTGGCTCCTGGAAGACCACCTCCCTTTGATCAGACATCTGCCTGGCAGATGGGTCTTGTGGGAAGGAGTTGGCTCCTTCCTCTCCCAGTCCCCCACAGATAAGAGGATTTCTCAAATTCCCCTGTTTTCTGCCTGTATCGTTGCCTTCTGGTCCAAGCTGCTGCTTTGTTTGTTGCTGCTACCCGTTGTGCTTGTTCTCCATTTCCCTTCGTGTAGCGCTTTCTCTGCCAGGCTCAAAGTATTTGTAGTAAGTGGAAAGGCACTGTCCAGTACTGGTTGTGTGCTACAGGGTCAGATAGGCCACAGGTACAGTAAGAAGAAAAAGGCAATGCTGTTGAAGTCAAGCCTTATGCAGAGGTTGGTGGATAGTGAATGCCACCCAGCACAAGGAAGGCAGAGTTTAAGGTTTTGGTGCTGCTTAGGGGAAAGTGATTTATTTATAAATGCAGACTAACATGGCCATCAAGTCCTTCTACTGTGGATGTTTCAGTATTGGCTGAGGACAGAGCAGACAAAATCTTGAAACAGAGTCCACCCCATGTATGTTTGCATTGGAATATAAGAGAATTCTTCAGATACCTTCATCTCCAGAGATTAGTTTATGGCCAGAGAGCTGTGAGTGTACAACCAGTCTGCAGCTGTGTCTGAGAGCACAGGCAGAGTGGAAACCAGCATAAACTGAGGCTTCTGAAGGTAATGGAGGACTCCATCATTTTAAAGATTATGGAGATATTTAGTAACTAAATCTCCTTCATGCATAAAATGAAGTTCTGCAGGCTGACTTCTAAATAAAATAATTTTGGCTAAGTACAAGGAATACTCTATAAATGGAAAGACAGATATCCACAAAATTGTCCAGACTGTCCCCTTTAAAAAAAAAAAAAAAAAAAAAAATTACTCCTTAAATAACAATGAAAACAAGCAATTATAATATTTTTGAGCATGACATAAGGATGAAACTTGGTACTAATAAGCAACTGAAACAAACAAACTGAAAGTGGTAAGAAGAGCCAATTATCAAGGATTCTGCCAGCTGGGATATTGTGGCACAGATACATGGGAGAAGTTATTTCTGATGGAGTAGCAAGAGAGCAGTTTGCTAGAGGAACCCTGGGGAGCTGAGCTGCCCACACTGAGCCGACTCTGAGCACACCCATGTGCCAGCCGAGGAAGGGGACAAGAACTGGAACTTGGGAGGTGTTAGAAGATGGAGTGTGGAAGTACTGCATTGCACTAATGATTTATGTGCCATATAGTTTTTTATATACTTTACATACTTCAGAAGCATTAGAAACTCAGATATGGAATGAAGAGGTCCCAGTTCAGGTCTGTGGTTGGACACAATCTGAATGTGAATCAACCTGATAAATGTGCATCTTAATAGAGACAGGCTGAAGCAAAAATGTCTTGGAAAATGCAAGGTTGAATAAACACTGATGCTGATATTATGAAATAGTCAACTGTCAAAGTAACTACTTGTACTTGGGAGGATTTTTAAACCTGGTAGAACTATATCTGGAATATTTGCATGGCAGTTTTTTTCTGCTGGCGATGAATTCACCATCTGCAAAAACTTTGCATAACTTGATTAGAACTTTCTAATGCATAGATAGTTTTATGCACCGTAACTGAGCTTCTAGTTCTGGAAAAGGATAAACTCTGATGTTACTTTTGTGTGTCTTTGCAGATTGAGTCTACTAGTGTGGTAATCAGGAGTAGCTGGGAATCTTTGACACTGGTGTTAGTTCCCTTACACAAGAAATCAGTTAAAAAAACTGGAGGGTTTTATCCTCCTGAGGTTTAAACAACTCATCAGGTTGCTATTCTTGAATTCAATAATCATCACAAAAGTTAAATGGAAATCATCTACCTCAGGAGGAAAAAAATCATTCACTTTTCCTGAACTCCTCTTTGATGCAGGCATGTATTCAGCTCAGGCTCAGTATTAGTGTTGCACCTGAGGGTGCTTTTTGCAACCAGCATGATGAGCCATTTGAAATGTCTGGGCTGGTTATCCAGTGTCTCAAGAATCACAAATTGTTCACTTTGAAAATTGTGATCAGAGTTTACTAGTGAAATGTTCCTTGTTTTCCCTTTCCAAAACCACATCATCCACTTTTCTGCACATAACAGAAGCGTGTGGGAGTTTTCTCTCAGATGGTTGAATTATTTATTAATAGCCTTATTGTGTGTGGTTAACAGGTTTTCTCAAGGATTGCTATCCTTACCTCTTTCTTTTAAACTAATGTTCGTGCATGTTTGTGTGCGTGCCAGTTCCTGTCATGTTTTCTGACTCTACAATGTTTATTACACTTTAGACAAATACCCCAGGGAGATTATGTAAAAAAGCCGGGAGAGGCCGACTCTTTTTATAGCGACATGCCTCCTGGAGTCAGCACAAACTCTGCATCTAGTTCTAAGAAGAGGTCTGCTTTTCTGTCGCATTTTCAGATTTCAACCTATTCCATCACCCATTATTCCATTAGTCAGAACATTTCATTGTTTTGCAGCAGGTTTGACTCTTTCTTCTTTCTTTGTGGAATGTTTGAAATAGCATCCTTTTTGCTTTGATTACTGATTTTTCTCCTGTATCCTGATCTGCTGATTATTATGATTAGGCCAGAATAAAAAAGTTTTGCATTGTAAACCAATTTTTGTTTAATCCAATTTTCATAATATCTCTGCTTGAGAATTGATTTCAAGCAGACTGTAATAATAATTGCTGGCTGAAAAAAATTAAATAAAATGCCAACAACTTTTTTAATCATAGTCATGTAATCAAAGAAAAGGAACATTGTCTTGCTTCAATAATAGTTATAAAATGTTCAATATAAATGTTATTTTTATATCTTTATTTGTCTGTGTCGTTAATTCAGTGTGTTGACTTAAGACTTCTGCTGTGTCATATTAAAGATGGTAGTGATTGTATTTTATTCCACTTACTAGACTAGTATACTAAATGGTCATCAGGTGTTATCTTAGAAAATGATTTTACAAAGACTTTTTTTTTGTTTTCTGCTTGCTGTCATTAGATTAGAGAGAATTAGATTTTGCCCTTGATCAGATTTCACTAATTCCATTTTTGTTCCAGTTGCCTAAAAAATCCAACATTTTAAGAGGGAAGATTCATTTGAAAACATTGAGAGCCTTTGTAATTGCTAAGGTCATGATGCTCACTGTTCCTCCACCACTAGAGATCCTTTATATGAAAATCTCCAGCTAGCACTGTAAAACAATTTGTGAGAAGCACTGGGTCCTAGAGGGTTTGACAGTCGTGAACTGCTTCACAGGAAACCTGCAATTATCAATTCTTGTCTCACTAAGCAGCCTACAACTGTGCAGTTGATGAAGCCATTTTATTTGCTATTATTTCAATGAAAGTAAAGAGAAATGTATGGAAGGGACATATATGTAGTGACATTTTATATTTTGGTATAGCAGCTTGATCTTATATACAACTTCATTCTGTTTGTTCTAATGAATATGTTATTAGGAAAACTCCAGTAGTGATTACTTAATTCTTTCTAATTTTTAAATTCAGCTTTTTAGATGTGTGGGTTGTTTTTTCAGGAAGCAAGCATTAATCTTAAATGATGCCCTGTATGTGTTGAAGGATCTTTTTAAATTTGGATAAAATTTTGAAAAAAATTCTTGGGAAAGGAAGTTTTCATAGCTTTGTGTATCAGGTTTAAATACCAGTTAAAAAAAGTTATTTTTAAATGACTGTAATATAATGTGTTTCTTCTTTCATTCAGTATCTGTGTTTCTTTTCATACTTCATTTATTTCATATGTCTCTCTCTATTATTTGTTCCAAAAAGCTAATGGTTTCTAAGGTCTGTCTGTACTAGAGAGTTTTGTTGTTCCCACCACCAGTTCAGGTATGTTGTGCCACTGTCAAGTCTGGAAAAGTAAGTCTGACAAATATTCCATTAACATTGTGATACAGCTGACATAGTCCTTCCGTTTTAATTCCCGGAGTGCTACCTCCTGCCTTCCAAGCTGGTTTTGGTTTGCTCTGTGTGCCGCTATGGATGGCATCTCTTGGGAGATGTTAGAGTGACTGGGCACTCAGCTGCCTGGGTTTCTCCATGCTGGAGAGCACTATGAAATATTAGTTGGTATTCAGAGGATGTTCAAGGATTAAGACATAACTTTATGATAACTCTTGCTATTACGAAATAGCAAACACCAAAACCAGTTTATAGCAAGACATTCCTGAACCTGAAAGAGACCTTGAGTAGGAGGAAATGTTTAGAAATCCGTCAGTGGATCTGTTGTTTCTCAGACCTTTCATGATGTGATTAAGCTCGAATTAGTGAAACCCTGGGCTTACTTCAGTGTGGCTGTGATTAGCCTGATCTTCTGGAAACTGAAGAGCATCTCTCAGATGCCTGTCCTCCAAGGAAAGCAGAGACTGAAAAATGCGATTATCCAGACTTAAAATCTACAAAATTAGTTCCATTAATCAAGAATTTGTAATAAGTGAGCCACCTATTATGAATTTTTCACCATCTTCTTTTTTGGAAATAATTGTAGATCTCAGGGCAAAGCAGCAGCTCTAGTTCAACAAGAGGCAGCCTGTTGCAAAACCCCACGTTGGACATCGCCACATACATCTCTGGCTCTTAGAGGGAATACAAGAGGAAAGAAAAACCAGTTTTCACCAAGCACCTAGATAAAAAGACTATTTTTGGCTTTGAGGTTAGCATTAGAAATATATACTGCAGCAATTGGCTGGTAAAATATAAATGTTCAAAATTAGCAAAAATGAGGTACCTCTCCCCTGTCACTACCAGCTCTGGGTGGGAGGATGCTCATCACAAACTCCTGAGCCCCTGAGACTGGTAGCAGTGGGATGAGGGAAGCTGTCCTGGCTTTCCTGCAGCAGCACAGGGAGGGAGTGGGCAGCCTGCAGGCGGGTTGTGCTTGACTGTGAGATGAGCAAGCCTTGAAATGAGCACAGCTGTAAGAGCATCTTCCATCTAGGAACTGAGGCAGAGCTGCAAATCCAAAGGAAATCTGGTGTGCGCCGGTGTTTGTGCATTCTACAGCAGACAAGTGAGAAAGCAGTGCTGATGCCTGGCTCTTGAATGTGGGCACATGGAACCACTGCAGGGACGGTTGCAAGGCATAACTGCAGGGTTTAATCAGAAATCCTGGATGCTCTGCTAGTGCAGACAGACCTTAGGCTGTGTTTTGTCACTGGCCTCGGGAATGTGGCCGAACTGCTGAGCTAACATTGATGTGAGACAATACCCTTAACAATAACCGCATCTGAGCCCTCCTATTCCAGGTCAAATGGATTATCTCATTCCTGGAGTGAAAGGATCCCAGACACAAAACATATTTCAGACATTTGTGAAAATGGGAGGCCTAGGAGTAATTCTTGGCAAGGTAAGTGTGAACCACTGTGCTGGCCACAGTGGAAACCAGCCTCTGGACCATTGCTGCTCCACTGAAAGTTTAGTTGATCTTACGACAGCAGCATGACTCCTTAAAATTGTGCTAATTGTTATTAATTTGGAATTAGGATTTAGCAGCACCCTACCATTTTTGCACAGTGCTTTGTCACAAAGAAATTACATTTAATTTCTCCCTCCAGTGTGAGCTAACATGAAAGCGAGAAAGAAGTCTATTCACTATTGCCAGCTTCTGTGATTTTATCAGGCAGTGTTTGGTGTTTTTCTTGAAGCATAGTGATTTTGTCAGATAACATCTGAAATTAGGGAGATTTTTGCTCTGCACGGTTCCAGCAAAAAGTAGAGAAAAGTTACCTAAGTGTCTGAGGTACATTAAGAGGAATGGACCTGTGAGGTTTAAATGGTTAAAGTTAGAGGTAGCAACTCTTTTGCTATGGATGCAAAAAGAATATAGTTTGGCATGGGGTGCAGGTGAGTTTCAATTTGTTTTACTGTCTTTGTCCTTTGATTTTTTTTTCAGGTAATATAGGAGGAAACAGAAAGAAAGTCAGAGGCAAAAGATTTAGGCCACGGTCTAATTCAACTGAGTAAGTCTGAATTTAAAAAAGCAAAGCCAAAAAGTAGAGTTTTCATATTTGTGTTCTGTTAGATGGAAATTAAGAGTATTGAAAAGTAGACAGCTGGATTTTTGCTCTGTGGCCCATTCTGAATGCTGACTGATAATCTGGTAAATGGTTTGGCTAATGTATTTCAACCTCTTTTTATGTATTCTTTAAAAATTAACTATCAATTTTCTTTTTTATGTAGGCTTCCTCACAGTCGTTCCCATAGCAATTCCCAATGATGGTGGCAGCCTGCACCATCACTGCAGGCTTTTGTCTACAGTAAACTGCCATTGCTGAGTGTATCCTGGTTCAATACTGAGTTTCTGATAACCTGTTTCCTACCCTTGTCTTCACCTTGGGTTGGGCCATTGCAGAGTTAGAGATTTGTATCTCTGCATACCTTCCTGGAGGTTTTAGGAGAGGTATCTGCTCTGAGAGTACCTTGAAGTTTTCCATTTTAAGCCTGAAACAGCCAGTCTTGAGTAAGCCCTGTGATAAATGGGTAATTAAAATCTCTACCAAGTGACTGATCCCCAGACTTTTCCAGTATGGCTTATTGATTTATTGGTTATATTTCCTGAAGAGCCCATGTGTGCAGTGCTCCCCACATGGAAAGTGCCTTCCTTATGTACTTAAGCCTGTTGTTTCAGGCCCCTCTTGTGAATGAATGGTGAATGGCTGGGAACCTCTGGGCTTGTCGAAAGCACTGGCCTGCTCTTACAGCACCTAACGCCACATGGGAATGGCCCCTTCTTTGACCATGGTAGCAATGACAGTGCCCTTCCCCATATCATGACTACTAACTTTGTACCTTGATGGGCAAATGGGCTTGATACCAACCCTGCTGGAAACTAATAATGCTAACTGCTCTTGGGGCCCCATTTTCTTTGGTTTGGGGATTTTGAGTTTGTTCTGAAACTTTTCTTTCACCTGCAGTGCACTGTCTTGAGGTGAGTAGGCTCAGAAAGGGTTCATAGAAAAAACCCTATATTACAAGTTACAGAAATAATACTTCGATGCACATTGCAATTATAACATTGCATGGTCAAAATGGCATCATGGAACCAGAAATTTTAGCCCTTGGAGGAGTTTATCTCAAGAGTCTCTGTGCTCTTTGTCTTTGCGCTGATAAACTCTTACCTAAATGTTATTTTGCTTGTTTTCTTTTCTCCTTGCATGAGATAGTTTGATAAAATCAAAATTAGTCTGGCCAAACTGCCAAAATACAAATGAGATTTCCTCTAACTTTGGAGCACTAAATAAGCGGGCAGACAGAGATATTGTGAGTTGGAAATCTTTTTCCCTGTATATTTGTTTCTCTTTTAAAGGTGCCCCTGAATTTCCACCTAATTCTCTGCTTTCCTTCTTGCTGCTTGTTACGGTGGTCTCTCAACCCAGCAGCAGCCCTGATGCTACAGGGAGGAGGCTTGTACTTCCCAAGGGCCATGCAGCAACCTTTCGGGGATGAAGCACAGTGTGTGTGTTCCTGGGAGAGGCCTTCCAGTCAGGAAAATACTCTTTCTCCTGATCGGCTCTATCCTGGACTGCACAGGCCCCAACGGCTTGTCTGAGTCTCCTTGGCAGTCCTGTCACCAGCTGGAGAGAGAGCTCCCACTGAATGATCCACATGCTGTGTCAATTCAGTCGGGAATGGAGAGAATTGCTGACGGCTATTAGAGGGCAATTATCGCTCTGGTTAGAGAGACAGCTTGCTTTGCAAGGAGAGAAAATGGACTGAGAATGATCTAACTGTGACCAGCATTTACTCATTTAGAAAAGAGAAAAAGCAACACCAGCTGCTTTGATGCTGCAGAATGCTGCAGAATACATGGAGGCTTTTCCCAGACCAATTTACCTTTCTACCTTTGTCTGGGAAATACAGAATCTGTTCTGAAGCAGTATTTAGAAAGTCTGCCCGTGTGGCCCCTAGGAGTCCAATAAAGCATACTTGTTGAGATGGAAAAAAAGGGATAACAGTGTTGGTGTCCTGTAATTAGCAGACTGTAGTTAACCATTATAAATTGATCATATATATATATATATATCATTGATGCCCTACCTTGTGCAGAATTAATTTTTTTTTTAAGCAGGAGCACACTAGTGTGGTTGCCTACAAAAATACTTGTATGCATGAATCCGCAGTAACTGCACACATTATGCACAGGGTTTTTTTTGTATACAGCCAAGCATCAAAAAAGAATTGTGCCATTAATAATTTAAGCAAAATTTCTTAAGGACTGAGCAAGGTTTGAAGTCTGCAGCCCTCATGAGCAGCACTGACAGGGAGTGGCAAACACTTTGGGCAGCTCCTGAAAAAGTCCTGCTCACACCTTTGCATGACTCTGGGACCTAACATACATGAACAAGGCTTATGCTAAGCGTAGAGCTCTGAGGAGACTGCCAAAGATATTTTGGGACATTTTAAATTGTTTTTGGATGTTTTAAAACAAAATTAATATTCTTTACTAAAGGCAGATGGTTCATTACATGTAGAAGGAATGCCAACAGGCCAAATGCTTTTTCAGAAACGTGGCTGATAAAATGGCCTGATAAATAGTTCTCTATTAAAATCAATTGGAATTATCCAGGAATGATGAGAGTTTTCTAAATAAGTTGATGGTTTAATTGGGAGCTTGTGTTAAAACAGTCCCAGGAACAGATAGCAATTCAGACCTTTGTTAATTTGCACTGCTTTTCCTATAAGCATTTGTCTTCCTCGTTGTTATAACTGATAAGAACATCTTTGGTTTAGACTTTCTATTATATATTGTCTTTTTGCAGCCGGGTAACCCATGCATCTGAGCCTGGGCTTTCTCTCGCCCACCAAATCCCTGCCCAAGGCATAAGCCCAGGGGGTTCCGACCACCCCCAAACAGGGAGTCGGGATCACAGGTCAGTCTCACCTGCCCCTGCATCCTGGGCTGCCATTTTATCCCGTGAAAAGTCCCTTCCCTAGTATACAATAGTTTCACTGTGGCAAAACACCGTGACTGCTTGGAGGTGCTCCTGCTGATGCAGCGCTAGCTACCCTTCCTCCTCGCCAGCCTGAGGAGTACGAGTACTCTTGAGCCCAGGTCTTTTGCCTTGTTGCATGTTGCGCTACGAGCCAAATCGAGCTGTCGGTCTAGCTCTAGGCTTATGTGTAAGGACACCTTGTTTTAAAGCAGAATTTCTCACTCAAAGGAAATGCGGATTCTGGCCATTCCTAGTGAACATGTGGCCAGAAGGATCAGCCCGAGGGCTTTCCAGTGGTATCATGTAGTGGTCTGCAGTAACTCGAGTTTAACCTTTTTGTAACAGATGGATTGAGGTGCTGAATGATGGTCTGTAATACACCCAGACCCAGGAAACCCTGCAACATGGTTGTGCAACAATTGCATGCTTTGATACCACCTTACACTGTTTTCTAATACAGGAAGCCAGATTGGGAGTGTTTCATGGTTGCCAAAAGACCCTTTCAAATGAAAAAATGCAAGTCAAAAGTATTGCAGCGAGTACAAGAAAATGTACAATTAAAGCTAAAGCTGAAGTTTATTAGTTCCTGGTCATGCTGGCACCAGCCTGTTGCTTCACTTATGCTCATCTGTTTTGCTGCGCTACCACTTTTGACATTTTCTTTCTCTAAGATCCCAAGCTGGAAAGCATAAAGCACTCCCGATTCCTGATAAGTAAGCGAGCTGAGGAAGCTACTTAGAAGCACTTGTGGCTGAGGGCGAGTACATTCTGAGAGCTGTGGCTGTGCTTGCGCGGGGTGGGGAGGAGATGTTCCAGAGCAAAAAAGGAGCAAAAGAAGTTGAAAAAGTGCTGCTGCTTTTGTTGTTGTCGTGGTTTGAAATATGGAGGGGGTTGAATGACATGATTTGGCCCAACTTTTATTCATCTGAGCAATCCCTCGCAAGGCCTGTTCCCATATGTGAGGTTGTTGGAGTCACTCCCATAAATAAGGGTGGCAAGAACTGGCCCAGAAGTATAAAAAATAACTTAAAGAGGAATTTTCTTCCCATTTTCCTTGGTTAAAATTTGTTTCCTATTTCACTGTGCTAGTCTCTATTATATAAAGATGGTGATCACAAATAATCATTTGATTGTTGCCGCTTGTATATAACAAGAACAAACTTTAAATTAGTCCAGGCAGACTCCTGTTTTCTGCATCGCCCTTTTCTCTTAATGTGACAGAGGGGGAGGAATTTGCTTATCTTGTTATTGGGAAAAATTTGTTACTAAAAGGTTTTCTTCTTCCCTGGTAATTTTTTATCAGATAATTAAACATCATCTTTATTTAATAATTTTCATGTAACTAATATGAGTATACAGCTCAGACTTTTTTCCTAAAAACTGTGGTTTTGGTATCAAGATTGCTTCTGTAAAATGTGACATAACTCTGCAGCCCACCTCCATTAAAGCCAAACTAAATGAACAATGAAGAATTAGAGGGTTGTTTGCCTATAAGTGCAAAACTTGTCACTATAGTGGCAAAAAATTCAAGCCCTTTAACACACTAAGGCTGAAATTCATTCCTGTAAAAAGGGTCAAGCCCAAGATTCTGTGCTCATTTAGCCATTATCTTGCAATTTGTATAGATGGGTGCAAAAGTGTGTCTTTGGCAAGCAAACTTCATGACTGAAGCCAAAACGTCCCTTCATCCTTATTTTGAGATCATGAGGGAGTTCAAACTATGAGCTTAATGCTGGCCCTCTACATAGGAGTGAATTTTACCCTTAAGACATTAAATGAATTATGTATCCCAAAGAGTTTCCAGGTTAATCAAACATATGAGTCTTGTTGTAGGTCAGATTTTCTCATGCAGTTGTACACGTTGCCTAGTCCTCACCCAAATCCATACTGATTTATTTGCCATATTCACTTGCATTTTGGGGATGAAGACATCCTTGCTAAGCTTGTGCTGTGTGTTCTCAGATTTTCTATTCTTGTTCTTCTGCTTTCTCTGTTCCTTCCATTGCTTTCTGCAGGTATTTAAACCCATGGTTCAAAAGAGAATATAATGTAGCTAAGTGGGTAGAAGATGTGAATAAAAACACAGAAGGACCATACTTTAGGTATTTTGTAAATTAATTCTATAATTCTCATTTTTTAGAGCTGTTCCAGCATATACAAATATCTTGAGGCTCCTACCTTGTATAAATCAATACAAGTTACTTAGGTGCAAAGGGCCCCTCTTCTTTTGCTGCATTTTGATGTCTGTTTTTGGCTTCATGTGCAATTTACAATTCTTTTTCTGAATGTTTTAATGAAGCCATTGAAAAGGGTGTGTGTAGTGCATGCATTCCCACCATCATCTATAGCTTGTAGTAGCTTTCTCATCATTTTATGCCAAGTAGTGTTTTATGGGCATGAGACATATTTATCACTAATAAAGTAGTATTAACTTAAATAGAATGTTAATTTACTGAAGCAAGTGGTTTCATAACACATTGACTCTACCTACTGTCTTATATAGTGCATACTAAAATTTAAATGAAAAAAGAATAAGAAGTAGTGGTATTTTACCCTCAGCTTGCAATGAAATAATTTATATATTGTAATTGGAAAACTAAATGTATGAGAATATACTCTGTGCTCTAATTATCAAACTGCTAATTAATCTGTTACAAGTGAGGTAGGGTTCAACCAAAAATACCACTTTTTTTTGAAAGGGAAAAGTGTGCATTATCTGATAAATTCCAAGTTATAGAGAAAAAAAATTCGTGAGTCTGGGCCCCTGTTGAACACAAATGAAGAGACTGAGAATGTTGCAGTAGATTCCCAAAAGACACAGTCCCACAGCTGAGAGAGATCTCTGCATCAGCTGAAAAAATGAACCAGCACAGGAGAAAATGGAAGACAATTTATGACAAATAATACAGAGCATGAACAAAATCCATGAAGCTGTAAGTTGACATATAAAAAATGAAGATAATTATAGAAACACAAATCAAAAGAATAATAAGCAAAATCTTCAGCCAAAACAGTGAAGGATGCTAAGAACAAGTAAATAGAATCTTAATAATTTTGCTACACAAGTAGGCCTAATAATAGTACAACAGGGCAGAAACATACACTAAATGTGTGCAGTGTGCATTTGGGGAAAAAAAAGTGATGGGAGTTGTATCACAAGATATTAACGAAACACTTTAATTCCAGTAGTAACACTGGCAGACTTTAAATGGCAGGGTAGGGATTTAATCATTTTTAGAACTAAAAACATCCTGAAGTCTTAAAAGACCATAAAATTATTACTTTTAAAAGCCATTTGCGTTTGCTTTCAACACCTCATAAATCACAGAGTAAGCTGCAGAAAAGCTTTCCAGTGAACAAATAGGGAAAATGAGTAAACTTTAGCCTGTCAGCCCTGATCTTGGTCCTGAAAAGAGAGAAAAGGGAGAAGAGATCCCTGGTGCAAGAATTCGAGGCTTACAGGAGGTCATTGTTATTGTGCCAGTCAGTATCAGACAGGTCTCTTGGTACTTGGACATTCTGGCAGGGCATATTGCGAGTCTGGTTGTTTCAGCACTGGAATAGAGGGTCCAGTTCTGTTGTCTGCAGTTCATCAAGCATATTCTAGAACTGGGGAGATCTAAGCCCAGAGAAGCCACAGAAAGGACTGCAGAGCCTCAGGCTGTTCAGTTTAATGGAGCAGCTGAACACTTGCCTGATCATGATGTCCACATCACTGCATATGGAGCAAAATCTTTGGGTTTTTGAGTGGGAGGTCCTTTAGATTAGTGAAGTAAGACTGATAATGACAAAAGGTCCCTGGAAGCTGAAATTAGGTAAACTCACATAAGAAGTGAGGTGTGTTTTTATTACCAAACTTTTTTCTAAAAATAGTCTCTCGACCTTTATTGTTCAGGCAAGGTCAGGAGTTGCCCACTATAACATAACCTCATAGCTGTCTTTCAGGGCTTTTGTATCAGAAGCCCTGTGGTAGCAATAAACAAAGACATCGATGGAATAATGAAGATAGCACTATTTTAAAATAGGTTGTTCTAAATGGTTTAGTTAAACAGGTTTAAAAATCTGTATGCATACTCATAATTTGGTTCTCTCTTTTTAATATCGGTTTATCTTTATTTAGTAACTAGATTAAATTGGTGGGAGCGTACCCTGCCCCTGAGGGTATTCAGCTGTTACACTGAATGAGTCACATTTCTAATTGTGTTTGAGATAAATCAAGCATTTTTGGCATGTAGATGAGGATTAAGCTGACCCATGTGAGTTTTAAAGGCTATGTATCAGCAGAGATGAAACATAAATCAGAAATTTTGCAACATAGAGGCTTACTAATCACTGCCTGCAGCAGTTACCTTTAGAAATGAGAGCGCAACTAGAATAAACTTATAATTCTTTATTGTCATAATTAAATGAAGTAATCATGGGGAAGTATTCTGCAGACACATTGTGGAAGGCAAAGGATCAGATCTCCTATGATGAGTTGCCATGGGTTTATGAGAGGTTGAACTAACAGTTTCTCCACAAAAATCAGATGTAATTTTGCTTAATGATAGCATGGACAGGAAAAGACTGTTCCTAGGAATGGTGTGTCAGAGTATCTTGTGGCTGGGTTTTAGGCTGGGCCTGTGAAGTGATTCACAAACACAACGAAACGTCTTGCTTGATAAACCAGTCAGGGAAAGTCAGGCTGAAGTCAGACTGTCCAGCTGGTACTATATTTTAGGAGTCAGAGTCCCAGGATAAGACATCTACATGAGATATTTAGCTGAGTAATGTTCATGTTGCTAATTACCTTTGATTTTTCTGTTCTTTTAAATGTGTCCTGAAAGTAATACTGCAGTTTTCCTTGTTTCCCTGTAGTTTTAGGAATAATATGCTGATGACTGGTGCTGTTGTAGGAAGAGTTAAAATAGAATGAGGAAAAATGACAAAAACACTTGCTACAATTCCTAGGAATGTTTCAGATTTTCAGAAAATAGAGATATTAGTCATCACCAAGATTTTCTCCATCTGCTTAAAAAACCCTGTATAAATCATAATTTGTCTCTCTGACACCTGATTTCCTAGTTAATTTTTTTTCTAGTCTACAAGTCTGATGGGTATTTCTATATAATTACTTTTTATTAATGATAGTATTAATAGTAGCTGGTGTCTCTGGCACCAGAAAACTCCCAAGAGTGGGATTCCCATCTGTAAGAAAATAAGATCTTTGAAGAAAAATCTGGTTTTCCTGCTCAAAGTCTAGTCTAGATTTTAACTTTGTGTGCCAGGTTATAACCACATAACCCCAGCAATAAACTCAGGCAGGAAGCCTTTCCCTGATTTTAGCTTTGCTGTAAGGGATGTTATTTTATGAATGTGCTACTACTGCTTATTCTTGTTACTGGCAATTGCAATATCCGCTGCGCAGGCTGACCTTGTGAAATATGGTTAAGGATTACTCAGAATTCTCACTGAATCTGAAAGATTTGATGGAGCCATGACGGAATCAGAAAACAAACTGCCAGAAGCCCCAAATGTGGCGTTTCTGTGGATAATTATAAACAAAAAAGACTAGAAGGCACCTTCTAAAGCATTGAGCTGCCTACATTTGATTTAATGCAAGTATTTACAAAAATTTATATTTTATGAGAGTTATTTAAATACAAAAGTAGTTTACAAACAAAAGGGGTTTTTTTAAGATGGAGACCCAGAGCACATAACTAGAAGGAAAACAGCCATCCCATATTGGAAGGGCATCAAGAAGGGGCATGGAAGGAGGAGACAGTAGGCTGTCATTTCCCTCCTATTTCTAAGGTGCTTTTGTGTCCTTGATTTTTTCTCAGTTCGTCTTCAGCTGATCATCTCCATTACCTTCCTCTGTGAGCATGCAGCTGAGGCCAGAGCCATGACCAGCCCTGGGCAAGCTGCTCTTACTGAGGCAGCTCTAGCCTGTGCTTAAAGTAAAAAACAAACAAGCAAAACTTTTCCCTATTATAACCAAAGCAAATTACTGGTATTGTGGGCAGATAATGAAAGAATTCCTACTGATGTCAGTAGGATGAGGATTTTCTTTCAAGAGTTAGGGAGAAGAGTTCATTGAAGCATGTGAGTGCCTGCTTCTGAGGCACAGTTCACTGATCCAAGTGACAGCTCAAGCCATAGCCATTGTCTCTTCTGCAGCCCCTCCATGAGCCTCCTCTCCCTTCTGCTGCTGCTCTTTCTAAGGAAATGTGTGCACATCTGTGGCTTTTAAAAGGAACTTATTTTAAAATATTTAGCCACACCAGTGTTTTTAGAAGATCCTAACTTCCTAATGTAGGGTGATTTAGGCTGATGATGTCCTACAAAGAGCTGAATCCACAGCAGCAAAGGTCAGATTAGGCTGATAGGATCTATATTTGGGCTTGAAATGCTTTCCCCAGGTTGAATATTAATTGATATTCATTACATTATTTCAGACTGCAAAAGAGAATAACTCACAATTCATGAACAGTTCAGATCTGTCAGGGCCACCTGCCCTGAGTTCAGCTAAAATGACACTCAAAATTGCAAGATGTTTAGTTGTGTGACCAGGTGACATGTTTTGCACTGTTTCTTGTGGGCGAGCATTCCCTGTTCAGGGACGAGAGGCAGAGCAGGTAGGCCCATGGCTGCAGGGACTGCTTCAAGATATCTTCCTGCTTCCACAGTGCTTTGTTGTGAATCACAGAATGGTCTCCACACACTCTGAGTTTTAGCTTTCAGGACAGAAAGACAGACACAAAGTGGCCACTCTATCTTGCTTTCTGGTAGAAAATTAGAATTTTTGCAGTTGAGGTGCATGATTTCATTTGGGGTTGGCAGTAAAACCCCTAAATCTCTGTTGTGTTGTGCACTGTGTTCTTGTGTAAGGTTCAGCTAGAAGCAACATTTGGCATGAAAGCTAATGGATTGATTGCAGGAGAACTGAAACCCCAGTGAAAGCTAAGTGGATCCCACCCTTGAGCAAAACTGCCAAGTTTTCCTACCTTTAACCCCAGCATTACCTGCAAGTGTCCCTGAATGCTATTTCTCCATCCTGTAAATGAGAAAGAGCCAGACATGACCTTTCTCATTTAAAGTATATGTAAATCTGGGATACACAGCACATACACAATTGCAGGGCACAACCTGAAAGGTGATCAAAACAACCTCAAACAATGCCATTTATCACAGAAGACGCACTGTAAGTTCTGTGAGCATATGCTGAGTTGTGTATGTTCACAGTCTCAGTAGTTGGCACTAAAGATGTCAAAAAGCAGCATGTAACTCCACAGCAAAAATAAGTGGTGAGGCCCTGTGAGGGCAGGGCAAGGCCATTTCTGAAAGTGTGCAACTGCATTCTCGATGTATTGGCTGTAGTGTTGCAGGTGCAGCTGAGCAGCAAAGCTCATATCAGTTAGATGGACGAACTGCAGGTGAGCAGGCAGTGCAAAGGGGGCTTGAGAAGAAGGAGATGTAGGCAGCTACACTGGAGGCCTGGCCTTCAAAATCTTTGGAAAAGACAGCATTGTGTTTGAGATATGGTGCAAAGCTTCCTGGCTAAAAGGCTCAGTTAGGGATCCTGGTTGGAGGACCTGCTTGTGCAGGGAAGATGTTCAAGATGCCCCATCCTTTTGGGGTTATTGCTCCTTCCAGGATCACCTGCTCAGATGGATGGACAGGTAGATTGGCTGTGGCTTTTCCTCTCACTGTGGCCTTCTCTTAGAGTGCCTAAAATGTAAAGAGCCTGTGGTGTGTTGGAGATGTGCCTGGTGTGGTGAAAGAGATGGGAGACACCTTCATTCTGTGTGCCACTGCCTGGCTGTGCTACCTTATAAACAGCTTTCTGATAGGGCTTGCCAAGTCCGATACCACAAGCCCAGTTCCTTGCTTCTAATCTCCAAGTGCATTGTTACAAATTTTAAAATGAAAATTTAAAATTCTACTGCAGCAGTGGGGTAAAATTAGTGAATAATTGGATTACTAATAAGATGTAAAATATGCTTTCCTTGTTTTCCCTCTTCCCTATTCTCCTTATATTTTTCATTCTAGATCCACAAATAGTGCATTAGTGATCCATTCTAGTCCATGTAGGGGCAGAGATGAGAGGACTTGTATGGGTAGTGAATAGCAGGGCACTGTTAATAACCTTTTCCTGCAATTTTTTTTTAATTAACCTGATTTCTTACATGCACAGTTTGGTGCCCAGATCCAGGATGCTGGACATAGGAAAACCTTGTTTTATGCTGCAGTAACTGTTTCAGGGTTTTTTTCCTGAAAACATTGATGTATGTCCAGTTCATCTTAATGGGTGATCAATGTGCAGGTACTGAAGATGTACACTTCCATGGTCGGATAATTGTACCAATGTAAATCTTTTAAGTGCTGTTGAACTTAGAGGCTACCACGTAAGGCATTAGAGGATCATGAGCCAGACTGGAGAGCTCTCATCATATAATTTCCATTGACACCTTGTTGCTTGTGGCTACCATCAGTCATTGTTTGTATGGGAGGCAAGAGAATGTGCTGTTGTAGGGAGCTACAGACACAACAAAATGATACAATAGTCCAAAATAAAAGTAAAGTTATTTAAAGGTAAATAAACTTCACGTATCCTTATGGGAACTTTGCATCTTCAGGGAAACATTAACTCAGAAGATACTAGGTAGCAGTGCTCAGGAAGGGCTGAGTGATGTGCCTGCAGTAGTAAGAGGCCGCCCTTGGTCTGTACAAGAGAACAAGGTGGCCAGGGTAGCTCAATTTTTCTACTTTGAGGCCTTTTTGCCATTTTACTCTGCCCAGATTTAGAGCCTCATAGGAACCTCTCAAGTGGGAAAAGTGCAGAATCTTGGAACAGAGGCATAAGTTTTTCTTGGGTATAAAATTTCAGTCAATAATGTGCTGTTGCCTTATTGACATGAAAAGAATGCCTTTCATGTGATACAAACATTTACTTGCTCCTGCTTACTCTACTCACCTTGTACAGAAATGCTGATTGCCATTGACTAATCAGTCCATTTTTGTATATTTTCATCAGACTCTTTCTTTGGCTGGAACAATATGCACTGTATGATGCTTGCATGTATAACAATTTGTTATTAGCACTTTGTATATGCCTTTGTTACTTCACAACTAACAGTTTGGCCTCCAAATGCATGCATTTGTGTAAATTAATGTTACAAAAATAATATATTTATTTTCTATGTTTGTATCAATTTAGGAGATGTGTAAGATATGCATAAAGACACTGATAATTGCCATTTAGTCACTGGGAGAAGACATTTGTTCAGCTTGTATTTATACAATTACTGTTTCTATTTAGGCTTTATAATGCCATGTTTATATTTTAGTTCTGTATTTATTCAATTGCAGATTTGTTTTATTAGTTTTATAATGATTAATTACAGTACCATATAAAACAGTTTAAGAAATAATTTTTTTTAGGCATTACAATTCTAATAAGACGTAGCAGTTTTTTTTTTCTTCCAGTGTTCCTGAAATCTATAAATACCTTTATTCATATAATGAAATTATAAGACAACTGATCAAGCAATTTTATCCCCCTGATATTGAGCTAATAATAAGCTATATACTTGGCTCTGAACCAAGCTTCAGAGTAATGGCAGTTGCTGTTGCAGTGCTAGAATGCAAAGACATCACATTTATTTTGTGTGTTTCAACATCTCAGGACGCTGTCTCCTGCAAAGTCTCCATCTTCATCCACTGGATCTATTGCTTCCAGCAGAAAATACCCTTACCCGATGCCACCACTTCCTGACGAAGAGAAAAAAGCCAACAGGCAAAGTGCCAGGGTATGTGTCCCTCTTCTCTGCATTTCATCAGTGACTTGATTTACTGGTAGTTTTTCAAAAGGAAACTGTGGCAGATTAGCACCTTTGACCAACAGGGAGAGCTGGAGTGGCATTTCCTTTGCACCTCGAATTTCTGAAGCTGCTGGAAGGCTGAGCCTCTGGCAGTGATAAAGGCCTCGGTGGCTGTGTTTGCAGACAGCTCAGGTGGCTCTTAAACCTACCCTGAAGCCCAGATTTCACTACGTTTCTTATTTCAAACTGAGAGTGTGCCTGGGACAGCCTTTGGGCTGCAGAGGACAGGCAGCCCTGGAGCAAGGGGTGTGTTTGGCTCTTCTTTCTTACCCCTCCTCCCAGCAACTCTCCTTCAGGCTGTGGGGATAGCTGCTTTCCAGCTTTATGGAAAGGTAACAAAGTTCCAGTTATGGAGCATGTGGAGGGCTTGCAGACCTGGAGGGACTTCACTGCTGTGTGACCTGAGCCCACCCTGCCCCGGCTAGAGTGAGGAGGAACTGCTGGAATGTGTAGTGGATGGTGATTCCCCATAAAGAGATATTTCCAGCTGCTCCAAAAGGCTCTTGCTTCCTTTGTGTTAATTCAGACATAGCAGGTATTTGAATTAGCAAAAAAGTCCTGAAATTTGCTTTAGAGGCTTTACTTGCAATACCCTTGGTTCATGTTGCTGATGCTGATGAGATTCTCATCATTGTTCTCTGTCATTTTATTTTCAAGAAGAAAGGAGTGAAGTGCTGCTGAGGGAACCTGCAAGCTGCTCCCCCAGTGCTGCTTGGGGCAGAAGGTTGTGTGAGGTGCAGCACAGGGTCTCCCAAGGCAGCTTGGAGCCCAGGCTGTACTGATATGTCTCAGCCCTCGAGCTGCTTTGGCAGCAGCTCAAACCCACAACAGGAAGTCATGCTGCTGTGAGCAGAGTTAGGCAGATGAGAATGGGAAGTTATCACTACATTAATATTAGCGTAACTCTAAGGTAAAAGCTGTCTAGTACAAGTTTGATGCTACACTGACATTTCTCCTTCAAAAAGAAAACTGAACTCCCAGTCATGGGCATTTACTATGTTGACTGCAAGTCATGCTGAAATGCTTGAGACTGTCTGCTCACTTGGTGAACAAATACCCACCAGAGGCTGGCACGAGATTTGGAGACCCAAGTGATGTAGATGCAGTTCGCCAAACAAGCTCCTTGCACTGTTTGGGTAATGGTCTGTTTTATCTTGGTGTTCAATGTGTGTTTGTGTTCATTTTCCCCCTCTCCAGCTATGGGAGACATCCATCTAGCTGCACTGTTTTCCTGGGGTCACATCAGAACTGTTTACTTTGGATTTTATAGAAACTCAGCATCACTGAGTGACTGCACATTCATCTGCTCTTCAGACAATTCGAAAGATCAACAGAGATGCCCATGATATTGCAGTGAGAACCTCCTCTCATTTGGAAAGGAAAAAAACAGTCTTTTATTTTTTCTTTCTTTTTTGTTGACTTGTATTTTGTGGATTTGATGAACAACCAAAATCATAACATTTGACGGAGAATAATTAGCCCAGATATGACAAGGCTATTCCACATGGTGACGGATACACTTACCTAGAATCCCAACTGCAATCCACTTGCCAGTCCTGTGTAAGAGAGGTTTTTCTCTGGTTTATTGCAGTCCTGAGTCAGACCAGAGTGGAACTGGGAACGTGCCTCACGGAGAGCCCAGCCAATGTAAACTTGTACGCTGTATGCATGAACCTTGTGTTCTTTACTTTCCACATGTAAGGGAAAAACAACATACTGTAGTAGAGATTAGCATGCAGGAGTAAGAAATATAGGATTTTTTTTTTTGTGGCAGGATTTCAAGCTTTGAAAGGAAACTATTTGACACAAATGGAAACAAACAAAGATTATACCTTTTTTTTTACCTTACATGTTTATAATCTCAGTATACAGATTGTATATATGTAAACATTCAATAATGTCAAAAATAGCTGTTATACATAAGTGTATTTTGCCAAATGCCTAAAGAAACAGTCATGACTAACATCATCACACTTCAGATTTTCTAATATTATGAGCAGACATCCTTGGAAATACAGAAAGTACAGTACTGTAAAACTATGTCTCTCAGAAACCAGTGTTTGACCAAAATCTATACAACTTTTTCGGCATCTTATACTGTCTTGACAATCTCAGTTGTACAGTAGACTGTGGGAACCAGTACAGCAGCACTTTGTCTTAAATCACCATAAGAGGAACCAGCCAAAATCCCTTGTTTAGTGAGATGACCTCTGTATCCTCTCACAGGTGTAATCAAGGATGATTTGGCAGACAGCAGAGTCTTTAAGTCATGTGCAGCCCAAACTTACTGGACCTTTAGGAATACTTCTAAGTAATCCTTTCAGGATGTGGTGATGTGAAGTCTATCTGTGAGAGTTGTTGTGTATTTTTGATAGAGCATTTCAGACACTGTTTTAGATGGCAAGGCATAGGCTTATGAGAAGCATAATGATTTCACTCACTAGATAATAACAGTACTGGGCAAGTGGCCAGTTTCATTGCTGTCTTTTAATTTGTATTTGTTACTGAAATCGCCTTTACCATGCGCTTCAATGCTATGCTTGCTGCCCCCGAAGCCCCCTTGACAATTTTTTGGGGCATTGAACTGAGCACAAGTGAATTTAGCTTAAAAAGAAGGGGGTGGGGGGGGAACAACTCTTTACCATATTAATCTTGTGTGTAAGTTGGTGGTTATATTTCTAACACCTGAGACTTCTAAAGGTTATTGTAAAGCAAATGCCATCTGATTGGGAATTTTCAGTCAGTAAGAAACTGGACCATATTAAATCAGTTTATAATTCTCTGGTTTTCCAAAATTGACGACTTCTTAGCTTCAGGTAGTACCATAGCAGAATGAAACACCCGACTCTGTGTGGTGCAGTTGAATACCCTACCCAACAGCTGTATGATTAATTAGTTATTATTGTAATGGGAACATCTATGGTGTTTCTGAATCTTCTACCTCTTTCATGTATTTCCTTTAGTAAGTGGACCCAACACTTGCAGCCTTTTAATGTATTTTTTTAACTTTTATGTCTCTCAATAAAGTCAGATATATGTAAGATTAAGAAATGTTTAAAGATGTCGGCAGCTGTAAAGTATGTAAGATTTTTAGAAGCACTATATTTTATGATTCGGCTGTATGTTGGATTATGACAAAATATTGGTCTTGGCGTTCAAATGATTTTCCTTCACAGTCGACAGGTTCTGGTAAGTATTTGGAAAAAGACAAATATAAGTGAGCAGAAGTAGGTGCAGACTGACCATCTGGAAGGAGCCAGTTACCTGTAATTGCTTTAGGGGAAGATTCTGCATTTTTGTGAAAGGTAAATATATCAATCAGCACTGAAAAATATTTTTTGCAAAGATTTACTTTGAATGTGGATATCTGGATTAAAGATAGTTGATAGTGCATAGCTCATGAAATTAGGGTCTGAGCCATAACTTGAAATCAATATGTCTTTTGTTGATTTCACTGGACTTTGAGCAGGACCCTCAAGAGGTTCACCCACATTAGGACATTATGCTAACCCGATTGTTACTGTATTACTCTGTCACCTGGAAACCAGTTTTTCCTCCCATATTCCTATCTTGTCTTTAGTAACTGGACTGTTCATCATGTGCCTTTTATGGTATTTTTTGGATACAAACTGGCATGTAATTTTGATTAATTCCATTAGATTTTTGTGCATATTTTATGTTTACCACTGTTTACTCTTCCCTTTCCATTTTGCCTTACCAAGAAGCAGCAAGATTTGGCAGACAGAACTGGATATAACATGCTGGCTCTTTCTGCAATGTTCATAGCTTCTTGTTCTGCAAACAAATGGCCCTCCTGACTGTATTTTCAATGTAGTATGTACTTCCAGCTTCTTCTATTTCGATATAATTCATTTGTAGCATATGATGATACAGTTATGTGTGTAGTGTACCTTTAACACTCACCTTCACATCTGGAGATATGTAGTGACTGGAAGTCTAGTTGTGAGCCCTAAGTTTAAGTTAAATAAACGTTGACTTTCACTTTGGTGGTCTAGAGTGAGAATATTATAGGACTTGGGTTTTTGCAAAATTCTTCTGCAGAGGACTTTGAATCAGGTTGGTTACTTGAGAGACCTGAACTGGCAGGGCTGTGTGAGCTTCCCAAGCCAGTGGAGGTTGGAGAGAGAAGTTGTTGGTTTACAAGCTGTCATTTCCTACTTTTAAAATGTAGTGTGTTGGAAAGCTGCCAGATTAGTAACCTTGAAGGTTGCAAATATTTTTATCCACTGTAGTTAGTTACACTGGCAATAGCAATATAAACTGCCACATAATACCTCATCCAGACAAAAATAGAGTACTTGTCACTTATATAGATCAGTAATTTTGATTCATTGAGACTCATGCTTTTATTTTGGTTTTGTTTTAATAAATGAACTAGGTGTTGCCAACTATGCTGTAGATGCCTGTTGAAGTGGGGAAGCTATCAGTTCTCAACTAGAAGTAATTGCTCATATGAGCATAGGACCTGCAGGATGAGCTATACTTAAGTTACCTTTATGTATTTCAATGTGGGAGAATCGTGTGTAATTTATAATAAAATTAATATGACTAACTGATGGAGACTGGAAAATTGAGATCATATCTAAAAATAATGCTGCACAATGGTGCCACGGTTTAACAAGTAAAGATTTACCTACTAATTCTGGATTTGTTGACTTAAGAACTTCAGTAATCTCAGGCAATATACCAGAAATGGTTGTGACTGATAATTTACATATGGTTTTGTTATGTTTAAGTAAGTAGATTCAAGAAGATTGTTAAATTTTATACAGCCTATCTTTGCTTAAATTGTGAACTTGTCAGTACTTGCCAGTCATGTGAAGTGTGACTTGACTTTAAGATGGCTTCTTCCAAATGATTTAAGAGTTCCTGATTTGAGATGTTGAACCTGCTGAGCTCATGTGCTCGTGAAATAATTTTGATCATGCTACTGAACAAGTGGGCCTTTGAGCTATAGCCTGAATTAAAATCAGAAAGAAATTGTGTCAATAGTGTACTGAAATCCTCTTACTTGAATCCCTATTGCTGGTTTGGACTGATTGGTCTTGTCAACACTAATGCGACAACTCTTTTCAAAACCAGAGCTAAGAATGGCTACATACACTATTATAGACATGTATATACTACAACTTCTGATCAAATTTGCTGTAATTTCATTAAGGAATTGATTAATGGATAGGATGTAATGTGAAAGAAGGATGAGACTCCATAATCCTTAAGGATTATGCTCTTCAGTTAGCCTTTAGAACTTGCTTTGTCATCGAATCCCATACTTAGTTGCTGTGAACAGTTATCACACTCCAGTGTAAAACTCAGCGAGCTCCTGTTTTCTTCCATCCCCTTTTCACTCCTCCTGAAAAGCGTTTTCATGAAACATTCATCCATTAACAGCCTCTGTGAGTTGGCTAGCATCAGAAAACTGCTAAGTTGGTCACCTTTCCAACACTATGTCCTGGATAGGGTTTTTCCAATGCTGTTAATAATAGTAGGTTTAATTGAAGTATTAGGAAGAAATTCTTTACAGTGAGGGTGATGGGACACTGGAACAGGCTGCCCAGAGAAGCTGTTGATGCCCCATCCCTGGAAGTGTTCAAGGCCAGGTTGGATGGGGCTCTGAACAACCTGGTTGAGTGGAAAGTCCTGCCAATGGCAGGGGTGTTGGAGGTAGATGATCTTTGAAGTCCCTTCCAACCCAGACCATTCTACGATTCTGTGATCTTCTGCTCGTGCTATCATCAGGTGATGATGCCTCACGTCTTGTGGATTTTGCACTGGTTTTGCCTGGGGATGAGTTAATTTTCTTCACAGTAGCTGGTATGAGGCTGTGGTTTGGATTTGTGCTGAAAACAGTGTTGATAATGCAGGGAATTTTTTAGTTATTGCTGAGCAGTGCTTGCAATGAATCAAGGCCATTTCTACTCCTCACACTGCCCCACCAGTGCATGGGCTTGGGCTGCACAAGGAGTTGGGAGGAGACACAGCCAAGACAGCAGATCCAAGGGATATCCTAAACCATATGATGCCATGCTCAGCAACAATCCAGGGGGAAGGTTGGCAGTGAGGAACTGCAGCTCAGGGACTGGCTGAGCACTGGTTTGTTGATGGTAAGCAATTGTTTTCATTTGTATCACTTGTCTTTCTTGGGTTTTATTTCTTTACCATTGATTCCCTTTTCATGATTTTTTTCCTCTTATTATTACTATAATTAGTTATAATTATTAAACTGTTCTTATGTCAACCCATGAGCTTTCTCACTTTCACCTTTCAAACTCTCTTGCCCCATCCCACTGGAGGTGGGGACTGAGCAAGCAGCTGCTTTGGGGCTTAGTTACTTGTGGTTAAACCAGAAGACTACTGGTAACACCACTCGGTGACTCAGCCATCTCTCACCTTCTAGCATTGTTGAAGGCTAAGCCTCTTCAATCACCAAGTCTGTGAACATAACAGTTGAACCGTTTCCTGTTTCTTTTGCTCCATGTCTGAAGATCATCTGTTTCTTTCTCTAAATTGAGTATCAGTGTCACAGGATGACAGTGGACTGTTTGGACCACTGTTTTTCCACCACAATGTGATGTTATTTGCCTTACTTTTAAACAGCTTGAGCATTTCAGTCTCCACTGAATACCAAGAATGGATTATCTGTCAGACTGCTGAGCTGATGACCCAGTATTTGCATGGTTTCCAAATCATACAACATTTATCAGCAATATGGGATTTGACTTTGATCACATTCGATGCACTCAGTTGGTCAGAGCATGGTGTTAATAATGCCAGGGTCAAGGGTTCAATCCCCCTACAGGCCATTCACTTAAGAGTTGGACTTGGTGATCCTTGTGGGTCCCTTTCTCAGAATATTCTGTGATTCCTGAAGACAAATTTGAATAAACTGCACAAATATGTGCAGGTTGTGATCCCATGACTTCACGGCAGGCTAAGGTTCCTGTGTGCACAAAAATACTATCCTAATAAGGCAAGAAAATAATGAAACAGTGAAACTGATTGTGTAAACATAGCTGCAATGCAGAGAGGTCTCTCTTAAGTATGATTTTTTCAGGAACAGGAAAGGAAGTAACAGTTTCTATCATCTATGGTAAAAATCTCCTTTGACACGAGTATTTTCTAAGTCAGCTTATGAAAACCATTTCTGGTGTCTCAAGTATGGGTGCTGATGTAAACTGGAGCTTTGGAAACAGCTTGTGCACCAGTGTGACAATGACAAGCATGGTATCTTGTCATTCCACAACAGTTTTCTGCCAGTATTTAGAGGAGCACTACAACAGTCAACAATCCTATGTTATCTCAGCCAAGGAAGGAAAACAAGCAGTAAAAATAAGTTCAGAACACAGATATTGCTCACACCTGAGACACTGTACCTGGCTTCAAAATTGGCTCACCTAGTCAGGTGTGGCAGTTCTGACTCTTTAAAATCCAATCTACACCAGTTTCAAAAGCACTTCAGCTAAACCAGCTTTAAACTGTTTACTTCTGCTACTTAAGATAGGCCATAATTACAATATAATTCAGAATGAGATGAGAAAAATATGGGAAAATAAGCACAGAGCAGTTAAAAAGAAACATGTTCTCTAAGGGAGAAGTAAAGGTGTCTTAATACAGTTTTTAATTGCTAGAGCATAAAATGTCACAGCAACAAGCTTTTGTTTTTCTGTTTCTGTATTTCTCTGAATAGTTGTTTTTTTTTTTTTTAAATCAACATGAGGCCTTAAGACCTTATATATTCTAACTTTAGCATGGAGAGTCTATTTTTACAACCATATTAGAAATTCTGTATATAGGCCTGACTGACCTTTTAAGTAGAGTGGTACAAGCAGCCAGTCATGCAATATTGTAAGGCTCTGTAGAACAGCAAATGCTGATTTAGTTTGATTATTGGTACAAGAACTCCTGCTCACTGCCTGTGTAGACTCTGCATATTTTGCGCTTGGAAATACAGTCCAGAACATACTCAAACTGTGAATATATAACCTGATTTTTCTTTTCTTAAGGATAAAAATATATTACAATAGGTAATGTTTTATATAGAATACAGTACTTATTTTTATTGTTGCATAAATGCAAAATATTTTTTTCAGAATAGCAAAGCATTACAGAATTTTTAATCTGCTGGAGAAAACACTATTTACTGTATGACCAGTACTTTCAGCAAAGCTTTTGGGGTGGTATATACCAACTGGCTCTGCCAGCTTCATTTTGTGCTAATGTTTAACTTGAGCATTGCTGTAAAAAAAAAGCTATTTTTTCACTCATACTAGCCATTATTGAGAGAGGCAAGGAGAATCATGTTTCACCACTGTGGCTGGGCTAGTATTGGCAAAAACAATGATTTGCATAATATCATTGTCTCTGCTAGTTAAAATTCTTTAAAAATCATACCTGATGTAATAAAAGCGTAAGATTTTGACAAACATCAAAATGAAGCATTGCAATTTACAACTTTCTAGCTTTGAGTGTGATATTTTTGTCATAAACATTACAGGCATTGGGCTGTTGAATGAATCTGGCTTTCATGTAGCTAAACAAAACGTTGCTTTTTATAAAATCAAATTGTTGTAATTTGGGGTTCTAAATTCCTGCTCACTTTTAATAATAACAGCGTCACAGTATCCACTTCTACAAACATATTTAATACAAATGCCTGTGGTTTTCAATGTTACTAACATATTGTAACATCAGTAAAGTGACTTTCAATGACAAAGACTGTTGTGTGTATTTTGTTCTTCTAAGTCATTGTATTTAGCACTTTCTGTTTTACAGGTCTCTGTAAAAAAAAAAAAAGATGTTGCATACATGGGAAAAGGCTAATAGTAGAATATAGATGTTATTTTTCGAATTCCAGGGTTGAAAATGATCCAGTGAGCTTCTTAAATCTCTGTCTTAGGGGCCTGCTGTTCTCAAAGCAAATCTAAAATTACTATTCCTTAGTTTGCAGGTTTGAGGGCAACCTAGAAAAAAAATCTGTTTGAAACTATGCCCAGTGGTTTGCTCAAAGGTTGAGAGCCCTCATCCCACTTGGTGTCACGTAAGTATCCTTCCCAGTATGCCTTGTGGGAAAGAGAAACCATTAATTCTGAGAGTAACTGTTTCTCTAAAGCAGGTAACTTGCATATTCAATCTGTCCACTGAACCTACTCTTAATGGGGAAGCAATTTTCACAAAGGTTTCAGGTGGCTTTTTTTTAGCTATGACAGCAAACTCTGTACTAACTCCTTAGCATCTGTATGTATTAGCTTAGTTTCTCTCTAAACTTGAAAGATGATGTGTCCCATCAGTCCCTGTGAATACACTGGATTCTTGAAATGCTTACGGAAAACAAAAAACTATTTTTTCTTGAGGAAGCTAGAATTTACTCCTGGTTTTGGAACAGTTTTTCTTCCAGTTTTCTCTGGTTTGTGTTTTCAAGATAAGAAAACCCTATTGGTTCGCACTGTTTTCTTGCAGTATTTCACTGCCCAGTAGCTGGCTGGTGCCAAAATACCAATTCAGCCTGGGGAAATAAACTGAGAAAGACTTGAGTCCTTGGGTCTTGAGTGCTTTGGCCCACTTGAGTCAGCTGTCCTCACTGAGTTCCCTCCCAGCCTCTTGCCCACACTTGGCCTACTCACTGTGATTGCAGAGTGAGAAACTGAGAAGACCTTGATGCTGTGCAAGCACTGCCCAGCAACAGCTGAAACACTGCTGTGGTGTTGATGCTGATTAGTCACAAATCCAGAACACAGCAACCTTTGAGGTGGTATAAGGAAAATTAATTCTATCCCAGCAAAGCCACTATGAGACCAGAAACACAACTAAGCAGAAGTAAAGATGTGTGGGTAATGAACATTTTGGTAAAGATATCTTACTATTTTTAGGGTAAAATTAACAGTGTAAGGATGTATTTATACAAAATAGTCTAATCAAATCCCTACAGGAAGAACAGCCTTTGTTTCATACTCTTAATAACATCATCAGCTGTCAGGGTTTTGAACTGCAGCAGAACTGATGTTGGCTGCTACACTCAGATGAACTTTTATGGACTTGGGTCATTCCATCAGAAATACTTTCTGTAGTATTCCATCTGTTTCCCAACTTAATGTGCAACAGGACAATGTACTATCAGAATATGAATGCAGCCTATGCCTTTGAAATTCATTTTTGAGGGTAGAAAGACAACTAGCTTCTGAAATGAAGCCACAAACAATATCCAAAGGATTCTAAATTTAAGCAGTAAGTACAAGTTGCTTCTTCAGGTGAGACCAGCCCGCTTTGAATTTATAGCCCAGAAACTAAAGACCAGGATTTCATAGCAATCTCCACAAAGCAGGGTATAGTACAGTATCTCCGAGCAAGATTCCTGCTCTGAATAGTCTTGTTTGTCCAATGATGTATATGCTTATGTGTCTATATACAGGCATGTATGTATAGTTTTGCTTTCATTCCTTAATGCAAAAATTCCTCCCCAAAAGTGCCCTAAACTACTTATTTACGAAATATACCTTTAACATTCTTCTGGCATTCTTTGCATTCACAAGCAGTAAAACATCATCTATCACTCTTCTGTGGTAGGCAGAAATGACCAAAATTAACAGAAGTTTCATTAACTTATTTCATTGGAAAAAAGTCTGAACTACCTCTGTACAGTTGTCCTACTCCCTCTTTTCATACAATATCCATCTTCCCCTCAAAAATCCCTAAAACAAAACTCCCTCCTAACAAAAATCCCTTTTTTTCCCCCGAAAAGCCTCAGGCAAGTAAGCCTTGCCTGTCTGTATCTGCTTTCATGAACACTCTACAGCATTGGTAACTACTGCTGAGATCTGAAGGAGTAATCTGGCAAGATTTTTTTCCAAGTGCATTTTTGCCCTTCTATGTTAGCATATTGAAGCAGGAGGGTCACTTGCTGGGGGTTAAAGTGGAGGAGATAGAAACATTCTTTTACATGTAACTGAAGTCTGCCTGTCTGCCTGTGAAAGGACAATTGATGCACAAACTGACACAGCACAGCTTTTGTATGTTTAAAGTGTTTTATGCAGTGACACAAACAAAGAATCTTACAGGAACAAAGCTCCCTGTACCAGAGCACAAGGCTGGAAGAGTTCTCTGCTATGTTTTGTTGCATCCCTGCTTACAAAACGTTCTAGCAGGTAGTCTTATACTCAGCGCATGGTGTCACAGGCTTAATCTCCAAAAGAGCTGACAAAATAAGCAACCAAAACTTACTGAAGTTCTAACAGACCAGTGCAAAATGACCATTCCAAAAGCCCTTTCAGTTTGTACATCTGTCTTAAGTTGTCAAAGACCAGAGAATATGTATCCTCTGAAGTCATACACGTGTTACTGTTTAAGTCAGAAAAAGATAAGTTGCAGTCCAGAAACTGATTTTAGTGAATCATGGGAAAAAAGTAGACACATTACTGAAAATCTTACCATTTGCATGATCTGAGTTATACATAGTGAATTGCAAGTTTAGGAAAATAAAAGCATCTTTAATAATCACACATTGCAAGTTAGAGACAACAGTACATGAGTAGTTTATATTCATTATCAAGACTAAAAAAATCTGTGTAAAGCGATACCTTCATAAAATATGCAATTTCCAATATTGAGATACACAATCATTGGAGGGCTTGGCAAAGCAAAACACATACTGGAATGTTAAATCAGCTTGCTTCCTTTTGATTTAGATGCTCATAAACCTGGAATGTTAAATCATGATCATCCATGGCTTGCTTCCTTTTGATTTAGATGCTCATAACACACTGTATGAACTGAAAAGAGAATAACCACTTATTAGATGTATGGCAGAGAACGGCTTTTTAATTTTTCTCTGACAATACTCATGGTCACTTCACTTTTCTGTAAAGAAATTCAGTCCACAAACAGTAAAGCTTTAAAATACATAGTTAATTAAAGCAAAGGATCTCCTTAATGATAAAATCAACAAAAAACCCAACAAAAAACTAGCACACATGGCCCTCCTCCCCCTGCTCAAAAAAAACCCCACAACCCCCCCCCAAATCCAGGATGATTTGAATCCAGTGTTCTCTTTCAGCTGCACAGATGTGGCTAGGAAGCCAAGACCCACAAGCCTGACTGTGTTTTGGGTCTGTTTCCACCAGACCTCCACCAACGTTTCCTGGGAAAAATGCCTACCAAGCTTTAAAACAGAAAATGAAAAAAAGTCACAGAAAGTGATGCTAACAAGTGATGTAGCTTCTTGGATCTTCTTGAACCATTCTGGTTAGAAGTTCAGAAAAAAGTACACAACATTTTATAGAACTCTGTAAAATACAGGAAAGCTTTTTGTGACAATACTCAACAAGCCCCAGAACTTTTGGGTTCTCACTGTATGTGCAGGGAAGGTAGGCACAAACTCCAATCATTACTGATTAAGTTTTTCTTTTGTTTTACCCTGGAAGTTTAATAGATTCCTTAAAATTCACTTACATCATCATAGTGGAAGTTCACAAAACCCTGCTGAGTTGTATCCCTTCTTCTAAAGCATTCTGCAAAAATGCATTAAGAAAACAGAAACCAGGTAAGAAGAATTACAGATAAACAATTTTTTTAAAGTGTACAGTACTTGCCTAAAATTCCCCAAGTCACATGAAAGAGACCTGATGAAGAATACTGCAATTAATTCCAAGACTTAATTTCCCATTCTAAATTTTTGTATTCATCATATACAACCCTTTATGTTCTGTTAATAAACAAAGTTTTCCAATTTTTTTAACGTAACTCTTCCAGTCTGTAGAGTAAACCCTGCATTAGTATAAAGTCCTTTTTTCCATGGGAATTTTAAAAATCCTTATCTGTAGTTGTTGCACTTCTGCCTTTAGACTATTGAAAGAAAACTCTTTTGCAGTACGCCAAAGCTGAAGTGAAGATAAGTGAACAATCAGGTTTTATTAAATAAAAATATATTATGGGCATGACAGTAATAAGGCTATAATCCAGCATACCAGTGAGAGCTCTGAGTTTCACACAGCAGGCAATGTAATCATCGAATGCGATCTTTCCTTGAGTGCTGTATCGCTTTGTGATTGCAGTCACAGCCTGTGGGCTCAGTCTAAATCCTATTTGAAAATAAAAGGTCTTATTGTGAAAAGACAGGTAAGTTAAAAGAATCCAACATATGCTTTCATTAGAAATATCATGTGTTAGTTACTGCAGGATGATAACTGTTACTGGGAAAGGGTGTAAGTCAGCGTCACAAGAACAATTCCCAACTTACCCATAGCCATGAAGGCTTTCTCCAGTTCCTGACGATCCACTGTGCCACTTCCATCACTGTCAAAACTTACAAAGTGTTGCTTCCAGCCATTGATCACAGCCCAGAGTTCTTTAAACTCATTAAATCCCAGGGTGCCAGACATATCCCTCTGGTTTCAAAGCTAAGAAAAACATTTCTTAACTTAAAAAAACCACCAACAAAAAAAACAAACAAACAAAAAAGGCATCTCTCTGTAGTTAAAAACTCTTACCTGAAGGTCAGTATTAGTACTATTTTACTATTATTAATTTTTCTTGTAGAAAACTAACTGAAGTATCCCCCAGCACAGATGGAGGTAATACTGCCCAGAACCTAAGGTCAGAGAACCTACTCTCCCCACTTCTTCCCAGTGAAACCTGCTAAAGCTATTTTCTCTTAGTGAATTCTACTTTAGTTGACACACTTCTCTTTTACCTGCTGCTATATAATTGTAATCAATTAAATAGATAGCTGAAATAAAAAATAGATGCCAAAGAATAAATTGTTATAATATATATTATCAGTTCTCTCATATTCTAAGTGGTTTGTTCAAGGTGAGCTAAGAGCCCTTCCAGTTTCATGTCTGCTTTTTTCTTTTTAAGCAGAAAACTTTCAATTTAAGTTTTGGCTAAAAAAACCTCCAAAGATTCCAACCTTACACAGTATATCTAAGTCTTCCATAGGTCCTACTGCTGAATGCCACATACCATTCCATTAGATACTCAAACCTGATTAATTCATGGAACAGGATTTAGGGGGACTTAGATTGTGTTCAGGCTGTGTAGTACAAATACTTAAAATTCATTAGGAAGGATGAAAAACTGGAAAAGTTTTCCTATTTGAAAAGCATAATAAGTCATTTGCACAATACTTTATTCTGGGCCACCAGACCTGACCCTTCATACATTTAGTGGAGAAACAGTTTCCCAGGCTTAGAGGGATACCACTTGCTGTAAAACGATTGGTCACTGAGTGTTGTGGTAGCTAAGTTTAGCCTCATTTATTATTACTTCTTTAAAATTAGTAGGAATGGAGTTTTGTAGCTTCCCAATCACAATGATCACAAAACTTAACAAGTAAAAGCTGAATAGAAACTACAAAGCATTTCCGAAATGTTTTGGCGCTCTCTCATCTTTGCTTACATAATGCAAAAATGTTTACATTTCATAGTAAAGGATACATCCAGCATTGAGATCATAAGTCTGCAAGTCTCTAAGTTGAAAGCTGTTAAAATTAGAAAAAGGAGAAATAAATTAAGAGCATAATCTTCAGTTTTGTCTAAACATAAAACTTCAGATTTATTATACACTGAAATTATATACTGAAATCGAAACTATATATATTATATATATATTAATATATATATTAATATATTATAATGTATAAAGTATTATGTAATTGGTTCCCCTGTATACAGCCATACCATATTTTGATCCAAGCAAGAGCCATTGCTTGTTAGAAAAACTGAAAGCATACAATTTGGAGGCAATTCAAGTTGTATTTAAAATTAACTTGCTCTTATCTTAATCCACAACAGTTTTGGGTTTCAAAGCAAGCCAGTTTCACTCACAGAAGCTGTAAACTGAACAGGAGGTATCCCAGCAGAGGAATCCTGACACAGACTTTGGTCATTATCAAAGCTCAGTTTAAGCCAAAGCAAAGCATCTTTTTAAGAACTGTCTGTCCATTACAAAAAAAACCCACTTCAACTCCACAGCCCAGCAGAGTGGGGAACTAAGGAGGCTGAGAAGGCAAGTCCTTGGTGCACAGAACTGAACACAGAGAATTTACACTTCCAAGACATGGAAAGGAAACCCATTTGCCATGCAAAGAAAAAACCCCAGCTCTGCAGAAGGCACAACTACAAGCGTTTTCTAGTATGGGAGAAGAATTAGTGTGCTTTAGATTTGCTTGTTTATTTAAATCATTAACTTACGTTTATATGCTCCTGCAATCCCTGACTGGGTGAGACATCTCTGTAGCTCATCAGCATCTATTTGTCCATCCTTTCGATAACAGAAGATGTATCAGCTATTGTTTTAATACCCTTTCCAGGCTGCTTATTCCCAGTACCCACTCCCTTTCCAGTGGCATTCAATTAGTTACCCTTCTCAAGACACAATATAACTGACAAATATAAAAATTCCTGTTTTTTTGGAAATTTTAAGTTGCTAGTGGAACAAGCAAATGCAGAAAGCAAAGAACTCTGAAAGAAAAACAAAACAAACCCAGAAAAGATACCTATCAACATGGTTTGGAAAATGCCTCACTTCCAACAAATCCTGCTCAGGGCCAAATAGTGAAAACAACTGCCAATTCATGGAAAGTAATGAGCTGCCAGAAGTGGAGCTGGAATTCTAAGTTTTATTCCCCATATCAGTATGAAGTTTGGTTCACAGAGAGTTTAATTTAACCTCATTCAGTAATGGAATATTATGACTGTAGACAAAAAAAATGATGCCACTTCTGTAAAGCATTAGAAGATGAAAAGCCGAGTCAGGGGAGATTTAGGCTGGATATCAGGAAAAGGTTTTTCACCCAGAGGGTGGCTGAGCACTGGAATGGGCTTCCCAGAGAAGTGATCACAGCACCAAGCCTGTCAGAGTTCAGCAAGTATTTGGACAACATGCTTGGACACTTGCTGTGACTCTTGGGGTGTCTTGTGCAGGGCCAGGAGTTGGACTCGATGATCCTTGTGGGTCCCTTCCAATTCAGCATATTCTTTTATTCTGCTGCTACAGCATTTTCCTAATGTTTTTAAACCCACTTCTGGAAGCACTTTTTTTTCGAGAACAGGGATATGCTACTGAATGGTATGGTAGGAATAGCATACCCTGACAACCTTCAGGAATGAAGTATCATTGTTTATAAGAAAAATAGTAGTTCTATGTTAAATGATATTTGACACGGTCTGGGGAAAAAAGCAACATTTTGATTCTATGTAAACTTAATGGCAGCTAAACACAAAATTGCTTCCAATCTACTCCATCAGTCTAATTATACAGATGTATTTAACACTTTATATTCACAGGGGGGAAAAAACCCATTTGAAATATCCATTAAGTAACTAATCTCTTCAAAGGCTTTGTACCTTCTGAAATAAAGATAGGAACTACAGAACTTTAAAACAGAAGAAGACAGAAAAGCATGACTGTAATCAAGATTAACATTACCAAAAAAATGCTTGTCTTTTTTTTTTTTCAGTAGAACATAAGCAGCTAAACTAGACAATGCATATGGGCTATGCAAGCAGGCTAAAAAATACATTATTACTTCCTACAAAGACTCAGTTGAATAAAGATTTGAAACTATACTTTTGACTTTCTTCTGTAAACAAAGGAAACTAATTCATCAAGTCAAAGACAAGATCCCTTTTGTAAACTATTTCAAAGAAAGCTCAGAGAAAACATTATATATTATATAGGCATAAAAACAACACAGAGAGCAGCAAATCATAACCAAAGCATACTAATTCTACAGTAAGTACATAAGGATAACTGAGATGTGGCTTTTTACACAGTTGCACAGATGGCCATAAAAGCAACTGATAATTTTTCTGTTCCATTTCACTGTCTCCTTACAGGGTTTTTACTTCTGCACAGCCACTGGTCCCAGAAACAGACACTTCAAATTCCAAGGATAACTTCAAAAGCTACTGAGTTCATTTCAGTAAGGAATGATTTCTACAAACAGAAAGTATTTCAGAGTATTAACTTAAGTATTCTAAAGTGCTAACTTGATCATACTCATCAACCCACTGCTTCCCCAGCTTCCAATATCCATATCTATATTTTGCTCAGGTCCAGCTCCTGCCACCTCTTCTCCACAGTGCTGTATCCTGTGTGCTGGTACCTCCCTTTCTCTTTACAATAGGAGCTTATTCATTTTTCCAGCGTCAGTTACTGGCTCCACTGCTGATTGCTGGCACACATCCAGGTGGCACCTGCACACAGAGGCAGCTTAGCTGGCAGACAAATTGTCAGCACATCCAGCAGAACTCAGCTGGGCTCCACCTTCTTAGAGAGGCCTCAGTACACAGAGGTCATTCCAGTGTTCTCCTTTACTACAAAAACACATGGTCTAAATATTTTCATAAGCAGTTAGAAGAAATGAAGATATAGGACTGCAAGATGCGTTATTAATTCAAAAGAGTAACACAGAGAATAAAACTAATCCAAGTTATGGTAGGAATCTGAACATCAGCTAATATTGCTGAATTCAAACATTCATGTTGCGGTTGTACCTACCTGAGGATAACAGATCCAAGAGCAGAGTTTTAGTTCTGCACACACCCAAGTGTGCAATAAATAGCTATAACATGGCCAACAGACACGGAACTTCAGCTCAATAAACCTAACTTAATTGCTCCTAAACGCTGTAGTACAGTTCAAACAGCACTTATTGCTAGTAACATACATGATCATACAGAAACAATATATGCCACAAAATTGCAAGAAAGAAATTAAAAATGCAGTGCAGAATGACAGAGAAGAAAAAAAAGAAGTTGTGAATGCCTTTCCTCTAAAAGAATAATCACTCTATGCTACCAGTAAACACAGATGTTGGCACAACCCATGACTGCTTTTCCATTTGTGAGTCAATTAACATAATGTAATGACTTCTTTCCTATTAGCATTTCCTGCTCTTAGCCAGGCCATCCCCGCAGCCCACACTTTCCACTGTTTCTGGTTTCCTTCTCCTAAACCTGGCAGCATTCACCAGCCCAGAGCTGAGTCACAATTCAGTTACAAAATTTCATGCATCTATATATATCCTGTATATACTCATATAGGAAATACAGGCATACGTGCATATATTTGTGATTGTATGTATGTATTTACACATACAATATAGAAACTAACAGCATTATTCAAACTGTATAGTTCCTGTATGTGTACAGCTATAACACAGACCAACACAGCTAATATAGCAAATAGGCTAAGTAAAACAATTCTGGATTTTTAAAAAAAATTTTGAAATATCAGTTTTTCTCACTGCAAATACTAGGCGCTCCTCCTTCCAAAGGTAGAAAGTATTCCCAGGAAAAAAAAAACTGAAGTAAATAAAGAAGTAAATAACATTTTATAGGTTTACCTGCCCTCCTACTGCAGCAAAATAACCATACAAAGGATCCTGAACTTGTCCAGGGAATGCTGGTCCTCCTGGAGCTCCTCCATACTTTGGAAATCAAGAAGAAAATTAAATTTAAATTAATGATTCAGTGAAAGATCTGTACATATCAACTTATGTTTTTCTGTACACACCATGCCAAAAAAATCAACCAAAAAAGAAACTCCTTATGAAAAAAAACCACCCCAAAACAAAACCAGCTCTCAGTTTCAGTACTGATATACTAATTTATCGTAATGTAAGGATATCAGTGTAAAATCTTGCACAGGAGCAATTCAGTGATCTAGACATAGCCTGGTCTATCTCACCAAGGCTTCATTTTATTCTACCACTAGCAGAAAACGGCGTGCTGAAGAAATACTAAGGCACTGCAGGTTTTTCTTTCCACTTCAGGAAAGTTGAACAAAGCATATCTCTAGGGGAAATACATGGAAGAATATGCATTTGTGAAAATCTTCAAATAAAACCGGTTCTTAAGTGAAAATCATGGAATGACACCTCAGCACTGACTTTGGCCCCTGCGGGGGATGCGCCTGCTCCCTCCCTCCCTTCTCCCGTGGGCGCAGCTCCGAGCTGGCGCCTGCGGCAGCTCCCGGCGGGAGCGGCGGTCGGAGGCCGGGCAGCCCCCGCCTCACAGGGCTCCGGCCGCTGCCCCCGGGCCGCCGGCCACATCCCCCCGGCCCAGACCCCGCTCACCCCGCCCTGGTAGAACCCGCCGGGCGCCGGCTGCCCAGGATACGCCATCTTCGCCTGGCACGGGCTCCGGCGGCCCAGCCGCGCCCGGCAGCAACCACCCGGATATGCAGGGAGGGCGGCGGCTTCCAGCCCCGGCCCTTCCCGGAGCCCACGTCCCGCCGCCGCCCGGGCGGGGCAAGCGGCGATCTGCCGTCATCGGGGCAGCGGGCGGTGTCGGGCGGTGCCGTCGGGGGCTGAGGGAACACCCCCTCGGATCTCCTCCCGTCCAAGCTCCCCCTGCGGCGCGGTGGTACAGCCTGTGGCCCCGGGGCGGCGTTTCCCGGCGCAGGCAGGGCGGGCGCGGCGCTGCCTCGGGCCCCGCTGGGCGGGATGAAATATCCCTCCCGTGGAACATCGGGGTCTGTCCGAGCGGCATGCGGGGCGGGAGTGCTGAGGGGGCTGCGGGCACTGCGGGGCTGCCGGCGAAGTGGACCAGGCTGAGGTCCTGGCGGCTCCCGGCCAGCAGCTGTCAGACACCTGCGGGAGGCAGCGCCCGTGGACGGAACCGCTCCGCTGAGGAGGAGCAGGAGCAGCTGCACCCCGGAGCCACCGGCCCGGGCAGCGGAGGTGGAGCCGGACCCTGGCGCATCCCGGAACTGCCGCTCCCGGGAAAGCGGTGTTCTGTGGCGGCTGTGACCCACTGAGGCGACAGGAAAGCTCCCTAGGTGTTCACCGGTGAATCGGCTGGGTTGACGTCAGATTATTTTAGAATCACCGACTCGTTATTTACCAAAAGGCCACAAGGCTCATAAACTCAGTAGTTCGTGCATCTGTATCGTGTATCACAAAACGCATCCTTACATGTTCTGTTTTGGTACCGTAGCTTTTTCTTCAGGCTCTGACCACCTGTCCCTGTTCCCAAAGACAGAAAATAAGCTGTACAATTTCTCTCGGGTCTGTAGGTCCAAATTCTGGAGCAGGAGCTGGGGGAATACCCGTGTCCCACTGAAGCGAGGAAGCTCTTTTTGTTTTCAGTCTGGGGCTACTCTGGGTTTGGGGATTAGCTGGAACAGCACCAGCTTTGATCCAGCAGTCTCCTCCTGGCTGGAGGAACTTCCCGGTACAGCCCATGATTTGCTCCCACTGACCACCCAGCAGGGAGCAGCCTCAGCCGGAATGGCCACAGCTTGGTCTGAGCTGGACCGCGACTTGGCAAAACATAGAATTCCCACCTTCTCTTGGTGAGAGCTATTTAATTCAGTCACAAGACAATGAGAAATCAGTTGCTGGAGTCTGTATGACTGAAACCTACTGATGGAGACCTTGCAGGGTAAATGGCCTGCTGTCAGAAATCTGGAAGCATAATATTTTATTTTCTGTTTACTAGCATAATTTCTGAAGAACTTTATAAATTTGAATGGGACCTTATCAATTAAAGCATGCTAATTTATAGTAAACTTTCCATTAAAAGTGAGTCACCCTTATCTTCTAAGTCATCCAGTAAACAAGACTTTCTGATGTTATCTGTATAGCATATATTTTATTATTCTAGCACTAATTGCACCTTATAACTGTTAACAATTGCCAGTGACATGAAAACAAAACTGTGGTGTTCTGTGTAATTTGATAATCAATAGAGTTGCCAAATGAAAGAGACAAATCATCCATCATGCAGGATAGCATATATGAAGCTCATCTTTTCAGGGCACCTGAGAAACAAAGTAGTGAACCTGACTAGCTTTTTGGCTTAAGAAATACCTATCTCACAAGGATATTTGACTAAGTGTGTGTTGATACCAAGCTGTGCGGTGGTCAAATAGTTTTATTGACCAGATTTAATCACATGCAGTGCAGGTTATAGGAACCTCTGAGCTGAACTTTGTTAGAGTATATATATTAATGTCTGGCCAAAAAGCCCACCTAGTTAAAATAGCACCTAGGAACAGTGATAAAAATATTAAAGGCTGGAAAGATTGAAAGTAAGTGGCAAAGAATACAAGTGATAAGATTTGAAGAGTTATAAACTGATAAGCAAAACATCAAATGGTATATATGTATTGCCAATAGCTTAATAGGAATGAATTTTTGACTGCTTCAGTGAGAAAAAACCAGATAGGATTCAGACCAGTTGGTAGATAAAGACACTAAACTGTACAGCTGTAACTGTGTAGAAATGGGATATATGTTTCATAATTTGGGGTAAGGTGTTTTTGTACTTTAACTCCGCTTAAATATCTGGTCATCCTCCATTTTCAGTACTTCTACTGAGACTCCTGGCACTCATCAAATCCTAGTAGTTTAGGCTGGAAACGATCTCTTAGAACATTGAGACAACCTGTTAATCCAGCACTGCCAGGCCCTCCACTAAACCATGTCCTTCAGTGCCACATCTACAGGCCTTTTAATACCCTCAGGGATGGTGACTTTCTTGGGCAGCCTGTTCCAATGCTCAGCAATGCTTTCAATAAAGACTTTTCTCCAAGTATCTAAAAACTTCCCCTGGCACAACTTGACTCCATTTCCTCTCATCCTATTTCTTGTTACTTGCAAGTAGAGACTGACCCCCACCTCACTACAACCTTTTTTCAGGCAGTTGTAGAGTTATACTGTCCCCTTTCAGCCTTCTTTTCTCCAGACTAATCACCCCAGGTCCCTCAGCTTTTCCTTATCATATCTGTGTTCCAGACCCTTCATCGGCTCCATTGCCCTTCTCTGATCTCGCTCCAGCACCTCAGTGTCTGTCTTGTAATGAGGAGCCCAAATGCACCACACTCAGCAGTTAGCATTTGCAAGATTATTTTTATTTAAACATACATCAGCAAAAGAGATAGGAGACAGATGTAACCAAGTAGTGTATTTTAAATGGATTGTTGGTTAGGCATTTTGTTTGCACTGGTGCATTTGCTTACTCCTTATCTGAGGAAAAGGAAGGCCGCAAAGGAAGGCTGTTTGAGGAGATTAATGAGTACACATCTGCCTTCTGAAGGGCTATTGATCTGTGGTAACCTTTTGAGCTATGATAAGATCAACATATTACAAACACACCAGTAAGAAATCTGTGTAGAATAAATAGATTCTGATTTTGCAGATCTCAAAGGGTGTGTAATCCCTCTAGTGGGAAAATTGAAGCCAGGCAACACAGGATGCTAGTATCATTGCCTTTTTTTTTTCTTTTTTTTTTTTACAGAGATAATTCACTGTATTTTCCTAAGAAAAGGCCTAAGGGAAAATTATGTGCACAGTTTTCATTCCATAGATTTTTCTGGATTCTTTGTAGTAGGATTTTAAGACAGAATTCAGAACGGAGGTACTATAATAGTGTTACTGCCTTAAACTCTGGTCACAAGTCACATTAATTGTGTATGCCATGCTTCCTTACAGTGAACCAAGGTTAGCATAAACCCATGACAAGTCAGACTTTCTGCTTGCCCATCTGGTCTATTTCTGCTCCTTCTAAGTCTGGGTATGTTTGACCCTGACATGAGCTCACACATGATGTGGGAATTCGGTCTACGTGAACTGAAAGCCTTGAGCCAGATCGTGCTGCCAGTTACACTCCCATCGGGTGTAGTGGCTGGGAGCTTGGTGCTGGTGTGCTGAGTTGTGATGCTTTCCTGACAACTGCAATAAAGCTAGGGAAGAGATGAAGAATTTGTAAAGTTCAATTTTCTTGAGGTGTTTACTTAGCACAGCTGAGTGGATAAAAATTTCGGAGTAAGTATACTGCTTAAGGAAGGACAAGAAATAATCTTCTAACCCTTTTAAATTGCGGTACTTGAGAAGAGGCATAATTTTAAAGCATGGAAAAATAAATATAGTACAGACCAGATGTCTCTAATATAATGCCTGGCTTGGTGCCCAAAGGAATGGTGCTCCTGTGTTCTGCTGCTTTTTCTTCTCTTTGATGCCGCCCTTTCATTTTTTGTTTACTGCACATTATTTATGCTCAGTTCTGCAGCCAGGTGTTTTTACAAGATTTTCTTTAATAGCCAAGTTTTATGCCGGATTTATCACATAATGTACTGGAAAGGACAGGGGACACTGGGAAGGCATTTCTGTGACTATATAGATACAGAAAGTATGGAGATCAAAATTTTCTATAGGTTTTAGTCATCCAGTTTGAGCTACCGCAGCTTTTTTGACACTTACCTGTCTTGCAGACTTTCCCCTCCCAGTTGCAATTTCTTTAATAGATGGTTCAGTGGTGACCAACTTCCTTACTCCATACTCATTCCCTTCTTTGTTTTGTCTGTGTTCAGAGTTCTGGAAATTCTTCATCTTTCCCTGGGCATCAGCAAGAGTATCACTGAGGGCCTAAAACAAGATAACCTTAATTGTGGATGGTACAGCTAGTGAGGTTTTGATATTGAGATTTTTTGAGGCTAACAATCAGCTTTTATTCAGTGCAGTAAAATAACACAATTTGCCACATCAATTCAATCATAAATACAGCAGTTTGTGCATTCCCCAAGCATGAGTTCTTTACAGAACAAAAGCTGAAATGCAGTTTTTCAGTAATGACAATAATTTCTTAGATCTGGTACGTTGCAGTCAGATGGCTCCCAAGATGGTCTTTAACTAAAGATATAATTACAATATAAAGATATCTGATGATAACAGTGAAACATGCCTGTGACTTGACAAAGATATTTGCAATACTGCTTACTTTGTATATCACTTATCAACTGATCTTTATTCCTTTACTGTCCATGTATGTTATTTCAAAACTTTCAATACCAAGAGCTTGGATAATTTAAAACAGATTGGTGACAACCAAAGCAACTCATGCAAGCTCTTTTAATCATTTTGTTGGATAACATGGGGTCAGGATTCAGGTCTCTGTTTTTGCCAGACAGAAGCCAGAATATGAAAATGAACTGTGTATAAAGGATTGAAGCACAGAACAAGTTCAACAATAAAGCATCTGATTCTTTCTGTGTAACAGTTTTTGCAATCCTGTGTGTCAGTGTATATGTTCTAATACAAATCAGAATATATATTATGCTACTTTACCTTCTGAAAGGCTAGGATGCCACTGTACTGGCTGGACAGTAAGCATCAGCTTGTAAAACTCCTAGGTGCAGATGGAAAGGAATTGCTTTGAAGCCTTGTCTTCCGAAGCAGTGTCAGGTATCCAGCTACAAAAGGGATATTCCTGACGATTTAGGAATTGTGCTGTGCACCATCACCTCTAGTGATATGTGAGAAGTTAGCTCATAGTTGGTTAGTCAGTTGTGGGACAGGGACAGTACTGCTGGGCACAAAACCAGCAGACATAGAAATGACATTTCAATTGTCTGTTTTCTATGATTGTCACCCATTAGGTGCCTGATGTCCATCTGGGCTCTCATTCTTCATTCCTTTCTTGCCTCCTAAGTTGATTGAGAATCTACGCAGATAACATTTATTCTCTCCACGTCTACTTCTTGAACTGAGTTGACACCACTGCAGTACTACCAGAATTCATTTTTGTTTGCTGATCTGTAATTTCCATAATCAATGAGACTGGCCAAATTACTGGGGAAATGTCTTGGGCTGGTCTGCGTGTGACTCATGTAGTAGAAGTGACATGGAAATAAACAACTCCAGGAAAATAAAGTTTAGTTTTTATTTACTTGGTTTTTTTTTTTAAGTGCCCCACTACCACCTCTGATGCAATGAAGTTTTTAACATTTGGGGGAATCCCAAGTTTCGGCATACTGGAAGTGAAAGAGGTGTGCCACACTCTGGGGAGGAAAGTCGATTTCCTAATGAATGATGTCTCCTCTCGGTGCTTGTTTTGGTTAATGCTTCTGTTGCAGCATGGGGTGTGTGTTGAAAATGCCTCAAATACTGCAACACACATCCCCAGGTGGCCAACATGAGAAGTATTTTCAATTCCTGTCAGTCGTACTTGAGTGCACAGTGAACACAAAACTCCTTCCTCCACCTCGGCTTTTGTCAATATTTTTTCCTTGCCTATATAGTCCGTGGCTGTTTTCTTTGTTTTTTGCATTAGCTTCTTTGATCCTTTTGTTCAATTTCTTAAAACCTGTTATCTCAGTTGGTAGACCATGGTGCTGATAACACCAAGATCGTGAATTCATTCCCTGTGCCGGCCATTCACTTATGAGTTGGACCTGATGATCCTTGTGAGTCCCTTTCAACTCAGAATGTTCTGTGATCTGTGATCTTTATGAGTCGCTAAAAAGGAATCAGCCCATTGCTGTCCCCAAAAGAGCCCACTAGATGTCACACTGCTACTTCTAATTCGGGCACATCAGCCCTTGCTTGTTGGCTGTATGACCTATACCTGTTTTTTACCATAGCCAAATATAAGTTCTGCCAAAGTTAGAAACCGAACCCACCTAGACAGGCCTCTGATACCAGCTGCGGGAGCAGCTCCTTGAGTCCCAGCGCTCATCTCTAATAGGAGATGTAGTATTTACAAGCCAAAAGAAATTATTTGTGGCAAACTCCCTTTTAAAATGTCTAACAGTGGTTTAGGAGTGTATGTTTTACTCTTGGAAAAAATTTAGCGTGTTCACGCATATATTTTTGGAAACCCATTCTGAAGATTTTGCTAATATGTAAATGTTTGAGTATGATAGTTTTAAATAATTGGATTGGTTAAACGGTGTAATTTCCAAAATTAGCCATAAATCTGCCACTTAAAGTATTCCAGTTTGCCATATTTTATATGAACTGTATCACAGAGGACATTTTTTCTCCCTCTGTTAAGTGTAAGAATCTTTTTGTCAATGTAGAAAGAGTGGGCATGATGCACAAATGAGGTCATGATTAGTCAAGTAAAGTCAGAAATCATTACCCAGTTATGCATAATAATGTATCAAACATAATAATATTTAATTCAGAACATGGTACCATGGCTATTAGGAGAGCTGATGATGTACAGTTTGTTCTTTATGTTTGCAGGATATCTTACATGGGTTTTTGTTGTTGTTGTTGTCATATTGATGCTTCTTTCTTGCTCAGTCCTTTTGCAGCTGAATCCTTTCATATGTTGTTAATATGTGCATTATAGGTAATTATTCCTTATTCTTTCAGTAAAATGATTAGAATTTTCATGACGAAGAAAAGGGTTCTGCGACACCTCTAAGTAAAAACATCCATGTATGTTTATAAAATTATGCACGAGTCTTACAGAAAACAAAGAGGTAAGTAGGCCAGGCAGGTTGTCAGTTGTTGTATTCCATGCTTCAAAATGTTTAGGGCTTTCCAGTTAAAAAAGGTACAGCACTTTACTTTTTTTGCTGTTCTGATTATGTGTATTGTTCTTACCTATAATACTTATTTTTATATAATTGACCTGTTCCCGGAATCTTTGCAGATGCTAATAATCACTTGGTGGTTTCCATTTGTGTTGTGCATGCTTAACCTGTTACAGCTAGGAATGAACTGACCTTGGGCTAAGAGCACTCTGCTGGTTAATGTAAAAGCTCTCTGATTTAATTTGAAAGTTATTTAAGCAAAGGTAGAGCAATTGGTTGGTGGCAGTAAACACTAAAACAAGGCTCTGAATTTTGGAGTTGCTCTCAAATGTGGGAGCCCAGTCTGTTTAAACACAGTCATCTCCACACTATCCTGGATTAGGGCTTTTGTATAACTCTCATCCTCTTTCCTTTCTGATTTAATCCACAGGTTTTGTGTCTTTGTTCATTTGTGGTGGTTTTCATCACCTTTTGTATTAGCTAATATCTAATAATGGCTTTCTGATAGTTTAGCTTAAGCACAATTCCTCCACATCTAACACTGCAAAGCATTGACAGACTTTCACAAACATATTTCAAATGCATACTTAAAAAAAATTGGTCAGAACTAGTGTTCTCATCATGTTTTGGCATGGAGGCTAACAAAAACATTGAAGACTGGGAGAAAAGCCCTAAAAGATACAGTCTGAAAAAGCCACAAATATGCTCAGGGCAGAGCGAACTCCTCAATAGTTCTGACATGTAAGATGGTTTTATGATAGCCCATGACCACCATTATCTTGGACTTAAGGGGCCCCACTTATTCATTGGTAGTGGGCACAGTGAATTATACTTGCAGAGTCCTCTTTTGCACAGGAATCAGTCTTGTGAGGGTCTCTGCTGAAAACCTAGCTGGGGCAAGAGGCCACAGGTATCTATCTTCACTCTTGTTGAAGTGGCCAGGCTTGTTTTATCTGAGTGGTAAATAAGTCTGCTTGTTCTGGAGGTTTGTGAGTGCAAGGAGAGGAGGGTGGAAAGTAAGTATGGATTAAGTGCTTTATTTTGTTTCCCTCATGAACTCTGTTAATAAAACCAGTCAGAAAGGGCAAATACTGCCCTTTCCTCTCTGGAACATAACACGGAGGCATGTTAAGGGGTGTCATTATTCTGGCTGAAAGATCTGTTTTCAAAAGTTGTCTTCAAAGTAGATACACAGTAGGTATAAGTACTTTTCACCCCAAAGAGAGGTACTTGATTTTCTTTTGCTGCTGTAGTTAGAGCTGAGGTGTCAGGAGTGATCAGATGCCTCTAGTTCTGTCTGCCTTTGAACAGTACCTCTTTACCTCCTTGTAGAGGTGGGTTTTTTTTTCTGTGAGTCTTTACATTTATTTAATTTGTAAAATCTTTAGGTAGTATTTCTATACTTTAACTAGTTACAGCATGAATATTCAGCAGAAGTAATCTTATTTAAGCCTTTATTAAGTCCGAGGTTGGGATTTATGACACACTCCCAGAATACATTAGCACTGCACCTAGTTATAGCACTGTGATCCTTTCGTACCTTGTTTCTTCTGTTGTATGTAACAGATTGAATGTAATTTGTCTATTTTATTACTATGTGTTTTCTAAAAACTTAACAACCCTACTTAGGAAGTTGTTGCTATTGGATTTTATGCTAAATTTATTTTTATTGTTTTTCCTGGCACTTCTCTGACAAAACAGTGTTTGGACTGATCACTGAAACTTCTCTCCAGATAGCTAGCTTGTGCTAGAGTGACCTACTTAAGAAACTCTTCACTTTTTTTTTTCTCTCATAACTGTGTGGAGAAAGAAGGAGATGATGAAACAACATGATTGTTTTTTCAATTGTCTGGTCTTAGAAAATCTCAGAAAAATAAACAAAAGGTATGCAGGTGGTAGCATTCACACTCATTCCCCTATTTTGAAGAATAAACAAGGATTTTGTGATGCAGTATAACCTTCTGCATTACACAGGCAATTAACGTTTAATCTAATGCTGGTGTCCCTTTGCTAAACTCAGTGATTTAAGCTTGACTAAAGCATCCATGCTTGACCTGGTGTTTTCAAGAGTGAATCTACCCATATTAAAAAATAGTCACCTGACACACGAGGTTAATTATTTTCCCTAGTTTTGTCTTCAAGGCACATCCAGAATGTTTTTAATCTCATTTGTATAGTTTTAACTCTAAGCTTTTTTGTTGTATCCATCTTGTGCTGGGATAATGATATTTGCTGTTGCTGTTCTGTCTCTCAAATAGTTCTAATACTTCTCCTGACCCAAGCATTTACAACTTATTAGTCTTCATGTTCTTTTCTTTAGAAAGAGAAGTTGTAATTAAGCCATACATTTCTTTATGCGTGTTCTTTGAAAATGTGTCACAACGCCAAACGTCAAATACCTTGGGAAGAAATGAACAAGTTTCTTTACTCTCAGCCTCTGGGTACAGTGATTTAAGTAGAGTTTCACTTTTAAACCTAGCCAAAGCTGCCTAAGTACACTTGTGGTTTTATCTGAAGCTTATGTGATATTCCCTGTATGCTTCTCTCACACCTGGTGCTCTGTTAAACAATCCCAGAGTTGCATATATTTGTATAGATTATTTTTTTTTCTGCTGCCTCATAGAAGAGAAAAACTACTTTTTCTCACTTTTCAGTTACTAGATTATGACATTTCATCAGTAGAATAGTGACCTGGGTACTTTTTATTGCATTAATCTATAACTTTTTCTTTTTTTAAATGAATCAATTAAATTACTGTAGTCTGTGGATGTAATAAAATTTTCCACATTCTTACACCATTTTTGGTGTTAATGGAGATCGTTCCAGACCCTTCATTGTCCCTTTCACAGTGTGAAACTGTATGCAGCCACTGCACTCTGCAGCAGTGGAGTTCTCTTCTGTGTGCATCTAAAAATCAAAAAACCATGATGAATCTTTCTCCTGCCCTCTTTTTCCTACCCCCTTAGCATTTTTGAACAAGGTTCATAACCCTTTCCAGTAGGCCTTCTGTGAAAGGTTTCCAGGCTACATCTCCTTGGGCTGGAAGTATAAGTCTTTGTTCCTCTACAATCACCTTCTGGAGAGCTGGATTCAGTGAGGCTGTGGCTGAAAATGCACCATCCATTAAATCACTTCCATCTGTTTCTGTCCTCATTGCGGATTTCCAGGGTACTATAGTTTGCACATTTCTTCAGCAGTGATTTTATGTTTTTTGAGACTTGTTATGTGTAATGGTGAGTCTGCAAGTAATTGCGGAGACACTCCCTAGAAACCTGCTTATGTGGTAGCTGTTCTTCATGTGAATTTAACAGAGTAGGTTACAAACACTGTAAACCTGTGGGTAATATCCTTGCTGATTTCACACTGTTATTAACAAATATTTATTAGGATCTAAGATTTTTTTTTTTATTGGTGCAGTTATGGTTACGCTTGAGATTATCCACATTGATGTTTAGTATTTTAATTTTGTACTTGATTAGATTTTAAAAAAATTTAATTGGTAATACCTTGAATCTTTCATCACCAAGAAGTTTCTGTGTGTGTTTGAATTTCCACATATACAGTAGGAACACTAGGATTTTTATTTCTCCATATCTATCTATAGATCTAGATATATAGATATAGATATGTATAAATCACACTTTTTCTTCTTACATCTGGGCTTCTTCTCTGGACTAATATATATGGTCCATATATAGCCATCATTCTGGACACTTCAGATAAATTATGGAAATCATAAATTATGTTTACTGAATACTACAGTTAAAAAACAAATCCAGGCTATGCATTGAAGTGAGGGTAATCAGCTGTCAAAATAATTCGCCAGAAGTTGTGGTGAGCTTTCTAACGTTTAAATCAAGTTCAGCAGTTCTTTCAGAATATCTTTAACGCAGCCTGTTTTAATGGATTACCTGCCAGCAATAACAAATGGTAGCTAGGATAAAACTACATGTTGTCAGGAAGCTTAAACTTTACATCAATCTGTATTACTGTTGGAAAATTTGTAGCAGGTCTGTGAACTGCAAAATATGACAACTCCTGATAATTCAGAAAGGAATTAATTTAGGCAGTGTCTACAGCCTGTGTTCTGCAGGAAGAGAGAATAGCTAATCACAAGGTTGCCTTCTGGCTTTCTAATCTGTAAAGCTCCTCGTAATTAGAGAACTATCCTTAGCTTCAGGAAACCAGCATCCAATTCCTCTCCTTGCCTCTGACTTCCTGTGTGATGTTGTACGAGTAACTGACACAGGGATCATTAAAGAAACTTGGGATATGTCTGTGATGACAGTAAGTGCGAATCTAAGTGTCAGCTTCTTTGTAAAAGACAGGGAAGACAGCTTTGCCAGGAAACATGGGTGTTTGAAGAGGAGATGCTAGAAGTTATTCAGTAGTATTCAGTGATACTTGGGTATTTGGTATTGTTCCAAGTCAGCCCCTTTATCCTTCCCAGACTTCTGTAAGGAGGTATACAGGAGGTTTATACAGGAGGTATCCCTCAGGCAAGATTGGGTCTCCTAAATTGTTGGGTTTATTTATCTCAACAATGTTAGGCAGGCTTGCTAGTAAGACCAGACTGGAGTTTCTGAAGTGTGACTTGTGGTTTAACCTTTAGACCAATCCAATTAAAGATGGGATTTGGTTTCAAATTTTTACATATGGGATTAGAAAACAGAAGCTACTAGCAAAACAAACAAACTATAATCCTGTATGTATTTAACATAATTCCCTGCAATTACTTCAGCATCCATCTCCATGGATTTCCTGGGCTGAAATTTCTGAGGGACAGCAACACTGCATCTGTCCTGTTCCGGAGCTCCCAAGGCTCTGGTTCATCACTAGACAAGTGGGGAGGGGAAAGGACTACTCTTCCCAGTCACCTCTTCAGGTTCTGCTCACCCTGTCCAGCTCTCACTTGTCTTCTTCATCAAGTACTGTAGACTTCTTTTAGTTCCAATTTTCATGCCATATAAATGATTTACCCTTTCTTCAGTGAGATCCTGTGTTTGATTTTGCTTCTTTAACTATAAAATGAAGATGTTTTCTTGCATTGAAACAGAGCAGTCCATTAAGCAATCTGCCCTCAATCTGTGCAGTTGGACTATGGAATCTTTTCTGGTTCTTTCACTCCAAGGAAACAGTTCTTCCAGCTATAGTTAATACCAGTGCCCGATGCACAACTGGGTTTGCTACTGTTGCTGCTTAACTGTGAGTGTTGTGGTGTGGAGTGGCAGCTACCATTGGAATAGTTGTTGTAAAGGGTGAGAAAATATGCATATTTGTACCTGTTTGGACTGGGGAAAGAAGGCTATGGTGGGAACCTAAAGAGTAATTTGAACTCCAGGGCTGCCAAGATCAAACTCTTCATTTAATTATTTATAAGGTACTGAAATAATTGGTAACTTGATTTATAAGTGCAATAAAAAAATGCGTGATGATTTCTGTCATGGAGCCAATAGGAAAGAAGAAAAGCAGCTTTGTCTTCCTCCTTCTTATTTTCTTCTCTATCTCATTCATTCTAATAAGTTTTAAATTTTGTTCCATATACTTTTCTCTGGTATATTTCTTTAAAAATACCTTCCCCCTTTGATGCCAGAACTCTGTCACGGATAACATGTCCCAAACATGCCTTTTTTGGGACATTCTAGTTTGGTCTAGTGGTGTTCAACCACTTGTGTCCTGTAATGATTAGCATCTTACAATAACTTCCATTTTTTCAGTTTTCATTTGTCTGTTTTCTGAAGGCTCTAAAAGAGAGATTTATAAAGACTGCTTTTTCCTGTCTTCCATAAAACTGGGGCAAAAAATTAATGGATAGCTAGGAAACTAGGAAAGGCCTCTGAACTACTACTACTACTACTACTACTAGTAGTAGTAGTACTATTACTACTACTACTACTACCACCTTGAGTCTACTGACTGCAGTTAAGCTATTCCTAGTTTAAATCTGAGCACATGTGAAGAGAAGCAAGCACAGTGAAGAGATTGTATCTCAAATAATAAGCAAATCTGGATGTGGAAGGAAAAAGAGAGACAGGAATAAAGTATGTGTGTGAAGACATATGAACAAAATTTACCACTTCTGGCTTGCAGCATTTGGAGATGTTAGCTAAGTTTCATGCAATTCTGTGAGGTCTGTGCATGTCTTGTCAAGATTCTGTAGTGTATTTTTCTTGTAGCACTGAGATTGCTTATAAGAAATTAATATGTAGGGTAGTCTTGCCAGAGCTAATATTTATGTCAATTTTGGGTTCCTAGAGACAAGAACATTAAGGCAATGTGCAAGAATAAGAGATGTGTAGTTTTCCATGGTGATACATAAATTATAACTTGAGGAATGTCAGCTTCTTCGAGGGAGAAAATAATTCATGTTAAGGTCAGAAATTAGTGATACAAATGGAGATCCACATATATAATGCAGAGGAAAAGACAGTCTCTGTAGGAGAGAAAAGCTTCCAAATTGTGTGGAAGAGAAACCATATTTAGGCTATTATGAGAACACTGAATGCTTATTAAATATGCTAATCATAGCAAGGAAGAACAGGCAAACGGGTTATGTAGCTACTGTGAGTGTTCATAATATTCACTAGCTCTTTACTTGGGCTAATGAATCCAATGTGCTCAACAGTGTTTGAAACAAAATATACTCTTGTAAAATATCGTGTCTGGTAGGAGGTTACAAGAGTGAAGCTGCAAAAACCTGACATACAGGAATAAAGGGGCTTTGTAGAGCAGGTCACAAAGTGCCATGTCTTGGAGTGAAAAGTGATTGTTAGATAAGGCAGAGAAGCCTGACAGAAGGTTGTGCTGCAGAGCAAAAATAAGTTGAAGATCTCAAGGCTTGCAGTGCAGCGTGGTGGAACTGAAGGGAGTTGCTCAGATCTCTGTGGTTCAGGATCTAGCAGTATCTGTGGTGTCAGCTGCATCCCCTGGGGCCAGTGTGTGTCTGAAGTCCCATTCTGTTTCAAGGAAATCTAATTAATTAAAAGACTTTCTTTTCACTAATAAGTATATTTTTTTGATTAAAATAGACATTCCCCAGGTTTAACAGAAGGGTAAACAGTTAAATTAGCCCTATCAAGAAGGATGTAGAGGTCTACCCCCACTATGCTGTAGTGCATCAGAATAAACTTTCTTATGTAACGAATTCCAAACTTAGTTGTTACTGTGACAATATCCATGTGACCATATATTTAAAATGCTGTAATTTGTATTTTCCAAGTGTTGACTCTGATTTAGATGTAGATTTGAGAATCAATGCTTTATTCCTGCAGGATTTCTTAGAATGGCATTATGTACATGTGCATATAAAAGGTTTTCTTGGCTTCTGGAAACCACATGAAAACACCCTTTCCAAAATTCCTTTCATAATCCTTCTGATCTCCTTTTTGACCAGGCTTTGTCAGTACATAAAAGGAAAAAAAAATTGAATACCAAGATCTCAGCCATAAGTAATGCGTACAAGCTACCAACAGGTTTCCTGGAACTGGCTCTTGTTTTCAAAATACTACCATTGAATACTTTAACTACCAGTATGATTGCTGAATTTGTTTTCTCTGCCATGTTCAGGAAGTAAATATGTAAATTTGTAACACAAATACTCCCCAGTTGCCCAAGAAGAAGAGGATATGAAGAAGATATGAAATCCCTCACTCAGATCTGAGTGATGAATCTGACCTATTATCTACCAAAGTCAACAAAGCACCTGCTGTTGAGTTCAGATGCTCTGGATCTGCTCCTGGGAGCTGCTGCACACACCCCATGCAAGCAAACAGTGCTGCCTCCTCGGTTTGTACGCAGCCGATATTGGCACTTTATCCTTGGAGTAAACAGCAAATTGCAAATCATACCCAGCTGCTTTGCATTTCCAGTACATCTTGGCCTGTTTTCACTTAACAAAGCAACGTGATATCCATCCCCAAAGAAGTTCCTTTGTCTTGCCTGCAGGAGGAGAGTCCTGTGGGTGTTTAAGACTATGGATTAGCTGTGAGTGAGTGTACAAAGCGGCATTCAGTCAGGCCACGGTTACTTTGTGCTAGTTCCCGGTGAGGGTGAAGAAGACTTGGTTTGGCCTCTTTTAACACAAGGCCCTCAGAAAACACACAGGAGCCTGTTTGCTGGGAGGAAAGGATGCAGAGCGCTTGCACTGTTTGTATTGCATAAAGCACAGCTTTTAAATGGGACTTGCCACGGCTGTCGTTTAAACTCCAACCCACCAGCTTAGCTGTGAGAGAGGAAGGGCAGGTTTTAAATCTGTACTGGCATAGGCAGAAACCCTGAAAATAAGTCCTTTATAAAGTAATAGCAAAAGCCAATATATGTCAATGCTTTGGAACTGTTGCTACTGGTAACATAAATCTGGAGTAACTGTCACTGAGACTAGAATCTACCACCAAAATGGCAAATCTAGAGGATATTCAGTCAGACTGCTGCTACTTATTTTCTGCTCTCATCTGTCCTTTTGTATACATGCAAACACAATCTCTCTCTCTTGTTCTGTCTTGTCTTCCTCCTCTCTTTCTGCTGCTTCCATCTCTCTCTCCTCTTCTCCGGGGAGCTGTAAAGAGGTGTTACAGGCATCCTCACAACAGTGTTATCACTTGGGACTGTTGAGCCTGTACCTGATCCCTTCTGCAATAAATGATTCCGTGGAAAATTACTAAAGGAAGCTTGAAGCGTAGTACTACTCCATCATGCACAGGTCAAGAAAAACTTCTGTAAAGACTTACATCAACGTATGCATATCAGTTTAGGACAAGTATAGCATACGCACCAGTGCTGGTTAGTAAGAGTACCTGGTGCCAGAATTATTTCTAAGAAATCTGTCTCTGTCAATTGCTGATATCCCAGACTACTTTACCATTCTTTTGGGTATTAGGAACAGATTCTGGGATAGAGGATGACATGAAGAGGGGATGTATACCCAGAATTAAAAATACTCCATTGTTGAGAAAGTTTTCTGAAGTATTGTTCAGATGATTGTTTGATTTTTATTTTATTATTTAAAGTTTCTTGATAATACTTGTTTGAAAGCACAGCTAGCTATACTAGTTAACATGCTTATACTTTCATGTATGTGAGTATGTCTTTGTATGGACAGGGAAAACAGAGAGGTAAAAAAATAGTAAGCAATTCTCTTCCTATAAAACCAACACATTTTATCTTTTCTTTATTCTCCAGTCCAAAGGAGACTGTTGGATCCTCTGTTTGCAATTTAACAGGAAGTCACCATCCCAGGTGGATCCTGTTTGTCCTCAACATCCTCAGCCTACTTGGATGACTAAACAAAGATCTGCTTATGTGAGCATCCAAGAGGCAAAGATGGGGAAAGATGAGTCCAGGCAGGTGGCTGAAGACAGGATCCCATTTTATTCTTTGTCCCAAGGCTTCCCAACACCTTTGTGTAACTGAACTCACCAGCAGCTGCATCTTAGCAGAAGAGGTTCCCAAAATGATAACAGAGCTCAACAGTGTAAAAAAACTCACTTTATTGTCTTTAAAATATGTGTATTTTCATAGAGTATCTGTAATATCACATCCAATGATTTATTTTTTGAAAAATCAACAATATTACCTTCATGAGATACAACCATGACATATAATATAACCCTTGATATAAAAGGATTTTCCTTCAGTTTCTTTTCTTTTCTTACAACTCACTGCTTACACAAAAAATCATTTTTTGGATCATTTTTTGCCTATACTTGAAAAGCTTAGGCTTGTAAGCACTTCTCTCATCTCTGCCATTTTGATCTCTACTGCTTCCCCTTGTCCCTGAATTTCTGGTAGAGCAGTACAAGCAAAGATTCAGCAGTCCTTGACCCGTACACTTTGAATATCAGGGTTCCTGTGCACAAACCAAACAAATCTTACTCAACTATGTCTAAGGCATCAACATAGCTCTCCTTGGATCAGATATAATGGAGGATAAACTAATGCTAGGAGGCGAAGCTCTGTTCCTTAGCTAGCAGCCATCATGCACCTGTTCTCTTGGTGCTGGTGGCTTCTGTGGTTAGAAAGGGAAATGTGTGGAAACTCCAAACTGTGGATCTCTGTGGATGTGTGTAGGTGTACGCTGACCTGGGTCCCGATGGGCAGGATAGGAAAGAGGAGCAAACGCTGTCTAACACCAAAGCTTACTGTGGTTCTGCCCAGCTCTGGAGGAGTTTGGAAGAACAACAGAGGGACATGGAACACCACCTACTTCTCACATACCCTTCTTAGGAATGGAGGGTAAATAGGCAAGGGGAAATGCACAGAGCAAAAAAAGAGGGTCTGCACCTGTGTGAAAGCATGCCCGGGGTGCAGAAACTCAATGGCCTCATTTGTATTTTAAGCTTGTCATTGGGGTGGCTTAGTTTTACACAGAGCCTGGCCAAGTTTTCACTTTTTCTCTCCCTCTCCAGATAGAGTAGGCTTAAGATTTCATTTTGATATGCCCTCATAATATTTTTTTTAATAATACAGTTTAGTCTAATTATACAGCAGACTTGTTGATAATGTAGTTTGACTGTTCGGAGTGTTTAGGATTTCTCTCCCAGCCCTGTCGAATTTGTGTGAGAGGTTTGTCTACACAAGGAAATATCAGCACAAATTTGACAACCAGTACAGCACATGGAATGACAAGGGAGAGCATATAGATGTTTGGAAGATACCATTTGTACGCTGATGGGCTCAGGAACCATTTTCCACCGTAAACCAGCGTGTGTGCAGTGCACAAAATCAGTGCCAGATATCCCAGTTTGGACTAAATGAGAATGAAGGAAAGAAAGAAGGAAAGAAATGGAGGTTAAATAAGTAAATTAAACCAGAAAAAATGCAGTTTTAAGGACACAGTAAGATTTGTGGCATGTGCTGACTTGGGGACTGGTGAAATGAAACTTTTATATAACATAAAAGGTCTTATTATTTTAAAAAATTATCAACTCAAATGGATATAGATGGCATAGTTTGGTTTTTTTCTCCATCAATAACCCTGATAATTTTTCCTAGCTCACACATACTGCCTAGTGGCTGTCATATTTGTGAAAAAGCAGAGAAAACGCTGACATTCAGTGGAGAGATCCAAGATTTTTTATGCTCTACTGCTAATCCATCCAGAAGTATCATACTGTGCAAGTTTTTTGCCTTGATAAAACATTCATTGATAGTAATTTCCCCTTCTCTTGCCTCCCCTCCCCTCCAGCCCAGCTCCCGCAGAGGCATGGCAGCTTGCACCAAACTTCCTCCAAACGGAAAGCTGTGATTATAGTGTTACCAAGGGCAGCCTGTTTATAGTCACAGCAGTTTTTACAGTCTGCAGAAATTGCAGATTCTCTTTAGATGCTTGGCATTGAGAAGATTTGAGTTATAAAGTAATTTTCAGATCCATTTTAACTGAATTATCTTGTGAACTAAAAAAAATTAGCCCAATAAATGGCTAAATTATTTTGTGACAGTACAGTTGTGGAATTTGTGACAAAAGTCAGCTTTCTGTTTTTCATTTAGGAGCTCACACCTTCCCAGCTTTTCTTGTTAATGCAGTAATCCCACTTGTACCATAAGCAGCTGTCAGAGCAGTTGTGGGCTTTTATAGCTATATGGCCATGTAGATGTTTTTTCACTGCGTGGTGGTGGGTAGTGCCCTGATCACATTTGGAGATACTAATGGAGGAAAGCCATAAGTCTCTAATAAACCCACCCATGGGCATTGTTTATAAGGGAAGAAGGTTTTTTTAGAAGAAGGTTTTTTTTAGAAGTGGTTTTCTTACCTGTACAAATCGAAATTCTCGCCAGTTGACGTTGTTGCTAACTGAAGGCAAGGAAGTTATTCCCAGAAGAACAAATAAAAAAAATCCTAAAATTCCCAAAGCCAAGTAAGAGTCACTAATCCAGGCATTAGTGTTGTTGAGTGGTTCTGTTTTATTGTTCAGTGCCTGAAGAAAAGAAGAGCAGGTGTATTTTAGTGATAGCAGTTTTAGCATCAATAAGTAGAAAAATTTCCTTTGTTAAGTAAGATCAGAAAGTCAAAATATATTCTATTCTTGAAGATATATGGATAAATAGTATTTACATTTTTCCTGATTACTTATTAATATGTCAACTATCTAGGAGGAAGACTGAGGCCAGAAATCCCCTCAGCTCAACAAAACGTAGATACATCAATGTTTAAAAGAAACACAGAAGCTAGGAATATTACTCTGTTTTAAAGAACATTGGACTGTCCACATGGATTTCTGAAGCTCAAGATAGAAGGTAGTATTTTAACAGGACCAGAAGAAAAGAAGACATAGATCAGGGAACAAAACTTACCTGGGAGATGATTCCTTTGCTGGTTCTCCAACTTACGAAGGCACGCATTGGAGTAACAAGAGTGAACACAACGTGCAGGGAAGCAAATGCCAAGGCTATTAGTCCAAGTTGTTTCCTACACAGCATCCATTTGTCCAGCCAGTCTGGAAAACGGCGGTATTTGGTACCTCTGTACAGCTGAATAATTGCAGCAAATATACCAGGAAGATAAACCAAGGCAAGAAGGATGAGTGCCATTACAGGGCAGACCCGATTTGGAATGGTAATTGCAATAAAAAATGAAAAGTTATTTTTTTCATAAATATAAGTGTAAATTACATCAAGAACCAAACAGTAGACGAAGAAGAATGCAGTTAGGCCAAGGGACAAAAAGATGGGAAACTTCCACATTGGAAAGAGTTGCAGAGGGTAATTTTCTATTTCCTGAGCAGCCAAGAGGGATCCCTTATCTAGTGGAGTGAGACCCAGTGCACGAACAATATTCATCACCATTTGTTTAGCTTCCACATCATCTCCACAGACAAATACCTGCAGACAAAAACAAACAGAAGTTTTATTTTTACAGATTTTCTTGACATTATTTACTGCCATCCTGCCTGGATATGGACAGTAAGCACAAGCTTCCTAGGCTGCTTGTTGGCTTCCCTGCTGACTTTAATTAAGATAGGCAAAAAGTAGCCTATGGGTACTTTTGGCAAACAAGTCAAAGAACTTCAAATACGATTCTTTACTTTGGGGATGGAGACTGTTTCAAGTGGCAAAATTTTATATCTGGAAAGAACAATGTATAACATATCTTTGCATAGAAGAATTAACATACTTTTCTGAAGATCTGAAAGTAGTTTGTAAGCAGAAGATTTTATGGGACTAAATTGAAGCAAAATTTTCAATAGCTAAGTAAGAGCAAAATTTTCAGTTGCTGCTATAGTGGTCCTTAAGTAGTCCAGGGAAGTGAGAACAGAGATCTTTAAAACATGATTTCCCTGTCACGAAAGCAAATATTAATTCTTTCCAGGTCTAGTAAAATAGTGAAAAAAACTTATTTTCTTGTGAGTGTGTAACACAATAGTCCATTTGAAACTGGGAGAAAGGGGGCAATTTCTACTCTTGTTGAGATGATGAAGACTTATAGCGGCTAGGCTTGGAAGCCCTTGGGTCCCTAGCCAAAACCATTTATCTGGCAGTGGAGAGCAAAGTTAGCAATGGTTTGAGTAGCTGAGTGATTTCATGTGTTGTACAAGAGCACTGTCCTTTGAAGTGGCAGAAAACAGGGCCATAATAAATGATTTGTCTTCAAGTAAGCTGCTGTGTTGCTTCCTACAGCCAGCTCTGTGCTTGCTGGCCTGTGATTAAGGAGCTGGTTAAAACAGTTTGCACACACTGATGTTGTGTTAAACTTAGGTGGTGATGATTTAGAAAACTTTAGTAATTTATTTGCCTTTCGGCATACTTCTTTTGCCCGTACTCATTGCCCTCTTATATCCCTTGCCTCCCTTGTTCTGCTTTCTTCACTTTATTCTTGCTTTGAAAATTCCTCCTATCTCATTTCTGTTTAACTTTACTACCCCGATGAACAATTGATGTAATGCTCCTGAATGTTGTGTCTCTTTGTAGCTCTGCTATCTTCCTTTCCTTACTTGTCTAGTGTCTCTAAACACCTCACTGAGTTCAGAGGCAAGCTATTTATATTCCTTGTCATGCCATATTAAAAATCCGAAGTAAATTTTAGCTCACATTAGTTTGAAATGGGAGATTATAGTGAAAATACCGTCTCAACCCTGCCTAATTCTGATGTCCCAGGTGTGTTTTGTGTAGCTGAGAAGAAGCCATGCAGTGTGTAACTCTGTGACAGAGGAAATCCCCGTTGCTCAGCCTTACCTGCCGGCTTGCATCCAGCGTGCCCGACTGCAAAGCCCAGGCTGACACGGTGTTAAAGGCCTTCACAACCCTACTGCCAGGCAGCAGCTGAGCCAGGTACTCTGCGTTGGATTCCGGATACTGGTTTAATTTCAAGTTGTTGCTTATGTCCACCAAGACTTTTCCATGGAGAATTTCTGCTAGTGGTATAAGAAAGTTGTAGTGCTGCCTCTGGATTGCTATAATGATGATGGCAGCTTTCTGTGCTGCCTCTGCATGGCTCAACACCTCTGCATCCTTGGGAATCAGGTTGGATATCTGGGTGCTCCGGCTTCCATACACCACGGAGTAGCCCGACTGAATCATCTTATGCCCCAGAGCTCGTCCAAAATCTCCAGTTCCAAATATGCACACTGTCTCTCTTTTGTTACAAGTGTTAGGAGCCAAAGCCATTATGTTGGAAGAATTTTTATTCATCTGTTAAAAAAAAAAAAAAAGTAATGGGAACAAACTAAGCAAAACATCAATCTCTTGGAAATGAAAGGTTTGCATTCACTCTGGGTGTACAAAATAGACATCTTAGCATCTTCTTGCTCTTTAATATGATTCCTGCATACTCTTCTGAATACACACTCTCAGAAGATTTATGTACAGTTTTAAAAAAAAAAAGTTCTGAATATTCAGTTCTCCATCTTTTACGGCACTCTCTTTTCCATCCATTTTATGGATTTTAACATCCAACCAAACTGTTTCAGTATTTCTCTCTCAAAGAGAAAATAGGATGAAAATAACAGGAGCAGAGAAAGCAAGGGTAGCACACTTTTCAGAGCAATTTCTGCTTACTTATGCTATAGAAAAGCATTGAGGGGGAGTATGTTTCTAATCAGATTAGAACCTGGAAGGTCTTTTTCAAAACACTTTAAGAAGGGTTATTGTAAAAGGTAGCTATAAACCTATCCGTTGTTGTTCTCAGTATTTCCTTAATGCAAGTAGTCAATTCCAGTTTGTTTTATTTTTGTTCTTCAATTTCCTGAAGAATGTTCCATGAAGCATTTGGACAGTGGACTTGAAAATTTCATGTGAAAATAGATTTTTTGATATTTATATATTACTCATAGTAAAATTCTCTTTGATGTTTTATCTCTCTTCCTTTATCACTGCACCTGGCAACTTCAAAGTCTTTAATGTATTATCTATGCAATAGCAGTGTGTTCACTCTGTACTTGCAGAGTGAGACCCATGATACAAATACAGAATCAAAAAGTCTGTTCCAAAGGTCTTGCAGTAGGTCCACATGCCGTTCTCCCTTATCAAAAGGTGAACTCAGAGCAGAAACCCTAAGACATCCAACAGGAGACCCTGAGACACCCATCTCTTGGACAGTCCATCAGTTTGGCACTTAGAGCAGCAATTCAATTTGCAGGAGCCCTGATTCAAGTCTTTTACTAACTGTCTTAATTAGAGCTGTGGGAATAGCAGATCTTCCAATTTGCTGGAAAGAAATCCATGAAATGGTGAGCTAGAACCAAAACAACTGCTTTGCTCCTGCTGTTTATGAACCTTTTGCTTACATTCTTCTGTGAAACACCATGCAGAATACTGCAATTTAAACATACTGCCTTTAAAAATACTGAGATGATGTCTTCACTTTATTTTTTATTTTTCTCTAGCCAGACCAGTTTTTGCTTTTTAAAAATCTGATATGGTTTTAAATTATTCGACCCAATACTTGCATTTGTTTGGTGAATGAAAAAAATCAAGCCTCATCCTCCCCCTACCTGCCATGACTTCGGGATAAGAGTTGTGAGTCAAGGATGCAAACATCTGTGACCTATGCTGTAGGGTACAAGCTTTGCTAGCAAGATAGACACATAAATTCTTATTATGAGAATCACATGTGAAGATTTTGGCTTGGACTACCTCTGCATGTAGCCATGTAGCCCTCAGGTGGCAACAGTGCCTGCCCAGCAGCATTCTTGTGCCGAGCTGTGGGAGGCCTGGTTTAGAAAGGTGCTAAGACAGTTGCTTCTGGTCATTAGGGAAGGTGAGGATTCAGGCAGAGAAGGGGTGAGGACCTGTGTGCTGGAGGGTCTGTGTGGCTCAGTCAGGTCCCACAGGAGGCTGTGCAGTGCAGCAGGGTGTTAACCCCAGCTCTATGCAGCTGGACTCCATGTACTTTGTCAAATAGTACACTGAGCATGGGAACAGACCCTCAGAGGGACCCATCTGAATGTGTCTTGCATATTTCTGTGCTCTGACACATGCATAAAATTGCAAAGTCCTTTGACATATTTGAAAATCATTCTCTGAGGGCTTTATTAATGTCCCACGAGGCTCTAATATGACTAAAGTTATAAAATTCCTTTCTAGGGATAGTCTGTATTTCAAAAAGAACAGAAGAGTTGCTTATGTAATATTAATAAATGGTCCAACTCCATAGCTAATAAGACTCAACTCTCTTTCCGTTAAATTTTAGTTTTTAACAAAGTAGTCTCCTATCTACAATAAAAAGTAAAACTTATTTGTAACATGCAATCATCCAGGTCAAAACATCTGTATTTGCCCTCAAGAAATCCTCAAGTTATTGCTGAGTGAATATTCTCCTCTCCAAAGTAAGACTGGAAAAACCAAAACTCAGATGGATGATATCAGGTGTTATATTTGGTAGATCAGTTGAGTTAAGATTTGTTTGGGCTTATAAAAATATTTAACATAGAGATGGATCCACCAGCAAGAAGTAAGTCTATAAAGTACTTCTATTGTTCACTTACACTGAATATGCCAGAGAAGAAAAAAAGAGGGAGATGAAAAGAAAAATTAATGGAAGGAATTTTTTTTTTTTTGAAAATCTGGTTTCTTGAAGTACTAAGATGTAAAGGAAATGTACAAGGTGTAGAAAGCTGAAGAGAGTTAAGGTTTTTTAGTAGTCGTGGCCTAATTTAGCTTAATACCATTTTTAACGAGAGACAATTTGCTTGAATAAATTAAGCAGAATTCACCTTTTCTTTTTAAGAGTTACTTAATAAGGATGCCCATAGCTTTTATGATAGCACACATTATATATTAGAAATAAACTATTTGCCAATTGACTTTTAAACAAATGAATTATATCATAAAACTGATAGTGCATCTGCTATTTCTGAAAATCACATGTAAGACAAAGCAAGTTTACTTTTAAATTCCAGGTCTTCTGGACCATGCCTGCTTCTGAAAACACGTTAATTCAGTTAATTTTCTCCACAGAATCCTTATTTTTCTTCCTTTCAACACATCCTTGTGTCAGCTGGCTCTAACTGAACTAAAAGAAGGTTGTAGGCTTGGCAGTGAATATCTGGAGGTTAATTCAGGCAAACAGATACGAGCATATGGACAGTGTATAGATGTATCCTGGCACTGCTGTGTGTATTTGAAGAAAATGCAGCATCCCATGGCAACTGCGTGGTTATAAAGTCAAAAGAAGGAAACTGGACTCCCAGATTCATGACAGCAGTAGCTGGAATGTAAGAAGATAGTAATTTTCTACAGGACGAGGTGTTTTATTGTCATGTATCAGTGGGAAAGATGGGAAGCAGAAATATATCACAAGGAACACAATGTTGGTTTGGTAACGGGGAGCTCAGCCCAAAGGCTGATACTGGGCTATCACTCAGCAGCCAGTGGCAGTGGAGCTCTGCTCCATGCCCATGGGTTATGCTGGGTGCTCTTAAAACACCAGATGAAAGCAGAAATACCAGCAAAGAAACATGCAGTAATCGACTGTTCTTTTACATATGTAGCTATATATTATTGGAGAAAAAGCCACAGAGTTTTGTATGCATACACAATATTTTTGCTTATATCCATCCCCCTAATATTAGAGCACTAGTAATGCCTTTTGTTAATTGAAAGATAATCCGTGTAAGCTTCTGCAATGATTAACCGTGTCCTTTCTCCTCTGCATTGTTGTATTCTTCTGCTCTGAGTTATCTTCTTTTAAGGAAAATGGGGGTAATCTCTGAGTTTATTTGGTCAGTAAAGATAAAAGGAAATGCTGAATGAAAAAAAAGAAGTCACCTGCAACACTGTTGTTTTCCCCCATTGCATAAACACTAGGGGAAGTGAATGAAGGTACAATGTTTAGTTCAGCAGTTATGTGCAAATACTTGATTATGTAGGAAATGGAATTAAGACAGGCACATTGCTTTGCACATGGGAAAAAGGAGTGATATCCTGGTAGAAGCAATACCACAGATGAAGTACAATGCTAAAAGTAAAAACGTGGAGATGGGATGGATAATGGAAATATCAGAAAGATGTAACATGAAATGCAGATGGAAGATCAGTGGAATGATTCAAAAGTTAGAAAGACAAGATGAAAAGAGCAGGAAAGAGTAATTTTACTATTTCCATTTAAAAAAGGAACAAAACAAATTGCTCTGGTTGTGGTCTCAAGAGGTTATCAAGTCCATCTCCCTTTCTAAGGCAGAATGAACTGTGTTTAAACCAGGTCTGACAGATGCTTGCCTAACCTGTTTGTGAGATGCTGAAGCTCTTTGCTTACTGCTTTCTCAGCCATTTTATTAGGCCGATTTTCCTATGGGCAATCTGTATTGCCTCCCCCACAGTATACACAGCTGTCAAAGCTGTCAATTCCCCCCCCTTCTCTTTGCAGCAGCCTTTGTTGGACATGAAAGCTGTTACCATTTCACCCTTTTCTTCTAGAGATAAAACAATCCCACATCTTTCTTGTAACTTATGTTTCTGAGAGTGGTGATCTTTCTCATGGCTTTCTTCTGATCTTTCTAGGCTAAACTGCTCCAACTGTTAATTAAAAGTGTGATGCCAGATCTGACTGCAGTACCCTCACAGAGATCTTACCAGATAGAAAAGGATTGCTTCAGCTTCTTCACAGACCACATGTAATTCTGCTGTCACATTTGTCTCATTCACAGCACAGTTGATTCAACAGTCAGCTTGTGATGCATTAAGGTGATGAGTGCTTTAACAAGCAGTGTGTGGCAACAGGGACCAAGGTGTGGAGTGCAACAGCTGGTGCTGAGCTCATGATTTGCACACCATCCACGTGTCTGATTTCCACCTTGGAGCAACTTTAGTCTAGCACTGTAGCCTGTGTGCCCACTAGGAGCTGAATGCATTTGGGTCTGCCTAAAATACATCTCTGGCTCACCTTCTGTGGTAAGGAATCTAGTTTCATATGTTCCAAGATCACTCTGTAATGTAAAGCAAAGCTTGAAATGTGATGATCTGCTTCTACATCTGAGCAGAGCTGAAATACTAATGCAAGTGCATCCTGTTACACCCAATGCTTTAATTGGACTTCTCCCATGCCACTTGCTCCATCCTTGATTTCTGTAGTGTTTTCTGACTCAGCTATGTTGTGCACTTGTCTCTGTTGAATAGCACCATATTTTTTCGAACTGCAGTTTCAACTTGTCAAGATCATTCTGATATCCAGGGTGTCCTCTAACTTGCTTGCAGGCCTTTTCAACTTTGTCAGATTGTCAGCTTTAATGAGTAGAGTGTCTGTTTTGGTATCTATGCCACTTAAGGAAATTCTGGAGTAGTAGTTTTGCCAGAAGAAACCCCCTGTATATCTGCAGTAAATGCAGTCTTCTATTTTGACAATGGCTAACTGAAAGACTGAAAAATGTTTCTTTTGCTAGTTCTATGGAAGCCGACTTTATATTAGTTTAATCTAAACGACATTTTTGTAGTTTGCTTTTGATTTTTTTTCTAACGTTTACCATACTAAAAAGTTTGCTCACGTCAAGTTGTATCATGTCGTTGATTTCCAAGGCCTGCTACCCTTTTATAAGAAATAACAGGGTTGGTTTGGAATGACTTATTTTTAATTAATTCATGTTCCCATCATCTGTCTCTGTCTTATCCTCTATTTGCTTCCTCTGTTTGTTTGAGAGTTGTATTTAAATGGATTGAGCCATAATTCTGCATTTCCGCTTTCTTCTTACATTTAAAGGTAGCTGTAACTGCCTTTCCAGTCTTTCAAAATTTAGGCTCTTCTACACAATTCTTAAAGATAGCTATTTACAACCATGGAAATGCTTCAGTTATCACCTGAACAGTATGAGATGTAGTCCATCAGCCTTGCTGATCTTGGGTCATTTAACTCACCTAAGCATGGCCTAATCTCATTCTTCTATCATTTAACAAGAATTTAATCTTTGCTCCTGAAGTAAACTGTTCTATCATGGTTGACCCTTCCAGTGTACAAAAAGCAAAATATCTATTACATAGTTGGCTTGCTTGGAGTCATGGTCAATAGCTTTCTCTCAGCTGAGTGGTGGATCAATTCTCTCCTTGATTTTTTTTAACAGTTTATGTTTTTACAAGAAACCTTTTGTTATTCTATATGTACCTTACTAATTATAAAAAAAAAAAAAAAAAAAACATTTCTTTTTGTGCTGTGGCTTTTCAAATCACATCAACATATTAGCACCATCCTGTGCTTTTCCATAGATTTTGGTTTATGTGTCTTATTTGAGTTTGAAGTTTCAAAGAACTGACAGCTCCACCTGCATGGCTCTCTTACGGTAGTCCTTGCTCTGCATTTCAATCTTTATGTCTCTGCTTTTAACAGCTTCTTTAAGCAGCTGCCAATCTCCTGACCTAATTTTCTTCTCAAATTGTACTTCTCATTTAACGTCACTTTCCCACCTTCAGAATCTAGTATACTTGGCTTTTTATTCTGCTAGGGGGAACAAATCAATTTTTGAGCACTTAATGTTTCTTGGTCACCTGTGATGGCTCAAAGCTGTGACAGAATCTCTGTATTTGCCCCTCTTTTTCCACAATCTTCTACTGGGATTATGTTCTTTTATCTCTTGATTCAGGACAAAAGTTTAGAAGACAAAGCAGGATATGAGGACTATGAGAAGAGAAAAGGCCAAAACATAGCCAGAAATTTGACCCGTTGCAATGTAAAAGAAAGGTTTATAAGCAGGTTATGATAGGTTTTGGTGTTGTCTGCTGTAGCAACTAGTGCCAGAATTTAAAACACTGATCCATTTATGTTTTTCCTATTTTTTCTTTTTAAGCTCATCGTAAGAATTGTAATCCCAAAGGTGGACATAAGGATTATACACACAACAAATATTATGGGACTTTAACTTAAAAAAATGAAGAGTCAAAGGCCTTCTTTCTATGTAAACTAATTATTTTTACTGCTATTTCCATGTAAATAGCAGCAAGGATTCTGTTAATCTATGCAAATAATAGTGCTAGGGATGAGAATGGCCTCTCTGGAGCAGCTTGCCCTTGCTCTAGTACAGCATTCTGGAGGCAAATAAAACTCCTGACATAATACATCTTGCTCATTATATAGCATGCTGAGTGTAGATTCCTATGTGTGTATTCATACACAGTTATACAGAAGTCATGACAACAGTATTGACTGCATATTGCAGCGATTCTGTGTAGTAGAATATGGGTATGAAGTCTGTTTTCTAGGTTCACCAGTCCAGAAAAACCTTGTTTCTCCATATTTCAAAAGGGTTATTTTTCTATAATGATGAAGAGACTCTTGGATTGACAGTTTGGCGCTTATTAAATTGAGTCCATTGCACAGATGAACTCTAATAGTACCTTGCTGCATGGAGAAGTTAATTCTTCTCTCAGGGTCACTAACCTGCGATGTTTAACTCTGCTTGTAAAATAGTGAAACTGGGACATCTGGGATAAGCGGTTTGGGTTCATACAATGCCCTCATTTTAACCTACTGACATGACTTCTTACATCGCCTCATAACCACACTGCTCTTTTAACACGGAGGATTTAGCTGTTTCTGTTTTCTTTCTTTTTTTTTTTTTTTTTTGGCTTCTGTCTCCCTTGTTTTCATTACAGAAAAGATCAGCTGAGCTTTCTCACACAGCATCCACGTAGATAAGTCCTCAAGCCTCTGCTAGAGGCTTTTTTCAGTCAAAGTTCTGTCTCTCTCTGGTCAAGAAGCACCTGGAAGCATGCAGCTCCTTATAGGGATTCAGGAACTTGCTTACACGTAAGCACTCAGGCAGGGCTGAGCGTGTGACAACTCATTTCAGCAGCAGAGGTTCAGAGCATGTCTCTTCAAAACATTTTGAAAACAGATTCCCACCCTCACTACAGAGAGTACGTCCTGCACACTGCTGGACTTGATGTGATTATTTAATTTTGCTAGGCTACTGTGAGCTGATCTCGAGTTGGCATTTAAGGTTGAAGTGGTGAAAATAAACCCTTGTCTCATGTCCTGCAGACCTTCCTCATACCTCTTTGAACAGACCAAGCAGGTTCAGTCAGGTTTGCTCTCCCGATGCCTCTGTGCACACCTAATCCCTCCCTGCCTGATAAACATACATCCTTCTCAGTCATGGCTGGGCTGCACTCCTGGTCACCACGGTGTTTTGACACCATCCTAATGGCATGAACTTATGCTGGTGGCAATAAAGAGCACTGCCTGTGACCAAAGGGGCCAAAGGCAGGGGACATGGCCAGGATTATTTATTTATTTATTTATTTTATATTTTTAATATCAAGCCTCTGTTTCTCAGTTTTTCCTTAATATTCTACATACCTGCGTGTGGGAATGGGGAACTTGAACTAAATAAGTAAATGAGTACAAATGTTTATTTGGATTTATACTTTTTTCTCTGATAGGTTTTAGTTTCCCATACTGTCAAGTTCTTGAAATTTAAAGAGTTTCTTTCTCGAATAGAGTTAATTCTTATTATTGTCTTAAATGTTTATTGCATTACTGGCAAGTAGAAGTCATCCCCAACTGCAGGGTTTCTTTTGTAAATAAGATTCCTGCTTTGTCTTGTAATCTATGATAAAAAGGTGTATATTAGACAAAAATGCCTTACTACAGTAAAATTCCACATTGTAGCCTATTAAATATAGTACAAAAAGAGAGAAATTATTACTTTATTTCTTTCATAAGTAGTATTGCATCTTTGGAATACTTTATGAAGTATTTCACACGTGCTTAATGTACAGTAATCCTGTTGTAACTTGGAAAACAGGTGAAATGAGATTTAAAATTCTCCTCAGAAAGACATGCACACTACTCTGAGGCAATCCCATTTACTTAAAATTTCATTTTACTGTTCCCACAGAGAGAGAAAGAACACGCTCTATAACAAATACTGTACCTTATAAACTGACAGCTGTGGAACCAAATCTGCCCTAAATTATAAATTGCATTTTCTGTTTCTTGATACACCTAAAACTAAAAGGCATCTGGCTAAACTACTCTCCCATGATTAATCCAGTACTTAAACACATAAAGAAAACAGCAGAATAGCTCCAACAAACATACAACGAATTATTCATGAATTTTCTTTCAAGCAAATGAATATCTGCTGTTCTTCTCAGCAGAAAATCCTGGGCTCCAAGTTTTGACAAAGCTGATAAAAAATAATTGTTTGAGAGAATAAATCCTCCTGTGGAGGACATTGCATTTCCCACATCTTCACTTTTTATCAGGAGTACACTAAAACTGCCTGGAGGCTCTTCAAACAGATGAAATATAGTCCTAAATAGATGTGCTTAATGTTGTCTAAATCATAGCAAAGTACTGAGAGGGATGGAAATCTCACCACCTCCAGCTGCTCCCATAAACACGTAAGACCCAGCTATAACTTGAGTAATTTCTTCAGTCTCTTCAGGGCTGTTGTTCTATTCTGAGGTTTGTAGGTATTAAGCTTTAATCCAGCCTATTCAACTGCAAGAAGAATGAAAATGTTTCTTAAAACACCTGAAGGTGAGCAAGTGAGAGGGAGAGAGAGACCTGCCTACAGTGCAGGGGCACTGGGTTTATCCCAGCTGGCCCAGGAGATGTTCTGAGACCTTGAAAGACATGCTTGCAGATCCACCAGATGTGGAGAGGCACCTCTTGGATTCCTGCCGAGTCGTTCCCTCACTGTGAAGCTATTCTTTTGAGCATCTTTTATCTGCCATTTAGAGACATTAACAAGTAGCTGTATCTCACAGAGAAATAACACTAGAAATAATGAAGCCTGGCTTCCTGGGGGTTTGTGTTTCTTAGCTGATTGTAAGTGCTGATTGAAACTTCCCAATCACAGGAGATGACTCCTATAACATTTCTTCTCTTGGATTTTAGGTATTTCAAATTTATGTAGTCACATTGTAGTCTTTTATTTTTCAGGACTCTTCTCCGGGGTGCTCAGCTGCCCTTTTTCATGTAACATGAGGAGAGCACTCTGCCCTCCTGGTATGTTTGTTTGAAATCATCACTAAAAAAAGTGATTGGGGAACACACATAAATGTGAGACACTCACGAGCCTCTGCACGAGCAGGGAACTCACATCCTATGGAAATCAAAGTAATGACCCCCTAAAAATTTGTGAAGTACACACCCAAATGCTTGTCTCTACCACCAAAAGAGAAGGAAGCAAGTGAGGAACAGCTCTTCAGTTTTGACTCTTTGTCATTTTGGTCTCTTGAAAGTAATGGAATCAGCTGAAATTACACCAGCAACCTACCAAAACCAGACCTTCAGAACACTAAGAATGTAAGAGTCCATGCCCCATATTTATTATGAGCTCTAGGAGAGCATGAAAAGCCTGGCTCTCTTCCCATTTACACCAATGAACTGTTGATTTGCAGCTCGCTTGCTTTTGGACCAGGTTGCACAAGTGGGGAAACGAAGGCCAGTTGTTTCATTACACCTTTCACAAAAACAAGGGCGAGGTGGCTGCAGTGGTGCAGTGACAATGTTCTTGATTGTCTTACACTCTTAGAAATCTGAGAAGTGAGAATATGATGAAAGATTTAAGGAAAAAGAGCATGAATATGAAGTTTTCTTGCCAAAACAAATACATGTGGATTTGCAACATTTCTGGAAAGGGGCCAAGCAGATTTTACAGGAAGTTCATTAACATATGTTTAAAGACATATGATTGGACAATCCAATACAGTGGATAACTTCATCAGTCCCCTTACTCACTTGATGTGAAGTGTACTAATTGTATTTACTTGCTCCTTTTGGTTTCCTTTATTTATTTAATGTGGACTTGAACATTTTCCTCTCTCACTTGACTGAATTTGAGTGGCATCTACAGAGACATGCCTGCCTCCGGGACAAAATGAACACTGATATTTTCAGAAGAAATTATTCCTCAAAAAGTCCCCCAAAAAATCCGAAAACAAAAGAAAAAAAGAGACAGTGAGATAGATATTTTTATATGCTCTTGTATTTTTCAACACAGAAAAATTCTTATCAGGCAATCTTTTAAATTCTTCTCAAGATGGAGGAAGTTCCCCTTCTTACTAAGCCACTGATTTCAAAACTCTTTAAAAAATAACCTTAAGCTACAGGCTTTGAAAATTAATTGCTGAGAAGCCTGAATTTAGAAACACACTTTTAAAAGAGAAAAAAATCCCAGCCATGGGATTTGAAAAAAATTGACAGAGCTGTTCAGGGCAGCATCCTATACTGAGAAATTGAAAGATCTAGCGTTTGTTTTTGTTTTTATTTTTTGACCAAAGCTCCCTTTGGGTTCAGCCCAGGTTTTGCAGATGCCCAAGCTGCTGCTGGTGATTCCTGCCTGGCAAGCAGGGATGGGTGTGCACAGAAGTGAGTCATTAGCTTGTCTCCCAGCTGAGATGTTGGTACAAATGACACCTCTCTGCCAGGGTACTGCCTTGAGGCACTGCTCTTGGGGCACAGCACTGTCACCAAATTGCTATCAGGGCAGCCAGATTTATCCTGTGCCACTGCACAGGGACCAGGAAACCTTACATAACATCTCTTACAAATCCCTGTGTGCCAGGGGCTGCAGCCTTTGGAGAGAACTCACCCTGATTTCTGTCTTCTACTTGCTCCTGGGTCTCAGTCAAGGTCACTGGGTATCTCGTGTTCCTACCCCTGTGAAATATGTGGGGTCAAGGCAGAAGTCGCTTCTCCATGTCAAGAGCATGCAATAAGCAAGAAAGGAGTGAAGGAAAAGGTAGATATTTGGAACAGAGACAAATGGAAATCTTAGTAAACAGCTGAAGAGCAAAGAAGAGGGTGCCAGGAGGTATGAAACAAAGTGTCATGCTGCTTTTGTAATTGCCTAATTGGACAAATTCCCTCCTGCAGGGTGACCCTCTCTTGCATCTCCAGCAAGGAAATGCAATACAAAATAAGGAACTGAGTTTTCTGAATAAACCCATTGTCTTTATTGAATTACCATTTTATGCTATTATGATTATTGCATAATTATCCACTTGTTGTGAGTACTCATGTCTTTTTACATATTTCCTGCTCTCACAGTCATTGTAGCATGGGACCACCCCAGAGAAATCCTTTGTCAAAAATTCCTCTGCTTTAATGATGCCAGAAAGTGTTTTGCTCTTTGGCAATCAACCTCTCCACTTAATTTCTCAGCTGTTAAGGCTTGTTTATCTAGAGATCTCCAGAAACTTGCTCACATAGCTGGCATCACTAAAGGTGACAGGCGGCAGTAAAACACTTTGATCCCAGTCCTCAGGTGCTGTAACTTGTCTGAATTGGATGGGTGAGCCTTTTCACCATCGATCAAGCAGTTTGTAGCAGATTATTATAATTAAGCACCTTTGAAGTGCCAAGTTATGTGAAGCTCTGGAGCAGTTCAGGTTTCAGAACTCAAATCAAATTTATTAATATTCTCATTTTTTAGGGATATTGTGCTGTTTATGGAAGTAGTTTTTCTGCACATTCTTATTTGTCCTGGTGAGGCTGCTCCACTTGGGAAAAGCACACGTAGGGAAATCATCCCGAGCTAAGAACCTGTCCTCACTCCTGATTTAATCTTAACCTCATGTTTTCCTAAGCTAGTCATGGGAATTGCATCTCCTAGCATGCACCTAGCATGCACCTAGCCTTGCTGCTGAACCAGGCTGATCTGTGTCATGCTGCGTGTGCCCCAAACAAGGCAGCTCAGCCAAGCATCAGAAGAGCAGTCCCAAGCCAGGTAGCCTGAGCCTGTCTCCAGCACACTGCTACCACCAAAGTTAGAGCATTTCTCTGGTAACCCCAGCAGGAGAGACATCGCCTCAACAGTTTAGTAAAGTAAAAAAATTAGCTTAAAGTCACCTTTGCAATTGTGCGTCCAGGGCTGTACTCAGTGGTCACTATGAAGTTGGGAGGAAGCTTTGTCAGTCCTCTAATTAGTGCTTTTGCTGGCAGCTATTCCCACTCTTCCTCTGTTTCCAAGAAGCACCAGTGTAACCAGTGCTTACCCAAGCTGCCGCCCACTGCCTGGCACAGTCCCTGCCCAGACCTCCACAGCCAGGAGAAGAGAGCTGTTGGGAGCCCAGGAAGGGCTCATGAGCACATTTGGGAGTGCACCCATTTCTCACAACCCTGCCTACAAACATCTAGTAAGTGAATTTACCGAGTATTTTATTGGCAGTTCTCTCACTAAGGGGAGTACATGTTGGAGAAATTTTGAAAAAGAAGACAGTATCTGTTTCTAAATAGTGATGTCAAAAGAGGAAAAAAAACCCCAGTATTTTGTTGCAGAACATACAGGGACAAAAAGCTCCCCACATGTGAACTGCAATAAGCATGCAAATGTGACATTTAAATACCTGTCCCTACCTTTTCTTCCCAAAAGCCAGCTTTTGAACCCCAAAGTCAATATACATTAAAATCTTAATAGAATAAAAATGAAGTCAAAATGCCAATGCCTCTGAAATGTCCCACAGAAAATAGGATATTGAAAATGTTGCAGTTCCATTCTGCTAGCTCAGCAACCAAGATGAGAATGGAAGAAATGTTAGCTCCAATCTTGAAGTTACCAAATAAACAGGTTTAAATAAAAAGAGACCAGGGAGCAGTGAAGGAGACCTTAAAACATGTAATTACTAATTACTCTGCCTGAACATCTCAGTTGCTGTCTGTATTTTTGAGAGACTGGGCTTACAGGGACCATCCAATGCCTGTGCTGATGGGGTTTTTACTTTGGAGTAGCTCTGGTCTGGTCCTGTGAGCTTAATTGCAATTAGCCATGATATTGTTTTGTTTCACCCATGAGCAGCCAAGATTGGATGTCCCCAGCTGCTCTGCAATGTGAGACACAGAATGATACAAGGTGGGGGGCAGCAGATTTATTCCCAAGTGAGCTCCTGCTCTGAAATCAACCACTAGTGTAGGCTACACACCTTGTTAATAATTTCTCAACACAAAGTAGCCCCTTCATCTGGTTATCATTTCTGCCTGTAACTAAGAGAAGAAAAAACATACCATCTGCCAAAAAATGTACAAATATGAAAAGTGCCTAATATATTTTTATAAGAAAATTCCAGTATGGAGCAAGAAAACAGTGATGCTTGATTTCTCAATTACTATTGCAATATTTTGGTATGTAGTTAAAGTGCTACCTTGTGCTAGTTTGAATCATTGCTATTAACAAATCTAGGAGCTTCAGAAAGGCCACGTCTAAAAAAGAATTTTCATCTTCCACTAATTGCATCATTTTATGAAATCTTAACACACTTGAAAAAATTGGCCTACAGTCTGAGTGACAGTTTGTGTTGCAGATTTAGAGGGGATATGAAATTTTCCTGTATCAAAGCTGAAGAACAGTTCTGACAGCTGCAAATGTTCTCTGAATTAATAATGTGGAGCTGGTATAAGACAATATTTAAGAGAAATCCATTTCTTTCTGCAGCATTGAAGCCCCTTGCTTATAAAATATTAAAAAGGATTAAAATTGGTATGCTGCTTGAATGGGAAGAGAAAACTTGAAATCCACATATGAATCCAGAAGTGAAAAGAATCATTAGTTCCAACTTTTATAAGGGATAACTTATAATTTGGGGATAAACAACACTCTGCCCTTGCTACTAAAATTCAAACCAATATTTTGGCTCTGGCACAGGAAAGAAAATCCACTTTCTAGCTTCATCATCTAAACCCCACTGACCAACCCTTATTTGCAGAAGCTTTCTTCAGTTTAACTATGACAAACACCTCTGGAAGATTAAGTAAGCTTGCTATCTGCTGTGTAAACTCTCTGAATATTAATTGACAAATCTGAAGTTCTGGTTTGAAGTTCACCTTCAGAAATGAGAGAAACCTGTGTAATCTGTGTAAAACTCACCTGTGCACTCCACCTGAAGCAGTTCCTCTAAGTGAGTGCTTTCCCAGCTGGTGAGATGCTGTATGTGCTGGACCAAGGGAAACCTCAGGAGTTGCAGAGAGGTCCTACTGCCTGGAACAGACACAGAAACCCTGACAGCCCAGCTGGTATTTATCTTGTGGAAGCCAGGGTGAGTGCACAGGGCAGGAGTATGTGAGGGGATGTTGCAAGCCTTTTCTGTCTGTGTGGGTTGAAAGAACTTCCCGTCAAAGTCTCAGGGAAAGTCCCAGCCCTTGTATTTACAGCTGAGATGAAGCTGTGGTTGCTTTTGTCATGCTGGCACTGACTTGCCCCATGGCTATCTGCCAGACCTAAGGTTTGGATGCCTTTCCCTACTCTTGGAAGACTAACCAGAATTGCGGAAGCCAGAAATGTTGTAGAAACACAACAGCAAATATTTGCCTGGAAGGAGAGCTGTTTTCTTGTGTCACGGCTCTCCTGTGCCATTCCACCTGTAGGTAAGGACAGTAAGATTGCCACATTGGGATGAAAGGGAAGGCAAAGAAATGGCATGGGGTAGCTGATCTCTGAAATTCTCTAGATATTCTTCATAGGGGTAGCTGTCCTGTGGAGCCAGTCTGTGATGGATAAGTGTTGAGAAGTGAGTCTTTAAGACATAAGGTACTGTGTAGATGCAAATTTTGTGATGTTGCATATCTGTTTGAAATGGGACATAATTCCAAACAGATGAATTGATCACCATTGAACTAGGTCGTATTCCAGATAAGAGCAAGGGGCTAAGAGAGTCCCACTAGCACTGAAATTTTGTAAGTTTGAAAAATGAATTGAAGGGGATTTAAATAATGTAATGCTCTAGACTTGCAAGAAGTGTCTGACATTAAAGAAGAAGATAGCAAAAGAAAAATGTTTTTACACTAAAGTCTTGACTTTAGGAAATTTACTAGAAACTAATTAGAAAAACACACTAAGAAGGAAGATTCACAGAAAATATAAAACACAGGGGTAATTTCTAAAAACAGAAAGAAAGGACAAGAAGAAGTTTCATTCAGAACAGTCTGTGACTGCACTAGGGCTGAAGAAAGTATATTTGAGAGTTTGAGTTCTAGAGAAGAGATCAGGTCATGTTTGAGATTTAGAACAGAAATAGCCTGTGTCACTTGTATACTGTGACAAAAAGCACAAGCCAGTGTGATGCCTGAACAACTGGAAGAGATCCAGGATCTGAAGAAGGTGATCTCAATTTGAAAAAACTTGGAAAATACAACAAGGTGCACCTGGCATGTGCAAAGCATATGACCTGGCTCAGAATGTCCACTGAGGCAGTGGAGGTGCCTGGGGATAACCAATGTGATGCTCATTTTCAGGTGACCTTTTTACGAAGATGCTGCCAAGAATTGTGTTATTACACTTAAATTAAAGGGAGTGGAGAGGAACATAGTTGGCTTGCAGAGTTTAAAACCACAAGGCTAAGCCCACAGAAGATATATGAGAAATAAATGTGCAAGTTCATAATGGATAGGAAAAAGGGCAAGTGCTATGCAATTCAGTGCATCAAGTTGATCTAAGTATTGAGTTCCTGTGTAACAGCATGAGCAAAAAAACCTGAAAATAATTAGAAGCTATTTTCCACTGGATAAATACCTTATGAATACTAAAATAAAAGCAGGAAAGCATTGGATTGTCCAACAATTCCCACACCTATGTGATCCCTCCACATTGTAAAGCAATGCTTTAAAGAGGAGCTGGATATACTTGTTGCTCTGGAACGACTGTAAGAACAGACAGAATAGTTCCTGTAGTTACAGGAAAGAGGAATGAAACACTTTGTTTGTCCATTGATAGGCCTGAAGAAACAAAACAGGTCTGTTACACTACAGAGGGGAGATATGGTCAGTGACAAGTACCTCTGTCCCTTGTACATCACGGGGGTCCTGGCGGGTGTTTGTAGTAGCAAAAATAAAAGAGGGGTTTTAAATTTTTGAAACATTTGTGAGCTGCAGTGTTTTCTCAGATGTGTATTTAGGCTGCATTTGGCACTTGAGGCAAAATGTGATGAATTTTGCAAACCTTTCAAGTTAGTAAGATTTATACAGATGACATTTAGATTTGATGAAAAAATACTGTCTCAGAACAGCCATGGAAAGAACTTGTGCTTCTGGGCTGAAGGTGGACAAGCAACACTGTAAATACCATGTAACACAAATAATAATAATCTTGAAAAAAGCTAGCAAAACCCCAAGTAGATCACCAGAAAATATTCAGCAATTTGTATTCTCCAAAAGAATTTAGGTGCTGAACTATAAAGAGAAATAGGTACCTAATGTAGCTTCTTGAGAGCACTGTCATGATCATCTCACATGTAATTATTGAAGAAAATGAGAAACAGGAGGAATTAATTAGACATTTCAGACCTTAAAATAAATCATCCATGGAGGAATTCAGGGCATATGTTGATGTGGTCATTTTAAACTGTGTGGAAAATAAATAAATAAAAAAAAAGAGATTGCAGTAATTTATGAGTTAAAAAAAACTTAGGTATACTCATAGGGAGAAAAAAAAAGATTTAATCTTAGTTATGGAAATAAACAAACCCATACATTTTTATTTACTGAAGGCCAGTGCTGTTTGAAACTGGTTATAAATCATAAGGAATTACAAAACAGAGCCTGGCCAATGGCTATTTTTCATTATTTTTCAGTTATGGAGTGTGACTTGCGGCTTCAATATATCCTTGAAATTGCAAGCTGGATTTCTAGAGTTTTGTCAGTGCAACCAAGTCCAGAGAGATACTTGCTCATCACTCATATTGCAACAATAGTTACTGAGGCTAAGAGGCTTCAGAAAATAGTTCATATCATTGAATGCAAGATTGAATTTAGCCTGAAAACATGAGAGTGGTGAACTTGAAAGCACTACCGGGGAAGATCTTCCAAAGCATATATGCCAATAATTTCAAGATTCAAATGCATAAAGAAAAGGCCAGGGACATGGGAGGGGTGTGCTCTGCTCTGTGTCCATCTCGGGGGTCCTTATACATGTTTGAGCTCTCATCTCTCACACTTCATGCTTCCTTTTTCTTTTTTTTTCATTTGTTATTTCCTATCATCTCTCATCTGTGCTCCTTTTTTTAGGGAGAAGAAAAAAAGAGCAATGGTGTTACAAAGCTGCATGTTGTTTGTAGGAGGTTGTTTCCCCAGGCTCATAGTTACTGTGGAAGAAGAGATGACAACCTTCTAAAAAAGCCCAGAAGGGAAAAAGAGGCACAATGTGTGTCACTTTGTGCTTCAAAATCTCCATCAGACAGCAAACTCACCCTGGGACCAGGGAGACCCAGGACACACAGCTGGGATGGCTGTCCCCGAGAGAAGCAGTCCTGGTGCCCTAGGGGAGCCAGCATGCCCACAGGGACGCCACAGGGCACCTCAAAAGCTGATGGAAATTTACTGATAAATGCAGCCTCAAGGCTGCTGACAGACATTTGTTTCTCTCTGTTATATCACTGTTTGAAATATACTTGGTTTTATGTTTTCCTTGGCAGGGAAGGTATAGTCTTGGGAATGTACATTAAAGTTTTAGCATCTGAAAAAAAAGTTCTGGCTGCAGCTTTGTAAATGCTGCCTTTGTTATGTGCAGCCTTCACAGACAGAAGAACATAATTTTGCTGGGGGTTTATTCTGTGGTCCAAGATTACACAGGTATTCAGGATGGAAATCAACACTTTTTTGAGGATTTATGCATTAGAGATGGCAAACACCACAAAGCACACTAGTTAACCCAAATCTCTGACATGCCAGAGCAAATAGATTTCTCCCTGAAAACAGGGTACAGAGTATCATGGTTTAAACATAAGCTTTGTCCTATATTCTGTGTCCCTATCATGGCATTTCTGCACAAAGCATAGTTTCTTGAGAGTGAAGTACTGATTCCTCAGTGTCAAGCTGACTTAACATCAGCTTTCCCAGAAACAGGAAAAAAAATCACCCTTCAGAAAATCACAGATACAGGTGTCACTTTTAAACCCATGGATTTCCCATACAATGGCATTGTCTTTGATTGGAAACAATTCAGCATAATTTCAGTGAAACTTGATTAAAAAAAATAAAGGTGTTTGGGAGACAGATAATATTTCCCTTTCAAATAAAGTCAACAAACTTTCTTTCTTGAACTTTGTTTGACACTGTTTCATGTGATGGTTCACTTGCTTTCTTGTGCTCAGACTGAAGCTGTTGACTGTCAGTGTTTGCTGCCAATTTCGACACGGTGGGAATATCCAGACCATTCCTGAACATAAGCTCCAGAACTTTTGACAGCTTAAGATTTCTTTCTTGCACAGTACTTTATCTGTGAAGCCTGTGAGGGAAGCGCGGGGCATGCAAGCAGGTGAGCAATACAGGTCACTTGAAGTTGCAGACCAAGATAGACAGCATTTCACAAGGTACTCGGCAAGTGAAAACATGAGCCAAAACCATACATGCACAGATGAGCTGTTGTGTGACCAGATATTCCAAGTTAGGGAACAGGTGAGTTTTTGGAGTAGACAGTAATTTCTAACTTTCTTTCTGTATAAATCACTAACCTCATCCAGCCTGTCTGTGCTTCATTTTGATCATCTTCTAAGAAAGTGTTTGAGAAGTGAAGGACATGAGAAGGGGAATAATTTTTCTTGTCAGAAGTGAGACTGACACATGGAAGGATTTAAGTCAGTAATGGCTGAAACACTTCCCCATTTTTTGTTCTCAGCTTGGCTGAAGCCAAATCCTAGCTTGGAATCCTTCCTCTAAAGTTAATATTTTGAAAGGAACTACACTCAAATATGTGTGAGATGTCTCAGGTTTTTATTGTGTCTCATTAGTTTTCAATGCACATGTGAAGATCAGTAAAGGCCCTGGAGGGACCTCTTATAATACTGTCAGTAGGAGATGGGAAAATGAAACTGTGTAAGCTTTTATATTCTTAGTGTTATTTTCTATTTTTTGGTTACCTGCCATTTGATCTTAACTGGGGATTAAAGGCACTGAAGACACATGCAGCTAAAGTATCACAGGTTGTTTATGCTAAATAAAGGTAATTTTGTTCATCTGGTGTTTATCGCCTATTCACAGAGTGACGCTTTCATTTCTGAGATGATAATAACCATTCAGTATCAGTATTCCTTGCTGTTTCAGCAGATAAAGTTACCCTGTGACCAGAGATAGCTGTTGTGCACACCTTTGTGAAGGCTGCTCTGGATTCCTGTTGCATTCAAGCTTGTTGCTTCATTTCTAAACAGTCTTTCCTTATATCACAGCAAAGAATGTGACACTATTGTTCACTTAGTTCTGGGAACATACTCTGCTGGTGACAGCACCTACCAGGAGGCCAAAATATGCCCCAAGATAGTTACTGTCTGATGTAGAGAAATATGCAGGACTAACTTTAACTTCCTAGCATTTCACAGATAAATCATACTGTGATTTTATGAGATGGCAAGGCAAAATACTTGTTACAAGTATTCTGGGAAGAACATCTGGGTACAGTTAAAAAAAGCATAAAGTAAAGCATACTGAAATATTTTAGTCAATGGCCCAAAGCAAGGCCTAGATTATGATCAGACTGATCCATTCTGGAGTTGGAAAGGTGTATTTTTCCTTGGGCTATGGGGAGGCATGAACACTGCACAAAAGTAATAGTGTCACACTGGGACTGCTTTATTTCTGTAGAGTGTCCTCAGCAGCTGGAAACACCATAGTTTGAAGCTCATGGGAATGGGTGCTGTATTTTAGGTTGTGTGTTAATGTCAAATGCTATTTCAAAATGATGCTAGGAAGAAAAGGTGAGTTTAAGAAATATTTATTTACAGACCATAATGCCTTTCAGCTGAAATCTGCCTAGGCTGTATTGAATAGATCTTTATGGTCTACAAGCCATGTGTGTCCAATAAGTCATTCCAGTACATCTAGTGATTTTTCTTGAAAGAGTTTACAAATATCCATATGTCAGGGATGATGATTCTTCCTGCTTCATACTTCTAGCTGAAATTGCTTCCATTTCGTGAAGCTGAACTGTCATATTTTGAGGGGGTTAACAAGGTATGTTTGATGTTTTCTGAAAAGATGAATATCTCTTTTGGATATTTTTATACCTGAAAAATTTTTTAGACCCTTCAACTGAAACTGTTTTTAAAATTTCACTTTAACCTTCCCACCTCCTCCCCCGCACCATTGTGTCCTTTTCCCACATTTGGGATGCAGCAATATTCTGAAATTTAGAACTGCGTGTGAGAGAGAAAATAGGCTGTAGACCCTCTGTCCATAACCATTCCAGATTATTGTATCCTATTTATGTCATGTCTTTACAGCTACTGTCTAGCTAATTAAAAAATGAGCCACAAGGATAACAGCAGCATAGAAATGTAGAAAGATCAGCTGGTCACTTTTATGGACTTGGAAAGAATACAAAAGCCTCAAATCCATTTTGAGCAGCTCACTCCAGCAGCAAGATACACCACTGGCATAGCCAGACTTTTTACTGAGTTCCATAGCTGACAAAATCAGCCCTACTGCCAAAATGCTCAAACATATGACTGAGTCACAGGAGCTGAACAAATTACTCTGTATCTGTTTAGCCATGCTACCTTTGCATGTCCATGCTCTTCACTTCAGTAAATGCTACCATACCAGTCTAAATGTCTTCCTCTGAGCTCTGCAGGCCTAAGTCCCCCATCTGACCAAGTCTGACTGCATGTGCATGGTATTTGTGTCTTGCTTTAATCTTTCCTGACACTTTGTAAAAATAAAATTTCCAGACACAGACTTCTTAATATATATTCCTTTGTATCATCCATAAGAGGAAGAGCTTGAAAAGCATCATTTTTCTTCTAGGCTAGTTAGACATACAGAATCTATTTTTGTTTCCTTTCTTTTTCTTTGATGTCCTTTTGAAAATGGAGACTTCATTATCATGTAAGCAATAGCCAACAGACAGACCAAAACAAATTTAACATTTAGTCAAGGAGAAATAATTTTGATATTTTTATAGCTGTACTCCCTTTAGAGGGGTAGAACTTCTTTTCCAGTGATACATTTATGATATTATAATTAATCAGAGAAAAAGAAATTGTACTGCATTATGAGAGAAAGCAATAAGGAGGGGACATGAAGATGAATAGGCTACTTAAGTGAGTAAATGATTTCTGGTGCTAGCCTGACAATGACATAGAGGACTTGTGTGTCTTTTGTGCTATCAGGTCCCTCAGACTCCCCAGTAGTTTTATTCAGGCCTTTTGAGAGCTTATGACATTACTGGTCATCATTGCTATGCTTGGCCACCAAGCAGAAGACAGAAGAGGAAGTTATTCGAACAATACAAGGTGCTGGTTTCACTGAGTAAGATGAGTTTCATTGAAAAGGATGAGTTTGAGTTCTTCAGAAATTGTTGTGAGCTGTTATTAAATGACATAATTCTTCCAAAAGGTCTTGCTTTTGATTGTGGCACAACAAACGTTCTATCCTGAAAGTCTCTGACTTCGCAGTGCTGACCATTCTCTCTCTGCTCCTCTTCTCTTTCTTCTACATTCCCTGTCCTTTCAACTCCTTTTAAAGTATGCTTATTACTAGCAGTGATCTCCCTAGTTTCTTTGTCAGACACTATCCCAGCCACATAAAGGTCAATTTTTGTGAAGGTGGTGTTTACACCTAACTCAATGAAGTGGAAATGAGAGGTCTCCCAGAACAAGTAAGGATGCAGACTTTCAGGTTTCACAAGAAACATTTTACAGACAGGTGAATATGGACATAAAAATATGCTGACAGCAGCTCTGTATATGAGAGACTGTACATGGACAAGGGGAAAATTTCTGTCCTCCATTCTCCCAGTCCACTTTGTTATTTAGAAAAATCAAAACATTAGCAGTCAGAAGGTTCAGGTAGGCTGTATTTGATGCTAATAATGGGACTGGAAACACCAGCAGGTATTGCAACAAAGCTATTTTCATCTTGACCATTCTCATCTACATCTTTTTCTTCCTGTGAGAAGTTATTTAAATGTGTGCATATGCCTCAGACGAGTACTCTGTTTTGCATTTTTTTAAAGAATGTCAGGAAGTTACAGTAAATATCTCCATGAAATTTGCTTAATAAGAATTTTCAGAAGCATTTGTCATATTTCTGCTGGCAAAGTCAACTGAAAGACTAATTTTAGCAATGTGAAAAGCTGCTTCTATTGTGACAAAAATTATGGCCTAAGGGACAGAGCCACCCCCTCTAGAAATGAATACTTACAAAACCACATTTCTGTCAACAATCTGATGGTAGTGCCATGGGAAAATACTAATGGGAAAGCAGAGCTGTCAGAATAAAAAGTGTTCCCCTTCTTTAAACCAAGGAGGCTTTATTTATTCTTCCAAGCAATAGGCACAATTGACCCGTCTCTCTGAAATCTCTGTCTCCTATAGATAATATGCTTGGTTTAGTACTAACTTGTTCTTCAACTTCTGTCTCATGTACTTGGTATTTTTTGGCATCATGTAAACCTTATGCTCCAGGGAATAATGACTTTCTTAATCTTTTTTTTGTGTTGCATCCACAATTACAACTAAGCAGTATAGGTACCAAGTACACAAGAAAAAACCACACACCACAAATTTTATATGGGCTGAAAAATGAAAACTTACATATCAACACAAGTATTAATTCAGGTATTAGCAGTCTAATCAAAGTGTTCTTATTAGTCTCATTTTGTGAAAACCAGCACTTCAAATTTTCCAATTATTATGGCTCACTCCCAGTCATGATGCGATTGATGCTAGTACCCCCCAATTTCCTCATCTCCACCCCTTTATCCAGAATTATGCTCACCCTTTTTCTGTTGGTCCTCAAGAAGCAAGGGAGAAGATTCTGGCAAGTTGTTAGTGTCCTGGGTTCTTCACTGGGAGAAGTATGGTGCTGCTGAGGATTTCTTCCATCTTACTCTAGGGTCAGTGTGGGACTACTTTTATATGGTTCTTAGCACGTACTGCACGTTACTCTTTCCTCACTGGTCCACAATTCCTCTTTATATCTATAGATACCCTATATAGTATGTTTTAATTACCTGTCTTGAATATTTGTTCTTTGTTCCCTTTGTTATCTCTAAAGCCAGTTTTATCAGCCTCCCAAGGGCTTAATGATCAGTAATTGATCATTAATAATTTGTTTATAGCCCAGGAGAGTCTGGTTTCATCCCGTCTCCACACTTTGAGAACCTCTCCTATAATCTGTTACTTGTATAATCCTCTACACTAATTTTATTTCATATCATAGCTGCCTCTATGTAAAGCAGCTACTGCTCCTCTCTCATTACATAAAGAGCAAAAGTATAATAAAAATAGACATTAAAATACATAAACCTACAAAGCTAAGCTAAAATGTAAACAAATTAGGTAATATTCACCTGACAGGTAAATAATTTGTGGTACAGCTCACTTAGATAAAGTGAAGGAAAAGGCAATCCAGGATAATATGAAGTCATCCTGACATGTCCTAGTTCCCAGGCTTTGGAGGTGCAACATAAAGTTTTTGGTATCCTACCCACAATGGCAATTCCCTGCTTGTCAGGCTGTGCTGCTCTGCCCTGTGGAAGCAGGCAAAGGAGTCTTGGCCATCAGCTTTATGAGATGAGACCCAAAGAGAACACCCTGGAAGAGATGGGCTCTTATGCTCCATGTGAGTCTGAGCTGTCTAAGAACTTAGAGCTGTGGTTCCTCTGTTATACAGCAAACTGTGGACAACCAAGCCCCATCCAGTGTAAAACCTGCTATGTGGAAAGAAAATAAAAAGGACTTGCTTAAAAGTAGCTTCATTTTCATGCCTAAGTCCTACTGATATCTGCAGCTTATCCCTTCTGAGAAGCCTGGTCTGACTGATGCACAATAAAAGTGAATACAGATGTCATGGAAATGAAGGAACAAGGGGGATTTCTAACCACCTGCTTTATTGGACAGCATTCCTTCCAGGCTGGAGCTTCGTGTCCCAGTTTGGCCTCAGGCTGGTTCAGTGCCTGTCCTGGGAGGGAGAATGTCAAGTTCCAAATGGGGAATAAGGAACACTTTCTGGTGGACCACAAACAATTCTCTGTCAACACTGACTTTTCACTGGCTCCTGCCCAGAAGTGTTGTTTGAATCAAACACAAAAGGAAGCAGAATTAAGTCTATTGGTGGTGCTTTTATAACTATTTCCAAAAAATCATTTTCCTTCCCAGGGTTTGTTCTGTCTTAAATGCAGCTTCCTTTTCAGAAAGGGGAGAGTGGGGGCAGACAAGACGGTGGCAGGAGTGTTACCTGGCCATACATTTGTGCCTCTCCTGGTTGTCTGGATTTGTGTTGGATGAGGGAGCAGACTTCCAAACTTTCCTTACAGAAGTGAAAAGCCTGCTCTTTGCTGCAGAGCTGTGAGCTAAGAGCACAGTCAGGGAATCCTCATGTGGATTTCTTCCCTCCAGATGCATATTGTGGCCTTTTCTGCAGCATGCAATAGCACCTCGCAGTAAAACTCTGGTGTAATAAATGACACGAATCATAAAGCATCTGCCAGTAAGGAAAGTAACTGTCCCAGCTCAATATTGCAGAGACTCCTGTTGGTTTATTATAGCCAGTTTACAGGATTTATTTCTCTTTGACAGTGGGAATAATTCTCAAAACATCTCTAAGACACAAGAAAATAATTAAATGTTAAATTACTTCTACATTGATGGTTAATATAATCTCACATCAAGAAGAGATGTTAAAATTAAATGGTTTCTTAAGTTACATCTCAAATTGTCAGAAATGCATATGCTCAATATATTTTTTGTTTTAAATAGAAGAATATGCAGTTCCCATGTAGATTTCTACGTTCTATTTCTCCTATAAAATAAGCTTTTTTAATAGGATCCAAGGCTATAAAATTGCCAGAGAAAAAGGAATTAAATGATTGTTTAAAATTAAATACTTCTTTAAAAAAATGCAAAGGGCTTGGTACTCCAATACTTTACATGTTGTGTGGTCACTTAACTCGTAACATCCTGATTGCCACAAAAAAATTACTGTTTTTTCTGGTAGAATGTAATTTCTGTGCTATACTGAGAAATCTGTGATTGCTTGAGATTAAATTTAAAATAGCTTTTGGAAAAATCTGATTTATTGTTACATTTTAGTCCTATGATCAGGTGTACACTTAACTGATGCCTACATATGTCATGTTGATGTAGAATTGTTTTATGTGGAGTTGTTTCACAAATGCCACTAAAAAATAATGTTGAAAGATCTTTTATCCTAAAGATTTTTTTCCTTCTATTTTAACAGTAGTTGGGAAAAACAAGGGTGGAAAGTTAAATAACATAAGCAGAAATTATCTAGTGATAAGAGCAAAAGTTCAGTAGGGAGGTGGTTGTAGAATGTGTGTTCGTCACAGAAAGTTGTTAACATTGATCATCACAAAAAAATATTCATTTGAAGTGTGCTCAGATGTAGGACGCAGAAGAGACATTCCTTTCAAGTGACAGTGATTGAACTGAAGATGAAAAACCCCATCCTGTTATGTATTATGAAATAATTAATTTCGCAGTGATCCATTAGAAACTGAGAAGTGTATGTCTGAATAATTGCAACTGGTGCACAGAAGGGCATGTTGGTCATTTTATTATAACTATGGTGTCTGAAGCCTATTTTATGACATGTATTTAGCTATATATAGCTAGTGATCACAGAATAAAAATCTTCATAATCTAGCTAAAAGTCTTGCACATTGGTCATAAAAGCATACTGCATGAGAGTGGGACTATACATAGAGATTACACTGCAAACTGGGAGGAAGCATGTCAGATTGAGTGGGTCTCTCACTCTCTCCAGAAGCAATGTTCTATTGTAAACAGGCAGAAAGCAAATATGCAAATATAGGCCAGCAGGGGAACTGTAGGTGTGTCAGATGGCAGTGCCACTCAAGTAGCAACATTAGTGTCTTCAAAGGAAAGCACACTGTAAACATAAATGCAAATACAAATACAAAGGAGGCCATGTGGATGGTCCATTAAATTGTACATGGTCCTGCAGACCCAGTGAAAAATGTTTTGAGAGAGTTTGTAGAGGTGTGAGTAACACTATGGTAGATTTACAGTAGGAAAGCCAAGTACTGTCAGCAGTGATATTTTCTCTAAAAATAGAAAAAATGCATCATACAGCAGAATTTTCTTCACTTACAGAGTTTTTGTGCTTGTAATATATAATTTCATGTTGCAGACAACTCTGCTATCAAACACTTCCTGGAAAACTCTTTGAAAGGGAGTCATCAGTGCTGGATCACTTGGCAAAACAGGTTGAAATACTTTGAAAATCATGTGAATAGACTGAAAAAACCGTTGAAAGAAGGCAATGTAGAAGCCTATTATGGTCTAAGTAGTGTAGCACAGTGTTGTAAGAGCTTGTTCTTTTCCCAGGAACAAAGGCAGACAACCTCAGAGCAATGAAAATACCTAAACCAAGAGCCACTTGTGCCAGTATTCTCCGGGTGTGACAAACACTTGAGCTCAATCAAACCAACAGCTAAATATAAGATAAAGAAGTATTTTATACTTGAAGAAAAGTGTTCACAATAGCCACCTTTTCTTTGCATCATTTATACGATTTATTATAGAAGGTGCTTAGTCACTGTTTTTTAAGTATAACTTAGCAAGATACTTTCTCTCTGGCCTTATATTGCTCTGGGAGCCTAATGGTTCTCACTGGCATGACGGGTGGCAAGATCTAATTTTCTTAGAAAGGGGTCTTGTGAGATGTCAAATGTGAAATCCAACACAACGGACACCTCAGAATCAAGAAACAGTCTAAATGAAAAAATAATTGCCATGACAAATAGAAAGCTAAACCTTTGGACTCCCAGCATTTTAATTGTGCCAATTAGTTCTGATGACTTAGTGATAGTGCACTAGAACTTAAAACTTTGGTATACATTGGTATGTTAAAATTACATTAATCAATAACCTCTTAGTCAAAATTGCTTTTCCCCTTCATCTGTGCCTTTTAATATTCTAAAAACTACCGTATAAGAATTGTCTTTAATTTTAATTACATGGATCTGATATATTAACATTAATAATGTACTGGATGAATACTTCTCTTTTAATTTTGACCAAGGATGCAGGTTGTCTAGAGGCTCCCATAAAAGTTCCTATTGACTTAAGCTGTATAATTTGGAAACACTAATATATGTATCCGCTAATCACACTGGTTGGATTTTTTTTTCCCCTGGGAGTAACTCAAATGTTCCTGGATTTTTTTCTGTTCATGGATGTAAGTAGGGCTGCAAGATCTAGCTTTGGGTAATTGTATTATCCCAGCTTTAAACTGGCAGGTTAATATTAATCAGGAGTCAGTTTCACACCAACAGATAAAATCCTACCGGATTTTGCTGGGACTCTGTTAGCAATCCAAATAAGGATAAAGGATATAGTCTTAAGTCATACAGCTGTGTGAACAACTGAAATCGATTGGAGCCGTTATTGAGCTCGCTTGGATCCCTAGTCACACAGATATTTATGGAAACAATTACACAACTAAAGTAGAAAAAAAGCATTAAGAGGGATTATGCTGATATTCTAGTTTCACTGTCTAGGGGTGAAACCACATCTCTTATCTGCTCATGAGCAATAAAACCCACTCTTCTAGAAAAAAATGTGATCAATATAGAAAATATTTTATTGTATAATGTGTTAAGGTGTAACCAAGAAATTTGGTGTGAAAAAATGCAATAGACTCATGACTAATTCATTAGAAGAAAGAGTCTTTTTGCTTGCTTCAGGAGGTGGGCCCATCGTTCACTCATTTTTAAATTGTAGATGATTTCTTATTTGTTTATGCTGTTCCATCATCCCTGCAGGAGCTCTTTACTGTACGACTGGTGTTCATTCCCCTGTTTGCCTGGCCCCACAGCCTGCTGTACTCGACGCTGCTGCTGAGCTTTCTGTTTACTGCTGACTGAGGTAGCACTGTGGTGTTGACAGGAGGCAGGTTTGGCAGTGCTTTGGCAAGTGGTGCAAAGATTTGAAAATATGCCATGTCAGAAGATAAACCCCACATCAAATAAAGACTTTTTAAAGCCTCGGTAATCTATTTAGAATGCCACTCTGGCGGCTTAAGAGACTCATTGCCTACAGCTTAATTGACCTAATATGAAAGATTTGATTTCTGCTTATTGCACTGTTATAGCTGGCTATTACTCGAGCTGTCATTATTGATCACCAGCGCTACTGTCACTAATTAGGCTGTTTGTGGAGAACACCCAGCGGCTCCAGAGAGTGCCTCGCAGCCAGCAGGGCTGCCCGGGGCCGAGGGGCAGGGCCGGCCCGGGGCCGTGACGGGGCGCAGGGCTGCGGGCGGCGGCTGGGAGCGCACCAGGGCACGGCGGCAGCGCGGCTGCCCTCAGGGCGTGGGCTGCCTCGGGTGCCTGCCTGCGCCTGCCCGCAGAGAGGCACGTCCGCAGCAGCATCCTTTCTTTACGGAGGAGCACTGTGCAGGGGAGACAGCCTCGAGGGTGAAGGTAGCCCTGGGGAGATTCCGGCAGGATATTTAGCAATACATATAATGACTGTAACTGGTGAATGTCTCCTGCATCTCTGTGTCCTGCTCTGTGCTGTTGCATTCAGCAGTACTTTGCCAAATCCCTCTGTAAACTTTTCAGTCTCCGTCTCCGCCTGGTTTTGGATTTGTGTTTGCAATTCTCAAAACCACAACCTATTGTCTAATGTATGGGAAATTCGGCTCCTATTTTTAGCCTAGGCAGGCCAGAGTGTTTTCTAATACTTAAACAGATATCGGCTGTTAAGATATAAAAGTAGCAGTTCCTGTATGTGAGAAGAAGCATCAAAAGAGAAGAGAATAATGAAGGACATGTGTGTACCTGTTTTCTTTTGAGAAGAAAAATGTGGATACATCTGCTGTGATTGATATCAACGCATAATACATAAATATCTGTAGTTCTAAAACCTGACAACCTTGCCTTGACTGATGAATGTTCAATTTCTGCAGAGAAAATATAATAACATATTAGAAACATCCTTTAAAATAATAATGTCTGACTCAATTTGAATGATCTGAAAGCCCTAAAGAGGGAACAAATGAGTACTGAAAACCCTACAATGCTTCTGTGTTTGGCAGTTATAAATATTTTTTAAAGATCTCCACTAGTTGCTTGCCTGACAATTCAATTATTCAACCTTGTGCTGGAGAATATCATAACAAAATTTGTCTCTGTACTGACACTGTAGTAAATCTGAAAGAAAAGATGTCTTTGGAATGAAAAAAGAATCTACTTGTTAATTTTATTTATGTGATATCAAAGGAAAAAACAGCCAAATCACCTACTCATGTGATATCTCTTTCAGCAGTCTATCACACTAAAATGTAGGATTTTCATCCTTCCATGTTCAGAACTGCCTCTTTTCTGACTGCACAGTATTTCTTTGCATAAGGTTTGTACTGGATAAAAATTGGGAAATTAGCCCTTAAAAAATCAGGAGCCCCAAGGAGCACCTGTATGAAGCTGCTGGAGGCAAAGGGGTTCCTGTGGTGCTGTGGGGCCTGAGCTGGTGCCTGTCCAGCCCAGCCTGGAGGTGCATGGCTGCAGCACTGCAGATGTGGTCAGCGCAGTGTCAGCCCTGCAGGGTTTGCCCCTTCAGACAAATGCCCCTTCTCCCTGCATGGGGCAGTGAAACACTGACACAGCGTCTACTTTTTATTTTTTTCCTACAGCAATCAGCTGCAAGAGGTCATTATCACCATGTAGGATGGGATACATGCTGGTGGCAAGGGCCCACTCCTACAATGAGTACCGAACCCCAGAGGTTCGGAGGAGGTGACACAGATATCCTGATCAGATTTTATTACGCAGCAGCTGACCTTGGGGGTGTGACTGCTACAGGAGCAGGTGTGATCCAGCCTGGAGGACATGGACAGTCTCAGCTCGGGCTACACAGGTGTGTGCCAGCCAGGCAGTGTAGGTCTGGTGATTTCTGAGCACACCCAGTAAACCCAAACCCACTCTGGAGCATCAGACCCTGTGTTTCTGAAGTTCTTCACTCTCCACTAAAAGCATGATAGCCAGAAACAGCACTGATCATATACTTTGGAAGACTTTCTCAGTGGCTGAGACACATTTTCTGTCAGTATAATATGTAGCCATCACTCTGGGACCTCCATTAGTTTTCCTAGCAGGAAGTAGTGCACAATACTTAGTGATGGCTATCCCTTGCTCTGAATCTTGGTAGTCCACCTCAATTCTCCAGGTTTCTGTGGAGAAGAAAAATTGATACACTCACTTTAAAATGCTTACCCTCCCATGCTTTTGACTGTAAGTCTGGGAGGAACACTGGCACTAGGGTGAAAAATTGTAATTGAAATATGTTAAATTCCTAAAAGATTTAAATTCTGGTTTTAAGCTCACAGATATGAATGGCTTCCTCCGAATTCTTCACGAATGTGGGGGGAAAAACAAGGCAAAAAAAAGGTTAAAAATTGTTCTTGAAGAGATGCAGGACTTTTAAGGGAAAAGCTGTAAGCCATAGTGAGGAAAATGAAAACCTCAGATGTTAATGTACTCTTGGTCAGTGCTCAGACTTATGCTCAAAGACCAAAAGAGGAAGAAGTTGCAACCATATGGATCAGTGAGAAAGGGAAATCCAGAAGAGAGGAGTTATAGAGAGGTAACTAGCTGGTGACTGCAAGGAATAAAGGCACACCTGAAGCTCAGTGCCCTTTGTGTGGTGTTTGTAGAAGAGCTTGCTTTACTAGAGGCAGCCTCTGGACCTTGCAGGGGAACAACTATGGGCAGGTTTCCAAGGCAGAACAGAAAAAATGAAAGTGTCTTTGGAGAAACCAAACAATGATAGAGATAAGCTGTCTCTGTCTGGAAAATACTGTCTTTTGACTTTGTATGCAAACACTCAGATCTCATATTGGACATAAGTAACATAATACAAAGCTTTTCTCTCCTTCTGGGTCCCAGTCATGGGTCAGTGTTGCAGAGTGGTAGACCCAACACATTAGAGGGGGTATAGCTAATGAGTTTAGCTGCTCCTGGCATGAACATGGCAGTTTCTTTAGCACTTTTGCTCTACTTTCTGTTTCCTCGTATGATTGTTTCACTCCTATCACTCTTTGCAAAGAGGTTTTGTTATTTGAATAGATATAACTCACATGGAAAGCATTCTGCGGGCAAAGATTAAAGGATTACAGTGTAGATGAGACAGGAGAAAGGAGTAAAAGGTGTGTTTTGAGAAAAATGCCATCGTTCAGTGCAAGACATTTTCAGGGACTAGTCTACTTGCACTGATAAATTATATTTCTTGTATGCATAGTGACAGACAGTACAAAGATAAGTTTGTATCTATCAGCACTCTCCATGAATAAGACTTGGACTTTAACATTCTACCATATCAGCAATAAATGCAGAAGCCAAAGACTGTATTTATATTGATTCCTGCCCAACTGCTGGTGAGAGAGCTGCCGGCGGTTAACTTTACACGCCTCTCGCTTTGCTGGAGGATGGAGCCTGTGATAAAGGCTGAGGGCGAGGAGGAGGAGGAGTGTGGTATGCAGAAGATGAGGAATGAGTGAAAGGAAATGCTCACGTCTCCACGGATGACATCGTGATGAGCGTGTAGGTCCTAGTTCAGCTGATAAGCCCAGGTGAACTTTGTGAGCGTGGTGTCGGACGTGAGGCAGGGCAGGCAGGGCGGGCTGGGCACCTCTGGATGTTGTGAGCGTGGTGTCGGACATGAGGCAGGGCAGGCAGGGCGGGCTGGGCACCTCTGGATGTTGTGAGCGTGGTGTCGGACATGAGGCAGGGCAGGCAGGGCGGGCTGGGCACCTCTGGATGCTGCCTCTGTCCTGCCTGCAGCAGGCGGGTGCCACTGGCGCAGAGCAGAGCTTCCGTGCAGCCACTTCAGCAAAACTCATAGGTACCAATGGCCTTGTTAATGACCTTCTTTTTGGCTTTGTGAGACACAGAAGAACTTGCCTTTAATCAGTACTGTACAACGGTGCTCTCCTGTGCAAGGCAGCAGGTCAGGTCAGGTCAGGACAAGCAGCAGGGAGTAGAGGTCACAGGCCTGGGGGTCTCTGGGCTGTTTTTCCATTGGACCTCTGTCCTTACAGCTCTTTGGTGATGGTTAATGTGAATGACATGCACAGGAAGATGAATCACAAAGAATAAAAGACTTGCACATTAGCTGGAAAGAGAGTTTGGTGGTGCACATGGAAACAGTCTGGGTTTCTCACTAGCCTCCTTGTTCTGTGAATGCAGATTATTCTTTATAAATCCTTTGCTGCACCACATAAGGGCTAGGGTAATTGTTTTTTTCCCTTCAATTGATTGCTCATCATTATAGCAAAAAAGCGTGGGATTGCTTAGAAGCAAATACAGTCCCACTAATTCTTTCCCTGATTCTGTTAGTGTGTTCTTTATTTAGGCTTTTGTCAGAAACCCAGTTTTATTACTTCAAATATTACTACACCCTATCACTATTAGTCTTTTATGGCATTATCTTTGTTTTTATGATGGTTGTCATTATGTATCAATTTGATGAGATGCTCAAGGAACATCATGCTCAGGTTGTTCTCTCTCATCACCGTGGGCAGCTGCTTTTCTTTTCTGTTTTCTGGTAAGGTGCCATTTCTTTCAGTCACAAGGGTGTATTTTTGCTGGTGCAGATAATGAGTGCAAGATTAACTCACAAGGCAGGCACTTGCTGAGAAGCTTAGCATTAGCTCATGGAATAGGAAACCAAACACTGTAACTGCCTATCCTGTAAAAGCTGAAATTTAATGAACTTCCATTGTTATGGGAGCAAAAGGACCATGAATTGTCTTGAGAAGTATACATCCACATTCTAATAAATGTATAATTTTTCTAATAAATATATAATGATTCATATGCATATGCATAATCTTTCATATAAATATAAATATAAATATAAATATAAATATAAATATAAATATAAATATAAATATAAATATAAATATAAATATAAATATAAATATAAATATAAATATAAATATAAATATAAATATAAATATAAATATACCAAAACCTTCTCAAACTTTACTGACAATTTTGAGGTCTCAGGACATGTGACTTTTCAGTGTTCCTCAGAAGAACAGCTGATTTTCAGGAAACAAGGCAAACTGAGCAGTCATTTGTCTAATTTTCAGAAAATTTCACCTCCACACTGGGAGCTGAGCATTTGAAAATCTGTAGAGGATGCAAATTAATAAACCTGAAAAAAAATATAGAGAGATTAAAGGCTGCACTTTTCTTTTTAAAGCAGATAGGCTCAACCTACAATATTTTATGGAAGACTTCCAGCATTTTTAGAAACATTTATGAATAAGAATAGTATATTTAGTTATATAAGTTCAGATAAAATTATTACTGCTATTATTTCTCTAAAGCATCTGGTTTTGCAGTTCTTAAAGACTGGAAGTTTCAGAGACTAGAAAAAGGAAAAGCTGATGTGGCATCATATCTGGTGTTGTTTTTATCTTGTTCTTTCTCTTTAGAGAAAGTAAACAGCAAAAGGGAGATTTTAAATTATCCACACTAGCCAAAGTTAACTGGGTGCTGGCTCACTACCACATGTGCATATGCCCACAGAGGAAATCCAAAATGGGCTATGGATGCTAAGGCAAAATCTACCCCACCTTCTGAGGCTGTGGCAATCACGGACTGAGGAAGGGCAGCTTCAGGTAAACCCAAATCAGAGTCCATCCACGCCTACTCCTCTGGGCTGCAAGCTATGATGCTAAAGTCACTGATTCCCATTAGCACACTTCTCTGCTGGGAGAGACAAATGTGTCTCAGAGAGCTTGAGCCACATCTGCAGATAGTAGTTCAATTTCCAGCTGCCACTGCATATTGGTCAGGATGTCCACTATGGCAAGGGCAGAGAGCCTGCCTGGTGCAGCCCGTGGTGGCCTTGCAACCACTCTAGTTCCCAGGACAGGGGACAGGAGTGCTCAGTGCTCCAAGAACTCTGGATGCAGCAGAAAGCACAGAGGAAATGGCTGGTTTTTGTTTAGAGACATGACTAGCAATGGAGTAGCTCCTGCTTCCAAAAGAGCTTGTGAATTTTACATTGGAGGAATTGTTGGATAATGCACACAGATGTTGTTGGGAGCTTGGTGACAACATCAGTGTCCTATGTAGCACTGTCCAAGTGAAAGCAGATGTGGTTGGTTTAAAATTTTTCCAAGTTTTGGTTGGTTCTTCCCATCTCATGTATTTGTGTCAACTGAAGTCATGCTGACCTCCTTTCTTGGGGTTTAAATGCTTTTATAAGACAGATGCCAAGGCTGTAGGATAATTACAATACTAATTACTACTTTTGACATATATTTCTAGTGATTAGGATTGTTTCCAGAATGCCTTCGATGCTGTTTAGCAAGGGCACTGAGCTGAGATTTTATTTTTCATATTATTTTTCATTGCTGATGTTTGCTTGTTCTGTTCTTTTAGATGTAGGAATATAACAGCAGACAGTAAAGCAAATTCAGCCATGGGTTTTCTATGTAATAGAAGGCACAAAGTAAACCAAGCAATAGATTTTTGCTACAGGGAAATGATATTTCTGTTTTTCTCAGTAGTTTTGCTATGCAATACTCTTATTTAATTTACTCTTCTTGTATCCTTAAAAACGGGACAAGAATCACATAAAGGTAAAAGTTAAGAATCATTACTAAACATAACCCTGTATCTCTTGCCAGTTTCCAGCTGCAGCCTGCTCATCAGTAGCTCTTTCATGTCTTTGTTAGTTTTGCTGTCTTTATTAGGGAGAGAATTTGCGCACATGAACTGTACCAGTCCTGTGGGGAGAGACTGAAGGACTGGCACTGGCTCATCTGGGAGACAGGATGACTTCAGGAGGGGCCAAACTCTCCCAGACCAGACAAGGAGGTTATGAAAACTCAGAGCCACCCCATCATGGGGATGTGTGGTGGGAGGTGTGGGACAGTGTAAACCAAACAACCGTGATCCAGCCTGGACGCAGTGAGAAGCTTGTTCTCCATGGGGACAGTGGAGCTTGGAAGAGTTTGACAACATAAGTTGTGCTGTCTCTGTCCTTGCAGGTTTTCAAACCTTGCTAGACAAGATTCTAAGAAAGCTGTTCTGATCTCACCTTTATCCTTCCTTGAGCAGGAAGTTGGGCCAGGGACTTTCTGGGGCCAGATCCAGCCTGAATTATCGATGAGAAATAGTTGATTCCTGTTCAGAGCTCTGTTATTTCAGGGAAGTAGGAGTATTGGGAAATCAAGGGGTCAAGACAGATGGGGAGCATGTGGTGAATGCAAGGCTGGCTGTTTGTTTTAAAATTTCCTTTTTGAAATGGACTTGACTCATCTTACTACTTTGAACAGCGCTGATCCTTACAGTGTTTATTCCTCTGTAGGACTTCATAGGCAGGTGAATATGGAGTGCCAGATGCAGCACAGTTTCTAGTGGAGCTGGGTAGAAAAGCAGCAGATTGTCCATTGCTTATTTTTCTTTTGTGAATAAGCACAAAACTTTTTAACTTTTTAAACTTTTTTCCTAATGAGTCTCATGTGACAGCATTTCCTGTCCTTCCCTATTAGTGCTGAAACCCATGGCCTAATTGCAACTAAATCTGTTGAAGCAGCCTCAAATATTATGTTTCCATGTGTTTAATGAAAAGAAGAAGTTAGGTAATGGAGAAAGGATCTGTTAGTGTCTCTGTCATCAGTTTAGGCACTAACTGGGATGAAGGTCTGTGCAGGGGAGATCAAAGGTAAGTACAGGGAGATAGGAGCCCTACAGGTGATCTCAGGCAGAGTTCATGCATCTCTCAGTACCAGACACAAAACTATAGCAAATGGGCCCACAGTTCTTCTGAAGCTGGTGATGTGGACTATTTGGATGTAGAAAGTCCATGCTTCATGTACCAGATGGACAGTTTCATGGAAACGGCATATTTCATGTTGCTGAGCTTTCCATTCCTCCTGGTCTCTTTCTGTAATGGGAACTGTAACTGAAGAGTGTTAGTTAGCTGAAATTAGTGACTTTCTCCATAATTGCAAGTGTATTTGCCATTTTTTTCATCATGAGTCTTGGCACGGAGGCTCCCAGAACAGACTTGACCCTGGGCTCTATGCAGGGTGTATGTGCAACATGGGGCTGGCTGCTTGGTTCCTAACTGGATGCAGCTGGACAGGCTGATTTCTGATCAGCTGAGGGGTTTTGTATGGGATGAGAAGAGTGAGAAAGAAATCAGTATTGTTAATTGGGATCAGAAGTTATGCAGAACCAGAAGCCCCAAAGGTACACCTTGTAGGAGGGTTTCTGGCCACTGCTGTCATGGGACCTGAGTCACCAGATACACTCTGCAGCATGGGGTCCATGCTGTATGGCACTGTCTCCACCCTAGTGAAAGGCTATTTTAAAGGCTTCCATCCCACTATTCCTCTAAGTATTTTGCTTTGTTCTGGGCACGAGGATGAGTGGGAGCCTCAGTGATATGTCACCTCTAGATGGCATGATGATCCTATAAAATGTTCAAGATTTTTTTAATATATTAAGCAATCATTAAAGTATTGCCGTGGTAAGGACCTATTCCAAAGACCAACTGTCAGGACCCATATTGGATGATACTGATTCCTAGCATGCCTGAAGTGGTCATGATGCTAATACTCAATATGGATTTAAAGAGCCAAAAGAAAATAACTGGAAATGTAACACAGACACCTTTTCAAATATTATTCATTCATTTTTCAAGTGCTCAGAGGGAATAATATCATAATTTATGAAAACATCAGTTCACAATTCTGTTTTTGTAGCAGTCATGTTTGCATTGCAAGAATGCAAAATAAGGCTGTTTTTGCTAACTTCTGTTACCATTTTCATTCTCTAGATCAACTCGCATTTGAAAAAAAATGGGATGCAAAAATATCTGTGCATACTGGTCATATAGATTCTAGCATGTCTGCAAATAAACATTAAGATGGTCACAGAAAATTATTTACACTTCACTAAGCATATGAAACTCCTTACAAACTTCAGTGGGAGCTGTGCACATGTGTTTGACTGCATTCCTAAATTTTGCTTGTGGGCATGAAAGAAGTCCAAATGTTGATTTTAAAGAGAAAAAAATCTCTGGTTTTGTGTTTTGTGGTTTTGTTTTTGGTTTTGGGTTGGTTTTTTTTTTTTTCATATTGAGTTATTTTTCTGGATGGTGCTTTCTCTGAGCTCATCAGTTTGTAGTTGTCAAAGAATGCCGCAAATGCCAGATCTCAAGTAGTCTTCACTTTTGAACCATCAGTAAAATGAGTTCCATAATAAGAGAAGAATTTACACTAGCTCAGGAGATCCCCTGTGGTTCTCTGCTCTGAAAACCAACAAAAACAGGCCTGAGATAGGTAGATAAAATATATTACTTGACAGAGCAAACCCCATGCTAGTGAGAAATTGCTTATGGAAGCAGTTGAAGAAATGAAAAGTAATTATAGACTGCAGAAGGAGGAATAGTTCCAAAAATAATTTTCTGCTCTGCAGTCTCCTGTGACATTAGACAGCCTCTTTGGGTCCTGTCATGTTTTGCAGAAACCACTCTACATCTGCTTCAGCATTTAGATTGGCACTTTTAAAACCAGATCTGCCAGGCTGGAGATGAGATGCCTGGTTTTGCAGACCACTCAGTTCCTGTATCTCTGGAGCCACTGCTCCTTACACCATAAGATGACTTTGAAGAAGGGAAGCAATTCCCAGAAATGCTTAAAACTGTGGTGCACTGACTCTGAAAATGAGCTTATAACTTCCTTCTGCAGCAGTTAAAAATCTCAGTCTGCTTTGTAAGAAAGGTGATGAGATGGTCCCTGTGGCTTGTGCACCACAGTTTGAGTAATTCCCTTACTCTGTTACCCGGTAAGCAAATACTAAAGTGCAAATCAAATTCGGGAAAGTTGTGAAATTCTAGATTGAAGATGTACTTTGCAAAATAAATTCAGCTACTTTGGATTTATGCAGGATGTTGGTGCCTAGAAGCACACGCTCCTTTCTGCAATGGGAGCCTTTGTTCATTCCATGTACAGATAACTACTGAATACATCTTTTAGCTTTTTAGTATTGGGTTTTTAATGCCTAACCAACTAACTAACAAAACCAAAAACCCCCACCAAACTGAATACACAGAAATTCAGTCATACAATATGTATGGACTTATTCCTATGGTCTGCCAACATAAATGCATCCTCATTTGTCTTCTAGCCATTGTAAAATCCATTAATATTCTGAGTGCCTCGGTGATGGCAGACCCTCACAAGGCATAATCATGCGATGCAGCTCCCAGTCACTCTCTCAGCTCACACTTATGTGATGGATTTCAGATGACTGGCCCTCAGGATAGGCCCATATGGTGTGGTATGACACGCTTTCTGTTTTTCCAGCCTGGCTGAGAAAAACAGTGCAGAAGAGGAATAAAGAAATTCAGAACAAGTGTCTGTGGTTTGGGGTTTCAGAGGAGCAGTCTGTGCTGCGTATCCTGCTCTGCCCCCTCCTCCCATCACTGTAGGATCCTGCCCTGGTCCCCATCACCACTCTGCCTCCAACCCATTTGCTGCCATCCCACCTGGCCTCCAGTCCCCTGCTTCCAGACCTTGTCTTTTTGTTTGGTCTCTCTCAAAACCTAGCTCTCTCTTCCACTCTGCTAATAGATTACCTTTTATTTTCTTTCCCCAGATACTTTCCCTGTTCTTCCCTATTCCCAAACAGATTTCTCTGTGCTGTGAGGTCTTGGTTACCTTTTCTCTGAAGTGCATAGAAGGTGTCTGAGGGACCACAGAGAGCAGCCCTTAACACCCTGAGTCCTTGGTGCTTCCTTCCCCAGATAGATCCCTCCTGAGATTGTCTCCACTCTTTACCCAAGACCTTCATAATTTTATGTCAAATAAGATTTGCTTTGAAGCTTTGTAGTTGTGATTGGCCTTTGAGTTTTCACAGGAACAATGTCATTTCCAACACCTCAGTAGCCCCTCTCATGCTAATTTTCAAAAACTTAATTCAAAGCTTAATAACAAAACAGGTGAGAATAATGTATGGCCCAAGTGTTACATATTTTCCTTATGCTCATGGGGCTGGTGGGAATACTCTTGTGGTCAGATCTGTGAACTTGAAGGTTTAATTGCCTTATCATGCCTAATCATGCCTCTTACTCAGCAGCAGCTGATGGTGCAAGCTTTGGTTGCTGCAGTGGTAATGGAAACCTCTTGGAGAGGTGATTTCTCAAACCACCTGAAGCCAATTCCACTCCCTGGTAATACCCTTGTTCTGAGAGTGGAGAAAAATATTTGATCTGAAATTTTAACTGAAGACAGGCATCTGGGACAGAAACCTCTGACTCAATGGCAAAATTATAAGCAGCTCAATCTGGAGCCTGATAAAAGACCTTGACTGCAGGCATTGCTCGCTGTTCAGCTGTTATTTTGCATCCCTAACCTCCCCGTGCAGCTTCACTGGATCTACTGTTCAGTGTTTGGTGCTTACAACTACCATGTAGTGCTGGTGTGAAAAGTTGCTCAGCTGAGCTGCAATGGTGGTAGAGATTTTTATAGTGCTCTCTATGAAGATTTCTGTATGACTAGAGTTTGTTGCAATTTGAAAGCACTTTAGGTCCCTGAGCCTGGGAAAAGCTCAGTTAAGGATGTCAGAATTCAGGTTTTGTAATAGCACCCAGGAAATGGCAAATCATTCATACTGTTTAACTAATACATCCTGTTCTGCTGCTGCTGGGAATGTAAAAAGTTACAAAAGCAGACAAAACAATAACAACACAGTGTTTCTTACTAAGAATAACATAGATTGAAGTAGTGATTTTCTTGTTCAGGGAGTCAAACTGTAGCATGTTGTCAATAGTAATATACTGGCCTGCATGGTGCTCTAAGCAGATTCAGCACTAATATTAGGAAGGGCAGAAAAGTCTGTGGAGGAGAAATGTGACTGTTGTTTCCTTCTCCCTTATTTATAAGGGAATATATTGGGATTCCCTTTACATATCTGAGAATATGCATGTTGGTTTAACTTTCTAAAATAGCTGCAAACTAATGCCTAAAAACACTGCTGTATGTATTTTCCTCTAAATAACATTTTAAAAATCTTAGTTTCTCTTAAAGTCTCACATGACTTGATATCTTTCATAGTTAATAAGATGGGTTTGCAACTACTGCTGTCTTATGAATGCATGAATTTGTACAGTTTCCAGTGCAGAAGCTTAGTGCACCAGGGACAGTGTGGAGCTGGGGGTGGCTGTCCATCTGCCAATCACACTCCAGGCTAGAAGTTGGGAATTTCTTTTTGTAGACTTTTCTTCATTATCCAGTCTCTTAGGGAAGTATAAGGTGTAGTCTTGTGACATCTAATACCACTAGACTACATTTTTTCAGGCATGAGGAAAAATTATAAGTTCTGGAATGGATTCCAACCCCCATTCACAATAATTAGTTAAAATAAATTATTTGCTTCAACGTGGATTTCCACTAGTGCAAATTAGGTCTGACTCCGGCTATATTTCTTTTGAGCAGAGTCGGCAGATTGCTAGAGCCTGAAAATAATGATATCTCTCTGTGCTGAGGCTGTTTTTTTGTGATGATCTCCCTGTAATTTTCTTTAGTTGAGAGACATCTGTTATCTCCTCAGTGCATTAGTGATTCTTGTAGCAATGTTTAAATCAAGGGGAGTTTGAGTGGAGAATGTGCTTTGAGTGTATCCACCACCTCCTTAATTCCTTAAAAAAATCCTATACCCTCATCCATATTTATTACTAAGGTCTTTAGTATGGCAAACGTAAACCTCTTTTCTTCATAAAATTTTCATCTCACGTTATTTATTTCCATTAAAAAAAACAGAAACAAAAGGGGCACATAATATTTTTCTAATTAACTCGCTATAATCCCTAAGGCAGCTATTTCACCCCATTTGGACAGCACCACCCTGTCCTGGTCTTTCAAAGAAGCCTGCACCAAAATAATAATCTTGGTGCTGTCTCTTTCTCCCCTTCAGCTAGAAATGCCAGAACAGACAAGGAACTTGTTAATTTGGATGTGGATTTTAGGTTTTATTTTAATTTTGCCCCACTGGAGGTCAAGGTGTTAACCGGATGCTCCACATTATCAGCTGATAAAATGTCAGAAAATTTACTGCAGCCGATGGGAGCTGCAAAGTCTGTCTGCATTCTGTCTGTGCAGATTTCTCTAGTCCTCACAGTGTTCCTCCCAACTGACTGCTGTTCTGCAGAATAGCCTGGTAATGCCACCCACACCCTTTTTACCACTTTTTCCATGTGGGGGGTTGAGTAAATTATTTAACCTGCCAGGGGTTCAGCGTCCTCTGTCAACATGCTACTCATACCAATACCATGTTCACAAAGAAAATCACCTCTCTCACTATTTATTATTCATACTTAATTAAAAAATGATCTGATATACTCAGTAATAACTTCAGAACTCTGAGGTTTTTTGATGAATGATAAGCAAAAGTGGTAAAAACTGAAATTAAGAAAAGTTGAAAAATGTACAGCTTTAAAACCAGCTTTTGCTTTTTTTTTCTGTGGTCATAAAAATTCGCTACTCTTGCCCCTGTAGTGTTAATTGTGATCTAGGACTTTAAATTTTTGTCATTAAGAAAATGCAGGAGGCAACATACTTGTGCATTTATGAGAAATATAAAAAGAAGGGATCCAACTGTGAGCGCATCTCCCACTGAGTCAAAATTTACTGTGTTCTTCTCTCTTTTCAAATTGGTCTTTTTGCAACATCAAGGAAAAGTGGCAAAGGAAATGAAAGTAGCTATATTTAATACAGTCTTCATTGAAATCCAAAGAACAAAAAACTGTTCTTGCTTAAATTAATTCAGGACAGATAAATAATGCTAACAGAGCAATTAACACAAACAAACCAACTTGCAATTTAGCTACTGTGTAGCACACTCAGTGTCAGTGTTAATTAGTAGGGACAAACCTACATCTTTGTCACAGAATAGCAGATCTTAGAATTTTTGTATTTTTAAAATTCTGTCCCTGGCTGTTCTTTACTGGATTCTCTATGTCAGCAAGCCCATGGATGGTTGGATAGTAAAGGACTTCAAATAATGTGCTGAAGATTGGATAGCTGCAAAATATAAAACATCATTTGGATGGAAAACTACTAAAAGCTGGTGAGGAGAAAGCTGAGGCTCCCATGAATTTTGTATTGGAGTAAAAGTTTCATGTTAGAACATTGAACATATTGATGGATCAATCTGGACCTTTGGTTTTCAGAGAGTCTGGAATTTCTTGCAGTGAGTACATACACACTGTGACATCATTGGTTTTACATTAATTGAAAAAATTAATATACAGAAATTAACGTATTTCACACTGTTTGACAAGGAGAAATTAGAGGTTACAAGGGTTTTTCCTAAAAGAGAACTGATCTGGAGACTAACATCAGTTCAGGATGGACAATTTTTAAAAAATTGTGGAGAATTATCACAATGTGAGTTCTTGTTGCTTGATTAAAAATGATTGAAGAAATTATTTGTGATTGAAGTAATCCCTTGGGACTTTCCACAATATATTTCTGCAATTCTTCTGCAATACTCCCTCCCTCCCTTCCCTTTCCTTATACTTAGGAAGGAAAGTAAAACATAAACTATGTGTAGGATGGAAAGGAGCCTGAAATGGGAGAAAAAGTAGAGTTAGCAATAGAGTCAACTGACTGTTACATTTTCAGTAGGTGGATTGAGTTACTTTACAGATTAACTCAACTATCACGCACTCCGAAGTGTTGCTTTTCCTTAATTGGCCACAAAATAAGTAGCCACACATTTAAACAATTTCGAAATTATACACAGTAGCAAAAACCAAAGATCTTTGGAAAGAATCCCAAAGATTATACAAAACAATTAGAGATAAATGGTCAATGCAGCATAAAAGGGCTTTGTCAGCTGGCATATGCCATGTAAGAAATGTACTCATCAACTCACCTTAACATATATACTGACTTACCCAGTCCTTTCTAAAATTTATCAGTTAAAATTTGACTGTGTGTGAGCACTGGGAATAGCAAGGGAAGAAGCTGATGTGCCATTTTAAAAGTTTAATACATAACTTCAGATCCTGCATAACGCACTGAGCTTGTGCTCCTGTTCTGCAGAAGATTTACAGCATCACAGTCCTGTAATATCTGATGTAACATTTGATTCCCTGTAAAGCTGAGATTATGAGCTTGTGATGTCCTGCAGTAACCAATTATTGTGCATCACTTCACCATTGTAGATCACATGAAATAAAATGGTTTGGTTGTATTTCTAAGTTGTCACCTAGAAATATTGTACATTCATCTTTCTAGAATTGTGCGATGTACCAAGGTTGTGAAGTTGATTGGGTCACTGCAGCTTTAGCCCTGTATTTGTTTACAGGTCCTTCTCAAACAAATCTAGATTTTTTCCATCTACAGCTGTTACTTCCGGCCATTTATTTACCAGGTCGTCTGAACAGAGTGTATCAGTTCATAAGCTTTTCATGACTGCTTGTTTCAGCTATTTTCTTTTTGCTAATCATAGGATCTATATGTTCACCTAAGTAACCTACAAAAATAGATTGGATTTTCTTTCTCCAATTAGAAAGTTTATTTACTGTACAGTGAGCTCCAGTAGATGATAAGGACTGAATAAAGAGCTTCAAATACAATAAAATTTATGAATGCTGTGATTTAAAACCATAAAGATGCAGAATGGTGAGCCTCATGGATTAAATTTTGATCCTCATTTAAATAATTCTATATTCCTTTGCCCATGCCAGCTGGCTCTAGGAAATGGTCCATCCTGAGCAGTGTTAGCACTTTTTGTTCTACCTTTCTAACTTCCCCCACAGTTCAAAATAAGCCCTTTATTTTAAATCAGTTTCAGTAGATTTCTACTTACCAAGCCTTAGGACTGACATATTATGCAAAATTTACTCTACTTCTATATCTTTGCTTTTTCAGGCTTTGTTTTATATTCCACATAGATGATTTCCTAGTTGCATAAAGACTTCCCTCAAATATACTGGTCACTTTCATTGTCTTTTCCCTGGAATGTATGTGAAGCAGTGTCTCCTTTTCTGCAGCTGTGTGGCTTCCCTTCCTGTGTTTCCTTCTGCTTTTTTCTCTCTTCCTTGCCTAATATCACCCTTTTCAAAGCTAGACAGTTAAAGGAATGGTATTTCCAATAGCTGAAATCTATTGACAGGATCAAACTCATCACCCCAGAGAATCATATTGACTAACCTTATGTGTTTAGGTGACAGGGGAGGGTAGGAATGATGGCTGCAGTCTGTCTCTCTCTTACACAGCTCCAGTCAGTTCAGATTCAGTGCCTGCTCTGTGCCGTAAGCAGTAGCAAGCTCATCTGTCTGTCTGCAGCAGAAACACTCAGAACCCTGGATTCCTCCATGAGGAGGATTATTAAATCGTGCTGCACAAGGACTAGAAGATGGTGGTGAATTGTGTGTGATGTGTTGGTGTCTGACAGAAGCTGCTGTGGTTGCCAAACCAATTTGGCAATTGTTTTCTAATTAGACTTTGCTGTAGCATTTTCCATCCATGAGCGAGCAATGTGTGGGTCTATTGTCACCAGCTGACTCTTGGTCTGTGTCACTCAGAGAAGTCCTCAAACCTCCTTTCCTTTTGAAAAAGCCTTTTGCTAGGAAAGTCATGAGCATCCCAAACTACTGGCAAGCAGAGCCAGAAAGCTCCACTGAGAAGGGGATGGGAGAAGAGCGCTGCTGAAGGGAAGGTGATGCTTGGTTTGGCTGAGCAGGACTCTGTGGACATAGGAGTGTGTGGATTTGGAGCTCCTGCACCAGGGATGTCGACAGAGAAACACACAGGCCTCAAGAGAAAATATTCCTTGCTGGCACATGTATTTGCTCTATACACTTGGATTTTATTAAGTGATTTGCCACCTAAAGGGCAATGATTGCAAACAACATGTAGGGATTAGGGACCATATGTTCAGAGCACTGATCCACCACACAGTACAGCAGTCCTTTCCTAGGCAGGAGAAAAGAAGAATAAGGTATTTACAATCTGCAGTTATAAAAACTGCTGGGAAGCATATAGAATCTATGATTTTACTATGAAGGTTAGGCAATTCCTGTTGTCTGGTGTTTTCATAAGCATCAGAGTAATAGTCCATTCTGCAGCCAAACTTCCCAAGAGAGAGCAAATTGCAATAATAGAATCAGTATTATAAGGGTAAGATGCTAATGCTATGTATTTAAAAAATAATTAAGTTGGAAGGGGTCTCTGGAGGCTATCTAGTCCAAGTTCCTGCTTAAAGTTCGATCAGGCTGCTGGTGGATCTGTAAAACTGACTTTCAAATAGCTTCAAAGATGGAGATTTACTATGCTTTCATTAATAACTGCAAGATTATGTCTTTGTGTTGTATCATGAGAAAAATTCATTTTCTGCAAATATTTGCCTATAAACCAACTAATAAATACTAAGATTAGTAAATTTTGACCCAAACTCCATGTCTGAGTAAATATAAATGTGAAAAAAATGAAATCAAGTTACTCAGAAAAGTGAATAACACGCCACAGTTTGAACCATATGGAGGCTGAAGACTCTTGGTGCTACAATTGTGACAGAGAATCCAAATTACAAAGCAGACCCAGGACTTGAAGGCAGACTCAGTTCTGAGTTTGAGACTGCAAATATTCAGCACATCTATCAAACCACTCAACCCCAGGCAGCAACATGCGAGAAATAATCGTGTTGATTTGCTTTGGTAGGGTTTTCATGCACGGTCTGCTCAGAGGATAGGAGCAACAATATTACCTCATAAAAAGTATCATAAGAATCATTGTCAATATTGCAGCAAAAGTTTAGAGACCTGCCAGCATGAAAGGAAATGTGATATTTATTAATTTCAAGCTGGATAAGGATATAGTGCCAGCAGCTGAGATATTACTTTTGAAAGAAAATCCACAAACAGTAGAGGGTGAAGAGGTAAAATTCGTGTTTGTTGAGGTGACCTAACCTCCATAAAGGAATATATGAACTAAATTTACTGGTAAATAAACTCAAGGAGATGCAATTTTTAATACTAACTGGAAATAAAAGGCCCATTATTAATTTAAGAATATACAAAATCCTTCCTTTCATTTGAAGGTGTGTTCACTGGAAAGGGATCTAAATAGCAGATGAGAAAAATTTTAAAATATCTTTCTTGAATACAAAAACTGTCAACAGAACATAGAAGAATACACAGAAAATGTTATACCTTTCTGATGTTTTTAGAGAGTTCAGCTTAAGGTTAAGACAGAAAAAGCTTAATAAGTTGCTTTCTCTGGAAATCATAGAGCCAGAGGGAGGAAAAAAAAAATATATGGTGATGCTCTCATTGATCTCTGTATTAGCAATAACTGAGCCCTCCACTTGAGATTAAAACTCAGTTTAAAAGAGGGAAAAAAAATTAGACTGCATATGCTCAGAGATTTATCCATGGAACAACAGGCTTTTTTTTTTCTTTTTTCTACATTGAAGAACTAGGTGGCCCCCGACAGTTTCCATTAGAGCAATCAAATATATTTTAATGTACTGTCAATATTTGTTTGCGGGGGCACATTTTCTGCAGACAGTGCTTTTTAGGTGTATGTTACCCAAGCTGTTCCACAAGAAGGTGTCAGAACTACAGACAGCAGACATTAAAATTCTGTTCCAAAATATCTTGGATAGTTGTATAAAAATAAAAAAGTGGAGAAATTCCAACAGCAGAAATTAAAATGTAATTAAATAATCAGGATATTCTTGCTGGAAGTCTGTGTTTATACTGAGATCTCTTGCAAGGTGGGTGAGGAGGAATGATTTGGATCTGACACTTTTACATCAGTGGTGAACAAGCACCAAGCTGCCTGGCATGAGGGAAACTTTACTCCTTCGTATTATTATTATTAATAATATTTTTAAATGAAGCCCAAGGTGGTTGATGCTTTCTGAGAGTCTGATGGGCTCATTTCCATTGGACCAGCAGGTGGAAGGGGTAGGAAAGGGAGCTGTGTGAGGGTAGTGTGGGGCACATGCTGGCAGCACGCACATCATCAAGAAGGAATAGATGCCTCCACAGTTAGCTAAACATTCAAGCCAGAGACAAAAATTCAGATGAAGTATGACAGTCTTTTTTCTGGGTCTGAATCAGAATGTGCCAAAATTTCCTCCAGATGGAAAATTAGATGGGCAGGAGGAGGTTAATTTGGGATAGGTTAGACAAGGGGTAAAATGTGTGCACTTCCTATCAGTTCGCAGGAGGTTTTTCAGAGTGCTCAAACCTAATTTAAGCTCATGATGAAAAACTGCCACTTCTCGTATTTATAGAGCAGGTTTGTCAGCTCCAGGATTTGAGCTATTGGGAAATTCCTCTCTCAGCCTACAAATTGTAGCCATGAGCTGGGCTCACACTTGCTCACAAGCTTGAGGTAATGAGAGGAACAGAGGCTGAGAAGAACAGAGCTGTGAAGCCATGAAAAGTACCTTTGTCTTATTCAGTACAAACTGCAGCTTTTCCCAGGCTGCTTGCTTTGGTGGGGCTGCCTCGGGTATAGCAGTCTAAAGCAACAAGCTTCAGTGCAGCTCAGCTGCATGATGACTTGGATGTGTCTGGAACTACAAGCCCACATTGTGGGAGGTCAGCCTGCAGCTGGACAGTAAATCTGGTGGGCTCTGGGGTGTTAGATGTCTCCTGTGTATCCATGGAGCAGCTCTGGGCAGCTGTGCAGCCTCTGCAGAAGAAGGACTGATTCCATTTTGTTTAGACTCTTCTAGTGCTGGCAAGTATCTTGTAGAACAAGATATGGAAAGAGACATATGTAATGTTATTAATCCTGCTGTTAACTTTACTGGAATGAGTCTTTTGGGGAGGGCACAACATGAGATAGGATTTGTTTATTGGGTATCCTTGAACTTCCCAGTGCAAGGTGAGAAAGTGGGATTTAGACATGAAACGGTGTCTAAAATGTCCCTATATTCTCTATCAGTGTCAGTGCCTGCCTGCCACAGTGATGTCCACTTCAGTTCTTTGTCAAGCCTGCCTTAACTGAGTTGTAGTTTTAGAGGATATACACATCAAAGTACTTTGGGGACACCAGACTGTACAATCCTTTTGCAGAAGGCTTGGAAAGCTGGTGCCTGCAGCTGAAGGGGCAGTTTTCCTTGCTGTGGCGGTTATTTATCACCCTCCCTTGCTTCTTCAACTGCATTTAGTAATGAACATTTAGTCTGGCCACTGTGCAGGGTAGATTACAATTTCTGTGGATTCAAAGGATCAAACTTACATGATAGTTCATTTAAATACTTAAATTGTTTAGATACATGATGTAGAGGTAGTTGCTGTCCAGTTCTGTGAACTTCAGTTTCATCAGGAAAGAAACTTGCAGTTTTGGAACTTCCAGTCAGATCTTAAAAATAGGATAAACATTTATTTTTTTTACAAAGCCTTAAAGAAGAAAAGCGATTTAACATAGAACATAACTCTTCATTTGTCATATGTTTTCATTCATAGAATAGCTTTTGTTATGTCTGCAACTTTAACCTGTCAGTAAGTAAATAAAATAGAATAATAATATCCCTAGTAAGTCATAATTAAGAACTTAACCATTTATTAAAAAAAGAAAAATTATGCTCAAGATTTCAGAAGCAGTCAAGAGTTAAAATCTGGGGCTTTTCACAAGGGAAATGCTGAAACTGGATACACACATTGAGTCGCCCTGGCATTGATTCACCTATTGTGTGGCAGTAATGGCTGAAGGGCCTCAATATCCTCTATATTTCTTTTTGATTGATTTTATGATAATGCGGCTGCATATTTGGTGTGCTGGCAACCTGGGGTGAAATAGTAAAGGAAAGCAGTAAAGGAAACTGTTATTTTACCCTACAACTCCTGTGCAATGTTAAGTCCTTTAAAGCCCATCTTCCTGGAAAAGAAAGGAAACTCACCTCGTTCCTCATGTTTTAATGAAGGATGCATACTGTTAGAAGCAAGAATTCCTCTGAATCCTTGCATGTTCAGTCAGTACTTAGAGAAAGGTAGAAATGACTGTCATTAACTCTTGCCCCCAGCTTTGTATTACGGTATTTTTAAAGCTGTAAAATTTCTGTTTCTGGTAGATGGTTTGAGAAGGAACAGGTAAATCAGGTTTAAAACAAGTCCTTGCCCTGAGTGAGGGAACTTGTAAGACTGTTGAATTGTTGATTACTAATAGGACTTAGAGAGAAACAATAGCAAACAGGGAAAAATGTGTCAAAAATTACTGGTATTACAGTTGTCTATCTTATTCCTAACCACCATAGCAGCTGGCATGCATTTATAAAAGAACTGAGTGATCTGCTGTCAAATACTGTTTCATCTTGCTCACCAGTGGTAACTTTTTATGATATTAATAAACAATAACCTTGTTATTCAAACGCTTATCTACCTAGCTCAGTATTTTGCCTCCAGTAACAGGAAGTACCAGATGTGTTGCAGAAATACAAAGTTTCCAGTTATTTAATATTCTGATTATACAGAAAGTTTCTTTTTTGTCTCCTTGAGTGAGAAGCAGTTTTGTACCTTGAAGGAAGAATGAGGAGACATATCCCACCAAAGCTCTTGGCATTATGATATCTCTGGGTATTTTCTTTATCAGTACGGATGCATAATCATTTGGGGGATCTAGGAAAGATGTTGACATGGAGGAATATTGTGAAATAAATTGGCTACAGGCTATTCGTGCTTTGCCTGGGGAGAGTGTTCCTCATCTGCCTTTCAGTATTAGGAAATGCCCTTTTCTCTTGCATTAGGAGAAAGGACAACAGAAACATGAGGAATCATTTTAGATGTTGTGTAGGAGAGAAACATGCATGGTAATCAGTGGAAAACATCAGAATTGCTTATAATCAACACCGAAGCCCTGCTGCTGTGAACCCCAGGCTCAAGCCTATGCTCATGTGCATTTTTGTGAAGCATCCTGATATTCCAGGGGAAAACAAAGAGTTTTTGTGAGTGAGAGTGGAAAGCAGAAGGCACAGATGTGCTAATGGTGACAACGCATAAGGCATGTTGGCTGAATTATTTGTATGTTGGGTCTAGCAGGGCCCGGGCCTTTCTAATCTTCCCTTACTTTTCTTTTGCACAAATGCTGACTTTTACAGAACAATTTTGAGAAAGACAGAGAACTGTGTTGAACAGACAGCATGTGGCAAGCATGTCATCACTGAAACCCTGGAGGAATATAATAATTCAGGCCATAAATCAGGCCAATGACTTTTAGGACTACACTAATGCTTTTTGGTTGGACCTGAATACCAATGTGCCTGAATTTGGTTTCTTCTATGTTCTATTCACAATCACTACTACAAAATGTTCTTTAAGAAACTTTAAGAAACTATTTTTGGATATTCTTGTTCAGAACCTGACTATGAATTGCAACCAGACACAGGATGGGTGGAATACTCCAGTGTATTCCAGTATTCACATGAGAAGCAGGATTTAAATCCAGGGAGAAGTGAGTCAAAGCAGGCCTAGTGGTGCAGCTAGCCTGCCTGGTCTCAGGTGTCATTACTGTTCTTCATAGCAGTGTTACGAGACAGAACTTTATCTCCAGATGTACAACAGCAACACAGTTCCACCCCAAAATCTTCTCTGTAATGGGCAGATTGCCACTCTCAGGTCCTTTGTGTGAATGGCACATTGGTGCTGCATTCCTGTGGATCAGCTGGGCAGCTTCCACAGCCTCCCCTGTCCCAAACCTCCAAATCCCTTTGTGTACACGACACAACTGACCCAGCTTCTGGCATTACTGTGGGAGGACAGCAAAGAACTGTGTAACAACAAAACAGAATGAGAAAGAGATTTGCCCCACAAAATGGTGAGGGAAATACAGCAGAAAGAGCCAGGGCAGCAATTATTATTTCTAGACAGCATTGCTTTAAGGATAAATTCCTCCTTAACAAAACCAGTATGAGCTCTTTGGATATATGCAAGAGGCTGCTAAGAGCTTGCAGTGGCCCTGAACCTTGCAGTTAAGGGTGGATGGGATTGAAAACAAGAAAAATTTCAAATTTAATAGCTCTGTTGCTTATTAGCTGAATACGGGGAAAAAAAGGAAAACTTTGATTCCAAAAGCATGCAGCATATGTTAATTATGGGAGGAAAAGAAAGGGGCATAAAACAGCCATCAGTGAGAACTTGGACACTCTCTAGCATCTGTAAGGAAGACTGGAACAGAAATGGTGCCAGAACTATAAGTCAGAGCCTCAAAGCAAATATTTTTGTCTGAAATTACATATTGCCAACATCCAAAAATTGCTAATTATCTCTCTCTCTCAATCTGCTAGTAATCTGGCTGTGCACATAAACCCACTATTAACCCGCATCTTCAACAAGATTTTCTGTGAGCTGTCTTGGGTGTGTGGTTTTCTCATGGGCACCATGGGGAGCTAAGTAGCTGAGGCAGCATGTCAAATGCTACTTGAAACTTTTTCAGACCTTATTAAATGCATTTTGAGACTGAGGTAGGGTTTAAAAACACACTGCATCCAGATCACCATGCTGCCCTGGAGAGGCAATCCATGCCTCCTCTCACAGAAGACCCTACAGGCCTCAGTAAGTCTGTAATCTTCTGTGTGCTATCAGAAACCCCTGTCATGCTTTATATTGTGAAGAAAAGAGGAGAAAACAGTTGAAGATCGGCATTTCTTGCTCAAGTCATGTTATCCCTCTGTTGTCAGTCCAGAAGGAGCAATTCATCAAAATCAGCCTGGAGGAAATCTGGGAGTTTTTCTGTGCATCTGTTGCTGCCTCAGGTTGGAAGAACATCAGGTCCACATGGCAAGGATGGAGCAGATGTTTTCTCTTTCAGTGCTGCCTTGACAGAGTGGTTCTGATCATACACAGCACATCCAGAGAGGTGTGTGCGTGCACTTGAAAACAGTGGGATTACAGAGGGAGCATTGATGGAGGAAAGCTGAGTCCAGGAGGCTTTGGGGCACTGCATCGTTTTCTGGGCTGCAGTGGCCACTGGATGTAAACATGAGAAATACAATTGGTCCTTACTTGTTGTGTAGTTGGGATCCAGCCATGCTAGCAGATGTCACAGACACACACACACAGGCACACAGGCACACAGACACACCCAAATGAATATCTCTGGTAGCAGGTCCAGCCCTATGGTGTCCCCCACCTCTCAGGCCCCAGGATTGCCCAATAGCTGGCTCAGACCTATGGTCCCTCCCTTAGTCTCTCAGACTTCTGGTAAAGCAGATTGGCATGGACCAGAGAGCTTTCTCACGCAGGGTAATAATGAAGAATGGAGTGTAACAATGACAGACTGCACTGGTCAGGCACAGGACTTGGTGGCATTTATCTGCCCTCCTCTTCTTTTTCCCATTACTGGTCTTCCCCTATCTACATTGATGCCTGTATTTCCCCTTCCCTTAAATATTTCACTGTAAGTTTATCGCATTCCCACAATTTCCTCAAATATCCCATAGTAGGTTTGCTTATGGCCTTAACACCCCTGGAAATCTGGCTTCCCCCTCCTTATCAGTTAAAGAGTTTTGGTGAAATTTGTCAAAGCTTTGTTCCAGCAATGTCCCATCAGTAATCAACATGAGAGTTCTGGTCTTTGGTATAAGTATCAATTTTCACCTGCTCTTTTTGGATTCCATGACTGGGTTTTTAATGTATTCCTTCTCTTCCTGTCTCGTCCCAGTCTTTTATGATCAACAGCCATGAACCAAATACCCTCACAAAGTAAACAGCCTCTCAGTCCTTACAAGAATATCTTGCATTCTTCTCTAACAGATGTTCAGAGTATCTTGTGAAGCTGGAGTGGGACAGGAAATGGCTGTGCTTAATTTTGTAATTGTGTGAATTTTTGACTGAAAATATATATTGTCTCTATAGCAGCCAAACAACTTTCAGTATCAAGAAAATATCAAGTTAATAGAGGGAAAGAAAATGAAACATAAGCTTTGTATTAAGGCTCATTAAATTACAAATCATTGAACGACTTGAAATAGGATTAAAATGTGAGTTCTCTAGTCTATTTTTAAGCTGTTCTACTATTATGGTTTTTTATTATATAAAAGTTAAGTTAGTCATTTATAAAATCATCTATGCACCTTTTTCACCTTCTGTTCTCAGATTTGGCAGTGAAAAATTGTTCTGATTGTGGTTTCTTGAAGTGTAATTACTTTGTCAAAGGAAAATATAATTAGAACTGATATTTGAAATGCGCTATAATTGTACTTAAGCCATTTGATAATTTGCTCGCGTACTGGATGTTTTATTAATTTAACAACAGCTAACAATACTGAAGTTGGAGAATCATCCAACAGTTTCTCTTTCCCATTCAAAAGAAAACGTAATTTGCTTTAGCCTTCCATCCACTCCCAAAGAGAAGCTGTGGACACCCACTTTCTGTGAGCAGCTTCATTTACTTCACAAGGAATTGTTCACAGTAGTACTCCTGTTGATAGTCTGACTGGATCAGGTTCTGTTTGAATGGCTTGAGCTTCTTATTTGACCACTCTAAGATTTTAGAAAAGTGTAATATGAACAACCAGGTGGGGGCTGGGAGATGAATCTTAGTACCAGCTTTGTCACACAAGCGAATTCACACTCTTCAGCTTTACCTTCTTGTAACACGAGGTTGTGAGATGCTTACCAGCTTCTCTGAGTGGTGACAAGAACTCAGCAGATGGTAGCTTGAAAGCTGAAAATAGCTATTCTTATATTAGTTATTTTCTCTACTTGGAATGGACTCTTGGTAATGCAAAATAAGGAATTCCCATGACTCATCTCTAACATGTCAAAATACTCCAAGCAGCACTTGCCTTTCCTTGCTAATAATGGGCAACAACTGTCATTCATCACTGGCTCATGCAGACTCATTAAGCCTTCCTCACTTGGTGAGGAGCTGCCTTCTCCCATGAAGTCAGTGATGCATCCTTTGCAGTGACAGCAGCCTTGGGACAAGGAGGTGGTAGGCACTAACCAGCACCTGCACCCATGGCAGTGGACATGGAGTGTCCTGATCTGGGAAATTTAGGCCCTTGCATCCCCTAATGCCTGCACTGTGACCAGAGTATATATGTCAGATATAAGGAATGAGAGCATCACACCCCAGATGGATTGAACTAAGGTCTTGGTGGTGGGGACTATGCACAGGAAGCACCAGGACATTTGGTGCTGCTCGCTGCTGCCATGGGCAATTCCCATGGTGGTGGGATGTAGTACCCATTTCTGGATCCAAGCTAACTCTATTTGGAATCAGAAATCACATATTCACCTCAGCAACAGAAGCAACAGAAGCAACAGAAGGCCTGCAATACATAGCTGCTGCATTAGCAGGCATGAGCAGAACCAAACAGGCCTTGGGAGGGAACTGAGCACAAGCTCAGCAAGCAGTGGTGATGGGTGGTGAGGACGGGTGACCTGTTTCTGGTCTCCCAAGTAAGAGTGGATATGGCACAATGCAAGGCTGAGATCCACACATCTGCAGTGTTTTGTAAGGATGGTGTTCAGTGGAGCATGGAGTGAACTTTGGATGCTATTTTTTGTAAAAGTATGGAGAGAAGAGGCCCTCATGAGGGAGCTTGCAGCAAAGATGGATGTTTGTGGGTGTAGGTGTGTCACCAAAAGAAAGGGACCGGCAGACAGCACTGTCTCATGCTCAGAACTAGTACCAGTTAGTCTTCCTATCCTAAGGTGTTCTCTCTAAGAGAGAGAATATGCATATTCACTGAACTTTTCTAGAAGCTCTCTTGAAAACTCCTCTAGAGGGTATGTAATTCAGTGGAAGAAGCTGTCTCATGTGGAACTCACTGCCCAAGAAGGAATTTTGCTTTCTGGATCTGTTCTTCCATTCAGCCCACAGGTAGAAAGCTATAGCCACATTCAAGAGCCTATGCCATGGAGACAGTGTTTATAGAACCTTCACTAGAGCTCTTCCAGATGGTCTCTCATCAGTTGATAAAACTCAGAAAAATTCTGTAAGAACAGGTGGGACTGAGGAGAGTTGTGGTCAGGGATATTTGTCTACTTTTTCTTTTTTTTTTTTTTTTTGTATCAGAAGATCCAGGTGTCTTTTTGTACTAAATTTCTTTGTAGAGGAAAAGTCACTAACTCACTCCCTGAAGACAGCCTTTTCCTTTTTGTCACTCTGTAGTATTTTGCTTTATGAATTTTTTCAAAAGACTTTTCATGGTCCCCATTAAAGTAGTCTTTGATTTGCTTGAGTCTCAGGGTATTCCAGCCTGTTATCACTCAGTCTAGTTTTCATTTCAGGCAGCCAAACAAAATTTAGTAACACTACAAATGTGTTTACTGTTTTGCTGATAAAGAGGTCTGGTCACACAGCCTCTTTGCCTTGAACAATATTAAATGTCACCAGTGGAAAACCACTCACCTGAAGACAAGGTTCAGGAAGAAACATCTCCATGAGGAGAGGGAGAAAAGAGGATCTGGCCTTAATGTGCTGAAGTATGAGGGCCAGCAAATTAATGATCCTGATATATCCATGAGGAAAACTGCTTCTCCTCAGCCGAGAACCCTTCCCATAAATGTCAGGGGGTGCTCTGCATCTTACTGTCAGCTCAAACTACCTGCTGATCCTTGGGGAATTTTAAAAGGGGACTGCAGCCCCAGGAAGTTTATGATGTTTTCCTGCACAGGTCGGTTTTGTGGTTGTTTCATCCCTCAGTCTGTATTTTTTTCCCCCTTTTCCCTTTTTTTTTTTCTTTCTTTTACCATCTTTCTGTGGTAAAGAAATCCCTCCTTCCCATTTATGTGCCTCATTTCCATCTTTTCAGATCCCTTCCTGCTGTGTGATGAACTGTTTGCTTTTAACTAGTGGTAGGTCCCTCAGCAAGACCTCTCGGGTCCCCAAAGCCCACTGGGATCAGTCAATTTCCTCTGATCTCTGGTAAAATCTGTCACTCTCCTCTTATCAAACAAGAAGAAAGGAGGCAGAGAGGAGTCTCATGGGCTGATGGGCTGGTCTGTTTCTCTGGTCTCTAAACAGCCATTCCTATTTGGAAAAACAGTTCCTCAATATTCATGTTGCCACCTCTGTTCCCACAGCTCCCATAGCTATTGCTTTAACTAGAGCTGCAGTGCTTTTTTACTGAACAGGAGAGATTTCAAGATTAGGCTTCAGTAAGTTTCAAGAAATGAGGTTTCATTTAGACAGAGAGCTCCATTAATAACTAGAGAAAAGTAAAAACCTAACTTCAGCAGTTGTTTTGGCATTTCATAACACTCAGAGCAAAGGGACAGAGGTGCTGTGGACAGGTGAGAACAAAAAAGAGGAGACAGCAGACAAGGTAGGCTGGTGTCAGCACTGCCCTGTGCACCAGTGTCATCAGGGTACCTTTCTGGTCCCATTTCTAAAAATTATTGTTTATTATTAAAAACCAATTAAATTTAATATTTCTATTTTATTTATTTTTTTTTTTTTGCTTTTGCAGTATAAATACAGTTAGTGTCTTTATAAATAAAGTCGAGACTAAGAATTTGAGGAGAATTTCTGGATTATTTGAATCCCCTGCTTGAGTCTCTGTTCTTGTGGTGGGGCCACAAGGGTTTCTCGCACACAGGATGAATGGCAGCCCACCAAGCTGGACTTGGCTGGTTTTTTTTCCCTCTTCTGTTCTCTCTGGTTGATAGTTACCCAGCTATACATGGATATGAGTTGTACAAAGCAGCACCAACTCCAGAGCAGTGCACTGCATTCACTGCTGCCTTTCCCACCTGGGGGGTTTGTCTGCCCCACACAAGGTAGCTGTGGTACAGAATATTGCACACAGATTCACCAGCCTTTCAGCTGGTACCTTGGACTTCCTGTGACTGGGAATAGCTCTCATCCACCTCCAAGTAACATGTTCAGGTTAGGAATACAGCACTGTTAATGAGGAATTATGGTATGCTTACAGTTAAATAAGTAACATGCAAGTAGTGTTATTTTAGCAATGATAGCAACGGTGATGATGTCTTGAATGATGCAGAAGCACAGCAGTAATGCAAAATGGTTTTCCAACATGATATGAAAACAACTTTTTTTACTGTACTGGGAATTTAAAGGTTTGAAATCTGTTATAAAATGCTTTATTTTATAATCTTCTGGTTACAGCATAATTTAAATTTTTTGGTCTTCAGGTAACTTAGAGTGTCATAATGATTACAGTGCACAATTTAAAAATTAGTACTACATACTAGGTGTGAGGATTACAATATGGAAAAAAACCCCATTTTTTCCCAACTGCTGTTATAAATTGTCACTGCATTGGAATGAGAAACAGAAAAGTGTTACTTTATCAGTTTCTTTTCTGTGATATTTTGAATGATTTAAAAATATGCAAAGACCTAGAGAGTTCACAACAGATTCTCTCTGTTCCAGACTTCATTATGGACTTTGGCAAACACTTTCTACAGAATAAAGATGAGTCAAGTACAGCCTTGGGTGCCAAGGGTGACTTAAGCCAAGTGATTTGATGTTATATCCTCTGTTTTTCTATATATTTTTCCTGTTTTGCTATCTTTATATTCTGTATCTTTCTCTTCCCTCACACATACTTCTCTTCTGTTTTTCTAGCATTAAGTTCCCCCTAGCTTGCTTTTTCTATAGCTTCATTCTGCTATGTTATTCAGGATTTCTTCCCTTCAGTCTCTTTGTTTTTTGGATGTTGTTATTTTGGCTCCATAAAGACAGAATTTTAAAAAGTGTCTTACTGTATGTTCTGCCATTTTTTTCAAGTTTTGAGTCAGACTCCAAGCCCCAGGCCAGGTGAATGGCCTGTAGCTTCCCAGTCTTCCTCCTTTTCCTTTCTGAAGACACGTGGTGTTTGCATTTTCTTCAGCCATGGTGAATAGTCTGTCTGCTTCAGCCTCCCAAACTATATGAATAAATTGATGGATGTCCAGCTCAAATGTTGCTGGATCACCCATCCATTCAGATGCAGAGCAGTCTGGCTGGGTGCAGCCAGACTCATGTTAGAGCTGTAAGAGATAAAACCCAAGAGGGATGATGGCATAATTAAGAACAGATTTCTTCTCGTTATCCATATTTCCTCCAAGCTTGCACTGATTAACTGGTTTTACATGAAAACCTAAATTGTGCATCTTCTGCTTCTAAGTAAATTGAAATAAATAAAGCTCTCAAAAATAATTTGAGGTTATTTGATAAAGAGAAAGATGAATGATGATCTAGAGCTAACACAGCAAAGCAGGAAGGACAGCAACTACTGACTATTTATGCAAAGGACAGTGTGGTGGAATGGCTGTAAGGGAAGAAATGATTACTCCTCTGTAAGAGAGCTGAAAGCCTCCTCTGCTTTTGGACGTCAGCAGCTGTGGTTCTAATTCTCAGCCATGGTAAAGAGAGCAAGCAGATTTTTTGAGATATTGGCCCATAAGCCTGTAATTCTGGCTGTTGTTTCTAGTTGTGCTGTAGACTTTCACCCTGTTCTTTGATGGCATTTATCTAACTATGAATTTCTTGTGTATTAAATGGGGAAAACACAATTTTTCCAGGTTAGTTTTAATTCCTAGTGCTTACACAAAGACCTGTGAAGGGTATTTGAAGACGATAAATTAAAAAAAAGCTAAAAATCCTCTTTGTGCCAGTCCAGACAAGAATATTGTAGTTTCTCATAAGTAATGTTTGTTGTGTCACTTGAACTTGGGAACAAAACAAGAGAAGTATGCAGACAGGTTGTCATCTGGGAATAAAACAAGGTAAGTACAATATTCAAATTTATGCTAAAACTCCATATTCATTATCTTAATTTAAATATATGTCATTAGACATATGCACTGTAACTATTTTAATTTGTTGTTCTGTTGGACAATATTATCTGTGTGATAGTGGAATGGAATAAGAAAATGAACCAGGAGATTTTTCTAGGAGATTAGAAGAATAAAAGTCTTTTCTGGTTGAGAATATAGCTGGAAAATAATTTTTGTTTCCAGATTTCAGTGTAGGATGCAAAGCAGATACAAGTTTTAATATGAAAAAGCACTCACTTCTCTGTGAGTGTGTGTGAACATGTACTGTAGGTAACTCTGTCTGTGGATGGAGAAATTTTACCAGATAACAACAGCTGAAGAGTGGAAAGTATGTGCTGAGAGGCAACCTGTGACAGTCTCCCAAGAAGCTGTAAATGGTCCCGTTAAATCCACCAGAAGTGATAAACCCCCAAGTCAGCCAACACCTCAAGATGCCATGGCCCACCAACATCACCCAAGCATTGGGTAACTTGGGCATGTGTGAGAGGGAAAGAGCTGCTTGCTACCTGCTGACAGGGACCATGGAGTCAGACACGTGTCAGATCTCAGGGACCCTGTGAGGGACTGTTCCAACACTACCTAGACGCCACCAGTGTGCCAATGCAGTTGCCTAATTCTGAGTGAACATCTGGCCTTGTCCTTACAGCTGTTCTTCTCACTGCATGATTGTGAGAGACTGTGGAAACTGTGAGAGGATTACAGTGAGGGAATTTACTGTCCAAATAGTAACTGCTATTAACAACAGCTTCAGATCAACTCAGTTAACACAAGGTTTTCTAAGAATTGCTTGGTTTGATCTGTGTCTTTCACAGTTCTATCCCCAACCAGAAAAAAGGAGTTCACTACATATTCACAGTCATGGTTTTGGCTGGGATAGAGTTAATTTCTTCTCAGTGTCTGGTACAGTGCTGTGTTTTTGAGATTCAGTTTTAGAATAATATTGATAACATGTTGATGTTTTGGTTGTTATATAGTGCCTACCCTGAGTCAAGGACTTTTTAGTGTCTCCTGCTCTTCCAGTGAGGAGGGACACGAAAAGCTGGTGGGGAGCACAGCCAGGACAGCTGGGCAAACTGGCCAAAGGGATACTCCACTACAGAGAACATCATGCCCAGTGTATAAACTGGGGGAGTTACACAGAAGAAGACCAGGGTCTGGCATTAATCAGTGGGTGGTGAGCAATTGTGTTGTGCATCACTTGTTTTGCCTTGATTTCTTCTTCTTCTTCTTCTTCTTCTTCTTCTTCTTCTTCTTCTTCTTCTTCTTCTTCTTCTTCTTCTTCTTCGTCTTCTTCGTCTTCTTCTTCTTCTTCTTCATCTTCTTCTTAGTCTTCTCCATCTTCTTTTACTTTGTTTAAATTATTAACCTGTTCTTATCTAAATGTACAAGTTCCACTTTTGATTCTCCTCCCCATTCCACTGTGCTGTGAGAGGTCAAACCAGCAGTTTCTCGGTGCTCAGTTGCCAGCTGGGCCTAAACCACAACAGTCCTTTTTGGCCCGCAATAGGGGGCCGGAGGGTTGAGATAACGACAGCACTGTTTCAACTACTGAGATGAAAGTAACTCTATCCCAGCCAAAACCTGGACAACAGTGAAGAAATTGAGAAAACACTTGATGTCACTTGATAGTGACAAATTGAAAAACTTATTTGATTATTTTATCATTTTATAAGAACTATACTGAGCTGTTTCAGGAAGTGTTCCTCTAAAGGTTTATTCCCAGCATGTCAGGAAAACTCTCAGAACTTGGTTAGGTTGTTAACAAGGTGTTTAATGGCAAAAAAGAATTTTAAAAGCCTTAAGAAGTTTTTATATTTTAGATTTGCTACATTTTTAATCAGGCTGCTAATATAGCGAGGTGGTTGGCATGAATGAGAGAAAACTGCATCCACCTTAGCAGGCAGTTCAGTGCAACAGGTTTTGTAAGGGGAAAGATGGTGCCAAGGACCCAGCACCTCTGTCATATGCACTGGGACTGACTCTCTTTGGTGCTGCAGACTGATTACCTGTCAGTGGTTGGAGTACATCAGGTGAGCTTGTGAAGTTTAGTTCTTCATTTAGGCCTATACAGTGAAATGGAGCTTGTGTGCTCTCGGGTTATCTGAGATCTGAAACAAAACAGGGTAATTGGAAATGACAGGACATTTGATTCAGAAATGCACTCCTGCTTCAGGCTATCACATTAATGTAGACACCCACAATACTGATTAAGAGGCAACGGACCAAATGGACTGAAGGAACAGGGAACGCATAATCGATACAGCAATTCCTGTTATAACATTTAATGTCTTTTGTATTATTATTTTTTACTCCATTTACAATGCCATTCATTTCTAGTGCAGGAATGCCTACAAAAAATTTAATGCAACAGGGAAACAACATTTTGTTTGTAAGAATCCCTTTATCTTCAGTATGATTTTCTTTTACTTTCTAGAACTGGATATCAGTACTTTTATAACCTCTGCTTAAAAAGGATGACAGTACTTAGAAGAAAAAGGTCCAGTAAAGAAAGACAATGGTCTTAAATATCTTCTGATCACCAGTCATCTTAATAGAAATGGAACTGATTGACTTCAAAACGAACTGGAGGCTTTGAGACTGTTATTGCTGTAGTTTTTTTAGGTCCCCATAACTTCCCATTCTCCCTCTTTCTCTCTCTTCTTTCCCCTGTAGTTTGTTTGAGGCATTTGTATCTGCTGGAAAATTCCCCATGGGTTGTATTTACTTTCCAGAGGGAACATAGTATGAAGCTGTTAGCAGCTGTTTGTACTTTTATGTTTTTCCTTTTCAGAGCTCCAAGGCTGCAGTTTTTCATGGTATTTTCTATAGTATCTTTGCCATAGAGTTGACTGAGCCCTTCTGAGTACCACAGGCACACGACTCTTCTTGTGAGATTTGGGACTATACATCTGAGCTGGGAGTATTCACTGGGGTTAACTTCAATGAAGCCATGGAAAAGCACAAACCTGAACCTTCTACTTGATAGGAATATGTTAGTCCTTTCAAAGCTTTTAATTTTGTATTTGTGTAATGAATTGAAAGGAAGCAACATCTTTAAGGAATGTAATGAATTTAAGGGAAGCAAAGGGAGATGTTAAATGTTAGGGGTGTATTTACCAGGAAGACACACACTTTTATGGTTCTCCTGCCTCCCTTACCAGGAGAGCAGGTAATGTGCTCATTTCTGGAGCTGTCCCCATGTGTCAGGTATAGCAGCCCACAGGATTGTCTGCATTCAGAGCAGCAGCAGAGAAGATGCAGTGCTGAGCAGCAATCAGGGGCTGCTTCATGGTTGGACCCTTTCAATTTTCTCTTAATAAGCCCAGAAAACAGTTTTTGAATTTGTCAGACACCACTGAGCTGTAGAAAGTTGTCAGCATGACAGGAGCTCTGTCAAATATGTCCAGATGGGCTCTCATGCCTGTACAGTTTGCCACACTCTCTTAAATTTCTGCTGTTTAAATTAAAAATAAAATAAGATGTGGTACTTCGATTTGGGTTCATCCTAATATGTATAAGTTCACCTCTGTTCTTAAATGCTTGGCCAGGCAGTCTGTTGCCAAACAATTACAAAGAATGTCTTTAAATTGGATTCACTACACTATCTCCAGGGACGGCTACAATTGTCAGCTCTCTGTCAGCTAAATGAAAATAATGAAATGTAAGTCACAAACAGCAGGAAAATTGGGTGAGTCATTCTATTTATACATGTAATTACATCTAAAGGTCCAAGTGCCTTGAAATGAAAAGAAGATTGGTTCTGTCAGGTGCTTAACAAGGTTTTCTTGGAAAGGGTCTTCCTAGAGAAAGCAGTGTGGAAAGCAAAGCACAAACAGCTTGACACCGTCTGGCAGGACTCAAGTGGGAGAGTGCTGCAGAGCACGTGTGCTCATCGCTGCCACAGGCAGGGTGATGGAGAGCCACGGCCACACAGCTCTGCCTGCCTCCAGCTCTGATAATGAGCGTTAGCCAAAAGTTGACAAAAGGAGGTAGAAAATGCTGAGGACAAGTGGGATCTCCTCTCTTCTTTCTTTGAATCTCTCAGAAGGCCTTGGGGCTCTGGAAGCTTGGTATCAGGATGCATTGCATATTAATAATATATAGAGCACAATTAGCACACATGGTGCTTTGCAGGCTTGTAACTCATGCTTGGCTCCAAATTTCAGCACAGCACTATGGGGCGATAGGGAAGAGCTACATCATAAATACAAAATAACGGATTGATGCATTATTGAACAATTTAGTTCAGCAAGTCTTGTCAGCACAGATTTGAAGGAAAAAAAAAAGAGGTTCCATGAGACATTCATACAAATAAAGTAATGGGATTTTGAGGATAGAAAAATAGCTGCAAAATGTTGGGTTTTCCTTTAATCAAGTGATTGTAATTTTTTTAAGTAAAAGCTAATAAGATAAAGATTTTTTTGAGTATTGATGGAGAGACAACATCTGTGGCTGTAGCATCAAATATAAAAATTATAGATTGACTCTTTGTCCTAGTTGCAGCTGGGATAGAGTTAATTTTCTTCCTAACAGCTGGTGTAGTACTGTTTGGATTTAGTATGAGAATAGTGTTGATAACACGCTGATGTTTTAGCTGCTGCTATTCAGTGTTTATACTGAGCTAAGAACTTCTCAGCTTCTTTTGCCCTTCCAGTGAGAAGGCTGGAGGGGCACAAGAAGCTGTGTGGGGACACAGCCAGGAGAGCTAACCCCAAACCAAATGGATATTCCATAACATATGGCATCTGCTGAGCAATCAACTAGGAGGAAGGCTGGCCAGAGTCCACTGCTCAGGAACTCACTGGGCAGTGGTCAGTGAGCAGTGAGCAACTCCATTGTGCATCACTTGTTTTGCATACTTTGATTATTATTATTATTATTATTATTAATAATAATAATAATAATAATAATATTTTCTTCCTTTTCTGTTTCATTAAACTACCTTTATCTCAACCCATGGATTTTCTCTCTTTTGTTCTGATTCTCTCCCCCATCACGCTGTGGGGCAGGTGGAAATGGTGGGTGAGTGGCTGTGTGATGCTCAGCTGCCAGGGGTTAAACCACAACACACTTCCACGTGAAAGAGTATAATATTGCATAACTCATGTTAGGGGACTGGAACCCATTGCCTCATGGAGGTCCTGAGTTTTACAGCTATATTAGAATAGTAAGCATCAGTAGACTGGTGTGACTTATTTTGTGTGTCCATTATAGTACGGTGATTTTATTAACATCCAGAGCGCTTCAAAGCACTGTTAGTTGGCACTGCAATTTATGGTGTGTCTTAAATATTCACTTACAAAAGCTGAGTATTGGATGTTCCTGTTCATATAACATGAATTTTTAACGCTGTTCAAATAGCTGAAAGTGAGCCCATGTGGTACTTTATTTTGGCAGTTTATATAATAGACTTAATAGATACGTTGTGGAACATGCTTTTAATGTCCATTATTGTACTTAGGAGTATATATGTTACACTACAGATACAATTTTGTAGTACTGTGTTGCAGTAAGAAGTTGCTGAAGGACTATCAAGACCATGGTTACCAATTATGGTTTGTAAATTGTTTCTGTTGAAAAGATAATTAAGTAAATTCATTAGTAAAAAGTAACAAAGTGTCAGGTTGTCACATGAATATTTGTTCTGTTAACCAGATTTGATTTTTGCTAAGAAAACATCTAGCTGCTTAAACATCTATTTGAAATGTGGATTGCTTCAGTAAGAGAGATAAATCTGATGTGTGTTTCTTTCAGCAGCAAAATAAAATATGGACTGGCTGTCACTACTTCTGCCTGCTAGTAGCATATTTGTCCACATTCATTTGTATATTCATCATGGAGACTTTAAGCCAAACTCTCATTTCTTTAACTGGAATAATCTGCCAAGCAAAGCCCAAATTTTCATTACTTTGAGTCTTTTTTTCCTTGATAAATAGCGTCATATTTGAACGGTTGCAGTATCTTTGCAAGGCTGAGTGGAGTTCAGCATGTCCATTCATGTGACAAGTTCTGTGACCTTGGCTGGAGGGAGATGATCAGAATCAAGAACATAAGTCCCACATATACTGATAAATCCTGTCACAGATGTTTAGGTTTCACTGATGTTTCAGAAATTTGTGGTATTTCTCTACAGGATTCCCCAACTAAAACTTTCGTGAAGACAGCTCAGTTTACCTGGACTGAGTATGACTGGTAAAAAGCCAAAAAAACCCACCAAAACACCCCCTTCCTCCCCCAAATTTCCAAAGCCTTAGGAACAGGCACCATGGACTTATCTCTTTGAATGTAGATTTTAGAACAAAATTCTTGCCATCCCAGTCAGGGGCTGCACTTCTGGGTTTGGATAAAACAAAAGTGGTTAGCAGCTTGAACTGTGCCAGTGGAAGGGAGCAAGTTTACCCCTGACGAACGCCAGAGTTTTTGATGGTGAAGAATTAAATTTTCCTACCTCTGTGGCTCACACAAATTCTTTGGAATAGTCCTTAGAGAAAACAGACCTATATCTTGACAAATTATTGGTCCCTTCTAATAGGTGATATGCTTTTTTTCAGGAGTATGAAACGCCATGTTTGCTAATCTGTTGGGAATCGCCATTGCACACTGAGTGCTCTCATTTTCATGTGTTTTAATTCAATTTACTTTTACTTTACTGGGTTAATGCAAGTTGTATTTTAATTTTATATTAAAAAGATAAATATTGGGATAGATCAATTCTTGAAGTCCTTGAATTTTACAATTTTATTGACAACAACAAGCAGTGCATTAGGTAAAAGATTTGTATAGATGTTTTTTGCTTAGTATCCAAAACCAATTTATCTCCTCATCTAGCAGCCTTTTCCACTGCCTGACCTTCTCATTCTTCTGAGGAATCAGATGAAAATGAATCAGTCAGCACTTATATTGGGGGACTGCAGCAGGAGGTTTACATTAGAAACAATCTCAGGAATGATAGAAAGATACATTTGTCAATCCACGAATGGCACCTAGAGGGATCTTAGTTTCTGAATTAAATCAGGACTTGCCTTTATCATACTTTAAAGCTTCCCATCAAATTGAATCAGGCAGGCTGAGTGGCAACACAGGGAGGATCAAGATCTTGAAGGCATCCTTATTTTATTTCTGCCCCTTTGCTTTTTAGGCAGGTAGATATTTGCAGCATTTGGCAGCCCGAGCAAAGACAAATTGTTGCAGATTTGGACAGCAACATTTCACAATTATGAATGTTGAAAGCTTTCCTTCGAAAAATTGCTCCACATTTTTCTCTTCAATCAGCAGCTACAGGGGTCCACTAATACTCTACAGGAAAAGTGTAGGTGTTTAACAGACTGCTTGTAGGTGAAAGGTTTTGGCTTCAGCAACTCATTATACTTTTACATAATGTACAGACTTTTCTATTGTACTGGAATATTACAGGAAACCTTAAAAATTCAAGTAATTTTTCCCACTTTACATCTCTATCAGGGTATTCTGGATAATGCTTAGCACTAAAAGACCACATTCAAATCAATAACCTGTTTTTCAAGTGCAGTTTAATGAAGGAGTGGCCTTCTAACACATAGGGTTACTTGGCTTTATACTAAGTTGTTGGTCATGTGGCATTATACCAGTTTCTCTTTACAGATCTCTGTTCCCCAGTGAATGGTGTGCCAGTGTGTTGCGAACTTCACATCAAAAATTTCAAGGGTAAATGACCTTTGAAAACACTTTTACAACAACTCAAGTACTAACAGTACACCTCACTTCTGTACATACAATTGCATACAAATGAAGGAGGATCATACCTGGCAGGAAATCCAACACTGCAGGTCAACCATCAGAGGTTTTCTGCTCTTTCTCCCAGGTAAGGAGCTAAAAAGGTCTTGAGCAGATATTTAATCTGAGAACCAGCTGTTAGACCAGATCTGCATTGCTGGCACTGCTTTCAATGGAAAGAACTGGAATTTTTGAAAAGTGCAGCACTATATGCTCACTTTCTCCTTGAGAATCTACTCAAATTCAGATCAAATGCCCTTTGACATTTGGAAGGTTTAGTATTTAGTTCTTGAAATCTGGTAATTAACCAACGCATCAGATTTTAATACTGCTCCCTGAACATTACTGACTATGTTTAGACTGCTTAGACTTTTGACTCTGCAAAGTAGAAAAATCTGGTGGTGACCGTATATTAAAGGAACTGAAATTACGATTGCCCAAGTACTTTACCTCACTATAAACCATTGTCTGCCCATTGTGGAGGCAGTGTTACCTCTTTTTGTCAGAGTGTGATTGGCCCTGTCTACATTCTGAAAAACTTGCTGTGTACAAACACATGTTCTGACAATTACTCTTTGCATTAAACACCATGACAAATGTTACATTTTCTGGACTCCCTATAGGCAGTAGGTAATTTTGAGGTAATACAAAGTTTGGCATAAATTGCTTTTCACTCTATGTTGAAGGACACCAGGGCATGGAGATAACAGTTACGATAGTATTGTGCTTACTGGGAATATAGAATTTTTGTGTCTTTATATGTTCATATAAATAATACAATAATTAAAAGTTGATATAAAACATTTAGTTCTGGCCCTATAGGTCTAATAGAAGAAGAGATAGCTAGATAACAAGTAGGTGTGCTCATGTAGGAGAATGTGCAAAGCTAAAAAATGTTCACACAATACCAGTTGCCAGAAGGCAAACAAATGTGGGAAAAGTCATATGGAGGTCCTTCTAAAAAAGTTTTACCTCATTAGCTACTGCATTCTTCTGTCCCATATTCACATACTCAGTATCAGGTTTGTGGCAACTTTTATACTGGCTCAATCTATAATACAGAACTTTCCATTTTTTCGAAGTGTGTACTTTGATCAACACATGAATAACAAAATGGTTGCTAGGTTACTCTGTCGTAAAGTCTCAGATATCATTCTGTAGCCTTATTTCTAGTGAAAAAATTAATTGATTCTTTGGTTAATATAGCCTTTTAATGGTAAGATCTACAAATATTTGAAGATTGCAGTATGTTTTGGTAGGCAATTGCTAGTTAATGTCTAAAAATTTAAGATAAAATGGAAGAAATGCAGCAACTATTAATGCAATGTCACATCCACAGATACAGTATTTTACATTAGTTGCATCTCACCATTGTATGCTTTTTTTTTTCATGCTGGGACAAGACACAGGAAGAACTTTGGTCATTTCTGTGCATAAAGACATTTTTCCTCACAGTTTGCAGCAAAGACACTACAGCAGCCTATGAAGACAATGCAAGCCTCCTGAAAGTCAAAATATTGTTTTCTGGTCTTTGTCCTTTCTAAGGCATATGAAGAAAAGAGTTTTCAGATGCTTAGCTCATCCATTAACAAATCCCAAGCCTCAGCTGAGTCCTATTTAAGTGTACTCCTAGCTCCACTAAAGGCAATTGCAAAATTGCCATTGGCTTAAAAGCAAAAAGACTATTAGTCAGAGTGCTCCTCAGGAGGGTGACTCTCTTGAAATCCGGGTGTATTAAACCAAGAATATAACCCAAAAGGACTAAAGAAAGAACCTCTTGCTTCAGCCAGGACACAGGAGCTGTGCTATGCCTTCTCAGCTGGTAGTTAATGAAGGTGTATTTTAAGAATATGATCCTGATTCAGAGGCACTTCCGTGTTCAAAGTTCTGTGCTAGAAATTTATTAACAGCATTACTTTGCTTCAGCTGGGGATTTGATTTCATGCATACAATAATTTCTCTTTCTGTGGTTATAATTTTCACAAAACAAAGTGAGTGTAATTCTCCGTGCTTTGTTGATTTGAGAGTACGTAGAAGCCCAATGGTTATTAGCAGCTTTTGTGAGACACCCCCACGCATGTGCCTGTGCACCCACACACATCTCAGGCAAGAGCTGGAGCTCAGTGGTTTGTTTTACAGTTAGCAACCTCCTCTGTACTTTTTAAAGCTTCTGGTCTCCTGAGGCTGAAATATCTGGATAGTTCTTGTGAAGTAATTGTCTTGCTTTGACAAATACATTACATTCACCTACACTTCTTGGTAGTCTTCTGTCTAAAGTTGTTCACAAATATATACCTCTGGACACTGGATGGGAACCAATTCTGATACAAAGTTAAAAAGAAAACTCACAAGAATTCTAAAATTGTTTGTACCCTACTTGGTTTTCTTACTTTTTTAATCTGTTCCTGAAGCTTTATGTATTCTTCTCTCAGGACTTATATCCATTAGAATAGTTTAGTTATTCTTCTGCTTGGGGAACTCTCAGTGCACACATTTTAAAGGCTATCAGCTCTTTCAAATGACTAGCGCATGACATCCATCAATGACAAATCTAGGCAAATAATCAATAAGGATAAATAAAACTTGGACTTACTGGATGACAGACAGCTGGAGGATAACTGCATATGCTTTTTGATATCTATCATCTGTCTCTGGCAGAATTAATTTCCTGGACTTATACATTGTGACACATGGCTATTAAATTAATTTTTTTGTTTAGTGTTGGTAAAGTTTGTGTTATTTTCTGATTTTAAGTATTTTCATGTAGGCTAAAACCACTGAAAAATAATGAAAGATTTTAACATTTTTGTATCCAGAAAATGGTTAGCTTCATATACACAGGTTTTTTGGGTACATATGTCTAAATCTGTGCATTGAAAAGCATGTATGGCACATCTACACTGGTCTTGACGGGTAGTAACTTCTCATCCTACTCATTGGCTGCTCTGGCTCAAAAAATCACTGGCATTCAGGAACGAATGCAGGCAAAGAGCAGGGTGGGCACACACACAGAAGGTGGAAAGAGGACTAAATGAAGAAATAGGATAGACTGCTGTGACCAAGAACAGACCTCAGGAAGACAAATGAATGGACCAGAGGCCTGTTTACATGATTGACTCCTTTAATGCTCATTTTCCACTTCTTTTCCTGCCTTATCAACCCAGATCCTTCCCTTTTTCCATCTCTGGTCCTTCCTCTAAACATCCTATAGGATGTCTTGTGCATTTCCGCAATCCCCTTAAATGATCCCATATTAAGTTTTGAGCAAACTCCAAATTCTCTTCCCCCACAAGCCACAATAGATTCTGCATCCCTGTGGGCAGCCACCGCTTAGCTTGCTTGGCATGGCTTTGGAGAAAGATATTCTCCTTCATCCATCTCAGAGGATTTCACTCCATGAAGAGTGGGCTCCTCAACCTCCACAGATGACTTTGGAGTAACTAATTTGAAGTGCTCTGTTTTCACCGATTAGGCTACTGAGGTTTCTTCACCTGTTGCTGTTCCTCTGTTTCTTACTGGCATTTGAGTTTTTTTAGATTAATGTATAATCAGATCACCTAACAGAACTCAACAATCATAAAACACGTGTGCTTAGCTGTGGGTAGCCTGTCACTTGCTGTGCACTAAGTGGTGGCCAGAAATATTCCACAATGGTTTTATGAGGTTGCAGTACATGAGTAGTACCTCTTTTATGAACAGGTTTGCTTTTCTAAAACGAATCGTCACCAGCCTAAAACCTTCTCTATGATTAAGAAGGTTTATATCACACCATGTGGCATTCAGGTAAAGCATTTTCAGAAAATTTTTCTGGAGTAAGAAAGGTGAACCAGCAGAACAACCCTTCCCATGGACACTGTGGTGTCTCTCTCGACAAAAGCCTTCACGCTCTCAATTCAAGACTCAACACATGTATTTTGGGAACAACCTGTGTGTAGCAGATCACACAGGATAGTCCAGGAACAGAGAAGTGATGTCCTGAGGGCCTTCATAGCCCTATGACCCTCTAAGTAATGTCTCCACATAGATAAGTTATGTGACTCATAGTTTGAAAGTTTACACTCAGGTCCAGCTAAGAAATCAGAGACATTTTTCAAAGTAGCCATGTTTTTAAAAACATATACCATGGAGAAGACTATGGGCATTGAAAACGTAGTTTAAAACTGAAGGTATCTTCATCAGCTATATTGCTCATAACCAAGTGATTGTCATTATTCAGGCCTTGAGTAACCTGTGTATCTGTGATCTGTTAGTCAAAAAGTATGGCTACACTTCTTGGAATATAGTCTTACCTTTATTTGAATATTGTTATGCTAAAAATATGTCTAGATCTCTAAGAGATTTTTAAATTAGTATTAATTTCTTTGGCTTTTTAAAGTAAAAAATAACTTTCAGTAGAGATTTCTCATTTCAGGCTTTATATATCTGAACTGCAGACTTTCAGATAGTGCAAGGCTATAAAAGGACACTTTTTTATCATAGATCAGGAGACTAGGAAATCTGGAGGTCAGGGAGTATTTAGAAACAAACAAAACCCCAGACCCCACAGCTTTTTCAAAGTTCATCCAAAAAGCTCAGTTAGAGTTTAACAATCCCACTGAAACATTTAGGTTAGTGTTTCCATAGCAACCAAAGTTGGGTTGTTTAAAACAAAACAATGTACTTGGAAAGCTTCCATATCTCATATAGTTTATTTTGTTTTGATACATATATAATTCCTCTATTAGTCAAAAATAGTAGATGGTAATTCTTAAGGTGAACAATTGGTGGTCTCACTTTCAATCCATTTAAATGAATAACAGTGACTACACAGAGCAGATGAAAACTGTTTCCACACTTGTAATAGAGATTAAAAAATGGTTGGAACTGAATTTGGTCTAAATATCCAGGCACTTATAAGCACCCTTGAGCATGTATAAAGGCTTCCTAGGCTTTTCCTTATGCTTGCACATGATCCTACCCAGCAAGAGCATAAGATGATCCTCGGTCATACATCTTGATTTAACAATAAGAGGGGTAAGAGTAAGAATAAAGCTTTGGATAGAACCAAGTTAGATGAAGCATGAGATGAATGACAGCTTTAAGGTGACCTCTAATTTCTAATGCTTGATGTCAACTCTCTGGGGCTCTTGTGCTGCAGTACTGAGTAGTCAGAGATGTCCCTGAGCAAAAGAAGCCAGAAGTCTGATGCAGAACAGGCTCTCATAAACAAAAGTTTATTTGTGTGTATGTTTAGTAATTTTAGAGGCTCTTGCTGAAAAACTAGTCACATTTCTTATTATCTCTGCACCTGTTTTACCTGTGGGTAGTTGTGCCAGTGAAATGAGTGAATTGAGTTTAGCTCCAAATTCACCTCACCAATCAGAATGTGACCTGCAGTGTGCAAAGGTAGGCTGACAAATTACACTGTTATATTTCTGTATATACACTGTTTCATTTTCTCATTGTCTGGGGATTCCTTCAGTAACCCTTCCATAAGTGATACAATAGCCCTAGAAAAGCATGTAGCAAATCAGTTTTGACACAATGAAAATAAATTTAGGCTTAACAAAGACTTTATATTACATCCTTGTTTTCAGATTGGGCAGTGGTTTAGGCTTTTTTGGTGCTTACAAACTGGCTAAACAAGCTACAGCTGCTATAAACTAGGATCCAGAAGTACTTGTAAATAAAGTGAAATGTTAGATGCAGGGCTGGCAGCAGGTGAAGCTGTGTGGATGGGGAGGACCATCCTCCCTCTGTCCCCATGAGGCAGGGGCTGCTGGAGCCCACCCTGAGAACACAGCTCCCAGTTCTCACTTCTCGAAATTCCTGTGTGTCTCTGATAGCCAGAGCACTTCTTAATGGGGGTACATGGGGCCTTAACAACAGCTAAAAGGAACTTAAATTCAAAGCAGTCCATAATTTTTAAGCACTTATGGATATATTATTTTCCTGTATTTGAAAAGGGAACTGTGCCCAAGGGGAGTACATTATTATTGTTATTATTTACAGCTAGTATAATCCCTTTAAGTAGAACCGATGCATGGAGAGGAAGATTTCTCTAATGACACCTCAGCCTCTCCTGTATTTATCCTTGTCTCAGGTGGGTTATGAGGCTGTTTGACACAACGAGATGGATTCCAGTAGGTGTAGTCTGGTGCCACTGAGTGTAGCCAGTGAAGAGCCCTATAGCCAGACAACATTAGCAATCCTTACTCCCAAAGGCTTTCATTGTGTAGTGTCAATGTACGCACTGTAAATGCGTTGACTGCAGAGCCAAAGTAAAACCACATTTTGTATCAAAATTACTCTGCAGATAATCTTTCTTTTAGCCATTTAAAGTCTAGGAGAACAACTAGATTCATTTTTTAACAAGCTGAAAGGGAACAAAGTTAGAAAAGTTAAAGGACAAATGCCTAATTTGAGGGCACAGAACATGAGTGGGAAAATATTACTGGGAATCCTTGTTAAGGATTCTGTAAAGTTGCATAAGACAAAAATGAAATGTTTCATAATTGGACTGAAAGTGTCATCATGTTCTTGGTTTTCTGTGAGACATGAAAGGGAAAATCACTTTAAACTTATTTCTGAATCATACAATAGATTATTCTTCCCTTAGGTCAGGGAAATATTATGTGTCTTAGAAGAAAAGACTTCTGACACTCCTGTTGTGTCATGAAGTGCCTGCTTTGATAAAGTGGATGAAGAGAGAGCACTTGCCCATTTTATCAGCGGTATCAACAGGTCTTGCTGTTCCTCTGTCAAGTCCCTCTTTGTAATTCTGCTAGAGACCAAACAAAACCTAAAGGGTTACATCTCTATTCAATTAGGTCACGAGCCTGAACGCATATTGGATGTACAACAATGTACCACAGTAACCATTCTTCTCTGCAACTCAACTATTTACACTAGACCAGTGTAGGCAGCCCCTGCAGCAGGCCCTTGTGATGCAAAATAAGAAGGGTTGTGTGTAGGAGAGAGAAAAAAAATAACACAGACTATACAGATGTGCTGGACGTAAATTATTTTTTAAAAGAAAAAATGAAAGAGGTTTATAGCGCTCCATTGGTGTTTTTTCCTTTTGTTGTGTTTTTTTCCTCATCCTGTTGAAGGAAAGGGAGGATTTGCAAGAATGACACAGTTGTCTGTTACAGAAGCTAGATGAAGGACTCCCAGTTAAAACCTGACACTTCCTGCAGCTGCCCTGCTCTTATTCCTCCTATTTGCTGAACATTCTAGCAATGCCTTCAGAAAGATGGCAGGTGTCTCTGCTGCTGGTTCCACTGCAAAATACCCTGTCGAGGAATCTGTATTTTCCCAGTACTGAGGAAAAGAAGTTAAAGTGTCTCTCAAAGGCAAGAGAAGGAGAAGTACGGGTGTGCTGGCTGGTGTCCACAATGTACTAGTATTCTTGGGATTTTGTATTTTTTGTATTTCCTTTTTTATATAGCAGTCCTTTTTTTTCTCTCCTATTAACCTTGTCAGCAAAATGGCCTTTACTTGGATTTTTCTGATGCTGAGAGATTCTTATTCAGTTTATTTTTGAAGGGAGTATTATCTCAGTCAGCACCTTATCAAGTTGACTGCTGCTGTATTATTTTTCTTTTGTGTACTTTAAACATCTGTTGTAAAAAAGTCCTTTTCTCTGTTAACCTCCTTGGTAGGTAAAATTGTTTTCTGCTAGTTGTTTTATATCATATATACCACTAGAGATTACATTTTGAGATCTACCATTTTTATATGTAGTAATGATCTGAAGAAGAACCCATTTTTGTGATAGAATTGCAGTTACTCACTTTATTGCCTTATTCTTAGTTTAGGTGCATGCTGACTTATCAAAAGATGCAATCTACCAGGTGTGATGTTACCTTGTTCTTCCCATCGGCTCATGTCTGCTTACTCCTTCCTTTACTACCACCCTCTCTCTCTCTCTTTCTTACAGATGCAGTTTTTCTTTCATGTCTCGAACTCCTGCACTTTCTCCAGTGATTTATTCCTTTCCTTGTGTTTTGATTTTCTCTTTACATTCTCTTTCTCTTATGATTTTTCCTCATTGCAATAGACCCTCCCAAGCTCACAAATGGGAAAAAACAGGAGACAAAAACTCCTGATCCTGCCCTGTTTTCTTCAAAATGCTGTTGAAAAGCATTTCCTTTGCCTCTTCCTTGGTCTGTGTACCCCTGTTTGTATCTTGCTACATGCTTCTCTCTCCTACAACAACAAGCACATGTTCATTTTTTTGTTGTTGTTCCAAGACCTTTCATAGCAGCCCCTGCTATCTCCCTCCTTAGATACATGCTTTCTCCCATTCTGCCCCTCATATTTTGTCGGAAGAATTCATCTGCAAAGCTGCCTCATTGCTTTCTTCGGTTCTTCAGTGAAAGAATAAAGTTTTCCTTCCCCCCTGCTAATTTGCTAATAGATGGGTTAGTCATCTTTTGGTTTTTGCTGACATGCTGACCAGTGCTGATTGACTCCTCATTTCTGGTGCTATTCTAGCAGATTTTACTCCTTTCCTGTGTCTGGCCTTATGGTGATGGATTATCTGAACGGAGTGGTGCAGCAGAAAGATGCCTGAGGAAGCTCTAACAGAGTCACCCTGGGTACCAGAAGAGGGACAGTGCTGCTCATGCAGTGCTCTCCTTGCCTCGTTTTCCCTCCTGCCAAGCCAGCTCCCCTGTGAAGGAGGTTATAAGGGCACTGCCCTTGGAAAGTGTACCCAGGCCAGTGCTTGGACAAGTCTGGACATACTCATCAGGGAAAGCATTGCCTTGTGTTGTTAGGTCATGTGTTTTTGGGGCATAACATTATATGTTATTATTTACTGATCACAGCATACCACTAGCCCAGGCATAAAACAAATTTGCATTCATAAAGCAAACAATAATTATAAATGTCTCTCAAGAGGGTAGAATATTCTTAACTTGAAGTTTAAGTATTCTAATTGAAGTCTTAATTATTTTAATTTTCTCAATTTATTTTTTTTTCTGTCAAGGGGATTTTTTAAAATCAAATTGAAGGATCCGAAGACATGTTGTTTGTAATAATTTGTTATTATTGCTAGAGGTTTCAACTGTTTTTATATCTAAGTAGGTTAATCACTATCCTTTTAATAGGAAATCAAGAATAAAATCCTAATTGGAAGACTCTGCCCCAAAGAGCTTATTATTTTTTACACTTATTCCAAGGAACAGCAGCCCGTCAACTCCTTTCCTGGAGAGGTCTTTGATTAAAGAAAGAAAAACCTCACTCTGTTAAGCAGCTGAGCTCATGAGCAAAGTGAAGTGGCTGTTTTGCCTCAGACCTCTTTCAGTTCAGTGCAACCAATGTAGATACTGCCATTGTAATATATTTTTGCCTTACCCAAGTGAACACCAGTTATACCGTCATTTCTCCATGGATCAGCAACGTTTTTGTTGTTCTTTACTTAGAAAGATTTAAAACACCTGTGACCCAAACGGGACAAAAAGGGGGTTCCACATACTTAATTTCTTGAAAAGTGAGCAAGTATGCAGATCTCAAAGGAAGTATTCAAAATAATTTTAGAAATATTTTTTTATTTTCAAAGAAGGTCTTAATGTTAGCAGTATCCTTCCCTTATGCTGTCTGCAAAGGAGGAAAAAAGTAAAAAAAAATTTCTTTATGTCTCTTCACTCAATACAGAGGCTTGTAACGGCTGAGTGCATTTTTCTAACACTGGAGGTTTTGAAATATGCTAAAGGCTGTACCAGCATAAGCAGCTAAGGTGTTGGAAATTGATTTGGCTTATTTCTACATATCATTTCCAGGCTGATAACTTTTAACAGATAAAAAACCTAGGACATTGATTTAAACAATATCACTGAGTTTTTTGGCTGGTAATGGAGGAAGTTTAGAAGAGATGAGAAGAATCATGACATCCCTCTTCACTTCAAACTGAAAAGCATGTCAACCTTGAGGCAGATTACCCGACAGTAACACCACCTTTGTGACCTCTTTGCTGTTTCCTAGGGTTTCTCATTGTTCACTTACACCATCATCTCGTTTGAACCGTGTGTAAGACACGTACACAGTCCCATGTGGCTGTTTTCATTCCTCACTGACAGCCTGATCGATCTTGTTGACATCTCATGGCCTCTTCTGGATCCTGCAGCTTCACCTGACTTGTGCAGTGCTGAGACACCCAGGATGGAGAAGCTGTTCTTTCCACATCTCACATTCTCAGGTCCAAAATCATTCCCTCTGGCATGCAGTTCTGAAGAAGGACCTCCCACAGAATCACAGGAAATGTCCAAAATCAGAAATCTATCTTCTAAACCACAGGGCCCTTTTTTCTATGTCATTTTCCATTACATGTTTTAGAGCTGTGTGCATCCATATGCACTCACATACCTGCACACCTTCTCATGGCAGGGTGAAGCAGGAAATGATGCAGTGTTACTCCCTTCCCCCTTATCTGGCCTTCCTGAAATCTGGCCTTCCTCTGCTAGTTTGGGAAAAAACAGAGCAGATTTAGAAGAGAGTTAGGATGCAGGTGCTCATAGTGGACAAGCTGATGAGCAAACCTTACTCCTTTCCTGTGAAGAAAGAGACAGATTAAATTACAGATCTGCTTCAGAATTTCCCCTTGAGTAGTGAGACAGTAGTTCTTGGATGGCAGAAAGGAAGAGAGAAATAACAAATACAGTTAATATTAAGACACACAGAGGGAGAACATCCTTTTGTTAAATACATGGTGCATTTTTCCTTAGGTGGACCTTGCAACAGCTCTCCAGTATGCAATTCAACTATTATTAGCTCAAATGCACTATTTCAAATGGTACTTAGAATCAGTTTTGCTAAATACTAATGCAACTTTTAAAATAATCTATAAAACTTTTTGCATGCATAATGAAAGATAACTGTTTTGAAACTCCTAATTTCTTGCAGTCTGCCAGTCTGTTTACACAGAAAACCAAATTATTTCTGCTGCACACTTGACACAGGAATAGGTACAACGTACTCTGCAAATTTTGAAAGACATCAAGACATCCAGGATTTGAAAGCAGAATGGTAGATCCTCACCTTCTTTTTATAATATGGGATTGAAAAAGCACTAACATTCAAGTTACACATTTAGCATACAGTATCCTTTACTAAAAGAAACATATCCAATCTTTTCTTAAACTACAATTCTTTAATACTGCTCATAATTTCCTGATGGCATTTTCTAGGCAAAGTGGCAAAATCAAGCTAAGACCATTTGCTGAAATAAAATTTGTAAGAACTAATATGTACCACTGTATGAAACACATTTTTTTTTTTATTCTGCAGTGGTGTGATATCTTTTAGATAATACTCCAGATAGCTCTGAAGAATCCTTTTGCAAGTTATTTAGAGGCCACATTTTCACTTTCTGTATTTTTGTGTTTCCCAGAAACTGAAAAGGTTAAGAGTTTTGTTCTGATCTTTTCTGTGCTATTGTTGTTTCTGTAGTTGCCTCATTCACCTGCTGTATAAAGCCTGTTAACACCACAAACAGTTTCACAGGTACATTACAATCAGCCAGCTGAGGGTGGATGACTTCTCAGACACAAGGAGCCACATACAAGATTGATGTGTGAGAACATGTGCCTCCAAGGAAAGTGTTTTATGACACAGCCTTGTAGCACTTGTTGCCATCTTCCTTGATTCATGTAAAGTCTCTTCACTTATCCTGGACTGTGTGAAGACTCCTTTTTTCCTGACTGGGTAATGAGGAAAATAATGGAAAGTATAACAGCTACCTCTAGTACCTGTGATCTGTGGAGGGCTATTAACTCTACAGACAAAAATACATATAAAAATATTTTAAAATGTTGAGTCTTGGGTTATGATAATCTTGGTTGAACTCTAGTGTGCAGGATTTACAAAAAGGTCAGCTAGGAAAACTAGGAAGGAAATGTTGACTTGTATTCATGTTCTTACCCTGACCTACAGAGAGCAGGACAGTTGGATTTGCTGTGTTGCAAGGAGACAGATCATATTTTTAGTAGGAAAGTTTACTGCACCCTCTGTGTTGCTCTATCCATGCTAGAAAAATCCCATGAATAACAGACATGCACACAAAATTACACAAAGTAACTGATAACACAGCCACAATGTGCATCTTCAGCTGAACCTGCTTTCAGCATCCTACTCCTTCCCCAATTTTTTCTTTCAGCAAAAAGGTTCTTTTTAACCAACCTCTTTACCTCTAGATGTTGATTATTTTTCTTCTAATTTCCCAACACAGGATTTGGACTAAAAGATCTGATCTCCTTTTTAGGATACCATGGCATCATCTTGAGAAGGTTTCTCTGTGTTAATTTGATGTTGGTTTCACAAAACTTTCTGTCCATAGAAAATAAACCAAGTACATGATTTATTTATATTTTCTGATTTTTTTTTTTTATGGATACCAGTGTATTTTTGGTTAAATGGGCAGAAAAACCCAGCCTAATTCTTCCAGTGATTTGTTGAACGTTCCCCATTAAGTCTGACATTTGATGAATATTTCAGTGGGTAGGTTCCTTTCTAGTATCTCCCTTAATGATTACATGAATTCCGTGTGCATGGTCCACATAGACACAGTGCTGAGGTATTGATGGACCATGACTGTTACAGAAGAGCAGCAAGGAAGAGCACAAGACAGAATAATCTTGATTAGACTTAGGGGCGCTAGGGATGAAATACTGCCTATGTATTCAGAAGTAGTGGGTGCTGTGTCATTTCCAATAAATAAAAACCACATGCAGGGTCCATTTCAACACACTTAACATGCAAACAAATAATGGAACACATGAATGCAAACTTACATGAAACCAGCAAGGTTTTTACTGTTTCTTAAACAGACGTAAAATGTATTAGATAGATATGTACAGTAAATTGTTCTAAAGGTAGACATGACAGAAGACTGGATTTGCTTTTGAAAATAGTTGTTTCTTGGAGGAACTACAGCATGAATAGATTTAGTTGAAAAATTAATAGAAACATTCCAGAATGTAGATAACTGAAATGCCATTAATTTTCCACTAATTGGCAAAACCAGTTAGCTATCTTTCCACTTGATGTTTATTGTAATATGATTTCTTTGTAGAAATGAGATGAAACATTTCATTGAAGTGCAGCTCTTACTAAGCATTGGCGTGCTTGCAGAAGAATAGAATCATTTGCAGTAGAAGAGATGCCTCTTGGGTCATCTCAGTCCATCAGCCTGAATCATTGGTGGATGGCTTTCATTAATCTTAAAATAGATTTTAATATCTTCGATGATGGAAATGCTGTAACCTTCACTGGCAGGTTGTTTGATTATGTAACTGTTCCTCTGGTTATAAATTTTCCCTGCTGCATTTAATCTAGTTATTAGCATTTATTGATCAACCTTATTGATTAATAACAGTAATTGATCCTCATTCTCTTTATAGTGTTAAGTATTTGTACATTCTTGGTTTCTCTTCAACTTACTTCTCCTTAGTTTTGCATGATCATTTCTCAAAACTGTCTCACATATCTGATTATCCATCTCTTCTCATATGCATTTGGTTACCTTTTTAACCTCTACCTTTTTGGTGGGCTTTTAAAATTAAATTAAAACTGAAGAACTCCGATGGAGTCTATAATACTATGGAATTCAGTAACACACCACAAATCATTTAGTCCTATATAGGTTGTATTTAATAAAAGCAGGTCAGTGAAGATGATTGGAGACACTTCTGGGAGTCATCAAACAACAATTCCGTAGTTCTGCATGGGATAGGTAATTCCATTCATAAATTTAGAAGAACCATCTTAAACTGACATATATTTCTTGCACTTTTTCCTCCTACTGAAAAGCTGCTTCATCATTTCTGAAACAGAGAAATTTTTAAAATCTCCTCTCCTTCCTACTTCATAGTTTTTTATCTCCTGCCAGCATTACCCCTTATTTTAAATATCTTTTTCCTTCCTGCTATTCTCCTTCATCCATGCATCCATGCATCCATGCACCCATGCATCCATGCATCCATGCACCCATGCACCCATCCATCCATCCATCCATCCATCCATCCCTTCCAAATCCCCTCCTCTTTATCTCCCACATACACATACAGAAAACAATCCATGCCCCAGTTTTAAATGCCACTTTTGCTGAGGCCTTTCAGGCTTTTATTGCAAACTGGTCTGCCAAGTCACCTGGTCATCCTAGCAACCCTCCTTTGTGTGTATTGCAACAAATTCAATTTTCCTTGAGTACAGGCAATGAAGGCTGTGTTCCCCATTCCTGATGAGACTGATCTAGGTCTTGTGCAATGGGAGTAAAAAGTCTCTCTCCTGGTAGAAAGGCCTCACTTAATGCTTCTTGGGATCATTGTTTTCATTTCATGGCCCCTTTGTAGTGAAGGCTCACTGTGACCCTGGCTCTGCCTAGTGCAGGTCTTTCACCTCTGTTATTGCTGTAGAATAAGCTTCTCCTTTATTTCAGAAATTCTTGCTTTTGGGTCATGGTGTGCTGTTGAATTCCATCTCACTCCACGTATTCCACCTCATTCCACATATTCCAGTCCTGAAGGTGCGCTCATATTTCAGGCACAAGGTTGTGGATGAGATGGCAGGCGACTGAAGCCTGTTATCTGCTTGCAAAACAGCTGAGTAATTTTGAGTTTTCTTTGCTTGTGGGAATGCACTCTACAGCAACAGCTAGGTGGGCGTGGTGGGTTGGCCTGGCAGCACTCCCCAAGTTGTCTCTCTCCCACCTCAGCAAGACGGGGCAAAAATGAGAAATCTTCTTTGTTGAGATAAGGACAGGGAGATGGCTCACCAAGTATCATCATGGGCAAAACAGACTCAGTTTGGGGAAGATTAGTTTAATTCATTGCCAATTAAAAATTGAGATAGTGAGAAACAGGAACAAAAATGAAACCACCTTCTCCCCAGTCCCTTTCTTTTCAGGCTCAGTTTCACTCTCAACTCCTCAATCTCCTTCCTCCCTTCAGAGTACTGCAGGAAGATGGGAATGGGGGGAGTGGTCAGTTCATATCACCATGTCTGCCACTGCTTCCTTCTCACTCTCTTCCCAGTTCCAACATGAGCTCCCACCCATAGTATACCATCCTACCTGAACTTCTTCAGTGTGGCCCCTTCCTGGAGATGGCAGTTCTCCAAAATCTGCTCTCTAAGTCCCTCATGGGCTACATGTGTTGCCAGAAATACTGATCCCATGTGGGCTCCTCTCCAGAGGTCACAGCTCCTGCTGAGAGCCTGCTCCAGTGTGGGGTCTCCACAGGCTGCAGCTTCCTTCAGGGCACTTCAGTCTGCATCCCTGCAGACCTCCATGGGCTGTGGGGGGGACATCCTGCCTCACCATGGTCTGCACCACGAGCTGCAGAGGAATATCTGCCCCAGTGCTTGCAGCACCTCCTCCCACTTTTTTTGGTGACCTTAGTGTCTGCAGAGATGTTTCTCGTACTTTTTGTCCTGTTCCTATCCCCCACAGATGCTGTGCAGTGTAATTTACCCTTTGTTGAGTATGCTGTTGACAAGGTGCCACCCATGTCACTGATGGGCCTAGCTTTGAGCAGCATGAGTTTATTTTGGGCACAGCTGGACCTGGCTCTGTTCAATACAGGGGCAGCTTCTGGTGACTTCTCACAAAAGCCACCTCTGAAGCCCCACTTCAAAAGCTGACCATGTGCACAAAACACAGTAGGGAATGCTTCTGTCTCTTGCAGTCAATCTGTCAAAGGCTTTGGGTGGAGGTGCCCTAAGCAAACAGCCTTTTTTCCTCCAGTTTCCATGATTTGATTACAATCTGGCTTCAGTAGTTTGCACAGCATGAGTTTAGTCCCAGCCTCACTCATGCAGGCCACAGCAGCTCCTCTGAGCAGCCTGAACACCCTTTGTTGGGCTTTGTGGGCTCTGAGACTTTATTATAAACAAGCACAAATATCTTCATAAGGAGAATCAGCGATTCTGCACTGATTGTGGTTTATGCTCAGAGGCACAAAGATGTGAAAACTTGTGTGTCACGTAGCCCTTGTTGCTTTCTGGGGGAGAAAGAGTGAGAAATAAGTGGTTTTATTACTATGTTTTCAATCCTCCTTTAAAAGACAGATGATGCACAAGATATTTCCCACACCGTTTTCTGGAATGCTGAGTGCTCCTCTCTTTGTCCTGGATTTTGTTGCCCCTCCCTTTGTCCTGGATTTTGTTCTGATCCCGGTGGGGTGGCCTACAGGAGAGGAGGTCGTGGACTGCTCTGGGCCTGTTGCAGAGGCTTTCAGATGTCTTCAGAATGGTGGGAAAACCCAGTGCCCACCGAAACTAAAGGCAGGCAGGAAGCCTGTGGCAGCTCTGTGTGGACATGCTTAGGAAAGGGTGCTTGTCACCTGGGCTGGAGACACCAGAGGACACCTCTGAAGAGGCACAGCAGAAGATACAAAAGGACACGTGAGTGCACACAGAAGGCATAAGAAGGAGATGTGAGAGGAGACACAGGAGGTTACACAAAAAAGGGACATGCGAGGAAGACTGTGAGGAGACACTTTTGGAGAGACAAAACTGAAAAGAAAAAAGGAAAGGGACATTGTTGGGTCATGACTGCAGAGCATTCATGGAAGGAGGAGAAGACTGAGTCTGGGCAACCCATGCTGGGACAGGGACACCTCTGAGGGACTGTGATCAATGGGTGACACATACTGGAGTTGAGAGCAGTAACAAGTGAGGAGGAGGGGAGGAAAAGGGTGAGAAACGGGGACTGGTTTAAGAAACTGTTATGCACTGACATCAACCTCCTGTGCTGCCCATTGCCCCATCAGTGAGACTGGGAAGGATTGAGGTAAGTGTGATGAAAATAAAGACCAGCACATACAAGGCAAGGGGAGAAGTGGTGTTGAACTGAAGTTGAACTTGTGGAAGGGGAATGAAAGGTGACTGCCTTTTGTTTTTTAATTGTCTATGTCTTTTTTTGTTTCTCAATACCTGGATCAATAAGGAAAAGATTATGCTAATTTACAACAAATTATCCAAAAATCACTGGATTGAGACTGTTTTGTCTGCTATATCAGGTCAGAGTATCAAGGCTGGCCAAAAGGTGTAATGGGCATTGTGTATCCTGTTGAATAAAAGGACAGCCCTATTCTGTATTTTCTCTGTGGGACCACCCCCTCACAGTTTTTCTCTTCAGCTCAGAAGAACAGGAGGCTCATGGGTATTAGTATGTAATATAGGAATTACTTGTGTGCCTTTGTTATTTAGTTTTCCGTTTTTGCTGATAGTGCTGGCTTAGCTTAATTAAATGTTTTCTAGAAGCAGCTTGTTGCTCAGAGACTACAGGAAGAAAAGCCACATGTTGCTTCTACCATGGCTGTACAATGTCCTCTTTTGTTTCTCCAAAGAAGAGGAGATCTTGGGGGTATCTGACACACCACAAAGAAATAAACTGGAGCAGTGGGCAGCTGCAGTGCTTCCAGCAGTGTTCAGGTATGTCCAGAGCTCCTTTTGAATACAGAAATATGGTAAGGAGGTTTATTTCTGCTCCTCTCCAGCTGCATGTCAACCCCCACTGAAGCACCTGCTCATAGCCCTACTTCTCCAATTTTGCTTTTCACTGTGGACACGGGTCTCTTTTGTGCTATTCCCTAATTGACAGGAAAGTATTTTGAATGATGAAAGTCTGGTTGGACCTCCGGAAGACCACTGCTCTTTATTTGGGAATAATGCCTTCCCAAATAACTGGTGAAATCACACAGAGGTGTTCAAAACACATTTTGGCTCTAATTTTTTTTATAAAATACTCACATTAGTAGGTGAACTACATACAGTGTACTTTAAATTACTTGTTAACTTCCCAGTAGTGGTTGTGAGTGTGAGCCATTGTATCAGCAGATAAAACTTAGATAAAACGGCAAGAATCCTCTATTCTTTCCTTTCAAAAGGGAATATCTCAGTGCTCCTTCTTCTGTAAAGAAATAACGTTCTTCTGTGGCTGGGAGATGATTTGGTGAAGCATCACATTAGCAGAACCATCCTAACCAGCTGTGCTGGGGCTTAACAAAAGGCAGCTCATTTACAGAATAGCTGTGTTGCATTTTTGGCACTCAGCTCTGGTTTGGAAGGGCCTCTTTAAAATAATGCACAGGCTGGCCTTTTCCTCCTGCATCATAAAGCTGTGAGGTTTATTTCTTCCCTGTGGTCAAATACCCTGGGGATCAAATGTCCTGCTCTCAATCTAGACATGTCCCTAGAGCGCTGAACCCATTACAAGGTGGATAATCAGCTGAAAAGCACTGCGATTATTACCAAAAATTCTCACCATAAAAATATAATCTCTATTAAAAATATTGGGTTTTATTTTCTTAGAAACATTCTTGTGTTAATACACTATGTCAAGTGAAATCCTGAGTGTCATATTTTATGTGAACTCTTTAAATAAATTGAGGAATCAGTTGAAAAATGGTTTACAGCCTAGGTTTTGAGTTTAATACCATCTTCTCTTACTCTGTCATTCCAAGTGTTGCAACCTTCTTCTGAATACATGAAAGCTCAGATAGTTTATGCAACTAGAGATGTCACTGGGTCTCAGCCTCACTGCAGCACTCAGCCAGCAGCATTTTCTCATGAAATTCTCATACAAGTGAGACACCCAAAGTACTCTCTAAGCAATTGAGTTCACGTGAAGTTCACAATTTATGTGCACTGTGGGAAGAGGGATATGATTGTTAGTTTATATTAGTTATAAACAAATTTTGAGTTCTTGTAAATGAAATGTATTTGAGGAATCAGTTTTATTGTTACTGAGAAAAATCCTATCCTCATTATCTGTGGATCATTGTAGAAAAGTAGCCTGGAAAAACTGGCTGAATGAACTTATCCAATTAACCCCAGAATATTTTATTCCTTTGTTGTACTCTGCTATTGCATCTGACAGTTTTGCTGCTCCTCTGATCTAATTAAGAATTTTTGGCAAGCATCACAGTGTTATAAATTTTGAAAATGTGAACCAAACCTGACTCACAGCACTTGCTTCAAATGAAGAGGAGAGCTGAACTTTCATTTATTTCTTGAACTGACAGATGAGTTTGCATGAGAAATGTTGACTTCTGTTTAGCTTGTATAGAATATATACTTATTTTTGTATTTATATACACACATATAGATACTTATGTATGTATTTATATACACACATTACATTACATGATTGTATTATAAATGCTTCTTTCTTCCTCAGATTTTCTTTTCTCTGTTTTATTAATGAAGAAAACATTTTATGATGTGAATAAAGAAAACTAGCTTATCTGGCTTTCAAATTCAATGCCAGAACACGACATTTCAGTCTTCCACTTGGCAAACTAGGGGTTTATGACTGGGCTGTGTGAAGCTAACCAATTTTTCTGGGTCAGAGGACAGCAGGCAGGAGAATGCAGTGCTCATACCTCCTCTGAGAAAATCAGGTAGAAAATAAAGTTTTAACCTGTTCTGGACTGTTTCTCTACTCTTACATGGTGTTTGTAAATTCAGTAGCATAATAGATTTAGAGGGTTTTTTTGTGATATATATAAGCTTCTAGAAGCTTACTAGAAAGAAATCTTGAACCTACATGCTAGATTGTGCCCCAAATGCTGGGAGTTCCTCTGGCTGCTCCTTCTACAGCCCGATTCCTCACTTAACTCCTATAGCTTGTTCAGTAAGAGTTGAAAGAGTGAGGTATTGCTGAAAATGACTTTTCAGGTGAGGTAGACCCCTGCCCACCCCCTGCCACCCAGCTCAAACCTCATGCTTCTGGCAGATGAAGCTCAGGAGTGCAGGTCCAACCCAGCACCGCGGGTGTCTCTCCCTGGTGCCTCCTGGCCCCATGCAATGCCCCCAGCTGCTGGAGCCCACCCTGGGACTGCAGTGCTCCGATGGCATTGGGCAGATGAGCCCTGGGAGCCCCTGGCTTCATGTGTCTGACAGCTCTATGGGGACTTTGAGCAGGTGAGCCACCTGCACAGCTGTTACAGAGATATATAGCCAGGTCTTTACCATGCTCACTGGCCCCAGCTGCAGCTGGAGACTGGCTGGCACCCAGCAGGACTTTGATGACTGGCTTTGGCAGCAAGCCAGGCTCCTTATCTTCCTTTAATCCTGAAATTCATTTGAGGCAGAAAACATTTTTATGTGATACAGCACCAGCACATTGCTAAGGTTTATCAAACACTAATGTTATTCTCCTGTTACTATTTAACTGCCATTGTGCTCTAGAAATATATTAGTGAGGTACTCAGTGAAGCTGTTTGTGATGTCTATTGTGCAATAATGGCTTGGAGTATGTTTAAGTTACCTCTCCTCTGGTTTTAGTTAATTGGAGTTGCTTTACTCTCATGTTTGGCTGTACAAATCAATGGCTATAAAAGATTTTACTACAGGTTACAGCTTTGTGAAAAACAGCCCCCGTTATTTTCCTGGATCCCAGTTCCTAAGATAGCACAGAAGAAAGCCTGGTCTGCTGTGTGATGCTTAGGAAAGTATTTAGCAGCTGAGCCCTGAGGTTGGGCAGTCCCTAGTATTAACCCAGAGCCTCTGCAAGTTGTTTTACAGCCATCTTTCAGCAAGTGAAAGCTTTTGATCTCTGTAGCAAGTACATTTAATAAGCTACCCCGTCTCCATGAAAATCCATCCATTATTTTGACACAAAGAGGAGACTTCCCCAAGAGACTCAGTGTGTGTTTCAGTGGAAAACATGCACTTGTCAGTCCCTCTACAGCAATAAAGAAGCTGGTGTAAAGTCACATCTACTGCCACAAAAGAAGACGATATATGTTTTTGTTGAGTAATGGCACAGAGATCTGTTACTGATGGTGCTAATGAGAATAGATCGTGTTAATGTACACTATAGTAAAATAATTTTTATGTTGTCAGCAGTGTGGAGGAGACCTTCCATGAATTTTCAGTGATACCAGCTTCTAATTAATAGTGGCCTCAGAGAAAGCTCCAGAAGTTTGCCACCAAGAAAGATAAACACTGCTAATTGACATATTCAAAAGCACTTAGCATTGCTTTAACACTAGTCTCTTATGAGTCTTATTGGTTTTTTACCAATGATTTCAGTAGAAAAAGGTTATGGCCAACAGCAAATCTTAAAAGAATACAACTACAAGCTATTTTTCTGAAATTTATTATTTTCAAACAAGAAATAAGGATGACTTCAAGCACCTCTGCACAAGCTGATTTCTAACAAGTGTATTCTTTTAGAAGACTATTCCCTTTTTAAAAATAATCAATCATAAGGAGCCATTTGCTTTTTAATACCTGTATATTCTTAAATGTCTTCAATTATCTGTATTCTGAACGAGCAAATAAAATTAATTTTAGAACTGATATGTTCAGATTTTTTATATAAAAGTACATCTCAAGTTTAGTGCTGTAATCAGTATTTGAAGTACTCCATCTGAGTACTTAAAAAGGAACTTATTTTTATATGTAGGAAAAGATAGTCAGATATTAAATTTGAAGTGAAAAAATAGAGAACAGACAGATTAGGTTATGGCAACCTTTTCTCCATCTGCTTTCATCCAAAGTTTGCTAGACCTACAAGTGAACTTCCCTGCATTTTATAAATAGTTGCTGTCTTAAAAACTGCCAATTCTCTGCTGTGACACATTCAATTATGGTTAGAAAGAAAAGTTACACTTTACCCTTATGATGTGATTGTTTAAAGTGGGGAGGAGGAGGTTTCCCCTGCATTTTGCAGTAGCTGTTTCATTACAAATGCAAAGGCCAGGGGTTGATTAGCAGCATTCATTAGACTTACTGGTTTGCATAGAGCTCAAGAGCAATGATATGGTTAAGGTAGTATCATACTTTGTTCTTCTCATCAGTCAGAATAATTTTCAGTATCAGACAGAAAATCTGCATATTGGTGACAAGTAAAATACAGTATAGAGACTGTGTGGGAGGAGTGGCTAATTCACCAGAAGGTTGTGCTTCTATCCAGAGTGACCTCTCTCTACAAGCAAAGTCCTGCACCTGAGGAGGCAAAACCCCGGCACCAATACACATTGGGGGACACAGAGCTGGAAAGCAGCTTGATATGAAAGCACCAGGAGGGCTTGGTGGAAACCAAGCTGAAGCCAAGGCAGCAGTGTGGCCTTGCAGCAGAAGGTGAGTGGTCCAGGCTGCATTAGACAAGGCCAGCAGGTCAAGGGAGTGGATCATTCCTTTCCACTCAGCCCTAGTGAGGCCATGCCTGCTGTGTCCAGCTCTGGGCTCAGTACGAGAGAGATATGGACATGCAGGAGAGTACAACAAAGGGACAAAGAGATGATGAAGGGACTGGAGCATCTCTCCTATGAGAAAAAGCTGAGACCTGGAACCATTTAGCCTGGAGAAGAGAAGGCTCAGGTAAACACCTGAAGGGAGCAAAAAGGATGGAAAGAGGCTCTTTTCAGTTCCTGGTGCCTGGACCAGAGGCACAAACAGAAACACAGAAGGTTCTCTCTGAATATCAGGAGACACTTCTTCTCTGTGGGCTGACTGAGCACTGGCACAGGTTACCCAGGGTTGTTGTGGACTCTCCAGCCTTGGAGGTATTCAAGGGCCATCTGGATACAGTCCTGAGCAAACGGCTCTAAGTGGCCCTGCATGAGCTGAGGGAATTGGATCAGGTGGTGCCCAGATGTCCCCTCCAAGTTTAACCACTCTGTGATTTTTATGGAGATGATGGTAGAGGATTTCACACAAGACATGTCAGCCATGCACTGGGCCTAGGAAGTTGGGAGCTGGCTGTGGAAAACCTCAGTTTTTCTACACAGGTAGCAATTAATCCAAGCACTCTTGGCATACCGACCAAGCAGGGTATTTCGAAGCAGCTGTGTCACACCTGGGGACCTGCACCCTAAACACACAAGAGATATCATAATGAAGAGAGAAAGCCACCCCTTTTTACTTGTCTAAGCTGTCATACCTATCCAGTGCTCCTGCAAGCATGAGGCCTAGTCCTGTATCACATGCACAGGAAGGATTCATCTTTCTTAAACACCTCTGTAGAGTGCAACACCTTTGAGTTAGACAACAAGGCTCCTCCTGTAATCAACAGAAAGAGATGAACTCCCCCAGAAAGCCCTTGATCTGTCCCCAGGGTGTTGTTTGCAGCAGGTAGGATATATTTGGGTCTCTGGTAGTGACTACTGTATTGGACATTTAAGGCAAATAAACTAGATTGTGCTCTCCAAGTCTCCAGCCAGCAATGCCTGTCCCTTACTTCCCAAGTGGGCCAGTACAGCTGTGCCTTTGGCAGCCCTAAATTACCTTCCACTGATTAGTTTTGGGTCAGTACAGCTTAATATTTTAAGACAAAGACATAGAGGGTCTTTTCCAGATATGTCACTGTTTTTTTAAACTTTCATTCCAAAAAAACTCTTCTTCATGGAGCAAAAATTTTATAACTGGATAAATACACAAACTGTTCAGTTTAAAGCTGTGTAAATCATATTGGCTTCAGTTAAGTTTATTCCATCTGCTTTTATCATCTGTTGTTACACTAATTTATAATTCCCCCATAATATTAAAACATCAGTGAATCAAAAAAAGAAACCCATCTATGGACCTCTAGTAGCTAATGGCATTACATTTAGTAAATGAACCAAGTCATATAATTAATCATATTTCATCACCATAGATGCTTGTAATTGTGTAATTAATGTATATTTGCATAAGCACGTAATGAGATCTCTATGATTCATGCTCTATGGTAATCTGGATGCACAAATTTCTATCTCAGAATTGTAACCACTTGCAAAGCTGTTACTGTGGTTTCTTTTTTCTCATTGAAGAAATATGAAGATCCAATGAATGATCTGGTCTTGTCTCAGACCTGTTCTGTGACTTATCCATAGAAATAGCTTTCCATGCATGCTATTAGGAAATTGCCAATGATAAAAAAAAATTATCACATGGACAAATCTATTATATAGATTAGGAAAACATACAAGGTAATTTCACAGGGTTTCCCAGTTTTTATTAATGAGCTTATCTGTTTTCAGTCTTTTTCAATAATTGAAGAGAGGATTCTCCTTGTAGATCAAATTTATGGGAAGGAATGAATGTATTTTGAATCTACAGACTTCTGTCCTCCTTGATAAAAATGATTTTTCATTAGCTTGCTGAGGCATTTTATTGAATTTAACATTCAATCCACTGTGCTTAATTACATCTCCTTCCAGACAGGATGAACTAATCTGGGCAGTTGGGTTGTATTCAAATAAATGTAACCACCTTACAATATTTATTTCCCCAGATATTCTTTGTCAGGATTCAGTCTTAAAAAATGTATTTTTAAAGCAGTGTTTAGAAGATACAAAGCATTCTCAGCTTTTAGACACATTTTATACAGCCATAAACATTTGTATTAATAAATAAACCAAGTAAAATACAATGAATAAGTAGAATAAGAAACAGAACTGGTTTAAATCACTAATATGATCTCTATTCCTCAACAATTTAGACCAAGAAAAGATCTATGGAGACCTGTGTGGTGACTGTGAATGACAAACATGTAGTCAGGAGCAGAAAAAAGTACCTCTACATAGTTACAAAGGTTGACATTATGTATTAATGACAAATCTCTTCCAAACTGCAGAGGAATGTAAGTGATGTCTGAGCTGGACTGGGATGTTGACACCTGCCTCTGTGCTTGGCTCCACTGTCCATGTGCGTCAGAGGGAGATTTTTACAGCAGCCAGGAACTACATGGGTTGGCCCTGTTACCTTATGGCTTTGAACATCAATTTTGTTCTCAACCACTCTGCTTCGGAAGGTCTTTTGAGTTTTGTTTCAAACACTGTTCAGAGTTTTTTATTTCTTTGCACTCAGAGGTTCCATTTTTGGCCTGATACGTGATCCAGGCCAGTTGTATTTATAACCCTTGTTTGCTGAGACAAATGGCACAAAAGCAGAGGACAGGAGTTTCTGACAGGGGTTGCAGATTGCCAGTGTGAGAGCAATGAAGTGTCCCTGCCCTTAGCTGTGTATAACATCTGAAGGAATCAAACCACATGAGCTTAAAAAGCTGCGAAAGTGATTTGAATGGTTTAGATTCCAAAGCAAGGTATTAAAATTCTTTTGCTCATTCATAATGCATATTTTGATTTTCTTCACAAGGGCATTATCCAAACACAATTCACAATTTTACCAATTTCCTTGAGTATAGCTAATATAATAAAGGATAATTAAAATAACTGCAAAATTTGATTTCCCCAAATCTCTCGTACACTACTCAATTATTAATTACACCTCATTTCAGTCCTGCGAGCTACTGCAGTCAGATTGTCTTTTGTTTACATTGTCACTCTATCTCACACTGTCTGTGTAACATTTCAGAAGCAAATCATAAAAAGTATTTCTGCCCTTTAAGGTCCTGAAAAGAGTCCTCTTAGAATCAGTGGAGTGCTAACCACTGACATGGAGAGCAGATGTATGTATGGATCCTAACTTTGGTCAAGGCAAAACTTTAATTATGGGGCTAGCTAATAGTGACATTTTAACCCACTTTTAATTTGTATTATGATACACTACATAGCTAAACATTACTTTTGGGAAAGCTGTGTGAACATTTATTAAAAACAGAACAAGATGGGAAAATTTTGAGGAGGCAATGCTCACATTTATTTGGAAATAAAGTAGAGATAAATTCACATGAAAAAATGTGCTATTTCTTTTCTTTTTTTTTTTGGCTGTTCTATCTCCAGGCCCCTAGAGGTTACTTCCTAGCAAAATAAAAAAAGAAACAAGCATCAAATCCCTCCGTGAAATGTCAGATGACTGAGCCACTGAAGATTCTGGGGACTTAATACACAAATCTGTCAGGACCTGTACTCACAGCCTAGCAGACTCATCTTTCTTTGGCACCTTTTTGATAAGCTACCAGACCCACATTTATTTAACCCTGACAGAATCACAGTTGGAAGCCCATTTTACACATGGAGAAATTAGTCAAGCAATAATTCTGCTAAAACTCAAAAAGCCTCGGGCTAAGATGGGTACAACTCTGATTTTTAGAAGCCAGTCCTCTTCTCATGATACCATGCACTCCTCAAATCCCTGCTCCTTCAGTTCCATTTCTCATTATATCTTTTATCTAAGGCAAAGCAATACAGATTTCCTAGCCAATATTAATATCTAGCATTTCTCTTCTGTAGATGTGAAGGCAATTTATAAAGTAGATAAGTATCATCCTCCTTTACTCTGTGATAAATCTGCGAGCAGTCAGCATCATGAGCTCTTAAAGAAATTAAGCTGCCTGTGGGAGAGAAGTAAGTCATATTATAGATTAACATCAGGTTAACAGGTAAGAAACAAAGAGAAGGAATGAATGTTTGGGCTTCACAATGGAGGCAAGCCATAGATCACTGGGATCTTAGCAGTGTCTGTTAGAATGTGCAGAAATGGAAGAGGATGGAGAACAAGGAGACTAATGGTGATGCAAAATTATTCAGGGTAATAAAAATGAAAGCTGATTGCAAAGAGCTGGGGAAAAAGGATGACAGATTAAATTCAATATAATAAATATCAAGTAACGCACGGGGGAGAAACAGTCTGAGACAATGGATCCTAAACTACCTATTTCCATTAATGAAAGAGAACTTGTGGTTATAATAATAGGTCTTCTCAAACATCAGTAAAATTCTCAATAGTGGATAAAAAAATCTATTGTGTATTGTAGCAATTACTGGGAAAAAATAGAAACCAAATCAGAAAAAAATTCTTAAACCATTAATCTGTGTTGTGAATACATCTTGAAATGTGGTGTAGAACCGGTCATCTTCATCTCAAACAGGACTTAGTGGTACTACAAAATGTTCAGAAAGGAGAAAGAAGGTCAAAGGTTTGGAGCATTTCTTTATGAGCAATGAAACTGATCAGGTAGCTGTTATGGGAATCCGCAAGAATACAGATTACAAGGGTAAGTGAAGAAGGAGCAGCTGTAGCAGCTGTTCACTGTTTCTTGTTATCTGAAAAAAAATGTCAGAATCACATGAAATTGAGAGATGGTACGTTCAAAATAATCAACAGGAGGCATTCTTTTCACACTGCTTCCATTTAAACTGTGTATCTCCCTGCCCTGAGATGTGGTAGCACAGAATGGACTTGACAAATGTACAGAAGAAACGTCCTTCAACAGCTATTAAGAAACAAGAAAGCACATCTAATTTAGAAGTCTCCTACAGGTCACTGGGACCTGAGAGCACTTCTGCTCTTACAATGCTAGCCACTCCTGGCCACTGTCAGGACAGGACAGACGGACCTTTAGTCTCTTCCAGTGAGCTGTCCTTCAAGGCTTAACTTTCCCAGAAGGGCACTGGTTTAGACCACCAAGCAAAAGCTTCTCTTTGTAGTTTAGAACTGGCAATGCAGACCTTCACAGTGCCTCTTGCAGCCAGGTGAGAGATACACTCCTCCTGAACACACTGACATTCATCCCAGCTGCCAGGGTCTGCAAAGGGTGGCTTCTACACTGTGCTGTCTCATGAACTTTAATTTTGTGAAAATCAACATATATAACATAAAAAAACCCAAACCAAACAAAAACATAACATAACATAACATAATATCATACAATATAATATATAGTATTTTTTACTTTATACCTTATACTTTATATTATCTATTATATATTATATGTTATGTTTTATATCTATTCTTCTGCTCAGTCAAAGAGCAGAAAAGCTTATGGATAGGAAGAAAACCCAATTTTCTCCACCAAAGACAAAAGGTTAAGACTGGTTATATAGTCCTAGAAGTTTGTCCCCTCAAGATCCCCACCAAAAAACACCACAAAACCCAACAGACCAGAATAGGAAAAAAATCCTTCAAACTCATAACAATGACCAAAAGCAATTTCAGACTTTGTGATGCATTCCTTTTTCAGTTGCTCTGTAGCATTGGTGAATGAACAGCTGTACTGTATTCCTTTTCTCCCTCCCCTGACATAATGGCTTGTGCTTCTCAATTTTCTGAAACTAAAACTCCTCAAACTTTGCTTTTTAAAATTATTTTATTCCCTAAGCATTTACCTTTGATAATGCTGTGTTTTCTTACAGCCCTTCATCACTTATGGCTAGAGTAGCTTACAAGATCTTTCATTCTTTCGCTCTTTGGAGTGGGATTTCTTTCTCCAGCCCTTATGTTTAAGTAAACAAAGCCTCTTCTGTCAGATTGTAGAAGTGATGAAGTACAAATCTTTATTTGTATTTCAGACATTCAAGGATGTTCAGTAGGAGCACAGCGTCTTCTAGGACGTTGTAACAGGGCTTGTTCCAAACAAGAAAAATTCACCATATGGACATTACACCAAAACCAGAGCTGGTAGCTGGCCATTAGTTCTTCAAGAACAACATATGAAATACCAAGAATACAACTGATGGGGCTAACAATCCCTCTTCTGCCTCCATATTTAATTGATTTTACTGAGTTTTACGATTCTTACAGAAACTCACTTAAAAATGAAGAAAGGCATAGAAAATTAAGTGAGCTGGCCTGGTTGTGCCAGAGACAGGGGATTTTAATACTGTTGTCTTCTGGTATTTCTTTTCAGGATCCCATTCTGAGTGAAGCTTGAATCTTACTCTCAATTTTATAAGGCTTTTTTTTTCCATTTTAAACCAAAACATTTTCTCCCCTGTAATGGTAGGTACCCAGTCAACCTGGCTGTATCTTGAGCTGTCTGTGTTCACAAAAAGGTGCAGATAATGATAAAGTACGTGACTTGTGGAAAATTTTGAATACTTCACTATCCAAATGACCTAAATTTCAAAATTCTTATAGGATAAAATGACCTCAGCAATTAATGGTACCTAGAACGGCTGCAGGCACAATGAAGAAAGGGATATTGAAATTTTGGCTGTGAAAACACAGCATGTTCTATACCTGTCTTTAGGGAAATTTATTTTCCCACTTTTATATTTTCAACCCCTTTTTTTGGGGCCCTTTCACATTTACTGCAAACATTATAGTGATAACTTCTTTCAGCTGTTCCCACATGCAAACCCTTAATGTCAAGATCAAGATCAAGGACTGCTCTTACTTTGTGGGTTGGTTTCTTTTTTTCCTGGTATATTCAAGGCCCTCATAATCTCTACATCTCTGTTTTTACCAGTCTGTCTCTTAGAACTTCTTCCAGAAATGCCTTACTCTAGTAAGCAGTTTAGTGTCTTACACTAGAAAAAATGCTGTCCAAAAAAGGATTTTCAGGATTAGCTCCTTCAGCTGGAAAGTTAATAATCTATTAAATGTGTCCAGCTGCTTTAGGAAGTAGCAGATACATTTCTGATGCAATATACTACAGTCATTGCTAAAACAAAAAATTATAACATAATTGAAAACATATGAAAACACTAGAATTTCCTCTACTCCATGAAAATTTTATTTACTCTTTTGATTGCACTGTGCTGCAAGGATACACATTCCTTTTGCTGCCAGATAAAAGACTTTTATATTTTCCTTGTGTGTGTTGCAGACAGCACATCAGATAAGTGAGATAGGAGAGAACTATTAATTACTGCAAATAAAGAGATTTATGGAGTGATTTTTAATAAAGTGTCAGACTATTTACAATTAAAAGAACAGATCCCCGGAGTGTCTGCTAATGTTAGTCAACTTTACCAGTTGCAGCAACAACACTTAAAATGTTTCAGAGTTAATTTGTTGTATAATCGCCTGGTATACAACCTACTGCAGCCATTTCATCATCTTCTTTCCCTCCTTAGTTAGAACACTGTGATCTAAGCTTCTGAGTTAAACCACTGGAGTTAAACAAGTGTCAGAGAAAGAGGGCAAATAAGATTTGCTGAATTAGACTTCGGACACAGTCATGATCAAACAGGGAGATGAAGGCAAAATTCAAACTGAACTTTCAAACTGCAGGCAGGCTTTTAGCCAAACAACATCCGTTAAAGCCGACACAAATCACACAACTCAAATAATGCAACAGTCTCTGAGGGTCAGATTCAAGCCTGTGCTGAAGTCCACCCACCTGAGGAACATAAAGGGACCTTGAAGTAGCCTTTAATGTGCAGCAGAGGATTGCCCTAGAATGGAGAAATCTGCAGCTGGCATAAAACTGATGTTGCTATCTCTTCATCAGTCCCTCTGGCCCACAACATATAAGAGGCATGTCAAGGACAAAAGAGAGAGCAGCCAGAATATATTGTGCACTGCCAGCCTAATGGGAATTTTGGATACCAGGCACTAAAAAAGCACAGACGAGTGTTATGATGGAAGTTCTCTCCTTACCTATATTTCTGCCCTTTAAGAAATACCTCAGCTTCCAAAATGGTCCCTGCAGCTTGCTAGGAAGAACTAGTTTAAGGGTTTGCTGCAGGAGGAGGAGGCTTACCAGAAATTTTAAAGGTTAAATAATGGAGGTTTATGGCTGTTGAAAACAAAAAAACTTGTAACCTGGCAGAAATTCTTCACAATAGTCAGGCTCATTTTTGTTTCTGCTATGGCTGTTACCCAGCCAATCATTCAGAAAAATTAATGAGCCTACTGCTGGATAATACAGAGGTTTCTAGCAAAGTGAGTGTGGCTGCAGCTGGCCTGGTGGAGGGGGCTAGGACGGGCTGGATAATTTTGCTCTGTGTAGAGTCAATTGGGAGTTCATTTTTCATTTCTCTGAAAGCACCCCAGGGTCAAACAGCAGTTCTGAAGTCCTGGGTTTTTAGTGCGCTCAGGTCTTCTGGCAAGACAGACTGGATTCAGATCAAGTGTGAGCCTCTGATTGTATTTCTGTCAAATTAACCATAACACATCATGGTGTTTATGTCAGCTGGTTACATAAAGATGGATGATATCTGATATGGCATGAAATGACGTATACTTGGATAAAAGATGCTTGCTTACCACAAATCTCTATGTTAAAACTATCTTTTGAAAAAAGATGTCATTTTTAGTGGGAGAAGGTGACTTCATCCCTTTCACTAAGGTGACTGTGTGTACTTTGTGTCCCTAGGCACCCTACAACTAGACATACCATCTCTAGGAACAATTGAGTAAGTACAATCAGAGCTGGCTGATGGCACCTTAAATAAAAGATCTCTTCCACCTAGAAAGGCCTACAGCATAGGGTAACAGGTCATAAGGATTGTAAGTGCATCTCAGTAGATCTGATAACCTTAGTCTTTCACCAGCAGCAAAGCCAATGGAAATATTTCCTCCTTTATTTCCCTGACTGCTGAACACTGCTCCCAAGCCACTCTGTTACATCAGTGCAACCACCTGAGTGTAGGACTGTATCCATGTTCACTGAAATATAGAAAAAACTCTATTTTCTCTCTGATGCAGCACAAACAACATCATCATCTAAAGGAGGCAGAAGAATCTGCACAAGAATAGGCATAGTTAGCCAGACTAGGTGAAGGTGAAAATGCCTTAGACTAGTTTTGCCGCTAAATAAAATACAGTTTGAACTATTCCCCGAGGCTATCAAGTGCATAGAAGCATGCTTTGTCTCAGAGCCCTTTAAAAATTGCCATGCTGTTTTCAAGACATTGCAAAAAATAGGTGGGTGAGTAGCCAGAATCTGAGATTTTGATGACCTAATTATGTTCCTTTAGTGTGCAAAGAGACTGAGGTAGGTGGAGGAAGCTCACCCAGACATTGCTACTCGAGGGCTTTTTGGAACATAGACAAAATCACAGCTCTGTAAGTAAACAATAAGCCTGGGACCAATGTTTGATTTGCTTAGTATGAGACTTCTGCTGTGTTTTCCTCAGGGATCTAGCCATGCTTCTACAGCATACCTTCATGCAGCGCACATGAAAGTTAGGAAAGCTAATTCCTACTCTTATCACTTTCCCTTTGTCTTCTTTTTGTCATACAATAGTTTCATTGTGTCCCTTTCAAGCACAAATTCTTTAAATCAAAGCACTGTAACTCATTAGTGATGGATGCCTGTGATTACAACTGTATGTGCACTACACAAACATACTTGGCGCACATCCAGCCCCTCCAAGCCTTTCCAGACCCATTCTCTGGTTCTGAAATGAGAGGATGAGTCCTGAAAGCTTCTGTGAGCAGGGAAGAGACCTTCAGGGAGGGAACAGGCCACAGCTAACATTTGCAATGTGTATTTTGATTCAAATGGTTTGTTGTTGCCTAAAATGAAAGTCCTGAATGTTTTATTGAGAAGCTGAAGCCAACACATAGCCAACTATGTCTGCCTGCTCAGTGTGCAGGTCCTTAGTGTGTATAATTTCTCTTTCTATGCACAGTCCTAGGTCTGCAGCTGCCTCAGTGATGCTGCACTGATCAGTGATAACATCACCATTGAAGAAATTTTCACTGAAAAACCTCATTAGACCAGTTAGTTTCTCATAAAATTGCTTTCTGATGGATATTTGAGTGGTGGCTCTCAATTTATTGCTTTTTAGCAGGTTCTTTAAAGTTTGGAGGACAAACAAATTTCCTTTGACTTCAAAATTCTCTTTATTTGGCAGATAAGTTCTTGCATTTATTTCTTTGCTTTTATTTTTAATGAAATTTTTGGTAAATGTGATGTTTTTGAATTCATAAAATTTTTCCAGGAAAGAGAAACAGAAAGAATAACAAAACTTCATTTTTTGTGAATTGCTGTGAAAAATGAGGGAAGATTTCTATTCAAGCCAGTTTTAATATCTATAATCAATTAAAAGAACAGAAAACTTGATTGTAAGATGATATTTTTACAATATCCCCTCTTTCCAAGAGACCTTTCTAGTGATGTAAAAAAATAGCAAATTTTACTTATTATGATCATTATCACATAAAGTAATTTATATAAATTTATATATCTAAAAAATGTAAATACTTACATTTCCAGCTAAGAAAATGTAGGGAAATTCATCCTATGGAGCACCTGCTAAACAATTGGAGCTCTGCTGCCTCTTCAAGATAACTAGCACCAAGTAAGGAAGGATGATCCCTAAATTAAAAAAATAAAAAAAGGTATGACAATTTCTCTAGAAATCTGAATGTACCCCACAGCTCTTACCTCTGCTGCAATATATCAATACTTCTTTCAGAATAAGGTTACAATTTTCTCTGCTTCTTTCTTCAGCACTGGGACAACTTTTGTTCCTTCTTGATGTCAATCAACAGGCTCCCTTCAGATTCCATTAGAAAATCAATACTGTTAGTGAATTGAATCAAAAGAGGTCATAATTCCAGCATTTTTCCTCTTCAGTGAAGACATAAATGAAAAATTCTTTCTGTCCAGCACACATTGGAGATAAAAATTAAAAAGCAGAGCTGCAGGCTGCTACATCTGTAGACAGAATGTATGTATTCAGTATGCTGCTACTGCAAGCTTTGTTCTATTCCACTGCTACCAGTTTTCATTCTGTGCAAATGAGGTGCAGGGCCAAGTTTAACATGTTACATAAGTGCAGGCGTGGAGTTACTCCAAACCTGTGGTTTTCTACCACAAGTTACGGAGTGACCTCTACAGCAATAGTGAAAGCACTCACCGGCAGTAGAATTTTAATGCATTTAATGAAACATGGAAATCAATAACAAGAACTTCAGTGAGAATATTTTTCTGTCAATAGATTTCTTACAGATTCCTGGGGCATGTAACATGGCTTGCACTTCTAATGGCTGGTTTTGGTTAATGGTTACGGAACACATTAAGTTCCCAGCCTTATCTGCATGCACTGAAATAATTTCCAAGATGTCATTGATTCTCATCTGTTATGCTTTATTGAAAGTTCTGAAGTAATTTTCTCCCTCTCTCCCCCAGTACATATTAAAAAAACACAGTTATTTGCATGAAAAAGTACACTAGGAAATTAAATTTGACCATTTTAAAGAATTAGTGTGGTTTTAATGTAAATTCAAAGAGCTCTTGCTCTATTGTCTAAAACAGGAGCAGTCCAGCAAATTTATTTACTGAGGCATTTGAATAATTCTGTTCTTGGAGGCTAATTCTGCTCTCAGCACTTTGTCATGGTTGCCCATCTAGCAAGATCTTTGGACAAAAGCATATAATTTGTAATTTGCACAAATGTGATCCTTTCCTAGGTTGGAAATTGGCTGTGATTTCACAGTAATCTGGCGCAACCTAGAGAACAAACTGCAGAGAACACTGTTTGCACATGAGAATTTATGTTGGTTACAAGCTACAGCTGGGGCCAAACTCCTTCCTAGACAAGTCCTTAGTAGACCTTCTGCTGAACAGGCTAAAACTTCTGTGTATGCCTAGAAACTCTTTGTTGTGATTAAACCCCAGCTTCCCCCCAGGGCCTCTTGCCCCTCTATAACATGTCCATTGTCCTGTACTCCTTGAAATGCCCCTCCCTATTTAAAATCTCCCACATTTCAGCATGAATTAGGATGTCACAATCTAAAATCACCACAAAGATTTTGCTAGTGCTATTTCCATCTGCCTTAGCTATTTCTCCATATTTATACATAGACTTCAGCGCTTTTTCCCTCCCTCAGTGTGCTACCAAGCGTATTCCTGAGTCCAAGCAAGCAAAATATTCTCTCCTCGTTTTCTCCTTTCCCACTGCCAGGAAAAATAAAGTATAAAAGCTGCAACCCCAAGCACAGAGCAGAAAAACCCATTGCCTGAGGAAAAGGAAAGACTGCAGGGGAAGCTTGGTCCATGCCAGGCAGTGAGCAAAGGGGTACTTCTGTATGAAAAAATTCTGCTTGATTGTCCTTCGCAGGAAGAAATAAAAGACAGGCAGGCAACACAGACTGGACCATTTTCCTTGTGGAGAGACCTGAAAGCCTCCAGCCAAAGTGAGAGCCCCACAGAGCTGGCAGTCCTGCACCTCCCACTGATCTCAGTGAAGTGCACTCATGTAACTGAGGGGGGAAGCAACATCCTTTGAAAGACATACGTGTCTTAGGGCAGCACATAAATCCACATTCTAAATCTGTATCCATAAAAAATATCCAGACAAAAGCAACAGTCTTGCTAACATGAACTTTGAATGAGTAAAGCTGCTATTACTTGGACTAATACAGCCAGTCATGCGCAGAGCATAGCAAAGTCTTCTCTCTATCCTTCTAGTAGCTCTAGGACTTGTAAGGCAAATCATGAACTTTTACTGGAGGAAACTCATTTGAGTTTCATAAATTTCCTACCCTCAAAATCCAGTTTCTGTGGCTTCTTACATGTTAAGAGTAGTCACTTCTGTCTCTGCTAGTACTGTGGGCTTGATTACCCTGGCAAGCTTTGTTGCCTACAAGGAGGAACATATGAGATAATGTGGTATGTAAGAGACTCACTTAATAATTTAGTGTAATTGCTAATTGATCTCATTATTCAATTAATGCTGACAGGCTTGTGAAATCTGGCTTAATTTCCCTGTTCCCAGGAGCTAAATTGATAGGAATGTTTTTTATTGCCAAGAATCATCAATATTTACAGACTTGTATATTCACAAACATCTGAGAGGTTTTAGCCTCAGTAGCCTTCTGCTCTATTATTTGCTCTTTCATCTTCTCTCAAACACGGAGAGAGTGATTGATGTTTGATCTGCAGAGACTAAAAATAAAATACGTATCACATTCAAGTCTCATTCTAGAAGTTAAATATCATTTTGGCTGTTAAAAGTGCCCTTCAATGAAACAATAAAATTCAGTACTTATTCTTGTGTGAAAACGAAGATCCACCACAAATATTATATTAGCTTGGTTGTTTTTCTCCTGTGTTGCAGTTCTTTCTGCAGTAAGTAGTACCTATATGCAGGCACACACATAAGGCAATGTTCAGTATTTTCCTTTCTCTTGTCCTTGTACACAATATACATATTAGATTTTTGACTCCTCAGCTGTTAAACCTCAATGCAAGCTTGATTGATCATAAAAAAATGTCACCTGGACTAAAAGTCAAAATATATGAAGCGTGTTGTAAATAAGTTAGAGTAATGAAGATAAATTACAGGAACACTTGTGTAAATTGTAGATGAGGAGGAAGTTGCAAATGTGTCGCATCAGTTGCGGTCGTATTATTTTTTCCTTTCACTCTAGTTGGTACAAGGTCAAATGTCAAGTCCTAGTGACTGAACACTAGGAACTGTTTGCTTAATAGCCATTGTCCCACACAAGAAGAATCACTCTCAGCAACAAGGTGAGCGTACAAGTTTAATTGTTCATTTCACCTGTAAACTCAAGGAATGACAACTGTATTTCTGGAGTACTTGAGTGAAATGACTTTGGTGGTAAGCAAGGAAGGAAATTTCCTGCAAAAGTGTGAGAAAAACAGCTACACTTTTAATTTTTTTTTCCCTTAAGAAAGAAGATATAATTGCTACAGGCGTCATAAAGAGATGGACAATAGAGAAGAGCCTTTGTAAATATGCTGGGAAGAATGATTTCTGGGGGAATCCGTTATGTGAATGTATTGATGAAGATAAATGAATATCCATTAAAAAATCTATTGTATTTCTTAGAATCCAACGCAGCTTGAATCTAAGCTGTGGCAATTAGCAAAATATACTAAAACCTCTCTATTATATATACAAGTAGATATGAGGGTAGGGGTCAGTTCAAAGGACCTTGCAGTTACCCCAGGTAAGGACATATTTTTGGGCAATTACTGTGAAGTAGCTGATGAAAACTACTGGCAACCAGAAAATTCTTACCACATGGTAAATGCAAAGTAATTTGAAGAAGATCATACTAGACAGGTGACCTTGCACACTGAACCAGTAAATACATGAATTACTTTCTACCGTGCTCCTTTGTCTCAAACATTTGTAAGCTACTCTATAATAAGAGCAGGACACAAGGAGCATCTTATGAGAGAGAAAAATGTGTTCAAGCATTACTGGCTTCTGCTGCTGAAGTCCTCGATAACTGGGATGCAAGAGAAATGAATGAAAGGAGCAGCAGTGAGAGAAAAAGGCGGGGATGGAGTTCAGAGAGAGGTTGCCTCAACAAAGCTTGTTTGCGAGCGTAATGGGTGCTTAGGCTGTCAGTTGGTTGCATCTGCATCTGTCATGTGTGTGTTAAAGATCATTCATAATCAGCTCTCACTTAGAGCTTCCTCTGCAAGGGGAAAGATAACATTTTACGCTTATGCCTACTGACACATCAAAACCAATTAATTTCCCTGTATATATACTATTTTATGCTTAAGTTAAAATTAATTTCAATTACCTTTTCATAATTTATATACCTAAGTTCCTCACTAGCTTCCACTGTTTTGACTGCCACATAAATTTATTTAAGATTATATGTCAACTGGTAGTATAAGCCTAATTATGGCAGAGCTCCACGGAAAATTTATTTTACACAGTTGAGAAACAGAATTTGTCAGGGATTCTTTTCTTACTACTACATAGAAAACATCTAATGATTCTACCTAGAAAGCCCACATTTAGATAAATGACCAGTTAATCAGTTGAGAAGTGTCTCAGTGTGGGTCAGATCTTCATAATCAATCATTTTTTAATATTGAGACACTGCAGAATTACCTCATATATCTTATACCGTTTCAGTGTATCTCCCCAGCAGTAACCACATACAAAATTTCACTGCATTACATCTTAAATTATATTTATATTGAAAATATATATAATATAAATATATTTATACAGAAAATTCTGTTTTCAAGATTAGTATATAATGTTATCACCAATTTTGGATGAATGTAGAAAGGTACATTGTCCTAGGGCAAAACAGGGAGCAGCATCTGATAATAGCTCAGCCTGAGCTACCCTTCTGTTGGCTTGTTCAACAACTGATGGTGGTACAGCTGTGGTGGGAGAGAGCACAGGGACTTTGGATCTTAGGCACTGTTTGCATCCTGCTGTGGAGCACACGCTGTCCATGCTGTGGTGCCCAAGTTAGTTCAGATTTAATGAGTGTAGTGGTTCTCTTAGATCCCAGCGTGGGCACACACCTTGGGGAGTCAGCTTCTCTGGGTTGTTAGCGGAAAATGCAGAGGTGACTGTCCATGTTCTTCCTCTCCGTTTCCCCTCCTGCATGCTCACAGGGTGAGATATTAGAAAGGGACTTGACAAAAGTCGGGATTTAAGCACTAAAAGTGGGAAGGCACTGCTGCACCCCATCCCACCTGGGACTCAGCATCCTTAATTTTCGCTGATATAAGGCTGAAGTTCATGAAAACCCCATAGCTGATGCTTCACGCTGTCCTGATCGTAGATGTTTCTCCTGTCTCCTTTTATCAGGTCATATATTTGGAGACAATGGATTTCCTAATTAAAGTTGACAGCTAAATTTAGAATAGTTAATTAGTGGAGGCACCAGACTCACAGCCTGGGCACAGGTTCAAGGTTTGGAGGACACTGGTGTAGTTTGATTACAATGTTCCCATCAGGCAATAATGCCTGCTGCTGTGGGCAGAAATATGAGAGAGAAATTGATTGTGAGGTTGGAAGTGTACCCTGAGCTGAAAGAGAAGGTGAATGATGTCAATAAGGACAGTAATCTTGTCAATAGGACAATAATCTCCCCACAGAGTAATGAGGAAGGAAATGATCCTTGGAGCTGCCCAAAATTTCCTCGGTAGACAGTGGTATTTGGGGTGTTAGGTGCTTCTGAAAATCAGACTATTTCAGATTTTTATTTACCTTCTCAACAGAAACAAAGTCCACTCAATTATATTGTACAATTGACTGTAAAATTTATTTGTATTATATATAGTGATATTTTTTCTTCCTATTAACAAGCTCAACATTAAAGAGATTAATTCCCCATGGAGAATAAATTAAAACAAATACATGCAGAAAAGACAAAACCTATAAAAAGCAGATGGTGCCACATAAAAAATGCCATCAATTTTTATGCATCTGTGTAAAAAGGTTGAGATGTTCCCAGCTTTGATGTAAATTCTCCTCATCAACCCCACCAAAATATCACAACTTTATTAATGATTGCAACAAATGACTTTCTACTCACTAATCCAAGCCCACCACACTTCCCTCAGCAAAGGCTGGGAGGAACTGTGCATGATCATATATTACAGTAAGACTTCAGTGGAACCTATTGCTCTTCACATCAAATGAAAACTTGTAAATTTGTTACTTTGTTTAAGCTTTCTACTTCTGCTGCCACTAATACCTGATTCCTTCCTAATATCTGATTTATATTTGGGCAAAGAAGAAGAATCCCTAATGACCACCTCTGGGTCTAGTTTAACAATGGATATTTAAGAAGATTTGGCTTTCACCTTTCAATTATTTTTTTTCAAATGCCATCTGTCACAGTCTAGACCTTAATCTGTATTTGCTAAATTCAGTGTTTTAATTGCAGAAAAAAAAATTATCTAATTAGCTTAGATAGGAGAATGTATTGACACATGAAATATGTGGTCAAAATCAGGTTCATGTACTCTCATATGAAAATTAGTATCTGAGCCTGAATTCCACTCTGCCCAGAATAGTTCCAGTGCTCAAAATCACATTCTGGTACATCAAAACCAGGTGCTGATATACCTTGTCAGTTGTCCAGCCCCAAATTTGCATTGCTGGACTGTATCATATTGTGACAGTAGACACAAAAGTGAAAGACGCTCAAGACTCTGGAGTTAACAGCTAGTGCCAGCTTGCTCCTGGAGGTAGACCTCATTAAGGAAAATTGACTATAGCATTTAAGCATAAAATTAACAGTATGGAAAATAAAATATGCATATATGTAACACAAAACTAGAGCGTTTCTAAGGGTAAACTCCAAATTCTTGCTGGGAAAGATACTTTTCAAGTAACTGGACACTGTGGGGGTTACCAACCCTTCCCAGTTAAAATTTGAGTTGGTAATAACTTTATAACTATTGGAATGACATGGCTCAGTGCATCTGGTGTGATTCATGGACATCATTAGCTTCAAACTGATGAAAAGTTTCTTCTTTCTTCTTCTTTCTTCTTCTTTCTTCTTCTTTCTTCTTCTTTCTTCTTCTTTCTTTTTATTTCTTCTTCTTTCTTCTTCTTTCTTCTTTCACTGTTTCTATATTGTTAGCTGCAGCAATTTTACAGTAGTTTGCATATAGTCAGCTTTACTTGTCCCCTGTAGAATAACATGTTATTTCTGTCATTCAAAGTCTTGTGGTAGATCTAAAGGCATTTTAAAAAGTATGATTTACCACAATTGAAGCTGCAGACCTATATAATGCCTAAATACTTCGTATTTAGGCTTTTAAAAGACAGGGAAATACCTCATGTGTCATCAAATGTTTTCTCTTTTCTTTAGGCATGATGTCATCAACTTAATCTATTTTGATACCGAGTTCTGCTGCACACAGGTGCTATTCTGGGTATCTATAGGTTTTTTCTCTCTCTAAATAGAAAACAAACTTGGATCTCATGGAGAACTGGTAAAAGAATAATAAGCTACTCAGCTATTTTTTAATAGAAGGAGGAACTGTGGAGTACCTAATCAGGGACATTCCATAACTTCCACATAAAATAGAAACATTTCAAATGTCAAGCTGACTGTAAGTATTCATTACCACAGTCTGCCCATGTGATTGGATTTTTTCTGCAAAATAGGTAGGATGACAAATCCTGAGTTTTTACTCACTTTTGATTCAAGTGAACTCTCACTGAACTCTGGGGAATAACTATCCATTTTTCTATGAAAATTTACCCTCCATCATGTGTTACATATGCAAGCAGAAGTACATGTTCACATATACATGTTCAGACTTTTTGAAGACTGGTCCTTAAACAAATTGTCCAAGGACACAGAATGAATCAGTGAGTAATATAGATCATAATTTACTTACATTTTGGTCACTTCAGTTTTTGTATGCAATATTATAGTCATACTACAATAACAGCATTCAACATTATGTTAGAGTACACCTAGTTTTATTTTATGTTTTGTGTCATCCATTCTGAGGTTTTAATATCTTATTCTCATCACATTTAAAATAGGAAACTTACATCTCTTTCTATAATATGATTATAGCTCTTTTATCATTCCCTCCAGTATAGTGTTACAAGGAATTTTCTTCTGCTTCATGTACAATTTAATTTCCTTTTTAATTGGCATTATGTAGTATGGTGTTTGTCAGGTATCTCCACATTTACATTTTTATACCTGCATGTATTTTCAGAACAAGAAAAAAATTAAAAGTCAGTGAAGTGATTAATGCAAATATTTTCTGACTGGGAGATCTTTAGGTCTCAATCTCTGACTTTCCTTATGTGACGGTTGTATTTTCCGGAACTCAAAATTCTAAAGAAAGCCATTACCCTGGCTCTTTCCTTGGTCAACACATAGTGAATTAGACTTGCCTCACTTTTCTGCACTGACTGAGTGAACCACAGCCTAATACCATATATCAAATAGGCTTAACAAGTTGCCTTTATGCTAAGTTTTTTACCCAAGTTAATCTAGATAAAGAAAGTAAAATTCAAAAGATATTTAATTGAAATCTGCTAAACTCCAGGCGCAGTTCAACACAAAATTATGAATCTTGTATTATTGCAAAACTTGAACAAAACTAGGAAGATCAATCTGGATGGCATATTCCTCCTCCAGAAAAGACATTTGGTTGTCTTTGCTTGTCAGTGAAAACTTTGCAGAGCAAAAGATATTTCTTCTGTAGGACATTAGAGATCCCAACTTTCCAGTGCAGTTCTAGGGTTCCACTTGATTTTGGCTCCCATCATGACAGGATACAGCTTGAAGTGAGGGGTTCTCAGGGTTGTCTTTAGTCCTGTCTTTCTTAGATATTCAGTGAAGGCTTGGATCGGGCTCTGTTCGCTGAGCAGGTGATGGAGGGACAATTGATGTCATGACAGAGTGTTTAAAACCTAGTTCATGAGTCAATAATTTGATACCTGTTTCCTTAATTCTGATGCTTCAGCTGATGTCAATTGTGTCCTACAAGGATCATAATTTGAAATGGTCAGGAAACTGCAGTGAAAACACGGCTAACTTTCCACAAGCAACAGGGATGTGAATCAGCTGAGCCAGTATTTTGAGAATCTGCTTTTTAAGTAAACGTACTTTTTTTGGCAGTGAGACAACTAAGTATCTCACTGGGCCTCGGCACCTAAGGCAGAGTGCTGTCTTTTTTTGTCTGGTTCTGTCTGGGAGTGAATCACAGTCACAAGAACTTCGGAGCAAAAAAAAGACACTTCTGAGATTCCTTAAAGACACTGCATCATCTCATGATCCCATGGTAATTACTCTTATTAATGTTTTACTTTGCTGTGGTTTCAGAGTTGTGATATTTTGCATGTTATTTCTAAAATGTAAAACAAACTTCTATCAACAGGTTTTCCAGCTGAAATATGACCAGTGCCTTTTGGATCATATTTGGGTGCTAATGTGTAATGCTACTTTTTGAGTGAACAAAGAAATCTGACATATGGATTTAACCTTGAGAAAACGGAGAGCAAGAATGGCAATTTTGTTTACAGCTCTGTAAAATTATGAGGTACTTAAGATAAGTTCTGTTCCATTAACATACTTCCTGAGTTTTTAATTTTACTTTGTTCACTAGTCAGGGGAGGCACTAGATTTGAGTAGAACACCAACAGCTGGTAAGAGAGAGGAAAGTGAAAGAACCTATTTTCACTTGTGAAATGCAAATCATTGAACTAAATAATTAATGCACTGCAGTCTAATTTCTTAGTCCAGAACATCAGCTTTTATAACTTGTACAAAATATGAAACACACCCAGCTTTCATTTTGGAAATAAATACGTGTGTTAATTGTAGCTTGCAGATTTTATAACTGGATGAAGTTCCAGTATATTCATATGGAAAAACAAAATATTGGTATTCATAATTAAAAATGTAATTAGCTTCCTAGACCCTCAAGAAAAGCTTACTTACATAAATAATGAAAGAGTTTAAGTTCCTGGGGTGAAATTTATAATGTGGTGGGTGCATGCAACTGTATTTGCACACAACTATAATTACAAATCTGTCTTAATGAGGATAAGTTAGAGGACTTTGATTAGTTAGAAATGAAAAAACAATTAATACAAGAGAAAAATAGAAGAGACCTTATTTATTATTAAATTTCTTCTATAGAATACATTAATAACAAGAAGTTATCTTTCAAACTAATGATACTATAAATGGTAATTTAAGAAATAGCACATAATTTTCTTATGCATTAAAGTATAGAACAATTTGACAGCTCCTGGTCAAATATGTTAAAGTGCCAGTGTGGCAGCAGGATAATCCATGGTCCAAAAGCCATGTCCATTGCCCAGAAGAATCTATTGACTCTCAAATTTCCTCAAGGCAGAGAATTTCTTGGTGACCTAGTGTGACTCCCTACCACATCAACACACAGAGTTGTGTACGTGTTTTGGATAAATAAGAAGGGTTTATTGTATGAGTATATGTATGCCTATTGATCACTGTGTAATGCTCCTGGCAATGAGGGCAAACTAGCATCAATTTTTGGCCCTTCTTATTTTTGTGCCTGTCAATATACCAAGACTGCATGTCTCAACAGTGGGAGGATGCACAGGGCTTGTTGCATCTTATTCTTGCTTTGCCTTACCTGGTCTCTAGGCCAGGACCAAAGAGTAAAACTGTCAGTCAAAACATGAGGTACAGTGGCCCCACTGAAAGGGAGAAGCAGATCACAGACTTGTACCTGAGGGCACCTGATGAGTACTACCCTTCAAAGGAACCAACCCTTTACTCAGTGCATATCTTGTAAACACCAGAGATAGAAAAGTGGTAATTCTGGGGATGGTAGAGAGGGTGACTCTGGGAAGTGGCTTTTCTTTGGCCTCACAGCTCCACTATATGACTATGTGGGAGATGTGTTGGTCTAGTTTGTTTAAACACACTCTGGGAACTGTGTGGTAGCTGGACCATTAACTGATGTTATTGTCACATAGCAGAGTTCAGTTTCAGGGCTAGACAGGTCTTCTACTCCTGGTGATTTCTTCATATTCTCATTTCACTGCTCACTTGGTTTAGCTTGGGGAAAGAAACCAAGCATAAGAGAGCAGGGGGAAGGTCTGTGAAAGTACAGCCCTTGTGCCAATATCCACAGGAATTTTTTTTTCCTCTTTCCTTTACTTTTCTCAATGTTTGTGTGTCATACTTACAGAGTTCCTAATTAAGTGGGCAAAACTTCTTGTAGTTCTCTGGCCCTTGTCACTCTCCTCTTTGGGCTGAGCTTCCTATGATCCAAGGCCAATTCTGATTCAGTTCAGCTGCATAACCTTGGTGTATACTCCTAAGCAGACTGCTAGGTTGTGAGAAAACAGAGAAAGCATATAGCCTGCAGCCATGTGAGATAAGAAAGGTAAAACTGCAGAGGTAAGATTGTTGAGATGGGGATAGGCAGAAGTTCAAAGATTTAAGAGGAAAAATGTTGACATGAAAAGGCATAAAATCCTAAGAGACAAAACAAAGAATAGGAAGCCACCAACGCAGCAACATCAAGGGTCAGCCCACTCCAAGGAGCATCGGAGATCAGCCCTGCCCCATCTGGCTGGCAATTGCTTGTCCAGCAAAGACTCACTGTGTGTGGTGAGCCAATTAATGTCTAGTCTAGTAGTCCTTGTCAGCCCTAGCTATTTAATATGTCTACTAGGAAACAAATAACTGTGGAGTTTCCTTACAGGTGGCAAAATTTGCCTGATCAAACCTGTGAGGGCAATGGAGGAGATTTACTCACAGCTTCACCTTTTTTTCACCCTCCAAAGCTCTTCTTGCCAGAGCTACTTGTTTTTCAAAAGACTGCTTTCCTCCTCCAAATACAGACTGTTTATTTGGGCTTGAGCAGCGGACTCTGGATCTTCAGTTATATTTCAGGAGACAGAAGGCATTCACTTTCCTAGCCCCTTGACCACACCTTTTGCTTGTTTTTATGGACTTCTGGCATGATTATGGTGTAAATATTTCTATTTGCTCTCTCAGTTAAAATGGTACTGGAAAATACTCAAGCTATAACCTGGGTAATGGTGGCAAAACTGTGATGAAATAATTTCCTACTTTAATTTGTATCCAAAGACTTCCCAACTATGTTTTTAAATGACACATTTGCAGAAGAGTTGCAAAACCAGTCAGTCTGTTTGCTAGATTTTCACAATAGAGGAAATTTAACACTGACATACTCAACACTTTCTACTTTTTTTTTTTTTTAAACAACTAAATATCATTTTGTTAAGGTGCGTTTCACAGTGAATGTCATTCAAGCTGGCATTGCAGTGATCAAGAATGATCACCGATGTAAGGTTGTTGATGAAGATAAACATGATTATTACATAGACTTTCGCTACCTAAAGCAATTGAACCTGATTTTTAGTTAATATACCAGTCCACTTAGCTTTTATTGGTGTAGGAGAGACATAAAGGAGGGAATGTGTCCGATGTCAGTTCTATTACTTGTCATTGAGTAAGATAAGTACACACTTGTCATTTCAGTTGCTTGGGGAAGGCATAATCCCTGCATGTTAATGGATTACTAAATAGCGTTCTTTCCGCTTCACAACCTTTACACCTCATTCATCTGTCAAAACAAGGATGCTAAGAGTAGATAGGAGCACAGTCTATGGATTCACTCGCATCCATCTTACTCTTTAATGAATGAGCAACAAAATATACACACAAGATGTACACAGTACTGTATTCAAAATTCTGTATCATTTACAAATGGGTGCCTGATAAGGTGCAGAATGTGTAATAAATGACTGCTGAAGGCATGTGAATAGACGGGCCTGCAGGGGTTTGTGATAGCTTTCTTTCTCTACTTCTTTTCATGATAAGTAGTGTATATAATCTAAATCCCTAGGAATACTTTCTTTGCAGGCCATTGTCAGCACTCCTGAAGAATCTGTAGGCTTGAACAGTGACCTTGAAAGAGGCCTTTGGAAGACACACCATTAAAATCACACCATTCTCACTAATCAAGTCAGGATTTCTTAGATGGGAAAGCATTGTCTGCTTATGTGGATATGGAATGAGGAATTTAAATATAATTGTACACATTCAGCTACAGGAAAGCTGCCAGTAGTATTTAAAGAAAATACACACAGTCTGTAGCTGCTCTGAAAGAAATATTGAGTAACACAATCCTTCTAGGGGGTTTTGCCCATTTATTAGTTTTTTTTTTTCCCCTCTTAATACTGAAAAGAATTGGTCCTTAAGGAGAGTTGAGAGTTTCAGCAGCATGCTAGTGTTAGGTTTGGGTTATGTACAGCTTCTAACAGCACAGCTAACCAGTGACATCCACAATTCATTGGTTTAGGCACTTTTTACCTTCATAGCTGGAAACAGTATACTTATATTAGTATATTTATATACTAATATATACTTATATTAGTAGTTTATACTAATATAACTAACTGGTGTGAAGAACTGTTATACTTCTACAACTGTACCATAAGAGCGAAACTACAAAACAGTTATTAGTGACGTTAAATTTAAAATACAATTTTTTCAAGCAGATCTGAATTTTTAAAAAAGTTATCTAAGCTTCATACAAAGGAAGACTAACAGAAGAAAAAAAATAATGATTAATGATTTACGTTCTAAACTTTTGAGTGTGAATGCTTAAAGATGGGTGGAAGAATGTTTTTCTTTGGAAGTTTCTCTAGCCCTTTGCCAGGGAAAGAAAAAGGACCTCCCACAGGTATTTTGCAGTCTGTGAAAATGACTAGGAAACTCCAATACAACTACATCAATCCAGGTTGCTGAAAAAAGAGCTTAGACATACTTACAGACTTAAAAGGGACAAGGACCTCTGGGTCAAGCATGGTATGATTTGTTCATCATATGCATTTATAGGAATTTGTAACTCTAATCTGAGTTGCAAAAAGAAGACTTGGCCACAGTCTAAAAACAGAATCTTTATTTAGCTTTGACATTGGGCTATTCACTGTGTTCAGTAAACAATTCAAATCAAGATTTTGATCAAGACAGTATTCAGAAAGTCAACAATAATTATAGAATGTACTTGCTTCTACCAAATCTTCAAATGTCACTGTGGCAGTGTCATATTGAGTGGTGATATAGACAGCTACTTAATTGCTGTCCCTAGTTAGATTTTGAGGCAACATATTGCAGTTTTATCAGACAAATCCTTCTTTATGTATGTATGACAGTGTGGTTGCTGGGCTTTGGAATATATGACATGCTATTTAAATGCTAGGAAAACCTTTTTTTTTTTAACATCTCCATTCTCTTTAGCACAGTGAATGTCAATACTATGTTTTAAGAAAACCTTCTTGTAAACTTTGTATTGAAAGTCTTCTATGTGAAACTGGGAATTAACAAATAGCCCAGCTATAATGAAGTGTCCAAAGTGATTGTTTTGTTGCAAACCCTAATGTTGTTTTTTGTTGTTGTTCTGTATGCTGCAAACCTCCAAAAGTTTAAAATGCTTCCTTAGGAGTAGTTGGTGGAAATTCAGAAGGGGAACCTAAGCTAGTGGAAATCAGGCACGGCAGATACAGGGTCAATCATCAGGCAAGGATGATTCTTGATCAATTCTGTGCATTTTGAATGTAGAGAAATCAGATCATCAGGAACACTGAGGGTCTGATGGGACTGGTGATCAGATTGGCAGTAAGGTAGCTGATTTTGCTAAACCTTTAGTCTACGTGTAAAAGTTGTCTAACTACAAACCAGTAAATGGCAATAACTGACATTCTGAAGAGCGCAGGAGAAGGACCTGGTGTGGTCTTCTTCAGGTTATATAGTTTGACTGCCACCTCTCCTACCACAAAAGGTGCTGTGTTGCCTTCTCTAAGAGGTTCTTCTAGCCTGTGTGCAGGTGTGGCATAGTGCCTCTGTCTCCCGTTCTTGGCTGCAAGTCACATTTATGTTAATGGCACAATCTATCAGGAATCAATTCCAAGCTATTACATCTCAGCTCAGGCATGAGTGCTGTGGGTCTGGCATTGCTTTCACTCCTTTTGGAGATATCACAACTGTTGGTGGTTTGAAGGTGAGAATCTATAATTATCTGTAGCTCAGCATTGTCTCCTTTGTCTAGGACAGGATGTCTGGAAGGAATGTATGGCCTTCACTTTCAAAAGTGTAGTCTTACCTCTAAGTTAGTAACTTTCATCCTTCAACACGTACCACCTTGGTTCTTTTCTTGGGAATTGTAAATGAAATTCCCATGCATAATCTGACTGATTATTGTTACGTTTTATTCTGGAAAATTTCCTTGTACCTGTGTTATGTTCAATGCCTGCCATTCTTTCTTAGTTAAGTCAATTTGTGCCATTAAATTGGAAAGTTAACACGTAAAGTTTTTAACTTCCCTTCTATGGGATAAATTTTGAAAAGTGCTGAGTATCCTAAACCATATTTAGCATGGATTTTTAAATCCTAAAAGATGGCCCTTTGAAAGCACAAGATGTATAAGAAACACAACATTTCTGTGAGTGGCTTTATGGTGATAGTACTCAGTGTCAGGATTTCAGCTTCACAAGATCCCTGTTTCAAAAAGAGTTAAATAACTTTAGCAATGGCTTGTCAGCTCTGTTTAGCCGTAAGTTTCAGTTTCTCTGACTATCAATATATTGCCTCCCTGTTGATATATCATCACCTTCTGAAAGGTCTCACTGTGATGCAGTTAACACTTCAAATAATGACTGCAGACAGTGGAAGTTGGTGACAAATGACGTCTTTCAGAAGCTATATTGGAGAGAAAGGAGCAAGAGAAGAATGGCTAAAACAGTTACTCTTAAGATGACACTGTAATCTGGGGCACATATAGGTATAGACAGTCGTAGTAGACTGTAGTTTTTAATATATTTGTAATTGTCATGCAAGGAATTGTTTGTTAAATTTATGTAGATCAAAGTGTGATAAACACATTAACAAAGAAGATTTCATGTTTGGAATCAAAAGTACATATACCTTTACTTCTGTTAACTCCAAGAATTTAGTATAAATTTGTGAATTTATACTGTATAAGTGATTAAGTGAATTTATACTATGAAATGTATACTATGAAATGAAGTTTGTGATAATTTGAATATTTGATGGGTTAATGATATAGTACGAATTTAATCAAGCAACAGCACAAAGAGGGCTGGGTAACTTGGCTCTCAACTCATGTAGGCTGTTACTAATATAATCTTCTGATTCCTTTCCTCTCTTTGCCAATTGCACCAACAATTTGGCATGCATAGTAAGAAGTTATTATGGATTCTGCAGCAGCCTTCCTGTTGCACAGTACAGATAACACAAATCTTGTTAACAGTCTGACAAAATATAAATGGCTTCATAATGAACTGCCACCCTTTTAATATCTCAACAACTTCAGAAATGTTATCTGGCAACTGCAGGGGGCTAAAGTTATGCTTTTAGAAGGCTGAAATTTTGTACCATACTTTCACCTATCGTGTCCCCCAGCCCCAAAATGTTTTTCTTAGCACGAAACAATAATTAAACTTAATCTTCCGTATCAAACACAGGCATGTTCATCCATTTAATTGTGGCCATGTGGGAAATGTGGAAAAGCATAGCTTTTAAAACCAATGATATTTTACAATTTTCAGAGGAATCAGCAAAACTCAAACTCTCCATAATTTTCCATGCTTTTGTGACTGTGTTGAAATTATGTCATAATCTTATGTATGTCTTGACAGGATACACCCTCATCCAGGCACAGGCAGGGTGTAGGAGAGCTGCAGGATGGGGGGCACAGGCATGCTCAGCTGGGAGGAAGAGCAGGAAGTGTCTTGTGAAGTGACTCACTCCACTGGGCATTGAGAAAGGCTCTAGAAAGGAAAGATAGGAAATCTGTATGGGAATAAGTGACAGAACAGATTTTTAAACTGTAGGAATGTGTAGGTGTAGCTCCTCATGTGCAGCAACTATCTGCTCACTGGGTGTAAGCAGGAGGTGAATAGCTCTGGAAAGTGAGGCTGCAGTAGGACCACAAGGCTATGGCACTGGAAGGCAGGCACTGAGAAAAGGAGTTTGAAATCTGCTTCTCCAGTACCAGAAAAACAAGATTGGAAATAACTTTTTGGCTCCAAGTTATAAAGTGAAAAATATTCCCAAAGTGCAAAACTGACTTTTCCGTAATCCTTTCTTTTCTTGTATGCAAAGTATTTGGTCTGTAAGAAAAAAAAGTCTGGAGCCTTTCCAGTGGGGATGTTGTGTAGGGAAAAAATGCTGAATTAAGGGGTTGCAGATGCCCTACTCCTTTACAGCATCAGACTCTGAATTTCTTTCACCATAGAATGGGAATTTTCAACAGGTTACATCTCAAAACCTGTCATTTACTCACTCACACTCTTTCTTTAATGCTTTTAGTTTCATATAAACTTTAAGTATGGCAGAAGGTGACATTGGTGTTTTAAGGATTGTTGTCCCTTTGGGAAAAAAAAGGAAGGATAACAGAGCTTGTGATATTATTTATGGCAGACAAATTTTCTGTGAATGTACAAAGCTTTGCTGCTGCTTAAGAAAATGCTTAGAAAATGGGACTAACATTCTGGGAAAGAAACCCTCAAAACAACAAACCCAAAAACCCCCAAACTTCCCTGTCCTTAGGTATTTTCTACAGAGCATGGGTTGCTACTCTTTGCATGCAGTCTACAGTTATTTTCTGGTTTGGGCTAGATTCTGTGGCTTTACCTGGTGGAGTAATTCCTTATTTTGAATTGGCCCACTGAAGTCAACAGAGATGGTCCTGAAATATAACTCAGTAGAAGCAGAAGTGCCAGAATCCACTGACATTTTGTTTTGCTTGTGACTGGCCATCTAATTTCTAGATATTGTTTCATAAAATGCATGATGGCAGCTTTTAGAATATGTGAGTAGGAACCAACAAATAGCAACAGGTAGCAATTATTTTTGCTCTGAGTGAATACCCTTGTTTCTTTCTGAATGCAGGTATTCATATGAAAAATAGCCCTTCAGCAAGCATTTTTGTGAACAAAAAGCCCGTTTGTATGAATGCTCATAAATAAAAAATCATAAGAGCTGTAAACATGGTTGAACTGAATAGTCATTTCACATTCAAATGAGTGTTAGCAAACACTGAGCAAAGGGGAAGCTGCTCTAAGAGGTTTTTTTGCTTGGAGAATTTCTCAGCAATCATAGTGTTTCAGGCTAAGTTGTGGGGTCAGAGCATTCTGTCTTTGAGAACTGTAGACTTCTGACCTTGAACAGCTTGGACATTCCTATTTTCTTCTTCTACTACACACTGGTAGAAAGCTCACAGTCCTGTCTGAAGTCATCAGCAGTGGATAACCAGCTCCGGGAACTGGACAATAGTCAAAGAGGTTTCTGACTGTGTGAAATAGATGGGGTTTTTATCTAGTGCATGTGTCTGACTTGTGTCCACTTCTGTGCACCTGCACTGTAGCTTTGAAGTTGGTGCTGAACAAATGGAGTGATAGTTGTGTCACTTTAGGAGATGACTTGTTCAAATGTGTGTTTCAATTCTCCTCTAAGCTGGGTAACATCTCTGGTAACGTGTGTGGCCCTTAGATCAAAAGTGAGGTAGAATATCTCTGTTTCCAAGGAGACAAAAGCATTTCAGACTAGGAGAATGACAAATACTACTCTGGAACTAAACAATGACTTTCACTCTCCACAAAGAACATTAATTTACTTTGCATGTCCTACCAGATGTGAAACTCCATGTGTTGCATGTGTAACACAAGCCTGCCAGGCTTCTCAGACTGGTTTCAAAAGGCGATGATTCTGCCCAGTTTCCCTGGGCTAATGGGTAGTGGTGAACCAGCAAGCCAAAGGAAAAACCAGTGCCTTAATCACTTATACAGTTAATTATTGGCAGACTCCTCACCCCAGTTTTGATCCAGGCCAAACAGTAGCCATCCAGCCATCGAACCCTGAACCTCGGTTCAAGAGCATTAATGCACTCTGAAGATAATTTCCCATAGGAAAATGTGAATGCATTGGACTTAGAGAAACATGTCAGCAACGGCTATCCCACGTTGCTTATTTTAAAGGCCAGAGGATGGATAGGCTTTAGTGTGTGTTCCTTATTAGTATTAAAACAGCCTTTAGCAGTAGTCCCTTAACATCTCTTTTACTGGTAGTTCAATTTCCAAATTACTCCTGCCAGAGAAATCAGTATCTGCCAACAGCAATGCCAGCAGGACAACAGGTAACTTCAAGACAAGCATGAAGCAATGGTCTCTGTCCCCAGCAATGTCCCCCGAGAAAGCTTCCAACACATAACAATTGACCTAACCATAGTGAAGAGCACGTGCTTCTGTGCTTTTCCATGTAGTACTCTAGACATCTTTTCTGTATAGAAAGAGAAACAGTACAGAACAGAAATAAACTTGCAATTTTTAAGGCTTTGCATGATATTTATTCATCTTTAGGTTAATTGCTGCATGCACAGAAGCACCCTAGGCAGAAGAAGCAAATATCCATGGAGGTTTTTATACTAGAATTTACACTAGAGGAAACTGGAAAAGTTTTATTAACTGGGAAACAACTTTTGATTAAAAATATTTGTCAATGTTTTGCAAAAGGGCATGACCCTCTATTATTTTTCTTCTTCCCTTTACAGGTGAGCAAATAGTTTCCATTTCCAGCAAGAAAAACCCTTGTGTATATGCAAAACACCTATCTGATGATGGCTTTGACCCAGCACATAGACTAAGTGCATCCTGCAAGGATTGTAGAATGCTAGATTAAAATGTCCATCTGGGTGGGAGTAAGGAAGCAATGATGCTGCTTTTCTTTACCAATAAATTCAGACTGTCTTGGAGATTGGCCTGTTTATGCAAGGCGTTGAGAGACAATATTGCCCGAGTTTTCCTCTATCTCTTCCAGCAATGGTTACATATTAACTACTCCTCAGTCAGCAATGAGAAATGAAAGAATGTTGCTTGTCATTTAACCTCTTCATGTGGGTTTTTACTGTGCTGGCTGACCTTGGGACTGGCTTAAGAAGTCTCAGGAGCACTCTATAAATGCAACAGCCTTGGTAATGCCATCACATTTACAGGCATTGGAAGGGTGTTCCTTGGAAAGATGCTGGGATCATCTTCATCTGCAGAGGTGGTCCACAACAGCAGAAGGATGTAGAGGTGGGTGGGCAAGCAGCAGCTTGGTCAGTGAGAGAGGAAGCCTTTGGGCTCATTTTGGTGAGCATGTTGCACTTGGTGACTCTAGAAAAGCCTGCCTCAACACTGGTGGCTTCCAGTGTCTTCTACTGTCTGAACAATGGACTACAAAAAAGTTTGTTCTCCTGGTTATGTCTTCATCTCTGCATGAATGTAGTGAATGTCAGGGTTTTTTTTCTGTAATTTCAAAGAAGACCTCTTCACAACAACAAAGTTATTTCAAGCAAAAATGGTTCTGCCTCACACTTCACATGATCCAGAATACAAACCTGTCTGCAGATAATAAAATGTTGTAGACTAAATTGTCCCATTTAGGGAAGGAAAGAAGTGTATGTAATGATCTAGATGCTAATGAGAAAAGAATATAATCAATTTTCCAAGGATATCCCATTACAAACAGGTATTTTTGTATATAGAGGAGAGGGAGAGAGTGAATTTTCAGGTAAATTGAAGTTGTGACTACATAATTCCAGTCCTGTCATCTACTTGTTAATGATCCAGTTTTAGCTCCCTAAAGTCTAGGTTTCTGCTAAAAATGCAAATAGAGGAATCACCTTCTGAGGGTATTTATCCCTCTCCATTTTAAGTCTGTGTGGCTTTGTTGACACAGCCAGTGTACGCAAGGTGAGTCTCACCCTGCCATATCTAGCCCCTTGGACTGGAAAGATTGGCAAGCTTAGGCATTTTTTCCAACCATTGAGTGGCATTATACTCTAATATTTTTTCAAATTACTGTCTTGCATAATTAACCTCTTGACCTAGAGGTTTTCAAAAAATATATTTGTGCATGTGCAGCAAGATGAGGTCTTTGAAATAATGAAGTCAGCTTAAAACTACTTGCTACAATTTATTCTGAGAATATGAATACTGCAACTGGAAAGCAGTTGTCTGATTCTTGTAGACCTAAGCCACTTTTGCTATTTAAGTAAGTACTGCAATGAATAAAAGCCTATGGAAAACATTTTATTCCAAACCAGTACGTAGTATCTGGTTGACATCACTGTAAAGCCAAGGATCTAGGATATGACAGCTACCAATTGAGAAATATCTTGTTTTCCTGTAAAGATGACTCTTGTTCTGCATTACTAAATTGTGAAAATCTGTGAAACTGGCATAATATACGAATTATTTAATATGTGAAAATGCAGAAAAGAGTCTGTTTTTGTTCCAGCTTGCAAAGACAGCTTTAAATATCAATGACCCCCAAGAAGGCAACACTACATGGGCATCTTGTAGTGCACAAGGATAACTGGTTTAAAAAGTATGCATTAATGCTCAGTATTTAAAATTAAATACTTCCTAGATTCAAATTACTGATATCAGATATTCATTTAGAACGCCAGGGGAAAAACCAAAACAACAAACAACAAACCCACTCAAATTATCCTTTGGCTAAGTTATCAAGTCACAGCAATAAAAAAGGGTCCTGCTTTCCTGACACAAAATTATACTGCAACATGAATCATCCAGCATTAAAACAAATCAGGCATTGGATAAAAGTTAAAATTCATGCTGGGCTCTAATGGAGGAGGAGGAGTACTCAAACCCAATTCCCTTTAAATTGCCCTTCTGTTAGACACATTAAAGTAATTCCTGCACTTGTGCAGACATGATGGATCATGTTGCCTGCAAGTGTTTGGGGTTTTTTTTAGTAGGAAGCCTGAGGTTTAAAGCTTTTCACCCTACATGATACAACTTTATTTTACAGATTGGTTTGGTTTTTTTCCTAATTCAATCAGAGGCAGAACTCTTTAGAAAATTGTCAGTATTATTCCAATATTTTTATGGTTTTTAGCCATCAAGCTAAAGTGTCATTTAAGCAAATATCTTATTGGTAGTGACTTGTCTTTGCTGTGATAACACACTTTGGAGGTCTTGTCTGAAGGCACTTCCTAGAGTCTCTGCCCCAGTGAAATCACAACCTCTAAATCTTATATCTGGCTTGGAGAAAGATTAGAGCATATTAAATGTACTGTGGTGGATAAACCCACCAAACTACTGCTCTCAGTGATGACAAGATTATTCTATAATGGGTATAATGGAAATCAAATAGGATTTTGTTAGGAAAGAAATACTATTAGTGCCCATAATAAATTATTGAAACACTGCATGGAAAAATTAAAATCCAAGGCAGGATAATATATTTTAAAGTCACTTTTTATTGCAGTGAAACAAAAAGCAAATATTTTAACCATTGCACCTGGCAAACTGCTTTCTACTTCCACTGAATTTGGTAGCAAGCTCCACTAGTGTAGTAGGAGTAGGGTCTATTCCCTGTATATTTGATGTTTGTGCCTGATTTGATTTGCTTCACTAAACATTGCTGGTGATTAGATAAGTACCAAGGTTGTCTATCAACCTAAAGCCAAGTAATTGCTAGCGGTCATACTCACAATTCGATTTTCTTCAGCAGAGTTTAAGGATTAAGCCTTCTGATCACATACTTCATTTTTGTGGTGATTTAAGTGTGATCATAGATAGCCAAGTGAGGTCTTTATATAAAGTGATCTGGGTGCAGCACTTCTAGAGAACTCTTAGACAGTGTTTCTTATTCCTTTTTCCTGAGCTATATCATTGGCACATCCTTCTATGTAACAGTTATAAAAAAAGAACAAAGCTTCAGTAGCTAAACATAACTGCAATTTGCTGTATCTTAAACTCTGGCTCACATTCTTGGCTGTGTCTCAGAAATAGAGAAGGAGCCCAAGAAGAGGCTCTGGATCACTGTTATTTGTTTCTATGCAGGTAAGAAAAGGTCTTGCCCATTTTTTCTGGCCATGATAGTGTTATCCTTCCCATATGCAGTTTCTGGGTTATGTTCTCTTCTTGGCTACAAGTGTACAGAAAAGTGAATTTGAGTCCAGGCTTCCAAGTCATATTTGTTTGTGGAAAAATCTAACAGAAGGGACAATATTCACTAGTATGTAAACATGCAGGACCAGGTTGAAGAAGGAATGCTCTAGCCAGACCTCAGCAAGCCAAAGGAATATGCAAAGTCGTAGAGAGAGAGAGAGTTTTTCTCCTTTGAACTAGTCCGTGTCAGCTGCCTGGGGCAATTAAGGTTTACAGCCTCTAATCAGGGCTGCAGTCACTCACTTTGTCTCCTGGAGAGCTCAGGCTGAGATAAACCTGCCTGGTGGCCAGGGAGACTGCTGTGGGCTTCCTCCCTTGTCCTGGCTGCCAACTGTGTGCTTACCCGTGGTGCTCTGAGCCTTGCTGCTGCCTTGCCCTGTCCCAGACCTGACTTCTTGCTTCCGGAAATTCTGCTTGACATCGTTCCCAATGCTGTGACACCATCAGGGGTGAGCATTAGGCACCAGAAATGACTCAGCATCTATTGCTGGGCTCATCTGCAACATGATGAGCATTGAAATAGCATTAGTGACTTGGTAACTGATAGGAATGCAGAAAAGTAGCTTTTGCAGAAACTCAAGAAGATTACCCCTTTAGAAAGAAATACTCTTTTCATGAACGCACCAGAGGGAAATTTCAGCTTTTCGCAAGCCAGCCAGATTCTCAAATCTCCGAGTGGTTTTTTCAATGATACTGAGGGTAAAAGAGAAAAATATGTACTTTTATTTACGATGTCTCCTATGTACATGCATTACTGCATTGAAATATTTTATCTTCCCAGTTAAACTGAATCAGTATATTTCTTCTGTTGTGATAAACACTAACATTTGTGCAAGTGAGAATTAGAAACTCTGAAAAGAGTGTTTTCATTAGATTTTCAGTCTGAAAACCTGACTCTACTACAAAGAATCTTCTTAGAATGGGAAAGTGACTGCTTATAGAAACGTGTCATTTTTCTGCACTTGCCTATTTGATCACTATGGTCTACATCATTAAAATTCTTACAGAGTCCCATACCAAAGGAATTGAATAAATGCAGAGATATTAGCATGTTTATATTAAATTGCAGCCATTTTACATTTTGATTTTAGTGAATGTTTTATTAATTACAATGATATCAATATTTTTTTGTGTTGAGGCCAATCTATACAGCATGCTTTTCTCCATCAAGCGGAACTTGGGCGTGCTGCTCTGTATTATTTGACAAGAGCAAAGCTGCAAAAGCATAAATGTTTGATACAGCTCTGCAGGGAAATATATTTCTACTTAGCTGTTTTTTCAAAGTTATAATGGAAGAGCAATTCCCTGTTAAGTTATTATTTTTAGTCACAAATAGCAAACATAAGCCTGCATTGACATTCCATTAACGGCATGGTTAAAATGACTAGCTAGGGTGGTTTTGTTTTTTCTTTTTTTTTTTTTTTCCTATTCTAACATATTTTTTCCCTCCTTAGACTTGGTTGGTAGAACTTGCATTTTTTTTTCATTGTTTTGCAAATAGAACACTTCTTTGCCTGCCTGTAGTCCTTGGTTAGAAGTGGTGGAGGTGGTGCTTTGGAAGTGACTTGAAATGGGGCATTAAGCTGAGTTCAGGGTACTGGACTTCAGGAATGCAGAAACAACATTTCTGGGGTTTCTGGAGCAAACCTTGCTTTTCTGCATAGAATTGCCTGAAATCCAGGCCCTCAGCCCAACTTGGGGTGAAAGCACAATGGCCCTGATGTGCTGCGAGCAGGATAATTGTTAAGAAATAGAGCAGGTGGCAGCACAGGCTGAAGATTCATCATGGCAGGGAAGGAAACGAGTTGATCACACTGCCCTGTTGAGAGGAGCAGTGAAGGAAAACAAAGCACTCTCCTTCTGCATGAGCAACTGGAGAGCCAAGAGCCAGCAGCTTGTGTGACAGCTGGTGCTGCTAGTTGTCCTGGAGGGCAATGCTGGTCTCCTCCTCTCCTTTCCCCTGCTCTGGACTAAGCTCTAATTAACCAGGCAAAAAAGAGCTTTGAGCAACAGTCTGGAAAACATCCCAAGACCCAATTGCTGAGATAATTTTTTTATAAGTGGCTAAATTAAAACTAAAGCAGAGGGACAATATTCTTACAGTTTGGGGTCTCTCATACCATGTGGTCTTTGATGAAAGCAGTGATAGTGAGTTTTCTGTGAGCAGTTAAGATAAGGAACCAAAATGTTCTCCTTGTCAGTGTCCATGATTACTTACTTGCTATCACTTTTTTCCCAGTTGTGACTTCAGCTGGCTTTTTTATGAGTTAGTTTTAATATTTAACTGATCTGCCCATATTAAAATTAGAACCGCAAGTGAAAATAAGAACATTATATATGTGCTGCAAGAAAGGAAAAAGAAAAAACATCCAATATTATTTGGTACTCTAATTTGCAACTGCATATACTGTCTTCTCAAAAAGCAAATATTTGAGCAAAGTGAGAGGAAGAACTTTTTAGTTATAACATTCATTTTTGCTTTCTAAGAGGTTTAGGATATTCCTAAAAGCAATCCTTTCAAAATTTAAAGTGTCTGGTTTGAGGCATACACTCCATATGATTATATATATGTACATAGTTCAAATATGGCACAAATGGAGGGGCAAAAAGTAGAGGCAATGCATCTTCCTACAATTAAGAAAGAAAGAATTTTCATACTGTTAAAATGTGAAAACAAAAATCTCTCATACTGAGGTATAAGTTTTAAACTGATTTGCTTTAGAATGGCTAAATATTTCCAATGTAGTATTGATGATGTTAAAGCTCAAATAAACAGAAAACTGTTGATTTTTTTAAATTCACGTCATCTCAGTTTTATGACTGTCTTCCCACATACACTAAGCAGCACGCCTGCTACCAAAATTTTTATTGTGGCCCATAGCAATAATTCTTTTTGTGCTGGTTTTTAAAGTTAGGATTGGGAACTTGCTCTAAAAACCAACCCACTACATCACCATGGAAAAGAGGCTTAATTTTTTATACAAGTCTTTATATGAAGCCAGGCCTTTTAGTTTCATAAAATCTTCAAGGTAGCATTGCATAACTTCCATGAACGCTAACAAAGCAAATTGCAAACGGAGTATGTTCTTTGTTTAGTAATCCTAGTTAGCTGCGAGCTTCATAGATACAATGAACAATGTCTTCAATGTTTCACAGATACAATGAACATTTCACTTGAGAGAAAAATGTCTGCAGATTACTCAGGGTTTAGTGAAGGCTTTCTTCATAGCTAAAAGAATCTTCTTGCTAGGACAGGTGGGCTTAACTTAGGGACATACTGACCACCTTGGGAGGAGTATTGAAGCAATCCTTCTGGAATTTATATAATCTTCCCTAGAAGGACAGACCTTGCCGGAGAAGTCTGTGGCAGAGGATTTTTACTCTGTCAGCCTTTTTAGTCTCTTTCATTACTGTTCCGTCCATTTCCTCCCTTTGGGTTTGAGCTCAGACATGAGTTTCCTGCTGAGGAGACCTCATCTTCTGCCTCATCTGCTTGGCTTCCTGAATACTGGGATAGATTTTGTTTTTACTTATGCTTTGAGGAACTAGATTGTCCTTGAGCATCAACCAACTCCCCTGAACTTTTGGTGATTTGGTACTCACAGAATCTTTCCTGCTTTTGTGTCCCCTGAAAAAGGAAAAGTCTGCGCTGAACTCCAAAATATTTATTCTAATACTTGTCTTCCTTACTACCCTCAAGATCTTCCAGCTGGGACTACTCCACCATCTCATGGATAATCATTGCAGCCAAAATTGCCAGATTGTTACATCTTTGACCTATTATGTGTTTGCAAACATCCTGCTTTTATTAGTCTGGTCTGCAGCTTTGTTGAAAAACTGTCCCCAGCACACACTAGAAATATCTAGTATTACTTGTAACCACCAAAATATCCATATGGTTAGAGGCTCCCATGAGCACTAAAGCATTTAAAGAAAAAAAAAAAGGCCTATTCTGGTTCTTGATATGGTGATCTGTAGCAGATGCCCACCAAGATGTTCTGTTTGTTGATTTCTTTGATCAGATTATTTTGACTTATTGACTATGGACAGTTGTGCCACCCATCCCAGAGAATTCAGTGTGAGAGCCACTGTTTTGCACAGATTATACTTGTCACACTTGTCCCCCCTGACTGATCTTCCCGAAGAGCCCTTATCCAGCCAACACTCCAGCTTTGTGCTGACTCACAGTGGGTCTCTGCATTTCCAATTATGTCATTGCTCTACATCTGCATACAGATGTTTGGGTTTTTTCTGCACTGTTTGTGTTTCAGGCATATGAGATAGGCTCCTGATCATCCTGCTTTCTTCTTGTGATTGTGGCCTTCACTATCTCACCCCCTGTGCTCTCCCACTCATCACTTCTTGCTCTGTTGTCGGTAGCCTTTAATCTCCATCCCCCAATGATGACAGAAGCAGCTGTTGACTAGGGTAGAACCAATCCAACTGATTCCTTGTTGGTTATATTTGAACTGTCAGGTAATTTTTCATGGGCAACCTGGATATTATTTTGAAGTATCAAACTGAAACCTGGGGTGGAAAAAAGCTGTACTATAATCTGAAGAATCCCAAGAAATTGTGAAGACCTGATCAAAAGATGGCCAAATAACTGTCTTGTACAACATTTTTTTCCTGCAGGGACTATAATGGAAGCAGAAATTTATCTTCAGTAAAAATACGTCGCTGTCTTTGCTATTAATATAATATTTGTCATCCTCTGTAGCTGTGGTTCACATACAAACTGTAATGCAGTATTTCAGTGAATTACTATGTTTCTCTCCGCTTAAATGAGGGAGGTTTGTGCAGCGGTTCTGAGAGTTTAATTTGCTGGCGATCCGTCTGTGTCGGTGTGAGGCCACATGGTGGAGTCAAAGCCGTGTTCTGCCTGTCCTGGTCCGCGCCACAGCCACGAGAAGCTGCCTCTGCCTTTGCAGAGCTGTCCTTGCAGTCTGGGAACTTTTCTCTATAGATGATCGCTACAGAGGCATTGTGTGTTTATGAATATGATTTATTAAAATAAAACTTAAAAGCACAGGCCTCCCACTGTTGGCTGGCTTGGCTGGATCTGTATTAAAAGTGAAAAAATCCTCTGAAAAGACTTATGAAAAGGTCAAATTTAACCCTTCTTCGTCCCAAACAAATGTAAAGTCAGAACTGTTTTGGTTTGAATCAAGTTCCAAATTAACTTTAGAAATAATTTTTGTCTAAAAAGCCAAAACTGTGTAAGTAAAGAACTAATCAGAAAAAAGGTTGTGATTCAACTCTCTGGCATGGCTGATGGTTCTCCCTGCAGAGAGCCCTGAGAGCTTTTGGGGATGAGACAGCCCCAGATAGTTCTGTTCCCTCTGCCTGAGGGGTTCTAAACTATTCCTTCCTATAATGTAGTTTAGTGCTTTAGGCACTAGCCTGTATTCTCAGGATGAATGAATGGTTAAATGTTTCTTAAGTGGAATATAAATAATTGATTCTTGCTGCCATACATGTATATCTCCAACTTTGTGATTTAAGACTCTTCTGCTGTTCATTGCAGGAGTACTAGAATGAAGGAAAAATATCTGCTTGTGTTCATTGTGTATTATCATGTAATAATTAATTGTAAATAAAAACAGTGTAGCTAAATTTTGCATTCAGATATAAATATAACTCATCAAGACTCTCAGCAGGCATTAGAGTTACAGCTTTGATCTGAGGGGGAAAAAGACCTTCATTTGTTAAAAGTGCTGGAAGAGAATAATAGGCATTTGAAGAAGTGTGGGGGTAAAAAAGGGATAAAGAAGATTAAAAAGGAGCTCTGACACATGGACATGGGAGATATTTCTTGCATGCAGTATGTGAAGTTCAGGCTTAAATCTTTGCTCCATGAGCTTTCACAACTGCTTATGTTGTTTGAAGTGTGTTTTCAGAAGTGATGCTTTGTTCATCATCAGAAAATCCCCATAAATTCTCATAAAATAACAGAAAGCAACAAAATCTCTACAAATCTGTTGTGCCAGATAATCATCCCTATTATTAATTCTAAGCTGATCAATGATTTTGATTGTACCCTTAGAACTATTCTTCTAGCACTGAACACTTTCCTCTACAAGATTATAAGAAAGTTGAGTGTGCCCTGGAAATATTTTTTTTTTCCCAGTCTTTATTTTCTTAGATAAAAATATCAGTAATATACATCCAGAAATAGTATTATTTTTCCAAAAGAAAATATGGAGTCTCAACTCTTCAGAAGACATTTTGAAAGAAACTTTCACATATAAAAATTGTTACTTTTTTATCTACTGTCATTTACAATAAAGATTACTGTAGTTCCTGATGGAGTTTTCAATCTTTAATACAATACTAAGGCTTTGACAAAGAAGTAATGTTTTGTTTCGAAACCATTCTATTTAAAGCGTTGGTTTTTATTTTCCATTGTGAATTATTTCATACTGAACCAAAACAACCTACAGTAATGTCTCCTGGTCTCTGGATAAGTCTGAAACTGAAGTGCCTGGTGAGTATCTTATTTCTTTTTGAAACTACGAATTCACCAAACTTCTAGAAGTTTTATTTGACTCTGGATCCAGATTTCAACATTAGGATGTGAGGCATTTTTAAAGTGAAAGGTTCAAATTTGGAACACTTCTGAGTGTCTCTCCAAAGGTCACCTTTATCAAACATTTTTCAGAATACCTTCCTCCCTTCTGTAGTATCCTAAAAGTTGCCAACTAGGCTATTAGAGCAGAAGTTGTCAGATTCTTGAAACTGCCTTGATTCTCTCCCCTACTTCGCCCCCCCTTCTTTTTATCACATCCCAGAAACATTATAAGGGATTTGAAAGAGATTCCGTGGTGTAATTACTTCTTGGAATTTCTGGACGGAGCAAGTGAACAGGTTTCTTTCATTTCAAACTCTGCAATTCTATCCATGTATTTACATGTACGTGTCTTTGTATTTAACTACATGTATATAATATATATAACCACATATAGCCAAATTTTCTCAAAATTAGGATAAACAGAATAGACTTTATAATAAACATATATTATAATTCAAAATATTAAGGATTTGTATTTGAATTATTAGAATCAGTTATTACTATCTTTATTAAACAAAATGTCAAATAGATATTTGTCTTTGCAAAATCTCATGATGAAAGCAACAGTTTGTAACTTGTTACAGGTAATAAGCTATAAATAGTGGTTGTGGCACTGATTTTTTCCCCTTTGATCCCCATCAAAAATTAAATGTAATTTCTTCCCCCAAAGAGATGAAAGTGTGATTAAAGCAAACATGCTCAGTACAAAGTTTTTTGTTTTTTTAAAGATTAAACTGACAAAGTTCTTGCTGGAACTTGGAGAACTTACATCTATTGCTATATGCAAAACACACGAAAGATTAATTATTTAAGCAGTCTACATTCTTAAAGGTTTTAGCTGTAACATCTGCTTTCAGAAGGAAGTGTATTAAGTAGGTTTAACCTTAGACATGACAAAGTATAATCCTGCTGGTTGCATTTATCTGATAGTGTATTCAGTTGGCTGAGAGATGGTCCACCAGAAAGCATTGCCTTTCACAGCCTTGTCCAGGCATCTGCTCTTTGAGTTTGTTCAGTCACATGTTCCCCAAGCCAGCAAAACACTCTCATCAAACTTCCAAGTTGTAAATTTGTATTTCTTCATATTTATATGCTTATTTGTTTGTTTCTTTATATGTTTGTAAAAAGTAAAAAACACCCATCTCATAACAACACTGTTGATTTAATGATTGTGCAGCTGAAGTGTGCTACTACGCTGATGTTAATTTACCTGCAGCTACAAGAAAAATATCACTTTAACACCATTTTTGTCTCCATCCTGTTTTAATCTCTCTGCTGTTGGACTCAGACTCCAGCATATTACTACAAAGAGCTCAGTCTAAAAATAACTGATGTGAATTAAAGGGGAAAATGAGACAATGTCAGACAATCTGATGAAGCATGTAATTATTTTTATATGTAAGTATGTGTTCAGATATATGTGTGTATACAGGCAAATAATACATCACATTTCTGCATACGAACTATGGAAAAATGAGTCTTTTCCTGTTTCAACATTCTTTGAAAAAATAATATTGTATTGTAGATATATTTTAAGGGACTGCTTTTGGGGAAAGAGTAGGAGTAAATGATATTGTTCAAGACATTGTACTTGGAGTTGGCCTTGTATTTGTGGATTGTATTCTGTTAAACAGGAAATCCAATGCAGAAAAGCATTTTAGAGGGCATGCATATTTTTGTCATAATGGATGAGAGATGTTATTCATACTCCTGCTGATGCTTCAACATGCTAAAAATCTGAAGAAGGATAGCAAATAATTTTGGATCAAGAACCAACTTGATCAGAAAATGTTCTTTTTAGTAGAACTATTAGTGTAATTCCAAACCTTCATTTATGTAGCATGATAATCATGTTAGCAAAGAGATTTATCTACCACAGAACCATAAAAGCCACCTGAGAAGCGTGAGAAGTGTATAGGAGCTTGAGGACCACCTCTATGGATTCTGTTGGATTGCTGCTAGAATCTTACCTACCCAGGATGTCCAAATAGTTCCCTTCTTCTTTGTGCTCATTGTAGTGGATGTATCTGAACTCTTTTGTTTGGCAAATAGAGGCACATTCCCAGGGATTCCCAACAAGACAGAATTTTAAAACTAATTTGGAAGTCCCCCTTGCAAATTCCAAATATACTTATGCCAAAAGCTGGAAGAAGAAAGCATCGAGCTCCACAAAGAATGGGAAACCGTCCAGCATAAAAATTAGTCCCTGCTGACAATGAAGATAGGAAAAGACAAATTATAGCTTGACAGGGAATGGCACAAATGAGATCAGGGTATGCCGATGTCTGTTTTTTACTTGAATAATGAGTTTCCTTCCCAGCTGACTTTTTCTACACCAGTTTGAGAAACTGAAGGAAGGTTTTGATGTATGAGCTGATTTCTCCACAGTCTTAAGGACTCAGGAAAACTACAAGGCAAAGCAGCAAAACAGAAGGGAACTGGGTACAATTAATGATGTTACCAATGCACTTAAATTAAGAATATGTTTTGTGGTTTCTGCATTTTGAGTATTTTCTTTTTGAGACATGTTGTTGACCAGCATTTGCCTAGCATATAACGTGTCCCTTAAGCTTAATAATTCACTCTGCTGCAAATGATAAATGGCTCATCTGATCACTCATGTTGTTTCTTACTGAAGTACAGAAGTAGGATGCTGCCCTAGGTTAACAGACAACAACCCATCCCATTGATTTAGTCAGTGAGTGCTGCTTAACAAATGCTTTAAGTTGGAGGTGTTGGCATGTGGTCTGTTTTTCTCTGGGTGTTCACATATGTAATTAAAATTCATTATAATAATTATCCTTCTCTTGTTTTCATAATGGTTGTGGTGGCTTGACCTTGGCTGGCTGCTGCCAGCTGCCCACCAATCACTCTCAGTGCTCCCTCCATCAACAGGATGGGGAAGAAAAAAAAATGCAGAGAGAAAGACAGTGAGATCACTTAGGAAGTACCAGCACGGGCAAAACAGACTGAACTTGAAGAAGATTAATTTCATTTCTTGCAAATTAAACAGAGAAATAAGAACAAATCTGTAATCACTCCCTTCTTTCCAGGCTCACTTTCACTCCCAACTCTTCTACCTCCTACTTCCAAGCAATGCAAGGGAATGGGAAAAGGAAGCTCCAGTCTCTGCCACTCCTTCCCTCTCACACTCTTTCCCTGTTCCAGTTAATACAAACATCTCCAAAATGGGTCCTCTCCGGGGGCTGCATTTCTGCAAGAACTGCTCCATTCTGGGTCCTTTCCATGGGGTGTAGTCCTTCAGGAACAGACTGTGGGTGCCCCAAAGGGCCGCAACTCAGGCCATTGCCCTGCTGCAGTGCGGTCTCTCCATGGGGTCACATCTTCCTTTGGGGCACATCCACCTGCTCCAGCACAGGGTCCTTCATGAGCTGCAGGTGCATCTCTGCTCTGCGTGAACCTTCAGGGGCTTCAGGGGCACAGCCTTGGCTCACCACAGTCAGCACCACGGGCTGCAAGGGAATCTCTGCTCCAGCACCTGGAGCAGGTCCTGCTCCTCCTTCTGCACTGCCCTTGGTGCCTGCAGTGTTTTCTCTCACATATTCTCAGTCCTCTCTCCCAGTTGCTGATGTGCAGCATTTTTTGCCCTTTCCTAAATATGTAATCACAGAGACTCTACCAGCATTGCTGATGGACTCAGTTTTGGCCAGCAGTGGGTCCAACCTAGAGCCAGCTGGAACAGGCTCTGTCTGACATGGGGGAAGATCCTGGTGTTCTCTCACAGAGGTCACTTCTGCAGCCTCCCTGCCAACAAAGCTTTACCAGGTAAGCCCAAGTCAATGGTACAAGTAAGATGTTAGACAAAAAACCCCAAACATCTGCAAAACCCAACCAAAACAAACCAACAGAAAAAAAAATAAAAGAAGAAAGCTCACCAAACCTGACATGACATAGACAGAATAAATGATTAAAAAGCCTCACTCTCCTGGAAATAACCATCTTTTTTTGTCTTCTGAACTCCAGCAGTTGTAGACATGGCTTTGTTGATGGCTAAAATAATACTTGGTTTGGTATTTGGCCAGTAGTTTGCACCAGGAAACTGCAGCAGTCATCTGCAAGCTCTTCACATGAGTCACAGGCACTGCAGGAACACACGTTTTGTAATTGGTAGTGATGGAAATGTCTCCAACTAGCTTCTTCAAAGCTCCTTTCAATTGTCCTTTTCCCCCAGAAAACAACAAACTTTGGCTAAAATTGTGTGAAAATGTAGCAAGATGTTATTGGTTACAGTGGTTGTTACTGAACTCCTGCTGGAAAGGCTTCTACCAATCCTTTATTCTAATGCTGCCTTTGGAAAAGGAATGTTTTTATTGCTTACCAAGAGGAATGTTGTAATTAAAGGTCTAAGTGCTGTACTTCAGCCTTTGCTTTCCACTGGCAAGAAGAGATAAAGCAGAGCAATGAAGAAGGCTAACATGGTTAATCTTATCTTCAGTTTGGGCAATGTTGTAATTTATGATGTAGTGAATAACAGCTGGTCTTGCTTTCTCTACTTATACACACTACTTAGGAGCTAACAGCTGGATGGTGCCCAGATGCTGGCAAACAACAACACCCCCATCATTCTCCCTTCAGCCCTCCACAGCTCTCCAGACTCCTCTTTCTTTCTGCATATCAGTCTCCATGGTACTGGCACAATTATAGTTCCCCCTTTCCATCACCACATGCAAAGATCAAAGCTTGAAACAGTTAAGGACTGCTCAACCCATGTGGAAGCTGCTTCTAGGTACCAAAAGATGAAAGTTTGCTTTTTTTAGTAGATTTTTTTATCTCAGTGTCAGTGGGAATTGGGCAAGTGCTCAAGTGCTCTTCTGAGCCAAGGCTTGGATTCATAATTAAATTTGAAGACATTTGTAGCTGCAAGTTGTTAGCTCACCTTGGAGGACTACTTGATACTTAACTGCAAACTTTCAGAATAAACTTAACAAAAAATGCATTTAATGTAATTAATCTTATAGAGCCTTTGTATTTATAAGTAGACAAAAGACATTTTAGGTTGCCTAATCACACTTCAGCATGAGCAGAATGAATTTGCCTGCTGCAGTGCATGTAGGTAGATTGAATGATGTTAATGAAAACAGTCATCAATAAAGGAGGTCTCTTTTAAACTGCCAAATATAATTTTACTAACTGTTTCTAGCAACTCAATTGATGTTTGTCAGCACTTTTAATCTGTGTTTAGAAACATGAGTTTCACTGAATAGTTTCACTGTGTGACCCTGTGGTTTTCAGAAATCAGTGGGAATGAATGAGGAATCACCTCTTTCTCCAGGCCAGACAGCAGCAGCTGCAGTCAGCAGGGCCACTGTAGCTGCATCCCTCCAGTTATTTTTTTAAAGGTGACTGGCAGGGCACCATCGGAGGTGCCTTCAGACTCGGGTACAAGCTCTTCCACAGCTTATTCCAAAGCACGCTGAATTTGGTGACCTTCTGGGTGTACTGCAAACGACATCCCTGACAGGACAGACCTTTCTGGATTTGGCTGGCTAGATTCCTGGTGAATTGATCACTTAATTCTTCTGAGATTCCATTTCACTGTTAATTATGTTAGAGTACCTCAGATCTGAGATAGGCATCTTCTCCTTTTTCTCTGTATTTTTGTTGGGGTTTTTTCATTTGTTTTGTTATTTTAAAGTGAATGGGATTAGCTTGAGTATTTTGCTGAATCTTAGTGAAGATAAATTTTGTATTATCTATTACTTTAATGTTATTTTGGTACTATATAGAAGAAATTACAGGATTAATTCATTTTACTTTTTGACATGCCCCAGAAAAACTGGTTGTTTTACAAACTTCAAACTTTGTACAAAAGAACAAGAAGAATGTTGCTGTTTACTAAACGGTTGAGGAAATCGGAGAACTTAAAATCCGAAGCTAAGACATTCAAGACACTATTTGCAATTCGCATGAAAGAAAACTCAGTACAACATTAAGGTGGGAAAAATAAGAATGAGAAGTCAGTATATTAGGCTAGTTAAAAAAGCAGAGAACTTGCTCCTCACATGTTCAGCTAATGCCTATTAATACTAACACTTTGGTAATATTTTTTCAGGTTTTAATTAATGTCCTGCAGTTTTTAACTACATAGTTTTATCTGCTCTCATAGGTTGTCCTTGGCCCAGATCTCACACTACTTTAAATTTAAATAGAACACAGCACATTCTTGGTCTATGATTTCTTTTTAAGCTCATTACATTAGTTTGCAAGGGTAAACCTGAAACCCCACAAATTCTTTAAGAGACTGATTCCCCTCCACTCAAGTGACCATGCCCTGAGTGACATTTAGAGACCATACTCCTGCAGGTGTGAGCACCAGCCCTGACCCACATCCTGCATCCCTGAATCCTGTGGTGTGAGAATCAAATTTTAACACTAAGCTTGCAAATTCCAGTTTGTATTATGTTTTACAAGATCATGTTCCTACAGAAAACTCAGGGGAGAAGCAGCTCCTTATTTGCTTGTTCAGTCTTCTCTTTTCCAAGCGTGTAGGCAAGCCAACAGAGGTGAAGAAATAATTCTGTGAGAGTGTGAAACCTCAGGAGCTGTGAAGTGCAAAGATACTACTACTGCCTTAAGAAATCCCTAAATCACAGGGATTGTAGTGCTGGAAGATTACGGGGGAAATATTGTTACATTCTTCCTCTCTTTTTATTCTCTGGTCATTCATTATCAGCCACTGTCAGAGACAGGATGCACTGAGGCGAACCTTTGATCTGAGCAAGTATGGCCACTTTTGTTCAATCACACTGTGTAAGCAAATGCTGGGTATTGCTCTAATACCAGTGTACACTGCTGCAGCTGAGCAGATTTTGGAATGGTAACCTTGCTTTGCCATTCCCTATATTGTAGCAAACTTAACCTTTTATCATAATTTGTATATGATGCTTGAATATATAGTTGGACTCATCATATCACTGGGTATATCTGTTTCTTCTGCTGTATAGGGTTGTGACTGTTCTGGGTAAGAATTGTATTTTTAGTGCATGCTTTCTCTCAACCTGTACTGTAATGTGCCAAGGTCATACTTATTACAGATACTGCATAATGCTCCTAAAATACTTTGTGTACATTTGCACACTCACAGGCTATTTGTAGGAAGATTCCTTTGCATAAGTTTGTAAAGCATCAGCATGCAACAAATCTTTTACTTGTGAAATTGCCTTTCTCCTTGCTAGTCATCCTTTTGACACATAAATGATCATTTTGGATTTTTTAATAATAGTGCTGCACCATTTACTTCAACCTGAACCATTTCACCAAATAATAGTCAACTTTTAACAGTCTTCAGGGGTGATTTATGAAATAATAGTTTGAATGTTCTTTGCATCTAGCAGTTTATCCCTTTATTCAGAGTATTTCATTTTGATTCATTTGGAGTATTTTTATTTTACTTATTTTTTGTGCTTTAATCCGTTTATCTGCCCACCTAGTACATAACAGGCACTTGTTTGTTGTCAAGGAGGTAACTACAAACTCCAGTATTTCTAAATATATAGCACACCTCAAAAACACACCTGTGACCGCAGCTGACTCCTGGGATCCAGTGCTTAGAAGCCACAAAGTCTTAGCAAGACATTTTCACAGCACACAGGATTTGTAACTTTGCAAGGGATTAATGAAGGCCTCTGGAGGTATCAAATGCCAAAAAGGCCTAAGATCTGAACTGACTCATACGTGGTTCATCTGAACCAAATTTTGTCCTCACACTGTCCTACGTTATAAACTGTAAAAAAATAATCTTTCTTTTAGCTGTCATTGCTTTCAGATTCAAAGTCAATGAAGAAAGTGAACACTGTGGCTTAAGGCATAGCTCTTGTTTTAATGGACAGTATCTGATTTTTTTCTAATACTTCAGGTTTAAATATATCTATATCTATATATATTTAAGCAAAAAATAATAGAAAAGGGTTTAGAATTGGGTTAATTGGAGATTCACTGCACTCTCCCACTGGTGATAAGGCAATCTCACAACTTCCTCTTGTGCTTAGATTTCTTTTCTAGGTCTTGCCATTTGTAAAGGTGCAACCTGCTTTGAGAAGGAAAGAGAATATGTGAGCATGACTTACAGCATGTTTCACAGTGTGCTGAGTCACAATGCTGTCTTTTGTAACAGTGTTGCCTTTGAGACATTCATTTTTTCATCTGCAGCAGTTTTTATGAATAAATTACTTTAAAAAACCCCAGTGAATTTGTGAAAAGGTCTTTTTGTGCCCTGTAATTATCTCATAGAATTTAATCTGGGAAGGTACTGCCTAAAATGCTTAAAGCAATAAAGTAGACAATGTTTAACTCATGCTCATTTTTAAAACAATCTGTTTTCTGATACTTACAATAATGATGAGGTGTATTTTTAATATATTGTGTGTTGTCCATGCTTGAATATTCTTTCTCTGACAGGACCATTATTCTACCTAAAACTAGCAGAATGAGGTTTTTTCACTAGTAAAAAAATAAATTGCTATTTTCTAGTTCCTATACAAAGGAAAAGGCCCTAGAATTTATCACTTTTTAAACAACAGAGCTCTGTGTGAATTGAAAATTAAAAATAAACAAACCACCCCAGTGAATATCTGTCATGTAAATTTTAATTTGGCAGTTTAAAAGCTGGATACATAACTTTCATACTATGAAAACTACCTAATTAAAAGATACCAATTTGTATTACGGTAAATGCTTAGCAAATTGAAGGTTGTACTAGCAGCTCTATTATAACAAGGTAGTTTCAGAAAGTTGTAAATTAAGTTTCCTATATCTTTGAGTGTGAGAATGCAATTTTTTAAAATGTAGGAATAATTATTGAAGTAATCTTCAGATGGTGTTATGTTCTGCCACTTAACTCCATTATGTGACATCATACATCAGTGCTTTTTGGAAGACAATTACTTAATTGGTTGTGGCAATAGCTGATTTCTATTTCCCTCCAGACAAAGATCATTATGAGCTCCCTTCTTTGAGCTCCTTCATTCCACTAGGTTTTGCATTGAACAAGGATTGACAGAAAGCTGTAACTACATTATAGCTGCTATCATCTACATCTTCTTTCCCATGCCATTTAACTGGCAGTATCAGAAAGCACATCTTCATAGAGTCTGGTTCACCTGGGATTTAGCCCACCCAATCTAATTTTTTTTAGCTACTGTTAAATTATGCAAGCTGAAGGCAGGATAGCATAAACAGAAACAATTTTTCCCATATTATAGACATTATTTGTGCAACTCGAAGTCAGAAGATGAGAATTATTCAACATCATCAAAGTTTGGTATTGTAGAGAGGATTTCAATGTCTCGCTAATGTCCATAATGATGAAGTCACTGACTACCTGAAAAGATGTGAACGTTGGAAATTAACATCCACAGAGCCATAAACAAGGAAGTTTTATATGATGAATAATAGGCCAGAATTTTAGAAACCCAGCCTTCACTTCCACGTGGACAATGCTGCCCATTAAGACAATACTGCGCAGTTGTTATCACTAGTCTGTGCTTACGCCAGTAATGCATAGACCACACAGCAAAGAAGAAGAGGCAGACAAAATATTCTGTAAGCAGCTGAGAAAAGTCTCACAACTGCTCGCCTTTGTTCTCATGGGGGACTTAGAGATGTCTGCTGGAAATACAATACAGCTGAGAGGGGGCAGTCTAGGAGGTTCCTGGAGTGTGTGGAAGAAGGGCTAGAAGGAGTATCTGGAGAGCTTTAAGCCTGTCAGCTTGACTTTGTGCTGGGGAAGGTCATGGAGCAGATCATCTTGAGTGCCATCATGCAGCACATGCAGGACAACCAGGGGATCAGGCTCAGCCAGCATGGATTTGTGAATGGTAGATCCTGCTTGACAAACCTGATCTCCTTAAATCACAAGAGACCTGTGGATGAGGGCAAGGCTGTGGATGCATCTACCTGGACTTCAGTAAAGCCCTTAGCACCATTTCTCACAGTATTCTCCTAGAAAAACTAGCTTCTCATAACATGGGTGGGGGTTTTGTTCACTGGGTAAAAAACTGTCTGGATGCATGGGCCCAGACAATGGTGGTGAAAGATGCTACATCCGTCTGCTGGCTGGTCACTAGTGGGTTTCCAGGGCTCAGTATTGGGGCCAGTTGTGTTTAATATCTTTATCCATGATCCGGATGAGAGGATCAAGGGCACCCTCAGCCAATTTGCAAATGACACCAAGCTGGATGGGAGTGTTGATCTGTTGGAGGGTGGGAGGACTCTGCAGAGGGACCTGGGGAGGCTGGATAAAAGTGGCAAGACCAAGGACATGAAGTTCAACAAGACCATGTGCCAGGTCCTGCACTTCAACCATGATAACCCCATCCAGTGTTACAGGATGGGGCAGAGTGACTGGAAATTGGCCCAGTAGAGAAGGACCTGGAGGTGCTGGTCAATAGTGGCTGAAAACGAGCCAGTGTGTGCCCAGGTGGTCAACAAGGCCAAAGGCATCTTGGCCTGGATCAGCAATAGTGAGGCCAGCAGGACCAGGGCAATGATTGTCCCCCTGTACTCAGCACTGGTGAGGCCGTACCTCATATACTGCATTCAGTTCTGGGCCCCTCGATTCAGGAAGAACATTGAGGTGCTGGAGTGTGTCCAGAGGAGGCCAACAGAGTTGGTGAAGGGTCTGGTGCACAAGTCCTGTGAGGAGCGCCTGAGGGTACTGGGGTTGTTTAGCCTGGAGAAAAGGAGGCTTAGGAAAAGCTTACTGCTCTCCACATCTGCCTGAAAGGAGGTTGTAGTGAGATTGAGGGTTGGTCTATTCTCCCACGTAACAAGACAAGACTAGTGAACAAATATTAGCAATTATGTTTGAACTTTAATAAACTTATAAATTATTTCACAGTACTGTTGCAGTGGCTTTCAGTAATCAAGTACAGTGTACAATGACTTAGTATCATCTGTCAAACCCAGTTTAGTTGTTTATACTATTATTGTCTATTCCCGAGCACGTCTCATAATGTGAGGTGATGTGCAAGCACAGAATAAATAAGAGGTCTTGCTCTGAGGTTCCTTCCATTTCCTTATAACACAGCCACACGAGAATCTGCAAGGAAACAATGAGATCATGCTGAATGGCAACGATCTTGGCATACCAGCAACTAAATCTAAATAAAGTTATTTTCCTATGCACTGTGACCAAATTTAGACAAAAGACTAAGGGATGTATTCAGTGAGATATTTCCCTGGAAAATACAGGGAATTGCGATGGTGGTAAAAGTGGTAACATAAAACCACAAAAGCGTGTTTTGGAAACACAGGTGGATCCAAAGTTTATTGATCTACAAAGTTAAGCATAAATTTCAGCAAATATTTTTGGAAGAGAAGAAAAACAGAGGTAGAATAAAAAATATTAAAAAGGTTCATTTGGACTTTTTAGGTTAAACTCAGAAGAAGATTTAAGAGGCATTCAAGCAATAGAAGTCTTTGTGTTCAGTAATTACAACACATACAATGCTTGCGCAGACTGAGTTTTTCCTCAATTCACCTCCTGAATAGATGATAAAGGAATCATTCTTTTTTATTCTTTTTTCCTTTGTCTAAAGCTGTATTTAACTCTTCTATCGAAATGCAAGGGTTAAACAGAAAGGCGTCACACCAAGAACATCACATAGACTAATGGCAAAGGCTGTTCCAGCAGTGGGATACAGAAAGGTGAAACTGGTGGTCAGTATAGGGTAGGTGTTTATATGCTGGAGAAGATTCACAGCTGATGAACTGCTGAGCCTGGGTTTGTAAATACTGTTTAAATCGACTTGACAGCCTAGCCTTTTGCTTTATTAAAATGCCTACTTGGAAGCATAATCAAGTCAAAATTATTTTCTTCCATTTAAATATGTTGATTATGTTTTGATTTCTTTAAATTGCTTTACATCAACACTCAACTGAAAGTAGTTGCCTTCTGTTTCACTGAAAACAGCAGCCATCTCTTCTTAGAAGTCAACATCATTATAATGTTTCTCATCCATATGATACATAAACAAGGTATTGATAATGCATGAGGGCATGGGGAAGGAGGATTTAACTTATGTCTGAGCAGGGAGGTGGACCAGTGGTGGGAAACCAAGAGCTAAAGCTCAGCAAGAAAAAATGGCCTTAATATCGATGTTCCCAGAGGGCATGAGCAAGGCAAAGGAAAGGTAGAGGGAAGATCATGGCAATTGTGAGAGTCTGGGTGAGCAGGGTGTTTAATGGGTGAAGAAGAAAGGCTGGGCTGACTGCTCGTAGTGGGAGTGGTCCATATTTACCTTCAGTCAGTGTGTATGGAACATGGGACACTTTCTAGCTTCCAGTTATGGGTAGGAAGAAGAAGAGGTCTGTGCTCCCTTTCCTGTGTTCATAGGCTGCCCTTGCATGCTATTGAGTTCAGCTGTACTGAAAAATACCACTAAGTGGAGACTTACAGAAGCTGCACTGAGAGTTTCTGGCTGTTCTGTGAGGTTGTGAGAAGCTCTGGTTAGAGGCATGAGAGATGCTTGAATTTTCAAAGCTCTGCAAAGTAAACATACAGCGCTGGTTACAGCATTTGTAAATTAAAGATTGCTTCAATCTTCAGTGACAGATTTATGAAATATTGCTTTAAATTCTGCTTCATGCTTCACAGCCAACTGAGTTTAATTCAGAAACAAAGGCAATTTAAAAGAACCCATAGATTACTTTGGCTACTGAAGAGTATGAATTATCCCTAACTAAATTTTGTCAGTAGAGTATGTTGAGATATTTAGATAAAACACACATTTGACATTTATTGCAGAATTATCCCTTTCCAAGTACTTCAAGTCACAAAAGGGGAACATGGGGTGAATTATTGTGGGGCTGGGGATATTTTTGCTGACATAAATGAAAATCGCTAAGGACGGAAAGCTTAGCCTTTCCTTTTAATTAGTTTTTCTGTTTGTTTTGGTTTTTTTTTTTTAGTATGGTGCAGTACTATGCAATCAGACAGCACTGCATTAAGATTCCAATGTTAAAAATACTGTAAACATACAAAAATGTATTTTGATGTGGCAGATGCTGTTGCTAAATATGTATTTACTAGGATGCAGAAGATATGTTTCTGAGGTAAAAGCAAGAAATCTAAGAAATCTCTTGCTTGAGTTAAATGTTTAGCAATGACTCCTGCCCCAGATTCCTCACAAGTCAACAGTTTTTGAACACATAGTCTCAGCAAAATGCTATTTCCAGTCCCAGTCTTTTGTGAAGATATATTTGTCAGGGTAGAATTCTGATTTTCACAGTTAATTTTGCTTTCTCACATAGATATCCTCATTATCCCCAAGACTAAACACAAAACTTACTGTGGGAAATGAAGTATTTTTCACCAGCTAAAATGTAACTGTGGCAGATATCAACAGCATGCACCGCTATGCATGAGCCAAGAAATCTGTGAGTGACCCTACCCTGGAAACACACACAATTTTGCTACTAGCTGGTGGGTCTCAACTCTCTGCAAACCACCCTCATGTTCCACATCCAGGCTGCTGGGGTACATGAGGTATATTCCCTGCCCTTGCTGGAGATATGCCTTTGCTTCCCGATTTATCCCACTCGCCCCAGAGCACCTGGAACAGCTTTCTGGAACAGGTGCATGCCATTGGTGTCCTATAGGAGCCATCTGTATCTGTCCATACCTTTTGGCTGGAGACAATAGCTAACCTAGATTTGCTGCTGTCTGGGGCTGCGGAAAGAAGCCTAATGCAGTTAGCAAACTGTTAACAAGCTGTTAGCAAACAATGCTCTTATTTTATTAAAGGTAATTACATACCGTATTCCTTCTCCCGATCCTTGTTCCTTTAGGCTCAAAACAGAAAAAGAAAAAAGAAACCTCGGTAAAAACCATTTAAATATATTCCCTCAAAATTGTGCCTAATGCGTGCCTTTGCAAATTGTCAGATGTGAGAGGAGAGGTAGTTACTGTCTACAAACTCTATCTTATTTCTGTTTATGCAAGTGAACAGGCAAACACAGATGGTATTGGAGTGAGAGGCAAAAAATAATTTCCAAAGCACAGCTGGTTCTCCAAGATATGTGCAAATCCATACTATTTCTTACCATGGTTAGAGAAGATTCAACTAGCCAGTCCACAAAACTCAAATATTCACAGTTCTTCTGCTTTCAAAGTAATGGTCAGGCAGACTACTTGTTCTCCAGTTGAAACAGCGTTTCCCCAGTTTCCGTCAATATCGACATTTTAAACACTAAAACTGAAGAAGACTATGGCTTGCTCCTCTGTGCCTTTACTTTCCAGTTTTCCAGCTCATGCTTTTCCCATGAGAGACTGTACTATGAATAAAAACTCATAACTGACTATATATATTATAAGGCACCATTCAGATAACTGCATTTTTCTAACAAAAGGTGCCAATGATTACCCAACACAGCACTTCAGAACACTTACTGGTTAAGTTGAACACTGTTTTCAGTAGGAAATTCAGTCCTTCTTCAGCAAAGGCCATTTCCCCGTTATTTCTTTATTCTGGAGCTTCTCTCTTTAATGTAATTCCTTTTCTGTAGGAGGGATCACAGGCAATGCTTCTGCCCTTGATTTTTCAGTTTTGCAAAGCACATACAAAAGCCAATTTAATCTCATTAATATTCATATTTTTTACCTGACAGAATTCAAGAAAACAGACTAAAGAGTTATTGGTTACCTTTGAGATTTCTTCATTTTATATTTTCTTATAATGCTTGAATATATATAGAAACTCAAATAGTCTACTTTGGGGGAAAAAAAAAAAAAGGCAATCTAAAATCCTACTACAGTTACAGGGTGTCATGGTTTAACCCCAGCCAGCAGCCAAGCCCCAGGCAGCCACTGTCTCTCTTCCCCACCAGTGAGATTGGGCAGAGATTTGGAAGAGTAAAAGGTAGAGAACTCATATGTTGAGATAAAGACAGTTTAAAAGGAAAAGCAAAAGCAACATACACAAGGAAAGCAAAACAAGGAATTCAGTCACTGCTTCCCATGGGCAGGCAGGTGTTCAGCCATGCCCAGGAGAGCAGGGCCCCATCACCTGTAACAGTTACTTGGGAAGACAAACGCCATCACTCCAAAAGTCCCCCCCTTCCACCTTCTGCCCCAAACTTACATCCTGAGCATGATGTCACAGGGTCTGGAATATCCCTTTGGTCACTTTGGGTCACCTGTCCCAGCTGTGTCTCCTCCCAGCCTCCCCTGCACCCCCAGCTCCATTGCCTTTGTGGCAGTACAAAAAGCAGAAAAGGCCTTGGCTCTGTGTCAGCCCTGCTCAGCAACAGCAAAAACATCTCTCTGTTATCAACCCCGTGTTCAGCACAAATCCAAAACACAGCCCCATAACAGCCAGTGTGAAGAAAATTAACTCTACCGCAGCTGAAACCACCATATTCTAATGATGTAACACACAAATTAAAAACCCTCCTGTGGTACTACTAATACTGCATGACTTTTTCAGGCAGAAGACTTCCCAACATTTTTTCTTAATTTAAATCAGGATGGTACCTTGTAATTCAATAAGGCAGAACTATTTCTGCAACAGAACTTCTTCCATTTCAGAAAAAAACCCACAACTCTCTAAAGCTCTCATCTTTATTAGCACACTGCCTTTTAAATCCTCAAAATACAAAATACTCCTGCATACTGTGAACAACCACTTAGTTTTAAAAGCTCATCATAAAGTGTAAATAAATCCATATCCACTGCATAATGATACTTTACTGTCAGTTTGAGTAAAGCAGAGATCTAACCTGTACAATCAAACAGCTGTTTAGCTGCCTAGCACAGTAGCATCCTGTTCTTGACAAGGGCTTTGGTCATTTGGACAATTGCTTTAAGGCTTAGTTCATGTGCCAAAGCAAAACTGTAGCAATACACAGTCGTTTTTGTGCTAAAATATTTCTTTAACTAACACTAAAATTATATAAGCCTCCAAAACAATCATGCTCTGTGTTCTTGGAATAGTATGTAGCATATTTTTGTCAAATGAGTTGCGTAAATGCTAATTATATTAAGGTTTGCAACAACTGGTCTTCAAAGAGTATCTTGAGATTCCTTCATTTGCAGTAGGTGAGCTCAAGAGGCCCTTGGCACCTTCCCTTGGAGTGTATGTGCAGCTTATCCATGTTTCCACAGGGGCAGTGCCAGAGGTCTGTGCACTACTTTTCTGTCTGCTCTCAGCTCTGGGACGAAAAGGTCTTGAGATGTGTTCTGCATTATTCCTTGGTAACCTCATGCCCTTTAGAACTCATCTTGCTTCTTCAATAAGTAATTTTAATATCAGTCTCTGGATTTCAGACACAGAATTCTAAGTAACAAACTTTCAAAGAGTTTACTAAGCCAAAATCATTCTTGAATTATCTCCCATATTGACTTCGGACCTATACTTTTATTTATTTCATAGGAATGAACAGAATTTTCTGAAAACCAAATGCTGGTCTCATGTTGACTCTATTCCCATATTAATTCTAAGTGATATTTCTCTACTGTAACTGAAACAGAATTCAGACAAAAGTACCAAATCTTTCTTATCCCACTTAAGTAAAATGTAAGAAGGATGCCGTATCTTTTCCAGTGACGCATCAGAATAAAAGGATGATACCTAAATCCTATTCTTTCAGAGCTATGGCAAAGAAAAGACTTTTAAACTACCTACAGATGAAGACATAAATCTCTTGACCTTTAAAAACTAAGAAAAATATCAGTGGCATGATATTTTAAACTGTGTCTCAAGTTACTATAAATGTGTAGCAGTAATAAAAAAGAAATCAATAAAAGAAATCTACAGGATCTATAATTCCATTTTGGATTACAGCTGGTGAAATAACTTGAGCTGGACAACACAGTACAAAAATTTCCGTGGAATATCACAAATATCTTTTCAACAGAAAGGTTATATATATTTAAAAAAATAATAAATGTATAATATATATTACTGAAATGTGACCTCCCCTCTCCTTCCACCTTCCCCCCCCGAAAAAAAAAAAAAGACAAAAAAAGAGGCTTTTTTTGCTTTGGACAAAGTTATTTAAAAAAGATACAGCATCCCCAAAGAAATGAAATATTTTTTTTTGGACAATTAAAGTCTGAAAAGCAAATTATAGAAAGGCTGCTACTTCCTACCCAGTATCTTTCACCTTCCTAAAAGTGTACCTATGTTGATTGCTCCTGCTTCATTCCTCCTCAAGCCCTTTTAGGATTAAGTGTATAGGAACTTCTATTGAAAACTGCATAAAAATGGGAAAGAATTTTAGGATTTAGCTCACCTCTTCAATCATCAAAACTTGTAATTATGTAGCTTGCATTGTTTGATGCTCACCTGTGGCTGCCAGGAGCTGCAATTTATGTTAGTGCGGGGTTTTTTTGATGGTGAAGGGTAGGCTGTGCATTTTTTTTTTTCGAAGACAAGCAAGTTGTATTACTCATGAGAAACTGCTGATGCAGACAGCTTAGCAAGTTTCAAGGAAGTGATTGCATATTTATGTGGAATAGAAGAACCTTCACATTTGCATTAGGTAGGATATAAATAAATCTGAAGGGCTTGTCTTCCCCTAATTGTATAGCAGTTTATCTTTATCAGTAGAATTTAAGTAATATAACCCTCAATTCAGAAATAACCCTTAATTTAGAATGAATGGAAATCTAGATGTAAAGAACACATGGTATCTATTTAATGGGAACAATCAAAACCATAATAGTCTTATTCTCAACTAGATACTTGTGCCCACGCTTATGACCAAGGAATTTATAATTGCCAAGTGACTGGATACTTGCCATGTCTGTAACTATGTTTGTTGACCACTCAGATGCAGAACACAAAAGCATTAACTTTTTTCAGGTCATGCTGCTGCATGAGTGGTCTTCTTGAGCCTCTTCAACAGTTCAATGGTAAAGGGCATCTGCGTATACCGAGTTTTGGGGACAGAGGTTGTATTCATCACCTGAACAAGTGGCATCTTTGCCTTTGCCACAGATTTCTTCTGACACAAAACATGTCCTTCTTTGCTACTATAAATACATTTATATGCCAGCAGTCTCAGATGAGGAACTACAGCAAACATCTGCCCATCAAAAATCAGTGTTATGTTTTGTGCTTCCTTCTAAACAACGTAAAAAGATCTCTGCCAGCTACTTTCTTAAAGACAAGCAGCAATCTTGAAAATGTAGTGCATAAAAATCACCTAAGATGAAGAATGTCCTCTTATAATTAGACAATTACATGGCCTACAATGTTAATGTATTTTCAATATATGCTCCTTTTGCTGTTAACTGTGGTTTGTAAGTTTAGAGACTAGAAGCACTTATAAACTTCTCTGTCTAAGTTTGGTTATATTTTGGAAACATTATTTAAAATGAATAAATACAGATTCAGCTTAACTAAGTTATGCTACAAATATTTGTAGACTGAAAAATTATTCAGTATGTCAGAACACAGAATCACAGGACAGTTAGGGTTGCAAGTGACCTCTGGATATTTTCTAGTCCAGCTCGCATTTACAAGGCAGGACACATTTTGATTTGAATATTTTGTTCTGACAGCAATGACTTATGCAGAATTTAATTTAGAAACTCACTGAATCTTTCTGGATTTAGTGTCTTTTCTGGATTTTTTTGGAATTAGGAGAAATTAAAACAAAGTATTTGTGGTATGAATTAACTCATAAGCTTGTTTACCAACAGTCTGTCGTTTGAATACTAGACGTATTACAGCTGAAATCTCTGATGCATTTTCCCTTTTTTATTCCCTAAATGTGACTTTTGTCAGCTATACATCTGGCAATTTACCTCGCATTTAAACAAAATAATTGAAAATTAAAGATAATGTGGATCCTACAACAGGTCTATAATGATATAAAAAACAGGTTGTAAATTTCTTATGTATACTTCTTTTCTACAGACTTTCAGCATCCACTGTTTCATGTAAAATGAGAACTATGTTATGAACTTCAAATTTAATTCACCCTCACAGGTGAAGACACGCAGTAATTGTTCTGTCTTGCGATACTGTCTGCAACTGTGATCCAGTTCCTGCCCACAGTCTTACTGTTCCTTTGGCTTGTCTTGCTATGGTAGTATAATTTATTTTACATTAGGGAGCTTTCCATATGTTTTCAGACCTTGGGATCTGTTTATTTCAGTCTGACTAAACCCAAGTAAACTGTGGTCACACAAACCATGCAGCCACTAGATGGTGGCTCCAAGCAGCAAAGGAGTGATGTGCAGATGAAGTCAGGATTTGCAGAGTGGGTCCTAGGCAGGGTGTTTGTCCATGGCTTAACAGTACACCTAAAGAGATTTTCACTTCTCTGTATTATTGAACTTGTTCAATGCAAACATAGCATCACTGAACATCCAGTGTATCCAGGTCTACACAGTCTCTCCTTTCTGATTATTTCCATGTCTGTCTTATTGTAAAGTAAAGTAAACCAATTTCACTTATGTTTCAAATTCTTCTCAAAACAGCAAAATAATCAGTAGCAAAGAAGATGTGAGGGAAAAAAATGAAGCTGCAGAAAAAAAAATTAACCTTTTTCCTTTGAAGTTTTAAATAAAAGAAGAAAGCACAGGATAAGAACCTATCCATGCAGACTCAAGGGATAAAGCTTTTGAGCTTTTGGCGGAGAGTAAGAGCTCATGTCCATGGTCTGACAGGCTCATGCAAAAAGCCCAAATGAGGGCTCCCTTATTTGTCTCTGCTTCAGCATCAAAAAACATGACTTAATATATATGAACGTGATTTTGAAGGCTTTTGGTAGCAAATACCTCCTGGGTTTTCTGAGGGAGGTCAGAGTGAATGCCTCTGAGAACAGCCAGACCTGTATTTGTTACAGACAAAAACATGCTTTATCATTTATTTTTATTGGCAGTAAGTTCCAGAAGGCTTAATATAGGGAAAGATAATTTCAGGATAATATATCCAAGAAGGTGGCACCCATCTGACTCTGGCAACCATCACTTTGTGTGCTTTTGGAGAATATTATCAGACATCTCCACTTCCAACAGATATGCAATTCAAAACAGTATCTGCAGCTTTCAGTAATTCAAATGCAAATGTGAAGCTGCTGCATTTTGAAATAACACTAGTTCAAAGATGGTTGGCTATGTCATTACACCGTTGGCTTAAAATAAATTAATAATATAATATGTCACAGTTGCATACCATTATTTTTTATTACTTTCTTAAATATGCCCATAAAATTTTACAGTGTCTGTTGTACAATACCCACCATTTTCCCGATTCCTTAATGAAGAGTTCTGAGTGACAGCACTTCCATCTTGTGGTAAAGTGGAGAAACAGATCTTCTTTACTGCTATGTGCCAGGAAGTACCTCTGAAAACATCACTGTAATATAGATCTATCCAGACTGGATCTTGGCTCCAGGTCCTTCAGGGAGTTTTAATATGATCTCTCTTTACCTCCATGTGGAATGCCATGTGGGACAGTCCTCCTTGTCCATGCAGAAACCCTCTGTCTTACAGGCAACAGCAGGGGAACTTGTCCTCCCTAAGGAATGAGGGAGGTACTGTCCCTCTGTGAACTAATGCTTTCAATGAATAGCATCGAGAATTTTAAATTTTTATAAATACCAGTCACAGAGGAAACTTCCCATTACCATAATTCTCTTGCAATCATAAAGGGTTTGTTTCCTGAAGGTATAATATCAAAGCAGAAGTTTTCCACTGCCAAAGTTGACTATGAGTGTGAATGAGCATGCATGTGTAGTGTCTGTATTTTGGATTTAAAGTTAAATTTTATAATTTGGACAAATCTAATATGAAAGAGAAATGTTTTTCAAGTTCAAGAAGAAATCCTTCATGACTGTCCAAAACTCAGCTAATCACTGGTCCTATCTGCACTTTTGAAAGCCACTGAGCATAGCTCAGACACCTGCATTGGGCTATCATATCAAAGTATAATTTACTTTTCTTACTTTGTTTCCATTGTTTTTTGTTGCTTTCTGTCACTAAGACACTGTGCGCTGTGAATGCAGAAAGTGAGACATTTAGCAGGCAAGCCAGCTGGATGCCAAATATGAAATTCCTCCTGCTTTGTACTGTGCCATCACAGCAGTGCCCTGTTTTACAGGACAGCTCCAGATAATCAGAGTCATCATACCCAGCACCCTCACCCTCTCATTGTGCCTAGTGGGCTACAGTCCCACAACTGCTGTAGATTTACCCCAGTATATCAAATTCTTGCTTTTTCTGGGAAGTTCAAAACTGGGCACAGTACTTGGTGTGGTCTCACAAGAGAAGAATGGACAGAATTAATCACATCCATTGATCTGTTGCCTACAGTCTTGCTTGACGAGGAGTATGCTGGTTGTCTTCATCGCCATGGGGACACGCTGCTGACTCAATGCAGCTCTCTTCCCTAGGACTTCCAGGTCTTTTTCTGCAGAGCTCCTTTTCAGCCTGTTGGTTTCCAGTCTGTGCTCTTGGATGGGATTACTGTGTACTGGCTGCTTTTGTCACTGCTGAACTTCATAGGATTTCTGTCAGATTCTGTTTTCAGTCTGTCAAAGCCACTTGAATGGCAATTCTAACCAATGTTCACAGAAGGAGTAGCACATCATTTGGACCAGAAATTATAACTGCATATTAATTTAAAAATACAAAAACTTCTGTGCTGTGATGTCCAATATTTTATCTCTGACAGTGGTCATTAGCAAAAAGTACCATAAACCAAGAACATTTAAAATTATCTCTGCTCTCCTATGAGCTACTGTCTCTAGCAAATCAGTAGTTTAGGAACCTCTTAATTTGATATGTGCATTTCAACCTTTTCTCTTCAATAGCAGGATAGGAACTGACTCCATTTATATTTTTTGCTGACAAACCTCCTGTAGCAATTAATTCATAATGGTGGATGATGATGGATTGTGCAAAGAAACTTTTCTATTGTTTAATTTAAGCTTGCTTCCTCAGAATGTTTTTGTTATACTTCTTTGTACTGAGAAATTGGAAAAAGTACTCCACATTTCAGCTCATGCACCATTCATGCTTCTCCAGTCCCTGCCTAGCTCCCCTTTACTATTAGAGCAGAATGTGTTGAAATATTTTCTGTTTTGTTCATCAATGTTTTCCTTGCAGTTTCTAACATCTGATTGGCATTTTTGACTGTTGCTGTGCAATGAGCTGGCATTTTTGTATAGCCCTATCCAGGCACTTTAACATTGCTTCCCAGCATGGCAATAGGCGATTAACCAACATCTTGGATGTGTACTTTGATTTATTTTCCCCTCTACATATTATTTGGTGTTTATTGGCACTGAGTTTCATTTTCCTTTCTGCTGCCCTGTCACCTGCAGGATACTTCTGCAGCTCTCTGCAGTCTGCTTTACTTTAGTCTGCTCTGAGCAATCCTGTAAAGGGAAGGGTGTGCCACAGCAAAGCCTTTACAGGCAAAAATTGGTTTGACTGAAAGTAATTTCATTTAAAATCACAGGCTGGAAAGATCTTTATCCCTAAACATAACTGCATACCATGGTCCCCCTGTACACAGCTCCTATGTGAGTTTTGGCTTTGTTGGGTGATGGAATGGAAAACACAACATAACCTGCCTGTTTTTCTGAAGGCTGAAACCTTCTTCCTTACCTGGATTAAATGTGTTTCCAGCAGCTGCTGTTGGCTTTGGGCTGCTCCTATGTGATTAAACACATGCATGGTCTCTTAACATAGCACCAACTTCCAAAGCTACACACATTTGTGAGGCATCTGATGGACACCCACATATCCACAGCTGCTCCCACAGCCAGGGGTGGCTGGAGCAGGGAAACTCCTGTCCTTCCCTTCTTGTGTTTCCACATTCCTGGTGCTGCAGCACACTTAAAGTAAGCCCTGTTCAACAAAACTGACTTGAAATCCACTTTGTGCTCCTGGAGTGGCCCTCAATAACCAGCTTTCATAATACACATTTCTTTAGCTCTGTGCTGAGAAAAAAAAATAAAAGGCTGTCATCATAGGCATCTGCTACTTTATATTGGGTTATACACTAGCAGCAGAGCTACTTCCCTCCAGGAACTCCAGTCCTGCAAAATGCTACATAAACACATAAAAATATGGAAAATACTATATACATGTGTATATACGTAAAATGTTATGCATAAAAAACGTTATTTGCACACGTACAGAAGTGAACAATCAGACTCAAAAGAGTAGTCTGAAGCAAAACAAAGAAAATGTGTGTGTAGTGAGACAGAATTTCAAAGCACTTTAGTTCTTCAGTTCCTCTAATTTCAACGGGACATACAGAATGATAGAAAGTAGAAAAAAGTTAATGGTGACATTGCAATACTTTGTATGTTCTATATGGAGCCCTTTTGCATTTATTACTTCAGATTCGCACCTGAATGTTGAAATGTAAACTGCTAGTATCTCCAGCTGGTTTTACATCAGTGTTACCATTTGAAAATCATAATTTAAAAAATGGCACACATTTGCCTACAAGCCCTGAGTGGACCCTAATGACTGGATTCCAATCTCAGCCCATCCTTTTTTGATATCCACATCCAAAAATGTTCAGTCAATGCTGGGGGGAAAAATAAATTAATGATAAAATAAGAATTGATTTCCATGTTATCTCTAACCCTCTTTTTTAAAGTCAATTTACCTAAAATATATTTGTTATACACATAAATCCTTAGCACATTTTGCACATCCTTCACAAAATGTTAATATGTTTTCAGGAAAATTGTATGCCTCATTCAAAAAAAAAAAAAAATTGCCCATCTGGATGGGTTTAACAAAGTATTTTATTCTCTTCCATTTTCACCTCAGGTTCAATGCCTCTTGCACTTTCAGTTAAAAAGACCCAGAATTATCCTTTCAAATATTACTTGATCTTTTGCACATGAAATATGTTTTCTCTTTCAGAAGTTAGATTCTACCAAGGGGCATTAAAACTTAGTACACTAAGTTTCTTGTCTCGATTTAACTCATGCTTAAGCTCTGAGTTTGCATAAACGGTATCTAGAAACCATACACAAACGAATCTTTGGTGTTAAGTATCTGGAATTTACATGGAGGTCAGTGAATGTTGTAACATTCCTGTCTGCCCAAGGACCAGGCCATCAGTTTGGAAAGCCACTACCCCTTACTGCACTTAGGATATAATATATATATATACATATATATATATATATATATATAAAATAATAATAATAATATGCCATACTTCATATTTATACTCTGGGGGAGGTTTGTATTGTATTTCACTCTCAAAATCAGAAGGTGTAAAGGAAAGTGCATCGGTGAGGATCACAAGAGGAAAAGCAAAAATATTGATTGTTTTTCTCTCATTTACTTAAAAGGCAATGCTTCTGGTATTATTCAGCAGTATTTGGCTCACTTCCCCCTTACAATGGTATCTGTTTCCCATTGTTAAAGATTCTTCATCCAGGCTAGTCTATTATTTCTGGAATTTGTAGAAAGGTTAGTGAGTCTCTAGAGTTGTGATTACTTTTTCTAGCTGACATTTATTGATCTCATTACCTTCATGCTCATATTTCAAAAAACTTTTTTTTACATTTTGTTACCATTTCAAAGATGACAGAAATGCTGCAGTGCTCACTGTATTAGAACTGTATGTAATTAAAATTTGTACTCTGTGTTTCATCAGAAATTCTCTGCCAAACCTCAGCATGTGTTGTTTACAAATTAGATTGTTATAATTAGAACACCAAATGACTGCAAAAATAGAGACTGAATTTATATTTGAAACAAACCTCTATTTTATTTCTGTACAGAAAACTTTGACATTTTTGGCCATAAGCAAGTTGCTAGATACCATACTTTGGAGAAATTAGATAATATCCATACCTCTGCAGATGCCAGCAAACCCATGAGACAGTTTAGGAGATACCATGGGGTAAGTAGGAGATGTACAATTCTTGTGCTAGTTTTTTACTAAGGAGTGAACTTCACCTTTTGATTTTACTGCATATTTCCTTTCTCTATTATTACTATCAGTGAAATTCATGTGATTACAACAGTATTAGACATATTCTTTAAGGTACAAAGAAATTTTGCTACTACTTGAATGGATTTTACAGAATTTTTTAAATACTTAGACCTATTAAGAAACAAAACTAGGCCATGATACACTCCAAAACTTCTTAGTATATTTGTCTATTTTAGAGAAAGTATGTAGGCGTCAGTCTTAAAAAGTACTACTGCTTCAT